>CM024964.1:23153684-25553684 GCA_014282245.1 Rhododendron simsii
TTTGTTGAGAGAGATATCATCTCCCATTAATGAAAATGGACTTATTGTCCAGTTAGTCAATTTGTGGGACATTTTTGGGCTCACTTTAATTATCGAAAAACTAATCACGATTGAGAGTTAGTCGATAATATCAACCTCGTCAAAGTTCAGGTTGATCGGACACCAATTAATAGATTATCTAAATGCATGTGTTTTGTTATGTTTTAAAACATAAGTATGTGTTCAAAAATAATATTGAATAATATTTAATCAACTTGATTTTTAATGCGACTAAAGTTCTTATCAAGATGGATACGGGCACTTTAGATCATCAAAGTGGACTAAGGTACTATTTCACTAATATTCTTATTTTTTATATATATTTTTATTTTACAAAACATGTTATTCTTTCACAATTGAACGATGTTGTGCTTCACCCACGTTGGATAATTTTCCTATGGTTTGGAAGATGTATTCACGTGTTTTTGGCAGTGAGCAAGGAATTGTTATTGGCATGAAAATCTACCAAAGGGTGATGTTTGATTTGGGAGTGGTTTCCTTAAAGATTGGAATCTTGGTGAAGCTTGGAGACCAAGTCCAAGTCTAATTAGGAGAAGAGAATCAGAGAAATACCAAATTGGTAGCCATGCAATATATTGGTTTACTTCATACCGCTGATACAGTGTGCATGTATATATACCTTGGTTTGGTACGAGATATATGCAATGTGTGTGAGAGATACACAATTGGTGAGAGCAAGAGAGAAAAAATATATTGTGAGATTGAGAGAGAGATAAAAAAAATATTAATGAGCGTGGGCTTGGGGATTAATATTTTTTTTCTATTTCATTGTACTCGATCAATATAGTGGAATTTCTCTTTTGTTCGTGGAGTAGGTATTGAGACCGAACCACGGAAATCTTGTGTTCTTTATTTTTCTTGTGCTTGTTTAATTTTGTGGCGTGCTTCCGTTGCGGCGAGGGACCCAAAATCCCAACAACGGTTCATGATCATAGACTGTTGAGGAGATGGTTCCAACTACTCCATTTACAGAAACACAGCAATAGTAATCAGGTTGGGAGATGGTGCTGTGTACATCTGGACCGTCCGTCTCAACAATTAACGGTCCAGATTACACGGTGTTGTACGTAATTTCAACTATTCATCCGTTTCGACAATCCAGACCATTTATTGTAGAGACGGACGGTCCGTGCACAACACCATCCCTAGTAATCTACGGCTGAAACGAGGATCCCATGGTACTTACGAAGCAACCTCCCCCATCTCACCACTAGTAGTACTCCTTCTAGGTTTCCGTATCGTTCCGTTACTGATACTGTTGAACTCGAACCAGTGCAACGGAGCATCCTCAGAAAGACCTGAAAAATGCGTCGGCTTCCGGCGCCGTTGGCGTCGTCTCACAAGCAGCTCCGACTTCTCCTCTTCTCCCGCCGCTGCTCCACTTCATCTTCACCACCACCTCCACAACCCCGCCGCCTCCTCCTCCACCCTCACCTCCCTCTCTCTAAACCCTCCTTCCCCCCCACCACCCACTCTCTCTCTCCGCCCTTCTCTCTCCCCTCCAGATTCTTCTCATCCCACCCCGACCCCAACCCCAACCCGGATACCCAAGAACATCTCGCCCTCGCCCAATCTCTCTCCTCCGAGCTCCTCAAAGACCCGACCACGGACCCTCTCTCTCTAACCCAACGCCTCGACCTCAACTTCTCTCACGTTAACCTAACCCCTTCCGTGATCCTCCAAACCCTCGACCTCTCCCCCGGCGCCGGCCGCGCCGTCCTGGGGTTTCACAAATGGGCCTCCAGCAGGCCCGATTTCAAGCACGACGACGAGACGTTGTCCCACTTCGTGAATTACTTGGGCCGGCGGAAGGACTTCAAGGCCACCCACGATGTTCTGGTCGGCTGCCGCGGCGTTTCTGGGGCGAAAACGCTTGAATCGGCCATCGACCGGCTGGTTCGGGCTGGCAGGCCGACTCAGGTAATCTAGGATGGCCCGAATTTTGAAAGACCTTTTTTTCATTAGGTATATCTTTTATCAGAGCTGCTATAGATACATACATAAATGTATCAAACAGGGACTGTAAACAAATCATTTTGAACAGAAGGAGCAGCTCAGATCATTTTTGTGGTACCTGAGACGCACATTTATGTATGTAGTCATGTTCTTTTCGATCTTTCATAGAGTAGTTGGCCCAATGTTGTGTAGCAGGCAGCAGCATTAAGTGCGGTGAGATTACGGGTTCAAATCTTACGGGGAAGGGTTTGATACCCATTGTGGTTGATTGGGTTGGGTTAGGGTGGAGTAGGTGCTTTAAGGAATGGGAAAAATTATATTTTTTCAACCACTTTGAATTGCAAGAAAGGGTGGGAAATGAAGAACGAAGAGGATACTTGCAATAACTGAGGTGAGAAAATGAAGAGAAAAGATGGGTTTTTGAACTTTATTTGTTGCCTCCATTGGAAATTGGGAACATACACACAGGTTCACTGGTATATTTGTTTTAGCAACTATATTGTTCTGGTAATGTGTATTTCTACGAACTTGTGATAGATTTCAAATTTTGTATTGGTGTGATTTTTTGCATTCATAACGATTTTTGTTGCATTTTTCTGCACAAATTAGAATCTTGTGCCTGTCCATGCAGGTAACCTCATTCTTCGAAAAGATGGAGAATGATTATGGGTTTGCTCGTAACAGTGAGTCAATGAAGTTGATTGTCACGAAATTATGTGAACATGGGTTTGCGAGCCATGCTGAGAAAATGGTGAAGGGTTGGGCCAACAAGTTTTTTCCTGATGATTACATATGTGATGTGCTAATTAAGGGGTGGTGTGTTGATGGGAAGCTTGAGGAGGCAAGGAGGTTAGCGGGGGAGATGTATAGAGGAGGTTTTGAGATTGGCGTTGTGGCTTATAATGCCATTCTTGATTGTGTGTGTAAGCTTTGTAGGAAAAAGGACCCCTTTCGGCTTCAATCAGAAGCAGAAAAGGTGTTGGTTGATATGGATGTCGCGGGTGTTCCCCGAAATGTAGAAACGTTCAATGTGTTGATCACTAATTTGTGTAAAATTCGTAAGACGGAAGATGCGATGAATTTGTTTCATAGAATGGGTGAGTGGGGATGTTATCCAGATGAGACAACATTTCTTGTTCTAATTAAGAGTTTGTATCAGGCTGCAAGGATTGGAGAGGGAGATGAGATGATCGATCAGATGAAATCAGCTGGATTCGGGGAAGCTCTTGATAGGAAGGCGTATTATGAGTTTCTTAAAATTTTGTGCGGGATAGAGAGAATCGATCAGGCTATGAGTGTTTTCACGAAGATGAAGGATGATGGTTTTAGTCCTGGGATTAAGACATATGACTTGTTGATGGGGAAGTTGGTTGCTCATGGCCGTGTGGATAAGGCAAATGCTTTGTTTAAGGAAGCTGAAAGCAATGGGGTTCCAGTGGAGCCCAAAGCGTACAAAATGGACCCCAGATTCGTGAAGAAACCTGTTGTTTTGAAGAAAGAGAAGAAACGTGAGACATTGCCGGAGAAAATGGCAAGGAAGAGGAGACGCCTTAAGAAAATCCGATTGAGTTTTGTGAAAAAGCCAAAACGGGGTATGCGACGAGCTTATTGATCTTCTCCGAGTTTTGCTTGTATCTTGTTGCATCGATCTGAGTGGTATGGTTTCAATCCAGTAGAGTGCCTTTGTAGAACTTTGATTATTTACTTTTTGCGCTGCTGCTTGTTTCAGTTATACTGCTGGCAAAACTAGAATTAGAAACAAATCCAGTTGATGGGTTAATTTTCTTCATATAAACGTCCATGTGTTTGTCTAAAGAACAAGCACATTGGCAGGGCATGTATCAGCTGCCAAAGCTTGATTTTCTGTAGATTTGAGGTTTCTCCTCTGCCAGATTGTGCCAAATTCTGCAGGGTTTCCTTTGACATTCGTGTCTATTCTAGCCATCATCTATTGTTATGATTTTGTCTCCTTACATGGCACAATTTTTAGTTCCAATACATGATCTTTCTTCTTCTTCTTGTGTAGTCAAGGGAAAATATGCTTTCTGTTAATGCTTTGTTGCTGAATAAAAAGATTTGGCTTTGTGTGGCGATTTGATGATGTTGTTGCTATGATGAGTCTCTAAAGTTGATCTTAGCTGGTCTCATGCTTTCTGAATCCATCCTTCTGTTTCTGCTTGTCTGTGTCATGCATTTGCTGATTGCTTTGACTATGGCTGAACTTTGTTTAAGAAGAGATGTAAATTTTGGAACTGTGGTGATCTGCCTAGGATATGTGGGTGAGATGGAACATCTTTGCTTCTTCTGTTGTTCATAGTATCTGTTCTTTCTTACTCACAGATAAGAAAATCAAATACATATATCTTGTCTATTAACTGCCATTTAATTACTAGTTTCTAATTTGCATAACCACCAATGGTGATCTTCCTAGAGTATGTTGCTCTCGGAAGCATCTTTGTAGGATACTTGCCCGAAGTGTGAACCGTTAGCCCATAAGTACGTTTTGTGAAATATTTGATCAAGGCTGTTAGCTTATACTAGATGGCAGGGCTCACTAAAATACTTACTCAAGCTTGTTGTCCAATCTGACTACCTGGGCTTGTCCTTAGTTTTCTGTACTTTGGAAATGGAATTGCTGGCTTGGTTGCTTAACAAGCCATGTTAAGCAAAACCCAAGTAGGCTTGATTAAGGTTTGGGTAGGTCAAGCCGCATGTCCCTGGAAGATGTAGATGTAATCTTGTACTAATATGCTAGTTACGTGTGACAGAAGGGGTAGGCACGTTTCCGGGGGTCTCGCAAACTGTTTATATGTTGGATTGAAGCCCGAGGTTTGTTCTGCTAACTCTGGCTTTGGCTGAAATCCAACCTTGACGAGCCCATTGCAGTGCTTAAGTTGTTCAAGTCTCCCAAGTCAGCACCACAAATAAGTGGATGGAAAGATCATATCGGACGAACTAGGAAACTTGGTCAGATTGAAGCCTGTAATTGGGTTTGTCGCGAGTAGAAGATGTGGGCATCATGGGATGATTGTTTGCAAAATTGGCGACTTGTGGAATTGTAATCAACTGAACATAAACTAAAATAAAAACTGCAGTGAGTATAACCAGATTTGGAGCAATTCGAGGCACGTGTTTCTCATGTTATCCTTAAAATTGATTCGATGTCTCAACTGTGGAGGAGAATCACCGTGTCTCTCTTCTAGGATACAACGATTGTTGAACAGTTATATAGCTAGCTACCACCGCTGGGAATCGGTTGTCCAGCGTTTGTTTGTCTCCCAGGATAGAACTAGAAGCCAAGGAACCCTTTTATACAAAAGATAGCGGACAACTGCAACTATATAAGATAAATACCAGCTGCTGACGAATTCAATCCATGTGGTTTGGTGCCAGCAAAAACTGGTGGGAAAATTGTGAGAATAAGTTTCTTTTATGTGAAGCTGTTGCTCTGGCTAGCTGCTGAAGGAAACAATCGTGTGAAGCTGTTTCTGTAAAATCAACAGCTCCGAACATGTTCTGGGCTTTAATAGCACAAGTCCAATGACTCACTCCAATGTCAGGGAAGTAAAACGATCAGGTTATGAGTCCAAAGCCCAAGCCCAAACCCAGACCACGGGCATGGGGCGGTCCAAAAGCGACCAAGCGCACGTGGATTAAGGTGGGCTAAACCCACTTCACCATAGGACCTCCCTCTTTGAAAACTCAAGTACCCGACTCAATTTGTCATTCATCCCTAATTAACTTTGTTCATCATTTTTTGTAGTTTAGAACTCTTACTAAGGAGCATTTAAACTCATTTAGACCCATCTCATAAGATATTTGGGTCATACTTAATTGTTGGCTCAAAGTTGCCAAAAAATCTTGGTGTTAAATCAATTTTCCCCCCAACAGTATGCACTAAAGCTCTGTTTTCTTCTACATAGAATTGCTCATTTTGTGCATCTTTCTCGCGTCTTTACTATTCCCTCCGTCCCTTTTTAAATGTCCTGCTTCGTAATTCCAACTTATTAAAAAGACATCATCATTATACCTTTTACATCAACTTTTTCCTCCACTTTTCCTACTTATCCATTATCATTACACTTTTATCCACTTACTTTTTAAAAAGGAATTTACTTTTAGGGGCAAAATAGACAATACATCAATTTTTACCCACTATCTTTACAAAATGGACACTTATTAAGGGACAGCCCAAAATGGAATACTGGACCTAAAAAAAGGGACGGAGGGAGTACAAAATTCTATGTAGTAGTCCATTCCGTTACGGCGGAATAAATCCTACGATTTTTTCTCCTTTGTAGTCTCAATCCAACGGCTATTGATCTAGCTACTCGATATTTAATGTTACCGCGTGAAAGGGGATCACATCTTTTGAGTTGACCTCTGTATTAGTTTTTGATCAAAATATCTGTTTATCTTGACCCATTGGATAGTAATTAAATCACTTTTAAATTTTATTAGTGTCTACATATATAACAAAAATCACGTGATATATCCTCCTGGCATTTTTGTTGTCGGTGGGTTTTTCTTTTCTTTACCATTAGAAAGACATTGCCAGCTCCAACAACCACATAATAGAGTAATTGGGACAACTCCATAGCCATAGGGCAGGAGGAGAGGATCCAACTGTAAATTGGCCGCAGACCTAGGGTCCTAGTTGTATTGTAGGTTACCTGTTATATGGCTTGTTATTGTCAAAGGGCTCTCTCTATATGACATATTAACGTTTGGACTTTGTGAAAGATAGTAAAAACCAACCATGCCTCTTTGTCTGACAGTCGTCGTCGTCGTCGGTGCATTGTGCGTTCGTACTCAAGTGCAATGAGATTGCGGATTCAAATCCTATGACGGTAAGTTTATACCTTTTTCTGATGGGCTTGAAAGAGATTTGGAGTAGTAAAAAATCTTTCATTACTTAAATTGCAATTATATGTTACAAATTTATAATGTCTCTATTTATTTAAAAATACTAATAATGTGGATAGACCAAATACTAATGTGATAGAATGCTGTTGTAATTTCCAGTCTTCACTATATAGTCTCTAGGTGAAAAACCAATGGAACTCAAAACTCAAAGAGACAGAGACTGAATTGGACGGTCCTCTTGGGCGTGAGCAGGAGAAGGGGGGCCAGGCCAACCTTTAAATCTGTAGCAATTACTTATGTCATCCTAAAATTGCTACTTACATAAATTCTTCTTGGACCCGACCCCGGCCCCGGCCCCTTCTTATATCGGGCGGTTCCGGGGACATCTATAAAAACATTAAAAAAAAAAAAAAACATCTCATAATTTCCGATCAAATTTTAATGATCTGAGCTGCTCAATATGATCAGAACGTGATTTTAAGTGTAATTGTGAGAAATCAGCAAAAAAAATGACCTGGAAGGGCTTGATCCAAACGGTTCCTAACAGTTTTTTATTGAACGGGTTAATTAAAAACTGTTCAAAACAAGCACTTCCCAGTAATTTTTTTTGCCGATTTCTCGCGAATACCCTTAAAATCATGTTTTGTACATATTGAGCGGCTCGGATCATCAAAATTTGATTGGGAACTATGAGATTGACATTTGGGGTGTTTTTTAAGATGTCCCTAGAACCGCCCAGTATATATGTATATATAAAGAGCGGAAGTAGAAGCTGCTGTGAGCAAACACAACAACGTGCAGCTCTGACCCATCTCACTGTCCATCTCGGCCATCAATAGTCCGGATTTTAACAAAACTCGAATTCTTTTAAAATTCGGACCGTCCTAAATACTTGTAGACGGCGAGATTGCGGGCTGTTGTGTTTTGCACACAGCCCCCTTTCTGCAGATAAAGAACCCTAGCTGTTCTTCGACAAGCTTTATTTCTAGGAAATACCCACACGGGAATTAATTACTCGGCCCATGCACCCAAAGCAAAAAGTTTTGATAAAGGCAAATCAGTTAATGAAGTGACAAAAAATGGTTCATTTTTGAAACGCGTCGGCGTCTTTTCTTGAGGGGAATCACTATTCAATCCTAGAGCGAAGACTTGCGAGGGTTAGAGCTGTCAAAGAACCAAATGCACGAATGGGTCCAAAGCTCCCAGCAACATACCAAAAGTCTTCGTCCCATAGCTTTGCTGACACGTCGCTTTTGGCGTGTAATTAATTATTCAAAGCACCGCAACGTGATGTTTCACATCTTTCTCGCTTAATCTCGGACAGATCCCGCATGAATATGCAGTGAGAACACTACGTGACGGTGCGCTAGGAACACCCAATGATTTGTTCTCTTTGACGTGCACAAACCAGTCACCAGGCTCCATCTCCCTCATTTTTTTTTCTGAGCAAAGAGGTTGAGAGGAAGAATAGTTCCCCACCTGCCATAACACGTTGAGCTTGTGAGCATCGTCAAATGAGTTTCCACTGACTCTTTTGTCTGCACCCTAATGGCAAAAGACAAGTCGCGTCCACTAAAAATACCTTCAGTCCATTTAGTTAGAGGAAATGACTTGTCTTGAATGGCGATGAAACAAGCAATTTAGTCCATCTAATAAATATCCGAAATTTTCGAAATCAGTGAAGATGCTCTGAGATCCCAAGAGTATGATAATCGGTCTTGCTAACCTCCGTCCCCTAGGCACAAGATAATTAGTATATAATGTCAAACAAGTTCGGATATCAATACACTATTTCTGAATATTGATACACTTTCTACCCATTATCATACATCTAATATGCGGAGGTCAACATTTTCCTATCGACCATTCAAAACCTACGAAGATGCTCTTTTAGATCCCGAATAGATACCATACCAGTAATCAGTCTTTCTCTTTCTGTTTTTCTTGTAGTAATTAGTTATATTATAGGAGTAATTTATATGTCACTTTCCCACAAAAGAATTGAATTGATGTTAATGAATCAATGATGCACGTTAGACTAGGTGATGTTTTTATATATAGCAATGTTGAAACAGAAAATAGATTAATTTACCCAAAAAAAAATGTAGGAAAAGAAAGTTTTAATTTCCTTATCCTTCCTTATTATATAAAAAAAAAAAAAACAAACAACCGGAATCACCATTTGATTTGTCGGTGAAGATGAAGGAAGGGTTGAAACTAAATTAAAATCACCTTTTTATTGCATGCCCAAGTCACTTATATAGTGTGGCTAATAAATCTTGTTAATAATTCGACAATTTTAATTTATAATCCGACATTTGCATGTTTATATGATGAGTACTATGTTTTTCTCACATCTATGTTCTTTTTTTTTTTTTTATTATATCTTCATATACAATTTAGGCCACGTACATCACACAAGGTTACACTTGTTTTAAAATGAAAGGAGCTAAGCACGTCCATGAGACTCAGACTATCAGACGCATTTCATCCGCTTGACGAAAGGGTGATTATTCAGTGCCCCTGGCACACACCATTTGGTTGTATAGGCTCATTTTTTGCCACACATTGTGGTAGTGTTCATACACTTTGTCTTGGACCCTACCACAATATATGGTGAAGAAGAGGCATGGCACACTGAATAAATTTTCCTGATGGAGCCTAGCTAGAATAGGATTTGCTTTCTATAATGGTAATTTTCTTTTACAAAAATTGACGGAGCTAAGATCTTTATTTTGGGGGTGTTGAAACATAAAATTTAAAGGGTTCTTCTATTGACAGTCTACTACTACTGAGCTATCAGTAAATTAAGAAAAAAAACAAAAGCACATATGCCAATGCACGTTTTACACTTATCAATACACTTCACATATTTTTATGCATTTTCACATTTTTTAATACAATTTTTAAATTTTAATGACAACCCAATGAACTATTTTTAACATTTTCCAAAAATTCCAGACAAGATCGTTGAATTTTTTTAGGTTTTCCTTGTCCATATTTTTAAATTCTATAAAATCTAGAGTACTATTCTACAAGAATAATACGGTCAGTTTCCATTCATATTTGCCAAAACACACATAAATACATATAAGATAAGACGAAGTAATTATTTCACTTGCTTTAATTTCATAAAATATAAATAATATCAAAGAGTCAATAAGAAATTAATCATTCTTCATTTTGTTGTGATTCTTGCGAAGTCTAATTGACGATATTCATGCCCGAAAAAGAAGCATCAGTTGTAGAGTTTGGAAGAGTACTAGGCCTCGTTCTCGAAAGGGAAATAAGTACTTATTTTTTAAAAAGGCAATTTCAAGTTTAAAAATTATGTGTTTATGCAAATAATTTTTCTACCAATATGGATCTTGTTTGATAAATCTCATTGAGATCTTTAATATGATGTAAAAAAAATTAAAAATTATTTTTCATTTATATGATTTTTGAGTTTGAAAATGTGAAATAAATACTTATTTTTAAAAAGGTACTGTTCTGGAACGGGACCTAACAACAAGCATGATCGCCTCCAAACTTATGTCATTTTGAGTGCTAAACTTTTTGGGGTTGATAAACTCGGACGAATTCAAAATTTTGGTATTGGGGGCCAGGATTTGAGAGACAATTTTACATAGTAATACATTATGATATTCTTTAAAGTTTTTATGCTCGTTCTTCTTAAAATTTAATCCTGCCAAAAATATAATAGAATGGAAAACTAATTATTTACAGATAAATATAATACTAGATAGTAATAGAACGTGAGCTTGCGTTAAAAAACTCGTTCAACATAACATCAATTTGGTTACGTTAATAAACTAAGCTTGAATATTTTTTAAGTTCATTAAGCTTTTAAATCAAGCTCGATATACCTAATACTCGAGGTGCACATAAATTAGCTTTAAGAGACCTCTTTCGTTCGACTTCTAATACATTAAAAGTTAATGTTGCACGATATTGAGTACTTGATCTAAAACTCTTTTGAGATTAATTAGGTTGACTTTTATATATATAAAATCAGCTTGATCCCTAAATAATCTAAACTTAATAATGTTGAAATTATTTTTGTTAAAATCTTGTACTTCGCACATGATCGATACAAGTTTTTTTTTCACAACAATTTCGACAAACATTTTTTTTACAAGATCCCAAACGAGTGTCTGGCTCCTTTCCAATCCATAGGGAATTGGAGGATCCTCCAATTCCAATTCAATGGTCAAAATTATTCTAGTAACTCAAGCCCCAAAACTCATATGGTATTCTACAGGCACCCAATTACTCCCCAAATATTTTTCAATTATATATGCGTCTTCCCTTCCCATTTTTTTTGAACGGTGAAAAAAATTCATTAATCTTCCAAGTTTACAAAAAATTCATTAATTTTTTTTGAACGGCGTCTTCTCTCCCCGTTAAACTTACCTCTGAAATCTTTTTTCTATATAGCTTATGAGGATTTTTTTTGACCGATATCATATACTAGCTCATGAGGATTTTTTTACTAATATTATATCAATAAATTTTTTTTTTTCCTTTTAGCATGGTTTTTTTCACTGATATTACTCCCTCTGTTCCACAGTAACAGTCTCACTTTCTCTTTCTTACTTCTTTTCAAATAAAAAAAATTAACTACTTTTGCGCATAATTTTTTAATTTTTTTTGCACCGTATTAAAGATCTCGATTAGTACTTTAATTTGGTGCAAAAAATTCAAAAAATTATACACGAAAGTAATTGATTTTTTTATTTGAAAAATGACACGACTTTTCATGGTGGACTCTTAATATGGAACGGAGGTAGTATCTTATTATGAAACTCATGAGATTTTTTTACTGATACTAGCATATTTTCACGTGTGCTTCGCATTGTGTCGTGTGGCCATTAATGTAGTTGTTCTTGTATGTAAGAAAGTTGAAATTAAGATTTGAAAATTAGAAAGAAATCGTAAGAAAGTAATTGAACGTAAGATAATTTTTACAGAAAAAATATTTTAGAAGAAATGCAAAATAAGTTATTTGATTAACCTTATGAATCTAATAGTTATTTGAACCTGTAACTATTGTTTGAAAGTTACGACATGAAATTTTCCTAATGTTTGAAATTTGATAAATTGATACTTGAAATGTGATAATTGAAAAATATTAAGGATTAATTAAGTGCCCATAGAATACCATATTAATTTTAGGACTGAATAATAGGATAATTCTAAATTGGAATTGGAGTATCCTCTCATTTCCTATTGATCGGGAAGGGGCAGGACTCATTCCAAACACACCCTCGCACAGTGGCAGTTATTTCACACGTGTCACCATTTGATTCCCCAATTTCAGGTGTACAACTCACCAACAGCTCTCTTTCTCTCTCTCTCCCTTCTTCCTAGTACTCCTATTTCAGACCCCCGACCGTTCACTAAATTCTCTCTCAAAGACTCTCCACCCTCTCAAAGACTCTCTCTCTCTCTCTCTCTCTCTCTCTCTCTCTCTCTCTCTACGATGGCAGATCCCGCCGCCACCCCGATCCCCCTCCTGACCGACCAGCTCGACATCGTCATACCCACGATCCGCAACCTCGACTTCCTCGAGATGTGGCGCCCCTTCTTCCAGCACTACCACCTCATCATCGTCCAGGACGGCGACCCCTCAAAGGTCATCAAGGTCCCCGAAGGCTTCGACTACGAACTCTACAACCGCAACGACATCAACCGGATCCTGGGCCCCAAGGCCTCCTGCATCTCCTTCAAGGACTCCGCTTGCCGCTGCTTCGGCTACATGGTTTCCAAGAAGAAGTACATCTACACCATTGATGACGACTGCTTTGTAAGCCAGCCCTTTTTGTGTCTCTCCTTCTGTTTTTCGTGTTGGGAATTTTTTTTTATTTAATGTGGGTTTTGGGTCTTGGAATTTGTCCTCACATCAGTTAATTATCAACTCGATCACCAGCACATGAGTCTGGGCAGCCTCTCCCCTCATTGCAACATGGTATCAGAGTTGTTTGTTGTTATCCATAGGTTTCGGATCCTTTGTTGACCTACTCGTTGTGATCTGTATGTTCCGGGGCCTCTACTGTTAAAGATTGGCATTTGATTTGATTTGGGGGTTTATGGAGATTTTGAATTTTGGTGGGGTTGGGTTTGAGGGTTTTGAGATTTGCTCAGAAAGATTGGCGTTTGATTTTGATTTTGTTGGTTTTTGGGGATTTTGAATTTTGGTGGGGTTGAGTGGAGGGTTTTGAGATTTGCTCTGAAAGATTGACTTTTGATTTGATCTATGTTTTTTTTTCTGAAGTACATCTAAACCATCAATGATAATTGCTTTGTAAGGTTACTTGGACGTGCCTTTCGTGTGAATTTTCATTCTTTGGTGTTTTTGATGGGTGGGTTTTAGGAGGGTTTTTTGGATTTTGTTGAGATTGGGATGGTGGCCTGGTGGGGGTTGTGAGGCTTGGAAAGATTGCCACTTGATTTGTTTTTTGGGTACTCATAACTTTTAGATTTCTCCTTTTGGTACTCATAACTTTTTGATTGCCACTTGATTTGTTTTTTGATTTGGAGATTTGGGCACGTCATGGGTTCATGTGTGGTTGAGGAGTTTGGATCGGTTTTTTGCTTTTATGTCGCTTGAATGTTGTTGTATTTTTGTTGGTCATTTATTGAGATTTTCTTTTTTTCGAACTGTCATTTATCGAGTTTGGTCTACTGAATTTCTCTTCTTATTCTATGTAGGACCTGGATCTGTTTTGTCTCTAATACACGTTTCCAATTATCACTTCATTAGGAGGAAAAGAAATTAATGGATCTACTGGCATTAAAGAACTATCTAAATCTGCAGAAGTTGGAGATCTTTTTCAGTTAATAACTTTTGTAGTAACCGTTTCTGCAACATAATGTTTGAAAGTTTGAAACTGACTCACAACTTCGCAGACAGGGGAATCATCGAAGTCACTTGGTTCTTCATTTGTAGGTTTGACCAATGTTGCAAATTGGATCTGGAGTGTTCAATGATTCTCTATTTCGGTATATGGTGAAACCCACAGATAGATCCGTGGCCTTGATCATTTCAATGAATGGGATTGTAGTTCTAGCCTTCTAGGATGTCTGTGCCGTAAAGTTTTCTTTGATATGAGCGGCTGGGTTAAGGTTTTTTATTTTCGCAATTAAGGTTGATTAGTTTAGATGAGATTCAGTTCTATTAGTATGTCTTTGGTACTCTTGTAGTATGTCTTAGGTTCTCTTGTTTTGGGTCCAACTCTTAGCAAGACCTGCTATAGCTTGCATTTAGATAGTCTGGTTGTGTTGTTCAATGCTCCAACAAGTTGAGGCGTTTGATTATGTATTTCGATTACAATTTAGGGCATCTCTTATTTCCTTTTCCATTTTATTACTTCCTGCTCTTGTGCTTAATTTGTCCTTATGATTGTTCTTATCAAGTCATTGAGGTGCTCTATTGGCTTTGCTGTTTCAAGTTAGCGAGCCGTTTTGTTTGGCTCTAGTATTAACTATTCCTTCTTGGCTCACAGGTTGCCAAAGATCCATCTGGGAAAGACATTAATGCACTCCAGCAGCATATCAAGAACCTACTGTGCCCGTCGACTCCGTTTTTCTTCAACACCTTATACGATCCGTACAGAGAAGGTGCTGATTTCGTCCGTGGATACCCATTCAGTCTCCGTGAGGGTGCCCCCACTGCAGTTTCTCATGGCCTCTGGCTTAACATCCCTGATTACGATGCACCCACCCAACTTGTCAAGCCTCGTGAGAGAAACACTAGGTGTGATAACATTTCTTGGACCGGAATTTCCTACACGAGTCTTTAGCAGATCAACTCATCTTTTCCATATTCTTTTTTCCAGGTATGTTGATGCTGTTTTGACGATTCCAAAGGGGACTCTATTCCCCATGTGCGGTATGAATTTGGCATTCGACCGTGAGTTGATTGGCCCTGCAATGTACTTTGGACTAATGGGTGATGGTCAGCCTATTGGACGGTATGATGACATGTGGGCTGGCTGGTGTATCAAGGTATTATTCATCTACATTACTCATATTAAATTCTCCCAAGAAGTAATTTGTTTTCAATGACTCAATTTTTTTCAAAATTTTAATGCATATTTCGGTTTGAATGCTTCATCCCTTCGTCATCTCCTCACTGCTTTAATTTTGATTGTGAACAATTAGGAGTTAGGTTTGCAAGATTTTCGTACAACACCTATCTAGTGTGGTTTTATATTATTGCCATATCGATTGTAGTTCCATCCACTGTCCCAAGTCCGGACCATTTTTTCCGATGTACTCAAAATCTGCAGTAGCCATCCTGTTTCATGGTTTCTTCACGGCTTTTGATTCATTGTTGGCGTAGGTAATATGCGATCACTTGGGATATGGAGTCAAGACGGGACTCCCCTACATCTGGCACAGCAAAGCAAGCAACCCATTTGTGAACCTCAAGAAGGAATATAAAGGCATCTACTGGCAAGAGGAGCTGATCCCATTCTTCCAATCTGCTGTCCTTCCAAAGGAATGCACTACCGTGCAGAAATGCTACATTGAACTCTCTAAGCAAGTCAAGGCAAAGCTCGGAAGCTTAGATGACTACTTCCTTAAGCTGGCCGACGCCATGGTGACATGGGTTGAAGCTTGGGATGAACTCAACCCATCTGGTGCAGATTCCGCTGTAGCCAAGGGCCCTGGAAAATAGACAAAATTTGTCATTTACTTGCCTTTTGACTGATCAAGGCACGTATCTGTATCAGAGGTATCGTCCGAGCTTTGCCAGCTTCGCCAGAAGCTTGAGAGCATTTGTTTTTGCGGGTTGAAATTTAGTATTGTTTATCATTTGTTTTATAAGTTTTTGAACGACAAACGTTACGCATTCTATTGATCTGGGTCTGTATCCGAGGTACTATCATCGGAGCTTTCCCTAGAAGCTTAAGACTGTGTTTCGACTTGTTGGAAACTATTTATCATTGGTATTTTCGGTGAGTTCCGAGCATCTCCAGTGGATATTGCGATTCCATTTCTATCATCGAAAGTGTACTTTTGCTATCTTACTATAGAATTTGAATTCGGCCAAAAAAAAACTATAGAATTTGAATGGTGCACTTTTATCGCATTCTTCAATCAAATCTTTCCAATATGAGCCCCCAAATCTAGTACTTGAGTATTTGATTATGTGGGACTGACTATCTAGAAAAGACAATTATGCATTCTATTGATTGATTGGCCGTCCAATCTTTCCAATATTACACTTTAAGTTAGGCATTCTATTGATTGATTTTGCTACTCTTGGCATCTCTGGTGGTTTTTTTTTTCCCGGGTTCGAAGGTCAGAAATGTTTAGGCCACGCTTATGCACACTTTAACTAATTTCCTCCTCGGTCCAGTGAAAGGCAAGCCATCCTGTCTATCCAAGCCGAAACTAGGAAATTCGCAAGAAGTAACTTTCTTGAGGTCTGATCCTAAGAATCAAACTTTGATTAATTGTGTAAGGAGTAAATTCACCTACCAACCGGACTAACCCTTCGGATTGGGGCCATGTTTCCACTAACAATTTTGGGCAATAAGTCATTGAATTTTAGCTGCTTGTTCACACTAAGCAACAAATTTTGCATTCCATCTACTCTCTTCGTCTCTTTTTAAGTGTCCCGCTCCGTAACTCCAATTTATTAAGAAAATGTTATCATTATACCTTTCACATCAACTTTTACCTCTACTTTCCGTACTTACCCTCTATGGAAACATCATCATTATGCTTTTACTCTCTAATTTTTTAAAATGGAATCTATTTTTACGGGCAAAATGGAAAATGTATCAACTTTTACCCACTTTACAAAATAGACACTTATTAAGAGAGTTCAAAATGAAATACTGGACTTTAAAAAGGAACGAATGGAGTACAACTTATTAATTAGTAGAAACAACTTCACATTATTCAACAACTCTCTCTCTCTCCAAAAAAATTTAAAAATTTTCAACTTATTATTCGTTAATAAAATAACTTGACATTTTTCAATAACAGATGATCCTTAAGTTATTGTCTACCGAAAACAACTTGGGTTCATGACTTTTGATTTTGCTGATGATTGACGCAAGATGTGGTGGTGGCTTTGGAAAATCAGTGGCAGGCGTTGGTGGGTACCGTGGGGTATGGGGTCAGGTTTTTCTTTTGGCTTCGAGTGTCAAGCATTTGAATTTTCAAAACTGAGGAGGCCGGCAAGAACCTAACTTTGTTAACTAGTGAGTCAAAAGGAAAGTGGAAAGTTTCCTGAACAGAATTTTCAAACCGAGACATCTGCAAGTTTGAAACATCAGAAAGTCTGTCCACACAAATATTACATGCACAAATTGTGCACAAATTTTTTTGTGGGGTTCACCATGGGTCCCACACAAACAATCCGAACCGTTTATTAAATGTAAAATACTTTTTCAAAGGTCTCTAAGAAAAATTAGCTTAATACAATACTTATAGGTGCTCGATCCAATTATTTAACTTTTTATTTTCTTGAAATCTCAATGAAAAGTTAGATAATTGGGTCGAGAACTTATATGTATCGGATTGAACTGATTTTTCATAGGAACCCTTGAAAAAATGTTTTACATTTATTGAACGGCTCGAATCATTTGTGTGGGACCCGTGGTGGGCCTCACACAAAAATCTGTGCACAATCTGTACACTTTTGTCTGTGTGGGTAGACTGGTTCTTGAAACATAGAACTAACACCATCTCAAACAGGAGCAAGAATCCCATCACACCACCGCGTTCTCATTTGATGATTCGCGTTCTTCATTTTGTAAGTCTCGATACATTTCTCATCCATGAGAGATATTAAGTTGACTAAAAACATTAGGCGAAGTTCGGTTGAATCACAATTTACGAAATGAAAAATGAATGGTCAGACTCTAATCATACGTTTCTCCTGTGACAAATATGTTTTGTTCGGAAGGATATTGATGTCTGATTAACCGAATTATTTATAGAGATAATAAGGAGAAAGATATAATACACAGGGTATACGTATGTCTAAATTATGACAATTTGTGATTTTCATTATGCCGATTTTTGATTTTCTAATGCATATTTATGATTTTAGTTACGACATGTACTTTAAAATTTACCTGGCATTAGCAGGTTACCCGTAATTAAAAAAAATTATGATTATTATGTAACCATAATTATTCGTACCAGAATTCATAGTACTTGCACCATAACCAAATATATGCGTACAATATCAAAATTTAAATAATGCTATCCATGAATGTTATAACAACACCATAAATTGCATTATCTTACCACAATGAGTCGTACCATTTTTTTTTTGTATGATATTCCGTAACAAAATCAAAATATGTCGTACCAAAATCAACAATTGTTATACCCAAGCCAAATATATTTGTTATACCCAATCACAATGTGTCGTACCAAAGGAAATTGATTAAAATACAACAAATTCAGTAATATAATCAAATTTGTTATGACAACACCATGAATTGATATTTTTATACCCACAATGTGTGGTATAAAAAAATTCAATCAGAATGTTCAGTTAACGATAGTTATAATTGACAAAATACCATACCATAATTAAATAATATAACCACAATTGTTATAATAAAATCATAAAGTGACATTACCTTACCACAACCTATCGTATTTTTTTTTGTGATGATATATTCCATAACAAAATGAAAATATGTTGTAAAAAATGCACAATAGTTATACAAAGCAAAATATATACGTAAATTAAATACCACATATTGAATAAAATAATCACAAATATTATAACAATGCCGTAGATTGTCGTTATCTTAGCACAATGTGTTGTACGAAACTTAACCTAATTATTTTCAATTTCCGCCACATATTTTTTTCAAATTTTAAAATTTCCACCATACAAGTGTAAAATATCACAAATTAAATAATATAACTACAATTGTTATAAGAAAATTATAAAGCAAAGTTACCTATTCACAACGTGCCGTACAAATTTTCTCAAATTTTTAGCCCAAAAATGGGGGCCTCACATATGATGGAGTATTATATAATTAAAATTACAAATTCTCAAATATTGTGTAGCTATTGTAAGGTGTTGGAATTCTGACATTTGCCTACAAGATCAGGGGTTCAAGTCTCGCGTTCCGTGTAGCTTGTACGCTTAGGACTTCAAAAAGTGTAGGGCTAATCCTGTACATATAATAAGCTCCTAATATTGTATTTGTCAAATAAAATATATTTCATTAAAATGTTAAACGACAAAGATATGGCTTGGTAGTGTGTGTCTTGTTTGATAATATGTCTCTAATTTGATCATTTGTTTTTATTTATTTCTATTTTTTATAGATTTTTTTTAGTATAAATTACATAGTTAGTCATTGAAGTTTCATACTTTGGCAAATTCAGTTGTTCAAGTTCAATACAATATTAAAATATATTAATGTACCATTCAAGCCCCACCTAAGGTATTTTTTTTTATCAGAAAAATCATCTATTTTTTACACAATATCTATTAGATTATTCGTACGAAGAACAAATTTGATCGCTTATAGCTAGACACTTAATCGGATGAAAAATATCATTCTATTATTAAATTTGAGTGTCAATGATGGAGCTTCCAAAACCTGATCGAGCCATAAATTTACGTGAATGACTTTATTCAACAAACATAACAAAATCAACAATTTTGATCGTTACTATTGTGTCATGGTGCATGGCAAGGCTACTCTACATCCAACTATAGAAGAGGACTAGATTTCATATCAAATATAAATTGAATGTACATTCTAAATGTCGTTAGCTGGTATATTTCTAGAATGATTGATCAAAACTGTTAGAATATCAAGTTATACGATATTCAGTATTGTCACCAAAATCAGAGATCATCAGATATCGACAACTGCATAATCGAAAAACATTTAAGGTATTCAGATTAATTAAAGTCTAATAATGCACCACCCGAGCCCCATCTAAGGCATATTTTTCCCATCGGAACCATTTCTCTTTTACATAATATGAATAAATCATCTGTATCAAGAATGAAATTGATCACTTATCGTTAGACCATTAATCAAACAAAAATATCATTTTATGATTGAATTCGGGTGCTAATGAAAGGGCTTTCTAAACCCGATCGAGCAAAAAATTTACATGAATTATTTAATCAATTACCATAGCGAAATCAATGATTTTGATCGTTATTATTGTGTCGCGATCACAAGTTTACCGTACATTCAGTTACAACAGAGAAATTAGTTTCATATAGAGTATATTAAATGTACAAATTCTAAATGTTATTTTTTTTACGGAAAAATTCTAAATATTGTTACCAAGTATATTAAATGATCGATCAGAACTGTTAGGATGTGAAGTCCTACAATATTCAATACTGTCACCAAAATTAGAAATCATGGGATATCGACAAATATTTAACCAAACGACATTTAACGTGTCCAAATGCATTAAAGTCTATCATTAATTGTGGTACGACATATTTTAGTCTTGCTACAAAATAATTGGATTAATTTCTTTTGGTACGACACATTATGGTAAGCAAATGTCAATTGTTTGTGTCGTCATAAAAGTTATGGTTATGTTATATGATTTGTGGTCATTTTTTGGAGAGGGAGAGGAGAGAGAGTGAGGGAAGAGAGAACAACCGGTTACCTGCTTAGCCATTTTTTCATTTTATTAATTGATTTAATAAATAGGTGGTTTGGATCATTCACTTTTAAATCCGAGGGTTTAAAATCATGATGTATACGATACACCCATTAATAAGGGGTGTGTACCATAGGACTTTTCAGACGATAAATACATCGTAAAATACGAAATAAACAGTTTGAATTATGAAACAGAATCACACGAGAGATCATCACATGATTGATTCCTCCGGCTGTGGAGCCTTGAAATTATCATATACGTAGCAGATTCTACAATTTGAAAGATTAGTATTGTGCACTCTAAGCTAGCAGGTTCTACAAATTTTAATTAGTTTTGTTCTTAATATTTCTTTTAATTTAAACACAAGTTGACCTCTGTACCTTTAGATGTAACCAGTTTTTTTTTTATCCACTAGATGTAACAAGTTATTGTTGCCATTTCTTTAATTTAGGGGGGTGTTTGGCAACTGCATTTTTACATTTTTGCATTTCCATTTTGGGATTTTGGCTGTGGCTTTTCAAACCGCATTTTCCCAAAATACATTCACCGTTTTTGACAAAAGAAAAAGAATCCGAGAATCTAGCCACGTGGAGCTTTTCCCATTTTTGCCGTTTTCTATTTTCGCTGCAATGACGAAAATACCCCCAAGTAATCTACAAAGTTACCTGTTCTGCTGCCCCATTTATTTCGTTACCTCTTCTGCTGTCCACACCAGATACTTGTTCTAAATTAGTTGTGTGTTAAAATTTTTTGAGAGAAAAAGAGAATGGACAAGAGAGAAGAGAAGAGAATAATTTTTTTGATCGTGTGTTCAGTTTTTTTCTACTTGTTCCAAAAAAGATGTGTAATGTTGGACTTGTGTGTTTGTCGGTTTTTTTCTCTCTTCAGTTTGTACTTTTCTTTATTTGCTAATATTGAGGGCTTGTGTTTTTCTTATTATTGTTTTTTCGCTTAGAGAATCATTAAATTAAGTTATACTATTTTTTTTCCAAATATTAAGTATAACATGGTAATGAATATATTTATTCTAAACTATTGAATAATATATTAAAATAATAAAAAAACGAATGTGGCATGTAAAGAAATGAAATTTCAAGAAATAAAAGTAAAAAAAAAAAAAACATATTTACACCTGTTATAAGAAAATAATAAAGACAAAGGGCAATATGGTAAAAATCTAACCCATAATTCATTTTCGACAATCATCTACCAAACACTACTACAATTTCAAAATACATTCTGCACAAATCTCCCAAACACTCCTGCCATACTCAAAATACATTTTGACCATAATCTAAAAAGCCAAAAAGTCAAAAAACTGAAAATGAAAAGCCAAAAAGTAGACTCTCAAAACACCCCCTCAGTCTTCAACTTTCTATCACATCTCACTACTAACACGACTAAAAATTCAATAACTTCTCATTGAACAATTAGTTTTTATAGGTAACATAAAGTCAAAAGGATAAAAATAAAAATACGCACATTCGAAATGTGAAGTTTTTTGAGGATTGCAGTCGTACAAACTTCCCAGAAAATCTATCTCTGATTCATCTTTCAGCCCAGCTTCTCAAATTAACTAGAACGCTCAATCTTGGAAGCGTAAACTAATCCCACCAGCGAAAATCCATCTGTCCAAAAGAAGCATGAAATGTTTTATCGACCAGTTGCATAAAAACAAATTCTTGATAATGCAAGGAGTCCTAGTCTGCTTATCCGTGTCTTACGTACTAAGCCTTTGAAGAACAAATCTCATCGCTTATTACCAGGGCTGGACTCAAAGTCTGGACAAAATATCGTACGGACACCCCCACAATAGTTAAGTGCTTAAAAGTTACTAGGCCAATCCTTGGGGTTGACTAGTTGCATAATTGGTGATCTTCTAAAAGATTAATACCCAATGTCCTTCCTGCGTTTGTTTTAGTTAAGATCTGTACTGTAGAGTTCAATCCTTGATTAATTCTTTTCTGGAAAATGCTAAAACAGCCTTCAGGTCAGGGGTTAATGTGTAAAAGGTAGACATCATTATTTGAAAAAGTGTATTAATGTCCAAGAAAGAGTAGCAATATTTGTAAGACGTGTATTGAAATGTGAACTTGTTTGCCATTATATACACATATTACCCACCGCGGTTAGCAAGACCCTTATTATAGTGAAGGTTCAACATCGATAGTGGGGCTGGACAAATTGGTGTATTGCTGGCTGATAGAGGTTGTATGGCCTAGAACACAGCTCCGGATCCCTAGGCTGCTTTGCCCCATGGCCATTTGGGATATGTGCCCAACACCGCGTACCTAGGACTCACAAACCAAGTTAGGGGCCCAAGGGGCATCGAATGGGATCAATGTGGCGCTTGGCTTGATAAGGCCGAGTACAAGGCGGCTAAGCGTGGGCTAGCATGGCCACAAGGACTTAAGCTAGAAATACGACTGAACTGAACACTCAGAAGACGGGCGGCCGGCCAATCTAGGCAGGGTGGCGGACTGCCATAGATGCAATACCGCAAAATATGGGATGTGATCATGTGAGCCCTTGCAGAAGGATTCTCCCCAACAGATTTTGGAGCACCAACTGGAGAGGATATCTGTTCTGGCAGGTGGACAAGTGAGTTGGTGACCGTTCACACGACTAGAGAGTTTTGATGCCCAAGGCATCCACTGAAATACAAAGGGAACAGGGCCTAAGGTGCATTCTCTCCACTCGGAGTCAATTACATAAAATACTTTTTGCTGAAAATATCTCTAAGAAGAGTATATTTATTTTTTGTTGTTTAATCAGTTCAGAAAAAATGAAAAACGAATGCTTTGTTCGGTTCCCTTTTTAGTTTTAGTTTTAGTTTTGTTTCCAATTATTACCCTACTTCTTTTTCCAATCATTATCCTATTTTTTCAATTATTATTTTCTCATCTCTCTCTATCTCTCTCCAATCATTACCCCTATTTTCAATAATTACTCTATTTCTCTCTCCGTCCACTACCAAAACTAAACTAAACTAAACTCCCAACCAAACACAACCGAAATTCTTCAATCACGTGTTTGCGTACCTTATTCCTGCACTTCTGAAGTGAGCTAAAGGCATCATAAAGCATCATTTTCCAGCTTCAACTGCATGGAGCGCTTTTCATGCTCCACCCGCTGAAGCTGCGATGAAAGTTGAAGCAGATCAATGGTAGGTCCATCTTCACAAGGAAGACAAGCCCTGGCATCGATGTATTGTGAACCTTGGAAAATTCCATCACTGAAGTTGACAGCATTGCTATCGTCAGAAATTAGTATGGGACCAAAGCGATTCTCTGCCACGTAATTCATATTTGAAGAGCTAAACTCATTTGAAAAGCTTGATCCCAAATGATTTCCAGAGACTTGATTAAGACTGTAATGAGCATGGCTACCAGATATGATCGGTGGTTGAGCCATTGGAATTACTGATGAATGTGTTGAAGAATTTTGTGACAGAAGAGAGAGAACACGACCAGAGACAGTCGATGCTGAGTTGAGAAGGTCGAAATCTTCACTTCCTATTGAGGGGTTCAGGACCAAAGAACCAGAGACAGAATGTGAGGGCCCAAGATCATGTGGGTATGGGTTACGGATCTTATTAAAAGCTCTTCCGGTAGCTGAATTAACTTCACTAACATGAAAACGAGGACAAGGTTTTCCAAAACCATGAGGAAGTATAGACTTTGGATGCAGATGTCCATTTGCGATGGGCGTTTCTGATTTAGGACAATTATCGACCTCATTTTCAAGTTTTATATGCCCGCTCCAGTGATCTATGCCATGTGTTTGAGGATGCAGAAGGCTTTTCGGGAGAATATCTTCGCAAGCAAAAGATGATGCGGTTAAAGTGCTACTCTGAAATGTGCTACCTGCATAATGTCATGAATACATTCAAAGTATGAATGAGAAATTAAGATGTTAGGATATATTTTCCCGAAAATAGATGGATTTCAGTACTACCCCCAAATACAGTGAGCAAACCTAAATAATCCGAATAACCTGATTGGAAAAAGGCAGCACTCATTAGATTAAAAGACCGAGTCCTGTGACTCCTACCTATGTAGTCTACATGCTATTCTATTTTTTTAATACACTAAGGTATCTCCGTACATAACATAAACATGTTCTAGTGCTGTCATGCCTGTTTTTAGAAACCAAATAAATCAGCTGTCATAAATCAACAGGTAACCGACAGTCGTTATGTATATGATTGCATCTTACTGTGTTCAAAACTCCAGAAGTTACAAACTAAAGCATACTTTACTCCATGGTTCTACGGTTCTAATTATGTCCCAGAATGATAAATCAAAATTTTCTGTATGACTGCCACAATGATCTTAGAGAAGCCAAATCAATCAGTTTCCACTCGTTGATGACTAAATCAGAGTCGCTGTTACATGGTGTGTTGCTCGCACTGGATAACGTGTACCCTCGTCACGGTTTCTGCAAGCATTCTGAGAAAAAAGACACATGAGAACCTAGGTCCAAGCAAAGAATATAGGTACTTCAGTGTTTCCTTTTGAACTTGCATGAATGGAGACTAGGCCTTCATCAAACAAGCACATTTGAGGAATGCCTTAGCAATAAACAGATGAAAATTTGCGTATGTGTGCCAGCGCCCACACATTGAGATTTGAACCCTAAATACAAACTCAACAAAGAAGTCACTTATTACTTCTAGAACAATGCACAATACCACCACAAAACGAAAAGGAGAACTACGGAATATGATTGCTTCTCCCCAAGAAAGAACAGTTTATTGAATTCATCATCTGCTCAAAGCCAAATCATGGGAGCACATCTAAGAAGCACATACAAGTCTACTGGCCTCGCGTACCCTTGACTGACAGGTATTGGACATTGACATGACACTACACTCTTGGACACTTGTCGGATACTCCTAAATGCGGGATAATCAAGGACACGTCGAAGACACTCTTGAGACACGTTTAAAATGAAAATTTTAACACGTGGCCCATAATCAAAATTTCCATGAAGGTTGTTAAGTTCATGGACACATGTAGTGAGCTATGAAGCACCGACACATCTAGAGGTCGAAGTATCGCAGTGTCGGACACGGGGACACGGCGGGGACACGTAGGCGTGCCCCATAATTTAATATACATTTTTTAGGGGGACACGGCTGGGGACATTGATGGGGACACGGCAGGAGCCAAACTGTAATTTTTGAGGGGCCCAAGTGTAATTTTTAAAAATTTGGGGCCAAATTGTAATTTTTTCAAAATTTCTGGGTGTCAAATTATAATTATTTATTTATATACAAGTGGCGTGTCCCCCGCTGTGTCCGTGTCCCCATTTTTTTAAAATTCCCATGTTTCTGTGTCGGTATCCTTCCGTGCATCATAGGTAGTGACCATCAATTCGTATCTTCATAATAATAATGCTATCTGCGCATTCTATCTTAATTTGATATAAATGATGTTTTTCATCTTTTGTATGAATTCAATAAGATATATCGTCCAAAAAATAATATTTTCAATTGGTCAGATTGTGTCTGCATCCTAACTTTGAAGAAATGACGTGTCCGGGAGTCCATGTTATGTTGTCTCCGTGTCTCGTGTCCTTGCCCATGCTTCTTAGGGGCACATCCATGATTAGCATATTTGGATTTATAAAGGTGAAAAGAGCCACTTATCTTGAGATTGCTCAAAAGTTGCAGTAAAATGACTTCCCTGAGGGAAGAATTAAACAGATACTTTCCGGTAGAACTTTAAAAACCCCAACGCGGACAATATAAGCTTGAAGGAGTAATACTTATCGCAGAGAGAAAAACATCACAATAAAAAAAAAAAAAAAAAGTAAATTAAAGACTCAGGCCTCAAAAGCAGTAAGCGATGACAGATTTGAGCAAAATGCCGAGAGCTTGATTCTCCAGATTTTGATTAAGTAGAGAAAGAAAGCAAAGAGAGAGAAAGGGGCAATTAACTTAACAGTTTCAATAGTCCAAATTAAAAGAGAAAATACTTTAAATACCATTATACGACTGCACTAGCCTCCCAGTTCGGCAAGAGTGAATTCCCGTATGAGGCTTCCTTCGACGCGCATTATGGCCAGCAAGACGTTTACGGCAACTGCGTTTACCATCATCAAATTCAGCCAGCAAATGGAACCTGTAAATCAAAAGCCGACACATATGACATCAGCAATGCAAAAGAAGCCTGTTCTATTGTTTGCAAACTTCATAGCAACAGGGTTAAACATCGATTCAACATGCAAAACGAACATGCTGGAATGCATTTAAAACGTAAATGCTTTGTTTGGAAATTTCAAATCAAGGGATTTAACAAAACTTAACCAGAGATCTAGCTACAGGTGACTTGAAAAATTGAAATTAAGAAGATTAATAACAGTAAAAGTTTTCCGGATTTTGTTGGTATGACTTTATAACTATAGGCCTTACCACAAAAGGTTTCAAACAACTCCTATTATATTTGAGGACCCTTTAGTGGCGAATCCACCTCAGAACCTCCCTCCTACACTCCCAAGTCAGAATTTTCTAAGAACCTCGGTACCATCAAGAAAGGAGAGCGGTCCCGGGCAGAGTAGAACCTCTCAAGCAGATATATCTCAAAAGAAACGAAAGGAAATCCACAAACTAAGAGAAAATATAAAGTAATTGAAAAGTATTCACTCAAGTGTGTGCGGTTCTTGAAACTAAGGTCATTTCATCTCCATCATGATAAAGGTCTCAAACTCAAGATAGAAATTCATATGTGAGCTATAAAACGGCATTTGCAGCTATTCTCATTTGACTGATAATAAATCCCTCCATTGATATGCAGATCTACAGAAAATGGAGCTAAAATGTAGGAAGGTAGATAGAGAAACTCCTAAATGGACTCAACAAACAAGCCCAATTAGAGCCTCAAAAGCCAAGGTTACTCATAATCCTCGTTAATACAACAACATATTATGGAAATTAAACTTTTTACAGCTTCAAATTGCTTCATTATTGGCAAATGTAAGATCAAAATATCTCATATAATGTGCTAGGAGAAAGGAGGCGAGAAGCTCCTCCTCCAAGGTGTTAATCTAACTATTCAAACAATACTGACTTTCACCGAACAAAAATCAAATTCATATATTTCCCCTATTCCCTAGCTGCAAACAACTGGTGAACCAACCTGCTACATTGCTGGCAAAACCTTTGTTCAATTCCCTTCACTACAACTTTGGGAGTCTTGGAGTGAACCTCACAAACTTTGTGCCTCTTGTGGTAATCCTTACATGAGCTTAGATCTTTCTTACACCCATAAACTTGGCAAAATGGAGTCTGAGAACCCAAACCAGCTCGAACCCTCTTTGCCGGCATAGAAGAGTCTACCAAGGAATCCATGGGGGCCGCCTTAGAGAATACCAATTCCACGGCATCATCAATTCTCCCCAACTTCAAATCAATGAGGGAAGAAACCCTACTGCTGGATTCTGCCAGAGAGTCAGAAATCCTTGAACGGGACTCATTTTCACCAGAAACTGTATTTGTGGTGTGTGAAATGGGAGCAGAAACTCTTTCATTCTCAGGCCAAGATTTCCTTCTCACCATTTCTGGGAAATTGAATTCCACATACCCCTGATTCTCAATTCCCTTTTCACTAGTGACTGCAAAACTGCTTTCATAATTACAGTATGGGGCTTTCAATTCCAGACCCATCAACCCATTTTTACCCTTTCCCTGATGAATTGATTCATCATGGACAAAACCCTTTTCATGAGAAACATAGCTCCAAGACTCCATTTTTATGGAACAGCACTCAAGAGTTGAAAAATTGGAAACAGAATATGTTAAAATAGCAAGCAAGAAAACTAACTTCCTTTTGACAAATTGACCCAATTACTACAAGGTTTAATTTTTACCTCCAACATCTCACATGAACCCCAATTCTGTCCAAACTGTAACATAATTTCAAAACCCACCACCATTGATATGATTTGAGTAAAGAGCTTGTGAGGACTTCAATTTCTGAGGGATCCCGTGAAGGAAATTCCCAGACCCATGATCCAAACAGCACAAGGGTTAAGCAATGTGCCCAGTTACCTATTATAATTGAACAGAAAAGCATGCAGGAAGCAAGGAGATAAAGCTCAATGAGTGCCTAGTTCGTGAAAGCAAAGAGATGGGTAGAGCACTGAAGTTCAGGAGGAAAAAAGGGTGTCAGTGATTCAAGGAAGAAAACAAAAACGGAAAAAGAGAGAGATTACAATAATGGTTCATGGGTTTGTTTGGGATTTAATTAATTTTTGTTAAAGACTATCTGTTTAATTATTTGACGTATTGTCAGGTTCATGGGTTTGTTTGGGATTTAATTAATTTTTGTTAAAGACTATCTGTTTAATTATTTGACGTATTGTCATGTTAATTTTTTTTGTCTGTCATAATAATAATAATAATAATAATAATATCAAATCATTCATCTTATCGACAAAGTAAAAATATGGGCCGAAGTTAACATAAAAACATAGAAATATATTAACAAACTAAAATACTATCTTTTCGCTTTTTTCTGACTTTTTTCGTGGTTGGTGAATTTTTTTGACTTTGGTCTATATTTTTTATACTCTTTCGATTATAAATAAAGATGAACGATCAATTTACAAAATTTGATGCAAATAAATTTTTTAAAAAGAAAACAAAGAAAACTCTGTCGAAAAGACAGGAGAAAATTTTAAAGGGGGGATGGTGACTGGTTTGTAGTTTGGTGAAAACGAAATTGAACAACACACACATATTTGTATCCGCGTTCCCACCGCGATGGAAGGAGAGGTTATTCGGTGCTCCAGTCACTCTTTGTACTTAATAGTTATATGAGCTCCATACACTCTTTAAGATGAGGACGACACAAATCTTCGTTGAAAAACATAATTTGGGACACCACGTGTCCTTGCTCTGTAGTGGTGTTTGAGAACCTCTTTTTGTTTGGATTATAAATTTTTCAATTTGCAATTCAGAAAGTCTACGCTTCCCAACGGAGGATTCTTGATCTGAGTCCCGACGCTCTTTCGGGTACACTCCGGCCACCAGACGGCCAATCCGATCGGTCCAAAAATTCTAAAAAAAAAATTGAGTGGGCTAAAGCGGGAATAAACCGCATCCGACGTGTGTAAGTGGCCGATCCAAACACAAAAATGAATTTATTGGATTGGTCATCTACATACGTTGGATGCCGTTTATTCCCGCTTAGACCCACTCAGTTTTTTTTTTTATAGAATTTTTGGACGGATTGGATCGACTTTCCGGTGGCCGGAGTGTGCCCGGCGGGACATCGAGATTCTGATCGGGAATCCTCCTTAGGGAAGTGTCGACTTTCTGTTTGTAATTATGGATTATGAATAATTACAGAAATAGATTATGAATCTGTGAAAGTTTTTTGGAACGGTATGCAAAATATATTACGAGTCCGTAAGAGTACTTGTTGCATAATCTAGAAATGCTTTTTGATCCTTTTTGATCTCCTTGTCATTTCCTAGACTATTGGAGTAATTTATAGCCCTTTTACGAGGGGACATTATTCTATTATTTCCTCCGTCCTTTATTTAGAGTCTAATATTTTATTTTGGATGATTCCTTAATAAGTGTCCATTTTGTAAAGTTAGTGGGTAAAAATTGATGCATTGTCTATTTTGTCCTTCAAAGTAGATTCCATCTTGAAAAATTAGTGAGTAAAAGTGTAATGATGATAGGTAAGTAGGGAAAGTGAAGGAAAAGGTTGATGTGAAAGGTATAATAATAATATTTTTTTAATAAATTGAAATTACGAGATAAGATACTTAAAAAAATACGGATGAAGTAATTAATTAGAAAGTAGTTGGAGAATGCAAGATAAATTTTTTGAAAAGTCTGAGAAGGCTTATCTAAGGCCGGCCGATTCTCATTTTTTAGCTTCAATATTATTCGAAAAAATTGCGAATGATGCCGCTCATTGTTTGGCTAGGAGAGCTGTGAGAGGTGCAGGTTCGGGTACTTGGTGGGCCAATCCTTCGTTTATGTACAGAAGGAGAGTTTGCGCTTGAGTTTGCGCTTATGTTTTGTTTTCAAATGCCAAATGTTGCGGATTAGTTTGTGCGCACCTTGAACTAATTTTTGGAAATAAATTTCGAAATTTGGAGAAACATATCTGAGAGGTATCCTTTTTTGCAACGCTCTGGTCTATTTGGCTGACGAGAAATGGTTGTATCTTCAACGGTACAACAACACGGGCTTCGGAAGTGGTGGATTTGATCAAAACTAGAGTAGCCATGTGGATGAAGGCTAAGTTTGACATCAAAATCTACACAGTGGAGGATTTCAAAGGGTATTTGGATGAGATTCGAAAAGTGAAGATGTGAAGTGGTTAAGTAAGGTGTTCTTATCCAACCTTGGTTGGATAAAGTGCCAGAGTATAACTCTCTTTAATAGCTGTGTTCTAACGTCTAGATTGTAATCGATGTACCCCTTCGAATTCAATAAAAAGTTTCTTTTGCTGACCAAAAAAAAAAACTAATTTTTACTGTCCATTCCACATCTTTTTCACACATTTTTGTAAGCGTAGGTGAGGTGGTTTTAAGAGTTATTGACAAAAAAAATTGAACCTAACCTTAGGTGGGAGCAAACAAATTAAAATTGAAAATATAAACCCATCAATCTTCTTTTCACTCATCACTTAAACATTTACTACTACTTTATTTGGCACATATCACATAAACATTTTACAGATTATGTGATATTCCCTCCAGTGGCATAGCCAGAAATCTATATAAGCGGGGGCATTTTTTAAACACATTTCAACCAAAAAATTGTTTACTAAGCAATGTTAAAACGTTTGTGCTAAGAATTAAAAAATCTAACATATTTATTAATATAGTAAACTATATAGAATATAAAAACAATCGAATTGCTTGAATTGTCTCAGCTTATCAAGTCTAAGAGTAATTCACTATACAATATTTAGCAATATTGCTCCCATTGTTTTTTTTGCTCGGCAAACGAAACATTTTATATAGCTCGAAAGGGTACATCGAGAAAAGAGCATCTAAGCTTAAAGAGCTTGGATACTTCAAAAAAAAAGCATCCAACAGATAGTTGGATAAACACCTTAGACTACGTTACAGTTTTAATTTCCGGATACCATCTAGAAAAACCTTAAAATTCTCCACAGTGTAGACTTTGATGTTGAATTTTGCCTTCATCCACATCGCGACCCTAGTTTTGACCACATCCCCCACCTCCCACGGTTGAGTAGTAGAGTTATTGAAAATGTAGTCGTTTCTTATCATTGCTCCCATTGTTAATAATTGCTAAAGTATAAAACGTATAACCCATGGTTTAGGCATTTTTGAATTTTGGATATTATGCATTAGAGAGTACCAATTAGTAAGTGACTGCTATTTTTCACATTAAACATCTCATTTCGCCAGCGTAATAACAATGTTCAAAAATGTGAAACTAAAAATTGAGAATGAAATGATATTCGACATGTCGTAGAAAGATCAAAAGTAGATTTATGAAATACAATTAACTAGACAAAATACAAAATATACATTTTAAAATCTTAAATTTAAAAAAAAAATCGAGTGGGGGCTGCTTCGCTATCTTCCGTGTATAGAAGAATTTTACCCCAAGCGTAGGGCTAATCAGTCGGTTGAAGCATAATAAACCGGAGAAGTCCGGGATCGTACCCAAGGGAAAACTAGTACGGCTTGCCTCGGATTTTTAGATGCAAGTAGGGTTTTCGACTTTTAGCCAGTCAACTTGGTTTTACTTTGAAAGGTAGAATTAAAATGGCTAAATTAAAAAAAAAGAATTAACTAGGAAAATATAGGTTAGGTCTAAGAATCCTAGCATTCATGACTCGGGCTAAATCGCACTTTTCACCAATTCACGCGATTTAAAATACACAATTGTAGGTATCTAAACCGGGAAATAGAGATTCGATTATTAAGCTAGCTCTAGAATTCATTCGATAACCACCTCGAGCGTCAGAGCTCTAAGCATCATGTGTGGTGAGTAGGCGACGCTCCCACCTACACATGATCAAAGAGGTTAACACCTCGGCGATATACCAAACGAATCCGAGCCCCACATTAATTTTCAAATCTAAAAATTAAAGCTTTATTGGTGAAAAAAAATACAATTTTTGCCCAAGCCATGGGATGCTAATCATCCCATGACCTAACCCTTGAAACTACTCACACATATCTAGAGAGATAAGAGCAAGCAAAAATCTACTTAACATAATTGAAATGCAAGACTAGAAGAAAATTAGCTTAAAAGATAGATCGGGAACTAAGCAACAACTTTAATTAAAGCAAGAGTAGCAAAAGACAACTAATAAAGGCTGGAAATTAAGAATTAAGTGCTGAAAATGAAGAACAAGGCAAGAACAATTCAAAAAGCTGAAAAGTAATCTAATCTAGATCTAAAATTATGGGTACATTTCTGTCCAAATCGTGCAAAGGTGACATAACGGGGTATTTATACCGCCCCTGTTTCACGCACGGAATATCCTAAAAGATGCTCTGAAGATGCCCTGCTAAGGCCCTCGGCATCGATGGCAACAGGCATAAGATGGGCCACTAAGGGGCTCGGCATCGATGCCAAACCATAAATCCCATCAATGCCGAAGCTGATAAGGAACTTGGGCTCTAAGGGGTTCGGCATTGATGCCAAATTTCCCTTCCCATCGATGCCGAAGGCCATAAGGCCTTGCCCGGGCGTTGGCTGCTACACTGCTCGAGCGGCGCCTGGTCTTGCCTTGGCGTCGGCTGCTTCTGCCTTGGCAATGGCTTCTTCTGCCCGGGCTGAACTTCTCGCTTTGGCTCTGCCTTGGCGTTGCTCAGCTTCTGCCTTAGCAATGGCTTCGCCTTGCTCAGCCTTGACCGTCGGGCAATTCCAGGCCATGACATGCCTTGAGCCTTTAAAGCTCCTTATTGAGTGATTTTCCTACAAAACAAACCAAACAACTCTGCAAGGCAACTAAGTTAAAAACAATTAATTAAAGAGTAAATTAAACTAAACCTAGACACTAGCGCACCCTTTCATTACATTTCTGGGTGCTTATCAGGGGCGCGTGCCCCCACTCGTCCCATGCTCCCTCCACCACTGATTCCCTCCATCCCATATTAAGTGTCCTGTTTCGTTATTTCAACTTGTGAAAAAAATATCATCATTACATTTTTCACATTAATTTTTATCTCTACTTTCCCTCCTTACCATCTATGGAAACATCATCATTACAGTTTTAGTCACTAACTTTTTGAAATGAAATCTACTTTTTGGGATAAAATGAAAAATTCACCAACTTTTATCCATTAACTTTACAAAATAGACACTTATTAAAGGACATCCTACAATAGAATACTGGACTCTAAAAAAAGGACGGAGGGAATATATAATTCAAAATATAAGAAATAATGAAACCGGTCATAATTGAAAATAAATCTCATTCACACAAATAGAAAGCTGAGATTCTACCGCTTCCTGAACAAGTTGTTCACGAAGTCTCTGTGAAACATAGACTATCTCATATGAGGAAGTGATAAACTTCTCCAAACAAATGGAAAGATAAGGGGTGTTCCACTTTCCCAAAAAATGAAATTTTTAAAAAAGTAAGGTAATTTTAAACTTAAAAGTTTTGTGTTTAAGCAAATAATTTTTTTACCAATATGGATTTTGTTTGATAGATATCATTGAGATCTTTTAAACGGTACAAAAAATCATAAAATTATTTTTTATTTTTATTATATTTAAATTTGAAATTCGAAAAAAAGTACTTTTGAAAAAGTAACTCTCATGATCTCATCTAGAATCTTGTAATCAGAAAAAGCCCTACCGACATCTTAAAGATTGGAGGCGTTCGAGTGCCCATTCCAGTTTCTGTAAAAAGATACTTTTGAAAAGGGTGGTAATTTTAAGTTTAAAAATTATGTGTTTATACAAATAATTTTTCTATCAATATATATTTTATTGAGATTTTTTAGACGGTGTAAAAAAAATTAAAAAATTAGTTTTCATTTTCATTATATTTGAGTTTGAAATTACTTTCTTTTTAAAAAGGAAGGTTTAAAAAGAAAGTGGAACGGCACCATCTATTAAACAAGATTTATATTGGTAGAAAAATTATGGGAATTGATAATGTCCAAACTCTTTTTGTTCATGCCAAAATCTTTTTTGTTCATGCCAAAACCATTTTTGTTCCTGCCAAAACTCAATATTTATCTTTCATTGTATGACTTCATTGCCCTCCTCTACACCACTTTGCTTTACAAAAATGCCCATTGAAATCCCTTAGGAGTATTTCAACGTTCTTCTAGACTTTTTAATAATCCAAATTCAGAGGACTAAATGCATCTTTAGAATTCACCTCAAATCGATGGTGTTGATCAACAGCAATGTCTGCATTGATGAAGTCCAAAATCCTCCATGTTTAAAAACACAGAAAATAATTTAAAAACACTAAAACCAAATCAACCCATTTGTACACGCAAATTTGCTTTTGCTCTATATTATCTCAATCCTAATAAAGCAATTAAGGGCTGGTTTGGATTATTAATCTAATTGTTTACCAGGTTGCCTGGTAAAGGTATCCCATATGCTTGGTCCCTTGTTTCCTTCCATTCATCCATGGCACCTTCGAACTATAGTATATACACATATATTTTGTTATTTGTATGAAACAGAGCAGAGGAAAAAAGCAAATGGATCAGTACCTGGTGAGCAAAAGAAGCGGTATCAAATACAAACCCAGATGAGAAATCAGCTCGGCTAATTGATTCCGAGTTCACAAACAAAAGAGGAATTAAGGAGAAAAAGATGCGAATGAGATTGTCATGAAAACGGGATTAGTTATTTTCTGGAGAGAATTTTCAATCAAGGAAGCTTTTTTTGATGGGTTTTTCTTTTCAGAGTTCGGTAATTTGTTTCGGGGTATTCTCGAAAAAAAAAATTGAAGCTCTGATGATGGAATCTTAAAAAAACGTTAAAATACTCACAAGGGATTTTAAGGGGCATATTCGTAAAGCAATTGATGTAATTGAGGGTAATTAAGTCATGTAATGAAAGTAAAATATTGAGTTTTGGCTGAAACAAAAATAATTTTGGCACGAGCAAAAAAGGTTTTGGCATTATCAACTCTCAAAATTATTTATGTAAACACGTAATTTTTAAATTTAAAATTATTTTCTTTTTTCAAAAGTAACTTTATAAAGAAACTTGAAAGGGCACCGAAAGACTTCCCGTCTTTAGGATGTCGGTAGGGTTTTTTTCTCTGATTAGAAGATTCTACATGAGATCATGAGAGTTGCAAGTGCGTAACTATTTCGAGTTATCTTTTCATTTGGTTGGAGAAGTTTATCACTTTCTCAGATGAGATAGTCACTCTTTTTGAAACAGTTTTTAATAAATTTCTCTTTATTTCTCTTCACTTATTATTCTTTATTACTCTCAAAATAACTTTTTAAATTGTAAACCAAACAAAGTGAGTATTTTTCATGGAGGCTTCGTGAACAAATTTTTCAACGAAGCGGCCCAATTTTAGCCTTCTATTCGTGTAATTAATGACTGAGATTTATTTTTAATTATGACCGGTTACAATTAAATCTCCCACAAAAAAAATTTATTTATATCTTTACCATCCAAAACACTTTTACACGGTCATAATTAAGTGCCGTAAACAAGAGTTTTTTTTTTTTGATAAGCCGTAAACAAGAGTCTACACTCTACAGCACCTCATTTTCTCTTCCCGGATAGGCCAAAAGATTCCATAATCATTTCATTTGGGTGGACCTATAATTTGCTGACTTGCCGGCCAAGACTGCAAACATAGACAAATGATATTCACGAGGAGTGAGGTTTTTTTTTTTTTAACCAACAGTCAAACATTTCATAATTTCAAACATCGGAAGGCAAAAGATGTTATCACAATAAATAAGAATCAATCAAAACTACGAAATCTAAGAATCAAAGAAACACTGTCAAAACAAATTAATACTAGGTGTCGGCATAAGAGTTCCGTTCACGATTAGTTAGTAGAGGATCCTAAGGAAATCCTAGCTCAAACCATGGGTGGATAACGTGGATGAAATCATCAATCGGAAACAGGAACCCAAACTAGAACACTGGACAGCTCTTGAGAGGAAAACAACGCAAACAGAACGCCGGCGCACCTTCGCATTCACTAGCATGGACGCCACTCCAGGGCAAGCCTTCGCTATCACGATAGGCTCCAATGCTTGGGAAGGCATGGCGGCCACAGATTACAACTTTCGAGAACCAACCATACAACCAAAACAAAATAACTAATGGTGTGTTTGGATGAGTTTTTGAGAATTTTTGAGTTTGATTTTTTAGGTAACGAGTGAAGAGATAAACAGGGTAATGATCGAAGATAAGAGTAATGAGTGGAGAGAGAAATGAGAATAATGATTGGAGAGTTAAGAGAGAAATGATTGAGAGTTTGAATAATGAGTATTTTTTGAATTGAATTTTTTTTTTTCAAGTTTCCATCCAAACAAAGCATTATTATTCGCCCACCATCACCATGCACCCACAGGATTTTGGAAAATCAGATCGGTACAGTCGCCGGACTGGAAAAACGAGCCAGGAGAAAACCGATTCCACAATCATTTCATTTGGGTGGACCTTAAATTTGTTGACTTGCCTGCCAAGACTGCAAACATAAACAGCATAGCAGCCTGGAGTCCCTCCTTTTGAGCCCAGAATGACATTTGTCCTTTATCTTGCACCCCATGTGTTTGTCTGAGAGTCTCGCGGCTACACGTCTATCCCTCTTCGGACGAAAAAAAATCTAGGAACCCAGTTGTAGAAACACAACTCAGAGCACAATTGCACTTGAAATCATTTCATGTATGCTCGTTAACGTGCATACGTAGAACGGTTCTGGACGCGTGCAGTTGCATTCAAAGCTGTGCTCCACCTGGTAATAGCTTTTGGATCCTACTACTTTGGAGCAATTGAGATCAGAGGACCACCCTCTGTACTTGAAAGTGAAAGATGGTATCAAGTGAACTTGTCGTCTTTCTTTTGGGCCGGGGTCCCCTTGCTACTTTCCAACTTTTCTTCTCTTAGCTAGGGTCCCCTCTACCTTCCAAAGTTCCAACATAATTCACTTATAAGAATTGCATGTAATTCTAGTTGGCATTCATTTCCATGGTGGGGTGGGTTCTCATAAAACCTTTTTCACATTCGGTCCCTTTCTTTATAATGTTGGCTTACACTTTACTCCAATAGCTACCCAATTTAGTTTTAGTCGTTAATTAACGTACTTGCCCAATTTAGTATGTCAAAAAGTATCATAATAAGTAATTAACTTTTTAATAGATTCATTGTGGATGTTATTATATAGCAATGATGTCGGCAGGGCAAGCTAGGCTCAAGATGGGCGGCCTTAGGCCTCCACATTTTGGGCAAAAAATGGGACACCTCTTCTGAGATAAATATATATATATATATATATATACTTATATATATATACATATATATATATATATCTTCTATGTGGTTCTATACTTTGGTGGTTCAGCGGTAAAACGTTTGCTCTTCCACATAAGATGTTTGAGTTCAAATTCTGGTAGGATACTTTTTTAAGTGTTTGTTTGACAAACAAAAATTTCTCTAGTCACACAAATTGGGACTGTTGTGATTCGAATTTGAGTCCACTGAATATACTGCACAAGCCATTAAGCTTGAAATATTTACCATATTGATTAATATGAACGAAAATGATATATATCCACTAAAATAACTGCACAAGCCATTAAAGCCGAAATATAACTGCACAAGCCATGAAATATCCACTGGATGTCGGCTGGAACTTTACTCCCTGCTTTTGTTTTTGGTTCAGAGTGTTCGGATTAACTTATGTGCACTTCAATTAATTCTCTCTCATCGGTCAAGTTAATGATAGATCATCCATGCCTAGACCAAAGGATTTACAAGAAATTACCTTTTTGCGGTTTGACCCCAAGAATCGAATTATGATCAATTGTATGGAGAACAAACACACCAATCAACTGTACTAAACCTTGGCCCATCCAGCTTTAATGCACATGAAATTGCCGCACCACGTTCTTTTACGGGTTTTGAATTTTGGATTCTAATCATTAGCCTATTTCTTTCCAATCATTATTCTCATTTTTTCCTCTATCTCTCTCCAATCATTAACCCAATTTTTAATCATTATTTTATTTCTCTCTATACTCATTACATATAAATCCAAGGGCGAAGTATAGATTACCTCCCTAAGGTTTGGCTCTTTGATAGATAACCTCCCTGTGTTTCATCAATGACCAATTCGCCTCCCTATGGTTTTGGACTCTTTTGCAACTCTAACTCTGTTAACGGAAAATATCAAATTACTTTAATGCCCTTGTATCCTTTTTCTGGTTCTGGGTCAATTATGCTTCATATATGTATATGTATATGTGCATATGCATATATCCTCCAAATATATCAGACACAAAAGCATGCATGAAAATAAATTATGCATTATCATTTTTCTAATTTGTTGTCCAATAATTCTTAGATCCAATTGAATTAAGTAAAAATGGTAGTTCAATTTTTGAAAAACCCAAAACTCTTCCGTTCAAGAAACAATAAATCAACCCTTTCAAAATAATTAAAAAAAAGGGAAGAAGGAAACATACTATATCAGAACACCAAGTCGGGAAACCAAGAACAATGTAGTTCATAAATGAAAAAAAAATGTAATTCATAAATTGGGGAAATAGAGAAACCCTTCACTGGTCAATAGTGGTCATGGTGGGGGGTTCCTCTTTATTTGACAATTAGACTACAATTTTGAATTAAGAACACATTCTTTAACCCACGAAGAGGTCGATTGAGAAATAGCCAGTTCTCTTCTCGGATCGAAGTTGTAGAAAAAATGAGAGAGAGAGAGAGCGATAGAGAGAGAGAGTTCGTGTTAGTGGATCTAGTACCATTGCAATCATCGTCGCTGCCATCATCACCGGCGTCCGATACCTTTACCGTCGTAGAGTCTTCGTCTCCACTCTTGAATCCGGTGATGTGTGTGTGTGTGTGTGAGAGAGAGAGAGAGAGAGAGAGAGAGAGAGAGAGTGAGAGAGGGATGGGGCTGCTGGTTATCAGAAAGAAGAAAGGATGGGTTGCCGGAATTGATGGAGCACTGGTGAGGTGCAGCACGTTGGTGGCTGGTGTGAGAACTTTATGGGTTGGGGTAAAATATATGTGGTTCTGTGTTTGTTTAGGGGAGAAGATGAAGAGGAGGGTACTACAGTCCTTTTACAGTTCATTTAGCATTTACCTATTAATGTTTTTGTTTTTCACTCTCAAACAATGCACGTGTACTATACTTTCTGTTAAGTTAAACGGAAAAAGTAACGGTTGCACTTTAATCCAAAAACATAGGGAGGTGAATAGGTCATTAGTGAAACACAAGGGGGTTATCTGCCAAACAGCCATACCTCAGGGATGTAATTCGTACTTTGCCCTAAATGGAAATCCAAAATTTCAAAACCAACTGGTCAATCTTATGATTGGTGGGGAGGGAACAGTATACGTGCATGTCATTTTCACCAACCATGAAGCCGACAATGAGAGTGGAGTCTGTGACTCTCTGGAAATATGCAACAAGGTCAGGAATGGGAGACAGTTTAATTGAAAAGATTCCCAAACACCCCCATCCATCCATATATAATATATATGTCCCTCCCCAAAAATGCAAGGTTTTGGTGCTTTGGAAAAGCAAGAAGAGAAGTGCCGTTCCGGAACAAAAAATAAGTTCTTATTTTTTAAAAAGATAATTTCAAATTCAAAAATTTATGGGTTTATTGAAATATAAAAATATACAATATGGATCTTATTTGGAAGATCTAGATGAGATCTTTTATATGATGCAAAAAAAAATTGAAAAATTATTTTTCATTTACTTTATTTTTGAGTTTGAAAATGTGAAACAAACTGCTTATTTTTTAAGAAAGTTTCTGGAACGGGCCTTAAGAGAGAACTGAGAAGTGGTAGTAGGGTTTTTTTTTTTTTTTGGAAGAATTGATTTTCATACTCCATTTTTAATTGTACTGTATTTTGTTTTTTATTCACGTGAAATCAAGAAGGTACTAATAAAGAAAAAAGAATACATGAAGTATACCAATATACATTCGCATAAATAAAGCCTAGGATCTAGGGGTTTGCTCCCTCCTACGGCCTCAATTTCGAAACGTCTAGGTACTATCCACTCTTTTGGGCCGTTGGAAATTTGCTCGGTGACTAACTTCAGAGCCCTATAATTAGTCCAGGTGCACGCAAGCTGGCTCAACTACCTGGTTATCAAAAAATAAGGACAGAATAGAGTGCATTTATTTTACAAATGCTAGTGCCACGAAGCAATTCTCTTGGTTAGTGGAGTATGTTTTTTGTTAGTCTGGGCTATATAGTGATTAAAAAGTCCAATTCATTTGGTTCAAGTATTTTGAGTTGGTTTTCAATAATAGCTAATCTATTAAAAAATTAGACTATTTTTCCCTTTCTGGCTATTGATTTTATCACTCTCTTTTTTGTTAATGTCACTCCCTTGTAAGTATATTTTTGCACCAAAATACACTTGCAGGCAAGGATGGGACCAGGGGGGTCTAGTGGCGGCGACCGCCACGACAAAAATTTTAAAAAATACAATTATAAAAAATTATGCCCAACTTATATAGTTTCACCATCACTAGAATTTTTTAGTATGCATTTCGCCACTACTATGGTAAAATCCTGATTTCGTCCTTGCTTGCGAGAAGTGGCGTTAACAAAAAAAGGAGTGGCAAAATCATTTCCTTTCTATTTTGGTTGGACATGTAAACTCCATCACTGCGCGGGCCAAACTTTCGTATTTTGCTTTTTTGGACTTCAAGGCCCTGTTTGGTGGTGGTCTCTTGGAAGGGTGATTTGTACTGCTATGGGTGCAATGACGATTAAGAGGTAAAATGACCTAAGCGCCCATGGTGTATTCCCTAAACGACGAAGATAGATCTGGGGTATGCATATTCTCTTGCTGTCCTAACAAACAAATCCTTCACCATTTTCGTTTCTCACTTATGTACACTGGTCCTACTTGTAAAAAAACACTCATCGATTGGTCAAGCGTCGTGCAGGCGATCGAACGATCCAGATGTCACCGGCGGCACCAACTTGCTTCTGAAAAACTCCTCCCCTAGCTTCCCATTTGCAAACCAAACCGAAAAATCTCCCCTTGTCCCCTATTTTTATCTGTACATATGCATGTGTTCCCTAATTAAACCAAATTGGTTGTTTGTACATGTATTAATGGTCTTGAAAGGGAACAAACCCAGGTTCTGTTTTGGTGAGGGTACCATTGCTAGTTTTGCATGTAGTGTTGTGACTTTCCTCATCATTTCTCACATTTTCTTGCACAACAATTAATTACTTCTTATTTGATAAGTAGCCATGCTTCAGTCTATGCAATATCAATGGACATATAATGCAAAAAATAAAGTAGCAAACTTAGGTACGGGGAGGGCATTCGATACCAAGGAATGGGAAGGGTAAATCGGTACATTCTCACTGTCCATTATCTCCTGTAAATGAGGTTTTGAAAAACTTGTACGGAGTAGTAATAAAATTATTTCTTTGAACTTTTAAAGGTGAAGTGAACAATGTTTTTATTCGATGAAATTATTGGGAGAGAAATTTGGATTCAAATTACAATGGATAATATTGTTCCTCTCTGTATAAACATTTTAAATTGAAAACAACGTAGTTGACTTTCCAGTTTCCACCAGGACCACCAGAATAAGAGGGGAGCAAAATGAGAATAAGAAGAAGTATGAATACCAAACGTAAATATAGGAAACAAGTGGATTTCAAATGGTAAAAGCATCCACAATGTAATAATCAAAATCAAAATATTGTTAAAGTTAACAATGTGTGCTTAGAGCATCCACAGTGGAATAAGCAAAAGAATTAAATTGTTAAGGTTAACAATGTTGGATAAAAAAGTGCTCACATTGGAATAACCAAACCTAACAATCTTTTAACAATTCATCAAATTTTGGCACTTCAATAATCAAAGCTAGCAATATTTTGTTAATAACCAAATTTTATCTCTCAATTAAGTACACCAATAGTATACAAAACCTTCTCTCTCTCTCAACAATGTTTTCAAAAAATAATTTTAAAAAACTGTAACTTTCAAAAAAAAATTCTGTTTTTTTCAGAATTTTTTTTTTTTTTTTTACAAAAACCAAAATTTTCAAAAATTTTAAATACTGTAAGTAAATAAAGTGTGTTTTTCAAAAAACTGTTTTTGAAATTTCAAAACTCTTTTATAGAAAACTATTTTTTACACATAATCTGTTTTTATACTCTATATGCATTATTTTTTTTTAAAGCCAAATCCGGGAATCAATTCTACCGTCCACTAGGAGGGGTCTAATTAAACGCAGTTACGCGGGGGCATTGCCTCATGTGGACTGGCCAAGGCGGGAATTGAAAACACACAGATGGGAGTCAAAACCGGACCAAAGGCTTCCTGAGACCCAGCTGGGTTAATTGGCACAGTAATTTGTATGCAATATTTGATTATCTTTTACTTCTATTTGTGTCATTGTTCCAAATGGAATTTCAAATATGCCTTGAATGGGGCTTATGTATGTACTTTATTTGTCTGTTTTTCTAGTTTAGTGATTTGGACCATATCATTGCGATTTACGTGAGCTCATGGTGGTATCTGTGTTATTTCGGGAATGTCATGTTCCTTTTCGTCCCTCCTTGTTAACCATACTTGCTTCATTGACGGTATATGCAAATGATTAATCGGGCACCTTTGCAAGTGCGGCCCGGTTAACACTTGAATGAGCATTGTTGTCTACCTTCAACCTTGTATGCTATCTTCTACTTGCAACCTTCAACCTTGAGCATTTTGGTCCATATTGGGTTGGCTACCAAATTTCACAACTACGCCCTTTATACAAATTGAATAGGAGATTATCAAGCATGCTTAGTTATCAAGCACGCTTAGTTATTGATCGCTCTAAAATGTTTCCAAGAATCCAAGCCGTTTCATTGCCCATGACAGCCGAAATCACACAGGATTCAGAATTTGGATCCTTGGAGCTAGTGTGGTAAGATGGTAGAAGAATAGAAGCAGTAGGCCATTAGGCTTGTTGACTTGAGTTTGGGACTATCGACTGGGAGAAAATTGTGGTCATAAGATATGCAAGTTTTTTGGGTCAGGTTTTCTTGTTAAAGTGATGTGGTTAATCTCCCTCTGTTAACAACTTTGAATGCCTTGGACAATTACTGCTCATTAGTTTGTTATGAAAGTAATGACAGAATGAGCAAGTATCGTATTGCAAATTTAATTGCGAATATCACTTTCGTATGCTTAATTCTTTCGAGGCATGTTGGGTTATACGTTTTTTCTTTTTTTTTTTTTTTGTTTTATGATTATAAAAATCATTTGTATCGTACATCAATTCCGTTTTCATCTTGTCATCGTGTCTGCACATCCGGCCACCTTTTGGCTGCAATTATACGATACTAATTGAATTTGATACCTTATTATGTCTCTGCTTCAGCATATTCGGAAGGTTATACGTGTTGGAAATTGACTAGAATTCCTAAATTGACTAGGATTTGTTTTCCTATTCGGTTTAGATTTATTTAGTGTTTTCCTATAAATAGGAATCTTGGGGTTTCCTAGGGTTATGGTCTTTTGTTCAAGGGCTTAGATATTAGGGTTTTGTTCATCTCTTAGGGTTCCACCAAGGGTTTGTGTCTCCCTTTTGGGTTCCACCAGAGATTTGTCCCTAGATATCTGTTTGGTGCTTCAAGTAGAGTTACGGGTATAACCGGCTCTTTGTTTCTCTCCCCGTTTATAGTGAATCCTCTTGCTCTTTTTCCCGTGGAGTACGTTCTTGCTTTGTGCTTGAACGGAACCACGTATATCCTTGTGTTCTTGTGTATCGCTTGTTGGTTTGTTATATTCTCAATTTCGTATTAGGCACAACAAATTGGTATCAAAGCTCCGGGTTTTAATCCGAGGCTTTTGTTTTCCGCTGCGTATTGTGCAATTGGTGATCGTTTCAATGGTGACTCGTTTCGAAATTGCGAAGTTCGATGGGCAGAGTACCAGCTTCAGTTTATTGCGTATTAAGATGAAGGCTTTGCTTGTTCAACAAGAATTACACAAGACTTTGTTGGGGAAATCAAAGAAGCCTGCTGATATGCAGGATAGTGTGTTTGAGGATCTCGATGCGAAGGCAGTTAGTTCGATTCAGTTGTGTTTGGCCGATGATGTGCTTCGCGAGGTCGGGGAGGAGGATACGACTGCCGGTATTTGGTTGAAGTTGGAAAGTATCTATATGACGAAGTCTCTTACCAACCGGTTATATTTGAAGCAGCGCCTTTATACGTTTCGTATGAGGGAAGGTACGCCCGTAAAAGACCATCTAGATGAGTTAAATCGAATTATTATAGATTTAAAAAATATTGATGTTGTGATTGATGATGAAGATCAAGCCCTTATTGTGTTATGTTCTTTGCCTGCATCTTATGAGCATTTTGTTACTACCTTATTGTATGGGAGGGATACAATTTCCATGGAGGACGTTAAGTCTAGTTTGTATTCAAAAGAATTGAGGAAAAAAGTATCAGGTGAGGGTGGTGATTTTGATGCTCAAGGTTTGATGGTGCAAGGAAGAACTTCTGAGAGGGATAATGGCAGTAGAGGGGTTTCTGGCTCTCGTTCCACAAATCAGGAAGTAAAGTGTTTTTACTGTAGGAAATACGGGCACATGGTGAGAAATTGTCCTAGGTTGAAAAATAAGGACAATTTTGAAGAGAAAGTTGTTGCTGGTATTGTTGAAGAGGATTCCGACGATTCACTTATGATTCTTTCTGTGAGTGTCGGTGATGTCTGTTCGAAAACCGAATGGATTCTGGACTCCGGATGTTCTTACCACATGTGTTCGAATAAGAATTGGTTCGATACTTATGAATCGGTCAGTTGTTGTACAGTTTTTATGGGGAATAATATAGCCTGTAGAATTGTTGGGATTGGAACAGTTAAAGTCAGAATGCATGATGGGTTTGTGAGGATGTTGTTTGGTGTTCGACATATACCAGATTTGAAAAGGAATCTTATCTCTTTGGGTACTCTTGACTCTTTGGGTTGGAAGCATACTGCTGAAGGTGGAGTCTTGAGGGTTTTGAAAGGTGCTCGTATTTTGATGCAGGGTCGAAAATCGAATAACCTCTATGTGCTTGATGATAGTACGATTGTAGGTGCTACATCTTTGGATTCTTCATCGGTAAATTCGAGGTTGACTCAGTGTTGGGTTTTTAACTCTGTGGTGGAGTCGGTAATTAACTCCATGTGGAGTTTGAGCAGATCTTCGTGTGTATCCGAAAGGGATGCGTTGGGTGGGAGGTGCCCGTTGGAAGATAGAGGCTCAATTTGGAGGCATGTGCGGCTGGGTTTCTTGAGTCGCGTTTACAAGGTCAAGCAAGTGTGCTTGAGCCTTGCTCGTTTATGCCGTTAGTGATTGCCCCGTGTGGGGCTTTTGGGGGAGATGAGCGATTGAAGGAGAGGATTGCCTATAGTGTTGAGTTCGATGGAATTCAAGTCAAGGTGGAGATTTGTTGGAAATTGACTAGAATTTCTAAATTGACTAGGATTTGTTTTCCTATTCGGTTTAGATTTATTTAGTGTTTTCCTATAAATAGGGATCTTGAGGTTTCCAAGGTTATGGTCTTTTGTTCAAGGGCTTAGATATTAGGGTTTTGTTCATCTCTTAGGGTTCCACCAAGGGTTTGTGTCTCCCTTTTGGTTCCACCAGAGATTTGTCCCCAGATATCTGTTTGGTGCTTCAAGTAGAGTTACGGGTATAACCGGCTCTTTGTTTCTCTCCCCGTTTATAGTGAATCCTCTTGCTCTTTTTCCCGTGGAGTACGTTCTTGCTTTGTGCTTGAACGGAACCACGTATATCCTTGTGTTCTTGTGTATCGCTTGTTGGTTTGTTATATTCTCAATTTCGTATTAGGCACAACAAATTGGTATCAAAGCTCCAGGTTTTAATCCGAGGCTTTTGTTTTTCGCTGCGTATTGTGCAATTGGTGATCGTTTCAATGGTGACTCGTTTCGAAATTGCGAAGTTCGATGGGCAGAGTACCAGCTTCAGTTTATTGCGTATTAAGATGAAGGCTTTGCTTGTTCAACAAGAATTACACAAGACTTTGTTGGGGAAATCAAAGAAGCCTACTGATATGCAGGATAGTGTGTTTGAGGATCTCGATGCGAAGGCAGTCAGTTCGATTCAGTTGTGTTTGGCCGATGATGTGCTTCGCGAGGTCGGGGAGGAGGATACGACTGCCGGTATTTGGTTGAAGTTGGAAAGTATCTATATGACGAAGTCTCTTACCAACCGGTTATATTTGAAGCAGCGCCTTTATACGTTTCGTATGAGGGAAGGTACGCCCGTAAAAGACCATCTAGATGAGTTAAATCGAATTATTATGGATTTAAAAAATATTGATGTTGTGATTGATGATGAAGATCAAGCCCTTATTGTGTTATGTTCTTTGCCTGCATCTTATGAGCATTTTGTTACTACCTTATTGTATGGGAGGGATACAATTTCCATGGAGGACGTTAAGTCTAGTTTGTATTCAAAAGAATTGAGGAAAAAAGTATCAGGTGAGGGTGGTGATTTTGATGCTCAAGGTTTGATGGTGCAAGGAAGAACTTCTGAGAGGGATAATGGCAGTAGAGGGGTTTCTGGCTCTCGTTCCACAAATCAGGAAGTAAAATGTTTTTACTGTAGGAAATACGGGCACATGGTGAGAAATTGTCCTAGGTTGAAAAATAAGGACAATTTTGAAGAGAAAGTTGTTGCTGGTATTGTTGAAGAGGATTCCGACGATTCACTTATGGTTCTTTCTGTGAGTGTCGGTGATGTCTGTTCGAAAACCGAATGGATTCTGGACTCCGGATGTTCTTACCACATGTGTTCGAATAAGAATTGGTTCGATACTTATGAATCGGTCAGTTGTTGTACAGTTTTTATGGGGAATAATATAGCCTGTAGAATTGTTGGGATTGGAACAGTTAAAGTCAGAATGCATGATGGGTTTGTGAGGATGTTGTTTGGTGTTCGACATATACCAGATTTGAAAAGGAATCTTATCTCTTTGGGTACTCTTGACTCTTTGGGTTGGAAGCATACTGCTGAAGGTGGAGTCTTGAGGGTTTTGAAAGGTGCTCGTATTTTGATGCAGGGTCGAAAATCGAATAACCTCTATGTGCTTGATGATAGTACGATTGTAGGTGCTACATCTTTGGATTCTTCATCGGTAAATTCGAGGTTGACTCAGTGTTGGGTTTTTAACTCTGTGGTGGAGTCGGTAATTAACTCCATGTGGAGTTTGAGCAGATCTTCGTGTGTATCCGAAAGGGATGCGTTGGGTGGGAGGTGCCCGTTGGAAGATAGAGGCTCAATTTGGAGGCATGTGCGGCTGGGTTTCTTGAGTCGCGTTTACAAGGTCAAGCAAGTGTGCTTGAGCCTTGCTCGTTTATGCCGTTGGTGATTGCCCCGTGTGGGGCTTTTGGGGGAGATGAGCGATTGAAGGAGAGGATTGCCTATAGTGTTGAGTTCGATGGAATTCAAGTCAAGGTGGAGATTTGTTGGAAATTGACTAGAATTTCTAAATTGACTAGGATTTGTTTTCCTATTCGGTTTAGATTTATTTAGTGTTTTCCTATAAATAGGGATCTTGAGGTTTCCAAGGTTATGGTCTTTTGTTCAAGGGCTTAGATATTAGGGTTTTGTTCATCTCTTAGGGTTCCACCAAGGGTTTGTGTCTCCCTTTTGGTTCCACCAGAGATTTGTCCCTAGATATCTGTTTGGTGCTTCAAGTAGAGTTACGGGTATAGCCGGCTCTTTGTTTCTCTCCCTGTTTATAGTGAATCCTCTTGCTCTTTTCCCCGTGGAGTACGTTCTTGCTTTGTACTTAAATGGAACCACGTATATCATTGTGTTCTTGTTTATCGCTTGTTGATTTGTTATATTCTCAATTTCGTGTTAGGCACAACAATACGTGAGAAGGATTTTTGCAAGATTCGGTTTTAGGCGTTTTCAAAATTCTTGTTCGGATGAGGGACTCAAATCAAAGAAGCTCGACTAATTGCAAACGTCAAGTGAATAGGGGAGTTTTGGATTTGCCCCACGAGATTGTCTCCGAGATCTTTTGTAGAGTTCCAGCGGAATCGATCTTCATATGCCCAGCTGTTTGTAAGACCTGGTATGCAATCACTCAAGATCCTTGTTTCATTAACAGACTTGGTAATTCCCATTATCAACCTACCCGGCTCATTCTTAAACCACTTCCTGTCAAGGACGTTACCTATACTGCCGAGCAGAAAGAAAAGGACGTTACCTATACTCCAAACTTTCTGGTATTAGTCGATCGAAAACCAGAAAACTAGGCGAATACCTCTTGAGGAAATGTTTGGAGAACTTCAAATTGCGTGTTCTTGCGACGGTTTCTTCTGCATGGCTCCACAAAAGAAGGTGGATCCTGTGGTGATCTACAATCCCATTACAAGAGAGATAGTTTGATTCTGCCACCGACGAGTTCAAAATCGGCTGTTCGACGCCTAGAGATTGGCTTAGGGTTTGACCCCTCAACCAGTGAGTACAAAGTCGTTCGAGGATACACTGGTCCTCCTTCTAGGCCTATAGTGAGGAGGTTTGAGATCATTTCACTAGGTGAAAGTTCGTGGAGAGAACTAAGCGCCCCTCAATGCATGGTTAACGGGGACGGATGGCGAGTCATACTCGAGTGGGGTACTTTACTGGACAATGAGCAAGGGGATTACCACCATCGTCGTTCAATTCAACTTAAGCAATGAAAAGTTTGCGTTATTTCTTTTCCGGCATCTTTTTCCCCAAGCCATGTTTCTCTCGGGTTGACAGACATCAGGGGGATTGTGACTCTGGTACAGTGCAACTCAAGAGCCGTTAGAAGTTGGAAGATACGGGATGGCAAAGGCGAAGACGATCTCTGTCGTCCTCGATGGCAATTATGATGCGCACGTGAAATGGGGTGACGGATTGTCATTTGCATTCGTTCGTCTAACGAACAAAGAGTGTTACTTACTGCAAGTGGGCTATATACTGGAACTCCCAGAAGGAACGCCGGGAACGCCTGGCTCGGTATTTTCCCGATAAGCTACAGTACTTGGACCTTCCAGATAGCTTCAAGACCGTGTGTTTTAAACCGAGTCTTGTCCCTCTGCCCAAGCAACTCATGAACGGTGAAGTTGGTTCTGCGTTTGAACTTCAGAAGACCGTCGTGATGCTTTGTTAAACCCGTCTCTTCCCCTCTTTCTTCTTCTCCGTAAGGTTGAATAACGATATTGTGCTCCGATCATATTCAAGTATGCTCGCGTAAGAAGCATTGCATCCTTTTTTCCCGATCGCGCTTCTTCTTTTCTTGCTCATCATTTTCATATCGAGTTTATGTGTTAGTTTGAAAAATATCTACTGGGCCATGACCGATGCCCAAATTGGTCCTATACGTGTTACCCACTATTAAGAAAAGAATTGCAATAGCTAAATGATCGATCGGTTTGTATATATAATCGGTCAACCATAGACCCTAGCTAAATGATGGTGTGTATTATCTGTCAACCATAGACCTTGGTATTCTTCTTTTTCTATCACTTTATAAATTAGCAGCGGTTTAGCGGGGCGCTAGTATGTTAGTCAATAGGAGATTCAGAGGTTGGCCGTAGCCTTGAAACTCAAATCCGCCCCTCGGGGTCTCAAACTCAAGGCTCCACTTGAGGGACATGAGACAACTAACTTCACTAAGCTTGACTTCTCAACCGTAAAAAGTATTCAACATAGTATATATAAAAAATAACAAACAGATTAAAGCACGGCCCCCGGCCACTCCATGAGTTGGCGTAGATATCAATCAATGAAATAAAATGATATATAGTCAATACATCTTGCCCTAAGGTGATGCGTCTTCTTTCTAGTCATTTATTTGTTACGGACTTCATTTGTTTTATAGGGAGATTAAAGTTTTTTCACCTTAAGTTGAAACCCTTCGATTTCTGCGACCCATTGTGGACCGTGCATTTATTAGAGTAATTTGAACTGTTCATCTTGTAGGACCTGCATAGTAATATATCCAAACAAAAAATTAGCTTGATCGGACATCGATTTATATATCAAAAATTAAATTTTTAGCTTATAAATTAAAATAGGCAGCCATTGACATTTTAAATATACAATTTTTGGCAGAATAAGACTATCCATTTTTTCTGTTTTTTTAATCCATGAATATACTCATCATTTTAATTAAATGTCGGCGTGCTTCTTTTTTTCTTCTTCTTTCCCATACCCTTATATGGCATACTAGTTGCAGTCACTTTCTGGCTGTTTTTTTAAAATCATTAATAATTTAATATACTCATCATTTTAATTCATATCGAACGTTTTGTTAAGTACGAAAAACAAGATTCAAAATTTCGACAATGACCTATCTCGTAAAATAAAAAATAAGTATTTAAAAAATAAAAACTGAAATGAATTTTCTAAAAGGTGTCTTGAAAACTCGTTTTCGAACTATATCAATTAAATAGGGAGATTCTTTAGGATGGCTTTGTGATTTGTGTATAGTTATTGAATATCTAACACATTAAATAGCTTCTCTCTGTCAGCATGATGCTGATATCTTCTCTTTTGGTTCCACACTAATTATGATTTATTACGAATTAAGTTAAACAGGACAACGTAGATAAGGTCCACAGATATACTAATATTTATGGCTCTTTTTGACTGTAATTCATGTTGGATTGACATGCAATATCTCCGATGGATTGTGATAGTTTTTTCACATACTTATTCAGATTGCTAGTAAATAACGGCGTGGGTCGTTCTTTATCGCTAACAATATGTGCTAGCAATTTAGACTAGAATTTTAACTAATAGGACAAGCAATTTAAGAATTCACTGGTAAATTTGTCGATCAGCTACCATAACCAAGCTCGGACAAAGTTCCTTAGCATAACAGGCTCGCCAATGTTTATGTTACTCAAGCTGACATAATAAGCTTTTGATTACGATAGCAACTTTTTGATTACGAAAATTTAATTCCGTATTAATATAATGGGACATTGAAGATGGCTCTTTTTGCCTGTAATCCATGTTAGATTGACATGCAATCTTAGATTGATTGCAATAACAATTTCACATACTTACATAGATTGCTAGTAAATAACGGCGAGGGTCATTCTATGTCACTAAGATTTAACACAGGCCTAAAGTTTTGTTTGTGACATGATAGTAGCTCGGTAAAACTTTTCAACTAATTTTTTTTGACGGGAAGCCGTCAAATTTCTAACACCAGTCAGATAAAGGAGGCTTTGGAACTCGTAATCAAATTCTTAATTTGAACTTTTAAAGTGGAATGAAAAATATTTCTATTCATATCAAAATGAAGAAATAAAAAGAAATTTGCATAAGAATTAGAAGGTATAACAACGGTACTCTCAATTTGGATTAGAATAAAAACTAATATTTGTTGGGTAATGATTTTCATACTATTTTTTTTGATAAGTGCACTCATTTTCTTCTCTTTTACTAGTAAAAAAAAATACACATAAAAGCTTGATCAAAAAATTGCGTGCCTTTATGAAAAAAAAAAAAACAAAAAAAGGAGAAATGAGAATAAGAAGAGTTTCGGGTAACAAATTAAAAATATGGAGAACTAGTGGGGTGAAACCGCTATTTCAAGGGAAGTAGAGAATAAAGTGAAGCAAGGTCGCACTCAGATAGTCAAAACAGGACAGAAGACTCTGTCTGAATCAAAATGGTCTCTTTTTCTATTATTACTTATACTATCGCTAATCGATAGCCGTGAAGAAGATGGGTTCCCAATTATAAGGTACTACTCATTTTGATTCTCTCTCTCTCTCTCTCACTTCAAGAACACGTAGATATGGTGTATCTATCTGTGTCTATTCAGCTGTGTGTTTGTATCTGTTCTGGTGGTGAGCAATCTAATGTGGAATCTAATTGCCTTTCGAAATCACGAATTGGGTATGTGTTGTATGTCTTTACAATCATCGTTTTGATGAAAAGGAATTGGGTATGTGTTGCATGGCTTTATATCTTGATTTTTGATGTCATACAATTTGTTTTGTTTTTCCAACTCAATGTTGTGTCTTTGATGAAGCTGTGGCTAATTTCTAGTCTCTGGGGTCTCTTCATCTGTTTCAACTGGCCAACAAAGTTTTTTTCGTTTTAGTTGCAGAAATTTATTTGGGTTATTGAGAAATGGTTTTAATCTGCTTGTTACTTAAGGCAAGAATTCTAATTGATTCTGTATTGCTGTATGCTGGAATTTTTTTGACAGCCAAATCTGGGAATCAATCCTACCGTCACCGGCGGGGGTCTAATTAAATACGGGGCAGTGCCCTGGGTGGACTGGCCCAACACAGGAATTGATAGCAGGCAAGTGGGAGTCGAAATCAGACCAAAGGCTTCCTGAGACCCGGCTGGGGTAATTGATAGAGTAATCTGTATACGGTAATTGGTTACCTTTTATTTCTATGAGCATGTTTATTCTGAGTGGAATTTCAAGTATGCCTTGAATGGGGGTTATGTGTCTTCTTTATTTGTTTGTTTTTCTAGATTGGTGATTTGGAACATTATATTTTGATTTACATGAGCTGTTGGTGGTATCTGTATTATTTTTGGAATCCACTTTAACCGTACTTGCTTCATTGATGGTACACAAATCGGGTACCTTTACAAGTGTGGCCCGGTTAACACTTTAATGAGCATCTTTGTCAACCTTGCATGCTGACTTCTAATTGCAGTTGAAATGTAATATCCTTGAGGAAAGTTGTAGGATTGGTTTGTTTCGGATAGAATCTAATGCATTCTTGCTTTCAAGGAAACTTCCATTTAGCCGACCTGCCATGGCAACACAATCCCATGGCTGGAGTTGCAGCTTTCTGTTTCCATGAAAAATAAGGGAGTATTATTTTTTGGAGCTTCGTGGATGTAGTTTCAATAGAGGCAGCAGCATTCACATAGTATCAAAGGCACATGGTGCCTAGGCGCAACAAGGCACAACGAGGCGGAGTGTTGGGGTCTCAAGAAGGGCGAGGCGACAGAACAAAGGCGAGCGTGTAGGGTATATCAACGAGCTATTCATATTATTAACCGCTAGATGAGCAAATGAGATTTACCTAGCTGTTCACTGTGCCTTTAGAATAATATGTGGAGTTAATTCCCTACTTAAAATTTATATGTATTTAGTAATACCAAGTTCAAGAGTAACAGTTTTTCCACCCTTAGTGTCTATTGGTTTAAGTCACTTCCATGGATAAAGGTCGCTTATTATGCACGCCGATATAAGTACAAAGAGCTGCCATATTAAATTGCTTTATTATTCATTATGACACTTTTTCAAAAGAAATGAGAGCTTAGATGGGCCAATTACATTACCCAATTAACTCGAGGTTTTTGCATGCAGTTGGTAAGTACAATAACTATACAAAGAAATAATATTACTGCATTTGGTGTAGAAGTGATCTTGTGCCACAAATATATTAGTATGAAATCTCTCATCGGACATGCAAAGACATGCACATAAAAGGTTGTACACCCTTGCAGCTTGTACTTGTGTTGGCTTTTGTGTCTAGTTGCAGTCTTAGGTTGAGAGTCTTCTAATATTTTGAAATTATGTCAATAAATGCAAGCTACGCGGTAAAAATGATTGGAACAATGTGTACTTAAGCTTCTCTTTTTTACGAAGAAAGTTGAACTTACCTTTCTAAGAATAAATAATGCACCATATGTTGATCCCTACTTGCGGACATTGAGCTTCATCCATAATTGTAATAACTCTAGTGATGCACTGATGTCGTGATACTGTATATTATTTTGTCTATCAATGGGCTCTGTAACCATATCAATTGATAATTTTGAAGTTCATGGGGTCTTCAAGAAGTTAACTGTGGAGGACAGTACTGCCAGTCTACCACAAAACTCATTGTAAAATCTAAGGCGTATATAATTGCTTTTATTTAAGTTCGATTACAACTAGGAAAACCATAACAAATTATATTGCTCATCCACAAGGAACATCCAATGAGCTTAACTTTGAATTTGCCCATCTAATCTTTTGAATGAAGGATTTCAGCCATGAATAAAACCTTATGTGGCTGTTTGTTTGACCGGATATGCATATCAGATTGGACTATACATACAAGGTGATGAAATATCCAATTTTCGTTAAAAATTTTACAATCCGGATTAAACATGCCTTAATATATAATCCCTCACAGTGTATTATATAAAATACCATCTCTATTATGAATCTGAGCTCTATTAACCTTGTGATATTATATATCCGGTAGGGTTATAATTATATATCCCTTCACTACTAGTCCCAGTCAAATAAACAGGCCTATTTGTATGATTAGTAATTCGTCATATATTTGCATAATATTAATGTTTGTTGACATAACTAGTTATTTGACACCTGCGATAATTGGAAGTGGCCCAACTATATTTAGTCATGGCAGAATACTATAAAAACAGTTTTTGTTCAGAATTTTTCTGTTTCCAGCATATATAAGCATGCATCCATGACCTTCAGCCAGTGTTCTAAAACAAGGAATTAATTGGTGATTAATAGCCGATAAATCGCTGGCAGGGCCTATCCGATTAGGTCCGACTAACGATTAATTGCCGATTACTAATAAATATGCACCGATTAATCCGATTAATTGCTCGAAGGTGGCCAACCGCCAGACTAACGCCTAGCGACTTTTAGGACATTGCCTTCAGCCCCTAAAAGAAACTTTAAGAAAGGGGTTATGGAATCAAAATAGAAGTATAGTCTCAGTTTAATTGACTCCAAAACTTACATAAGTCGTATGTTTGAGAAAGTTTATATGAAAAAGTTTTACTTGCTTGGCACTTAAGCATCACTCTTAGGAAACTACTTCAATCAAAAACGCATGGGCTAAACATTCATCACCAAAGAAAACTTACTTAAATACAATCGAGCGCTAATTAAGTCAGCCCCTTGAACCTTTCTGTGAAATGAGGTATTTGCTTCAAATTGGCTTCTATTGTAGTTTCTTTTTGTGTGACATGTTTGCAATCACTATGCTTGAGTTGCAGTCGTAGTACTTCCTCATAACTTCGCTAACAAGTTCCTTTCCCCTTGGAATATCGATATATTCTAAGCTAGGTGCATTTTAGTTTTTCTTGAAGACATATTTTTTAGGTTGCGTCAAAATCAAGTTGAGGGTATTTCAAAAGTATGAGTTACAGTCTTTTTTAATGAAACCTTTTTGTTGGCCACGAAAGCAGGTTTTTGCTCACATTTTTGCCGTTATTAACACAATACTTGATTGTTGTAACACATGAGCTGTCAAACTTGTCATATAAATATTTTTTTTATTTCTATCGAATATTCCTAGTTTTGCCAAATCTACATGCCATATGTTTTTTGTCATCTGTAAACAACCACCCTAGCAGGAGACTCATATAGCTGAAGTAAGTTAAGTAACCATACAAATCTATCCAAGTGGGAAACAACCACCCTAGCAAGAGACTCATATAGCTAAAGTAATCCACAAACAAAATAAGGGAAAGGTTGTGCTTCCACATATAAGGAGCACGCATTTCTTTGTTCAGCTTACATAGGTTTCTAAATTAGGGCTCTTGAAAAGTTTGCTTATTCCTCTCTTTCCAAACAAACCTTTGAGGGCAAAGGAACTTAGTAGCACAAAGCAGGTGCGGGGGTGGGAGCCGAAGCACCTAGAAGCTCCTAAGGTTGGGAGCGCGAGCGCCTAAGGAGCGTATATAGATTATATATAGAATACATATATAAAAAATCTTTAAATACGTAACCATTGCAGGAAAAGTGATACTTATTGAGAGTTTTCCCGGTCTAAAGGGTAGTTAATGGAAGTTAGATCTTTTCAATTTGCAAAACTTCTTGATTGATATGATTTTCATATTCTTATTTCTACAATGGCATTACTCCCTTAACAGTACAAGTATAACTGCCTTAATGGCCGATAAGCTCACATCTTAGTTAGGAGCGAGCTCCCGTCAAGCTTCCATCTTGGGAGCGCCGATTCGAGCTCCCATCTTAGGAGCACACTCATTTTAGAAGGATCCTGCTACTCAGCAAAGGAATGTAGGCTGTAGCTCTTCGAACAATTTTTAGGTGTCTTTGCGCCCTAACTGAGTACCAACCTTGGCATGACCCGGTGGACTGCAATTAGAGTTAATTCAATTCCAATTACTCACTACTTACCTAGCCACTTTCCAAAAAAATAAAATAAAATAACATAACATAAAATAATGCTACGTGTCATTCTAGGCGATTGTTAACTATTTCCCGTCTGTCTTTGCCATGGGATATTATTGTCGGGACAAATATTACAATGAATCACCAGATATTGTTGTTAATTATTTCCCGTCCGTCTTTGCCAAGGGACCTTGGTGGACCAATTTCACCTGAGTACCACCCTCTATGAAATTGGAATCTCTATATCTGAAGGGAATGAGATTATCTTTCTATTTTTTCTGCTAGTATTTTCATTTGTCAGGACTCAGGAGATCCAACTTGAGTCTCTTAAATAGGGAGACAAATAGTTATTGTTCAGCCTGTGTGGTAAGAGACTGTTGCAATATGGAAAGATATATAACAAGGCTGAAATCACGGCCCAAAAGGCAAGATGACTACCATTTAGGAGTTGGCAAACAAAGAGCCCAGCCTAATGAAGTCTGTCTAACATCCTAATAGACTTGGTTACAAACAAGTAACAAGCTCCCAGAACCTCACGAATTGAGAGAACAGCTAAAAGAATAACCATTGTTACAGTCCTTCCTATGCTCTAACAACCTTTTCCCTCATGTTACCTTTTGACCTTTTCAATTGCCTTTTTCTTGTTTCTTTCCTTGGATAGGGAAATCTTTGTCTTTTCCCTAACGTCCTTAACTTAATCATGATGTGGATTGTTTTTTTAATAATTGGCTCAATTTGTTGTTTTGGGTCATGCAATTCATCTTTGATTTCGATTTGTTCTTTTTATGTACCAGGGTCTACCACGAGCTTGTTCCGCCCCTTTGTGTTACTAAACTTATGGGTTTTGCCAAAACTAGCCTTATTTAGATGGACCGATAATAGATACACATTAGTTTTGGGCGTCTATGAATAACGAACTTCGTTATTAATTATTCAAATTGTTTTACATCGTTCAAAAGATCTCAATTCGTAATTTCGAATGACATTATGAGTATGAAAAATTATTTGCCAAAGTACGTTACTTTTTGTCCGAAATTATGCACAACCCAAAATGGACCAACAATAGGGCAGAGTGGGAGTATTGGAATAATTATCTTTAGCAACGAACATCTTGACAAGTATTCACAGTTCCTACACCAAGGAAAACACCTTATACATTCGTTAACGAATAGTTGCATCACATCCACTAATGTAGCGTGTGTTAGTAGTTCAGAACTTCCCCATCATGATCTAGTTGCTCATTCATTTATGGGGTTAATATGGCCCATAACCTGTGTTATCTGCCATCATTTTTTTTTTCTATTTATGGGTTGTCGTCTGTTTCTAGATAGTCCATTTTATCTGTCAGAATGTTATACTTCGATCATGAGTTATTTTTCTATTCACGTTTTTGTTTTAGTAAGTACATCCATAGAGTGTGACAGAATTAAGAATTAATGCACATATGAAGTTTGTTTGGTGGTATCAATACAGTCGGTTTTCAACGGTTGAAGGTTGGGTTGTATTCTTAGGGATATGATCTGTTGTTGAGTAGCTATGGACCATACCAGAAAATTGTGCATTTTTTAATTTTGTCATTGGTTCAGTAAGAGGCATAATCTAGGTTTTAAGGAAGTCTTTTCTGCCAACCATATTAAAAAATGATAGTACCCCTGCGAGGCATTTACCTTGGTGGAGAGAGGCATGAGCATCTGAGGCATAACCTTTCCATGGTTTGAGTTGTGATATTTAGGAAACATACATCCATATTTAAGGGGGAAAGCTGAAGTCTCCTACAATAATGTTTAAATTAGAACATTTTAAATGGCCTTGTAAGTTAAGTTTCTTGAGATCGTTACAGGGGAGTGCCGTTGCAGAAATTACTTTTACTTTACGGATTTTTTACGTTGCTGGATTTGTTTTGCACATAGAGATCTTAGTACTCTCTTTTCTGACTTAGTGTTTGTCTTTGCGTGTTCCAATGTCAGATTTTCAAACCAGGGCACAAACCGGTTTGATCCATTACTGAAGCTACCTTAGATAGTGGAACCTCTACAGTTGGTCTTATATGTCTATATGCTGATTAGATACAACCATAACGGCATAAAAGCTGACTCTTTATTTAGACTTTTTGTAAAGTCTCTCTCTTTCCTTAGAATCAGTCCGCTGATCATTGATATCAGTGCTGTATTATATGGATTTGATACTCTCGTAAGTTGTGGTGTGGTGGTTTGATGGCATTGAAATCAAGAGTTTGGTGGTCTCCTTCGGTAAAGTTTAACTATAGTCTGCTATTTCATTTGGCACCTCTGACTGGTCCTTCGAGTGTCCGTAGAGCATCATGAAAGTTTCCTGGCGTATTTAGAGCATTTTTTTGAATGGGCAGTGGTTAACGAATCCTTTGCGTAGCATGTTTGATTGAATACTATTACTATTTGGATAATATACTGGTCTTTTATGTTATGGAAGGCTCTATTATTTTAACTAGCGTTGTGTTTTACTTCTTGAAGAAAACTTTCATGCAAAACACATGTAGAAACATATTTTTGTCATTTCTCCAGCGTGCCATTTCCTACAGTTTTGGACAATCGCTTTGTCAGCATATCAGCATCTATCTTTGCTACTTCGGTGTCAGTCATGTCAGTAGTTTGTTATTACTTGTGTTTGGCTTCTGAAATTTTGTACATTAGCCGGTTGAGCAATCTCTCTTGCAGCTCTTGCCTAGAGTCAGTTGTGTGGTCGGGTGGGGGCGCACAAGCTGCACAACACAGATAGACGCTTCCTTTCTGTTTCCCAGGCCACAAAACCACTGGGATCCTGTGCTGCATACCAGAGCCATCACCACCCAAACCCTGCATCTGAGCTTAGGACTTTTTTTGCCATCAATGCAAGATATTTTGATTAACAGCTGAGATGGGGCAATTTTTGTCAGTATAAGTTTTGAGTATTGAAAGTGTGCTGAATACGCGTTTGTCATAACAGTTCCACGTAACATAGTCAGAAATCAGGAGACGTGTGCTGAGAGCGAATACCTGGGACCTGTGCTGAGCACAAATGAACTTACTGTTGGTTTACTATTTGTTGTGAAGGTTACTTGTTTTCTAGTTGGAGTTTTACGGTTTTTGCAATTGACAAGTATTCTCTTATTTTCGCTAAATGGATGTGAAGTGTGGTGCACAGATGCAAATCTGATATCCTTTATTTTCTTTCGTATCATCACTTTGCAAGCTTTCTGCATTGCATTATTTGCATCCGATCTCGCATACATGCCAGGAAATGAGAATGTGCTTGCCACTATCTTCCGTAGATCTTTCCCATGTCCTTTTTTCATTGGTTTATAGATCTGTAATGTTTTGCCAAACTTTTCGCACTGTTCATATGTTTTGCTATGGAACCTTGAACTTTCATTTTCTTTGTGCCATAACACTATTTTCACTAAGATAACATGACATTAGCCTCCTGACCTTTACCTGAGTCTCTGATTGGATTCAAAATTCACAAGCTTGGCAAGAAAGAAAATGTCCATTTCCTCCGAAGCTGACATCAATCCCTAGTGAGCACTAAATACATTTGCAACGTATTGACTCTCACTGAAACCCATTGAAACCCTGTGAAACATACTGAAGACAGTTACTTGTTTCGGCACACATAAGTATCCCTGCATGAAACGTTTTATGCTTTTCTGGTTACGCTAATGAAGTTAAACTCCCTCTGTTAACAAGTTTGAGTACCGTAGAAAATTACTACAGAATAGTTTGTTATGAAAGTAATTACACAAATGAACAAGTATTGTATTGCAAAGTTAGTTGCGGAATGTCTCTTTAGTTTAGTTAATTCTTTTAATGCATGTTGGGTGGTTCAAAACATTCTGTAAATTTCATCTTTGCGCGATATATATATTACAGCAATACCTTATGTACTGTTTCATGATTACAAAAGTCATTTCTATTTCATCTTGTCAATTTCTCTTCTACATCCGGCCACCTTTCAGCATAAATTTTGTTATTCTAATTACCTTTTGTCTATGCTTCAGCATATCCTTAGGGTTATACGAGAGAAGGAGTTTCGCAAGATTCAGTTTTATACATGAAGAGTCTTGTGCAAATGGACTCAAATCAAAGAAGCTCAACCAATTGCAAACGCCAAGTGAACAGGGGAGTTTTGGATTTGCCCCATGAGATGATCTCCGAGATCCTTTGTAGGCTTCCAACTGAATCAATCTTGATGTGCAGAGTTGTTTGTAAGACCTGGTATGCAATAACTAAAGATCCTTGCTTCATTAACACACTTGGTAATTCACATTATCAACCTACCCGGCTCATTCTTAAACCACTTCCTTATGAGGACATTGGCCGTACTCCATACTATCTGGTATTAGTCGATATGGAAAAGCACAAAACTAGACGTATACCTCTTGAGAAAATGTTTCAAGAACTTCAAATTATGTGTTCTTGCAATGGTTTCCTCTGCATGGCTCCACCAAAGAAGCTAGATCCTGTGGTGATCTACAATCCCATTACAGGAGATCGTTTGATTCTGCCGCTGTCAAATTCAAAATCAAAAGTGTCACTCCAAGTGGTTGGTTTAGGGTTTGATGCCTCGACCAATAAGTACAAAGTTGTTCGAGCATACACTGGTCTTTCTTCTAGGCGTAAAGTGAGGAGGTTTGAGATCATTTCACTTGGAGAAAGTTCGTGGAGAGAACTAAGTGCCCCTCAACGCATTGTTAACCGGGACAGTTCGGGCGTCACATTTTTGAGTGGGGCCCTTTACTGGACAATGAGCAAGGGGACTAGCACCATTGTTGTTCAATTTGACTTAACCGATGAAAAATTTCGCGTTATTTCTTTTCCGAGGTATTTTTCCTCCCGCCATGTTTCTCTGGGGTTCATAGACATTAGGGGGATTGTGACTCTGGTACAGGGCGATTCAAACACTGTTAGATTATGGAGAATCGGGGATGGCGACGGTGAAGATGACCTCTCTTTCTACTTTTATATCTCATATGATACCCACGTGAAGTGGGGTGGTGGATTTTCATGTGCATTTCTTCGTCAAATAAACCAGGAGAGTTACTTATTACAAGTGGGATACTGGAACTCCCAAAATGAACGCCAGGAGCACCTTACTCAGTATTTTCCCGATAAGGTACAGTTCTTGGATCTCAAATTACGAGGCCTTCCAGATAGCTTCAAGACTGTGTGTTTCAAACCTAGTCTTGTCCCCGTGCCCAAGTGACTTGTGAATAGTGATGTTTGTTATAGGCTTCGACTTCAGAAGAACGTCGTGTGTGTTGTTAAACTCACCTCTTCCTTTTTTTTGCTTGTCCATAGGGTTAAATAATGGTAAACTGGGATGTTTAAAGTGATGGTTTGTTTTTATTTTTTTGCTTATCATGCATTAAACTGGGATTTTTTAATTTTTATTTTCAAAGTGAACTGGGATGTTTAAAGATATCGTTTGTTGTTAATTTTTTTGCTTATCATGTGTCTGCTATTGCACAGTCTTATTCTATCTCAGGGATTTTGTATTGATATTAAAAGAAAGTGTTTTGAATAGAAGACAGTCTCCTTTATTCTAGATCAGTTTTCTTTCTTCTGATTTCCTCTCCTTCTATACATATATTTGTTGGCGGTACAATAGATTTTTTTTTATAATTAGATGCCCAGACCAGCTTGCATGCATCTCGACTATTCTGGGGCCCCGAAGTTACTGCCGGGCAAACCCTCCAATGGCCTTTGAAATGTTTGGTCTCCATGAAAATCAAATATGCGACCTCCTGGCGGTACAAAAAAAAAGGCTCAATTGTATGGCCTTTTAGTTTGTTCTTAGGGTAGTGGCTCAGTTGGATGGCCCCATATTTGTTCTAGGCCTTTGTTTGTTTGCTGTTTTTTTTAAAAACTTTTTGGGACATGTATCTGAACCTTTGGTTTATCTGTATAGTGATGTTCTCCTCTTTCAAAAAAGAAAGAGAAAACACGTACGTCCCAGATTTTGTTGTCGCGCTAAAATTAGCAGTTTGATTAACTTTTTCCGACGTTGATGCTAAGTCTGTTTTGATTGGTTCTGTGGAACATCAATTTCGACCTAGTGAAGCTGATGATGGGTTTGCTCAAAACATGACACGACTGATGAAAAATCCTCGCTACGCCCCTGCCTCCGGTGGGGGTAGGTCAGAGAGCTCGTAAGTACTCCGAACTAACTCATATTGGGTGACTGTTTGCGAATCACTGATTCACGACTCAGCCACCGTATCATCGTAACGATTATGACTTCATACTCTGTTGTACTCAACATATTATTTCTCATTTGAAGATCATATAAATGCATTCATCGGTTTATTATTTTAGATGCAGTATTCGTATTTATTTTCGTCCGGAGACATTATTGAAGGGTCAATTTTTGTGGGGGGGACACGAACGTGAGTCTGGGATACAGTACCCGTCGTGGGTGCTCTCATAGGACTGAACAATAATGTTTCATGGCTCTTGCCCTGCTTCCAAACACGACCTGTAGCGATCAATTGCAAGTTGTGAGAGGACAGGACGTACAGATGCTACTACAATTTAGCAGGACATCCCACTATATTAGGGCAGCTGAGTAAATGACTCTAGAGCACCGTCTCGTGGTGCAATACGAATGTTTGAGCGAAAAGTTATTGGACACCTCATGATGTTCCAAATAAACACTCGTACATTGCTTGAGAGATGACTCGGTGCCATAAAGTATGATCCAACTCATTCACAAATATGATCCAACGACACGCACACACAATGAATGCGTTGGGTCGTGCCCGTGGGAATGGCAATTTATCCTACCCCACCCCCGCTTTAGCAATGGTGGTTTCCCAAGAAATTTTCTGGGTTTGGTTTATTTGTTTTTTTTTTGATTAGCTGGGTTAGGTTTAAGTTTGGGTAAGAAGTAATAAAAAATTCCAAATTGGGTTGGGTTTGTACTATAAGCTTGCTCCTCCATCCGTCCCGAACCACCCCAAATAGATTTTAATCATAATTACTATTTCTTGAAAATGTTTGGATTTACAAAGTTAGACACTCAAATTTTTGAACGCTAGTTCTTTCTAAGGTTGCCTTTTCATAAAGAAAAGTGTGGGTATAGTTGTATTTTATCATCTTCCGTTAGCTCCGTTTGGGGGTTTTTTTTTTGGTAGGGGGAGTTTGTCAGCTATAGTAAGGGAGTTTTTTGATATTTTAGAAACCTGAGGGGCGTTTAGTAAAATTTATCCTCAGAAAAACTAACTTAGAGCTTAAGAAAGACCTCAAGAATTAAGTCAAACATTTGAACGACTGTTATAAACAACGACAATGTCCTTAATTAAGAGAAAATATAAAAATACGGAAACTCCCTAAACGAGAGCTATGACTGTCTGGTCGCCGAACGCTTGTGAGTCGAAAGTTTCAATGAAGCTCTATTTTTTTCATGTACACGTTGATCGCCGAACACTTGTGAGTCAAAAATTTCAATAAAACTTTGGTGTTAGGGTTTGTAATTGAATGCGTTGTCCAAATCCTAACACCAAAGCTAACAAAACATCAATTACTCCACACTTATATTTCCCTAAGGCTCTGGTTGGATTGCACACTTGTAAATGTATTTGAAGAAATTAAGAGGGAAATGATATTACCACACCATTTTTTGATAACGCGACACTCTGTAAGTGTATTTTTGCACCAAAAAATACAGTTGCAGGGTGTTGCGTTATAAAAAAATGGTGTGACAAAATCACTACCCAATTAAGAAACACAAAGAGAAAGGATCGAAGGCACATTAATGATAGAAAAAGCAAAACTATATATGTCTTCCATTTTAATTCCCAATCATTTTCTTTTTCCTTGTTTCTAAAGTGCTCTAAAAACCCCATAATGGAATCCAAAAAATTAACATGCACCCCAGCACCTTCAGGTTAAGAAAATCCCATAATTAACTTGCTTTCCTTGACTTGTTCATTTTTTATTGTAGTTCGGCCCCAGTGCCTATCCACGGAAGAGAGAGAGATTTCACTATAAATAAAATAAAATATTATACTGTGAGATGAAAAACCCCCTCGAGCTCCTAACATATGGCTCAATACATGAAATATTTTTCACTCACCTCCATATTTCTGTTTTTCCCTCACATCCATTCTCCTCTCACCTCACGGCCGGTGTGCCTGGTAGTCCCCCAAGGGACTGCCCTTTCCATTTAACTCTCATGGCACTCTGCTCTCCACGCAAACCACGTGTGTGTGTGTGTGTGTGTATATATATATATATATATATATATATATATATATATATATATATATATATATAGGCATGCATGACTAAGAATTGCGGAGAATAATCTCGAGCCAACTAATTAAGCATCAAATGCATTATCATGCACATGGGCAAAACCCAACAGTACGTCCGACGAAAAAGTTGAAAGAAAAGAACCAAAGGAACATATATAACAACACTACTAGCTAGCTAGTGACCACACATTGGCAAGGCATATATCCTCAGAAACATCATGTGTCCTATGTATATATGTTGGGCTGAAATTTTGAGCCACAAAAGTCATTCATCTCTTTGAAAACGCCATATTGTTTTGTGACATCTTTTCGATCACTTTCATCATAAACGACGACTTGGAATTATCATGCCATGCCACCAAGCTAGTGACAGATACCAAATTTGTGCCAATGGTACTTTTTGGAGAGCAATTTGTTCATGCACCCTCGCCAAATTAAGGTTCGAGTAACTTTACCCGTGTACATTTAATTAATGACCGGAATCGTTTATGTCTACAAATTTATTTGTTGGGAGTTCACACAAGAATTGAGCTCAATCGGATATCAGTAAATAATTGATCAAACAATCCGTTAATAAATGTAAAATAAAAAAACAGTATATAACGAATCCTGATGATCAGCTACTGTATAACCTGCAACATGCCTCATCACATGGCGGTGACTTAAGTTAGGCGAGGACGAACAAAATTGCTCTCCATAAACTTTTTACCTTTGATTATTTTGCCAGCCAGTTACTATTATAAGTTTCTTTCCTTGTTTGGGCGGGATAATTCATAGGGTATCTTTCTGCTACAATGGAAATAAAAAAAATTAAACAAAAGGTCACATGTTTGTCCTCTTGCAATGTACTACTACTGTTCTATGAAATACAGTACATTTCTTGTTTGTTCATTTGTTTACAAAATCCGTCCCCAACATTGTCCAGTCAGTAGATAGTTTCTTTTTTTTTTTTTTAATAATAAAAGTGAAAGCTACTAAAACGGAAAATGTACTAAAACAGGGCAGATTTAGTTTCTCACAAGTTGTGTATTTCGGTTTTTGTTATTTTACGGACTACTTGTTTTACTCATTTGCTTAAAAAAAGTCAGAAATCCTTTAATGGGCCGGGCAAACTATATATGTATATGAGTCTGGCCAGCCACTCCATTTATTACCAATAGATTTTGAGTTGGGTGCTTTAACACAAGTAATAGTTTCGATGGAAAAATATGCCCACAGAAAACTAGTTACAAAAGCCAATACAATAAGCTGACAAGGTGTGGTTTGAGTCATAAATTGAAAGCGCATTTAAGAGTAATTATTGATCAGTAGTCTTGAAGCACTGGCGCCATGTGACGCCCTAACAAATCCATCACATATTTCCATGGGCTCTATACAATAATTGTTCCGCATTTAAACGTCCATATATACATCTCCTGGAGTGTGAAATTTCCTACAGTACTGGTACGTAGCACGAAAAAGGAAAATAAACACGTGGGCCCTAAAATGATCAAGAGAATTTGTACCCTCAGTTTCAGCCAAAAGACCAATCAGATATAGTAGTATCATATCTAATCTTAAATTAATTTTCAAATGTAAATTATTCCTTTATTTGTTCTTCCATGTGTTCTGTGACAACTATTTCAAGCAACTTTAGATTTTGTAACCCCTCTCATATACTATATATAATAATTGTACCTATTAACCTTTTTTGTTACTGATAATTAAATGGGGAAGCATGCTGTCATAAACTAGTACTAGAAAGAATAAAACAATGATTAAGCATTATTATGTCATAAAGAATTTGAATTTCCCTATCACCGTGACTAGCGGCTAATTAATCTTCTTCTATTATATATGGCGGAGATGAAGCCTTAATCAAGTAACTACGTACACTTCTGTATTGATTTTATGATTAATAAAAATGACGATTGTATAACTTTCAGATGTGTTTTTATGATTCAATCTGTGACTGAAAATATATACACACTACAACAAAATGACTTTTTTGTGAAAAAAAAAAAAAAACGGTTTTGTCGCTCAAATATCAGATTTCGTCGACAAACGCATCAGTGAGGAAATATTTAGCCAGCACGTTTCATCGCCTGATTTTGTGACGGGAGGAGCATGATTAAGAAAAATAACCTAAAATTTTAAAATAAATTTTTATGAGACCCTTTAAAAAATTAACTTCAACGGATATCAGTAGTTATATTTTTGTGAATTCATAGTGCTCAGTTTCGCTCTTATGAATTCAGAAAACATACTTATCGATATCCGTTGGAATTGATTTTTTATAGATCCCCATAAAAAATATTTAAAATTTATAAATGTTTTTCTGCATTTTTGTGCGGTGAACTTACGCAATGGACCTGTAACGACCCGTAATTTTTATAATTAATAATATCATTAAAAAGTATTATTTGTAATAATAAAATTATCTTAATCATAATTATCTAATAGTTATATACAAATAAAATTATATTAGTCTTTATTATCCTACTTTTAATTCTTTTAAATTAGATGCATGTAATTCCTGATAACTCTCACTCTCCTATAACTCTCACTCTCCTACTCGATTTCTACTTCCTTCCTCTGCGTATCTAGCCCCAAATTCGTCCATCCCGAAGCCTTATGGAATATAACTTCTTGAAATCCAATTTTAATCGAAACTCTTCAAATTCCCTTATATATGCCATATTAATCCGACCCTAGGGTTCATCACATTATTTTTCACGCCCCACCAGTCCAGAAAAGAGAGAAAAACAGGAGGAATCGAGACTCCAATCCACGGAGTTCTAGAGAGAGAAAGAAAGAGAGAGAAAAGTGGGTTTGTGGTCTAGAATCGACCGAAACCCGAATTGATCATTCCAGACGCTTCCTACAATTCCTAACATCATCGAACGTCATCCAATTCGGTCCCAAAGTTTCCCGATTGAAGAACCCGAAGTCTTCTTCCCCAAAATTCAAGTTTCGATCAAAAATCAATTCGATCCGATTTGAGGTAGTATAATCTCTCCCAACCACTTCTATAAGTATATTTATTGTTTTTATGCATAACCCATCGTCCCATATGGATCCATGCATCGAAAATAGCAAGAAAAAAAAAAATAAAAAAAAAAAACGATTTCTGCCCCGGACCTTGCGGCCCAACCTTCGGATCGCAAGAACCAGAGCCAAGGTTGCGGTGGAGGACCCAGCCGCAAGGTTGACTAGTCAAACCTTGCGGCAGGTTCTGTTTTAGTTCGAATTTGTTTTGCGACCTCCCGAACACTGTTTTTGACCCCCGAACTATTTTTCCTAGACTTTTCACACCTAAAAAATCATAACTTGTTAATGTCATATTTTTTTTATTTAATTATCTAATTATTAAATTATTTATTAGTTATCGTTCAACGTTTACAAACAAAAATTAGTTACAACCTTTCAACCAACGTTTTAATACTCCAATTAATTTTTTTTAGACTCCCTACATCTCAAATACAGCAACTTGTCAAATTAAATATTTATTTTATTTAATTCACTATTTATTATTATTTTTAAAGTAATTCCAATCAAAATTACTTTACGACTTTATAAACATTATTATTAATACCCGTGTAATTTTTTTTAGACTCCTTACTGTCCAAAGATGAAAATATGACAGTCTCATTATTTTTTTATAATTAATTATTTATTGTCTATTTACTTCACTTTCGGTCATTTTAATTAACGTTATCATGTAAATTAATTCTTCGACCCTCCGAACCCAACTTTTGACACTCGGGTAACGGCCCATTCATAAAAGGTTGTGTGATTGCATTGCTGATTATTGGTTTTAATTATTATTTGGTTTAATTTTATATTGCATCGATATCTGATTTGAATGCTAGATTGGACCCTAGAGACATGGGGTGGTATGCGAATAGAATTCACTTAGATGATGCTAGGTAATGGATGAATTGGAAAGTTTTATTTTTAGATTGCCTGCATGCGAGAATTTGAGATATGATGAGATTTGTGATGAGATTGAAACTGGCGAGAGTCCAGTGATGATTGTGATGATTGTGAAGTGGTATATAAGATAAGCGAACCCTAGTCATGATTCAGGCATGATAAGCTTACCCCTTGTTGTAGTTATTGGGGTGCACACTCGGTATATAACTTAGGTGTATCTGCGACAGCAAAGGGAAGTGACCTCATGGGACCGAGCATGGCTAGTGGTTGGAGAGGAAAGATTCCGCGGAGGAGATCTTAGACTACACGATAAGTTAAAGGATAGTAATGAATTGAATTATGTGATTAATCTCTATTTTACTTTCTCGTATCATTTATTCATATTATCCTGCTGCCTGCTAGTTGTAAAGTAAGAGGGGTAGTTGGGTTGGATTATGCTTCGGGGTGAACTATTTCACTCAGGTACGGATTGCCTGGCTTCTGTGCCAGATTTTGCAGAAAATCAGGAAGAGACACAGAACCCTGAAGGTGAACAATTTTATGCGGAAGAGAACCAAGAGGTGGGAGCCGAGCCAGAATACGCTTGGGATCCATATCAATCCTAGAAGGCAGCTCTATTATTTTATTTAGTTTTTATCACAAAGACTATTTTTCAGTATTTCAATAAGGATTTGTAATAGACGAATCGTTAAGGAGAATTATCCGTTTTGGATTTGAATTTAAATTAATAAATTTTTTTGAAATCAATATTTAAAACCTCCGATTTTATTTCTGAAAATCGGGGCGTTACAACTTGGTATCAGAGCCTTAAGTTCAAACCCTCGGCCTTGGGTAGATTGGGTAGATCACGATAGACTAAGTTTATCCTCGCAAGATTTAAATAATAATATTTGAAAAATATAGAAAATTAACGATAAATATATTTTCTTTGCTTTTATAGATGGATAACCAACCCCCGATCCCTACCTTAGATGGAAGCCAAAACCCTCCTAATACTCCAGAAGAGGATGAGACAGCCAACTTAGTTGCAGAGGTGGAAAGCCTACAAGCATTCATGATTGACACCCCGGATTTTCCCATGGGAGATGACTATCTAGCGGGGATGTTTCCTGCCCTTTTTCGGATGAGACAGGCCCACCAAAATATCAGAGCCCTCGTTGGCGCCATCACTCGCTCCACTGTTGAAGAGCACAAGATACGAGTAATGTTATCCTACATCCTGGGAGTAGAGGTGGGAACACGAGAGGATCCTGAGGAACCGCCTGAAGAAGAGGAAGATCCTGAGGAATCACCTGAGGAAGAAGAAGATCCTGAGGAACCACCTGAGAAAGAAGAGGATCCAGAAGAGCCTTCTTTTCAGGATCAGGATGAAGAGATGGGCAACGTGGAACCAGAATTGGAAGGAGATGAGGGAAATGGCACTGATAGTGAGGATGGATTTTTGGAAGATCTAGAGATGGATGACTATGGCTGGATGTTACCCATAGACGAACCAAGGGATATGGATGCTGAGCTGCAGTGGTGGCTCACAAGTCAACGGCTTGAGATGCAGGAACCTTCGCCTTCTCCAGCCCCCATACCAATAGAGAAGTCCGACAATGAGTGCGAAGTCATAGATGCTGACCCTCCACCTCGTCCTAGTATGACTCGACCTGCAGGGATCCCATGGGTAGGACACCATTCCAGCTATGATCCCAACACTTGGGTCTACATACAGCTAGAGTTATCAGTCTGGTTTGCTCGAGACCATGGTGGTGGAACAACAGGGGATGGAAGGAACCTTTTCCCCTATGGAGGTATCCACACAAGAATTCGAAAAGAAGGATGCTGAGGAGGCCGAAGCAGTCAAACCAATCAAAGAAGTGGCTACAATCCAATTTGGAGATCAGCCAGAAGTACAAGTTAATATGGTTTATCCAAGCTCTATGCATTTCTTCTCAAATGGTCAGACGTTCAAAGATCAAGATATTGCTTGGTCGAACTTGAACGAGCCAGAAAATTCTGAAGAAACTCTGAGTGATAAGGAGTTAAATATCATATGCAACGACTGTGACTTAAAAGAAGTATCTCAGATCGAGATGGGTAAAAACCTGGTACGTGAAATTGAGCAGAATCAAGAAAGTTTGGAGGTAAGCTCAAAAGAAAGTGCTTGTTTCGTGTCAGATTCCATGTCCGACGTCGAATACCCCCGGTAATAGATTTAAATTATGTGGAAATTTCATATCCATTTAAACTACCTACTAATGCAATGAGACAACATTTGCGTCCATTGTATATCACTGCACACTTTGATGGAGTCCCACTTAATAGAATCTTGGTGGATAATGGGGCTGCGGTGAACATTTTGCCTTTCCAAACTTTAAAAAAGTTAGGAAAAGGAAAAGCAAAATTGATCCCAACCAGCACATCCATTGCAGGATTTACTGGGGAAAGCCAACATGCCAGGGGAATCATTTCCATTAGATTGGCAGTAGGTGGAATAGAAACTGATACTGTTTTCTTTGTAGTTGACACATATGCTAAATATAATGCTTTATTGGGAAGGGACTGGATTCATGTTAACGGATGTATTCCTTCCTCTATGCATCAGGAATTAATGATTGTTAAGTATGACAAAGGCAAGGAAGTGGGTGTCGAAGGAGTCAAAGCTGATCCACATCCATTTGCTGCCACGGCAAATTTTGCTGAAGCAGAAATGTACAAATCGGATGTAGTTCCTTTGAGTGAACTACTTCAAGCAGCCACCCATCCAACCAACGAGATGGAACTGGGGGAATTGGCAGAGCTGAAATCGAAGCTGAAACAAGCTGTTGACTATGAATCAGACACCCCAAAAGATGATGCTGCTTGGATGTGAATCCAAAAAAGAGGCTGAAGAAAAAGCCAACTCATTGGCTTTAGTAAAGTATGTTGCTCTGGGGGTCGAACAGAAGATCCAAGAAGAGAATATATGGGAAGAGGTTATGCAGAACAATAACCCTCATGTGCAAGAAATCCAACTCACTTCTGAGGAGCGGGTTGAATCACAAGATCTGTTGGAAGAAGTAAGGTTGGGAGATGCACAAAACCCCAATCTAGTGCTTATTAATAAACAGCTTGAGCCTGGTATGAAAGCTGAATTGGTGACACTATTGAAGGCCAACAAGGAATGCTTTGCATGGAGTTACAAGGAACTACCTGGCTTGGACAGGGGATTGGTGGAGCATAGGTTACCTATCAAGCCACAATTCAAACCTGTAAAACAACCAACCAGGAAGATGAGTCCAGAAACTATTGCAGGTGTTAAAAAGGAAATGCAGAGACTTCTAGATGCAGGCTTCATTAGAACAGCCAGGTATGTTGAATGGCTATCTAATATAGTTCCAGTCCCTAAAAAGAATGGAACTATCAGAATCTGTGTTGATTTTCGAAACCTAAATACTGCGACTCCTAAGGACGAATACCCAATGCCTAATGTGGATACACTTGTGGACAGTTCTGCTGGCCACAAGATATTGTCCATTTTAGATGGGCATTCAGGGTACAATCAAATCTGCATAGCAGAAGGAGATGTGCATAAAACAGCATTTGCCTGCCCAGGTAACATTGGCATCTTCGAATGGGTCAAAATGCCATTTGGGCTGAAGAATGCTGGGGCCACATATCAAAGAGCAATGAATACTATTTTTCATGATTTAGTGGGAACTTTTCTGGAATGTTACATAGATGATATCATTGTGAAGTCAAACTCTGATGAGGATCATCTACAACACTTGGAAAAGACATTCCAACAAATGAAACGCTATCAGCTGAAGTTAAATCCAGAAAAATGTGCTTTTGGAGTATCAGTTGGGAAGTTTTTAGGATATCTAGTTCACAGTAAAGGAATACAGGTTGACAAGAACAAAGCTAAGGCCATCATTGAGGCTAAACCACCTTCTTCTAAGAAAGAGTTGCAAAGGTTTCTTGGTCAATTAAATTTCCTTCGAAGATTTATATCTAATACTGCAGGAAAAACTAAAATCTTCTCTTCTTTGTTGAAACTGAAGGAAGGGGAGGAATTTAAGTGGTCAAAGGAGCATGATGAAGCCTTCGAAGCCATCAAAAGATACTTAGCCAACCCTCCTGTATTGGCGCCTCCCATTGAAGGAAAGCCAGTAAAGTTGTATTTAGCTGCAACGCAAGATTCAATAGGTGTTCTGTTGGCTCAAGACAATGAGGATGGCAAGGAAAGAGCAGTTTATTATCTTAGTAGGTTTTTAAACTCTTGTGAATGCAAGTATGCTGCAGTAGAGAAACTATGTTTAGCTTTATTTTACGCTTCTAAGAAACTCAGGCATTATATGTTGCCTAGAATAACTTATGTTATTTCTCAAACTGATGTAATTAAGCACATGCTTTCTAAGCCAGTGCTTAGTGGGAAGATTGGGAAATGGATAGTGTCTTTAATTGAAAAAAAAAAAAAAAACGTACAAGCTGTGTGAAGTTACAAAAAGGGGCTTATTACATCACGAATAGTGGTTAGTAGCTCTCGAAGAGAATTAGAGTTAGCATCCAAAAGTGAAGTATGGATAGCTCTTCTTCTCTGTTCCTTTCGAAGAAAAGGAATAAGCTGTGGAAGCGTTGATTCATCCCGTAATGCTTCGTCTTCAAGCTCTGAAAAGCCATTCGAAACTTCAGCTATCTCTTCCCTGACCTTCTTCATTTCTTCTTGTAACCACTTCATCTTCTTGTCAAGTTCTGAAAGTTTGTCCCTTCGGGCTTGATAAAGAGACAGACGAGAAGCAGTCTCAAGTGCTTTGGCCTCCAATTTGTTGGTTTTCTCAATAGTTGTGCCAATGCTTTCAGACAAGAAGTGATTATAAGCAATCAATTCACTAAATTGTTTGAGGTGCTTTTGAAGAGTGAAGTTGATTGAAGAAGGGAGTCCTTGGGAAAGGGACAAGGCCTGATAGCATACCTCGAAGTGATAAGTTAAACAATGATCAATCAAAGTAGGAAGTCCTAAATGATTTAAAGATTTTAAAAAACTTTTTAGTGTTAGAACTTCTTCCTTTGAAGGAACATGTTTAATCTTAAAGGAAGGTAAGTCAGAGGGCATGGAAGGGCTCAAAAGTTGTTGAAGGCTTTCGAGAGAATTCGAAGAGGAAGGAAGAATGGGATCAGCAATCTGATTACAGAATTTTTCCAATTGACTCTTGAAGAGGGATATGTCAAAAACCACTAAGGACAAGTCAATTGGAGCAGAGGAAGATGTGGGATGATCTTCAGGAAAAAGGGCCATGCCTATTCCCTGCATAAGAATTATAAGTTAAGGTTAAATAGAATGTAAAACAAGAAAAGAAAGGTATGATTAAGTATCAAGAGTACCTGATCTGAGGAGGAGGTCAAACTGGAGCCTTGATCCTCAGCATTTCTGAGAATATGGCTCTTCGAAGCCAAAGTAGGGTCCATCCTTAAAGGTCCCTCCCCTGAAACCGATAAGGAAGTAAAGGGGAAGTCTCCCTGAAGAATGGGAAGTGGCCCCAGAGTCTTCGAAGGAGCCAAACTGGCCACTACCTGTGCAAAGGTTGGCTCAGTAAGGAATGACAGTAAAGTGTGCATGTCAATATCCTTTGCAGCAAAGTCTTTCTGTATAGAAAGAGCTTGAACAGGGGATGCCTGTAAAAAAGCAAAAGAGAGTTAGAGTAAATCCTTTCATAATTCAAAAGGCGAGTATTCAGAAGATACCTTGTAAGGGGCATCTGCTGGCATTGGGATTAAGGGCTCTATCACTTCTTGTTGAGGGCAGGGAACAAGAGCTAGGTCCACCGCCTTAACAGGGAATACAACCTGAGCCTACAAAGAAGTTAACAGCAAGTCACGAGCACAGGAGACACATGAGAATGTATGCAGTTTAAACTAACTTACCTCTTTTGAGGAGGAAGGCTTCTTTGGAGAAACAGGTCTCTTGGGAGGAGTTGTTTTCCTCACATAGCGGAGGGTCTCCTTCGTCTGTCTTGTTTCACCTGGTTTGAACTTAAGAATTAGAATTACAGAAAAATCCTCTACTGAATCGTAAATGAGGAAGGAATTTACCCCTTGAGGTCAGTATCTCTGTGTCACTTTCTGTCTCTTCATCACTAGAAGAAACCTGAGGACCACGCTTCCTGGTGGTCCTTGTCCTCTTCGAAGCTGGAAGGAAAGGGGTAAGAAGGTGACTCGGATAAATGGTATGGGGTTTAAAAGATTAATTGGAAGGAAGGAAACCAACCTGGAGGTGTAGCTGAGGGCTCAAGATAGTGCTTAGTAGGAATTACTTCTGTAGGCTGAGAAGTAATCTTTCTCTTCTTCGAAGCACTTTCTGGAAAAGAGGTGGCACCTGTAGGATGGAATGCAATTAGGTTTGGTTTCAGCAAAAGAGAAGAGATATTCAGAGATAATTACCTCTTTTTTGTGTTACCCTCGTAGATTGTCTTCTTGATGGAGAGGGGGGAACGACCATTGCTATTGGGGAGACTTCGACTGGAGTCAATCTTTGTTCAACTTCACCTCCAGCAATGTCTTCGATCCCTCCAGCCAAACCAAATTCGTTGTCAGAGGAGAAAGATGACGAGTTATTTTTTCCTCCATGCCCAAACTCAGACTTCTCGAACCCAATGTGGGCTAGAAACTGTTTAAAGGGTTTAATCCCTGAGAGGAAGGAGCAGTTGGAGTGCCACCAGTTGTCAAATGCAGGGGTGGTGCGCACTTCAGGTTCCCTGAACTCCTGAGTGACTGTTCTCCTCAATGCATGTCTGGCTTGGGCAAACCCCGTCAGAAATTGGACAGCCATGATCGGTGATCGTTCAGACATACAGATGTTGGCGAGGCCACAGTAAGGAGTGGGTATGCCTTGAACAAAGTCCAGTTGCCTAGCAAATTGTGCAGGGCAATATACCTCTGCATGTGCTATGGACTTGAGGGTATTCGACGAGGAAATGAAGATCTCTCTGCTTGTAAGAATATTGCCCCATGCTTGGAGAGCTCGAGAGGATCTTCCCCGTTTGTCTGCCAGAATGTCAAACAACCATGTTGGCCCAACAAGAGTAGGGTATGGATTGGGCCACTCCCTATCTGAGGCTAGACCAGCAAAAAAGCAGAGGTAGTACACCAAAGTCTGTGTTGTGCTATCCTCTGGGTGAACGTAGTTGTCACCATGAACATTGGGCGCCTCGACGACACCAGTAAGGGATGTGGGTGCTTTGAAGGGACCCAGCTCAGGAAAGTAAGCATGAAGCCAAAGTTGGATAAACCATTGGGGCCCTCCCTGCGAATGGTTCAAACCCTTCTGGTAGAAGTCGAACCCAGCTTTGTAGACATGGCCCAAGAAGCAGGAGGCGAAGTCAAACTCTTCTCCTCTAGCAAGTGCCAGTGCCAATGGAACAAATTCATTCATCACTCTTTTCCCGGAGTGGCAGAAGATGTGTTTGCAGAGGGTGTAGAGAATGTAGGCAAAAAACTCTGTCTCGGTCACTTCTCCTACCAATTTCCTTTCTCTGTGGTAGAACTGGGAAAAAGCCCCGTTGGTGGCAGTCAAACGAGTAAATCCCTCGGGAGGATGGAACTCCTTGGTAGGGTCGAATTGGGGGCCATACGGAATAAGCCCCAACATTTGGGTAACATCCAGAACTGTGGGTGCCATCATGCCACAGTTAAAGCGAAAGAAGTTGAAAGATGGGTCCCAAAAGGCCAAGGCGGCCTGAATCAGAGGAGGATTTTGTGGGACCCCCTTCGAAGGAGGGTAATAATTCTTTTTAAACCCACCTTCTCTAAGTCGTCCGACTTCGCAGCCAACATACGGGTGGTCCATATCTTCCAATCCTTGTCCAATGTGGGCCAACAGGGGAAGGATTTCTTTGGAAAATTTTGCCAATCGAGGTTCGAACAAGCCCGGATTTCAGCATCCCCAATCGAGGATAGTAGAGAGAAAGGCTAGCAGGGATTTCTCCTATGAGTTGAGAGCCTAAAATATAAGTACCTTCTTCGCTAGGGTTTGGAATGAAGACCCTGGCATCGAGATAGGGCTCTTTAGTCGGTCCTGGTGTTTGTCCTGACACGAACCGTCTCAAAGCCAAAGAGGGAGTAACATGTTCTCGGGCTGCTGGATTGCTGGAAGAAGCCATTGATTCAGTTTGGGTTTAGCGTTGATGACGAGGAAAAGGAGAGAGGGTTTCTGTTCTTGGGAGTTTTGAGTTTGAGAAAGCTTGAACGAGTAGAGTGTAAGGGGTGGTTTTGAATCAATTCCGCTTTTATACTCCTGCAGGTGGGCCAGGCCTGTAGTGGGCCCGTACTCCGGGGTCCGCTGGGGTTGGTTTTTTCTCTTTAGTAGAGTTTTTTATTATTAGAATTTCTATTTTAACAATAAACCCAAGTCCAGCGTGTTGAAAAAAAGGAAATTTCATTGAACAAACCTACTGGATTACAAAATTGAAATTTACGTATTTACAAAAAAAAAAGCAAAACAAGGGAAATTCTAGTTCTTATGAAAAGAAACACAAATTAGGCCTTCGAAGGGCCTGGGTGCTGAGAGGTTGCTTTTTTATTCTCAAAGTAATGAGGAAAGGACCAAGTAACAAGGCTATGGAACTTGTTCCATGCAAACTGGAGGAATTTCAGCTCCATTTTCCTCATGTCTTCTTTGGAGTCTGACTCCAATTTCTTCTCCAGCAGGGGCCTAAAGCGGAGCACCAAAGCTTTAGCTTTCCTTCGAAGCCGAGCCTCTTTTGTTGGACGCTTCATTTGTTGCCTTTTGAAGCGCCTTCGAAGCTTTTTGTCAGCATGGCCAGGCACCACTTCGAAGGACTCAGTAGTGAAGTTATGGATTTGGTCATGCAGTTTTTCAATCCTTTCCTTAGTAAGAGCATAGTCTTGAAGGGTTTGATCGAAGCAATACGCAGCAGTATTGGCTTCGAGCCATGACTTGATCACTGGTAAGAAGTCCAGGAAGCAGTGGATTTGATAGGAAACCGCAGAAGGGATGGAACATAGCACCAGTGTTTCACAAGCCCATTTGAAATTGGTGAGGGGGACTTGTTCTTCCAGGATATGGATGTCCAGAAAGGAGAAAGCTGCAAGAAGCTGTAAAGCTTTGCTCTTGTCAGCAGGGTAGATGGAATAACCATATTGCCATTGGAAATGAGGGGTGTTAATGGCAAGGTTATTCACCTCATTGAACCAGTCGGGCTCTTCAGGAAGAGGAATCAACTTGTTGGTCTCTTCGAAGTCAGCTGGGAAGTGTGGGGTTTGCACCTCTGTGAGCCAGAGGGTTTTTTGGGCTTGGGCCATGCGTTTGAAGTCGCAATAAGGGGCAGGCCCAAGATAGTTTTCTTCCTGTTTGAGGAAAGGAGAAAATTTGAGAGAGGAATAAATGGATTCGAGCATGCCCATGTGAACGGTATCGTTACCACTCAGGGGTAGGAATTGACTCGCAAAAAGGGTTCAAAAGTGATGGAATTTATGAGGTGTGGGATCAGGCTGATCGAACCGGACCAGAATGGTGCCAGTGTTGGTATTAGTAGGGTTTTCTTCCCATGAGCCCCAGTTGGACCCATCGAACGAATTCGAACGGGTTAAAGAGGAGTCCCAACCTGTGGTGGATGGGTTGGGGGTATGGAATGTTCGATCCGAAAGAATTTTGCTTGCTAACATTCGAGGAGAGTTTGGAGGAGACATTTGAGGAGAAGGAGTTTGGCAATCGAGATTGTCCAAGATAAGATTGATTTCTGGAAGAGAGTCCATAAACTTAAGATTTCTTAATAAAGGAAAACTCGAATTCGAAGGGGTTTATGAGGGGTAATGTAATTCGTTAAACCTTATCATTAACTGCCATTTATAGGGAAATTATTGTAGCTATCTTTGGGAAGCTCAATAGACGTGCATGGGAATGAAGTCCTGTTAAGCTTCGTGCATCCGAAGTTGAAGGGATATGGGCAGAGAACGTGTGCCATTAACATTTATTTAGCATAAATAAAATGTTAATGCGGGGGGTGTGTTTACATCCTAAAAAGTGCTACCCAATGAAAAAATTCCACGTGGCCCCGAACGGTACGGCGGTTGCATAAAACCTGTCCCAGTCGAGTACCAATTACAGAAGATTGCGGGAGTTAGAAAGGACACTATTTTATGACAAACGGTGTCGTTTTAAAGTGAACCGATGTCGTTTGAGTAGTATTTAAACGATGGTTTGGGAGGTTATTAGATCTAACCGTTAATGTGAACTTTGCGATCATCGAACGGTGTCCTCACTGCCTTGTTTTATAACTGAAATTAGATGCAATTGCAGGGAATCATTTGGGAAGGCAAACCCGTTGCATTGATTTACGTTGCTTGGAAATAGGAACCACGATCCAGGAAGTGGCCATGAACACCATGATCGAAGCAAGCAGGGGAGGAAGGGATTCTGGAAATATCAAGATAACCGTTCGAAGACCCCCCTCAACCGTTTTATGTGACCAACGTGGATATCAATCGAAGACGTGGAGGTTCGAAGGCAAGTTCAGCGTCTATAAATAGAAGAAGCAATTGAAGAGAAAGACACACAAAAAATCCATATCATCTGACAATTCATACAAAATGATTGCTCAGAGATCTATCTTAGATTAGTTTTAGTTTAGAGTAGGGTCTTTTTTGTAAGTTGAAGGCTTATTTGCATGTAAGACTACTTTCGATTAAATTCAAGTTTTCTTATTTCCTTTAAGTTCTTTTCTTACCAAAGAATAGTTGTTTGCAAGTTCGCTTTTGATTAAATTCAGTGTGCTTGCATTTCTTTATTATTCTTGATAGAATCTTAAGAGTGTTTGTATACAAACTTACCTTTGATTAGATTCAGGTTTGTTTGTGTTCAATCATCTTTTCTGATTTCGAAGCGCGTCAATCTTTTATTTGGTTGATACCTTAAGGAAAAATCCTCTTAGTTGAGGTAATCGAACGGATAACACAATTGCCTGATTGAAATTAGTGGTTTCAAATCATTTTGAAAAGAGTAATTTCTTCTTTGAAGTTATTTCTTTTCTGGCACGCCCGCACACAATTATTTGTCAATTGATTTGAGTTAATTCAGCCCAAACAATAACCCATCGTCCCATATGGTTGCATCGAAAATAAAAATAAAAAAAAACGATTTCTGCCCCGGACCTTACGGCCGCAACCTGCGGGCCGCAAGAACCATAGCCAAGGTTGCGGTGGAGGCCCCAGCCGCAAGGTTGACTAGTCAAACCTTACGGCAGGTTCTGTTTTAGTTCGAATTCGTTTTGCGACCTCCCGAACACCGTTTTCGACCCCCCGAACTATTTTTTCTAGACTTTTCACACCTTAAAGATCATAACTTGTTAAGGTCATATTTTTTTATTTAATTATTTAATTATTAAATTATTTATTAGTTATCATTCAACGTTTACAAACAAAAATTAGTTACGACCTTTCAACCAACGTTTTAATACTCCAATTAATTTTTTTTAGACTCCCTACATCTCAAATACAGTAACTTGTCAAATTAAATATTTTATTTAATTCACTATTTATTATTATTTTTAAAGTAATTCCAATTAAAATTACTTTACGACTTTATAAACATTATTATTAATACCTGTGTAATTTTTTTTAGACTCCTTACTGTCCAAAGATGAAAATATGACAGTCTCATTATTTTTTTATGATTAATTTTTTATTGTTTATTTACTTCACTTTCGGTCATTTTAATTAACGTTATCATGTAAATTAATTCTTCGACCCTCCGAACCCAACTTTTGACACTCAACTGATTGTATGGGACTTTTAGCACTCTTATTAGGTCATGATTAATTATTCTAATATTTTTATCTAATTAATGTATTTAATTAGCTTTTAATTAATCTAATTATTTAGAAATAATTAATAAGAACCTAGAAAATATTTTATTATAATTTTTATAAAAGTTCTACTTCATTATTGATATTGTGGCCATACGAGAATAAGGGTAACGGCCCATTCATAAAAGGTTGTGTGATTGCATTGCTGATTATTGGTTTTAATTATTATTTGGATTAATTTTATATTGCATCGATATCTGATTTGAATGCTAGATTGGACCCTAGAGACATGGGGTGGTATGCGAATAGAATTCATCTAGATGATGCTAGATAATGGATGAATTGGAAAGTTTTATTTTTAGATTGCCTGCAGGCGAGAATTTGAGATATGATGAGATTTGTGATGAGATTGAAACTGGCGAGAGTCCAGTGATGAATTGAAACTGGCGAGAGTCCAGTGATGATTGTGAAGTGGTATATAAGATAAGCGAGCCCTAGTCATGATTCAGGCATGATAAGCTTACCCCTTGTTGTAGTTATTGGGGTGCACACTTGGTATATAACTTAGGTGTATCTGTGACAGCAAAGGGAAGTGACCTCATGGGACCGAGCATGGCTGGTGGTTGCGGAGGAAAGATTCCGCGGAGGAGATCTTAGACTACACGATAGGTTAAAAGATAGTAATGAATTGAATTATGTGATTAATCTCTGTTTTACTTTCTCGTATCATTTATTCATATTATCCTGCTGCCTGCTAGTTGTAAAGTAAGAGGGGTAGTTGGGTTGGATTATGTTTCGGGGTGAACTATTTCACTCAGGTACGGATTGCCTGGCTTCCGTGTTGGATTTTGCAGAAAATCAGGAAGAGACACAGAACCCTGAAGGTGAATAATTTTATGCGGAAGAGAACCAAGAGGTGGGAGCCGAGCCAGAATACGCTTGGGATCCATATCAATCCTAGAAGGCGACTCTGTTATTTTATTTAATTTTTATCACAAAAACTATTTTTCAGTATTTCAATAAGGATTTGTAATAGACGAATCGTTAGGGAGAATTATCCGTTTTGGATTTGAATTTAAATTAATAATTTTTCTTGAAATCAATATTTAATACCTCCGATTTTATTTCCGAAAATCGGGGTGTTACAGGACCTTTGCGGTCATCCTAGACTTTTCTGTTTTCCAAAACAATCGGAAAGTCTGTTGACATAGACTTTGTAGACACAGATTTGTTGTGGGGCCCACTACGGGTCCTAAACAAACAATCTGAATCGTTTATTAAACGTAGAATATTTTTTCAAGGGTGCTCGCCAGGAAACAGTTCAATCCGATACCTTTAGATACTTGATTCAATCATCTAACTTTTCATTATCGTGACATCCGAATGAAAAGTTAGATGATTGAATCGAGAATCTGAAGATATTAGAATGAGCTGATTTTTGCAAAAATCCTTGAAAAATTATTTTACATTTAATGAACAATTTGGATCATTTTTATAAGACTCGTAGTGGACCCCACATCAAATCTGTGCACAATGTCAGTGTATTATTGCTGTGTTGGTAGCACTGCTGCAAAACAATAGGGGTGCAGCCGAATATCCTTGAAATCACATGACAGTACCTTGGCTATTTTGTCCAGCATAAAGTCGGCACGTGCCAGGGGCAGTAAAAACATACTCCTAGTAAAAAACACCGTTATTTCCGAAGGATATTAAGGTGGCCCCCTGTCGACGCGTGCCCAATGCCAGCGAAACCCTTGCACGATTGAGCCTTGTCGTGTGAAGAGAAACTGTGCCCGTGCCCAATCTCGTGACGACACGTCATTGATTAGGGTTTTGCCACCCGACTACTGTTTTGACAACTGAAATGGATTCAGAGGGTTTTAATGATCCGTTTTTTGCTCGGGAAAAAAGAAGCAGCTGATTTAACTATTAGAACAGTACTCCTTTGACAATGAGAAGTCGGAAAAAGAAAAAAAAAACCACGGTCTATCCATTTTTCTTCCATGTCCCCGAGTGGTTGGATGCGGAGCGTGAGATGCTGCCAAGCATCTCTCTGTAGAGCAACGCAGAACGGTCGATTCGACCGCTCATCTCGATAATCGACGATTTTAATTTTAACTAAACAATGGAAGATTTAAATTTGTATGCGCTCAGATTCGATTCGATCCGAGCCGTTCGTGCTGAGATGATAGGCTGGACTCTGCACTCGCTCGGTAGGGAGCTGCTCGGCAGCATCGCATGATTCCCAAATCCGGTTGGATGCCCCCTTAAGTATGGATTTTTTAGATTGAAAAATAGATAAATTTCAGTGATTAAATAAAAAATTATCAAAAAAAAAAAGAGGGGAGATCCAACTGTTGAAAAAAAATGGGGCATGGATGCTCTAAGACCGGAGGGCATGGATACTCCAAAACCGGATGAGAGCATCATAGACGGAGCATAGTCAATGGGTACCAACCCCTCCTGTGTCCCACGTATTGTACCAATTGTTGCGTGGGACTCACCCTGAGATTTCATACAAATGATCCTACTTGTTCCTTAATTCTAACATAATTTTGACGATGAAGTCAACTATGGTCTACGGGTATTGGATTCAAAAGCATGTGGTATTTAATTTAATTCTCACTATTACTTTGACAGGATAACAAAAATAACATACTAATATAATTTATGAAATTAATGATCATATAATACAGTTATTCAGGTACTTAGTGAATTAAGGTGATGATCATATTTCGAGAAGATGGTAGTTGACGAAGATTGACACTTTGTAATGCTGCGCAGCTTACCTATCCAAGCGACAAAATTTTTTTTTTTTTGGTAAAGAGTTTGAGGAAAATTACTAGGTTAATTAGCAACCAAAAAGAATTTGACGTTTCTCCATAGACTCGAACTCAAAACCTGTCTATGAAAACCAACCCAAAACCTGTCTATGAAAACCAAAAATGATTTGGCGTTTCTCCATAAACTTAAACCCAAAACCTGTCTATGATAACCAAAAAGGATTTGACGTTTCTCCATAGACTCGAACCCAAAACCTGTCTATGAAAATCAAAAAGGATTTGACGTTTCTCCATAGACTCGAACCCAAAAGCTGTCTATGAAAACCATGGGTTAGGACTTAGGAGCCACATGCATAGAGAGGTTGGAGATCGAGGCCCTAGCTAGATTCTGATCTTGTCGGTGTACCTAGCCTTTGAGGATCCTTTAGTTGCTTTCTGCTACTCTATATTTTCGATGCACAAAAGGAAAAAAAAAAAAAGGAAAAGAAAAAAAAGAGAGATGTTATTACCAGATGGCATCAGAAAATTGAAATTGTAATCTAGTTTTGAGGTGTGTTATTCAACTATCGGTTGGATGCATTTGTATTTTTAGGTTGTTATCCCTCGATGTAACCCTGTCGAGTTATATAAAATGTTTCGTTTGCCGAGCAAAAAATATATAGTTGATAGTTTTTTTTAATCAGTTCTTATTTGACGTTATATAGTACTCACTCTGTCTCAAATTCTTGGTTTTCAATGGTTTTACGTGAAATTTTTAATGTCTATATCTCTCAATGTATATATTGTTTAAAATATGCAATATAGAGATTGTTTGATAAATTTTAATTATTTCTGTAAAACATTGTTTTCAAAATCATAAAAAAATAATATATATTTAGGGATATAGATAATTGAAAATTGTATGTAAAACTGTATAGGACAAAGAATTTGGGATGGAGGGAGTATAATACCAAGATGTGGTCATTCTAAACTTGTCATATGGCATTACTCTTAATTAGAAATAAAAAATATTTGAAGCTATGTGGAGAAGGGGGAAATAAAATCACGTACTCCCCGTCTCGACAAGAGGATTCTAAAAAGTACAAGATTATGACAGAAAGTCAAAAAAAGTTCACTAAAGACGAAAAAAGTATCAAACAGCTGTCTTATTTGTCTAAGATGCCATCTTATTTGAATTTTTTCAACATCGGTCCATTGATTTTTTACTTTTCCGATTCGTCTTGTCGAGACAAACGATTAATTCCAAAAATATGACGAAAAGCTAAACAAAAAGTCATAAAAAGTAAAAAATATCGAAATAAGTTTCAAACTTGTAAATTTACAAGAACACAGCCCAATATTATTATTTTTATTTTATGGAATCAACCCGACTCATTAAGGGAATACAGAACTACATGTTTTACAAACTCGAACTCTTAAAAGAATTGGCTTTAACTGAAGTTGAATTTGTCCTTTAAATTCATTGGTGAAGGCGAAAAGGGAAATACTACAGATTTTTTTTTTCCTGTCTCCAAAATGAGCGGGGAAAAAGAAAAAAAAAAAAACTTAGGACAGAAAAATGTTTTGAAAAAAATGAACACACGCAATGAAAGAGTGTTTGCTTCTGTTTTTTCTATTTGGAAATAGGAATGCATAGAACAGGGAAATAATACCAACAATGCTACTTGCACATACTTTTGTGCACATATTATGCACATACATTTTTGTGAGGCCTATATCGGGGTCCCAAAAAATGATCCAAATCACTCATTTTTTTTAAAATATTTTTTGATGGGTTCCTATAAAAAATCAGTTCCACCGGATATCGGTAAGAGCTTTATCAGAAATCGTAGGATGAATCATTCTGTTTTGCCCTACGATTTCTGATAAAGCTCTTACCGATATCCGTTGGTGCTGATTTTTTACAGGAACTCTTCAAAAAATATTTTAAAAAAGATGAGCGATTCGGATCATTTTGTGAAACCCCAATATGGACCCCACAAAAATGTATGTGCATGATATGTGCACAAAAATATGTGTGGGAATCATTATTGACATTAAAAAGCCTAAAATCTGCGACACCATTAGCTTTCCCGAATAAGTGTCGGATTGTATTCGGCTGGAACCTCGCCAGCAATATTGTCCTGCGATTGGAAACGAGGTGAAACAAAGGGTGATCGTTGTTTCCCACTTGCTGCAATGATTGGACAGCATGCTGCACCAGTAAAGCTGAGATGAAATCTGAATTAATATTAATCAATTGTCATGTGGACGGCTCAGATGGCGCACTACGATCCTGTACTTCAGATAACACAACACATAACACAAAGTCCCAATATTCGTATAATTCCAATATCTATTATTATCCCGGGATCCCCACTTGTATCAATATTTCACTTACTTCTATTTCGCACTATTATTCTAATTTTAATGTAATTCTTTTAGCTTCCATTGATAGCTCCAAAAAAACAAAGGTGAGAAGTCATGTGACCTAGAGCATCTCCAGCGAATGCTTCAAATATTAATTTTTTTTGAAAGATTTGAACATTTTTGTGATGTTTTTAAGTGTTTGATCAGCAGTCTTCAAGCACAAAAAATCACCATTTAAATTCATTCTTTTCTTCTTCATATATATATATACACACTTATATATATACTTATATATATATACATATATATATACAAATATATATGGGGCGGTTCCATGGACCCCTAAAAAAATTTCTAATGGCAAAGATATCTCTTCTTTTCGCTTTCACATGCTACTACTGTATTAAGGAAAGATGACGAAGAGACTAATAACTGACCATTAATGCTGTAACTGACCCATAGATTTAAATATCGGCCGGTACGAACCGTACCGGCCGGTTCGTACCGGTATTTGAGGTGAGCGGTTCGGATATGGGCTGGTATACCGGGGGGACTCCGAATCACAAGCGAACCGGCCGGGAACCGGTACGCATCGGCCTGTATCGGATATTGGGGGCCGGTTTGGCCGGTTCATCTCGGGCAGGGGGAAAAAAAAAATTTCGGGCAGGGGGAAAAAAAAATTTAGGAAGGGGAAAAATTTAGGAAGGGAAAAAAACTTTCAAAATTTTAGCAAAACGTGGGCTTAACCGTATGTGTGCGCGAGGCTCAAATCCCGGATTTGCACCCCCCCTGCGCGATTAACCCGTGACGCGCATCCAGTTAATTGATTTCCGAATCAGTTTTTCAAATTGCCGCCCATTTTCCTGAGCGCGCGAGACCTCTCCTTGAGTCCTCATCTACAAACCCACTCAAGTGCAAATTCATTTAAAGTGGATAGGAGTTTTGTAACTTGTCAATGTGGGACTAGAGGAAAAACACCATGTTTTACAATTATACACTAAAGTTTCAACATAAACTAGTTGTGGCTAATGATTATCGGATATTTCGCATGAAGAGAATGGGCTATTACATGTCTTAAATTAATTAAAATGTGATAATTTAAGCCAATGTTGGGGGAAAAAGCCTCAAAAGTATATTTTTCAAGTTTTATACATGTTGCTAATGATTTTTAAAAATTCACGACCGCGACACCCGATTCCCGCGACGTATCACCGATATGTCCCGATACCGATATACCGCGACCGATACCGCGACGGCGACCGATACCGCGATTTAAAACTATGAACTGACCATTAATGCTGGGTCTGCCCACCTTCAGTCGTGGGTCTAATGGTTTGGTGGTTTGATAATAGTTATCGAAACTTGGAAAAACATATGTGGGAAGTGTGTTTCTATGCAACAATCTGGTCCATTTGGGTGATGCGAAATGGGTGTATCTTTAAGAATGCGACTATAACCTCAGAGGAGGTGGTGGATATAATTAAATTCCGGGTGGCTATGTGGATCAAAGTTAAGTTTAATATTAGGATGTACTCCGTGGAGGATTTCAAATTGTTTTTAGATGGTATTCAATTGCTAAAGCTGTAATTTGTTTTGGCGCTTATCATTCAACTTCGTGCTGGATGATTGACGTTTCCCCCTCCCCCGGTTGAGTTTGAGCACTTATGCTCCTCAACCTTCCCCCTCGATGTATCCTTTCGAGTTTAATAAAACTTCCTTTTGCCGAGCAAAAAAAAAAATTTGCTGTAACTATCCATGAAACCGATCGAAGTGAAATCTCATTAAGAATCGAGTGAGAATGAAATTGTTTAATTTGAAAGTGGCGCAAACCAAAGTGAAATCTCCATTAGGTTGATATTTCAGTGTTGCGGCTAGCTGATTGCTGACAGGAGTACTATTGATTGAGCTATGGTTTGTGTTTTATTTTCCAAACATTTGCTGATTAAGGAGGATGCTTATGGGTAGATTGTAGGACTGTTTTTCCATAATCTCTCTTAAAATTAATTAGTGTTAGGGAGGGTTTTAATTAAGTTTTTTTATTGCATTTATCATCGCACCCGCAAATCTGTTTTTAGAGCGGTCACGAGAAATGACATTGTGTAATCAAAATCATAGGGCCACTTCCTACCCAAATGTAGTGGGCTTTGTTTTGGGTTCTTAGGTGTTTGTATATAGTTGGTCAGATTATTGTTTCTTATTTTCCTTGTATTTTGGATGGTTTCTTGCCAACAAATTTCAGGGTCTAAGGTGGTATATTATTGTTGGGGGCCTAGCCTGCCAACATAGTTGATCAAATGCCAGAATGGATGGCAACGGGTAGAGTATATATGGATCCCTATTACATAACCGACCCCCAATTGGAGGGTCCTTCACCATCCTCGATTCGATCTCCATTCGGGATATTAGGTAAAGAACCAAACCCATCCTCCGATGGAGATCGGAGTTTTCCCGAATATACCCATATCCAAACAAAAAAAATATAAAAAGTCAAGAATGAAAATAAATTGGTATTTCTAATTAGAATAACTATACTTATATATATTTAAAGAGGTATAATCGGGTTCGGGGCGGGTATGAGGCAGGTACGGATATTCGGGAGTGGAGATTGCAAAATCATACCTGCTGCTTTTATTGGTTTTTTTTTTTCTCGGTTCTTTTAATTGTTATTTTCTCCTTTCAAATATCAATAAGTACCTTTTTGGCCAAGAAAAATAAAATCAAACACTTGAGGTTAGCTTAGTTGATTTAAATTATTAATGTTCCAGTTTGACGATCATAATTAATTGATGTGATGCAAAATAAGATACATCATAGTCACAACCTGAGCCGTTCATTTGTAGGCTTTGCTATGTTTATTGTCTTTGCAAATATCAAGTTCGTCGGAAATTGTTCATGGCTTTGTTGAATCGTACTTACCTGAACAAAAATGAATGATTAATTAGAGTTTATCTGCCCTTTCGTCTTGCAACAAATATGAGTTGGTTAGATGGATACCGATATCAAATCGATCCGAATTTGGCGTAACAATAAATATATACAAGATAGAGTAGCGTCGAAAACGGTACTTTCCCATAGACGTTTGCTTCCTGAAGACCAGTCGGAGTTGTGCTCACGCTGCTCACTATACCTTGAATCACCTGAGCACCTATTCCTACTTTGTCAATTTTCGTGGGAAGTTTGGTCTTTGATTGGACTGGTGGCACGTTTATTGGGTATGTCCTGCCTCCCTTTTAGATTTGTTTAATTGTTGGCTGGGTATGGGATTCAAAAATCTAGAGAAACATCTATGGGAAACAACATTTCATGCCACAACTTGGTCTCTATGGTTGGCAAGGAACGATCTGGTGTTTAACAATATTTCATGGAGTGTGGAGGATCTTGGGGAGTTAATTAAAACCAGGGTAACAATGTAGGTTAAAGTGAAGTTCGATATAAAAGTGTACTCGATGGAAGACTTTAAGGGATATCTTGATAGCGTGAGGAAGGTCAAAGTGTAATGATTTGTGTCTGAGGATTGGTGTAGTCCAACTTTCTGTTGGACGATCATCAGCTCTCGTATCTTGTTTTGAGTTCTTTACTCTCTTCCGCTCGTAAGCATTTGTGCTTAGCAAGTTTACCTCTCGATGTACTCCGTTCGAGTTAATAAAATATTCGTTTTACCGAGAAAAGAAATATATATATACATCTAGGTCTACAAATTACGAACGCTTAGATTGTCAAATCATCAATGCTTTGTTTGGATTGGAATTTGAAATTTTTTTTGAAAAATTGTAGGAATAGTGAGTGGAGAGAGATAGAGAGAGAAATAGTAAAAGTAGGGGGAATCTAGGAGGAATCTAGGGAGTATTTTTTGAAAAATTCTTTTTAAGTTGCAAAAGGAACAAGACACAAATGAGAGGATGTAATTGATTCAAAATCAACCTCCAATGTCAAGAAAATAAGGAACAAACAAATAAACCCGCGGGGTGATAAAGATAAATAAATAAATAAACAAAAGGGACCAGTTGTGAATTTTAAGGAATTTCAGGTAGCGTAAGAATTCATACTGGGGTCAGCGGAAAACCTGGATATTACAGTGACGCCGTCCAAGAACCAGGTAGAAAATTTATACCGCGTACTGCACTGCCCACCTAAGGGTTTCTCTCTCTCTCTCTCTCCCCTTTACTTTTTCACTGTTCTCTTAAATATCTCCATTGGTGCCCTTCGCATATAGGCACTTGGAAAAGTGGGTTCAGCTCTTAACCCAGAGTAGAATCCTACACAGAAAGAGTGAAAAAGTAAAGGGGGGAGAGAGAGAGAGAGAGAGAGAGAGAGAGAGAGAGAGAGAGAGATGGGGAGAGGGAGAGTGGTCCTGAAGAGGATAGAGAACAAGATAAACAGGCAAGTGACATTCACAAAGAGGAGGAATGGGCTCTTGAAAAAGGCTTACGAGCTCTCTGTTCTCTGTGATGCTGAGGTTGCTCTCATTATCTTTTCCAATCATGGCAAGCTCTATGAATTCTGTAGCTCCTCTAGGTATATGTAATTTCCTCTCTCTCTCTCTCTCTCTCTCTCTAAACCAAGTAAAGATATGCCTATATCTGTGTATGTATAATTTTATATGCATCTAGCTCTTTCTTCTGTCTATATTAGGTTAGGCTTTCAAACGCCTTAAGAATAAAGTTTTGGTTTTTTAAAATTCCTCTAGATGAAGGACAAGTGGGATTTAAAAAAGTTTTTTTTATTCTCTACAATTTCGATATTTATTACTAAAACGTTAGGGTTTGTTATGAGATGACTAATATGGTCTTCTTATCCTCTGAGATCTATTCATTTTCATCATTTTTTTTTTTGAAACGGCAAAAAATTTTATTGATAAACTGGACAACAGGTACAACGAGGGCATTTTCATCAGTTCTCATCTCTCATTTGTTTTCTTCAAATATTTTTACTGAATTTTCTTGGTTTTATTTTTCAAGTCTTGATCCGTTTCTTTAGATGGAAGTTTCCAATACTTGCTTCCATTAAAATTATGCTTTCCGTAATTGTAATATACGCAGAGGAGATCTGTTTTTTATTTATTTATCGACCACAGTAACATTTAATTAAGAAAACTTGATAAAGGGGATCTGCTTTTTCTATGAGTTCGTTTGTTTCATTAGATTGGATTTTTTTCTTTAATAAGCAAAAATAAATTTCATTAACTCATAACATGAAGTACAGAGATAATAGGGGTTTGGGTACACCGGTCTGACCACCCAAAACCCTCTTCATTGGATTGGATTAGGGGGATTATAACCTGTAGGATTATTTTAGAGCATAATACCATGAGTCTTACATTTAAAAATTCATCGGATTAATATCACGAATGTTTTTAGATGGGATTTACGTGAATTTTTTTTTATTTTCACTAATATTAGATTTCTTGATTCAGCCCCAAATATGGGTTTTAGGAGTTTAAATCTGTATTTAATAACCTTTTAGTTCTACTACATAAGCCAAAGTGGCCTTTTTTTTTGAATTTTTTTCGCTTTTGTTGGTTTCACATCAAAATATTTTGTAGATTATTAATTCATCTAGACGAGAGAAATAAAAAAAAAAAGGCAGTTGGTCTGTTTAGCCAAATTAACTTGGATTAACATATTTCAATGACAACGGTTGCAACTTATGCAGAACTTCAATCCTGATTGATCCACTTTTGAGATTTCAAAACCAGAGATTGATGTTTTCGAGGGTAACTCTGCCGCAATTTGTTGTCCAATTAAATTCAGGAAAAGTTATAAATTTATAATATACCCCTATTTAGGGGTTTTTTTTTTGGGTAAGTTCCGCTATTTAGGTTTTTTTTTTTTGGTAAGTTCCCCTATTTGGATAGTATTTTGTACTCTTCTCCTAATTTTCTATCCCTCGATGTACCCATTTCGAGATTTATAAAATGTTTCATTTGCCGAGCAAAAATATAAAAAAAAAGTTCCCCTATTTGGGTTTTTTTTTTTTTTTTTGGGAAGTTCCCCTATTTTTTTTAAGGTTTTTTTTTTTTTTTTGTTGGTAAGCTCCCCTATTTAGGTTTGTCTGTTATATGCTCCTTATTCTTATAGAGAAATTCCTAACATTGTATTAAAACTTATAACATCAAAACAAAAAATCATAGTATACAACCATGTTATGAGTTCATAATAAAAGGTATCATGAATTTTTGTCCGACTGTTACGAACTTCGATTCAAATATATACTGCCTCCGTCCCATTTTGTTAGTATCTTTTGGGATTTCAAACTTTGTAAGAGGACATGCATTTAACGCATTATAGTCCTTTAATTTTATCTTTTCAAATTATTTCTAAACATTTAAGCGGAGTTAGTTTTGCAAATTCAGGCATTTTTTCTTTGACTTTTCAAATAAGACTAGTATTTTGGGACATCTCAAAATTGAATCTCATGATTTTTTTTTTTTGCACAATGTTATGGATTTAAGGTAATTCAAAGTGTGCAAAAAAGACAAATTTTTTTTCTTATCGGCAAAAAATAAGGGAAAACATAGATTAAAGGGATCGCGGGCACACCAGCATACGCCACCCAAGAAGCAAAATCAAAAGAAGGCAAGATGTCAACCAAAACACCACAATCAAACACCGAAAATTGAAAAATCGGTGAAAAACAACCTAGCGATAGGCAATACCAAAACAAACTAAAGCCAAGAGACCAACCTCAAAACCATGACAAACCGAAAGAATAAAACCAAAAACTGAGGGAACCGCCATGGAATTAAAATTCCAGAGAGAGAGAGAGGCACCATCCTTCGTGAAAACGTCTTCATCTAAGTCGTCGAGACCATTAATCCTTTCCTCTAATTCCTCCTCCTCCATTTCAACGAATTTCTTTAAATTATAGCTCAACACCCAACCCCCACAAAACCCCCCCCCCCCCCCCCCCCCCCCCCCCCCCCCCCCCCCCCCCCCTTTCTAATTTCAATGTTCAGCTTAGCTTCTAAATCCAACGTCTTATGAGAATTCTTAAAAAGAATAGAGTTCCTGTTTCGGATGTCAGAAAATAAGAAAGGGGAGGGGACATACTTGTTTCTACCATTCAATTTTTCGGCTTTAACCCCAAACTCCGCAAGAAGCTTCTTTTTGGTAATCTTCCTCTTCGATCTTCTCAATCTCCTTTCCAATTTATGAATAGCACCGAGGGATGTGTTGTGCTCTACTCTTCCCTCATTAGCTAGCACTAGATCTCTTTTGGTTATTTGGAGATGAAAAAAGTGTTCGATAAGTAGAAGTCGTTAATGACAATCTGAGGCTTAGTTAAGTAAAACGTGTTTTTTTTTACTCGGCAAAAGAAGATTTTATAAATTAAAAAAAAAAACTCGATAAGACTATATCGAGGGAAGAAAAAGGAAGGAATAAGCAACAAGTTTGGTTATCTAAGAAAAAGAACAAGAAGTAACATACAATCGATCGATAGTCGTCCGATTTCACCAACAAAAAGTTGGATGCTACAACCCCCAATAGACTGAAAATCGAATTCTTTTTTTGAAATGCGAAAAAATTTCATTAATCCCTGAAAATATTACAAAGATTAATAGAAACAAGAGATGAAGACATCAATTTCTTAGCCCGTTACCCAAAAAATCTACTCCCTCCGTCCCAATTTAATTGTCACTTTTGGGAGTTCGTGTTACTTTTCAATTGATTATATCTTATAATTTATAATGTTTTAGGTGATTTTGAAAACATCATATTATAGAATAAATCGAGATCTATCAAACAAAATCTATATTGGATATAAAATTCATTACCAATTTAAAGATATAACTAATTTTTTTATCCAATTAAAATAGAACTGGGACAAGTAAACTAATGCTATATACACTACCTTATTCCACTACACCATCCACTACATTTTTTATGGGGCCCATTCCGGGTCCCACAAAAATACGAAAAAATACCCATAAATTTTAGAATATTATTTTATGGGACCCTGTAAAAAATCAGCTCTAACGGATATCAGTAAGTATTATTTTTGAATTCGTAGCGGCGAAACTGCGCAGTTAAATAGTTTTGCCCCTATGAATCTAGAAAAAATACTTACCGATGTCCGTTAGAGCTGATTTTTTACAGGGCCCCATAAAATAATATTCTAAAATTTATGGGTATTTTTTCGTATTTTTATGGGACCCGAAATGGGCCCCACAAAAAATGTAGTGGATGATGTAGTGGAATAAGGTAGTGTATGTAGCATCTCTCAAATGGGACGGAAGGAGTACAATGCTAAGAGTTATCTTATGCCTATCCGAGACCCAATGTCCAAATTTGACAAGAAACCAAATACGGAAAACTATAAGGACAAAGTCCACACCTATTGGCCTAAAAGCACATATACACGAAAATTGAATTCTAGAGTTATATATATATATATCTCCTGCAAATCCCCATCTAAAAAAACTCCTTCACTGTGTACACCTATGCTAGTTTAGACTCACTCAATCCACATTGTCACTCTAGTCTTGACCGAATCTAGCTACCACTGTGCAAACCTCTGTTAATCAAATCACCAAACCGCCAATTCCTTTAGTGGTCTGGTGATGGACAAGCCCAACCGACGTACATATGCCACTACCTCAAAAAAAAATTTTTTTTGTTCAAGTAGAAAACTATGCATTAACTTAGACGATCAAAGTCAATAAGCTAGATAAACGGCATTCACAAGATGACGAACACCCATGGCATCGGCCAAGGCGAATTCTCTAGTTGCAAAAAGAATGGACCTAGAGACTACTAAATTTTAATCTTGCTGCGATTCAAATCTGGTCAGGCAGTCGACAGTTTAGTTGGCTTGACGATAGATGTGGACGATGGATGAAAGAGAGGCACCATCCTCGAAGACATCATCATCCTCTATGAAGACATCTTCACCTAAGTCGTCGAGACCATGCATTAATCCTTTCCTCTAGCTAATTCCTCCTCCCCCATTTCAACGAATCTAATTTCAATGTTCAGCTTAGCTCCTAAATCCAATGTCTTACGAGCATTCTTAAAAAGAATAGAGTTCCTGTTTTGGATGTCAGAAAATAAGAAAGAGGAGTAGACATACTTGTTTCTACCATTCAATTTTTCGACTTTAACCCCAAACTCTGCAAAAAGCTTCTTTTTGGTAATCTCGCTCTTCGAATCTTCTCAATCTCCTTTCCAATTTATGAATAGCACCAAGGGATGTGTTGTGCTCTGCTCTTCCCTCATTAGCTAGCACTAGATCTCTTTTGGTTATCTGGAGATGAAAAAGGTGTTCGATATGTAGAAGTCGTTAATGACAATCTGAGGCTTAGTTAAGTAAAGGTGTTTTTTTTTTTTACTCGGCAAAAGAAAATTTATAAAATTAAAAAAAAAACTCGATAAGGCTACATCGAGGGAAGAAAAAGGAAGGAATAAGCAACAAGTTTGTTTATCCAAGAAAAAGAACAAGAAGTAACATACAATCAATTGATAGTCGTCCGATTTCACCAACAAAAAGTTGGATGCTACAAACCCCAATAGACTGAAAATCGAATTCTTCTTTTGAAATGCGAAAAATTTTCATTAATCTCTGAAAATATTACAAAGATTAATAGAAACAAAGGATGAAGACATCAATTTCCTTGCCCATTACCCAAAAAATCTACAACGCTAAAAGTTATCCTATGTTCATCCGAGATCCAATCTCCAAATTTGCAAGAAACCAAACACGAAAAACCATAGGGACAAAGTCCACACCTATTGACCTAAAGCCCAGATAGACGAAAATCGAATTCTAGAGTTATATATATCCTTCAAATCCCATCTAAAAAACTCCTTTACTGCATACACCTATGCTAGTTTAGACTCACTCTCAAACCACATTGTCACTCTAGTCTTGACCGAATCTAGCTACCACTGTGCTAACCTCTGTTAATCAAATCACCTAACCGCCAATTCCTTTAGTGGTCTGGTGACGGACAAGCCCAACCGACGTACATATGCCACTACCTCATTTTTATTTTTATTTTGTCAAGCGAAAAATTATGCATTAACTTAGACAATCAAAGTCAACAAGTCAGATAAACGGCATTCATAAAGGTTCAAAAAGACTACAAGAGTCGTAGACTAGGTTTTAAGATGATCAACACTCATGGTATCGGCCAGAGCGAATTCCCTAGCTGGCTGCAAAAGGAATGAAGCTAGAGACTACTAAATTTTGATCCTATTGTGATCCAAGTCTGGCCAGGCAGTCGGCAGTTTGGTTGGCTTGACAATAGATGTGGACGACGGATGAATTTGTTCGGGTAGCAATTCTTCAAGCTTCTTCCACTATGTGACGGTGGGGGTGATCAACAGGTGATCCATCATTGCAAAAACCAACTGCCATGCTCGAATCAGACTCTATGGTAACATTTGACATGCCCTTTTCCAAAATGATCATGAGGGCTTTGTAAATAGCCCATATCTCTACTTCCAAGCTACTGGTGCAGGTTGCTTTGCCATAATAACCTAGGATTCAGTTTCCCGAGCCATCTCTGATCACTCCTCCAAAGCCAGCCGTATTGGTGGACTCATAGACGCAGCCATCTGTGTTCAACTTAAGATGTCCTGGTGAGGGTAAAACCCAAAATATCATAATCCTATGATGTTTATCATTGGCATGCTTGTGCGTTGGTCCACCTTGATGTGCCCATCGTTGAGTTTCTAATAAAACTTTTTGCCGATTAAAAAAAAAAAACGAATTAACAGAATTAATAATGTGTACAAGAGATGATGGTGTTCCTGAAATGGTGTTTCTGCTATGTGGCGGCAGATACAATTAAGAAGGGACTAGTGGGGGCACGTGCCCCCACGGATAATTCTCGATTTTCACTTTTGACTTTTAGCTTTAGAATAAAGATTACCTTTTTGTTGGTGATAATGTTAGGGTATCCCCTTCTTGTGTGTGTGTGTGTGTGTGTATATATATATATATATATATATATATATATATATATATATATATATATATATATTTTTTTTTTTTTTTTGATCCGCCCCTTCTTGTATATATGGGGATACCGTATTACCCCAAACACCTCCGAGCAACAAACTAAAGCCAAAAATCACCTACAAGTGCAGAAACAATGAGGCCATACCAATGACAGCAGGCACAAAAACTGAAAAACACATCCAAAATCTCAAAACACCTACAACTGCAGAAGCCATGGACTGTTTAATACCAACTTTTTTCTTCTATTTGGCCTATAATACAAGATCTTAAAAAACCTAACCCAAATTGACACTCATATATGTCTGTAGATTCCTAACCGATTTCAACAGTAAATAACTTTTACACTCGTCACCGTATTATGTTATTCATTAACAACATATTCATCTATAAGCTTTGAGTAGTGAAAAACAGATATACCTTTGTTACTTACTTGTATCTTCTACATGCCCTCTCATTTGGAGTCAGACTCTTGTCCATAAGTAGGCGATGAGGTTCAAACACATGGTATTTAATCTACTCTAATATCATAGAATTAGATAAGATTCCATTTATTTTTTGATTGCCAATTCTCTTCGATGATCTGGAACCGTGTTCAGCTTCTTCTTTTTTGATAGGCAACAAAATTTTAATTATTAGAAACTCGATAAAGAGTACATCGAGGCAAGACCAAATGTGGACCACATAGATTGGGGTACTATAAGAGGCCTGCGAGCAAAAAAGGGAAAAAAACTTGTCTGCGGTACCATAGATTGGGGTGCCATAAGCTGAACCGTGTTCAGCTTATGAATGTCGTATCCAAAGGTCCTTTCCCCTTTGGCTCAAGAACTTGTCTGGCTGCTGATCATTTTGAAGTACTATATACAAGCTTTCCCTGGTAGCTACTACGTACTTTCTATGGAGGAAGCACAATACAAGGATTTTTTAGAGTAAGAATAGAGATGTGAATGGATTAGCTGCTACTGTTCTTGACACTATCCGAGCTCGACTTAGCTCTTTGTCCTCTATCAAACTCTCTTTTCACAATACTTGATTCGAAAATAATTAGGATTAACAATTGTTGATAGAGTTCCTGTATAGATGGTTTTGCTTCTTGTATTGATTGTTCAGGGGGATGCCTCGTAGTTTTTGTAGCTTCCTTGCTTTTTGGTTAAATAAAATTACTTACCAAAAAGGAAGAATATGAGAATAGATTGTTAGCCACAAATTCATCTGAATGATTAAGCTGTCATCGGAAAAAACTTTATTATTTATCCTCACCACACTGCAGCATTACAACTGAAATTCTACGCTTGGGTTTTAATAGAGTAAGTCGCAAAATCTCAAATTTAAGTCAAGTTTCAGTGTCACCCTCGTTGAACTTCAATTTAGAATATCACTGTAGCTCTATTCGAATTGAATATTTTGTGTCCAAATAAATTTCATGGAGTACAATTATACTACTAGTATTGAATTTTGATTAAAAAAAAAAATTGTAGATCGAATAAGTTCTGAGTATGATTTTGCTTTGTAATTTCATCAATCTTAGCATGCTGAAAACGATAGAAAAGTACCAAAGGTGTAGCTATGGATCACTGGATGCCACCCAATCTGTCAATGAGAATCAGGTAATTCAACCAGCCCTTCCCTCTCTTGTCACTCTTCCTCATATATATCTATTAAGCCAATATTTCTCTGTACTAGTTTATATATACGTTCACTCACGTTGAGACGAACTAATAAATGTCTTTCTCCAGTTGTTCGGCTCTGTTGCTACTAATGTAAAAGACTGCAGATTAATTTCCCACTTAATTACAGTTATATTAATATTGCCTTTTGTGTTTCATGGTTATCCAGAATACCTACCAGGAATATATGAGGCTCAAGACAAGAGTTGATATCCTACAACAATCTCAGAGGTAAAGTCCTACCACCATTTCCATGCACATTCGAGTGTTCTCTTTCGTACACGGGTTGCTCTGTTACCACTTACCGCCATTGTCATGCCCCAAATCGGGAAGCCTGACCACGTAACCATGGAACACAAAGCCTGAACGAAAAATAATCATTTAACAATTCAAAAAAAAAAAAAAACTGAATACTAAATTATATACTCCTAAGTAAAATCATGCAATGTAGACCACTAGCCTTAGTACCTTGATTTTGATCCAACCACACCACATTGCCAAAATACTTAAAACTCGAATTACTAGCAATAGTTTATATGGTTCCTTATAAACTTATGATCACTCATGTAGACTTCCAATGTGGTACGGGATATTTGGGAGCTCCAGGAACTGTTGTGAGAGATGTCTTCATTGTATATATTCTTGTATATAGTGATCTCGCAATTTAATTTTGTGGACGTACGATCGATTTAAGCAGAAATGTTGCACTTTTTCGTGATTCGTTACGAGAATTTCCTTTTGTCCGAAATTTGATACACACGTGCGTGCGCGTAACTACCTATCTCAATATTCAAGAAAATGTGAAACTAGGTGTACCCTATTCAATGAAAGAAGATGCTAGAGCTCAAACTCTTTTTTATAGTTCAACTGCGAAATTCTTTTGTGTTTTCTAACGGGTGCTACTAAATACAACTGCGAATTTGTTACATGTAACCCATTCAAAGGGTTTTTTCAAAAATTTCCTCCTAATAAATTGGCTACATGTAGCAAATTCGCAATTGTATATAGCTGGATCCTTTCTAATTAACACGAGTATTTGAATCTGGACCGATATATATATGTATGATCTGCAGGAACCTGCTTGGGGAAGATTTGGGGCCATTGAGCACAAAGGAGCTCGAGCAGCTTGAAAACCAACTTGAGAACTCCTTGAAGCAAATCAGATCAACCAAGGTACGTAAATATTTCCCAACTTTATTCATTCCGGCCTTGATGTGATCGATGCCAAAATTTGAGTCTCACAAGGAAGTAATTATGGAAATACCAGATAGACTTGGACTACTTGGAGAAGTACTTGTCAGTACTGTTGTTTCATGTTTGCGAAATTAATCTTTGAGGTGTTCTCTCTATGCGTTACCATCAAATATACAATTATCATGCAAGTTGCGAGTTTAGAAAGCATGCTTTATTGCGTACTTTGATACCCTATTAGATTGTTAACCGTACATCAGTTTATCTAAAAACTTAATTAAGTTGGTAGACAAAAGGGAATCATTTACTATTTGGGTTTTTTTTTGTCATGTGGTTCGCTACTCGCCATCCTTGGATTGTTGTTTCTTCTATTCGGGTCCTGGCGGAATTTGATCGCTAGAGTGCTGGGGTGCCTCCTTAGCGCAAGGAGTACGGGGTTCAGTACCAATCCTTTCTTAGAACCCTCAAAGACAAGTTGTCTTACACAATATATCTCCTTGGTACAACATCAACATTGTCCATTTATTTCCCTCGATGTCGAGTTTATCAATAATATTTTGCCGTTTTCAAAAAAAACATTGTCCATTTGTTTTCACATCACATGAATACTTTTGGGGCCCGTTAATTTGACCAAACTAATAGTAAATGGATTTACAATACCATACGACGTATCATGCTGTCAAATTAAAAGTATTGGATTAATTGTCACTCAAGAGGATTGTTGGAGGATTAAGCTTGCCTTATTCATTATTACTGGCTGTAAATCTCTCTGGAATATAAATCTTGCATTGATTGTTCTCTGCTCGACTTTGCAGACTCAAGCCATGATTGATCAGCTTGCTGATCTTGAAAGGAAGGTATGTACATAAATTATTTCAGTTTTAGTCCATAACCGCTTGCCCGGTTGCCCACCGCATATAACAGGTATGTTATTGCCCCGAATAGTATATACGAAGTACTTATATCGGGTGTTTGCCATCCGGATATAAACCACGGATATAATATCCACCCACAAGCAGATATAATAACGACTGGGGGAGAGGTGGTGATATTATATCCGCCCTCATATTTACAAAAAACTGTCACCGTTCTCTTTTAATTCCATATATCCACCTACTCGTATCCACCCCAAGACAAACCAAGTACATACTTTTGTTTAAACTGTTTGTAACATTCACTCTTGGTGGTCATTACAGGAACAAATGCTAACGGAATCTAACAAAGTACTAAGAAGGAAGGTATAACATACTCCCACATAATTTTCTTGTGAATAACAATTATAGACCAATTCTTGGAACTACTGGAGATTTACCGATCATGAATCGTAGGGCACCGGGAATGGTCCAAGTGCGCGCAAGTCTGCCTGAGATCATAATGCCACAAACGTTTTATAACTTTTATTTTATCGGCAGATAAATTTTATTATGATAGATATAAAAAAAAATTCAAATATTTACGTACGACAGGAAAAGAAATGCATTGCGTTTGAAAGAGTGAGAAAACATAATACATATTTGTTTAGGTTATGTTAATTCCACTGACACGTTTAATTTATTGGTACAACATGATATTCACAGGGCTTTTGTAGTTTAATTTTTGCTTTATACGCTTTCTTTTATTAGGTTTTATGTTAGATCCGTACAAATTAATGTTTTCAAAATACTGCTTTCCGATCGGGAATTTATTTATTTTATTAACTCGAACACAGCGTACAAAAATAAAAATTCTATTGCATGATTTCAAACCTTATTTTCTGGAAAAACTTTTGAAATGGTTTAGTCTCTTATTAAAAAAAAAAAATCATTACTTTTTTTTTCCTTTGGCTTTTAACTAAGAATAAATCAGGTACTGAATTTGTGACTATTGAGTTCTCCTCAATAAAATTTTTTGCCGTTTCAAAAAAAAAAATTTGTGGCTCTCGTGAGAAACTTGATAAGAATAAGTTCGTTGTTAATTCATGTTTTTCCTGAACCAATCGATTTCCATTTGTTATTTCAGTTGGAAGAATTATCTAATGAAGTTCCGTTTCGAGGGTTATGGGAGGCTGGAGAACAAGCGATTCCTTACAACCGCCTTCCTCCCCCGTCGGAAGGATTTTTCCAGCCCCTGAGGCTACATTCAACGCTGCAAAATGGGTATTTTCTTTCAGTCTTTCTCTCCCTACTGAACTTTTACATTTCGCCATAATTTCAAAATAGTAATTCCTTTTTTTCTTTTTTCGTTTTTTCGGCTTAATTCAGGTACAATAACCCTATGGGTACCAACGATGCAAATATCGCAGCCCCTGCCGAAAATGTCAATGGATACATTCCTGGCTGGATGCAGCTCTAAGTAATCATCTATGCAATTGTTCATCTGATCCCTTTTTGGTGATTATGATCTACCTTAAGCAACTTGTAATAAGACAATTAAGCTTAATAATTCGATGTTAGTCGTTGTTTAAGGACGACAGTGCGACTGCTAGCTTAATGGTAATGAATGACTACATGGTACCCTTTAGGGCATGAGAGGTACTATGCTTTGTAATTATATGAATTTTGGACATTATATATGGACGGTGTTAGAATTATGGAAGGAAGAAAAATATATATATTAACAAAGCTTGCAAAACGCAATTTCAACCACATTCGCTAAAGATAACAAAAAGATCTTCTGATCGAAAACCTTCAAAATTTCACCGGAAAAATATAAGTATCCGGGGGAAAGGTGAAAACAAGGGGGAAAAAAACTGATCTCTCTATCCTTCGAATTTAGTCCACTACAAATAAACGTGTAGTTTTTATCAAATAACAAAGTACTTCTGTGCACGTATAATTAACTTTAAAACTTTTACACGAATTTAAAGAAATAACATGAGATTTAGTGCAAAATTAATGTAAGCCAAAAACTAAAAATAAAAAAATCGATTCCAAGATAGTAGCAGAAAACCGTTAGCATTTGTTAGGAGAAATGGGGGAAGAAGCTGGAAAGAGTCAGAAGACAAAGTTACTTTCTGCCATGTCTGGACTATAAGTTTTGTCTGTTCTGTTGTATTCATTCTTTACTACTACTTGATTTGCCCAATCAGTAATTGGGCTCAGAGACCGGGCCAGGGCCCACCGGAAAACACCTGATTCAGGCTCCAGTCGGAGTCGACAGAGATAACACGGTCAGGGAAATTAAGGAAATACAGCATTCACATTTTTCCAATCAAAGTTTCTGCTCTCAGCTTTTTCTCATTCTTAAAAGTTAGTAGCAAATGCTAGGAATCTTAGATGAGACAAAGGGATAAAACTGGAAGGGAAAAAATTAAGTATTGGAAGCTAAATCTTTTTAAGTCGAAAAGCTGTTTAATAAACATATTAAAGACGTACTAAATCAAGAAATGATAAATTAGTTTTAGTTTTGATTCTCTTTTAATTTTGATTGTGGTGGTGGTGGTGATGGAGTGAGGGGCCGGGGTGGCGGTAACGGTGGCGATGGTGTGATAATGGCGGTGGAATGATGGCGGTGCAATGATGGCATTATGGTGCTGGTGGTGGGGGTGGAGTGGATCGAGTTGTAGTGGTGATGGTGGTGGTGGAGGAATAGTGGTAGTGGTAAGAGTGATGGTGGTGATGGGGTGATGGTGGTGGTGGTTGAATAAAAGCACACAAGAATTCGTGTAAAGCTAAGGGGACCAACCATGAGTTTACTGATGGGCACGCGATTGAGGCCCACCACGGATCTCGCACAGATGATTCGAGTAGTTCAATAATTTAAAAAAAAAAATTCAAGTGGACCCGCAAAAAATCAACTCAATCCTAAAAAATAAATGAAAAAAATGAAAGATTAAATTAGCTCGCAGGCCTCCTCGTTTTTTTTTTAAATTATTGAATAGGTTGGATCATTTGTGCGGGACCCAGAGTGAATCTCGCATGCCCATCGGTACACTCATAATCGGTAATGTTCACCCTCTTCTTCACCAATTTATTACACACCATGTATTACCTTACCTACAATTTATTTTGAATATGGCCATTTTATAATTTATGTTTTTCATGAATTATTTCTGCAAAATAGCCATGAAACATATTTTTTGGAACATGGTGAATATTCAAATTGACTATGTTTTTCACTAAACATAGTGGATATTAAATCGACCATATTTTTCATGGATTATTTTCTGCAAAATTACAGTGAAACATATTTTCAAAGGGAATTGATATTCACTCTCCCTTTATTGTTATCCACACTATTTTTTTTTTGTTTTTTAGCAAGAAAAAAATACACAATTTCAACACTAAAAAAAAAAAGAGGTGAATATCAATTCCCATTTTCGAAACATGATGGATACATTAAATCAAGTTGATTTATACAGATTATTATTATTTTTTTTGCTCGGCAAATGAACGATTTTATAGATCTCGAAGGGGTATATCGAGGACGATACATCTTAGCTCAAGGAGCCAAAGAAAACCAGCACAACCATAAGAAAAACGAAACAAGTCATCCAACAAAAGGTTGAATGACGCCCCTACGGATTATGTTACAATTTTACTTTCCGAATACCATCTAAAAACACCTTAAAATCTTCCACAGAGTACACTTTGATATCGAATTTTGCTTTCATCCACTTCGCGACCCTTGTCTTGATTAGGTCCCCTACCTCCCAAGCCTGAGTTGATGCATTATTGAAAGCGTAATCATTCCGAACCAGCCATAAAGACCACAGAGTAGCAAAGAAACATGCTTCCCATATGTGTCTTTCCAGATTGTGGAACCCATGAATGAACCACCACTTAGCTAAGTCTAGAACCGTATAAGGGCACACCCATTTGACATCCCACCATTCCATAATTACTGACCATATAGCCCAAGAGAATCTGCAGTGGAGAAACAAATGTTGGTGTGTTTCAATGTATTCGGAACAGAGAGGGCATAGAGCATGGTGGGCTTCGTGTATCAAATTTCTACTTAGAAGCAAAGAACGGGTTGCCACTTTCTCCTTTATAGTTAGCCACGCAAAGATTTCCACTTTCGGGGGACTTAGATTCTTCCAGATGGAACCCAAGAGAGCATTGTTTGAATGTGATGTTAGTTCCCAATGATCATACGCTGATTTCACAGAAAAATTCCCGTCCTCCGCCCATCTCCACTGTAATAAGTCATTCTTGGTTGGGTTTAACGTCACATCCCGTAGTTTGCGTTTCAAGTTCTCCATCTCCTGATGCTCCCTCCCAAATGGCCTTCTTCTAAACAACAGCTCCCAACACCCCCCATTCGACTGTCCCCCCAAGGTACTGACCTTCGCCTCCTTTTGAGTGGATAATGAGAATAGTCTAGGGTACTCCTTTCTCAAGCATGTTTCTCCCAACCAAGTATGTTCCCAAAACATAGTGGCATTGCGTGAGTTGACTTGAACTCTAAAACTGTCTCGGATAGAATAACCCAGGTGAGAGGATGCACTCTCCAAAGAACAAATATCTGCCCATATTTTCGACACTGAACCTGAGCCACGAGCGTATGGAAGCCAACAATTTGAATCCAACCCATATTTACCAACAATGACTTTCACCCACAAAGCCTCTGTATTTTTACCAAATCTCCACCACCACTTGGCCAAGAGTGCTTGATTCTGCTGTAATATTCGCTTCACCCCCAATCCTCCATTATCTTTCTTCCTCCCTATCTCGTCCCAACTAACCAAATGCATTTTTCTTTTGTCAACGGAGTCTCCCCAGAAGAATTGTCGCTGCATTTTCTCCAGCTTTCCGGCTACTGCAGTCGGCATTTTAAATAGAGACATAAAGTAGACAGGAACATTCCCGGTGTTTGAGTTGATGAGTGTAAGCTTTCCCCCTTTCGAGATGAAACGAGATCTCCAAATAGTCATAAGCTTTTCAAACTTGTCGATAACAGGTTGCCACGTTTTGATCCTTCCTGGATTTGCTCCTAAAGGTAGCCCAAGATATTTGATAGGGAGCTTTTCCAATTTGCACCCATTATTTGGGCTACAGAGACCGCCTCCTCGGATGGAACATTTACACCGCAAAGAGAACTTTTAGAAAAGTTGATTTTCAAGCCAGACATTAATTGGAAACATCTTAGTATTCTTTTAATATTGGCCATCTCTTGTGCGAATTTATCATTGATTTGAAATCCATAAAGTGGGAAACAAATCTCTAACCACAACGCATGCACCATGTCAAGTAAATCTAACCATAATCCAGAAATCCGAAAACGAATCAAATCAAATCGATTCACGGTGGACTGTCACATCAAATCTAACAATTTCATGCCATAACGCATGCACCATATATATAATCTAAAATCTAGAAATTGAGCACATCTCTAGAATGAGGACTTTGTTCTTCCTTTCTCTTCTCTTCTCAATCAATCTTCTTCTTTCAATCCTCCATCTCCAGACTTCTCTCCTCTTGTTTTCTCTCTAAGCTCATGGTTGTGAGGTGGTCAAGACTCTCTTCTAAGGGAGTTGAGCCCTCCCACCATTATTTTTGGACTAAGGAGCTAGATCTAAGGTTCTAGGTCTGGTTTCTTGGAACCAATTCAGCGGCGACGATGGCGGTGTCTGCAGCGACTTTCAGCCTTCAGTCTACGGCGAGAACGAACTCAAGTTGGTGTGGCGGGTCCATCCAAGAGAGTATGTTCTATGTCCATACCTGGCCACTCTACACTTGGTCACTCCAAACCCTCTTTACAAGTGTGATTGACGGATCCGACTCTGGCGTCTTGACTTCAGGCGGCTTTTCTTTTTTGTTTTGTTTTGTTTGTTTGTTATATTTTGTTTTTGATTTGTTGTTTTTCTGTAATTTCAGACCGATGGAGTATATAAATCAAGTTTATTTCTCGTAAAAAAATAAAATAAATTGGTGAAGAAGACGGTTCCTTTCTAAAAATAATAATAATAATAAAGACATTTATTTGTTTACCTGGTTAGGCCAATCAGCTGTTGGGTTGGAGGCTGGGCTAGGGCCCACTTAAAACATCCTGAATGAATGAGATTCATGCAGGAAAGAAAGTTAACACCATCAAGGAAAACAATACAGCATTGGCATTTCTTGATCGTACATAAGACAAGGTTTTGGTCATTGCCACATTTAATGGAGCATCTGTTTTGTGAGCCATATGTCTACCTACTAGGAGTACGTCTTTGTTTCACTAACAAGAAAGTTTTACCCACCGCTCTAGTTCACCGCTTCTCCTACTGCTCTCAATTTTACCGTCCAAAAGTATTTTGGATGGTCCGGATTTTAGAAGAGGTTTTTTTTTTTTAAAAAATCCAGATATATTATTAATTGTCGAGACGGATGGTGATATTGAGCGCAGCAATGAGAGGAAGCGGTGAAACAGAGCAGGGGAGGTAGCACGACTCTTTCATTAATTGCTACGTCGTGGTAAATGCTCATAAATGTTTAAAACTAATTTTAAAAGTTAGTCTATTTAAAAAGTCAAAGAAAAAAGTGTGAATGTTTCCAAAACTAATCCTCATAAATGTTTAAAACTAATTTTAAAAGTTAGAAATTCTGAATAAATTAAAAAAACTATAACAGAAATTGAAACCTACTTTTTTTTTTTTTTCTCCAACATCAACACATCCTGGTCTAAAGATGATAATTGTGAAGTAGAGAAAGGACATGACGAGGCTTCGCTCTAGGAACTTTCACTCATTAATTAGTCCATTTACTTCTACTTTTTTTTTTTGTGCAAAAGATATTATTACTAGTATTACGAATTAACAATAAGTCTGAAGTATTTAACATCTACAAGGTCTTGTTGTAACTGAAATAATATTACAGCAGGAGCAACAGAAAAAGAAATTAATCCTACCGATAAACTAGAAGCCTCTTTTTTTTTTTTTGCTCGGCAAACGAAACAAATTTTATAAATCTCGAAAGGGATACATCGAGGGGAGGAGAGGGATGAGCAAACTAGCTCAAACCGAAAACAAGAGAAACAAAATGAAGAAGTGAAAACTCAAACACCCAGCCAGAGGTTGGATGCGCAACTCCTCCGAACTAGAGCTTGAGCTTACGAATACCTCCCAGAAAACATTTAAAATCCTCAACTGAGTACACCTTGATTACGAACTTGGCTTTCATCCACATAGCCACCCTTTGTCTTAATCTGGTCCCCAACCTCGCTAGAAGCCTCTTTTTCGCCATCAAGTCCCTACACTCGTTCGCCTCGCGAGTATCAAACCTCAGCTCCACCGCCTGAAAATGATCAATCAACCACCTGCACTCAGCAATAGATTATGCAAAGGATGTGAAGCACAACTTTGTTGATCCTTGATCAAACTAACAACAAAATTATTATTCAAACTAACTTCAATCCGAGGCCAACTGTCAGCCCAAGCGAGATGTAAACCATCATGCAAAACCCCATAACTCAGCTGCCAAAATGGAGCTGGTTCCAATTTTTCGTTGAAAACCTACTGCTTGACCGACCGGGTGAATTAAAATAAAGACGCGTCCCAAGCATAGGACTCTCGACCGGTGTAGCACAATATCCGGAAGTACCAGAGTCGAACCACAGAGACGGACGGACGGTGCTTATCCAAAAGTGTTGAATTCTAATTTAACTTGGCTCTTAGGTAGCCACCCTTTGTTTAATGAGGTTAATTTACTAACTAAATTGCCAAACTGAATTGATTAAAGAAGGATTTAAAAGGGAGAGTACAGCCGTGGGAACTCAGCATTCGCAACTAGCCTAACCAATGTTCACTCGGGCTACAATTTTTCACTTTGTTGATTTTAGAATAGGAAAAAGGATCCCTAACGAATGCGCACCACCTGTCGCCAGTCTCCGTGCGCATTCGAATACTGGCGATGCCCGGGTTTTGTTTGTTAGAATTGTTTTCGTCTTCTAAAATTGCTTAAAGATTAAATTAATTCGAACCCGATGTGAAAACATTAATTAAATTAGTCGCGAGACGCCTTCGCCCCGCGGCCGCACTCTACAAAATTACTCACTCATGATTTTGTTAAACGCAGCAATAATTTTATCCCTAGATCTAAACATGCTTCAAACAATCGAAATAGAAATAAAAACACGATGCCACAGACTTACGGAAAAGCAACGGATTCGATTACCAAAGAAGAATAGGAATTTAAAGCTGGAAAACTTGAAGAACTCAGATTAAAACTTGAATCTGCAAATAAGAACTCTGAAAAAAACAGCAGCCAAAAGTTAATTAGAAACGTAAGTTATTGAATGTGTTACCCTAATTTCGAGTTAAAAAGGGGTTTTTATAGTAATCCCTTTAAACAACCAATTAAAATTCTAAAATAAATCGAAATCGGATCCGCAACGACCCAACACGACGCCGTTCCAAAGCCTGTTAAGCTCTCGGTAGCGCTACACCAAAAAGGGTGTAGCGCTCGCGAACCCCTTTACTGTGATCCCGTTGACCGTTGCTTGGCGTTGACCCTTTTAGCCTCAAAGGTAGCGCTACACCAAAAAGGGTGTAGCGCTCGCGAGAGCTCTGTCCACTTCGCGAATTCCACTTCAACACTTAGTCTCCACAACACTTCTCGCTCTCTAGCTCCATCACGGCCTTACCTCTCATTAGCGCCAAAACATCTCAATTTTCTGCAAATTAAGCACAAACACAAAATCCAACCACGTGCACGCATTAAATGGAAAATGAGAATTAAATGCACGTCTAACGCGCTAATCTCCCTACTTAGGCGCTAAAATTCATGAATTTCGTGCGCCTATCACCTACCAAAAAATTACCATTGTGATCTCTAATCAAACCCCCAACTGCTACAATACCATAACAATCAACTCCACCATCTGTGTTAACCTTAACCATTTCAGACAAGGACGGAATCAGGATTTTACCTTAGCAGTGGTGAAATGTATACTAAAAAATTTTAGTGATGGCAAAACTATATAAGTTGGGCATAATTTTTTTTTACATATCATAATTGTATTTTTTAAAATTCTTGTCGTGATAGTCACCGCCACTAGACCAATATAGAGGTATAGGTTATTAAGTTTGATTATAAACTAAATGAATAATCAAATGTTGATGTGGCACATTTTGATTATTGGTTTTGATTATTACCATTGGAGATGCTCTTATCAGGATGCAAATTCTAAGTCTCAGACATTAACCACCAAGGTCAACCCTAAGTTATTAGTCCAATTGCTTTTCAACTGATTGACATTGTCTTCAACAATGCTTCTTGATGAGTGGATGATCTTGGGGAACTAATTAAAACCTGAGTAGCATGTGGGTTAAGATGAAGTTCGATATTAAGGTGCACTCGGTGGAGGATTTCAAGGGCTATCTTGATGGAATGAAGAAGGAGAAAGTGTAACTTGATGTAAGGGTTAGTGCGATCCAATTTTCTGTTGGATGGTCCAATGTTGTTATTTTTCTTTTCCCGTTTTGCATGTTTTTTTCACTCAATAAGCGTTTGTGCTTAGTGAGCTTCTCTCTCGATGTACCATTTTCGAGTCAATAAAATTTTCGTTTTGCCGAGGAAAAAAAAAAACTGATGATCTGAACCATACTAAGGGTTTATTTGGCCTGAATTTTGGTTAATGTTTTTTTCCGTTATTTTTTCTGAGACTATTTTGGTAGGTTCACGCCAAATGTTAAAGGGACTTTGGTTTATTAGAGCCATTGACATGTTGTTTCAGCTCCTTGGATACAAAGTCGGTTGGCCGGTTGTGTAGAGTTTTTTGATAATGATAAGATGGTTGCTAATCCGTTCATGCCGAGATGAGCGGCTCGATTGACTACTTGGCAGTATCTCCCATTCCGCTAATGCTTGAGGATTTTCGAGTCCTAAATTAATGGGTTGCCCCAAGCGTAGGGCGGAGACCGACGCAACATAATATCCGGTAAGTCCCGAGTCGAATCCACAGAGACAGCAATATGTGCTGACTAAAAACTCGGGCTTAACTAATTAAATGGATTCTTAGGTAGCCACCCCTTGTCGATTGATTGAGATTTAATAAAACCTAAAAATATTTATTCTTTTCAAATAATTAAAAAGGAGATATGGTCGTAGAGTTCATAGCACACGCAACCAGTTCCGGACATCCCTGCTCCATTCAGTGTTCTTAAAAACATTCAACTTTAGAGAGAAAAAGATACCCCGAAAGATGCGAACCTTTATGATCGCCGTTTACCCATGCACAGTGGAAAATGAGTTTTGGACCCCATTCCCCCGTTCACGTGGGCTCCTACAATGTCCGGATTCGTCTAATTAACGAATGTTCTTTAATAACCTAAAGTTGTTTTTGTATTATTATTTCAAAACAGGAGCAGAAACGTGTCCGCCCTGACCACGGTGTGCTAATCACCACGTGACCCTACCACGACGACTACTCACTCATTATCAAGCGAAAAACAGAAGAAACCCTAGTTTAAATCATGCTACTATTATGTGAGATGAAAAACAAACAAAAAATATAAACTAATCAAATACTAGCAAATAACTTTAATTAAAAACAGAAATTAAAACGAGTTACTGAAATGCAAGTAACCGAATAAAACTTGAAAACTAAACAACATAATTATTGAACTCGGCAGTCGCACTCCCGTTCTTTGTTTCTCCAGTCCGAATCCTCCTTCCTCGAAACCCTTTCTCTTTCTTTTATACTAATAATAGTGCCCCAGCGTGTACCTCATGGGCCCACATTAGAAAAGAAGCTGCCAATTCTTTTTCTTCTATCACGTTTTTGTCCAAGCCCAATTAAGTCATAACCCAATTAAATTAATTGCAAACCCATCACTGAAGTATCTGTGCTGGAATGTGCTTGTGCCCCTTAGACTTGTCTTTGCTTAATTGCCTCGTCAAATCTCGTACTCTTCAATTCCGGATTAGCTTGGCACCAATTAAATTTCAGCAGCTGAAGTATCAAATACCGTTTAATATTTCTATTTTGTATATTCTTTCAGTCCAAATCCTCCTGAATACCTACGAACACAAAATTAAGCATTAAGCTTCAAAAAATAATACTAATAATAGACTTTAGCCCAAGCGATAAATTACGGAGCGCGTATGTATACGACGCCGAGCCGAGCCGAGCTTCGGCGAGCTCGATGCTCGGCTTTATCGTTTCCTTAACGAGCCCAAAAGTCGATTTGCTCAAAAGAGCTCGGCTCGAGCCTTATCGAGCCGAGCCCTTAACGAGCCGAGCTTAGCCAATTACTAAACGAGCCTCTCTTAATCGAGTCGAGCCTCCCTTAACGAGCCGAGCTTTTGTCGAACGAGCCGAACTTGACTCGGCTCGTTTAGTAAACGAGCCGAATACTCGAGCTCGAGCTCGGCTCGTTTAGTAAACGAGCCGAGCCGAGCCGAGCCTTAACGAGACGAACCGAGCCGAGCTCGCGAGTAGCTCGGCTCACTTACAGCCCTACCAGTGTGTACCTCATGGGCCCACATTAGAAAAGAAGCTGCCAATTCTTTTTCTTCTATCACGTTTTAGTCCAAGCCCAATTAAGTCATAACCCAATTAAATTAATTGCAAACCCATCACTGAAGTATCTGTGCTGGAATGTGCTTGTGCCCCTTAGACTTGTCTTTGCTTAATTGCCTCGTCAAATCTCGTACTCTTCAATTCCGGATTAGCTTGGCACCAATTAAATTTCAGCAGCTGAAGTATCAAATACCGTTTAATATTTCTATTTTGTATATTCTTTTATCAAATCCTCTGAATACCTACAACACAAAAATTAAGCATTAAGCTTCAAAAAATAATATAAAAATAGACTTTAGCAAGGATAAATTACGGAGCGCGTATGTAAACGTTTACGCGTCTATCAACTAATCATAACGCCTTGGGTGTCATTGCCCTGGATCTTTTTAATCTTTATACTCCCTCCTCAAAGATAAAATAAATCATTTTTCGCCGTTCAAAAATTAGCACCCCTCCCTCATTAAAACCTGGCATAAAAAAATCACAGATGAAAGCAAATGAGAATCCCAAAATTTGTTACTCCCTCCGTTCCAAATTGAGAGTCCCTCTTTGGGATTCCAACTATTTTAGGGGACAGCAATGATTACACCTATATTACCTATTATTTCCACCATTACCCCTATATTTTACTTACTTATAACACTTATATTCAATTGTGAGGGACACTTTTGGAAAATCACCAAAATTTTCCTTCCATTTTTGGAAAAGGACTATCATTTTGGAACAACCCAAAAAGGAATAATGGACTCTCAAATTGGAACGGAGGGAGTACCAAACTTGTTAACACCACTATGTTTTTCAGAAAATCTATCCCGCCGCTCTGTTTCACCGATTCTCCTACTGTTTTCAATTTTACCGTCCAAATATGTTTTGGAAGGTTCGAATTTCAAAAGACTCTTTTAAGGAAGAATTTTTTTAAAATTCGGACTATTGATCGTCAAAATAGATGATGAAATTGAGCATTGCAGTAGGAAAAACGGTGAAACAGAGTGGTGGAGATATCACCGCTGATATATTTGTTAGCGAGATGCCGAGACCTAGTCCTAGTGCCTTAAATCCACCTAGCTAGTAGTAGTGCCTTATCCTTAAATCCACTTGGTCCCCGCAGACGCGGAGAAAAATGAAGTTGGACTGATAGGTTTTTGATCCATTCTTTTTGGCTTGTGGTTTTCAACCTTAAATTGTGGGGCGGCTTATCTGGAAATTTATCTGATCGATCACAGCCCTATTTCACGAGAGAATTTTCAATACGATGGTTATTTATAACATTTCTCTCACATGATTTCACATCATGTGAAAAAAATGTTATAAATAATAGGAGTGAGCAAAGAATCCATCAAACTGCAAATCCAGTCCAAACCAAAAGATTTGGTTTAGTTTTTTAGTAGTGTGGTTTGGTTGCGGTTTAAAAAATTAGAAACCGTGTTAAATGATTTGGTCTGTGGATTTACGTTTATGGTTTCAGTTCCAAATCAATCCGAACCGTATATTTATATAACTCATTTAATTTAGATACACCAAGTATACATGAGAGTTATATATAGTCAACTAATTTTCTAAATTAATAATCTATTCAATCCAGCGTCCTATTCAGTATTTATTTACTACCAAAATTATTTAGTATAAACTTTTATATATCTCAATTCATTCCTATAATTGTGGTTCACCAAAAGCACATGATATATAAATATAGAATGCTTCATTCACGGTTCAATTAATTCCTAAATTTTTATAAATGAAAACCAATTCTTAGTTATCTCCACAATTTTGAGTACTTAAATAGTTTATGAAGATGATATCTCAATTTCAAGTAAACCTTGGTTTGAAACCGAAACCGAACCGTAGTCTAATGGTTTGGATTGGTTTGGTCGTATACTTTTTGTGAGTTGGTTTGATTTTTCAAATTCATAATCCGTAGATAGTAGTTTGGTTCTTGATTTACTGTGAAACCGAACCAATTCGGTCCATTTTCACCCCTAATAAATAACCATTGAATTGAAATTTTTTTCCTGTTTAACTTAAAGGACGATTAAAGGGATTGGATCCTATGCTTTTCAAATTTTTAGGCTATGGTCTCACTTGGGCTGCAACCAAACAGTCTCGCCATCTGTTTTAGGCTCAGTTTGTTGGAGTTCAATTCGTTACTAACCAAACCCAAGTCTAATTTTAATAAAAATCCAAGCCTCGATATGCCATTTGTCGAGTTTTAATAAAATTCTTTTTGCTGATAAAAAAAAACCCAATCTTAAATTTAGTCTCATTCCACATCGTGCCATCGATGCTTTTAATCTTTGTAATTATTATTTTAGAGATTACTAGCTAAATTTTTTCCTTTCAAAAAGACTAATTGCCTTTAGTTGCATGTGTTTCACCAGATGCTTTTGCCTTGTTTGTTTCCCTTTTAGAAAAAAAAAAATTTCAACTCAAAAAATACTTATTACCCCTACTTTCAATCATTACTCTCATCAAAAAAATTTCAAAAACTCATACAAACACAGCATTAATCATTGGCATATTAACTTTTATGTGCAAATCTCGAAAACAACAATGAGGTGTTATGTTATGTCAGTTATGCTACATACACAACAATACAAATACAACACTAAAAACAATCTCTCACATACATATGGGGCATTGATCCTTTTGCATATATATTGGAGATTAGAGTAGCCATGTTTCGGTATATTTTTGGTAAATTATTTGAAACTTTTAAGAGATAAAAATTTTAACTTGATTTAATGTCCGAAAATGCATCGGAAGATAAAAATTTTAACTTGATTTAACGTCCGAAAATGCATCGGAACAAAGATACAAAGAAATTTGGATACGGAAGACTTGATCTCTTTTGTGAGAATAATACTCCTATCACAAAATATTTGTCTGCAAAATGATAACTTTAAAATAAGTAAAAAATCAATAAAAATTCATAGAAGAATTCAAAAAAAAAAAATTACTAGATACGGAGTATTAATGAAAAAGTTTGAATTTTTTTCTTGAAAAAGTTTGAATTTTTTTCTTGAAAAAATTTCTTTTTTTTAAATCTTCATTTTAAGCATTTGTTTGTTACCATTGGCCTCTCCTTTTCTTTTTTACTATTATGTCTTATTTGAATTTTTTTCTTCTGAAAAAGGGGCATTAATTTATTAATTGATGATATAGAACAAAAATAAAAGGAATTAAAAAATTGAATAAACGACAGTCCAGGTTATAAATAAATAGCCAAAAGACCTAGAAGAATAATCTCTTCTTTTTTTTAAAAATGAATTACAACATCAAAAATAATACATGTAAAATGCTAAAAAATGTCTAAGTACGGAAAAAACTTAAATTTTTTTTTTTGCTTGGAAAAATAAATGGAACCCGAGTTTTTTTTTTGCTCGGCAAATGAAATTTTATTATGAAAGCTCGAAGGGATACATCGAGGGGGCTCAACCACAGTAAGCACACAAATGCTTACGTAGTCAAGCAAAAGACAAGAGATTTTAGCTTACAGAGCCCTCCAACAGAGCATTGGAAAAAACACACCACACCAATAACACGCTTTACAGCTTTAACAGTCTAATTCCATCCCAAAAAAATCTTAAATTTTTTTTTTTTGGTGCGATGTACTTAATTGGAACTGAGATAGTTATTATTTTTTTTAATATTATTAGTTTGTAACTACGTCTTATTTGAATTTTTTTTCTTCTGACAAAGGGGCATTAATTTATCAATTGATGATATAGCACAAAAAATAAAAGGAATTAAAAAATTGAATAAACGACAGTCCAAGTTATAAAAAAAATAGCCCAAAAGACCTAGAAGAATAATCTCTTCTTTTTTTTTAAACGTTACGCACATATTTTCCCGCGACACTATTAAATATTGATCCAAACCGATCATCTAATAAAGCTTGCAAGAAATCAACTTGATATATAGAACTATGACAAACGCCTGATTAAAGTATACTTTTTTTTTTTTTTTTGAAATAGTAACTTTATTAAGAGACCAACAAAAGGATCAAGGAGATAGCCTTGAATGTACAACCAAAATGCCAAAAACTATCTGGGCATAACAAACCTATACACAAATAAAAGGTTACAACCACATACTACATAGACCAAGAGACTGTCAAAAAAAACAAGACACCTAACATTGCGTCACGAGAAGCTAAGTTTGTCAACTTGGTTGTCTCATTTTTCTTCCCAGTGGTGCCCTAAGTTTGAGTCCCACGGAGAGTAGGTTTGGGATTCAGGGCTATGGATAGCCTCTAAACTCCCGTTGACTAACCTACTAACACCCCGCTAACTCTCGCTGATGTGTACAGTATGACCAAAAATAAATAAATCGCGTCACATACAAAGGAATGCCCCAATCCCTACATTAGACTCCGTTCGTTTTGAGATTTTGGATTTGGATTTATAGGTAATGAGTGTAGAGAAAAATAGTGTAATGATTAGAAATAGGGATAATGATAGAAAAGAGATAGAGAAAAAAATGAGAGTAATAATTAAAGAGAAATAGGATAACGATCAGAATCCAAAATCCCGAAACGAACGGGGTCAATGTCCTATTCTCAAAAGATGAAGGGAAATTACGCCATTTGAATAGATGAAGTACAACTTTAGTAGGACCGAAACACACACAAGATATGAGAGTGTCAACACAGAAAATATATGTACATGTGGTTCCCTAAAACCGGATACGTCCGCCATAGTCGTTGCGCTTAGCTCCATTCGTTCCGCTCCGCTCCGACATCTGACCTTTTTCTAAAATTTCTTAGTATCTCTTCATGTTAACATATGAACCACAAAGTTCTAACTTTGCTATCTACCCAGAGGAATAATTTAGATCATTACGTTGAATGCAGTGCGGGACATTAATTAATTGAAGTGGGCTGTGAAAACTACAGGAGAGATAAAGGGTGCCTCAGACCTCATCGTCTTTAATTCCATAGTTTGATTTTTCCATGGTCTAATCTGCCAAAAAGAAATCCCGAATCCTACCGTGCTACACCAACCGACCCGCGGTCCGGCGGTTACTCAAGGCTCATTCTGGATCCCGTACAGATGATTCGAGAAATAGAAGATTGAATTAAGCGCCTACATATATCGGACTAAGATAATTATTCTCGGGCCCGCTAGATTTATTTTTATAAAAATTATTGAACAGCTCGGATCATCCATGCGGTGTCCAGAGTGAGCCCCCACGACCGTTGATACCTCCGGTCGGTTTCTACTATATATCTTCTTTTTTGTCACAGGCTTTGTAAACCCCAACCTCAACAACACAAAAAGTTGCGAGCGGTTGTGTTTGGATTAACAACAATACTACAACCTAGGGCTGTCCACAGCCGGATTTTTTTCAGGTTCGGGTTGGGTTGGCCCCGACCCGGCTGTAGTCAGATTGACTAAATGTCCAAATGAGCCCGACCGAAATCCCTATCGGATTCCAACCGAATCGAGTTTTAACTTTTTCAGGTTGGGTTCGGATGGATTGTCGGGTTGTGTGAAATCACAAACTCAATCACAGATCTAGGAGAAATCACAATAACAAACCAGATCATAATCACGATTAACAGCAAAAATATTACAAAATCACGATTAACAATCACAAATCTACAAACTTTTTTTCTAAAAATCAAAATTTTGATTTAAAAATTACAATGGGCCAAAGGACAAGCAACGACTACGAATCTTTGTTCATCTCCTTCAACCTTCGTTCTTCTACAGCTCTACAAAGAATAAACCTTTGTTCTTCTCCTTCTCGACCGTGGGGAACGATTGTCACGAGGATGCCGTTTTGAACGAGGTGGAGACGCCGCCATAGCCGACGGAGGAGTGGCGGGGAAACTGGCAGAGGGTGTGATGACGAGCATTTGCGAGTAGAAGGAGATCTGGACTGTTGGAGGGAGGAAAAGAACTGAAGGACAGAAGGAGGAGAAGAGCTAAATTGGACTGCGGGAGGCTCTGGCCTCAGAGAGAGAGAGGTGTGATCGAGAGAGAGAGAGAGAGAGAGAGGTGTGATCGAGGAGGGAGAGAGAGAGAGAGAGAGAGAGAGAGAGGCGAGTTCGTGCGTGAGTGAGGCGAGTGGATGAAATGGGGTATTAGGGTTTTTTTTCTTTATATATACGTACGTCGGTCAGGTCCGATCACCCGAAAAGTTATTCGGTGCATCTGACGCCCGACCGACTAAATGCAAACTCCAACCAAATCCACCTGAAAGGCTGATCAGGTCCGTCCATTGTCTCAGTTTCGGGTCGAGTTCGGGCGGGTGGTCGAGCGGGTCAGATCCATGGACAACCCTACTACAAACACACAAAACACTTACACACACTCACAAAGTGGACGGGCCCCACACACACTGGATGTGTGGAGCGTGTGTGGGGTATCACTTCCTTTGTGAGTGTGGGTGTAAGTATTTGTGTGTGGTTTTAAAATTATTGTTGGATTAATATTGCGTACCGACTTTTTGGTTCCAATTAGTATTATATAACCACAAACACTCAAAAAAAACACTTTACACAAATACTCATATCTTTTGGCGGCTCCCGTACACACACTAAAAATATAGTGCGTGTGGATCCCAATATAAACGTGCAATAAATTTGTGCAAGTGTTTTGGATTTGAGGAGCTCACAAAACAACAATGCCAAACAGTACCGCAAAACAACAAGGCCAAACAGTACCGCGCGAGGATAAACTTTTTGGTAAAACAGTAGTAACAGGTATATAATCTCACATGAGGGTGTACGGAGTGGCCGTGCATCCACGTGCTCGCCCCAACCAATCAGAATTAGACAACGCTTTTGGCGAAACCACCCCCGGTTTCCCCGAAACCGCTCATTTCCGCATCTGTGTCTGGAAACCGCTTTTCCCCTCCTACAGTACCACTGTTTCATTTTTCACGTACATACATGGGTGCCCAATTCTAAAGGATTTCCTCAAACCGTCAAAAACACACACACACAAAAAAAAACCACTAATCCCTTCGCTTCACAAGACATTGTTATCTTCCACGAAGATGGAAAAGACGCCCCTACTCTAGTCTAGTCAAACAAAACCACACCACCATCGTCTCTCACTCTCTCTCTAGTACTTGTATTATTATTATTGAGAGAGGACAGAGAGAGAGAGAGAGAACAAGAGGACGGAGAGAGAGAGAGAGAGAGAACGAGTACTAGAGAGAGAGAGAGAGAGAGAGAGGAGATGGGGAGGGGGAGAGTGCAGTTGAAGAGGATAGAGAACAAGATCAACCGCCAAGTGACGTTCTCCAAGCGCCGCTCCGGCCTGCTCAAGAAAGCGCAGGAGATCTCCGTCCTCTGCGATGCCGAGGTGGCGCTCATCGTCTTCTCCACCAAAGGGAAGCTCTTCGAGTACGCCTCCGATTCCTGGTTAGATCTCCGATCCTTAATTACCACTACTATTCTCTCTCTCTCTCTCTCTCTCTCTCTCTCTCTCTCTCTCTCTCTCTCTCTCTCTCTCTCTCTTATCTTCGTATGTACGTTATTATCACGAGTGTAACTTCTCTGCTTTTGATGCCGTCCTGCCATCTCCTCTTTTAATTTGTCTTCAACTGCGACAAACAAGATTTTATGAAATTGCGTAAAAGCTACAAAGATCAAACCGATGCGAAGCGAACCACACCGCATCGCAACGAAAATCAAGCATTCCGACAAAACCAGCCTTCCCCTTATCCGCTTTTAATCTTCTGTAACCTCCGTTCCATTGATTAATAAATTCTTTTCTTCGCTTCGCTTCGCTTAAAAGAAACCTGAATGTTTTAATTTATTTATTTTCCCTATAAAATAATACAATCCGGCTACTGTTTGTACGTTGGTGGTGTTTTCATTTTTTTTTTTTTTTTAAATTGGCAACAGAAGTCTTCATGATTAACTAAAAAACACACAGTATATAACGAGTTAAAAAGGTTCAAAGCTGAATTCGCTACTGTTGATTTACCACCGCAAGATGTATCTTAGGTTTTTTTTTTTTTTCCCTCTCTCTCTCTCTTGCTTGGAGTCTCTTTGTTTTCGTCGATCGGTACTTCTTGCACATAATTACATCGATTTGTATGTTTATTAGGACAATTCGACGATTATTTTACCGCGATTCTTCCATAAAACTATAGATCTGTATAACATATCTTCAGATTTCAAGTCATGTGTATATAGATTTCCCAACTCCATCATCGTCTTCTCGATTTCTACTGGTTTAAGCAATCTCTTATCTCTCTTTCTCATTGCCTTTTAAATTGAAGTCAAAAATATTCACAGTTCTTGATTTTTGTTTTCATCATTTTCTGTACTACCACCAGCGATGCATAGCTATCAAATGGAATGTTTTGTACTGATTCTCATTCATTTGTATCATCGAAATATCCTTACCACGCAACATACGTAAACAATAGTAAATAGAAATTAAACAAACAATCGTAAAAAATATATATTTAAATCTAAATATCGATGATATAAATCTTTTCGTCTTCAATTAAGTCCATTTCTGACTAAGGATTTGGTACTGATACGAAGGTTTTAGCTATGTATTTTCTTATCGGAATCTTGGACCTCTAATATTGTACGTAGTATATATAGCTGCCGATACATAATCCAATAAACTCTAGACTAACGGCTTGATTTCTTGATTTGGTCTCAAAATACTTTAAGCCAGTTAATCCAATAAACTTGGGAAGTGCTTTATTTTTTTTAAATTTTATTTGGTTCGTTTTATTTCAAAGCTAAGAAAGCCTCGTACACACGTTTTGTTTTGATCGGCAGCCTCGTACACAAGTTATATACTTTGGTCAGATAGCCGTATCCATCTATCATGTAAGCACCTCCCACTTCCTCCTACACCCCAAACTTGGGATTCTTTTAGGAGACCGTGGTACGATCACCGCCCCATTTCCACTGCTATTTTGTTACCGCTCTATGTGGGATCACTCCGGACCTCACAAAAATACACAGTAATACCCATAATTTTTAAAATATTTTTTTATGGGATCCCGTAAAAAATTATGAGCTCAATCATATATCGGTAGATACGTTCTCTGATCTGAATTCATAGCGGTGAAACTGAGCAGTTGAGCAGCTTCGTCCTACAAATTCAGAAAACATACCTATCGATATGCGATTGAGCTGAGTTTTTACTGTGCCCCATAAAAAATATTTTAAAATTATGAATACTTTTTCTGTATTTTGGGGCCTGGAGTGGGCTCCACATGCAGACTTGCCCCCAAAGGCAAGGCCCATGGGCCTCCATTTTCTGGCCCAAAATAGGGCCCCCAATTTTGAAGTCGTCTGTCTTGCACCAGCGGTAAAAACTTGAGCCTCCAAGCAAGTGGTTGAGAGTTCAAAACTTGTTATCTATGTTTAATTTCACCCCTACGCATTCAGAAAATATTAATATTCTTTTTCATTATGCTTTGATTAATCATTTAATTTTCTAAAATAAAGAAAAAAGTATGATGTATACATTTATATTTTCTTTCTTAATAGCCTCTTCTTTTTTTACCTACAAAAAAAAAATAGGGCCCCATGTTGCAAGTTGGCCTAGGCCTCCAAATGTATAGGGCCGGCCATGCCCACATGGAACGGTGGAAATGGTGCAATATGGTGCAGTGATCCTAGACTTAATGTTTTTGAAAATTGTGCTATTTATTCGATCTTCCTTCATACTTTTATTTGAATTTTTTTTTCTACTTTTCCAATGTGTATGGTGATGATGTACTCGAAAAGTTAAAAAGTTTCTTAAAAGATTACAAAAAAATCAACTAAAAACGAAGAAATAGACAACCCTACCCAACTTTTTTTTTTAATTTCAAAAACTAATCTCCATTAACTCATTAAATTGGGTCTCCCATAAAAATATTTTTGATAACCTTATCAGTTTCAATGAAGAATTTTTTTTTTTTTTTATAACTACCGTCACATCTCATGGGCATATCAAATGTACTAGTACATGTTACCGCACGCAAAGCAATTTTTTTTCCATTTTTTGAAGAGGACACCAAGCATATGACAAAAGTGAAACTAGGCAGAAATCATTACGTGGGCCTCCACTCTGCCTGTTTGCAAATTTTGAGTCGCTTGTATCTTAACCGGATAAAAATATTTGTTCTTTTTTGCAATTGGTAATATTTTTTATATGATATATGAATTTTATTTGATAGATTTCAATTAATTTTTTTAAACAGTATTTTCAAAATCACATAAAAGATTATACTAGATTACAATATTATAATCAAATGAAAAATGGCATGAACCAATCGAGTATGGTAAACATTGCGGGTTTTATCTTTTGTTTGCCAGTATATATAAACCAATTGAGGAATAATCTGTTATGTATTTATATGTTTTTACTTTTTAGGGTAAAAAATAAATTGTCAACGAATTTTTTTTTTTTTTTTTTGTGGTCTAAATTTAAAATTGTCATCGAGTTCGGATTCTTTTCTTCTTCCTCTTATGATCTTATCTAAGGTTGTTCAATTTGGTTGGTAAACATTCGGGTGACATTCAGAGACTTGTGATCGTTGAGATTGTATAGTTATATATAGTTAATAGTTAAGTTTTCCATTTGATGACCTATATATTATCTATGAGCTATGGATCACCGACCAAGGGGATGGGTAGAACTCGTCTTTGAAAACCGGCTTACAAAAAGACGGTGTCCAAGAGTTTAAATATGCAAGATCAAGCCCATATTTAGTCGATGTGGAATATTAGGATCATAACATATGTGTCCGTAATTGTTCCTGTATTTGTATTCGTGTTCGTTCTTCTAAGTTCTGAGTCTATGAGTGTAGAGAGAACTCTTTCGTTCGAGAGAATCAAAACAAACCTCGATCAGAACCAAAACTGGAAAGCTTCCAAACCTCATAACTAAAATAGGAAATCCCAGAAACTGCAACAGAACATGGATTTAGTAGCTAGACAGGTTCTGTTAAGTGTTAATTCCTCATTGTTATCCAATTTAGCATTGGATGTAGACAGGTTCTGCGCAACCACATGTGCCTTTTCTATTTTGGATTTCTGTTTATGCGTGTCGATGGTGTCCAAATTAACCGTCGTGATCGCATTTCACCGTCCGCTACTAGTGGGGGACGAATATCACCACCCACCAGCTGACCATTTACTGCAGAGACAAACGATGAGATTGAGCGTTGTGGTGGGAGGAACGGTTTCTATCTAATCCTTTTGTAGCAATAGTTTTCTATTCTTGCTTCCAGATCTTTCTTCTTCTTCTTCTTTTCTCATGTGGCAAAGTGCTGTGCTTAGCAAATCGTATATAGCAAAATTAAGTACTCACCAATTGCCTTACCCATCAATTCTTTTGATTATTTAACAGCATGGAAAGGATTCTTGAACGATATGAGAGATACTCGTATGCAGAAAGGCAGCTTATTTCCACTGATCTCCACACTCAGGTATAAAGTTGCTTTCAATCAAGGTCGACTAACTAAAACGTACCACGTTTTTTTTTTTTTTGACTTGAATGCGGACTCATTCGTGGATTTATGACCGCATCCAACATTTTATTGTCAGGATATTCAGAAGCTAAGCTTTTTCTATCCGAAATCATTTTATACTATTGTATGTATTTTTTCTAAACACAACTATAATACAAACTCCTGTCGTGATATAGTGATAAAGTGTTTGTTCTTCCACAAAAAATGCTAGGGTTCAAATCCTAGTAGCGTACTTTTTTGAAATGTCTTTTTGCCACAAAAAAAAAATTTCTCCTGTCACAAATTGGGACTGCTGTGATTCAAACCTTAGTCCACTGAATATTATTGCAACCACACAAGCCATTAAGGCTGAAATATTTACCATGTTGAATAGTATGAACGAAAATGATATATAGATAAATATTTTTGTTTATTGTTTTTAAATTAAGAAATTTAGCCTATTGCACCACTCGACCTAGGACATCCAAATACCTTGGACCGGCCTTGCTACTAATCTTGGTTTTTTCAATCGGGCATTTAAGATTTTGCAGCCAAAATATTGCTATTTTAACTCCATAAAAAAATCTCTAAATTACTCTAACTTCGCTTCAAACATTATTAATTAGTTATATTTAAAAGTCTCAATCATTCCCTTCCTTTCGCTAGTTGATAGAATTACAATAGACACAATCATGCATCGTTTCTATAATTTAACGCAGAAAAAATGCTATATTCATTTCCTTTATTAGCAGAGAGGAAAAATAAGACGCATTTGGTTTTTTAATTAATAACGTATTCCCAAAATAGACATGTATCCACCGGAGGCCCGAATTGAAAATCCTGGTCTTTTCGTCAACCAACAAGATACTCTCATGTGATGCAAAACGGGACCAATCATATTTGTACGTCTCGATGTGTTTAACATTCATACGAAAAATCAAGTTTATTAAACATCAATATCCATTTGAATGAATCATATTTGTTACAAGAGGAATAAACAATCAGACTATGATCATTTATTTTTCTTTAGACAAATATGATTAGACCAAGTTTTTACTGATTTCTGATAGACTTAATTTTTGACATGGACTTTAAACACATGCAAGAAGACTTAATTTTTGACATGGATGTTAAACACATGAAAACCTACTACGTGAATGTATTGGATCGTGAAATAGAATTGTAACGATTCCTATTTTGCGTAATGCGTTACGTGACGGACCACACGAGGGAACATAGAGAATCTTGACGCCTCTTTGTGATCGATGCTTTTTCTTTCTATTCCAGGTTTTTTTTTTTTTTTTTTGTTATAAATTCCTATTCTATTCCTGGTTAATGAAGGCATTGAGATTTTTAATAATCGTATATTTATTACGTCAAATTTTTTTATAGGGAAGCTGGACTCTAGAACATGCAAAGCTCAAGGCCAGGCTGGAGGTTCTTCAAAGAAACCAAAGGTATCGATAGCTTCCTCCTCCAATAACATAAATATAAGCATAGTTTTTTTTCCTTTTTTATAATTCAGGTGTTCAGATCCGCTTATTTATGCATGTGCACCTAACTAATGCTGAGGGACAAATCTTACTGTCCACTAGTGGGGGTCCAATCCAAACCGGAGTTAATGCCCTGTATGAATTGGCCCCAAATAAATTGATAACATTTCGGAAGGAAAATATTCTTCCAGAAATATTCCAAATTTTGATCGCTACTTTCGCGCACCTTTCTTCATCTTCTTTTATATTTCGGAAAGTATTTTGTAGTAGTAAATAAACTTTAGAGCAATTTTATGGTGACCACATTTGAGTAATATTTTTGGATACCATGTATGTCACACCCCGCCTCACAAATGGCACCCAAAGTGGACCCGAGTCGGCGCGACCACGTGGCATTCCACACATAAAACCAAACCACACCTCACATCCTGTCAGAATAAACACCTAGCAGAAAATTTATCACCTTAACATAAAAATGAGTCGAGTCGACGTATCGACCAACCAACCACGACCTTGCACAACTAAACAACAATATAGTTTTACAATACTTTAGAAATTCTACACTTCAACACATCTACCGACGACCTATTTATAACTTATATAAATCAACTTCTTAGTTCACTACTTACAACCAACTCGCTTATCCACATCATCCAACGCTAGCCCAAACACTTCTCAACACGATGATCAGTAGTGGACCCACTCTACGCAACCTGCTACCTGGCAGACCAAAAAAGAAAGCCAGAGTGTATGAGATATAAAAATGCTTAACAAAATATAGCAACAATCGAATGAATAACAACAAGAATATAAATTCCCAACATAACTGAAATACTCAAATGTATATAATAGATATAACCACCACATCCTTCATTTACAACACAACAGTAATGTCCAACGGTTAAAAGACAATCTCAACTTGTCAACAGTTTATCGAGAAATTAAGAGTAACACCGGGCACACAACCAATAATTTAAGGTGTAAGCCCTTCGGACTATTAATTCTTTGTTTGGTAACACAAATGGCTCCGGATTATGAATCCCATGGGATGAGGAAACCGGACTTTAGGGGGTATTAGCAATACCCATAGGACTTGGTATTCATAGTCCAATCTCAACCCCCTCTCATTACCAATCCCTTCTCATTACCAATTTCTTCTATCAATTCAATCCCATCATCCAATTTCATCTCAAACAAACATAATATTAATAATTTCATCATCTAATCTCATCTCAAACAAACATATTAATTATCAATCCCTTCTCATTACCAATCTCAATCCCATCTCCTTACAAATCTCATTCATCTATCACTGTTATCAAACGGGGCTTTAAGGTATAAAAACCTTTTGACATAAAGCCAATCCACCGGGCTCTAAGCCAACATTCAAGTTCAATTCAATATAGAATAACATCTATGAACCAAACACTCACATATCACAATTGAATCTCGTATCCCACACACCATGCTCCTAACCATCGTTAAATAAGCAATATAGCTTACGACATAATGTGCCTCACACGCGAACATTCCTAATATATCAAAAGCTAAACAACAATAGCATGTTATACACTCACCATTACACAACAATATCTCATTAAAGATAATCATATCGAAAGCTTGCTATGATTAGCAAGATATACACTTACCACCACAGCAACATTTTATTAGGAAAAACCACATCAGACACACTGACATTTGCATCGATCGAGATATATGCCAAACTTATGGTTTCGGCACCTCCTATTTGACCGGCTCGTTACCTAGTCACAAGCTACCATATCAGCATATGAATCCCTTAGAATGTTTAAGTAAATATATGACACACCCCATAATATATTTACCATGCTAACAAGTGTCAAAAAGGGTTAATAAGGCCACCAACACCCCTAAATCATTTAACAATCATTTGATATCAAATTATAAAACTAATAAGGTATTAAACGATACCCAACGAATACAAATATGTCCATTTTAAGGTTTAGAACTGCCCTCAATCAAATGTAAGAGTATAAATATGACATAACTCTTAAAATCGGTTTGAAAACCATGACCATCCTGTCGTATTTCGACCATAACTTTTTATTGGTTTAGAACCAGGTCATGAGACCACCACCATTAGAAAGTACACCTCCGGTACATGAATTTTGATATAAAATTTGCCCAACATAGAGCCCGGACGATAAAGTTATACCCGTCTGAAGTTACACACACAACTGCCCAAAATTGCAGATTCTGCACGTCTATCAATTTCAAACCAAAAACTGTTTTAATTTATTACAAAACAAGCCACAACCCTTACATATTCCGAAAGGTATACGAGTCTAGTTTCAGAATCAATAACCCGTGTGCAAACTCAATACCCGAACTAAGAGATATGACCATTTTTTTCAAAACTTGTCAGTACAGCAAATACAAAACTCAACAAGGACTTACAAACTTGTAAAATCCGCCAACACTAAACCATACTACAAAATGACCTGAAATTTGGTAGAAATCATAACAACGTATCAAAATTTATCCCTGATTTTTTCCAGATTTTTCTTAATAAAAGAACCTAGTCAAATTCACCCCCAAACTCAGAAATTCTGTGCGGCAAAGCACAATTTCCAGCAGAACAGTCTGTGTTCGAAAGTTCATTAAAAATCGAATACTTAATACTTTTCAGTAATTCCAACGCCAAAACATTATCAACTTATCAATCTTTAAGACTCATAGAGACCCATAATCAGGAGGATCGTTTAACTATAAAAAAGTTTGATGTGTAAAAGTGATCTGTAAGCTGTTTGCACAAAACCAGCAATCCGAACACAGCCTAGTTTATGATTTTTATCTTTTATCATACTTCTTAGAAAATTCTGAAAATTTAACGCGATACAATTGACACACTAATGAACCTTCAGTAAAAATACCAGAAATTTAAAAGCTTTCTAGGTACCTTGAATAATTTCGTAAAAAACAGACCAGAGTCTCCGGCCTCCCCTCTCTCTCTCTCTCTCTCTCTCTCTCTCTCTCTCTCTCTCTCTCTCTCTCTCTCTCTCTCTCTCTCTCTCTCTCTCTCTCTCTCTCTACGAAAAACAGATAGGGATGGAGAAAGATAAATATCCCCAGGATATTTTGCTATACAAGGGCACAAGGACATTTATCACATGCAAGCGGAACCACGTCTTAACTTATACTCCGACCAATAGCATTTAGTTAAATATCCACCAAATATGAGTTATCCCCGTAAACACATAATTTAATTAAAATATGAGTTTAAGATACTAAATATCCAGAACGGGTATTACAATGTAATTTGTCACTAATACATTGGTAGCATTTACTTCGTTACATGATGACAAATGAGGCACATTCCACCAATATGTTGGTGCACGTTACATGGTATCCGAAAATCGAAGACCTTACCACTTGAACTGGACATCAATCTTACTCTATTTTGGGTAGTTTAATATATACTACTTCCTGTTTCGATTCATACAAAAAAAATCCCGATAATTTCAGGAGGGTTAAACACGTGTAAATTTTAATCGTTAGGTAGGCGGTGAGATTCGAACACAAGATCTATTACCTGCTCTGGTACTATATTAGATTGTTTACTACCAACTTATCTAAAAGTTTAAACTGTTAGAGAGAGGACTGAGGAGCTACGTTATTATTTATATTCTTTCACAGATTTAGAAAAAAGGGTAACTAGGGCATATATTATTGTTTTATTTTTGTAGGCATTATATGGGAGAGGACCTCGATAACTTGAGTCTGAGAGAGCTTCAGAATTTGGAGCACCAATTTGACACTGCTCTCAAACATATAAGGTCAAAAAAGGTATAAAGGGAGTGAATTTGAAGCTTAATTTCCATTTTTTTTTATTGATTATGGAAATTAAGTTTCCTATGGCTTTGCTTCCAGAACCAACTTATGCATGAATCCATCTCTGAGCTTCAGAAAAAGGTGAGATCCCTACTTCTTAATTTCCATGTGATTTTTTTTATTTTTATTTTGCAGCAAATGGATAGGTATTAATTAGCATATGATATCAAATTTACGAAATTGCAGATATTGGGAAGGAGAGATATTTCAATCTTTCTACTGGATTTTTGTACCAATACAATACTCCATCCATCCCCTAATTTTAGCCCATTACGAAAGATCGTGCAATATTTAGGATAAGAAAATAAATAAATAAATTCATGCATAACTTATTAACTTTTTACACCAATTTAAAGATCCCAATTAGATTTTCAAATGGATGCTAAAAAAACCTGAAACACTATATATGCATGGAAAGTATTTTATTCTAGTTTTCAAGATCCGTAGAGGTGTTATGGATTGAACGTGTAGTTCGATTCCTAACAGGTTCCTTGCCAACCCTTCTTCCTTTTTGGGTCTTTGATGGTGCGTGATTGTCTTAGGCTCTCGTGCCAACCTAGTTGGGATATTTACCTTGCTTTGTGGAGTTGGGAACAATTGAAACCATTTCTGTTCATATCATGAATTTATTGGGTTTGTTACGTGCAGGATAAGGCATTGCAGGAGCAAAATAACTTGCTTGCAAAGAAGGTGATCCTTGACTTTTATTTAAAACTGCGAATTTCCATATGAAATTAAAATCATATCGAATACTAATACGTACGTTTCTATGTTTCATGCGATGTAGATTAAGGAAAGGGAGAAGGAACAGGCCCAAGAGGCTCAATTGGAGCAGCAGCACAATGACCTAATGATTTCTTCTCTTGGCGCTATGCCACAGCTACTGCACCCTTTCAACAATATTGGGTTAGATCTCTCTCTCTCTCTCTCTCAACAATATTGGGTTAGATCTCTCTCTCTCTCTCTCTCTCTCTCTCTCTCTAGGTGTGATGTGAAGTTAAAGAATCAATTTGTTTGACTAGATATGAGCAATCCATAATGCATTATCACGCGAAATCAAGATATAGAGTGGACTTACCAGCCGATTCATAACCTTTTGAGTACAACCACTATCCATACAAACGCCCTTTACTTGTAGAGTACATCTTGGATCTTTTGAATATATTATGGCCAGACCACTTATGATTGGATTGGACTATGTATTCAAGGCGTCCACATATATAACGTTTGATTTTTTTTTTCTTTGCTCGGAATAAAAATACATGGGATATATAATCCTACAAAACGTGACTTTATAGGAAAATAGATTGGGCGATGTGCTACTGTTAATTTGACGGTATGACATATCCGATGGAGTTATACATTCCTTCAATATGAGTCCAGTCAAACAAATGGCCCGAAAAAGACGAAGTGAGGAGTTACTATTCGCTTTGTTGTCTAATTTTTCAAGATCCCATATCGTACGCTGTTCGAAAGATTCATATTTGCAGCATGAGCACCCATATGATCGAGAAAGAATAGCAAAGAACTCCCTACCTATTCTTTACATTGCACTAATTTTTTCCAATATTTTCTTGGCCACGCCAAATGACATTCTGGCTTCGTCCTTGATCGCAGTGGAGCTAATTACCAGGAAGATGGAGGCATTGGAGGGGTCGAAGGAGCTCCGATCCAAAATCAAAACACTCAAATGATGCCACCCTGGATGTTTCGGCACATGAACGGTTAGAACAAGGCACCGTATATCCTCCAGCTGCTATATACGTAGCTTCGATGTCTATATAGCATGTACACGGGCCGATATATCCAGCTTGATGTCATGCAGAAATATAGCTGCAGGGAGCTATCCCTAATTGTCTGGTTTGGAATTTTTAAAGGGACAAGAAATTGCCAATGTTTTAAGTGTTACTACTCATATATAGCCTGCTTGTATTGATTCAAAAACACACAAAGGTGTGGAGGGAATTTGGACACTGAAGCCAAAACTCAAGTATTGAATGGTTGTGTACATACATCTTGTATTTGAGTGTTGTGATCTTACTTTTTATGGTTATGTAGCCTTTGAGTGTTGTTATCTTGATTTATGCAAACATATGTTGAGTGTTGTAATCTTGATTTATGCAAACATACGTTGGGAAATCATAGGAGTTTGAAATCTTATGTAACAAAGAAGGGTACTTGAGCAGGAGAAACTGAAGAGTCCACGTGCATGGACAACAGGCCCAATCGACGTCGTTAGGAACACATTTGTTGGACGAACCGTGCAATATATGTTCGTTGTGCTAACCACTGCCCAATTGCAATGATGTGTAGTTTCACAAATTATGTCACAATATTTGAAATTTTGAACTATGATTCAATGCTCATTAATTTACAGATGTCTACATATTTATTTGGGTTTTTGATGATGCCAAAAACCGTGGTTGCACGTCTCGAGCAATTCAAGCGGCTCCTGCAAAACTAATCTCATTGATTCTCCGATGATCAAGTTAGATCAACAAGCTATTGCGTTTGGGCCAGGCGACCCAGATTCCCATGTGGCACTCATCATTCACGGTTTTAGCATTTTTTGTAACATACCACGATCAAACATTCTAACTGATCTTCAGGATGTAACTATTCTTAACACATGCCCAAGTGAAAGTAGTGTGAAAACATTAGTAATGAATAGACTCTGATGCTTTCCTCGTATAAATTTGCACAAGGGCCAAATGCCATACAAATTGGAGAATAATGGCTAATTCTAATAGTAAAACAATTGAATCTTACAAGTGAAATTGCAGATCAATCAACATAGAATACTGGACTGTAAAAATGATTCATAAGAGTCTCTCTCTCTTATGAATCATTTTTACATAAGATCTCTCTCTCTCTCTCTCTCTCTCTCTCTCTCTCTCTCTCTCTCTCTCTCTCTCTGTGTGTTGTTTTCTTCATTCGCCTTATGAACCTTCCCAAGTTCACAATCTCCAGCTGGTATGTCATCATTTACAATGACACCAGGAAACAGGCAAAATAAAAGAAATTCTTCCTGCTTTGGCCTCCTCTTCTTCTCTATCATCTTTTTGCTTTTAGCCCCCAGATAGAGAAGAATATAATGAGGAGATTTCAACCGCTTCATCTACTCTGTAGCATCCCCAAATAACCAAATAAACGAATACACCCGCCTTCGTTTTTTCATCTCCAATTTAGCACAACTACCTTGTGGATGGTAAAACAGTTTCTGCCTACACGTTTGTGTTGTTCTGCACTCAATTTTCACTTCAAGACTCGAGGAGGCTCAGAAGTGCGACCATGTTTATAGGTGATTCGGTACAGTTGATCATAGCCTGCAAGAACTCCAGCCCCTGCCACACCGAGAAGCATATTCGCTCCAACTCCACGAAACAGTGCGCTAAAGCCCTCTACACGAATGATTTCACGGAATGCATGCATCGCGTTACGGTATTTCACAGGTTGTCCTGAAGTTAGCATGAGCCTTCTTCGGAGGGTGTCAAAGGGATAGGCACAAACCCCAGAAACTGTTGTGACACTCCAACCCAACAAAAAACTGGCAAAGAAATTGTCCTGCCAAAGCGAAAGTATTTAGTTCCAAGCACGAGAAATCAAAGAAGAGGAACATGATATGCTTTTATACAATTAGACTTCTACTTGTACCTACAATCATTAACTTAAAATGGTAAGAAGTGCTCTCCATGCAGTGTGGGTGTGGACTAAACACTATTCCCCACTTTACAATACAAAAAAGAAAGAAAACGTCTAAGAGAAAGCCCACCACAAAAGCAATAACTAAAATGGAGTTCTTTTGTGAGAGAACACACGAACTAAAATGATTTCTTTTTGCATACCAATTCTACCATAAAAGCAATAACTCAATGGGCGAGTAGATGTGGGTCCCTTGTATTGGGCTACCCGAGGTATACCTGAATTCGAGTTCTTTCATATACCCGGGAAAAAAGGAGGAAAAGACAAACAAAGAAATCAAAATGTAAAATAAAGCACCCCACGGACAATAACCTTCACACAGTAGTTCCGTTTTCACATTTTTCCCGAAAACACAGTTCCAAAATCGTTCTCAGAGGATACTTATAATTTCAACATCTGAATTGGCCTTTGGTGGATAAATACTCCAATGGACCTTCTGATGTAGTATGTAGTAAGGGTATTTTTGTCTTTTTGTATTGAGTCTATATATAGGTGTTGGAGTCCTTTCTTTTGGTAGCTTTTATCATTTTGAACAAATATTATCAAGAGCTAGTCTCTTTTGTATCCCATTTGGGAGTTTCTCTCTCTACATTATCTATGGGTGTCTTTGGTTGCATCATTTGGTATCAGAGCTTCTAGGCTCGATCCCCACCGTTCATCTCGCCGGAGACTTCACCGGAAACCTAGACCTCGCCGGAAATCTCGCCGGAAACCTGAAACGGCGCCGGAAAATCTCGCCGGAGCCCCCAAATCACTCTAAATCCTCAGATCTATCTAACCCAACACCCTACACTTCGATTTCGACCCTATTTAGCCCTGAATCGAACCCAAAACCTTTGGATCTGACTTGTTCAAACTTACATTTCGGCTTCTTCGGACCACATGAACACCCTTTGCTTGAGGCAATCGGTAAGAGGAGCCGCGATACTACTAAAGTTGGCAATGAACCTTCTGTAGAAAGTAGCTAACCCATGAAAACTCCTCACTTCATGAACACTTGTAGGCGTTGGCCATTCCACAATTGCTTTAATCTTGTCTTCATCCATGTGAACCCCTTTTGAAGACACCACATACCCCAAGAATACCACCTTGTCAACGGCAAAACTACATTTCTTCAAGTTCCCATAAAATTTCTCTCTTCTCAAGATTTCAAAGACTTGTTGGAGGTGGGATGAGTGATCTTCAAAACACCGACTATACATCAAGATATCATCAAAGTACACAACTACACATATACCCAATAGAGGTTGAAGCATTTGAGTCATTACCCGCATAAAAGTGCTTGGAGCATTGGTAGGACCAAAAGGCATCACAAGCCATTCAAAAAGGCCATGAGGGGTCTTGAAAGCCGTTTTCCATTCATCTCCCGGGCGAACTCGAATTTGATGATAACCACTTCTTAAATCAATCTTTGAGAAGACCTTTGAACCGGCAAGACAATCCAACATATCATCTAGCCTCGGAATGGGAAAGCGGTACTTGATAGTAATCTTGTTGATAGCTCTACTATCCACACACATCCTCCACGAACCATCCTTCTTCGGAGTCAAAAGAGCCGGCACCGCACAAGGGCTAAGGCTTGCCCTTATGTAGTCTTTCTCTAGGAGATCCTTAACTTGCCTTTGAATCTCTTCCCTCTCCCTTGGAGACATTCTATATGCAGGCTTGTTCGGAAGGGGCGCCCCGGGTACCAAGTCGATACAATGTTGAATATTTCGCAAAGGAGGCAATTCGGGAGGCAACTCTTGAGGAAACACATCAACATACCCCTTCAAAAGTTTAGAAATCGCCTCGGGAACATCCGACACACACATATCCGCCATAGGGACCAACACTAGAACATACCCCGTTTCTTGACTTTCCTTGAAAAATCCCTTAGAAGCAAGCAACGTAGTGGGAGGAGGCTTTGTAGTCACTTTCTCCTTCATAGGTAACAAAGTGAATTGTCGCTTCTCCTTAAGGACGGTGTAGGTATTCTTCTTTCCATCATGGATGGAATGCCTATCATATTGCCACGGGCGACCAAGTAGTATATGACAAGCATCCATAGGAACCACATCGCACCAAGCTTCATCAAAGTACTTTTGCCGAATAGAGAAAGATACCAAGCACCTTTTAGTCACCTTGATTTCATTACCCTTCTTGAACCAAGAAGGGTATAAGGATGGGGATGCTCCTCCACTTTGAGTTGTAACTTGTCCACCACCTCTTGAGAGACTACATTCTCACAACTTCCACTATCAATAATCATGTTGCAAACTCTACCGCCAACATTGCAAGTGGTGTAAAAAATATTAGTACGCAACCAATCTTCATTACTAGCATCTTTAGGAGTAAGGAGAGTCTTTTTGATCATCAACGCATAGCCTTCTTCCTCCTCCTCATCACCCCCAATTTCTTCGCATACTTCTTCATCATAAACGGGAATATCATCCTCACAACTTTGTTCCGTAACCTCCTCAATGAAAAGTGCCTTGTTACGACCTCCGGAAGCCTTACGACAATCCGAAGACTTGTGACCCGGTTCCCCACACTTGAAGCACTTAAAACCCCCACTTTGGAATTGATTTCGAGCCCCCGAAGCACCGGATTGAGGCTGACTTTGAGCGGGTGTTGAAGCCTTATCCGCTCGGTTTTGAGTACCAACCCCGGAAGAAGCACCTTGGCCACCACTAGATGAAGACAAGATTAAAGCAATTGTGGAATGGCCAACGCCTACAAGTGTTCATGAAGTGAGGAGTTTTCATGGGTTAGCTACTTTCTACAGAAGGTTCATTGCCAACTTTAGTAGTATCGCGGCTCCTCTTACCGATTGCCTCAAGCAAAGGGTGTTCATGTGGTCCGAAGAAGCCGCCGAGAGTTTCAAATTGTTGAAGTCCAAGATTACCGAAGCTCCTATCTTGGCCTTACCCGACTTTGACAAAACTTTTGAGCTTGATTGTGATGCTTCGGGAGTGGGAATTGGTGGAGTCTTAAGCCAATGTGGTCAACCTATTGCTTTCTTTAGTGAGAAGTTGAACGGTGCTAAACTCAAGTACTCTACTTATGACTTAGAATTCTATGCCATTGTTCAAGCCATCAAGCATTGGAGTTACTACCTTGCCTATAAGGAATTTGTCCTCAACACCGATCATGAAGCTCTTAAGTACATCAATAGCCAACAACATCTCAATAAGCGGCATGCCAAGTGGGTGGGTTATCTACAACAATTCACGTTCTCTTTGAGGCACAAATCGGGGATTCTCAACAAAGTGGCCGATGGTTTGAGTAGAAGAGTGGCTTTGTTGGTGGAAATGAAGAACAAGGTTGTTGGGTTTGAAGAATTTCGCACTTTCTATGCCGAAGATCCTTACTTTAGTAAGATAATTGATGGTTTGCAAAGGGGTAATAAGGTTATCGATCCATGTTTCATGTTGAAGGATGGATTTCTCTTCAAAGAACTTAAGTTGTGTGTTCCTACATGCTCTTTTAAGGGAGCAATTGTTGGCCGAAAGTCACAAGTTGGGTCATTTTGGCAAGGATAAGACTCTAGCGTTGCTTCAAGATGCATACTATTGGCCGGGAATGAGTAAAGATGTGGGAGGCTATGTGCAAAGGTGCCAAACTTGCCAACGGAGTAAGGGGACAGCCACTAATGCGGGGTTATATTTGCCTTTACCGGTGCCGGAAAGTCCTTGGAAATGCGTGAGTATGGATTTTGTCTTGGGTCTTCCTCCTACGCAAAGGCTGAGTGATTCTATCATGCTGGTAGTGGATAGGTTTTCAAAAATGGCTCATTTCATACCTTGTAAGAAGACTATGGATGCGACTAACATTGCCAATCTCTATTTCAAGGAGGTTTATAAGTTGCATGGCGTCCCTACTTCTATTGTCTCCGATAGAGATGCTAAATTTCTTGCCCACTTTTGGAGGACTTTGTGGAGGAAGATTGGCACCAACTTATGTTTTAGTACTTCTTTTCACCCTCAAACCGATGGTCAAACGGAAGTGGTAAACCGGAGTCTTGGGAATTTGTTGCGATGCTTAGTTGGTGAACATCCAAAAGGTTGGGATGGAATTCTTCCCTTGGCGGAGTTTGCTTACAATTCTTCTCTAAACCGCTCCATCCACACTTCCCCATTTGAAGCGGTTTACGGGTCGAAACCTTCTAGCGTGGTTGACCTCGTTCCTTTGCCAACCCCTAAGAAGGGACACTCCAAGGCGAAAGATATGGCTACGTTTATGAAGAATATCCACTCTCAAGTTAAGCTCAACATTGAGAAGTCTAATGCGAAGTATAAGGCGGCCGTTGATGCGCACAAGAGGGAGGTTTTGTTCAAAGAAGGGGATCTTGTTTGGGTTATCTTGAGCAAGGATAGGCATCCTCACGGTGCCTACATGAAGTTGAACGATCGGAAAGTGGGTCCTTGTGAAGTCTTGCGGAAGATCAATGACAACGCTTACCAAGTCCGCTTACCCTCTCACTTGAGCATTTCCAACACATTCAATGTGCAACATTTGGTGCCGTACTTGCCGGAGGACACTACCGTAACTTGAGGACAAGTTTCTTTTTAGTAGGGGAGTATGATGTAGTATGTAGTAAGGGTATTTTTGTCTTTTTGTATTGAGTCTATATATAGGTGTTGGAGTCCTTTCTTTTGGTAGCTTTTATCATTTTGAACAAATATTATCAAGAGCTAGTCTCTTTTGTATCCCATTTGGGAGTTTCTCTCTCTACATTATCTATGGGTATCTTTGGTTGCATCACCTTCAAAGTTAAGGACATTTGACAATAACTTTGATATAAGACATCTCTACTTTGGGACATCACATTTTGAGACCTGCTGCACATCCTTAATAAGAATTATTTGGGTCAACGAATGACATTCTCTATTTTATTTTTCTTTTATTAACTTCTCTTATTGATTAACCTTAAGAAAAGGAGGCAAAGGTGCATACCTGAAAAGGCCCCACCAAAACAATAGGCTTCATACTGTCATAGATCCCAAAGTACATGCCCCTGTAGAGAGTAATTCCAACAATTGACACCCCAAAACCCCGATAAAGTCCCATAAATCCATCACTGGATATGGTTTTTCGGTAAACATCTATTAATCCTCTAAACTGTCGCCGACCATTATGTTGGTTTGCATCCATGCCCAAGCGGGTTCGTACATAGTCCAAATGATAAAGAAATAATGAAGTGGTTGCTCCAGCAGCACTCCCTGAAGCAACATTTCCAGCAAACCACTTGATGTAACCATCTTTCTCTTTGGAGCGTCCAAAGAGACTCTTGAAGTAACCTTTAAATGCAAAATTGAAAGCCTGTAGACAAAAAAAAACAGGGTCCAATCAGTAATACAATTTGGCAACAAGCCTGTAGAAAAAACATGGTATGATGGACACAATTCGCTTATGGGAATTGTCAACCACAACCCCATTGGAGGCGGTTCAGGTGTAAAACCTGAGTTGGGGAACAAGGAAAGTGTACTTAATATGTGAAAGCATAAAGGAATTAGCGAAATCACTGATATATATACTGAAGTTAATACTTCTAGGCATTATTTGGACCTTAATAATTTCCCAAGGGGTTTAAAATTTGAGAGAGTGACCTTTTGTTGTTGATAACCTTGTAGTTAGCATGACCTTTTACCTATTGTTAAAATTGTATTTGTTCTTCATTTTCTCCACCAAGGGGTGAGATCTCTGCGATCGAAAATATCATATTCAACAGCACAGTACAAGATGACCACCTAATCGCCATCATCGGTGTAGAAAACCAATAATTCAAGTAATGTCATGCCTTGAAGTAGTAGAGTCGGTTTAGCTATAGGGTAATGCAATCCAAACAGGAATAATATCCATAACTTTGCCCGGTCCTTTTGTTCCAAACACAAAACACCCATCATCATAAACGCCACTGCAACAAATTCCAATTTCACTCTTTTGGCAAAAATCGTCTGCAAATTCCCCTAGCAATACAATTATAGAAGTGCAAGTACATCTATACTCTATCCTCACATTATTCAGGAATCAGATTTCGAAAGCATGTTGTTCCTTACAGGAAATAAAAAGGAATAAGAAAAGAAAACAAAAGAGCAGCAATAAAGACGAAGAGGAGAAAAATGGAAAGAATGCAAGGGAAAATATGAAATTCACCCCCAACATCTTCATTACTTGTGCCTAGAGCTAAAAATTTACTCCGATCACTAAAATATCACCTCACCTTTGCAGTGAGTTTGGGACACAAAGAGAATCATCCCTTCAGATTCCTTGTCTTTAAAATACACATTCTTCCAAGGTTCTATATCTTGTCATTGTTGTCAATTGCTTTCCTTGACAGATAAAGCAAACCAGTAAAAAACACCAGACGGTTGCAACTATAAAATATAGTGCCTCAAACTGCTTCTCCCAAATGCTCTAATCAAAGACATGACAACACCTCTTAAAAATCAGCTTGGCTCCCATACCAATCCCAATACCCCCATTACTGGTCATTTGCACAAACTTTTTACTGCTATTTTGACAAGAATCTGGGTTTGGAAAGTTGTCAAATTAGACTTGATTAACTTCAACAATCATGCCAGATTCAATAAAGACGATTGACTCGTTTCCAACTACAAAAAATATTTGAATTCAAAACATATGCCAATCATAATTCCAAATGCAGTAATAGAAACCAAGAGTTTTAAGGTGTCTGGAGGACAAGGAGCATCAAACAATCAACCCCTGAGCATAGCAAAAGGTTTGCCATATGAGGGTGGGTAAAATGCACTACCTGAGTTGGGAAATACCGTATGACATTGGCCTGGTTACCTCTCCAGAAAGCCAATACGCCCTCTTCTTTCAAGACCCTTCCAAAACAGTCGCCAATGCCCCTATATGGTTTCTTTAGCAGTCCTCTTTTTAACAACTCTCCTTGATTTTGTAACAAAAGTTTAACTCTCTCAATCGGAGCTGCTGCACTCTTTGAAATTACAGCTGCCACCCCTCCCATTGCCAAATCTACTGAAAATGTCTCCGACCGAGTTGTCATCCCCATTTCTATCTCCACCTGTCACTTGTTGTATCTCACTACTACTCTGCAGCAGTAATTACAAAACTTCATAAAGGTATCGAGAAATGCAGCCCATTATCTGCTAACTCGTACAGACCCCTCATTCTCAAGAATAGCAGTGAATACTACCCAAATATGAGCAGGGCCATGAACTTGCAATTAAACATTATCGCTTACGATCCAGTATTTGTTCTTCTCACTCCTATATAATCAACTATAAAGCATGGTACTTTAAAAAACATGCCGATTTGGGACCAATACTTGGCATGGTACTTCCACATGCATAATGGCTACAGAAAATCCTCCTATTTTTTTGTCAATGTTTTTTGCTTGGACACTCCGGGGACACTCTAAAAAAATTCTTTGGACACTCTCAGGACACTTTTGTGAACGATGTGATGAAAAGTAAGATTTAAGGTACATACAGTGTTAAATATTAGAAAATTAGAGCCTTTTTTATTCGTACAATTGAATAACTACTTCTATTTTTGTAAAATGTGTCCCCAACGAGTCGTGTCCTCTATTTCTTTGGAACTTACATGTCGAATTGTCGATGTCGTGTCCATGTCATGTTGCTTGGCTGTGTCAATGCTACATAGCGTGCAAGGATCTGTATTACAGTAACAACTGTGCCATAAAATAGAATCATCAATAAAGGATGTTCTAGATTGCTGTCAGCTAAAATTGAAGGTGGCATCCTTTTGTGAGGGTCAGCACCAAGAAGCAGATGAAATTTGACTGTTTAACATGCCAGGAATACACATGGTCATCAAAAACATAAAAAAATAAAATAAAAAATAAAAAAACATGCCAGGAACTTTTTTCAAAAAAAAAAGAGTTCAATTATGAGAGGAACAAACAACTCAAATCATCCTAGAATAACAAACTAACTTCAAGTGTGAATTGCAGCAACGCTGAAAGAAAGTAACAAAATCAGACAACAACTCTTCCATTGCATTCGTGATCTATTCTCAACTCACAAGTACATAGCAACTTGTCCTTTCAAACTTCAGTCATTTAAGACCCCTCGGAGATTATAACTTTGAAGACAGTAGTTAGCATAGGGGTTTCCAAAGTGCGCTTTTATCAATCATGCAATGTTGAGAGAGAGAGAGAGAGAGAGAGTTACACTGGCTTATTGAGTTTTCTTTTCCTTGTTAAGTGGCATCTTTCTCAGGATATTATCATCTAATTTCTTGTATTGTGTCTGAATGATCTTATGAGCTACAATCAGCTTCTCATCAATTTGAGCCTGGTACTTCTCATACAACACGGGGACCAACAAACTAAGAAGAACCCCTACAAAAAAATCAAAGCAAATAACCAAGCTTGAATCAAGTTAGTCTCTTAAAATGCTTGTGCATTTCTACAGGGTAAAGCCACAAAAAAACTCACCAATGTAGACCAGAGTAAGGAAGTTGAAGAAACTACCAATGTACGAAATTAAAAAGGATGGCAACGAGAAGCAACAAAACATTTGCACTGAAAGACGAGGTTGTAACCTGCCCACTCAAATAGGAACGACAGGGCCGTAGAAGAGCCCAACAAAATAACCGCTCCACACCATCTCCGCCACAGCAACACATCGGCCACTGCACCAGATATATGTAAAACTTCAAAATCCAATAACATTTCAAATCACATCAAAGTTCTCACTTACCACATCAAAAACTGACCAAACCAATCTAACAATCACACACAAAAGAGGAACATTATTCAGCAATAGAATTTCCAAAAGGAATGTCTCAGGTTCGAATCTCAAGGTCTAAGGTTTGAATCCCAAGGGCTGTACCTATGGTGAAATTCAATAACTCACTCTAACTCACTCTCCCTTGAGGTTACCCCAGGGCTTAGGTCCGGAAATTACCCTGTACATGTGACGGGGGACTGCTTGTACCAAAGTGATTAGTCGAGCAAAATGTTTCGAACACCCTCGATAAGCAAAAAAAAAGAAAGAAAGAAAAGAAGACATTATTCGGCATAAGCATGGCAGAATTCCACGAAAATAGAATAGACAAAGGATCATTATTCAGTGACACTAAACGAATTATTGCTGTTCGTATCAGAAGATCGGATCAATGTGGATTCAACAAAAATAGATTCATACACACCTCCATACTCATTCCGGTCACATGCACAGAACAAATTGAACACGAAATATACATTTTTGTATTTAAGGGAAGCCCTCACAATGGACCAAAGATATAAACACAGGAAGAAATGGAATCAAATCATGTCAAGAACAATTCGAACCATACGAAACTCCGCTCAAAACAAAGGTACACAAATAGGAGCCTGATATATATTACCCACAAACTGGCCAAGCTCTCAATCCATGTCTTAACAGCACGCAAATGGTCTTGCCAATAATCTGGAAAAAGAGCCTGCATCCATGCAGCAAGAGTTGCACAAGAAATAAAGCATTGCAAAAATTTCTGAACAAAAGTAAAGTTTGTTAAGCTGAAAATGTGAAACATAAGATTAGACATTGAAGAGGCACACCAATGAGCCAGGTAGATCAAAGTCCGAGATTTCAACCAAATACCAGCAACGACCAACACCTACACCAAACAAATTCCTTTAGTAAACACACGTTAGAGCGCAAGCCTCTCTTCTTTCTGTTTTTTTTTTTTTTTGTATACTAACAAATCGAAACAATACAATTAAATGTGCAAATTTTAATAACCAATCAGATTAGATAATTACCAATAGTGCTAGGGCGCACAAAGGAATTGTGCACAATGGCATTTACCTAGAGTACCAAATTGAGCCGGAAATCGATGTCTCGAAAATATGTAATCCAAATTTTCATCGATAGGAATTTTTATTCATAACTCAGGCATACGGGCACCTCAACTAATCCTCTGGCCCAATCTTTGAGAGAGAGGGGGGAAATAAATCTGGGCTGTTCAAAACACATTTGGACAATTGGAATCGCCAATAGGTACCGTGGTACCCACTCGGCACCCAAAAACTTCTCGGTAGGTAGGCATCTATTTAAGACACGTATGGAAGAGATGGATACAAGTTATGCCACAATTTCGGATCCGTTAATTTGCTTGCGAACATTTGTGGAGGAATTTATGGAGGACTCTCACATTAAACTAAGTTTCTTGTACGGTTGGATTCTCAACAAAAAACTTGTTTTTCCCCATGGCCTCGTACACAATTAGGCCTCGTTCCAAAACTCAATTTAAGTACTTATTTTTTAAGAAGGCAATTACAAGCCGAAAAAAAATCACCTGATGATGATCCTTCGAAAGTTGAGAGATCGAGCTAATGACAAGCAGATGAATTAAACAAAAACAGAAAAACCAAGTTCATAGGAACATCAATCTTGTGCTTTACACCCTTCGCTCGTACCCAAAGACAATATTAATAACTTCTATTGTCTGTTGGGAAGGAAATGTTCCAACCTACCAGACCAGGAGAAAGAAAGAGTCATAGGTTACCTATCTGTGCGAAGACTGTTGAATCGTCGGAGAGAGTGCCTGAATCGCTGTAGATGCACTCTGGAGATAGAGAGAAATAACGGAGTAGGGGGGAGACTGGGAGCTCTCTCTCTCTCTCTCTGTCTCTCTCTCTTTCTGTCTGCTCTCCTCTTATCTCAGACGAAGAAAACAAAGGAAGAGGCCAGGAGACGTGGCGTGATGCCATTCACATCTTTCGCAAGGGCAAAAAGACAAAATTACCCTTCTACTCAAAACCAGTGGTGATCCAGTTGAGGGGCACAATTGAGAAAATCGGATAAAATATGGCAGACATTTCAATTGCTTTTGTTCACTTAGTTTTAAAGCTTTTTAGAGAAACATAAATCTGTCCTCAGTTTTTGTGATACCCAAGGCACACCAAGTATAGTTTGAAGTTGTACGCAACCAAACCTGAAACAATATTTTTGTTTAAACAAAGACAAAATAAACTTAATTAAGCTTTTTTCTATGCTAAGCTTCACAATAGCTTCCTCAATTAATAACATTAGAACTTTGTTCGGACCATACTCTTGACGTTAACCTGTTCAATGGAATCTTAATCAACTAAACCATTCAACTAATTGATTCATCTTGGTTTTTGCAAGATTTCATAAAATCCATTCCTCATAATTTATAAAGAAACCTTTGTTATGGGAAGTTTCCAGCCATACAAGTATGCAGTATGCTGAATTTTGTGGGTTTTCCCCTATCGAAATACATATATCGTACCTGTACATGCGCTTTAAACAACCCAAGTTTACAAATGAGTCCTTAGGCCTTGTTTGGATCAACTTTCTTTTCAACAGGTTATCTTTTTTGACCTTTCCCCAATTGATTGGCACATAAGACTCGGTTTGGTTTGGTTTGGTAAGTACTCTTAACATGTTTTCCTCGGTGAAAGTCAACATTGTTAGTTAGTTAGATTTGAACCCCTATAAAATGTGTGGGAATAAATGGTGCTTACCACTCCACTTGCTATTCTTAACATTACCTGAAGTTTGTTCGCTAGAACCTTAATCAACTAAGCCATTTAACCAATTGGTTCATTTAGTTTTTCAAAGATTTCATAAAATGCGTTCCTGCACATTTATAAACAAAATTTGTGTTAGGGAAGTTTCCAGCCGTATGCTGAATTTTGTAGATTTCTCCCCCTAATGAAATACCTATATCGTACCTGTACATGCACTTCATGGATTACAAAAAAAGGCATCAATGTTGATTATCAAGTACTCCAAGACAGTGTTTCCCAAAAAAAATCCAACTTGGCTTTTTGTTTTTTCTTTATTCATACTAAATCCGCGTTTGTTAATTTTGCATCAAACTTATGTGGATTATTGGTTCGTCTTGACGAGATGTATCGGAAAAGAAGAAAATTATGACCGAATCCCAAATTTTTTAGATAAAAGCCAAGAATGATTCAAGATTGCTCCTGTCATTCCTACTTAATTCATCTCCAACTAACCAAATTCAATGTCATCACGCATTCAAGGAAAATAAATACAGGTAGCCAGGAACCCACAACCCCACATCATTCATAACAGGCTATCAATCCAAGAATAACCCAAGATTTATCCTCATAACATGCAAGTCATACTCCAAAAACCCAATTTTTTTAGCAAACCAAAGCATCATTGTTTCAATATGTAAACAAATGTGTTGTGAATTGTGAGCGTGAGTCAGCTTCTTTCATACAAAACCCACAAATTGACTCCCAGTTTGGAGCTATTGTAATCCGGTATGCTTTTAGTCAATTTATTAATCTCCAAAGAAGAAAAGGAAGGAGATGAGAGAGTGAATATGTACCTGGGTTTCTTCTACCTCCTCTTTTCCTTCATTGTTCCTATTTGTTAATTGTTAGAGAGAGAGAGAGAGAGAGAGAGAGAGGGAGGGAGCAGGAGGTGAGAGATGGAACAGTGAGGCTGGAGGAAGGATATAGTTATCGGTAATTGCTGGTATGGAGACAGATCAGAATCACAAAGCTCAGAATTGTGCGAGACGCATCGGATTGGGCCCTGACCCGAGTATGTGTATCCAATGAGCGATGTAGTTTGTGGGCTTGGCCCGCTAGAGCTGTTGATTTTATAGGATGGGTAACAAATTCGAGTTTGACTCAAACCAAGCCAAGCTCAGTTTAGGTTCGGCTTGTTAAATTTTAATTGTTCAAGCTCAGCTTGAGTTCGCTTAAAAACTTAATGAACGAACCTGAACATTCTGACCTCATAATACATCACCTTCAATACAAAATATAAGTATTTATTTTTTTTAAATAAATATTTATTTTAGTTAGTGGAACACGCCCTAAAGCTCATCAATTCGGTAGCCTAGTATTAAATAATGCCAGAAAATTCAGTTAAATTAGTTACTCACTTATCAGTGAGCACTCTTGAATTGATATCCATAGAATTATTGGACCCTAAACCTCTAGTTGCTTTTGGAAAAAAAGAAAAGAAATACTAAGTGCAAAGAAAATTTACCCAGAAAGATCCCAAAAAAAAATAATTTGTGATTAAGAATCACTTTGATAATTGGGTCACACACATCAAAGTAAATCTCAACCACTAGTTGCTCTATTCGGGATACTTTTAGGGTAAGTTTTCTTTGTCCCTTACACTTTCCAAAAAAGAGCCCCTAGTTGTGGAGATTTGGACATTTGGTATTGTGGAGGGGCAATAAGGTCTTTACACTTAATTTGGTCAACTCTATATTTTATTTTCATAAAATTCAATTCTGTTTTGGTTCCAGACTCAAAATCTCCATTCTTGCTCTTAAAGATGAGCAAAAAATCCGTCAAACTACGAATCCAGTCCAAACCAATCCAAACCGAAAGGTTTGGTTCAGATTTTTAGTAATATGGTTTGGTCATGGTTTAAAAAAATTAGAAACCGCGTTATATGGTTCGATTTGTGAATTCACATTCATGGTTATGGTTCTAAACTGATTCAAACCGTATAATTAATATATATACACACACACATATACACACATATATAATTTAATTAATTATGATTCACCAAATAATTGTGGGAGTCTTAGGGGCTATTTGATAAAACTGAAAGTTGAAAAATTAAGTCCTGGAAACTGAATGCTGAAAGTTTTAAGCTGAAAAACTATTTGATAAATATATTAAGTATTGAATTAAAAAAAAGATGAATTAATTTTGTTCCAATTCTCCCTTAATTTACTAACGGTCACAATATACTTTTGGTAACGGTGGAGGAGTGCTAGAGGTGGTAGGAGTGGTGGTGTAATGCTGGTAGTGGTGGTGGTGTAGTGATGGTAGTGGCAGTGGTGGTGATGATTGTGATGATGGTGGTAAAGTGGTGAAGGTGGTGGTGGTGGAGTGGTGGAGCTGCTGATGGTGGTGATGTGGTGGTCGTAGCGGTGGAGCTACTGGTGGTGGTAGTGGAGGAAGTGGGGTGCTGGTGCTGGTGCTTGTGGAGTGGTGGAGTTAGTGGTGGTGGTGGTAGTGGAGGAAGTGATAGTGGTGGTGGAGTGGTGGAGCTTGTGGTGGAGAAGGAGTGGTGGTAGTGGAGGTGGTGGTGGTAATGGTGGAGTGGTGAAGGTGGTGGTGGAGTGGTGGAGGTGTTGGTGGGAGTGGGAGTGGTTGTGGTAGTGGTATGATGTAGGGATGACAATGGGGAGGATCGAGGGTGGATACAACTATCCCCATCTCCGAACCCAAATTCCTCCCCATCCCCGCCCCAATCCCTACTGGAAATTTATTTTGACCCTCCATCCCGGCCCCCAAACAAGGAACAGGAATCTCCGCGGGGAATCGAGGATCCAAAGATTTCAAAATTTAAAAATAAAATAAAATCACACCTACCATTAGAAAATACAAACTATGAAACTAAATTCAATATATATATAGACTGCCATTACATTTTGATAGCGAGCAAGTTTCCTGAATGGTAGATTGTGTTCAAAATAAAAAATGCATTAAGAAAATGTTAAACAAAAATACACCGAAAATAAAACAAGGTGAAACAAAAATACACAGAAGATGCTCAAATTCGAAAAAAAAAACCTCGAACTTTCATTCAATATCAACCACATTCATTGGTAATAATATCAAACTACGAGACGACATACATTACATTCAGATCCACGCTCAATACTCGTTCTCTAATCCATCTCACATCAGTTCAAAAATTATATATATCTAACACCATGCCATAACTTCCCACAATTCTCCACAACCATCTCACTCACTGTCCACTATCCACAAAGAGTAAATTTATGAACTTACTGTGCCTTGTTGGTTGTAATTAATAGTACGAAAGAAGATAAATTTCTGTTATTTCCATCACTTCCAGTTACCATCAAAATTCAAACCACAGGGGAAAACAAATTGAACATTTGACATAAAACAGAATAACATGTGGGTAAACCCTCACTTATGTATATATAATTTTATGTAGTAGGCTAGTGGGGCGGGGTAGGGTGAGTACTAACTCATATCCACCCCCTACCTGTTCCCCACTCTTTTTTAAAAATTATCCCCATACCTTACCTGATCCCCAAATAATCCCTAAATTTCCTACACATTTGGGGCGGGGAACGGATTGGGTTGGGTCGGGTCAACCGAAATTGCCATCCCTAGTATAATGGTTAAATGTAAGTATACAAAAATTCAGCCGGAATTAAGTAGCTCAAAACTACTTAATTTTTTTAACTTTTTGGCCTATATTTTGAGTGGTACTTAATTTGTTAATATAAAATATGGTTATCAAACGTACTGAATCACTTATTATTTAATTAATTCAGTTTTAAGTGCTGAATTTAAGTTATTAAACAAGCCCTTAGTCAACTACTTTTCTAATTTATTGATCCTATTAAATTCACCGCAATATTTAGTTTTCCTTCTCTGTCAAGATAATTTAAACTAAACTTCTATATATCACAATTCATTTCTAATTTCCTATGAATATTAATTTATCATACACAAAAAGCACATGGGATCACAAGATCAGTCAACTTACACTATCCAATTCCTAAATTTCTCTAAATTCAATTCCTATAATTCCTTCACTACCAAGACTTGAGGCAATTGTGGTATTCCACTCTTAATTAGTTGGTTGATGTTAGTGTGTTTTGATAATTTGAATGGAATTGATTTTAATATAAGTTTTCTTTCAATTTATCTTTGTAAAGTACTTTAAATATTTTTTGAAAATAATAGTTTAATTCAAAGCAAATCGTGGTTTAAAACCAAAACCAAACCGTACTTTAATAATTTGGATTGGTTTGGTTCTATGTCTTTCGTGAAATGGTTTGGTTCTCTAAATTCATAATCCGTAAGTATTTGTTTGATTCTGATTTACTATAAAACCAAACCAATCCGGACCATACTCACCCCTACTTGCTCTAGTAGCCATGATCCATATACGCGCGTGTGTGAACTCCCCCTCATAATTTTTCCACCGGCCTTTTAAATCTCAGGTTATCTTTTCGATTAAAAAATAAAGTGTGTTCTTCAACTAGTATTTTTCTTGTTAACCCCGAGGGGTTTCTATTTTTACGGATGTCAAACATTCCAAACTTTAGAACCACTGGAAATTTTACTCGATAGTTACCTTTAGAGTCCCAAAATTAGTCGAGGCGTGCCAGGCCAAGTAGGCCCGGACATCTTGTTATCCAAAAAAATTATCTTTCTTGTTTTGCTCTAATTTAAAAGGAATTGAATTAATTCTGAGACTTTGAGCACACCTCCCCACTACATTTATTACAAAAATTGTGTTTCAATATAGAACTGAAAAAAATATCTCTACCCAAAAAAAAGGTTTGAGGTGTTGAATTCAGGCATCCTAATCCCACCCATGGGTTGTCAACATGGTAAGGGCGAATCTACGCTTGCAACATAGCAGGGTTCGATACCCCCTAAAGACAAACCATGATTTAAGTGGAGGGCCATGGTGGTGGGTTGCTATGCTAGTCTCCCCCAAGATTTGGATTGCCCAATCTGATCCAATAGTGACTCGGCTGAAGGATCGTTTCTCGGTTAAAAAAAAAAAAAAAAAAACACAGGCATCCTACAATTCAGTAGCATGCACAAACCACAAGCCCCGATACATGAACAATATTGTTATTTTTTGCAGTAGTTTATTTTTAATACTACAACACACTTGTATTGAAGGGGGGCCCTATTTTTCTTTTCAATTTCGAGACCTAAAGAGGCTGCACCTTCGGCTTCACTTCAGAGCTAGCCTTGATCGTTAAAGTCAGCGTTGCTAATCGCCGAAAGGTAGGGTGGTGGGAAGTGCGATGGTAGTAGAGTGGTGATACTCTGCATATATAATTATGTAGGCATGTCATTTAGTCATTTGGCCTTAAAATGTAAAATTATGTGGGAGACTTTATTTGGTTCACAATTCATTTCATCTCATTTTTCTCTTTACACGTTTCTCAATACAAAATTTTTCTATCTCTCTCCACTTATTACATCAAAAATAACTTTCAAAAATGCAAATCAAACAAGGTGCATCAATCATCATGGCATTCTTTGGTGCCAGCTCCATGGTCAGAGGTTTCTGCACCGGCTGATCTCCCCAGTTCGATGACTATACTGGTCTGATTTTTTTAGATTCGGTGGGCGTGTAGAAAGACATACACAAATGTAAGGGAAGAAGAGAAGCATTCTCATTTCAGTGTGATTTCAGCCTTTAATTACAATTACAAACTCGATAATGCATGGCACAAAACCCTAACTCTGCTATTTATATCCCAGCTCTTGGATCTTGATTACACCAGATAATTCAATAATCCCCAAATTACATTCAGCTGAAACTCAACACAAAATGACATGAAATGCATTTCAAACTACTGCCAGCTGGCTAACTCGACTGAACAACACCAACTGCCAGGTGGACTCAACTAACCACTGCATTACTTACCAAAACTGAAATATTAGCTGCCAAAACTCATCATTAGTGAGTCAGCTTCACAGTGGGTGGGCGAATAAGATTTTAGTCTGTTTAGGTTGTTAGTTCTGGTTTGGAGTTGATTTCATCTGCGCTTTTGGCTATGGTTTGAGCTGGGCCGGTGTCCCTTTGAGTTCTACTATTAAAATCGGAGACGGATCCAATACCTTGCATTTATGTATGGTCTGTCATGACAATATGTGCTTTGGAGAGCTTCCTTGTGAATGTGCTCCGGTGTCTAAGTTTTGATAGTTTTGATTCATTTCTGTATTTTTTGATGAAATCATTGTAGGCTGTGTAGCCTTTGAACTTTTACCTATGGATATTATGAAATGAATTGATTGTTTGTTTTAAAAACAAAAATGCACTATAGTACATGTTTTCCACGTATTCCAGAGGTAGTTTTTTTTTTTAATCAATATTCCAGAGGCTTCTTTGCTAAAAATTTCATCAATTTAATCTAACACACGTTAATTTCATCTCACATGCCTATTCTAGCGGGGCCAGGCATGTCAAAAACTATATGTTTGAAGATTATATATATAATTCCACGTGAGTCACGTGTATCTTAGAAAATGGATTCTTAACATAGATGGGTAGAGTAGCCGAGCAAAAAAAAAACATAGATGAGTAGAGTAAATAATAATAATAATAATATATATTATATATATGCATATCGTCGGTGGTATTTATCGGAAAAATAAATACTATTAAGCCAAGAAATTGAACCATGAGAACACAACAAGATTATAACATGGTTCGCACAATTTTGATTTTAGTCAAATTTGCCTACTCCACGACAACTTCATCTGTTTTTAATTGGTAAATAAATTTAAATCTTTCACACATATATAAATCATATAAAATTATCCAAAATAATAGATTTACAAAATCGAGGATATGCATCATGTAAATCATATAAAATTATTTCAGATAATGTTTTACAATATCGAGGAGATATGCAACTTTAAAGATACCCTCTTCTCACCGTGGACCCGGGGGCTGCAGTCTGTGTTGTGCAGTATGTTGTGTAGCCTCCGGACCGTTCATATCGATAATTATTGATCCAAATTTAAATAAAAAAAATTTGAGAAAGAGTTTAACTTTTTTCTGAAAAAGTTTCATATGTATCTTGACCATCCAAAATACTTTTGAACAGTTGAAATGGCACAACATACTGCACAGCATGCACGCCCCCGGGTCCTTGTCTCACCACCGGTCCCTGCTGTGGCTTCTCTTCGCAGACGCCTTCATTTCTCGACAAACACCCATCGCGGACCTTGTCTTTCTCCCCTCCCCTCGACTCTATCCTGCTTTATTTTCAGCTATGGACCCCATCTCACCATTATTGTCCGACAATTTTGTCTGTCTTATTTAAATTTTTAAAAAAGATTAATCATTCATCTCTTACCTCAATAGTGATGAGTACTCCATGATCGAGCAGTACATGCCAATATGGATCATTTGACCCCAATCAAGTGGCTTTAAAATTTAAAAATCAGCAATAATGCTAGAGACACAATACTTCTTCATAACACTAATCACACTCGTTTACGCGACACTACATGGTTCGTAATGAGAAAATAACCACTTCAAAACTACGTTGCAATCACTAATTATGCAGTGCCATATAGACGGGTGTGATTGATATTGTAGTAGAATGTTGTATCCCTGTCATTATTCACCTGCTCCACCGACGCCAAAGATTTGAATATAGATCATAAGGAAGTCACTACATGCAAAGAGATAGTATAAGCCCAAACACTTGCATTCTTGTTTCTCTCTCCTTCTCCATGGCATCCTCACTTGCTTCTGATCATCAAACCTTCAATCCTTCACCCAAAGAAAACAGAGAAGAAGAAGACTTCGAAAAGACTTACCACAATTACAACCAAATGCTCCTAACACTCCCCAGAGCCAAAGGCTGGAGGGCTCAGCATGTGGTCAAGTACCGAAGCCACTGGCTAAACCCAAACACCGCCCTCAAAGGAGCCCTCTTGCTCCAAAACCACTTCAAGCCCAAACCCACAGACACCTTCCTCGCCGCCTTCATGAAGTCCGGCACCACCTGGCTCCGGTCCCTCCTCTTCGCCACCGTCAACCGCTCCCGCTACGACTTCTCCTCCCACCCCCTCCTCACCACCGGCCCCCACGCCGTCTTCCCCTTCCTGGACAGCTACATTTACGACAAACACCCCATCGCCGACCTCGACTCCCTCCCCTCACCTCGGTTGTTCGCCACTCATTTCTCCCACGACTTGTTTCCGGAATCCGTAAAGGGTTCTTCCGGAAGCAAGTTTGTTTACATCTGGCGCGACCCCAAAGACGTGCTCGTTTCGAAGTGGCACTTCATGAACCGGCTCAGACCCAAGGAACTACCGGTTCTCACGCTTCACGAGGCGTTTGAGTTGTTCTGCGACGGGGTCTCCGAGTATGGGCCGTTCTGGGATCACGTGCTGGGGTACTGGAACGCAAGCGTGGAAGCGCCCAACAAGATACTGATTTTGAAGTACGAGGAGGTGAAGAGAGAGCCGGGGGTTCACGTGAAGAGGTTGGCGGAGTTCATGGGGGTTCCGTTCTCGGAGGAGGAAGGGGAAGGAGGGGTGGTGGGGGAAATAGTTGAGTTGTGTAGCTTCGACAAGTTGAGGAATTTGGAAGTGAACAAGACCGGGGTGTCTAGGTTTAATGGGGAGGTTGTGGTCCAGAATCGAGATTTCTTCAGAAAGGGCGAAGTTGGAGATGGTAAGAATTACTTGACTGAGGAGATGATAGAGCGTCTGGATCGTATCACGAAGTGCAAGTTTGAGGGCACTGGATTGGAGTTTGGTGCCCCACTACAGTAAAATCTCACCACATTGATCTAGGTTTTGAGTTATCTTTGAGTCGGGATTTATTGTTAGATTATGGCTTCGTAGGCCTCTTTGGGTGTATGAGTTGTATTTGTTTAATTTGGGTTTTTTTAAGCTTTCAAGTGTTGTTTGGGACTCTGTTATTCTGGTTGTATTTTCCAATTTCTGGTTGGAATCCTTTTCCTTTATCCCTAATAAATTGTTTTTTTGCCGATAATAATCAAAGTAAAATCTCATGACATTGGTTCGGGGTTAAGTGTGGGACATCCTGCATTATCAAATAAAAAAAGTGTGAATTTTGATGTTATTCTCAAAAGTAGTGTATTATTGATGTTTAAGAATTTTAATGTTTTTTTGGTTCTTCATCAGCATTTTTATGAATAATAATTCGTTTCGACGACGGGAATTGAAAATGTATGGAATGATGGATGGCGGCGGTACCGGCATCAGTGGTCGTGGTGTTGTTCGTATTTGTTCTATTTTATTATAGCATAAAAATAGAGAGGGTGAGTAGCAACATTAGAAGGGTTTTGTGTACTCCTTGGAAGTCTTTCAATACTTTTCTTTGCCCATTGTATTGATTTCATATCTTATCTTTATGGTGAATTTTTTTTTTATCCATACAAAAACATATCTAAATGAAGAGAGAAACGTATTCACGGCTCAACCGTGAACAACTTCTTTACAGCAACAACTAATCACGACTGTTCAAAAATGTTCTAGACGGTCCGGATTTTAATAAAAAACTTTTCTGGGGAAAATTGTTGAGTTGTGTAGTTTTGACAAGTTGAGGAATTAGGAAGTGAATAAGACCGGGGTGTCTCGGTTCAATGAGGAGCTTGTGGTCCAGAATCGAGATTTCTTTAGGAAATGTGAAATTGGAGATGGTAAAAATTACTTGACTGAGGAGATGATAGAGTATTTGGATCGCATCACAAAGTGCACGTTTAAGGGTACATACTGGATTGGAGTTTGGTGCGCACAAGTTCATGAAATCCTTTGATAATGTATCTTGGATCAAGTTTGGTGCGCGCAAGTTCATAAAATCCTTTGATAATGTATATATCTCCATTGGCCGTGCTTGCCTTTGCAAATTTGCAACACCGTCGGTCGAGTAACGAATGAAACGCCCTTTAAGATCTCACTACGTTTGTATACAGGTCAAGTGCATGTGAGTTCTGATATTAGTCTTAAAAACAAGCAGAGTATCATTCATGTTAAAGTAAACTTTTTTTTTTTTTTTTTGTGTGTGTTTTGTCAATCTCTGTGATTAGCAAGTTAGACCGAAATTGAAAATGTTGACATACCTAGCATAGACTAGAATTCTATTGCGAGTACGCGTGCGTTTAACTTCTTGCATGGAAAGCAAGCATCTACAAGAATGAATAATGGAAACCCTAGCTCTCTATCGATCCCGGACGTACCATCAACCGGCGTTAATGCCTTATGTAGCTAGATATATGCACTCGATCTCTCCACTAGTTATCCGTTCCTGCATCTCGATCTCATGTGGGAGTACTCGTGACTCTTAACTCTTAGACTGGCTTTGGCTTGTATATATGCTTGTGCCATCTTTGTACCCAATGCAATGGTTTTAAATCCACACTTTTGGTCGATAGAACGAACAATTGAAATTCTTGTAATTTCACCGGCCCTCAGCTCTCTGTTGTACTGTTTGTGTGTTTCCGGCTAGTATAATTATCACTAGGCTATGGTTTCATGATAGTGTGTGTGTGTGTGTGTGTGTTTAGTTTCGGATGAGAGAGCGGGACATGTGGGAAGGCGGAATGGTGCAATGCTAAAAAAGCGATACACCATGCAGCGCTCAATTTTACCGTCCAAAAGTGTTTTGAGCAGTCTAAATTTTAAAAGAACTCTTTTCCAGATTTTAAAACACTGAACCATTGATTGTCGAGATGTAAACATTACAATGTGGCAATATCGCTTGGGTATCGTCCCACTCGTGCCTAAAGGCACGTCACCAAAAAAAATCGATCTTGAAATTAATTAGTCACACTTCAATCAATTCGGCCAATTGAGAATAAATTCTCTCCGGCTGATCAAGAAACCCAGCCATTTCCGCCCCACCAATAATTGAGTGACACCGCAGTGAACGCCTTTAAATACTTTGAAAGGTGACGTTCTCAAACAGAGGGCTACAACAGTACAAGTACTATGGTTACTTTAACTAGGGTTGGCTTTTCCATTACGTTTCCATGTTTTTGAACGATAATTCTTTTTTTTTTTTTTGGTACATTTGAACGACATTTCTTTTCCTTTGAAACCGATCTACTTAGATTTTTGGGATTTTTGGACTTTTGTTCTTATTCAAGTTTTTTTTTGTACTACTCCATAGTATATATTAATTTTAAGTCTAACTTTTGTGAATTATTGATTCATCGTATCAAGACGAATCGGAAGAGTGAGAAATTATGATTTTTACCCAAATTTGTTTTGAAATATCCAAAATAAAATTGGCTTTTTGCGCTCTTATCTTAGATATCTGAAAAAATATTTGTGTAAAAGTCATAATTTTTTACCTTTCCGATTCATTTCGTTGAGACGAATCAATAATCCACAAAAATTTTGACGCAAAACTAACAGACGCTAATTTATTTTGAGGCCTCATTCGTTTTGTCTTGAGTTTGCGCAAAACTTTTGTTGATTATTGATTCGTCTTGACGAAAAGAATCGGGAAAATAATTTTTTTTTTACTTTTACCAAAATATTTTGGAAAATAATAACCATTTTTTTAGCAAAATAAGTCAATGACATAGTAAAAAACAAATTAACTTTTCTGATTCCTCTCGTCGAGACGAATCAATAATCTACAAAAATTTAGTGCAAAACTAACAAATACAATAAAAAAATTCAAAATACAGACAAAAACGAAAAAGCACAAAAATCCTTTAGCGGAATGACAACTAAAACTGATTTGTTTCAACAAATTAACTGGGAAAAAATAAAATAATAAAAAAAAAAAGGAAAGGTGCGTTTAGTTTAACTATTAGCTGATTTTTGGGCTTCTCTTTCAATAGAACAGTGTAGTGTACTTCCGTAATGGTGGGGAAGTAATAAAATAGTGGGAAAATTTTAAAATGGCACCTGAACTTTACTCCAAATGTCACAGAGATACCTAAACTTAAGTTTATTTCAATTAAACACTTGTATTAACAAAATTTCCAAATTTAGACACCTGAATTTAAATTTATTTCAATTAAACACCTGTACTAACAAAATTCCCAAATTTAAACCCCCGCCATTATACTCCGTCCTAAGAATTGCTGACATGACATCTCCAACCTTTTTAAGTTGCCCCATTGCACATGTATATAAAAATAAGAAAATCCGAACCATAAGAAAATCAGGGCGAGTGGACCTGAAAATTACTATATATATATATATATATATATATATATAAATAAGATTGGGACATTGGGGGTGTCAATATATATATATATATATATATAGTTCTTTTCAAGTCCGGACCTCCCATTTTCCAATCGAATTTCAATGATCCGAGTCGCTCAATGTGATCAGAATGTGATTTTAAGGGTACCCACGAAAAATCAGCAAAAAAAATGATCAGGAAGGGCTTGATCTGAACAGTTTTTTATTGAATGGTTCAGTAAAAAACTGCTTGGATCAAATCCTTCCCGATCATTTTTTTTCTGATTTCTCACAAATGCCCTTAAAATTACGTTCTGAACACATTGACCGGCTCGGATTATCGCAAATCGATCGGGAAATGGAAAATCCAGACCATAAGAAAATTCGGACGAGTGGACCTAAATATATATATATATATAGAGAGAGAGAGAGAGAGAGAGAGAGAGAGAGAGAGAGAGAGAGGATAAGATTGGGACATTGGGGGTGTCTATATATATATACACACACACACATACACACACACACACACACTAGCGAATGTCTGTGCCTAAAGGCACGACTCGAACATTCAGCACACTCGTGAAATTTATCTAGCGCATGCGCATGCCCATGCATAAAGGCACGACTTAAACATTCAGCACACGCAATTAAATATTGAACCAACGAAAACGCATAGAATAAACTTCAACGCTTAAAACTTGATCAAATAAAAAAATAGCATCCAAAACACCGATGAAACTAAAAAATGATACACAGTAATGAAAATGCCTGCCACAATGAGACTTCTAAAATGAAAACATAGAAACATGTGAAGACTAAAAATCTTGAAGACTATTGATCCTTTTGTTTTTCAAGGCTTCTCGATCTCAATCCTAGAAAAAAATAATATGTCAACAGAATCCCAGTTAGTATGCCAAGTCATTTGTCTAAAGGATGATATGTCAACTAAAGTATAATACTATGCAACTCATTATACCTAGTATGATAAAGCAAACTACAACAGAATTTCAGGGTAAACAATATTGGTTGTAAAATCTGTTTCTTCTTCGGGGAGAAAGACAGTTATACGGTCAAAAGATGTGCACCTTGATAACGCCACATATAGTTGTCTATGACTAAATACAGGTGTGCGCAAATCAACCCCAACGAATTTCACCGATTGTCCTTGTGATTTGTTAATAGTCATAGCATATACTAAGCGAACTGGAAATTGACATCTTGTCGTATGAAAAGGAAAATCTGAAGATGACGGTGATAAAGATATTTTTGGTATGAAGGCAAATTTGCCAAATTTTTCGCCTGTTGAATTTTTTAGGTTTTCCCGTATCGAAATATATATATCGTACCTGTACATGCGCTTTAAACAACCCAAGTTTACAAATGAGTCCTTAGGCCTTGTTTGGATCAATTTTCTTTTCAATGGGTTATCTTTTTTGACCTTTCCCCAATTGATTGGGACGCAAGGCTCGGTTTAGTTTCGTTTGGTAAGTACTCTTAACATGTTTTCCTCAGCGAAAGTCAATATTGTTAGTTAGTGAGGTTTGAACCCCTATTAAATGCGTGGGAATAAATGTTACTTACCACTCCACTTGCTATTTTCTTAGCATTACCTGAAGTTTGTTCGCTAGAACCTTAATCAACTAAAGCCATTTAACAAATTTGTTCATTTAGTTTTTCAAAGATTTCATAAAATGCGTTCCTACTCATTTATAAACAAAAATTGTGTTAGGGAAGTTTCCAGCCGTATGATGAATTTTGTAGATTTCTCCCCCCTAACGAAATACCTATATCGTACCAGTACATGCACTTCATAGATTACAAAAAAAAGCGCATCAATGTTGAATCTCAAGTACTCTAAGACAGTGTTTCCCTAAAAAAATCCAACTTGGCTTTTCGTTTTTTCTTTATTCATACTAAATCCGCGTCAAAAATGCTACAAGCACAACGTGCGGACACACAACCAGGTGCACAACGTGATGACGTCAGCATGACGCCAGCAGAAACGACGTCGTTTCACTTTTAAAAAAAAAAAAAACCCAACGCGAGCAAAATGTTGCCGATTTTCCCCTTCCCCTTCCCCTTCCCCAGCCCCTCCCCACTTTCACAATCAAAATACAGAGGCGAGGGAGAGAGGGGGGGGCTCCACCACCACCGGTGTCGGCGACCACGATTCCACTCCCCACCACCACCGGCGAATCACAGAGTGCAGAGAGTTCACCTGAAGAGTTCTTGTAGCAAACTCAACTCCGACAATGGATTTGGACTCCAAGCAGAACTCATTACGGGAAATGTTGGATTTCCCAACCCCATTGTCCCCGATCAGTACGATCTTGAAGAAATAGTCGTAGTCGTGATCTATCTTAGGCGCCATCGTTTTGACTCCCTCTCTCTCTCTACTCCTTCCCAGCCATAAAACCCACAAATTCAGATCCAAATCACACAGATCTCACCCGAATCCAAGCAAACCCACAAAAATCACACACAAACACGTACCTTTAGTACAGAGAACGAAGGCAAAAGGGATTTTGGGATTGCTGTAAATCTTGAGATGAATCGGTGGGATGGGTAATTTTTGTCTCGAAGGTGTTTGATGATTTGTCGACAGATGGGAAAGAGAAGAAATGGAGGAAGCAGGAAGCAGGGTCTTTTTTCTTTCTTTTTTTTAAGTGAAACGACGTCGTTTCTGCTGACGTCAGCACGTTGTGTAATTGGTTGTGTATCCGTACGTTGTGTTTGTAGCATTTTTGTTGTTAATTTTGCATTAAACTTGTGTGGATTATTGGTTTGTCTTGACAAGATGTATCGGAAAAGAAGAAAATTATGACCGAATCTCAAATTTTTTAGATAAAAGCCAAGAATGATTCAAGATTGCTCCTGTCATTCCTACTTAATTCGTCTCCAACTAACCAAATTCAATGTCATCACACATTCAAGGAAAATAAATGCAGATAGCCAGGTACCCACAACCCCACATCATTCATAACAGGCTATAAATCCAAGAATAACCCCAGATTATCCTCATAACATGCAAGTCAAACTCCAAAAACCCAATTTTTTTTAGCAAACCAAAGCATCATTGTTTCAATATGTAAACAAATGTGTTGTGAATTGAGAGCGTGAGTCAGCTGCTTTCATACAAAACCCACTAATTGACTCCCAGTTTGGAGCTATTGTAATCCGGTATGCTTTTAGTCAATTTATTCATCTCCAAAGAAGAAAAGGAAGGAGATGAGAGAGTGAATATATACCTGGGTTTCTTCTACCTCCTCTTTTCCTTCATTGTTCCTATTTGTTAATTGAGAGAGAGAGAGAGAGAGAGAGAGTGAGAGAGAGAGAGAGAGACGGAGCAGGATGAGAGATGGCACAGTGAGGCTGGTGGGAGGATATATATAGTTATCGGTAATTGCTGGTATGGAGACAGATCAGAATCACAAAAGCTCAGAATTGTGCGAGACGCATCGGAATGGGCCCCGACCCGACTATGTGTATCCAATGAGCGATGTAGTTTGTGGGCTAGGCCCGCTAGGGCTGTTGATTTTATAGGTTGCGTAACCGGTTCGAGTTTGACTCAAACCTAGGCAAGCCCAGTTCAGGTTCGGCTTGTCAAATTTTAATTGTTCGAGCTCTGCTCGAGTTCGCTTAAAAACTTAATGAACGAACCTGAACATTTTGGCATCATAATACATCACCTTTAATACAAAATATAAGTGTTTATTTTTTTTAAATAAGTATTTATTTTAATTAGTGGAACATGCCCTAAAACTCAACGATTCTGCTCGTTTGTAGCCTAGTATGGAATAATGACATAAAAATTCAGTTAAATTAGTTACTCACTTATCAGTGAGCACTCCTGAATTGATATCCATAGAATTATTGGACCCTAAACCTTTAGTTGCTCTTGAAAAAAAGAGAAATGCTAGATATAAAGAAAATTTACCCATAAAGTATTCCGAAAAAAGCAATTAGTGGTTAAAAATCACTTTGATGATTGAGTCACACACATCAAAGAGAATCTCAACCATTAGTTGCTCTATTCGAGATACTTTCAGGGTAAGTTTTCATTGTCCCTAACATTTTTCAAAAAAGAACCCCTAGTTGTGGAGACTTGGTATTGTGGAGGGGCAATAAGGTCTATACACTTTATTTGGTCAACTCTATATTTTACTTTCATAAAATTCAACTCTATTTTGGTTCCAGACTCGAAATCTCCATTCCGGCTCCAGTAGCCATAATCCATACACGCGCGTGTAAAAACTCCCGCTCATAATTTTTCTACCTTTTAAATCTCAGGTTATCTTTCCGATTAAAAATTTAAGTGTGTTCTTCAACTATTTTTCTTGTTAACCCCAAGGGGTTTCCATTTCTACGGAGGCCAAACATTCCAAACCTTGGAACCACTAAGGATTATACCAGGTCGTTTACATTCAGGGTTCCAATATTAGTCGTAGTGTGCCAAGCCAAGCAGGCCCGCACATCGATCCTGTTATCCAAAAAAAAATTATCTTCCTTGTTTTGCTCTAATTTAAAAGAAATTGAATTCGAAGACTTTGAGCACCCCTCCCCACTACATTATTACAAGAATTGTGCTCTGAGTAGTTTCAATATAGAAATGAAAAATATATTTCTACCCAAAAAAAAGGTTTGAGGTGTTGAACTCAGGCATCCTACAATTCAGTAGCATGCACAAACCACAAGCCCCAAGACATGAACAATATTGTTATTTTTTGGAGTAGTTTATTTTTAATACTACAACACACTTGTGTTGAGGGGGGCCTATTTTTCTCTTCAATTTCGGGACCTAAAGAGGCCACACCTCCGACTTCACTTTAGAGCCGGCCTTGATCATCAAATTAAGTCAGCATTGCTAGAGGTTGAATCACCGAAAGGTGGGCCGGGGGTGGGAAGTGCGATGGTAGTGGAGTGGTGATACTCTATATAACTATGTAGGCATGTCATTTGGTCTTAAAATGTAAAATTAGGAGGGAGATATGGCGTTCTTTGGTGACAGCTCCATGGCCGGAGGTTCTAGTACTGGCTGGTCTCCCCAGCCCGATGATTGTACTGGTCTGATTTTTTCACTTCCAGTGGGTGTATAGAAAGACACAAATGGAAGGGAAGAAGAGAAGCATTCTCATATCACTGTGATTTCAGTCTTTATAATTACAAACTTGATAGAACGGTGCTACTAGTACAGCAGCGGCGCACAGATCCCGGCTAAATTTTGAAGCAAAGTTTGATGATTCATAAACATCCTTCCCGATATCGGATTGAAGTGATTTTTTACAGGAACCTTAAACGAAGTATTTTGAACAAAATGAGCAAGTCTGATCATTTTCGCGGGACCCGAGATGAGTGCAAAAGGGATCTGTGCGCGACTGCTGTACAGCAATTGTTGTACCAGTAGCATTTCTAAACATGGCACAAAACCCTAACTCTGCTATTTCTATCCCAGGTCTTGGATCTTGATTACCATCGATAATTCAATACTGCCCAAATTTACATTCAGCTGAAACTCAACACAAATGACATTAAAAGAATTCCAAACTACTGCCAGCTGGGCCACTACTAGCTAACTCAACTAAACAACTTACCCCAACTGCCAGGTGGACTCAACTAATTAACCATTGCATTATTTACCAAAACTGAAATATTAGCTGCCAAAACTAATCATTAGTGAGTCTCCTTCACGGTAGGTGGGCGAATAAGTTTTTCAGTCTGTTCAGGTTGTTCATTTTGGTTTGGAGTTTATTTCATCTGCACTTTTGGCTATGGTTTGAGTTAGGCCGGTGTCCCTTTGAGCTCTACTACTAAAATCAGAGACGGGTCTGATGCCTTGCATATATGTAGGGTCCTGCTATAGGCACCGAATGGTCTCTTACTGAAATCGTACCGTGGGCCGCGCCGAGCTGTCTTAGGCCACCGGACAACCAATTCGAGTCGTCTAAAAATTCTATAAAAAAAAAAGAGGGGACCCACGCAGGAATCAATGGCATCCGATGTGTATAGGATGCTTGATCCCTACACCCTATTTTTTTTTAATTTTTGGACGGCTCGGATCGGCCGTCAGTACGATTTCGGTAGGGGACCGGTCGGTCCCTATAGCTTTATGAATTTATGTATGGTCTGTCGTGATAGTATATGCTTTGGAGATCCTCCTAGTGGATGTGCTCTGGCGTCTAGGTTTTGGTAGTTTTGATTCATCCCTGTATTTTTTGATGAAATCATTGTAGGTTGTATAGCCTTCGGACTTTTATCTACGGATATTGCGAAATGAATTGATTGTCTATTTTTTTTTAAAAATGTACTATAGTACATGTTTTCGACTTATTCCAGAGGTGGTTTTTTTTTTTTTTAATCAATATTCCAGAGGTGTTCTCTGCTGAAAATTTCATCAATTTAATCTAACACACGTTAATTTCATCTCATATGCCTATTCTAGCGAGGTCAGGCATGTCAAAAACTATACGTTTGAAGATAGATAGATAGATATATAGGAAATGCTACGGTGTCCACCCGCCGTTTGGGGGCACCGTAACTTTTGACATAACTGACCATTAAAAGCATAACAAAAATCAGTGATGTGTATAACCAAAACCTTACAAAAGCATAACCTCTAGAATCCCCAAAATTTCTGGGGATTTTGGGGGTTATGCCTTTATAATGCCAGTGTTATACATATCACTAATTTTTGTTATGCTTTTAATGGCTAGTTATGCTAAAAGTTACTGTGTCCCCAAACGGCGGGTGGACGCCGTAGATACAAAAGTGAGTCAGGTGTATCTTAGAAAATGGATTCTTTACATAGATGGGTAGAGTATAAATAATAATACATGCATATCGTCGGTGTTATTTATCGAAAAAAACAAATACTATTAAGCTAAGAAATCAAACCACGAGAACACAACAAGATTATAACATGGTTCGCACAATTTTTATTTTTAGTCAAATTTGCCTACTCCACGACAACTTCATCTGTTTTTAATTAATACTATAAATAAATTTCAATCATTCACACATATATAAATCATATAACATTATCCAAAATAATAGATTTACAAAATCAAGGAGATATGCATCATGTAAATCATATAAAATTATTCTAAATAATGGTTTTACAATGTGGAGGAGATATGCATTTTTTGCTTTATTTAAAGATATATATTCAAGTCCTCGCCTCGATCTATCACTTCTCTCTTCCTAGCTACCCTCTTCTCTGCGAAATTTTTCAGTGCCGAGTGAGCACAGGTCACGTGGTGCCGAACCTCATCTTGGTTGTCCATATGTGTTTTGAACGGTCCAGATCGATTTGAATAATTTTTTAGTGTAAAATTATCAAAACATCCCTTTAAACCAAAACAAATCTAAGCCGTCTAAAACACGTTTGAACGGTCGATATGCATGCTCAACACTACATGGCCCGTGCCCACCCAACACTGAAAATTTTCTCCTCTTCTCGCCACCGGCCCCCACGGTTGCTTCCTTTCATAGATGCCTTCATTTCTTCGACAAACGGTACCCCATCGCCAACCTCCCCTCCCCTCCCCTCCCCTCCCCTCGACTCTTGCTTTATTTTTGGAGTAAATTACAGTAAACCCCCCTCAACTAACCCAAATTTTCACGTAACCCCCTCCGACTACAAAACCTAACAGTGTGCACCCTCTAACTATCCAGAATTGACACTTAACCCCCTTTTGTTAGGTCTTCGTAGGAAAAATGCACCGACGGCCGTCTCCGGCCACCGGGCGGCCGATCCGAGCCGTCCAAAAATTTTTAAAAAAAAAAACCGAGTGGGCTAGCGCGGGAATCAACGGCATCCGACGTGCGTAGGTACTCGATCCAAACATCCCAAGAATTTAAATGAAGTGTTTAGATCGAGCACCTACGCACGTCGGATGCCGTTGATTCCAGCGTAAGCCCACTCGGTTTTTTTTTTTTAAATTTTTGGACGGCTCGGATCAGCCGCCCGGTGGCCGGAGACGGCCGTCGGTGCATTTTTCCTACGAAGACCTAACAAAAGGGGGTTAAGTGTCAATTCTGGATAGTTAGAGGGTGCACACTGTTGGGTTTTGTAGTTGGAGGGGGTTAAGTGAAAATTTGGGTTAGTTGAGGGGGGTTTACTGTAATTTACTCTTATTTTTGGCCGTAAGTGTATGGACCCCATCACCATAATTTTTTCGGTAATTATCGTGTGACATTTTCGTTTGTCTCATTTAAATTTTAAAAAATGATTATGGATCATTTGACCCAATCAACTGGCCTTAAAATTTTAAATTCAGCAATACTGACAGGGACACAACATTTCATCATAACACTAAGCACACATGTACCAATCAAAGATTTGAATATAGACAAGGAAACCACTGCAAAGAGATTGTCTAAGTCCGAACACTTGCATTATTGTTTCTCTCTGGTGCTCCTGGCGAGCTCACACTCTCCTTCTCCATGACATCCTCCCTTGCTCCTCACCAAACCTTCAATCCCTCACCCAAAGAAAACAGGGAAGAAGAAGACTACGAAAAAACCTACCACAATTACAACCAAATGCTCCAAACACTCCCCAGAGCCAGAGGCTGGAGGACTCAGCACGTCGTCAAGTACCAAAGCCAATGGCTAAACCCAGACACCGCCCTCAAAGGAGCCCTCTTGCTCCAAAACCACTTCAAGCCCAAACCCACAGACACCTTCCTCGCCGCCTTCATGAAGTCCGGCACCACCTGGCTCCGGTCCCTCCTCTTCGCCACCGTCAACCGCTCCCACTACGACTTCTCCTCCCACCCCCTTCTCACCACCAGCCCCCACGACGTCTTCCCCTTCCTGGACAGCTATATTTACGACAAACACCCCGTCACCGACCTCGACTCCCTCCCCTCACCTCGGTTGTTCGCCACTCATTTCTCCCACGACTTGTTTCCGGAATCCGTAAAGGGTTCTTCCGGAAGCAAGTTTGTTTACATCTGGCGCGACCCCAAAGACGTGCTCGTTTCGAAGTGGCACTTCATGAACCGGCTCAGATCCAAGGACCTACCGGTTCTCACGCTTCACGAGGCGTTTGAGTTGTTCTGCGACGGGGTCTCCGAGTACGGGCCATTCTGGGATCACGTGCTGGGGTACTGGAACGCAAGCGTGAAAGCGCCCAACAAGATACTGATTTTGAAGTACGAGGAGGTGAAGAGAGAGCCGGGGGTTCACGTGAAGAGGTTGGCGGAGTTCATGGGGGTTCCATTCTCGGCGGAGGAAGAGGAAGGAGGGGTGGTGAGGGAAATAGTAGAGTTGTGTAGCTTCGACAAGTTGAGGAATTTGGAAGTGAACAAGACCGGGGTGTCTCGGTTCCATAGGGACGTTGTGGTCCAGAATCGAGATTTCTTCAGAAAAGGCGAAGTTGGAGATGGTAAGAATTACTTGACTGAGGAGATGATAGAACGTCTGGATCACATCACGAAGCGCAAGTTTGAGGGCACTGGACTGGAGTTTGGTGCACCGCTGCAGTAAAATCTCACCACATTGATCTAGGTTTTGAGCTATATTTGGGTCGGGATTTATTGTTAGATTATGGCTTCGTAGGCCTCTTTGGGTGTATGAACTGTATTTGTTTTATCTGGGCTTTTAAGTGTTGTTTGGGACTCTATTATTCTGGTTGTATTTTCCAATTTCTGGTTGGAATCATTTTCCTTTATCCCTAATAAATTGTTATTTTGCCGATTAAAAAAAAACGTGCGTCACCTTGCATTATTATCAAAGAAAAAAGTCTGGGTTTTGATGTTATGAACAAAAGTAGTGTATTATTGATGTTTAAGAATTTTAATCTTTTTTTTGTTCTTCAGCAGCATTTTTATGAATAATAATCCCTTCATCCCTTAATAAATGTCAATGTTACTATTCCGGATGTTTTAAAAAATTATTTATATCTTCTAAAGTATATATTTTTTATATGCAATATGGATCTTGTTCGATAGATCTCAATTGATTATATTAGACAAAGTTTTAAATATTATAAAAAATAGTATAAATTAAAAGATATGATTAATTAAATTTAAAATATGAAAAAGTGCAACTGAACACTTACTTGAAGACAGATGGAGTAAGTCGTTTCATCGGAATTGAAAAGGTTAAATACCGGGACACCTCTCGAACTATTCTTATTTGTCTCGCTCACCCCCTCATAGAATTTTGCCTACGGCCAACCCCATGAGCAAAGTTTTTTTGTCCTATAGACCACTTCCGTTAGGTTTCCATCCAAAACTGTTAGACAGAATGAATGAAAAGCCCATTTTACCCTTACATATATATACCACACCAAACCACCATCGGTTCATCAGTTCATTCCACCACCATCACGCCACACCAGTTCATTCCACCACCAAACACCACCACCATTTCCGTCCATACACCATTTCATTCCACCACCATTTCTGTCTTCGTCTTTTTCTCCTCACCACCACCACCATCACGCCATTCACCATGGCCAAACACCACCACCGAACACCAACTCATTCCAAACACTTCTCTATTTACAAAATCATTGGGAGTGCTGATGGAGATACACAATTTAGGGTTCTAATCGAGTCCTTTGGCACTCGAATCGACAGACCCATGTGTGAATCCTATCAAAAGCCTTCGAAAATAGCAGCATCTGGTATGAATCTCACTGAATCTGCTCTCAATCGAGTGGGACAGATGTGATAAGGGTTTGCGAAAGGCTGAATCAAAGGTTACACGGACGAATAGGATTTGAAAGATTCTAGAATAGCTCGATTAGGGTGCCCCCAGTGTTTGTTGGTCTTAATCTAGGGATTTCGAGATCTGATTAGGGCTCGTATAGGTTCGAATCAAGTCAAACACCCTTCAAAATGGCTCAAATTAGGGTTTTGAAATTCGATTTGAGATTATTTTGGTGTTTTTGAGTTCAATCTGTGGGTTTTTGGTTGATTTTGAGTTTGACAGGTATTGTTCTTTGTTCAAAGGTTGTCGGTCCAATCGATGGTGGTTGCTGGCATGGGTGGTGGTCTTCGGCGTCGACGGTGGTTGCTGGTGTCCATGGTGGTCGGTGGTGGTTGCAATTTGGTGGTGGTGATTGTGGTGGCTGGTGGTGATTTCGGGGGGAAAGAGAAAGGGAGAGGAGGTCATGGAGACAACGACGTCGACGCTAGTGGGGACGTTGAGGAAGTAGGGGGTCATGGAGGGGTCGGGCTCGCGGGTGATGAAGATGGGGTTTGGGCTTGTTTTTGGAGCCGGGCGGGCAGCAGTAGGGGTGGTGGTCTTAGGGGTTAGGGTGGTGGTTGGGATGGTGGGGCTGTGTGGTGGCGGTGGTCGGGTTCGTCGGGGGTGAGCCGAAAGTGGTGGGGGTGGTGGTGGAGGTGGGGAGGTGGCGGTGGAAGTGGTGGGGCTATGGTGTATTTCAGTGTTAGGGTTTCATAGAGAAGGAGAGGGCAAAATAGGAATATTTTCTCACATTTCGAAAAAATTAGGGCAAAATTCTAACAGTTTTGGATGGAATCCTGATGGAAGGGGTCTATACAACAAAAAAACTTTGCTCAGGGGGCTGGCCGTAGGCAAAATTCTATGAGGGGGTGAGCGAGACAAACGGGAATAGTTCGATGGGTGTCCCGGTATTTAACACGAATTGAAAATGTATGGAATGATGATGGAGACAGTAGCGGCACCAGTGGTGGTTGTGGGAAATTTCTAGGTAATTGGGTTTCCATGATTTTTGAGTATTTTTATCGGAAAGTCTGCACTTACTGATCCAAAATCCCGACGGTAATCCCGACATCCCACCGGGCACACTCCAGCCACCGGACGGCCGATCCGAGCCATCTATAAATTCTATTAAAAAAAAACCGAGTGGATCCACGCAAGAATAAACGGCATCCGACGTGTGTAGATGGCCGATCCAAACAATCCATTTTTGTGTTTGGATCGGCCAAAAATGGAGTGCTTGGATCGGCCACCTACATACGTCGGATGCCGTTTATTCTCGTGTAAGCCCACTCCATTTTTTTTTTAAGAATTTTTGGATAGCTCGGATCGGCCGTACAGTGGCCGGAGTGTGCCTGGAAGGGCGTCGGGATTCCGATTGAGATTTCTCCCGTCGGGAACTGTAACTCCACTGTATTTTTATTGGGTGTTGTTTTCAAGTAGCATTATACTAAGGTTTCTTGTTTTATTCACATTTGTTCTATTTTTATTTGTATAAAAATCGAGAGGGCGAGTAGCAACATTAGAAGGGTTTTGCATACTCCTTGAAGCTCTTTCAACGCTTTTCTTTGCCGATCATATTGATTTCATCTTTTATATTTATGCTGAATTTTTTTTTGATCCATACAAAAACATATTTAAATGAATGGATGGAAATTCGAGTTCAAAAAAATAGAAGGGATGGAAATAAAAAAAAAATGGTTCTTTGTCATACCCGGACCTTACACTCTACCATGGTACAGCTTCCAGATTTGCTTGGAAAACAAGTTTTTGCCAGAAAGCATGTGTAATACAAGTTTTAGTCAAACTCATGGCTCTTGCTCTCGAATTGGCTTGTATAGGGTTGCAAATGAATCACGTTAATTATTCGCAAATTGTTTGGAGACTCAGTTCCATAATAAAAGCTTGTTCAAGTTTAATTCGTTTACTAAGCAAGTAGAATCTAAGCCATAATTTTAGTCTCATTTAATACAAAAACTGCACCTGAGTATCTGGTTTGATCATTAGGCTTGTAAACCTAGATGTTAGGTGTTGTAACGTCCTAATTTTTGGGAACCTTATTTAAGTATAATACAACTAGTGTTTGCTCATGCCTACGGCACTAAGCACCCTGGTTGGAATTGCCCGTGCCTACGGCACTTGCTAGATAGTGGCTCAAACATTAGTGTGTAGTATGTGATCATTTTTTTAGTGGCACGAAAAAGAATTGCCCGCACTCAATATATCAACTCAAAAAAAAAAAATTACCATTGGCATGTGGAGGAATTTTGTTTTTCTTATCCAACATCAGCAGTTCTAATCCAACTTAACATTTTTTCATCAATCAGAAATTAGAAAATATCAAGACCTCTCTACAATTGAATCCATTGCCAAGACTGTCCGTTAACATACTTGAAATGTGAAAAAAAATTAAAAATTTGAAAACCTTGTCTAGTTAGTTACAAACCGGAAATGGAGATGGAAACTATCAAAAAGTCGGCACTAACATGATTCTCTCTCAACCATTCGCCTTTCTAATAGAGAAAATGCTCAATAGAAGTAGCACCCAATGTAAGGAACAAAACACATACCGGTCGAAACACTCTTTTGACTACTTAAGAGTTCATCTAGACCATAGCCACCTTCAGCAATTGTTATTTCCCAAGCATAACCCTGCCACCAGATTACAAAGTTTGGAAGTTAAGGAAACGATGCAATATGAAGCAGGAAAATTATCCAAACCCGGCAATGATTTTCGTCCACGACACTACATTTCTCACGGACATTTCATCAAACACTTCGTATGTAACACCCCGATTTTCTAAGAAATTTCAAAAGCATTAATATATAATACTTAGCATAAATAATATTCTTTTTATTACAAACCACGGAACAGTATCTTCTTATTACAGCTTAAGGTCAAAACTAATATGCTCTACCCCACATGTACGGAGGCCTTTGGGTGACTCAGAGCGACTCTAGTTCTTATACAGATTCCAAGCATAATCTTGCTCAGTCTCTACCCCTGGTTTCTCTCCTGAATAGTACAGATTCAGCTCGCAAGGCTGATCTTTTATGTCATCACTACCTGCAGCTTCTGGCAAATTGATCGCCAAAGTAACCGATTTATCAATATACGAATGTCTCAATGATAAATCACCCAGAAGATACCCTAAACCCATAACCCATAAAATACAAGCAATAATATAATAATGAGCACAAAGAAGAAATTTACAGCAATCAAGAGCATATTATGAATTATCTTGTCTTTAAGTGATTTCTAGATTTCTCTACCACGAAAAATAATCCTCCAAAACAACCTCTGAACTATGGCGACTCTGCCAATTTACCCTCTCCTTGCTTACCCAGCCTGCGGTCCCAGACGAATAAGACCAAACTATATGTCGGGTCGAACTCGGCTGTACCATCACAAGGAGCGAATGATAACCAGCCAACCGCTAGAAATGATACCCATACTCCAGTTTCATCCAATAAATTCACCCCCGGAATATCCGAAAGATAAATCCAACAGTGCCATGTTCAGGGTTCACAAGATGATGATCCACTGACCTTAAACCACAAGTGCCGACACCGATGACCATTCTTTCAGGAAACCCACGATCCTCGGCCACTCTGATTATCTCCTGACCGTAGCAACAATAATTCCACTTTCCTTAAGAATTTAACGTCTAATCATTTTGGAAAAAAAAAAAAGTCTAATGATTTTATTCCAACGTACAAATACCGCCCGAGATACCTATTGTCCAATTTTTACACTCACGTAACAACAATAAGGTAATAATTACTTCTGCGTTTTTTGCACCGCCACAGAGATGGCAATAATAACTGACTCACTCCCGTTACAAATTTCAAGCATAGGGCCCAATGCTTTGTACTATGCTTTTACAAAGCTAGTTTAATTTCGTCCCGTCTAAGAGCCCACCACCATCACCATCATGTGACATAGAACAGTAGCGGTTTTCAACAACAACCAAAAAAAAAAAACAAATGAGTTTCACCGACTGAAACACGATTTCGTTTCTTTTGATTTCCAAACTTTAAGTCTAACATAATCTCCAATTAATATACTTAAGGAGAAGTAGAGATACGTTTTGTCTACCTCTCCTCCAGCCGATTAAGCAAGAACCGATTTTTTGTGTTCGTCGGAGAAGATGGCTATAGAGTCCACTTCGGGATGTACTTGAGATGGTTGGAAAACGGTTTTGAGGTGCTTGAGAATTGAGGAGATGAATGGGAGTTCGAATTTGTGAAATGGTGTGGTATGGAACTAAACCCACTTTCTCTCTCTCGTACACTAAAACTCCATGGATGAGGAATCTAGCGAGCTCTCTCTCTCTCTCTCTCTCTCTCTCTCTCTCTCTCTCTCTCTCTCTCTCTCTGTGGACTTAGTGCAGAATAGGGGTGGTGGTTTATGCGTTTGAAGATATGGGAGAGGTGTAATGGTGGATGGGAGAGGGCTGATTTGCAGCTGTAATTTGCAGACCCATATGGAGTCGGTTAGACTCTGAGAGAGAGAGATTAGACGGAAGCCCCGTTCTAGAACACCTTCTTATAAAATAAGTATTTATTTTACATTTTCAAACTCAAAAATAATGTAAATAAAAAATAATTTTTTCAATTTTTTTTGCACCATATTAAAGATCTCAATGAGATCTATCAAACAAGATCCATTTTGATAGGAAAATAATTTGCGTAAGCAAATAATTTTTTAGCTTGAAATTGCCTTCTTAAAAAATAAGTACTTATTTTCCTTTCCGGCTACGTTCCAGAAGCCTAAATAAGTACTTAAAAAATAAAGATTTATTTTTAAACTTAATGAGTTTACGACAATAATTTTTTAATTTTTTTACAGGGTTTGATAGATCTCGATGAGAACTATCAAATAAAATCTATATTGCATATTTTTTTTATTTCAATAAGCTTATTGTTTTTAAGCTTGAAAATTACAAAATAAGTACTTATTTTTTAATGGGCCTTTTTGGAATAGAGAAGGAAAAAGTAAAAGAGAAGAGCATATTAGTAGCCGTGACTTTCAAATTTTGAACAAAGATTATGGTATTTATTTTTGTCCAAATAATGTAAGCTACTTACGAAAAATGCCATTGGTTTGTATGTGAAGGGTGAAGAAATTTGGACCGTTGGATTTGTTTGTATGGATAAATAAAATTTGTGTTAGAAGGAAATACCATTGAGAATGAATATTCCTAAAGAATGTTCCCAAAGACCATCCTGTTTTATTAGGTAGATAACAATAAGTTATAGAAATAAAATAAAAAGGTAAAGGTTAATTTTAATTAGAAATTATCATATTAATCGAATTCCAAAGTAGATTTTTAAATAATTAATCGGTTGCTTTAGATTTTTTGACTTAAAGGAATTTCTATTTTGAAAAAAAAAATAGGGCCAAAATTCCATATCTTTACAGGTGTATATAATGAGAATTTCATGAATAACTTATGTATAAAGGTTATCCTGTAGTATAAGCTTAGGGGTTGTTGTTCTAAAAAAGCCAATGGCTTTCCCGCAAAAAATGAGCCAAACAAAGCCACAAAAAAACGAAAATAAGCCAATAAACCAATTGTTTCGTCTTTATTCAAAAAAATTGGATTTCGGTCAAAAAATTTTACTTTTTAGATTCCTCTTATCATGAGGATGCAATAATTCCCAAAAAATTGACAATAAGCCAAGTGATACGAAAAAAATTTGAATAAGGACAAAAAATAAGCCACTTAGGCCTATTTTGCCCTGGTATGGGCCATGGGGGACGAAACTAGCTTTGCTTCCTCCCCTAAAACTCGTAAGAAATAAATATAGTTATTGAAATGAATTACTGTATTTTTTATCTTTATTCAAAAAAAATCGCATTTATTAGTGTTTGTCAATTTTTTATGAATTATTATTGCGTCACGACAAGAAGAATTTAAAAAGCAAAATATTAACATTGAAACCTAATTTTTATTTGAAGAAAGACGAAAATGAGTAGTCAAAAGCTGGCTGTGATTTTGCAGAAAGTCTGCTTGCACAGCAAAGGCTGCACAGCAGCCGTGCATAGATCAGTTTTGTGCTCGTTTCGGATCTCGCAAAGATGATTGGATCCACTCATTTTGTTGGCTAAATTTTGAAGCAAAGTTAGATGATTTGCAAACACCCTTCCTGATATCGGATTGAGGTGATTTTTTACAGGGACCATAAACGACGTATTTTGAACAAAATGAGCGGATTCAATCATCTTTGCAAGATCCAAGACAGTTATAAAACTGATCTGTGCGCGGCTGCTGTACAGCAAATGCTGTACCTGTAGCAACGTTCGTTATTTTGGTTGTTCTTCTGTTGCATGTTGTAAAAGTAATAAGTGGCAAGGAGAATTTTTCTTTTTGCACATCGGGTACTACGTGATATCTGTGTAGCACATTCGAGCCGTCCAAACAATGTAATGGATGACTCAAATTGAAATACTTTTCTTCTTTTTCTTTTCAAATCCGTTCAGTCCCATTCAATCTGAGTAGTCGGTTGCATTTTTGGACAGCTCAGATGTGCTGCACACTAAAACCTGAGAATTGAGGAGATGAATGGGAGTTTGAATTTGTGAAATGGTGTGGTATAGAACTAAAACCCACTTTCTCTCTCTCTCTCTCGCACACTAAAACTCCATGGATGAGGAATCTCTCTCCCTCTCTCTCTCTCTCTCTCTCTCTCTCAACTTAGTGCAGAATAGGAGTGGTGATTTATGCGTTTGAAGATATGGGAGAGGTGTAATGGTGGATGGGAGAGGGCTGATTTGCAGCTGTAATTTACAGACCAGTATGGAGTCGGTTATACAGAGAGAGAGAGAAATCTAAAAACTCGTAAGAAATAAAATACAGTAATTTAAATGAATTATTTTTTTATATTTAATAAAAAAATCGCATTTGTTAGTTTTGTGTCAATTTTTTATAAATTGTTACTACACCATGACAATAGAAATCTAAAAAGTAAAAATTAACATCAAAATCTAACCTTTTTTTGAGCAAGCCAGCTATTATTTTGGTTGTTCTTCTCTTGCATGTTGTAAAAGTAAGTGGCAAGGAGAAATTTTTTTTTGTTACAAAGCAGGTACTACGTGGTGTCCGTGCAACACATTCGAGACGTTCAAACAATTCAATAGATGGCTCAGATTGAAACAATCTTTTTTTTCTTTTCAAATCCGTTCGGAAGCATTCAATTATATTTTTGGACAGCTCAGATGTGCTGTACGAGTACTTCATCAGCCGTACCGTATTTGCACCCAATCTGAGCCGTGGGAAGTCGTTTTCTGTTGGTTGTAATATAATCTCTTCCTCTAGATTATAATTAGGTTTTCTTTACAAAGCACTAGCATCCTTCAGTTTCTCTCTGGTTCCAGAATCCCTCGCATGTCCTTCCTCCATGGCAGCTTCCCCGGCTTCCCACGGAACCTTCAAAATCACAGAACAAGGAGAAGAAGAAGACTACGAAAAGACCTACCAAAATTACAATCAATTGGTCCAAGGGCGGAAGTATGCATGGGCTACATTAGGCTGTAGCCCATGTGGTCTCCAAAAAAAAAAAAAAATTATATGTAAATTTTCGGTCCAAATGAATTTAGCCCAATCCAACCCACAGTCCGTTTTAATGGTGCGAAAATCTTATTTTTTTGATCATTTTATCCTAAAAGTTCATAAGTAATTTTTGTTTGTAGAGCGCTCATAATCAAATATCTGCTCTTTATTTGGAATCCTATAGCACAGATTCTTGATTATGATAGCTTTAGAGATAAATATTAACTATGACCCTTTAGAACAATATGATCAGTAAAATAAGATCTTTGCACTGGTTCAAACGAATTGAAAATTGAAGCATTTAATTTTTTTAGATTGTTTAATATATTAAAAGTATAATTAAAAAATTAAATGCTCTAATTTTCAATCAGTTTGAACCGATGGGGAGATCATATTTTTTTGATCATTTTATTTTAAAGGGTTATATATACCGAAGTATTGCAGTGAAATGTATTTTACCTAAGTTTTGACCGACAAGTGGGTTTTCTCGACTTTAGGTAGCTAAATAACTAATATTTGCTTTTTGCTACTTTGCCGTACATGCCTAATGGAACAACAAAATAAAATATATATATATATATATATAAAAAACTCTTTTATCGTTCTTCAAACTCGTTTGTACTTTTTTGCTTTATTTTTGACATTTATATATTTATGTACGAGTTTGCCTCTTTTTAGTTCATATAAATAAATTTTGGTCAGCCCGAGCCGGAATGGATTCCTGGTTCCGCCCTTGAATTGGTCCAAACACTCCCCAAAAGCAAAGGCTGGGGGGTTCAACACCTGGTCAAGTACCAAAACTTCTGGCTAAGCCCGAACACTGCCCTAAAAGGAATCTTCTTATTACAAAACAACTTCAAACCCAAACCCACAGACACCTTCCTCGCCGCCTTCATGAAGTCCGGCACCACCTGGCTCCGATCCCTCCTTTTCGCCACCTTTAACCGCTCCCGCTACAACTTCTCTTCCCACCCTCTCCTCACCACCGGCCCCCATGGTGTCTTCCCCTTATTAGACGTCTACATTTTCGATAAACACCCCATCGCCGACCTCGATTCCCTCCCCTCTCCTCGATTATTCGCCACTCATTTTCCCTACGATTTGTTTCCGGAATCTGTAAAGGGTCCCGGAAGCAAGTTTGTTTACATTTGGCGTGACCCCAACGACGTGCTCATTTCGAAGTGGCATTTCATGAACTGGTATAGATCTAAGGACTTACCGATTCTTACGCTTGACGAGGCGTTTGAGTTGTTCTGCAACGGGGTCTCGGAGTACCGTTCTGGGATCACGTGCTGGGGTACTGGAACGCAAGCGTGGAAGCGCCTAACAAGATACTGATTTTGAAGTACGAGGAGGAGAAGAGAGAGCCGGGGGTTCACGTGAAGAGGTTGGCGGAGTTCATGGGGGTTCCATTCTCGGAGGAGGAAGAGGAAGGAGGGGTGGTGGGGGAAATAGTTGAGTTGTATAGCTTCGACAAGTTGAGGAATTTGGAAGTGAACAAGACCGGGGTGTCTCGGTTCTGCGAGGAGATTGTGATCCCGAATCGAGATTTCTTCAGGAAAGGTGAAGTTGGAGATGGTAAGAATTACTTGACTGAGGAGATGATAGAGCGTTTGGATCGCATCACGAAGCGCAAATTTGAGGGTACTGGATTGGAGTTTGGTGCGCCTCTACAGTAAAATCTCATGACATTGATTCGGGGTTAAGTATGGGACATGCGTCCTGCATTATCAAATTAAAAAAAAGTGTGGATTTTGATGTTATTCTCAAAAGTAGTGTATTATTGATGTTTATGAATTTTAATGTTTTTTTGTTCTTCATCAGTATTTTTATGAAGAATAATTCGTTTCGATGATAGAAATCGAAAATGTATGGAATGATTGATGGAGGCAGTAGCGGCACCAGTGGTGATTGTGATGTTGTTCGTATTTGTTCTATTTTATTATAGCATAAAAATCGAGAGGGTGAGTAGCAACATTAGAAGGGTTTTTGTGTACTCCTTGGAAGTCTTTCAATGCAATGCTTTTCTTTGCCCATTGTATTGATTTCATCTTTTATTTTTACGGAGAACTTTTTTTTTATCCATACAAAAACATATCTAAATGAAGAGAGAAACTTATTTACGGCTCGGCCGTGGACGGCTTCTTTACCGCAGCAATCAATCACGACCGTCCAAAAGTGTTCTGGACGGTCTGAATTTTAATTAAAAAAAATTTTGGGGAAAATTGTGGAGTTGTGTAGTTTTGACAAGTTAAGGAATTTGGAAGTGAATAAGACTGGAGTGTTTCAGTTCAATGACGAGATTGTGGTCCAGAATTGAGATTTCTTCAGGAAAGGTGAAGTTGGAGATGGTAAAAATTATTTGACTGAGGAGATGATAGAGTGTTTGGATCGCATCACGAAGTGCACATTTAAGGGTACTGGATTGGAGTTTGGTGCACGCAAGTTCATGAAATCCTTTGATAATGTATCTCCATTGGCTGCGCTTGCCTTTGCAAATTTGCAACACCGTCGGTCGAGTAACGAATGAAATGCCATTTAAGATCTCACTACATTTGTTTACAGGTTAAGGTGGTGTTCCACTTTTAAAAAAAGTATTTTTTTTTTCTCAAACGAATGCAATTTCAAATTTAAATATAATTAAAATAAAAAATATTTTTTCAATTTTTTTTGCACCGTTTAAAAGATCTTAATGAGATCTATCAAACAAGATCTATATTGGTAGAAAAATTATTTGCGTAAACACATGATTTTTGAGCTTGAAATTACCTTCTTTTTTCAAAAGTTTCGTTTCGAAGAAACCGGAACACCCCCTACGTGCATGTGAGTTCTGATATTAGTCTTAAAAACAATCAGTGTATCATTCATGTTAAAGTAAACTTCTTCTTTTTTTTTTGGTGTGTGTTTTGTCAATCTTCGTGATTAGTTATTGGTCTCAGCGTAATTTGAAATGTATAGCGGCTTGTTCGGCTTAAAAAGCCATTGGCTTTTTCTCCAAAAATAAGCCAAATAAAGCCAAATAAACGAAAATAAGCCACTTGTTTCGTCTTTATTCAAAAAAAAATAAAAAATTGGATTTCGGTCAAAAAATTTTACTTTTTAGATTCCTCTTGTCATGAAGATGCAATAATCCCCAAAAAATTGACAATAAGCCAAGTAATACGAAAAAAATTTGAATAAGGACAAAAAATAAGCCACTTTGACTTATTTATCCGAACAACCCCTAAGTTGGACCGAAATTGAAAATGTTGACGTGCCTAGCATAGACTTGTTGGGTTTCCTCCTTAGTGGAAGCCCAATATTTGTTAGCCCAATTACAATTTGTGTTTGGCCCAAATGAGTTTTATTTGTGTGGGCTAATTTTTGGAATATTCTACACACTTTGGAGCACATGTTTGGCACATGATTTGTTGGGATCAGAAAAGCTTCTCCTGGAAGCTAATTTGTTTTCTCTGCTTTGAAAATTATCTCCACCACCCGAAAAGAAAAAAAAAACGAGAGAGTGCACTGTGTGTGAGAGTGTGTTTCGGTGGAGGAACGAAAGTAAGTGCAACCCTTGTGTTCTCCTGATTTCGGCGGCTTCTTCATCAACTTTGGGGCCGATTTTTTCTCTGATTTTGGACTACAGTGGAGGTTTTTGTTCATCTATTTGGTGAGGACTTTCCTCTTTGTTATTGCGTGATTGTTGGATACATCTTACCGTGTTTGTGAGATCTTATATCTCTTTGTAAACCCATTTGTAAAAACCTTTGTTGATTGTGAAATCGAACTCTGGTCCCATGGACGTACCTCACACTTTGGGAGAACCACGTAAAAATTCCTTGTGTTCGTTTGGTTTGTGGTTTGCGCATTTAGATTACGTTTGCTGCATTTATTCTATTTCCTTCGTGATTTACTTGTGGAAAATTCAGCATATTTTTTCCAACAACTAGAATTCTATTGCGAGTACACGTACGTTTAACTTAATTCTTGCATGGAAAGCAAGCATCTACAAGAATGATTCGAATGAATAATGGAAACCCTAGCTATTCCTGGACCATCAACCGGCGTCAATGCCTTATGTAGCTAGATATATATATATATATATATATATATATGCGCTCAATCTCGCCACCAGTTATCCGTTCCAACATCTCGATCTCATGTGGGAGCAGTGGCGGACCCAGAAATTTGACGTAGTGGGGGCACCAATTTTATTTGTAACGCCGTAATATGTGAGTTACAGTTAAACATATTCACACCAAAATAATTTTAGCATCCATGATAATGTAATAATTTAAAAGTATATATGCATTTTAATAACAAGCTACTTGGGCAAATTTGCACACCTTAACCATATGTGTTAAAACAAAATTATCACATGTTCATTATCTGTTTTTCTATTATTAACTCTACGAGTACAAATTTCGGAGACTAAAAATGTACAAATACAATGTGCGAGTTCATATTGAGTACTACATAAATGATGAGAGACGTTGGAGAGTAGGAAAAACCTTGGTTGTGAAAGAGCTTTTAGTGGATCTTGAAAAAAAAAAAAAAACAAGAAGAAGAAGAAGAAGAAAACTTCGGAGTGCCGGGGGGGGGGGGGAAACAGAAAACTTCGGAGTGCTAGGTTGGGGGCCAAGGAGAATTTTGGGAAAAAATTAAAAAAAAGTGTAGGAGCGTGGGAATCGAACTCATGCCGCTAACTCCTTAAAACCCGTTGTTAACCACTGTACCAAACTTCAACTTGTTACAACATATTAGCATATATATAATATATAGACACAAAATTAGGAAATTTTTTTTAAAAAAAAAAGACGTGGGGCACGTGATCACACGGGCCCTATGGTGGGTCCGCCCCTGTGTGGGAGTACTCGTGATTCCCAACTCTTGGACTGGCTTGGCTTGTTTATATGCTTGTGCCATCTCTGTACCCAATGCAATTAATGGTTTTAAAACCACGCTTGGGTCGATAGAACAAACAATTGAAATTCTTGTAACTTCACCCTCAACTCTCTGTTGTACTGTTTGTGTATTTCCAGCGAGTAATTATCAATAGGCTATGGTTTCATGATTGTGTGTGTGTGTGTGTGTTTAGTTTCGGATTAGAGAGTGGGACGTGTGGGAAAGTGGGATGGTGCAGCGCCTAAAAAGCGATACACCATGCAGCGCTTAATTTTACCGTCCAAAAGTGTTTCGGGCGGACTGAATTTTAAAATAACTCTTTTCCGAATTTTAAAAAACCGAATCATTGATTGTCGAGACATAAACAGTAAAATGTGGTGATATCGCTTGGGTATCGTCCCACTCGTGCCTAAAGGCACGTCATCAAAAAAAATCGATCGTGAAATAAATCAGTCACACTTCAATCAATTCGGGCAATTTCGATACAGCAGGAATCACTTGTATCAACCACCCAGCAGGCTCAAAATATCATGCTTTAATGAATATTCCCATTAGGCTACATTTGGAGAAAGTATTATTGTATATATTTTTTAGGATTGGGTCCATCACGTATTTTATTTTCGGAGACGAGTTGTATTTTGAGGTTATTAGAGATGCGTAATTCTGTCAACATAGACAAATGGTGCACAGATTTTGATATGGGGCCCACTATGTGTCCCACATAAAAAATCCGAACAGTTCATTATATTTAAAACATTTTTTTTAAGGCTCCTGTGAAAAATCAATTCAATCCGATACCTATAAGTACTCGATCTAATCATATAAGTTTTCATTCAGGTTCAAAGTTGAATGAAAAGTTAGATGATTAGACCAACTACTATTAGGTATTTGATTAAGCTGATTTTTTGCGGGGACCCTTAAAAAAATGTTTCAAATTTAATAGACGGCTTGAATCATTTTGTGTGGGACTCGTAGTGAGTCCCACATTAAGATTTGTGCACCCTTTGTCTGTGTGAATAGCACCTCCCATTAGAAATGGATCGATTACTTTGAGCCATTGCAAAAACCCAGATGGTCACAGACGGGGTCCCAAAAACACTGGAAAAACTACTCGGTAAAGCTGGAAAATTGCAGGACAATTGTTTGATTGTCAAAAATATTGCTCAACTGTCAAACGGTGTGAATATATGTAATTGGGAAAGTCTACAATACACATCCCTTAAAATGGTGTACCATATACACCTATTTTATGGTTCATTCATAACATTTGAGCATGTTTTCATAACTTTTGTTTTAGAATTCATAACTTTTTAGCAATATGATTCGTAATATTTTCATTATGATTCATAACATTTTGGTGTATTTTGTAACCTTTATACAATTCGTAACTTTTTAGGAATATGATTCGTAACATTTTCTATATAATTCATTATATTTTGGGGTGCATATGATACACACCCAAATAAGGGGTGTGTATTGTAGTCTTTCTCAGCCTCACCATTTCCCCCCTACGCTACACTGACTCATCACGCGCCAGGGAGCCATTGTAGCAGCGGACACTCTAGATCTCTGCACCGAAAACGAACTGAAAAAAGCGCCGTGAGAACAGTCGGAAAAAGCGTTGTGTGTCGTCACCGTCATCAGCTCCGGCAAATTCAAGAACAGCGTCATCGCCATCGTCGGGTAAGTTCTTCATCGTGGGTGGGAATGGGTATTATATCCATACCTGCAGAATTGATTTGGTGCTAGATCTGGTGCGCGCAACCTTGATAGTATCGATTTCTTGATTTCGGTTTTTAGTGGTTTCGATTATTATTGTGTATGGATATGGATGTGTATGTATTTAGCACAAAAATGTTCCTCGCGGTGCACGCCAAGACTTGTCGCGTCTAACGTTATGGACTGAGAGCCCTTTTCTGACTTCACAACCGTGAAAGCAAAAGTGTTGTGACGGCAAGATCACGATGATTGTAACGCCCCTAATTTTGGAGACATTAATAAAATATTTAAAAGATAATTTTCTGCAATAAATATATTACCAAAAAAAAATTGTTCAAAAAAATTGGGTCTTTACAAAGATGGTTCGTGGTTTGCCACAACGATTATGAACTTAGTAATTTATTAACCGTGTAGAAAAGAAGAACAACATAAAAGAAAGATAAACTCTATTATATCGGAATAATAAAGTTGGAGTGCAATGAAAAGTAAAAAACCGAATTATTGATGAAGTAATTGAGTTAGATTGACTGAAAAGTGAAGATAAACAAACTTTGCTGGAAATTTTGGTTGATTGGGTAAGCACTGGGCTTTATAAGGTGTTGAAACCCTTTTCTAGTCTTGAGTTGTTGAATTTATAGTCCACGGTAGTTCCTCACGGTTTTTGGAGCTTTCTTTCCCGCTTTCACCTCGTTGTGTCAAGTGTCCCATGCTACTTCTTCACTCATGCACATCATGGGCTAATGGGTGGTTATTGGCGATTTTATGGATTTTCCACGTACCCCATTCACGCTAATGATTAAGTCATGCACCATAAATTTTTGATTTTGTCCTTATTCAAATTTTGTTGGCATTTGTTAGTTTTACGTTAAATTTTTATGTAATATGTGTGAGTAAGGACGAGAGGAATCAAAAAAATAAAAAAATAAATTGACTTTTAAACAAGTATTTTGGGAAATATTCAAAAAAAAATCCAAAAATTGACTTTTTGAGTTTTTTTTTGGATATTTCCCAAAATATTTGTGTAAAAGTTAAAATTTTTTACTTTTCCGATTTCTCTCTTCCTTATTTACTCATATCACATAAAAATTTAGCATAAAACTAAAAAATACAAAAAAAAAAATTAAATAGAGACAAAACCAAAAAATTATTCTGCATAAGTTAATCAGTAAACACTAATCAGTCATGGGAAGTTACTAGAAGTGTTTAGAAAAGATAATGGGTTACTATTTTCCACATTTCGTGGGCAGCAAAGGATAATTAGCCATCTAATTACATTTAATGGCCTATTGTAGGTATTATCCGTAAACCAATTTCCCTCTTTGTATGATATGCTTCCAAAACTACAACTGATTCTCACGGGTTATGGGCCTCTAGGCTTTTTAACAGAAGACGTGAGAGAAGGAACTACGTGAAGACTTAATCACGTAGGTTGCTTGGATTGGAAAAGAAGTCAATGATGGCATTGTTGATCTTATCCCTTTCCGTCTTAGAGGACATAGTCAACCTCCTACTATAACTATAGTAAGAGTAATCAATAATAATGAAGGCTGCTTCGAACGGGCATCAGTCCTATCCCCGGAGGGAAAACATGTTTAGCACCAGTAGAAGAATAAGGAGGGGAGTTGACGGATAACATTTCATTTCCTATTTTACAGATTCAGTCATTTGCTTTAGCCAAACCTAGGAAAGAGATAGCCTCAGCTCGGCAACTAGAAGCAATATTCGAGTAGCTATCAGGAATTGAAGTCCAGAAACTACCTCATCTAGCTAGGAAATGGCGTCATTTTCCCAATAACAACCACAAAGCTCGAAGAGGCCAAGTTACATAACTAAGTCAAATTAAAATTGATTGGGCTTTATTAATATTTGATGGGCCAATTAATAAGCCTTCAATTCATGGCCCAATTTAATTAAACAATAATTAAATGACCCATTAGCGCTGGTCCAAGGTTTGTTGTCAAGAACTGGTATAAATAGTATGTATATACCTGTGTACATATATGTTTCCTCTTGTGACTTGTTCGAAATTCAGATTTGACAAATTTGGAATGAGAAACTGTCATCCCATGCATTCAATCCGATTGGGATGCCATGTACCCGACGTGTCTCTTGGGAGGAGTAACATGAAACTTGGAATTATGGGTATTCAATACTCTCAAATAAAAGGGGAAGTGATCTACGGTCGTCGGAGTTTCGTTGAAAAAAAGAAAAGAAAGTAGTTTTGTGATTATTGGATAAGAAAGCATATTGGGGGGTGCACCTATTTGGTGGCTAGCTCGAGAATTTGCTTGAGGCTGTTGAAGATGCTCTTTCAAAGTCGGCCAATTCACAATCCGACGACAATATGCCATAGCCTATGAGGATCCATGCGGTGCGGGCCTTTAATAGGGCTTTGGTTGGGTTGGGCCAGCCCACCAGATAGCTTGCCCCCTTCCGTTCAGTGGTGGGCTGCAACTGCGCGCAGTGGGTCCCAAAACCAATAATCTTTGGAGTTGCGTCCGGGGGCGGGGGAGACCCACTCCGCGACTTCTGCACATGCTGCTGTTGATCAAAGTTTGCACGGCACTGGACCCCCACATCAACCCCAGGCCCAGTGTAACCACCGCCCTACAACCAGGGTCCCTCCGTCCTACCACTCAAGTCTCCCACCTAGTGACGGATCCAAAAATTTCACACAGATGGGTCACCTTCTGAGCACAAGACTCGCCCAGAGATTTCGAGTTCAAATATGTGCTCTCGATAATGTTTTACAATAATTGAAAATTATAAAATCACTCAAATAAAATTAAACCTTTGTAGTAAAGTTGTTATGTTTGAATTAAGATCATGTAATGGACAACAATAAAAAATAAATAAACTTGCTAAGAGCACAAAGAAAAATATATGGCATGCTATAATTACACATAATCAATTTTCAAAAGAGAAAAAAAAAAAAAAAGGAGTAAATAAGTTTTAAGTTAAAGGAAGAAAACAATATTTGAAACTAAGTCAAAACACATTAAAACGTATTGTGCATATATATTTGCGCAAAAAATCTTTAAGAAATTATGGAGAGAAGAAGTTTTAGAGTATTAAAAATGAAGCAAAGAGAAATCTTCGAGAAATTACTAAGAGAAGAACTGTTAGAGCATTAAAAATGAACAAACAAAGTAAACTACAAATTTCAAACCTATGTCCTTTCCATTAAATGCATCAGTTCTTACCATCGAACCATCAATCATTTCGATAATAATACTAACATATTTATTATTTATTACTCCGTATAAGGTCAGTTGGGTCACGTGACCCTCCTAGTCTTACATTGAATCCGCTCCTGCTCCCACCCCGACTTTCTCTCTCATGAATATTGAATCACATGCATCACGGAGGTAAAGCCTAAGTCACATATAATTCGCACGTGCGCGAACAGGTGTGGGAGCACGAGCGTGAAAAGCATCTTTGAAATACATTCCAACCTAACTACAATCCGCGAGAGCGAGAAATGAGAGCGCTAGGACGGAGATCATTTTTGAAAAATCACGTGTGACTAAGGGTAAAACTCTGTGGCACTGTTTGCTTGATCGAAATGACGCTAAGAGGCGATGGAGCCGGGCCACAGATGGCCGCAGTGCCCATTCAAATGGGTCTCGTTCCCAACTCAAAATTTTGACTAAAAAATGTCTGTAATTTGTACCGATCAATTCGTTTACCCCAACAAGCAGAAGATCTCTCTCTAAGATAAGAAAACAAAGTTACAGTATATCTTACGCATTAAGGCATGCATAGACAATGAACAGTTCAAGCCGCATTTTCAGAATCCTAAGTCGGCCCGGAACGAATCTGGGTCCACTTCATGTTTGGTTCTGTCCATTGCACCCGAATTGATTGTCGGCCGGTGTAATGAAGCTCGCCCCACCCCCCATCGTTTGCTTATTCGGGTGGGCATAAGGGTCTGTTCCAGTTTCCTAAAAAATGAACTTTTAGAAAAGTAAGGTAATTTTCAAGCTCAAAAATCATGTGTTTACGCAAATAATTTTTCTACCAATATGAATTTTATTTGATAGATCTCATTGAGATCTTTTAAACGGTATAAAAAAATTTTACTTTTATTTTTCATTTTCATTATATTTGAGCTTGAAATTACCTTTTTTTTATAAAAAGGATTTAAAATGAAAGCGGAACAGCACCTAAGCTCCTCCTCTAACCTCTCAAACAAACACTTTCCGCATTCTCATTACAAGTGGCAATTAAAAAGAAATTCACATTATTATCTCTTTATCCACCTATTTTATTAACTACCAAACAAACATCTTCTCAGTTAATCACTCATTCTTAACTAATTCTCACTTATGGAGTAATATAGTCAAATTCTTCCTAATCCCCCAAAACCTTAACCGTCGCAAATCGAGCCATAAGGTGTTTGAGAAGTGAACGTTAATTTGAGAGGGAATGTGTAAGCAAAGATTGAGAGTGAAGAGCGAAGTATATGTTGAAGAATGAATGTAACCTAGCTGGTCAGGTCCATGTTGGTCTTGCAACACAAACCCTCAACGAGCTTTATAAAATGGATGATCACAATTTACCCAAAAATAAAATTTCTCCCTTCGTCTCATTTTGTTTGCTATCTAAGAGATTTCAAGCTTTTTCAGGACTTCAAATACCAATCTGTTTAGATTTCCAAAATTGCCCTTCAGAATTGTGCAATTAATTAATTGTGTTTTCAACTGCTTATATTTTTCAATGTGGATATTAAAACATATGCAATATATAAAATCTTGTTTGATATATGTCAATTGTTTTGTTACCGTACAAGTTTTTAAAATCATGAAAAATATTATACATTAAAAAATATAGACAACCTAAAAATGGCACGAACATCAAAAACTATCAAATCAATTTAGAGGGAAAGAGTATTTTTAAGGGTGAAATTCTGAGGTTAGCATATTCTGATGGTTATTTTTAAAAAGTTACAAACATCTTGAGACATTTCATAAAATGACATCAAGCAAACTAATAAGGGCATTTTCACTGAACTAAGGCCCCATTTCTACTAACAAAAAATACCAAAAATTTAACGCATTCTACTATCTTATTTTCACTAATAAAAAAATTTCAACATTTTATCATCTCGTTTTATTAACAAAAAAATTGTCAACAAAAACTGTTTTTACTATAATAACTTTATTCACAAACCCATCCACTTATTCATTACCGGAAACACCTAACTTCCTAACTACAAATAAAAATCTACAAATTTTTCACTACCGGAAACACCCCCTAAATTGACTAAAGCAAATGCTTTCACGAATTTTTTGGCAAGTCATTCTCCTTACATACGTCAACAAAAGTATCATTTATCGAAAACAGCTTAACTATTGTCATTAGTCCGTAGTCCAATAATATATCAGAAACGCGCTCTAGATAGGACGGAGTAGGTGGTAAAATAGAACCCCGAAATAACATCACAATTGCAAAAATTCTGCTTCTAAATTTTACCAAAACAAATCCGGACACAAGACACACAGTTTTGTTCGAAATCGTTCAATGCATATTGACCTATGAGTATCAAACAGTTCCAGTAGTGTGTTCGGAGAATTGGGGAATCGTATTGTGCAGTGCTACGAACCTCCGAGCCGTCGAATCGTGCATCTGATCAGACGGCTCGGATCTCATCTTGATAATGAACGGCTCTCGATCGTTAGTTGTCGAAATGAGATCCGAGCCGATAAATACACAATTCGACTGCCAGAAGATGAGCAACACGGTGCTGTCTGTATTCAGAATTGTGTTTCAAAGTTGTGCAAGTGTAAACAAATGGTCACAGCAGATGACACCATTCGCAGCAACTAGCCCATCAATTGGAGAGAGAGAGAGAGAGAGGACAAACCGACCTCCACAAGAGGGTACCAATCACACCTACCCACGTGCACCCAACTCACATCCCATTCCCTACCGTCACACAGCCACATATAATCGCGCATGGGACTTGTCAACTCCTCCGCCGTAGCCCCCACCACAAAACCGACCAAGGGACCCACTCTCTCTCTCTCTCTCTCTCTCTCTCCACTTCAGACGGACTCTCTTTTACTCCGTACACTTCCTTCCAATCCCTTGGAATTGGACAAAGCTAGAGAAGGAGTTCCTTGGACACTACATTCACTTACGTGCTCTTCAATTTTAAGACCATCTCTCGCTTGCACACATACTTCGTCTAGTAGAACAAAATAATTTTACAAACATACAAATACTTATCTATGCTTGAGAGATGTTAGGAGCATATCACGTCAATCACATCTCAACCACACACCTCTCACATACAGATAGAATCTGTTCGAGTGAAACCCACCTGTACGTGAGAGTAATGTGATTGTAATTATATGCCTCTAGCATTTTTGTACCCACACTCTCACAAAATGGGCTCCACACAGTGTGTGTGGAGCCCACCCCTTTTGTTATTGTGTATGTATAAGTATTTGTGTATAATTATAACATTATTGTTTATAGAAAATCTTGCAACTCAACTTTCCTAGACTCCAAACCAAGATTTAGGTTAAAAATTTTCCTACTATTCCCTTTTGCTTTTTAAATAAAAAAGAATTCTTCTACCGCACCGTCCGGCGGTGGCCATACCGAGCATGCACCAATGGCTAAACAGGACCTAGTAAGGGTCTCACACGAAAAATTCGAGCCATTCAATATTTTTTAAAAAAAAACTAGTGGTATTAAAAAAAATTAGCTCAATTTGATATGTACAGGTGCTGGATTATAGACTTAGATTTTCCATGCGGAACCCATAATAGGCCCGGCATCGCCATCGGTGCAAGGTCAAAATGGCCACCATTGGTGGGCATAGCATTTTCGTTAAATAAAACATATGCTAAGTTTATTTTTACTCAAATTAATAAAGACATAAATCTCCCCATCAAAGTTTATCAACTAATTTATGTATAACATGTATTCGACAAATTTCTACAACAGGAGGCTGAACCCAAATTGAGGAAAGGAGGAGTTGATCTGACTCAGAACACAAATAACTAAACAAGAACAAAATGAAAAGAAAAAAAACAATAATAATAATAACAGTTTAGAAAAACACTTTATAATTGCTCTATAATTGATTTACTTAATTTCCAAATACATTGAAAAACAAACCCCTCAAAAAAACACATCCAAGTTAGCTGCAAATTAACACTTAAAAGCCCACACAAAACACTTTCCCAAACCATTAAAAAAAAAAAAAAAACCCAAAAAATTAAATAAAATTTACAAAGAAAAAGAAGTCATAATATCCATATTCCTCTCTCTTTTTCCCAATTCCAAATTTTCTTGGGTTTTTTGGAGAGAGTAATACTTGGTAGTAAGTAAGATCACGGGAGGTACAGAGAGTGATCGTTGTCAGGCCACTGAGTTTGACTCCAGTAAGCATGATCAACGGTCCCGGCGAGATCAAACATCGCTTGATCTCCACCGCCTTGCCAATCAAGTGTCCCCACCCCACAGTTGTTCCCCCTGTTCTCCGTACCTGATAAATCAATCTGAGCCGTCCGATCCAAAAACCCGGCCGACAGCTCCTCCATCTCCGGCTGCTGTTGATCCCATTGGTGTTCCGACCTTCCATCCCGCACGACCGTTCCCTCGTTCTCCTGGTGCAACCGGTACCCTGCGCCGGAAATGTCCCCGATGTTGAACCCTAGAAACGAATGGTCGTTTGCCGCCGTCATCATGCTCGTGAAGCTTCCGATCTCGGTGAATACCCCTCCGTCGGTTGAATGATCCACCTGATAAGAATAGTAGGAAATATTTTATATAATTTAAAAATAACAGTTTTTTTAAAGGAAAAATCGAACTTTACTTCTTGATATCTTGAACATCGTTGGAAAAAAAATTAACTTTTGTTAACCAAATTATAGTATTTTCAAGTTCTCGTCTCGCAAACCGAACATTCATTTCTAGTATACAGTTTTCTTGGTTTATTCAGATCTCTTTATCACCGAATTTCTTGCAAAAAGTTTACAGACACAATTTTAAAAACACAACTGTATCGAGAGCCGTTTCAATGCACATGCAACAGGTCCGGACCAGTCCGTTTTGTCTCGAGAGTTGTGATTTAAAGTTGTGATCGTAGCATTACTTGAGTTTTTTAAGCCAGGCATACGAGGACAATGTTTCGAAACAAGACAGGAAACTTCGGTTCTTGACAATTCACTTTTTCTGAACGGATCAGAGCTAGGGTTTGTAGTTCATACCGGGAAACTGAAAAACCTCGATTCGGGAAAGTTAAGTAATGTCGTAGGCGTCGAGATGGAAGGGCTCGCGGTGGCCGGCGGGGTTTTGGGGGCCGTGGTGGAGGCGGTGAGGCTGGAGCTCTCGCTGCTGGAATGGGAGTTGGATTTCTTGGAGGAGGGTTTGGGCTTGGAGCGCTTGGTCTTGCGGCAGCCGCCGCCGCCGACGGGGACGTTGCGGAGGACGCCGCCCTTGGTCCAGTAGCGGCGGCAGGACTTGCAGAAGTGGCGGGGCTGGGAGAGGTTGTAGTTGTTGTAGTAGCAGAACTTGGTGTTGAGCGAGTCGCAGCGGGGGCACTTCAACGACTGGTTGTTCGGGTGGAGGTTGGGCCGCAGACGACGATCTACTCCGCCTCCGCCGCCGAAGAACCGTCCGCCGCCCCCTCCTATCGAATGTATATCTTGCATCTCAAATTTTATGACCAATCAAATCGCAAAGCACGGAATCAGAATCATAACACGGAGAGTTTACGCCGGCCCGCCGTGAGGATAAGCCGGGAAATTTATTTCTCCGGCTGGAGCTCACATTTGGTGACTGAGGGGTTCTGAAAGAATTATGAAAGGGAAGGGGTTTCCAAACTCTGACAAATATCCCCTTCATATGTTCTCTTCTCTGAAATATTGTCGTTTAGTAAGAGTTGGAATTACATAACTGACCCTTGAGCTATAGTAAAATGACATATATGTCTGGGATTGGGACAGAGACAGACTGCTGTGGCCCAGTGATTTGATAAATAACTGTCGAATTACTCCGTATTAAGCTCGTATTGGTTAGGTGATTTTAAAATACTGTAATACCGAGCATATAATTTTCATAGCACAAGCATTTGAACTAGTTTACGCGCAACTCAACTTATCACGTGGAATCAATTTAACTGTCCAATATACCCCAATTAAAGTCGAAACAAATGCCTCCTATGGACTGAGGGAAAAGGAATAGATAGTATGACTTTAATTTAGCGAAAATGCTAAGGCCACTGACGACCAGAGAACCAATCAGAAGTCGATGGGCACGAGGGGCGCACTTTAGATCTCGTACGGATGTTTTCCACTGTTCAATAATTTTAAGAGAAATGAGTGGGCATATAGAAGATCAACTCAATCCGAACATCTACACATATCAAATTTAGCTAATTTTTTTCAGGCCCGCATTGTTTTTATTCTAACATTATTGAACGGTTCGCATCATCTTTGCGGAAGTGGAAATAGGCCCCGCATGCCCGTCAGTTCTCGGTGGGCGTTAGCCGATCGGTGGCCGTAGCAGAGTTTTAATTTGGATTGAATCCAAATTAACAAGATTCATGCTGTGTTTGGAAGGATTTTTGAGAATTTTTTATTTTAGTTTAGTTTATAGGGTAATGGATGAAGAGAAAAATACATTAATAATTAGAAATATGTGTAATGATTGGAGAGAAAAATGAGAATAAAGATTAAAGAGTGTGGATAGTGAGTGTTGTTTTAGTTGGAAATTTTTTTTCAAGTTCGCAAACAAACAAAGCATCAATTTTTGTAATTGAATTAAAAATATCACTATTATATGGCTGGCACCTCTGTCCACCATCAAGTACCCTAGTTGTAGGGTTTTCCTCCTCATGGTGGCACCTTTGTCCATGCCTCATTATATGTTGAATTTTATAAGTTGTGGAGTAGTATATTTCATAAGTTGTGGAGTTCCAAACTCTACAAACCCAACAAGAAGGCGTTCGTTTAATGTGTTCCGATCAGTCAATTATGCATTATTTATTTTTTGTTAGTTGGCCATAAATCAAGGTGACCTCACTCTTTATTTTGGTATTTGTCATTCTTTATTTTCGTTCATCTTTCTTAAGTACTTTTGACTCAAGTTTTATTTTTTTAATTAATTATCTATCTCAACGAGATGAATTCAAAAAGTAATATTAGATTATGACTAACAACAAATTAATTAAAGTTCACTGAAGACAAAAAAAAGAAGAAGAGAGATTTGCAAACAGCTGGTAATTTTCTGCCTACAGTGTTTTCTTAAATTAAACTTTTGAGTAAATTACAGTAAACCCCCTTCAACTAACCCAAATTTTCACTTAACCCCCTCTAACTACAAAATCCAACAGTGTGCACCCTCTAACTATCCAGAATCGACACTTAACACCCTTTTGTTAGGTCTCCGTAGGAAAAATGCACCGACGGCCGTCTCCGGCCACCGGGCGGCCGATCCGAGCAGTCCAAAATTTTTTTTAAAAAAAACCGAGTGGGCCGGCGCGGGAATCAACGGCATTCGACGTGCGTAGGTGCTCGATCTAAACACCCCATTTAAATTCTTGGGGTGTTTGGATCAAGCACCTACGCACGTTGGATGCCGTTGATTCCCGCGCTGGCCCACTCGGTTTTTTTTTTAAAAATTTTTGGACGGCTCGGATCGGCCGCCCGGTGGCCGGAGACGGCCATCGGTGCATTTTTCCTACGGAGACCTAACAAAAGGGTGTTAAGTGTCAATTTTGGATAGTTAGAGGGTGCACACTGTTGGATTTTGTAGTTGGAGGGGGTTAAGTGAAAATTTGGGTTAGTTGAGGGGGGTTTAATGTAATTTACTCTAAACTTTTTTGTAACTTTAGTCCATATTTATATTTTTCCGATTCTTCTTAGAGATATGGCCAATAAATTCTTAAATTATGGTGAAAAACTAAACAAAATTATCTATATTATGTGAACTTGGCCACAAAATCAATGGTCTTGTCAGAATTACTCTCTTTCTTCTCATTTAATAGTCCATTTTGAAGTTTGTGTCACTTTTTAATTTTTATATCTTATAATATATGATATTTTATGTAATTTTAAAAATATTATTTACTCTAACTAATTGAACTCTACCAAATAAAATTAATATTGCATATAAAATTTATAACTGAGGTAAAGAGATAGTAATCCGTTCTTTATCCGATTAGAAACGATAGACTGTTAAATAGAGACGGACGGTGTAGCATCTTAAAATTACCATAATAACCCTACTCGCGTAGGCATTGTGCGAATCTGTTTCGTACTGATGCTAGGGTGTAAGGTAGGTTGGTAATTCCGAGGCAATCATTCTATCTCCACACCCAAACACACACTCAATTACACACATATACTCACAATAGGGATGGAGCCTGTATACACTATACACTCAGTGTGTGTGGAACACATTTCTATTGTGAATAAAAGTGTGTAAGTGGGTGTGGAGTTAGAATTTTCCATTCCAAGATACCTATACATCTTCCAAAGGTGCTATTGGTACAAATGAATAATCTATACCAGCACGTACAAATCATTTTTGGGGCTGTTATGAGTCCTTAAAAAATGATCAGAATCACTCATTTTTTTTCAAGTACCTTTTTTATCGTTCCTATAAAAAATAAGTTCAATCCAGTATCCTAGGGCGTAGACTGAAACAAAAATACTAACAGCAGAGACAATTTGCAGAGATCCATGCAGAGACAAATACGTTTGGCCCCATTTCGGGTCCTGAAAAAATTTAGAAAAATATCCATAAATTTTTGAATATTATTTTATGAAGCCCTGTAAAAAATCAACTCCAGTGGATATCGATAAGTATTACTTTTGGATTCGTAGAGGCGAAACTGCTCAATTCGCCTCTACGAATCCAAAAGTAACACTTATCGATATCCACTGGAGTTGATTTTTTACAGGGCTCCATAAAATAATATTTAAAAATTTATGGATATTTTTCTAGATTTTTTCGGGATCCGAAATGGGGCCAAACGCATTTGTCTCTGCATGATTCTCTGCGAATTGTCTCTTCGCGTAGCAGAGCTCTAGACTGAAACATCCAACCTTGTCTCATAATTCAAACCTGAATTCTAAAGTAAAATTGAATGTTTTGTAAACGTCTTTACCGATATTAAAGTGAATTTATTTTTTGTAGAAACCGTAAATAAAATATTTTAACCAAAATAAACAGTTTCGATTATTTTTTTAACCTAAAACTGACCCAAAACTGATTTGTACGCTCTGGTACGGATTGTTCATATGTACCTTTAGCATTTCTGCTCATCTTTTTCTCTCTCTACATCATCTTCTCTCTCTCTCTCTCTCTCTCTCTCTGTTCGTGTTCTTCTCTCTCTACTTATTCATAGTTGACGGGGCACATCAATGGGGAAGGGGGGGGTTCTCGGCCGTACGTTCCGTGGACGGGAATCGTCCGTCCGTGCCCGACACGTGGACGGCGGAGGCGGTGGAGTCCCTGTTGTCCACAAATCAGGCCTTGTCGCCATGTCGGCCACCCCCCGTTATCTGTTCTGCTATCTTCGTCTCCGGTTACAACCGGTTTGGAGCCGGCCACGTCACGCCCTCCCATTGGTTGGTTGAGTGAGTTTTTCCAACGTTTTCGTTAGGTTGGTGAAGCCTAAGTGTTAGTTCGGTTGGCTCGGTGGTTTGCTCCTTGTACAATTTTTAAGAGTTTGATTTTTATGGTCATGTGGTAAAGACATAGTAATTTTTTTGCAAATTCCCTTATTCTAGTGTGAATGGTATTCCTTTTTCTTGCCGAAAAGAAGATTAGTTAAAAGACGTGTAAACTAACTCGAGACATTTTTGTTTAAAAAAAAAAGAGTGAGTGTGGTTGGGGAGAGGTTACCATGGTGTGAATCTGACCCGACTATGCAATTTGAGCTAACTGTTTGGGGCAAAATTTTTGTATGCCGGTAGGGTACCACATACGTCACACGTCACACGTGATATTTCATTGGCGATCTAGATCATTCAAATGTGTTTTGGACAGTCCAAATTTTGGAAAGAGAGTGGTGGGGTGAGGGCAGGGAGAGAATAAATCTGAATCGTTGGATCACTGCTTGAACGTGTCCAGATCGCCTATGGGTACAGCTACGTGGTACCCGCACGGCACCCAAAAATTGGTCGTTGTGAGGAGTCTGTATATAGGAAATTAAGGAATAAGGTTGCCCTTATTGGTGCAAATTTTTAACCGCAAAAGTTTAGGTTGTTTGCATTTGTATTTGTATTTCGCATTTGTATTTGTATTTCAAGCAGTAGAAGGGGGTTTATTTCCCTTTATTTCCCTATTCTCTCTTCAAAGACTGTAGGATTACGATTGAAATAATCACGAAAACAAGGATCACACACTTGCAATAATTAATTCAGCGGCAGAGAACCGAGTATCTTTTAAGTCAATCTGTAATTATGTTCAATCAAGTATATGAGTCTTACTCAATCCGGACTCAAAAGACTTAAAAAACTGCACATTCTTTCAAAACGTAAAATGTCGAGACATGATCTTTTAGTAACGCAATAATATGATTACTTCGACCGATCTTTTAACAAGCTAAAGACAAGTCGAGTCTTGCGAATGTATTAGGAAATACTACTAGTATATATCTTCACCAACTGAAATCTTGTGATTAATGTGTTCCAAGTTGTGATATTGTATTGAAATTAAGGGGGGGAGGAGAGTGAAATTAAGGGGGTGCCGACAACTCTCTAGCTTGCTCTGCGTTTAAACTATCTCATGGTGCATGCTTCGTACTCTCCATATGTACACGGACCCCGCTTCTCTGCAGTTGTACTGCAGAAAGTCTGTGCAGTTGTGTCACAGTCATTTATTTTTGCATTCAGTGATTCAAATTTTAAAAAAAAATTATTGGAAACAGTTTATTCCCCGAAAAAGTTTTTTTAATCTCGATCATTAAAAACATCATTCGACGATTGCAAAGACTCAAACCACGTATCTACCGTCCAAACGTGAATTACAGACAAGCCTTGAACAGTATAGTGGATTTGAATGACTGATCTCTCGAAATGTCATAGCACTCCGTAGTGTCTAGTCTCTTTTTGAACAGACCACATATGGATTCATTTGGATTCCTATCTCACCCAAATAACTAAAACCTTGTTTCTTTCTTTTTACATGCTATCACCAAATTAAGACTCCCAACATCTCGCTTGTTTACTATTCTTCCCTTCGTGGAATTTGAAAAGGAAAATGTGACTACTACCTTCTAGCTGCACTGGGCATACGCATACTTGACTGACTGGGGAACCAGTAGCTCTTAGGAAGCCAACCCGGGTAACATTGTTCATACTATTGGTCTCCGCATTTTGGAGAAAATTTTGGGTGCCCGGCGGTACTCGTTGGCAATTTGGACCGTCAAAATTAACGTGTTTTATATGGCCCAGATATACTCTCTCTCTTCTTTTTCTCTCTCTAAAATCTGGACCGTCCAAAACATGTTTGGACGGCCCGGATCGCCGACACGGTACCACGTGTGTGGTACCCTACCGGCGCCGATAAATTTCTCCGCATTGCGAGACGATTATGAGAGTTATTTTTTCTTTAAAATATTGAATAAGGCCTTGTTCTTCTAAATAAGCTATTGGCTCATCAGTTAATCATTTTTTAAAAAGTAAAAGGTTTTTCAAAAAAAAATTTACGTCGGTTTTGATTAGTTGGCTCATCAGTTAATCTTTTTTTTTTTTGGAAAGATCAGTTAATCATTTAACTTTTAATTAATCATATTTTTTTGGTGACTCACGTCGCAATGATTTTTAGAAAGATTTCATAAAAACTGATTCAGGATTACTAACAAAATGTTTTCAAATGAAAAATAATAATAATCCAGTTGCTTAAGATAAGCCAAATGACAGAAATTCAAAAATTGAAAGCTTTGTTTGGATTGCTTTTTTTTAAAAAAAAATCTCAACTCAAAAAATACTTATTACCCCTACTTGCTTCGTTACTTACCCTTATATCCAATTATTATTCTCATTTCCCTCTCTATCTCTCTTCAATCATTACATCTATTTCCAATCATTACTTTCATTTTTATCTTCACCCATAACCCTACAATTTTTTTCAAAAACTCATCAAACGCAGCAGAAAACTCCTTGAACAATCACTATACATGTTTACGCAGTGCCAACTATTCAATGCAATTGGACTACGGCCCCGTTCCAGAACACGTTCTTAAAAAATAAGTACTTATTTCATATTTTCAAACTTAAAAATAATGTAAATAAAAAAAATATTTTTTTTGCACTTTATAAAAGATCTCGATAAGATCCATATTGCTTGAAAAATTATTTGCATAAACATATTATTTTTTAGCTTGAAATTGTCTTCTTAAATAATAAATACTTATTTTCGGTTCCGAAACGGAGCCTACCATGAGACATTTTCATATGGTTCTACTTCATACAAATAAAAGACTGTCATTTATCACCAGGCTCATCACACAATGTGGGTCACTTCTTATCTTTCAACCACCAAATAAAAATGAATTACCTTATCGTAAAGTTTATCGCAGTATATATGGTTGAGAGTACCACGTGATACTATAATCATTACTTCGTACGTAGCCGTAGGTATATGTTATCCACTGATAAAGATGAGTTCCAACTTCCATTATTGCCCTTGACTAGAGAATCTGGTCCCCAATTTTAAGGGTTTCCTATGGTGGCTCCTTGCTAGTAGGGTTACAAATAAACGAGCAACTCGCGAGTTTGGTTCGATTTGTTTAGTAAACAAGTCAAACTCGAGCTCAAACAAAAGTCTAACTTGTTAAGGGAGGCTCGACTCGATTAAAGAGGCTCGTTTAGTAAATGACTAAGTTCGGCTTGTTAAGGCTCAAGCCGAGCTCGAGCGCGAGTTTTTAGCTCGTTTACTAAACAAGCAAGCTCGGTTAGGCTCGGCTCGATCGTTTACACCCTTACTTGCTAGGTGTGCAAACGAATCGAGCCGACTGAACTTTGTAAGGTTAGAACTCAGCTCGTTCACTAAACGAATCCAAAACTCAAGCTTGATCTCCCTTCACGAGTTGAGCCCGGTTAATACCTTAAAAGAGCCAATCCTACACGCATAAGCCGAGCTTAATTTGAACCAAGCCGAGTTTTAGGGTGTTGAGCTCGACTCAATTACTAAACAAACCTAAAATTCAAATTTAAACTCGACTCAATTACTAAACGAAATGAGTCGGGTCTTGAACTACTCACGAGCCGCTCATTTCGTTTGCAGCCCAATGCTGGCACACTTGCTAGAGGTGTACAAGTATCCACCTTGTAACCACAAAATCAATGATCTGGGTACGTAGTGTCAAAACAGCACCCTAAAATTCAAGTGAAAAATTGGATTGACATAGACTGCTTAATACAGAGGTAGTAATTGATCGAAATGATGGGAACATTTTCACATGCACATGGGACGGTGGGGGCTCTAACATTAGGTCTTCTGGTACTTGTCCACATCTCTCTCTCTCTCTCTCTCTATAGACTATAGTGTGTATACATACAAATTATCAGCCCCATCTATTGGAGTAGGCTATGGCCTTGTTTGGAAACAGAGAGAGTAGGGTTTTTATGGAGACATCTCAATCCTTGAGATTGGAAAAGATATGGGAGTGTTCATGGGTCTTTGTTTGTGTGTGTGGGGATAAATTTTTCAGTGGCAAGCGGTATATTTCACGTGTTATCTGTTTGGCACTCTCGAGCCCTCTGATGCACTTTAAACGGTTCAGATTGAAACTTTCTCTCTTCTCTCGTCCCTCCTCTTTCCCTCTCTTTTTTCTCTCTTCAAATTCGAGCGGTCCAAATTAGTATCAGACGGCTCTGATGTGTTAAGCGGACACCACGCGGTACCCATCTAGCACTGTAAAATTTCTCTCGTGTGTGTGTTAACAATAAGTGGATGTGATCCCCATCCTACGCCACAAGTTTTGGGGATCAACACCTGTGCACCCGGCGGTTGGATTGGTGTGACATGACATCCCCCGAACTGGGGGTCCCACCCTCCTACATTCATCATGGTGCGTGGTCTCCCCACACAAAAATCGCCCTTTGCAAGATCCATGGGGGAGGGTTATCTCCACTCCCCTGGGCGTTTGCTATGCCACGGAGAGCATGAGTTCAATTCTTGAGGGTAGAACAACCAATTAGAAAGTGGAAGTTCGGGTGAGTAGTTTTATTGGCGAGTCCAATAATTCCCCTCGTAGCTGTTTTTCATTGCTTTCTTTGTGCGTTGGTTTCTTGCATTATGAATTAGTCTCATCTTGTATGGATGTGGAGACACCTCATATGTTGTATATAGGAAATAATAATAATTGTAAGCTTTGTTTTAACAGTGATAGATGATTGAGATTCATAAGGAGATGAGATTAGAATTGAGATTGGTAATAAGAAGGGATTGATAATGAGTATCAGAGTATATTTGTTTGAGATGAGATTATAAATGTCCTATTTGTTTCACATGAGATATGACTAGATTGATAGTATGCATTTTTATTTTTACCCTTATGCAAAACTAATTTATTCAACACCTAATCAAGCTCAAATGAATATTTTCCAGATCAAACCAATTTTCCAGAAAACCATCACAACATCAAAAACATACATTTGAAAATAAATGATAGTATGCATTTCACATGGCTTGTGTCGGGATTGGATTATCAATACCAATTGTGAGAGGGTATTGTGTATACCCCTTAAAACCCACCTTGGTATTCCGTTGGACTAATAGTCCCAACCCATTCTAGGTTACCAAACAAAGTATTATTTAGTTCCTTGAGATTGGTAATCCAATCGTAAGAGTTAATACCCTTATCAAACGGGGCCTTAGTAGAAAGTTAGAAACCCAATGAGGGTTATCTCGCTAGCTAGGGAGTTTGCTCCCACTCTGAAGGTATGAGTTTGATTCTTTGGTAGGCCAATCAATTAGGAGGCGAAAGTTCATTCGAGTAGCCTTGTAGAGCCACTGTTATAGTTTAATTTGGGTCTCGCAAAACTTGAAGCAAATCACAAATGTAAAATGTTCTGTGCAGATGTGTACCATAACTTATGTGACTATTAAAATTTTTATAAGCGTCAAAATTGAAAGCAGACGTGTGAACAACGATTGAAAGGGAGTACACAAAGTCCGGTTCAACGCTAAATTACGTGACCTATGGCACAACCATATAGCCTAGGCCAGTCTCCAACTACCGCTTCCATGTATATATATGGACAGAAATAACCCAGCCATGTAACCTTGACACGGCAAATTTTAGTGGAATCAGCCGCTTAGTCACATAACCTTCAAAATGGAATACACTCGCCATAAAGTTTAACTGCATAGCAATTATGCACAGATTATGGTGTGAGACTCACCAATCAAACCAATAATATTGATCAAATGACACGCCTGAGATAGTAGTGATCAATTGACGGGCTTGGGGCCTATTATGGTTATATATGGCGCAGCATGTCATTGTATTGACGTTGAGGCCCTATCCCTAGCCTAAAAGAGTTATTTGAATCATTCATTTTGTTTAGGACGGTGAGTTTGTTGCATATGCAAAAATCCACGCTAGTTGGACATCCATAGATACGTGCTCGATGCAAGTTTATCTTTGAGTTTTACTAAAATTCAATAGTAATTACCAATACACATGCGTCATGTTTTACGAAAAATCATTCAACGTTTTTGGGGCACTGCCACTTTGTGCCCCAAGCCCCTTCTTTACCACATGTCGTAGTAAGACGCAAGGCAAAGTTTGTGAAATCCCACCATAACGTGAGATGAAGAAGAGACATGAGACAATACGTGGCGGTGCTCCAAAGGCACTGAATAACCATGTTTTACGGAATACTTTTTTTTCTTTGGCTATGGACCTCGTCTGAATTGATGAGTTTTTTTTTTCTTCCACCAAGTTCATTTAACTGCAGATACACCGAAACTCAGTAACAAATGTTAAAAATAATTGGGATAAGATGAGATATTCCAACACCCTTCACTTCCACACATTCATATGAGGCCAACGACTATAAGTATGAGCTAGTCTCGTATGGAGCTGTTTCTATTAACGGTGTTGGGGTATCACGTAACGAAGCCATTGAATAATTACTCCTCAAATGGACCATAATCGCCCAAACTCGAGTACAAACCCTATGCCTATCACTGTTTTGTTTTAATAAAAAAAAAAAACAAAAACTATTGCTTGCCCTAAACAAAAGTTAAATTAAAATAATTAATACTCCCATGTTGTGATTCAGAAATCTATATTGGATCATGTTCCCTAACTGCTCCTCCTAATGAAAGCATGCGCATGAGCACATGATGTTTTGATTTGCTTCTAATTTAAGAATAAAACTTGTACTTTGTGTAATATATGAGTCTAATCATGATTAGTTTAAGATTAAAATGAGAATGTTTCCTGTGTGGCTGTGATCAGATTTAGGTTGGAAATAGTGGATTATTTCGGATGTGGTCCCACCTTTTTTGTATTATTGTTTTTTGGGTCCAAAGCCGGACAGCACAGGTCGCATGGGAGCTTTTGGAATTCAATTATTTGGACCCGAATTGTTTAATTTTACTATTTTAATACAGGATAATGGAATGGATCAATAAAGAGGATTCTTTCCTTGCTAACCTTAATAATCGAAATGGTTCATTTTTGGGGTTCGTTGAGAATAGTAGAGCTAAAATTATGCTCATCATGCAAGCATCGTTTGATATGTTTCCGTGATACATCTAAGTTGAGAGAAAGAGTCCTCGTTCAATGTCATAAACTTTTTTTTTTTCCAAGGCAAACGTGCACGTTTCAGAAATATGATTCATGCGTGGCTAGTGTTTTTAACGGATTCTAAAAAATGAACTATTCTGATTATCAACGTGGATTTTGTGTACAACCCCACAAATGCAAGTAGAAATTGTCTTGAATTGTTACCTAAAATGGAGGAGTACTACTGAACAATTATATGGGACGCTGCTAGCTGGTTTGAACTAGTCTGTCAATTGAAACAAACAACCCGCTGTCACCTCCTTTAATTGGCGCCTGATTTTCGTGCATTATTGTTTTCCATTTAGTTAATTTTTTGAATTGATGTATTGTAAGAGAATGACATGTCTCGAAGAGCAAAAAATAAATACTTAAAAAATAAGAACTTTAGCAGAACGGGGGCCTAATACTAAAAACAAAGACGGAGCCATTTGAGAGACTTAAAAACAGAAACGGACCCACTTGAGAGCTTATGGGGGCCACGGCCCCCACATTGTTTCGGTTTTTATTTTATTTTATTTTTATTTTTATATTATTTTAGCTGTTTGTTTTGTTTGTTAAGAACTATATTTTGTATTGGGTGTTATTTAAACATTTAAATGCTTTAGGAACATGTTTGTTTTGGATTCCAAAATTCAATTCCTCTCTCTGCTCATGGTCTCCCATTTTTTCTTCAATTATTAATCTCGTTTATCTTTCTATCTCTCTCCTACCCCAAAAAAAACCTCTCTCAAAATCTAAACCAAACAAATTTTAAAATTTCAAAACCTTGTTGTTATAGTCCAGCCTCCACATTCATAAAATTCTGATTCCGTCCCTGCTTAAAAAATTAAAAACCTTAGCAAAACGAAGCCTTATTTTTGTTACAGAAAATGAGCAAACTTCACATTGCAATCAAAGTCATAATTTTTGGTGATTATTAGAACTTTAATTAGTCGAAACATTTATATCCACACGCCATGTTTTTTTTTTCCTTTTTAAGAAAGTGCAAGTTTTGGTAATATTTTCTGTAGTGATAAGATGTTACTTTCAGCATTCAATTTTCCATCTAAACAGGCCTAATTTGCCCAACTAATAAATTAAATGATTTTGACCAGTACAATATTCCACTATTAGTATTAGTATTAGAATTAGAATTAGTATTAGTATTAGTATTAGAGCAACCAAGTAACTACTGGACTCTATGACTAGTTCAAAATACATCCCAGCTCAAACACAACAATCCAGGGTGCATATGTGAGCCAAGATCCTCCCATTTGACGATATTTCAAGCGATTCGTCATTGGACATAAAACGGGGCTAATCATCAGTCATTCCAGTCTCGTTTGACAATTCGAACCGTTCATTTTATAGGTCTCGATATATTTTGAAAAGTAATCAAGTAGATGTAATTACAGGTATCGATGTATTTGTCGTTCCATTGGTAAAGGAATTGGGTCAAATTTGAGAACACATCAAGAATTGTCACATAGATCATAGATGATTTGAAGAGAGAGAGAGAGAGAGAGAGAGAGAGATGTGTTCAAAAACTAAAGATCATTAGATGATTTGAAAATAGAGAGAGAGAGAGAGAGAGAGAGAGAGAGAGAGAGAGAGTCCAAAATATGAACAGTGTCATGACCCTAACTAATGGGCAGAATGCCACATTGGGCTATCGCCATTGAGGCCCACAACCTTCCCCCACGCCAACAACAAAATTTCAACTGATGTTTTTGTTTTTGTTTTTTTGCTTTTTGTATTTTTTAATCAACAAGTGATGTTTTCGTTTTTTGCTTTTGTATTTTTTTTAAACCAACAAGTGATATTTTTGTTGTCTTCCCTTTTGTTTTTGTTTTTTGCTTTTTGTATTTTTTTAAACCAACAAGTGATGTTTTTGTTGTCTTCCCTTTTGTTTTTATTGTTATTTATACTATAAAAGCTACTGTAGCTGTCTTAACTAATTTTTGTTTGAACGTTGAACCCAAAAATCCAGTGCTTTGGTCTTGTCTTGTCATGCTAATTAATAATTATTAGTATTTGCGAACACATCCAAACAAATCCTTTCTACCACCTGTGTTTCTCTCTCATCCACCACCTCTAAAGTAACTTCATTAACAGAAAGTCTACACACATACAGATTGTGCACAGATTTCGTTGTGGGGCTCACCACTAGTCTCACACAAATCATTCGAGCCATTCATTAAATGTAAAACATTTTTTCAAGGGCCACCATAAAAAATAAGCTCAATCCGATACCTATAGGTGCTCGATCCAACCATATAACTTTTCATTATCTGGAAATCTAAATGAAAAGTTAGATTCTAGGATGAAGCACCTATAGGTATCAGATTGAGCTTATTTTTTACGGGGACCCTTGAAAAAATGTTTTGCATTTAATGAACAGCTTGGATGATTTGTGTGGGACACGTGGTGGGCCCCACAACAAAATCTGTGCACAATTTGTGCACAGATTGTCTGTGTGTAGCAGTTTTCATTAATTAAAGCTTAAGATGTTGTCAATTATGGACCGAAAGTTCCACACACCCAAGCACTGACTTCGGATTAGCAACATAAATTAAGTTTTAATCCACCTAACTTTGTCGCAGTTAAGGGGTGTTGGTATTTCTGTTTAATTAATTAATTAATCCACCAAGAAATACTCTCTCTTGATCGCACGTACACTGGCGGAATTCCGACATGAGTCGATTAATACACGCAGTTATCGCGTTTGGATTTAAGCTTCTTTTTTTTTTTTTTATACGAGCGCAAAAATGATACTTCAAAGTAGTGGATAATGAAGCTAAAGTAGAGACGTCTACCACGTTTATATAAAGTAGTGCATGATAAAATTAAACAAGGATGGAACCAGGGGTCTAGTGGCTGCGGCGGCCGCCACGACAAAAATTTTTTAAAATGATATTATTATATGTGAAAAAATAATTTTATCTCCAACTTATATAGTTTCGCCACTGCTAGATTTTTTTCCTTATTTTTTATTATATACTAATCATAAATCTTCTAATTTTTTTTCAAGAAAGGAGACCCAAAAAACTACTTTCCAAAACTAAATTCAATGGGCCAAAGTGAAATAATATAAATGATGATGTGTAATTAAGAAAAAAAAACTCCACACTCTAACCCTAAAACAAGTTAACCTAAAAAATTATGGGAATTTAATTATAATGTCACTCCCCAAATTTATAATGTCATTTCCAAAAAGGGAGTGAGGTTATCAATTTGAAAAATCCATATAGAGATCTTCCATATAGGGATCTGGAGAGTGACATTATAAATTTAGAGAGTGACATTATCGATGCCCAAAATTAAAATTAGTCTTTTTTCGTACTCCATGTGCAAAAACATCATTTACTATAGTTTTGTAATGTTATTTTAATTTTTTGTGGAGCCAGTGACTATTAATATTGTAATGCATCTTTTTATTTTTTAAGTATTCATTTCGCCAAGGCTAAAATCCACACACCCATGCATTGACTTCCGATAATTAGCAACATAAATTAAGTTTTAATCCACCAACTTTGTCGCAGTTAAGGGGTGTTGGTATTCCTGTTTAATTAATTAATCCACCAAGAAATACTCTTTCTTGATCGCACACGGTGGGAATTCCGACATGAGTCGATTCATACACGCAGTTATCACGTTTAAATTTAAGTTTTTTTTTTTTTTTTTTTATACGAGCGCGAAAATGATGGAATCGGAGGGGTCTACCACGTTTATATAAAGTAGTGCATGATAAAACTAAACAAGGATGGAACTAGATGGGTCTAGTAGCGGCCGCAGCCACGAAATTTTTTTTAGAAAATGCAATTATTATAAGTGAAAAAATAATTTTATCCCCAACTTATATAGTCTCGCCACTGCTAGGGTTTTTTTCCTTATTTTTTATTATGTAGTAATCATAAATCTTTTTTTTTTTTTAAGAAAGGAGACCCAAAAAACTATTCCAAAACTAAATTTAATGGGCCAAATTGAAATAATATAAATGATGATGTGTAATTAAGAAAAAAAAACTCCACACTCTAACCCTAAAACAACTTAACCTAAAAAATTAAGGGAATTTAATTATAATGTCACTTCCAAAAAGGGAGTGCGGTTATCAATTTGAAAAATCCTTATAGGGATCTGGAGAGTGACATTATAAATTTAGGGAGTGACATTATCGATACCCAAAATTAAAGTTAGTCTTTTTTCGTACTCCATGTGCAAAAACATACAGTAATTTACTATAGTTTTTGTTATGCTATTTTAATTTTTTGTGGAGCCGGTAACTATTAATATTGTAATGAATCTTTTTATTTTTTAAGTATACATTTTGCCACTGCTAGGCTAAAATCCCGGTTCCATCCCTGAAACTAAAGTAGAGACGTCCAACACGTTTAATAGAGAGCGAGCTAGTAACGTAGTTTTGTAATGTACTTATTTACTGAGGGTTGTTGGATCCCTTGTGCGATCTCATATAGCTGGAGAAAAACGTATGCACGCAGAGAAATTCGGAAGCCAAGATAGTCCTCTCTCTTTTTCATTTGAAGTTTAACTTGATCTTATTTTGGAGTCAATCTAGTAACCAAACAAAAACTAGACAAATGAAATCTAATCCTTCATAACTGTGTGAAAATTGAAATTAACTGTACCACTGGGAATTTTTTTCGGAGTGGCAGTTTCAAGTACTGTAACAGCCCCTTTGGAGGGGGGTTTTCAAGAGAAAAGATAAGAAATTGGGAGAAAGAGCATTCTATTTCTCTCCCATGTTTGGATGGCCAAAGAGGTGAGAAAGGGTGAGAGAGTGTGAGAATCAAGAACCTTTTAATGAGCCATTTTTGTTTCTCACCAAAAGTGATGGGATTTGAAGAGAAAGAGAACGGGGAAGTATCCAAATAAGATGGTGAAAAAGCCTAATCCTTTCTTTTCTTTTCTCATGTGTAAATGAAACCACAACATTTTTCTTTTCTTTTCTCACCTAGGTGGCTAAAGGAGCCGTAAATACCACCTAATACAAGCCCGATGGTTAGTCCGGTTAGTTAGTGGGTTATGTACGCAATTGATCGAAATTTGATTCTTAAGGTCAGGCCTCAGGAACGTAATTTCTCGTAAATTTCCTGGTCTCAACGTGAATAGCCAACAGACCGGACCGGAGAGTGAGTTAGTTGAGGCATGCGTAAGTTGGCCCCGACACTCCAAGCCGTCGGGACAAAAAAAAATACTAGTAGTAGTACATGGAAGGGGCAATTCGTCGAGCAGGTGGCGGACAAGAAGAAACTGCTACTACTGTTGCACCTACCCTTTGTTCCTTTAAAGCACTTGAATGTCAAAACTGTACTGCTAGTTCAGAAGTAACATCTGTAGTCATCAATATCCACACATGGAGCAGGGAATGACAGTAGACATTTCAACAAACTCATTCACAAACCACCAGAAGGAAAAAAAAAAAAAAAAACTGCTTAAACCCATCAGACTAGAACAGTTATACCTGTCGGCGACTCGGCAAGGAGGAGGAGTCCAAAAGTTTAGGGCCCGTTTGTTTTGCTAGGAGATAGGAGTAAAAGAATGGGATATAGAATCATGGCTATGGGTGGGAAGTGCTGCAAATCAACCGAGCTCGCGGGCTCGGCTCGGCTCGGTTAGTTTAGTCAAGCTTGAGCTCGAGTTATCGACTTGTTTAGTAAACGAGCCGAGTGAAGTTAGGCTCGTTCGATATTAGCTCGGCTCGATTAAAAAAACTCATTTAGAAAATGACTAAGTTTTGCTCGTTAAGACTCGAACTGAACTCAAACTCAAGTTTTTGGCTCTTTTGCAACCCTAGGACATAAACTCCCTCGGGATATAAAAATGGTGGATAACATTTAGTAGCTCTTGACGGAAGGATCTCCCCTGGGATTTCGTATCCCGGGATATAGACTGTTAGGATATGTAATCACTTTTGTAATGCGATTGCATACGCTGAACTTTTGGGACCCACGGCTTTACATATTCAATCCCAACGTCAAATCCCCCAAGCAAACAAGCCCTTAATGATTTTGTTAAGAATCTAAGTTCGTAATCCTCTAGTGGCCTTTGGGAAAATTTCATGATTAGAGAATTGTTTATTTCATTGTTTTGTCAACGCTAATGTGTTGTTAAGACAACAAGATTGATTAGACATATATAGCTACATGACCAAAGTTCATTTATTTTACATTTCATACTGAAACATCATACTAATAGTAATTTTTTAAGCTACACATATGATTTGATATTCAACAACGAGTCAAGAGGAGTCTAGGAAAGTCTTACAAAAAATTAAATAAACCGTTCCTATCAATTAATCAAATTGACAGGTCCTTCTTGAGACCTATATATTGATGCAAGGTAAGGAACCGCCATAGCGTCCAACCAGCCGGGAAGGCGCTCCGATGATTAAGTTCTTGATCGAGAAGATGAAGAACAAAGCTCTTAGGTGAATAGAAACGGAGCCTTCTTTATGGTTTGTAACTGTATGTAATATAGGACCCTTGGCTTAACCTACCTCCAAATCACCTTGTGCTGGCATATGCCGTAACCGCTTGGTGTGATGTTATGAATAACATGCCAAAATACCCCAAAACAGTTATGCTGACGTGGCCAAACGGCTTATTCTGTTCAATCCATGCGGTCGAGCGGTGCGATTAGGGGGCGACCCGTTGGTGCTGATTCGGCTCAACAGATGCCTCAAATCGTCGGCAAGAGGAAGAAAAAGTTTTTAAAAAGAAAAAAAAAAGTTTGCAATTGCATGCATACCCACATGGCCTAAACCATACCATAAGCCAGACCAGACCCCCCACCAGTTAATCAAATTGATTGATAGCTAGACTCATTGCATTAAAAGTGTGTTAAGTGGTATATCTTAGACCTCATGTGCAGTCTATTTTTTTTTTTTTTTTTTATCATCATGTGCAGTCTATTTAGCGCACAAGTCTGGGGCTAGGGCTAGCCGGCTAGGGCTAGGGTTGGCCCTCCCTCAAGCTATAGCCGTTGAAGTTTTTGCTTCAGAAATTGATCGATGATGGTCCAAATACAGTTTGTTCTAATTAATCAAAATCTCATCCTAAATAAGGTTTATCAAGTCCATTACGGGTTGTTTATGGGTGGTTTATTAAGTTTGAATAATTTGTGTTTTAAGTTGGATTTTGTGATGCAGGGGAGACGAATTAATATCAAGGCTGAAAGACAACGAAAGAAAGAGACTCTTAAGGACTTGAAAGCAATTGTGAATGAGATCACTTCTCACTTATAATAGCGCCAGTTGCTGTATTATTAGTGTCTATTGAGGGTGGATTTTTCTTACATTAAGCAATTTGTTTTCAATTTTTGATAAATTCATACACAGTTTTACAACCTTTTGATCCGTACTTTCTAAACCTTTATATCAATTTCGGTTCATATTTTTATATAATTTTTTGATTTTTCTCGTTGATTTGAATACTTATCCCAAATATTCTGCCGAGAAACTAAACACCAAGAATATGCATTGTATGAATAATTAATCCAGAAAGTCTAGAACACACAACTTTAAAACACAACTCTAGACAAAACGGTATCTGAAATCGTTCGATGCATGTGTACCCATGCGCATCGAACGGTTTAGTAAGCGGTTGTGACCGGAGTTGTGTTTTAAAATTGCTTATGTAGCATTGCTCAAATTAATCTAGTCCATACTATCACTATCTATCCAGTAGAAAGAGCGCAGACAAGCTATCTCAAACCATGTCTAGTAGACCCGTTGGTACCAATCAATATCGACCGATATTTGAGCCAGAACGAAATTGGAGATGTAAGGTACCGGATTTGATCAATACCGATACGCACCCATTTGTACAGTGTGAGACTCAAAACCTTGATATCTACCCAATTGCAAAGCTATTCAGGTAATGAAGCAGACTCCTCAAGCACAAAAGATTAATAGATGGTCAGTTCTTTAAAGAGTTGTCATTGCCCTGATTCAACAGTCAAACACGAGTCGAATACAAGTAGAACTTGAATGCTAGATTAGTCTCAGAAACCAGTTGTAAGCTGGGAAGAAGAACTTGAAAGTACATGCATGCAACATTTTCTTTTGACTATTCGGACACATTGAGCCCGATATCGGGTAATCAAAATGAAATTCTCCAGCATTAAGGCGCCGGTTCAAAGTATGATCAATTTCGAGTCAATGCTAGAGAATTTCATTTCATTTTGAAATTCTCCAGCATCAAGCATACTTTGAAATCAATCATACCTCAAAGATCAGTGTTTCGGATCGACTTATTAGATAATCAGGTGTTCACAAATTTGATTCTGTACAGATAAGTGCTTCCAAACAGAAAACTAGACATTCTCACCAGTCAATTGTGGTCTTTACCATTTTTCCGTAATCATTAACAACTAGAATTCAGCCATTACTGTTAAGCTAGTATTGTGGTCAAATTTTATCAGCAGTTTCCCCCAGCACCTCAGGTATGAGAGCAAGCAATCCAAAGCAATCGACCAAATGCGCATTTCCTAGTAGCATTCTACAGTAATTTGCCAATTGTTCTAGAATCTACACGATCAGACAACGATATGAAAGTTAGAGCGATTATGAACATGATTCGTCCAGGTGTAGGAATTACTTGAGATAGAGCACAATAGGAACCCTAACACAGATAAAGAAAATCTCTACTCAGTGAGAAGCCACGGGAATTGTCCAGGAACACAACGTACAAAGCAAGCAACGGCGGGAACCCTTCCAGGCAAAAGCATGTGAATACTCTTTGAAAGATGATTCAACCACACCGCACACTGCATTCTACACATCAAGACACTAGGAGGTATATGTGCAAGAGAAATCAGGAAAGCACCCTAGTTTTCAGGAGCATCACATCTTTTTGTTCTTCTGTTATGAAAACAAGCCAAAGGGAGCGAACTACTCCGCGCATCATCCATGCTGGGCTGTGGATTACTAGAAGAGTATTCTATTTTGTGAAAGATCTTTTGTTTCGTTGAAACATAAGATCAGATGTCATCTTTTGCTAAACCTTCGTAGAAATATCTCCCATGAATTCCCATAAGATGGGCATTTCTATCCTGCTAAAAAAGCAAATGCATAACACGATCTCCTACCTAATTGGAATGTCTAAACCAAAGACAGGCCGAAATCCACCTGGGTTGTAAACAAAAAATACCTAAAGAAAATTTACAAAATTAGTGGAGATATGTGAGCAACAGTGTCCTGTAATCAAAATCACCATGAAAAGGACTGATACAATGATCTTATCAAAATTTCATAAGATGCTTCAAGTTAACCGATAAAGCAAACGATAAGAGTCGATGTAGCATGCAGAAACGTTCAAATAGAAAACAAAAGAAAGGCCTGAAAACCATAATTCAATATACAAGATACTGAGAGTCGATGTAGCTTGTTACTCATCATCCTTGTATGGATATTCCTCAGGAACTTGCTTCAAAAGTTTCACATGCAACTCAAACACATCGTCCCCCCGAAGCATATCACGTATCCACGAGACTTCAGTCTTCATTGACACCTGAAAATTTGAGAGAAATTAAATACTGAAGGTACCCACGAACGTAACGCATCCAATTATTCTAGCACCAAATTCCTTAACACCAGAATACTTCAACATGCACGTAGGCCATAAGTAATTAAACTAACATTGATTCAATCCTCAATAGATTCAGACATGCACTTCACCATGCCGATAGTACTCACCAAACAGTGGGTAAACTGCCAAAAATTGCTCCACCAAAATTATATGGGCGGGCTAATTGGCAAAAACTAACACATGTCTGGGGTGGAGCTCAGTCTTGTCCACAATTCCAAAATACCCATTTTCCACATGATTACAAGAAGTGCCCTCCACTGAATGATTGTATTCTCAGTTCCAGTACCTCTTTCTCACTCTACCGTTGCTGAAACTCTATGAGGAAAATCAAGCAACTACCAACTCTCTATCTCTTTATCGAAATCTGAGGAAATACATGGATCGTCTCTAAATGGAGAAGAATCTGAACGGTTTTGAAATCCTTCAACATAAAAGTTCTCCCCCTATTATCTCAGGTGACAAAAGGTAAACACTTGGCTTCGCGAGCACTATGCACGGGCGATGGAGTTTGGTCAAAATGTGATAATGCACGGCAGTGAGTTACTGATTTGTAACAGTGAAAATAGTAGTTTTATGTCAATTGCTGTATATCTTTTCTTGTTAGGGTGTACATTTTTTAGCCATTAAGGTTTACTTCTGATTCTGTGTTTTCCTATGTTGTCCACTGTGTTCTTGTAGTCCTTAATCGAAGAATACAGAGTATATTTCTTGCTTCTCTTGTGTTACTTGTGCATGTTAACATGATATCAGAGCCAGGCTAGTTTGTACCATCTGCCGTTGCTGGAGTGGTGCCACGAGGAAAATGCAAGTTAGAGGACAACAAAGCTTCCATCAATGGAGTTCCTGGTTTATTGAAGATGAAAGGAACAAAACCATTTACAATGGAAAACGACTACACTTCACTAAAAAACTTTCCCTCATAGATCCCTCTAACATAGGCTCCTTTCTCTGACTACCAAAACAGAAAAGATTCCCTTGCTAACAGAATTTATGGAAATACAAGCAAAGGAATTCTAACAGCTAATGCGTAAACTACTAAACCATAACAACTCCTAAAAGTTATACTCCTAGGACAATTTATCATTCCCTTCCCTATAGAAACAACCTTGCACTCGAGGTTGGAAATGGAAAATTTGCTACCAAGTAGTATCCTCTCAAACTCTATTCGACCAGTGAATGAGAACCTGGTTTTGTTGTCGATTAAACTTCTTGACCACTGTCCTATCGAAAACAGCTAGGTTCTTCATGCAGTTGCCCATCAACTGTGACAATAGGCACTATGAACTGCTGCAGCATTGACCACTTTCCTTTTAATGATGGACACAACAAACACTGGATGCACTCTAGAATTTGGAGGTAGTTGTAATTTGTAGGCCACTAATCCCACCCGTTTTTCTCAATGACTTGAAAAGGTCCAAAATATCTAGGAGCCAACTTTGTTTTCACCCTCTTAAAGACTGCACATTTAGGTAAAGCCAATCAGGAACGTCAACGGACCTCTCAGTGCTCACACTTATGTGTTCATCATCGATTTGTTTCATTCTGTCCTGAGATGTATGCAAGTGATCTAAGAATGCTTACCATGGTCTGCCCATCTTGTAAAGTATAATTATTAGTTGTTATATTAGATTACATATTGCTTTAAACAGACGGTGGTTGACTAAACCATTTCATAGGGATTAGGGAATGATTCAGTGAAACAAGTTGAGATATGGAAAGTAATGTTGTACCACCACTCAACAAGTGGAAACCATTTAGCCAATACATAGGTGTATTCCCAGCCATATATTTTCAACTCCCCAACACCTAAAGACCTCTGTTCGGCCATCTTTTCGAGGGTCGTAGGAGGAACTCATACACATTTTTGTGCCTTGAAACCTTTTTTTTTTTGCAAAAGAGTTACTTGTGAAGACTGATTGAGCCACCTCAGTTGCTCCACAAGGATGAGCTAAGGCCATAAAAAGTGCAGCTTTGCTCAACCTAACTGTCATATAGAAATAACTAGCCAATCACCCATGCCTAAAGGCACTTCACAACACTTTCCAACCACAACCTAAATCACTTATCCAACCAAATCTCGCCCAAAATATGCCTTTAGATGCTTTGACAATATTGAGCAGTTCACGATATCTAGTGGATAAACCCAATTAAAGCAATATGAGAAAAAAGAAAAACAAAAGAAAAGCAGTTTTCATTCCTCAATTACTTTAGCAAGAAACCGACACAATTCGTCGAAGACCTATAAAGAATGCTAACAAAGATTCAACTCTTGATTGGTAGGACAAAATAATCAATAAAGTCTATCGAAATATCAGTCTACGTTCCTTAAGGAATAGATAAAGGTTACAGCAAACATGGTGATTTGGAGATTTCATACTTATCTTTCGACAAAAGTCACATTCTTCAGCAAATTTTAAAAAGAACCGATCAAATCCCACCTTTCGCGTAAAATGCATGTGTAAGCCTATAAGAAGTCCTCTCAACGCCAGACTAGCCTCAAGGTAAGCCACCCAACCACTCCAAACTGTTGAGCTAGCTAAGTACACTCCGCATCATCCTTTGTACCCCCAACACACCCACACACGAAGAAAGAAAAAACACCCACAAACATCAAACGCAATAAGAACAGTTTTGGACTACTATGGTGTAACACAAAGGTAGAAGACATAGCATCCTTGAGAACTTGAAAAGCTTGCTCTGCTGATGCACTCCAAGAGACGGTCTTTCTTAAGCATGTGGCCAAGTTTTCGTACTCCCCTCCTTAGCAGGATCTGCAGCCACTCCCTTATGGATAGTTACATGCCCTAAGGAACCCACCTTAGTTTGTGCAAAAGCTCATTTAGAGAGCAAGGAAAATAAAATCACTAAAAGTCTTAAGTGAAGACTTTAGACTTTTAAAATAGAAGAATTTCATACACATTTAAAAGCTAATGCTTCTTTTAATTCCATGGGCATTTCATGTTGTAATAAATTGAAGTCTGGAAAGCAAAAGAGCTTTCCTAATTCACAATGATCAATCACGAACAGCAGTGATCTAAGCCACCTCTCTCATGGGTGATAAGAGTTATTGGTATAAGTTGGAATACTAGTATAGCACAAAGCACCAATACCATTGCAAGGGACGAATCCATTTTCATATCTTGCATGAAATAAATTCCAATTCCAGTGTGCATTGTGGAGAGTACCAACATCAGGTTAATCGTACAATTACTACAATAAGAAATAAGAGATCTCAAACACTTGGGTAGGAGAAAGAAGCTTACCATCTCCAGAGCTCCTCTGATAACTCCACTTATTATGTTGCAATAATATAGACCTTGACATGTGTCAGGAAGCTCAACAAAGTCTACTAGTGGGTTATCCTCCAAAATGAGACTGCAACTGGTTCCATCAGCATCCCAATTGGTCACAGATGCAGTGACCCCTAGAAACATTTTGAAACCAACCTGTTACAAATATTGTCAGCTAATCAATGAACATAACCATGTATATCCCAATGGAGACCAAACACACAAATCATATGAAACAATGCAAGTCATCGTCTAATAGCAACTTTGCACTTTCAATATAGTAGAGTGCATAAACAACACATGTTACACATCTCACATTGACCTCAACCCATCGTTTCATTGTAGATTTCCACGAATTCTTCAAACAATTTTTATTTTTTTATGGGCAGAAAATATTTATATTCTCCTGTTAATATCATTTACCAGGCAATAATTTCATTTCCTTGTCTCTGTCTTATCTTTCGTTATTCACCCGGCTTGCTCATGAGTGAAATAGTGGGATGTTTAAATTGAATTCTTTCAAAACAATTAGGACTTTCCCAGTCTTCCCATTGGTCAAATGACAAATATGAGTACCATCATACAAAATAATCGGTTTTCTTAACATGCAAAGACCATGCATCACTGCTTCAGAATTTGGACATTTTTTCCCCTTTTCTTGATAAGTTGCTTTAAAATCGATGGATCTCCAATAAGGTGGTCTCCCATTATATAACGACACATGTTTTATTTCACAGTCTAGCCCTCCAAACCCGAAGGAGCTTCTTGACCTGTTCTAACAATTATACGTGACCAATAACTGCTATGATAAATGGATAGTGCTATCTGCACACCTTTAGATAAGAGACCTACGTTCAATAATCGCCAGCACCAGAAATAACAATTAGAAGAGCTATGTGATAGACGCAAAGGAACAACAAAAAAACCTTAAAGAGGTGTAAAATACAACCTCGAAGACACAACTAAGACTCAAAACAGATAAGAACTCTATGTTCCAATATATACTTATAAAAAGCAGTTACTAAATAATTTAAATTCATTGCGAAAATGAACAAAAAAATCAATAGAATTACTCCCCCCCTATCTATAACGAATTGGTAACAAAAAAAAACTAAGAAAGATAATAGACCTTTGCAATTACTTCAGTAGTTTCCTTGAAGTCAACACATCGGGAGACGTTGGACTTGGCTAAGAACTCATCAACTAGCCGCACTCCGATATTATAACCCCTGCAGGAGAATTAGGCAGCCAAATGTACACCATCAAACTTATGTTCACATAATCAGCAAAGAGACATAACTTAGCAAAAAGTTCCAGCAGAAAAACAATAGTTAGCATGGGCAGAGGTACTAAGGGACCCACAGGGCCCTGGCCTCCATGCATGAAAAAATCATAATATTCTGGTAGTCTAGTACAAAAGTTTATCACATTGTCAGAAAATCTACATGAGATTTTACACATAGAGAACAATTTTACTCTTAGTATACTAACATTTGTAGGAACCCTTTTACCCACACTAGACGGAGGGCACACGCTATTTGTGTGAACATTTGTACGATAGGAGGAGAAAGTGGGGTGGTGGTTATGATAGGTGGTTTTAAATTGATTACTATTTTACCCATAACAATTATTTAATGGCAAGTTAAAAATAGTCATAAATACTTAATTTTTAGTAGGGTAATTATGGAAATCACTTTCTGACGAGGCTTCAAAAATGGGAGACACCAAACTAGTGCTCTCCCTTTACATATTAGAAAAGATAGAGTAGAATAGATAAGACGGTGATTTGCTGCAGCATAATGAGTACCAATGATTTCCTTGAGATTTAATTCTTCAAATTACCGCTCTTGGACTTAAGACTATGCACCTAGTGTGCTCGATCTAGCAATCTTGGACAATTGTTTTGACGAACTATCACTAAACTAAAAAAAGAAAGAAGAGAAAGAACAGGGAGTTGTCACCTACATAAGTGGTTGCTTGCTTTCTGTCAAAAACATATAGTCTGGTGAAAAAATTTCTTTCTTCATTAGCCCCCTTAAGTGCAAATTCTGGCTCCGCCCCGATAGTTAGAACAGCAACAGACATAAAACTACTTAATCACACGCTTATATGCAGAGAGCGATAGAGAGAGAGAAGGGGGGAATACATTTGATCAAGCTGTTTGTTGACTTCATCGACTTCCTCCAGATCCGTGAGCAGTTGACGCACGATGGCTCCATAGGTTAGGGTGAAGAGCTCAGAGTTCTGTCATCACTCAAATTTCATAACACATACATCAGTGCGTAATCTATTGCGTGGCCTTATTGCAACCTAAACCAAAATCCGATTAATCGGACCGCCGATTGCTACGAAAACACAGCGACGATCACTTTGAAATCCTAAAAAAGAGACGTCTTTTGGAAAGCAAACACAGAGAAGGGAATTTGAAAGAGTCTCAGGGGGCTTACCACGCGCTCGACGCTGGCGAAAATGGCGTCTCCAGATCTGGGGGCAACTGGAGCCATTGGAAATTTGGAAGGAAGTTTCTTCTTTTCAGATCAGCTCAGTCGCGAGATCACTGCTCGATTCGAAACCGAATTGGGGTTTCGTCTCTCTCTCTCTCTCTCTCTGGAGCGAGAAATCTTGTGTAGTGCTCCTAGTAGGAAGGCTGGGTTTGACCTACTCACTCACACTGTGGCACGCGCACTTGTTGTTTGTTTTATATTTTATTAAATTTCTATTTTTAAATCAGTCCTCCATCAGAAATTTATAGATGATAATAAAAAAAAAAGTTGTTAAAAGTTACGTTTCTATTCGTTTTATTAGAATTTTTTCAACAAAAAACCTATAATCTTTATATTTTTTTAATTTTTCTCATTAATGATCAATACCGAAATTTGTGACGAAAACTAGAAAACACAATTACTAAATAGTAACAATATTAAATACTTTTAGTAAATAATTTAGTTCAAGCCCTTCCCGAGAATACCTAGACCATCCCCATCCCTCCTCATTTTATTATAATTCTTTTGGTAATATCAGTATAATACAAATAATCGTAATGTGTTTACTGTAACTGTCTGTTCGATATTCACCAATCGAGAGCAATGTAAGAGAGGCTCTTCCCATCCGAAAATTGAGTTTTCTCCTCCCTTGATATCGTCGACCGAGGGTTTTGTAGTCTCCGGGCATTTTTTTGTTCTATATGAGCATGAGATTGTCTATTTTCAAAAAAAAAAAAAAAGGGTTTGCCCCTTTTGTACTGTTTATGTATTGGATTTGCAGAATATAGGTGTACATGTTTACCACATGGTGCAGTAATAGTAGTACTTAAATTGATTTCTGCAAAATCTGATAAAATTCAGTTGGAAGCTCAATTTTTTGAGTAATTTCAAGGAAGAATTAGAAAAAGTTTGTTAAAATTCAAACTGTTTAAAACACTTTTGAGCGGTGAGATTGAAAGCAATGGAAGAAGCGATAAAAATTGAGCGGTGACATAGACTTTCTGATTTTTTTATATTTTTTTGTCAACGGAAGTAAAACTTTATGATGTTGAGTATCTATGTTATTTTTTATTTTTCAACAACATTGTCGGCTTCTTGATGTAGGCAACCCGTGACTGCTACTAGCATGTTCACATATACTTTTAACGGTCAAGCTCCGTTATATATATATTTTTTGTTATTTCTATTTTATGTAACTCGACCAAGGGGTTTTTGCCTACGTTAATGGAGTATATACAAGATCATGTGATGATCAACATTTGACCAATATGACTGTTGTGATCCACATTTGTCCAAAATGATTGCTAATAAGATTTTTTTTTTTTTGTGATTTACGATTTTGAAAAATTGAATAGTTTTGACTATCAAAAATAAGGATGTGTTCATGAAAATATTTTTGTCTTTGGTTATTTTGACTAAATTTTACTTCTGGGAATTTTTGTTTAGTTGTTTGTTGAATTTTTGGAGATTTATCGATGAATGAATCGGAAAAGTATAAAAGGTGTAAATTGAAGATTGGAAAAAATTAATATAAGACGACACTGTAGATGAAAAAATACCGACAATATTTCTTCATCTTTAATAAACTTTCCTTTCGTTGAGATGAATAATTAATCCGAAAAGATAAAACGTGAATTCAACAAAAAAATTCAAAAAAATCGAAAAAAAAAATGCCCAAAGGGCTCTCCAAGTTGGTTGAGGCTGGTCCAATTGCTTCAACGACTAAGGTTCCATTTCGCTAAAATTCTTATTTTTGAAATTTTTATTTTTCTCTTTGCAAAACAGATCACTTTTTTATAGTTCATCACTTTTAATTTAAAAAACAAGTACGTGTCTCTTAGCAAAACGTGGACTAATTAGCAGACATGGCCAAACGTCGCACAGAAGATTATTACAAGTCTCGCCAACTAGAACCGAGTGCGCATACACTGAGTCACTGACCCTCGTCGCCTCTCTCTCTCTCTCTCTCTCCCTCTCCCCCTCTCTCCCCCGCCCCCTCTATATATTCCCCCCCTCGCCGTCGCCGGTACCGGAGCCGTCCCATTCCGGCGTACCCTGCGCATTATCGCCGTACCCGACGTCACAATCTCCGAAGATTCTCTCGGCTCCAAATTGGCTCACAAAAACGAACAATCTTATCCAACATCACCGCTTCATTTCCCCAATTAGGGCTTGTTTGATCGCCAAAGATGGTACATTTTTGGATTACGCACTAGATAACGTACGAGCGATTGAGGGCAAGGAATATCCTAGTTAAGGAAAGAAAATACAAAGGCTCTTTGTTCCGTTCTACAAATTCGAGGCAAATTTAATTGCATTGTTTCCATTTGTGGTTGTTTTTTATTTGGATAAGTATTCAATTGAAATTAGTGTCATTCTAGGGCATTGATTTCCCAATTTGGTTGCTTTTTTATATCTAGAGGGGAGGTGAGAAGTGGTTTTGGTGTGCAAACATTGGGAGAGAGAAGGAGGGCATTTGCAGGAGAGAGAGAGAGAGAGAGAGAGAGAGAGTTGTGATGGGGATGAAGAATGGGGGAGAGAGCAGACCGGAGAAGGCGAAGGGTTCGATAGTTTTGCGGCCTCGGGTGAAGCTGTGGATGATTAGGGCGACGTCGTCGGTGTTGTTGTGGACTTGTTTGGTGCAGTTGACGGCATTGGGGGAGATTTGGGGACCTAAGTTGTTAAAAGGTTGGCCTTCTTGTTCCTCTCAGGATATGGCGCGTTCAGCTCCGGCGAGAGTGCTGCTTCCACCAAAGAGTGAGTTACCAATTGCTATAATTATCTGTGTAGAGGCATAAAAATTTGACTAGTCATGCTAGTATTTTGTTCCTAACATTAGTAGGTTCTTCAACAAGAAAAAGATTGTATTGGTGGTGGTTCTAACTGTGTTCTTCATTGTGAATAAATCCACATTCGAATGGACCATATTATGCTATGTAGCCAGGGATGGAACCTAGTTCTTGTTCGGCTTGCAGAGTTGTATCACTAGACTCACCACTTCCTCTTTAGTCCCACCGCAGATTTTTCGGTTCTATGTTTGAATATTTGTAGTGCTCTATCTTTTCTAAAGTGATTTCATTGTCTACACAAGAGTTGATTTGGCTACCCAATTATTGTCCAGGCATGTTGAAATGTCTGTCTTAGCTTGAAAGGTTTTGGTAGGTTAGTTAATGCATCATCTCCAACCCATACTCCATTTCTTCATTGTGGAGGAAAAACATTCTTCAACCCATCCTCTAAAACTCTCCTCCATTTGGGAAGATGAACTTTGATCCTCTAAATATAGAGGATGAAGGAAAAAATAGAGGATCTCCTCCAAATATGTGTTGGGTTGAGAAATAAAGTGTTGGGTTGGAGTTGAGATAAATAGTACAATCCTCTAAATCTACTTTTCAAATAAAATAGATTAATTTGATCCTCTCAAATAGAGATTTGGAGGGTGTTGGATTGGAGATGCTCCTACTCTACAGTTGCCTTTATTCAGTGACTCATGGTTCCAAATTTTTCCATTCATATCGCTTTTTTCATCACAGTAAACTTGTATGCATTACTTTTGCATTTTTCATTATTGCTTACACGTATGCCATAATTTTATTTTCTGAAGTAGTGATGTTTCTCCTGCATCATTAGTCTCTCCAAGTATAGTTAGCATTTGTTGTGTTCAATTTAAATCGGTTGTGTTCCCTTTAGGAGTCTATGCAAACAATGGTTACCTGATGGTCTCATGCAATGGAGGGCTCAATCAAATGAGGGCAGCGGTGAGTGATTTGTTTGGGGAACCAAACAGAGGCTTCTCATTTCTTCTGGTCTTTATAAGCACTTTAATTGATTGTAGAACATATAGTGGTTACTTAATGTTGTCTTAACTCTGTGTGCAGATATGTGACATGGTCGCGATTGCAAGATATTTAAATTTCACTCTGATTGTTCCTGAGCTGGATAAATCATCTTTTTGGGCTGATCCCAGGTGTGTAAATTGACAACCCCCTAATACGCCTGAAATTTTAGAGCTTCTTAGGTTGAGAAAATCTCTAACTATAATTTTATTTTATTCCCTTGTTCATGATTCCCTATTTCCAGTCTTAGAATGACTGCATTCTTCTTGATATGTCAGTGAATTTCAAGACATATTTGATGTCGATCATTTCATTACATCCTTGAGAGATGAGATTCGGATATTGAAAGAGCTACCTCCCAGGCTCAAGAGGAGAGTTGAGCTGGGAAAGATCCATACCATGGCACCCATTAGTTGGTCTGATATTTCTTACTATCATAATAAGGTTCGTTTTATTGCATTTCATTGCTTTAATTTATTTCCGTTCTTCGAGAGTCATTTTTTGCTGAGTGAGTTTTTTTTGTTTCACTTATTGCATGCAGATTCTTCCTTTGGTAAAGAGGTACAAAATTGTGCACTTGAACAGAACTGATGCTCGGCTGGCCAATAACGGCCTACCCCCGGAGATTCAGAAGCTGCGCTGTCGGGTGAATTTTAGTTCTCTCAGATTTATGCCCCAGATAGAGGAGTTGGGAAGAAGGGTTATCCGGCTTCTTAGGCAAAATGGTCCTTTCCTAGTACTTCATCTCCGATACGAAATGGACATGTTAGCGTTTTCTGGGTGTACTCAGGGTTGCAACAACGAGGAGGTAGATGAGTTGACGAGAATGAGGTGAGTGTATTTCTTTGTGGATTATTAGGCTGTCGGAAATTGGTTTTTCATCTTGTATCCTTCTGCTGACTTCAGTGTATGGGCAGATATGCTTACCCATGGTGGAAAGAGAAAATTATAAACTCTGACTTGAAGAGGAAAGATGGTTTATGCCCTTTGACGCCTGAGGAAACTGCACTTACTCTAAAGGCACTAGATATTGATCGTAATATCCAGATATACATTGCAGCTGGAGAAATCTATGGTGGACAAAGGAGAATGGCTAGTCTTGCTTCGGCTTATCCAAAATTGGTCAGCAGACAAAACTGAAGTTAACTGGTCTCCAAGTTTTTGTGTAATGTTTTGCTTTTGTTTCGTCTTTATTGTCTTCCGGCTATGTTTTTTTAGGTGAGGAAGGAGACGCTGTTAGAGCCATTAGACCTTAGGTTTTTCCAGAATCACTCATCCCAAATGGCAGCTTTGGATTATCTTGTTTCCCTGGAGAGTGATATTTTTGTTCCTACTTACGATGGGAACATGGCCAAAGTTGTCGAAGGGCACCGCAGGTACTGTTTTCCTATGTACCATTTTGTGTTGATAGCCAAAATGATATGTAGCGTGTGTTGAATATCCTGCTTACTTTGTCTCGTGAATAGAATTTTGAATCAGAGATTAGACCCTTCTGCCCTATTTCGTATGTCACCTCTTTCAGTTTTCCTTCAAAGTAAATGTCTTTCATTTTACAAGATAATAGCAACACTAGCCAAAAACAAGTTGATCTCTTGTTCCACTCTGAAACTTTTACCTTGGAAGGATCATAGTAGACAAACCAAGAACTACTTGTATCGCCATCAACCCCTTGCTGTCGGACTTTGTGGTGGTGATTGATGGATGATTGGTTGATAGAAATGGTTTTAATCGTTTTGGGTAAAAGAGAATAGTACCTATGGGTTCTGTTTTGGTTGGTTCCTAGTTTTTCTGGGTTCTATTTTTTCTCTTCATTTGCCGTTCTATAATTCTGAACTGAGAGTCAGTCGTGTGCTACATTGCATTCCAGATACCTTGGGTTTAAGAAGACAATTATACTGGACAGAAAGCTTCTGGTTGATCTGATAGACCAATATAATGGTGGATCACTAAGTTGGGATGAATTTTCATCGGCTGTTAAGGAAGTTCATTCAAATCGCATGGGAAGCCCTACAAAAAGGTTGGTGATTCCCGACAGACCTAAAGAGGAGGATTACTTCTATGCCAACCCTGAGGAGTGTTTTCAATCATCCACTGAACTACTGAAGAATACATGAACTTTTATTAGGTGGGCTGCATTTGATTAAAATTCTCCAGATTTATGAATAGTTCTATACATGCACACATCTGCCCAGAGATGGATTTTGTTTCTGAGGCGGCAATCTTGAAGATTATGGTAGGAGCCATATCCGAAAGCATGAGAGAGGTGCAGCTGGGGAATGCATTAATGCCTGTTTTATTCGGGTAATTCAGTGTACAGAAACTACCTGCCATTGTTGGGTTGATGCGTACTCAACTGCAGTGTTTGCAGTGGGGGTTGCAAAGTGTAGATTCAATTTACTGAAAATTTGGATTCTTGTAAGGTTGCTCAATTTGATGTTATTGTTATTTCGATCATCCAAGTCTTTGGTGGATTCCTAGATAGCCTCTCCATTAACACTGAAGTCCTTTTTTAAAGTTTTTGCTTATACAGAAGCCATAAGATTTTAAATCTTGTTCGCAAACACGGTTGCGAATTCATGTTTTGGAATCTATTGAATTTGGCAGACTTCTTTCATTTCATGGTCGAACTTTACTCAGAACAGAATTGCTCACTGTCCTGTTGGAGGTTTTGAGTCGGGAAAAGTGTGTTCCTCTTTTGCGAAGTTATAACCCGGGTTGCTGTTTGTTTTCCATGTTGGATATGGCAACTTCTAACTTCTCAATATAGTGGCTTCCCAGAAGTCGCATTTGGTTTGAGATTCGACTCCTACTTTCGCAGTATGACTTCTTGCTTGGTAATCTTCGGATTGGTCGGTTTTTTTGGTCGGAAAAGTAACAAGTCAAAGCATGTGTTTTTTTTTTTTTTATACCATAAGCTAGGGGATTTTCACAGGCGGGTACTTAATTTACTCGTTCCAAGAACAAAATCATTCTGTTTGATTCTTCATCGTTACATCTTGTACTAGTAAAGTTAAAGGGTCCACTCCATGAGCTGTAGTATTTCTCTTTGCTTGTTTCGAAAGCAAAAACTGTGAAAACTTAGTAAATACTCCTCGGTGAAGTTGATTAAGCTTTTTGCCTTTTCGAGTCCGAAAAAAAGGTGGGGAAGAAGTACACCAGTGAACTTAATCACATAATTCAACGTGCAACTCCACCAAAAGACACTACAACATGCTGTACTTTCCTGGGACAGTACTCAGTAGCATTTTGTGTAAGCAAAAAAATATAGAAACATGCATGGTCGTGCCTTCAAAATCACAATTTTCGTAAAGAATGGTCAGAAGTAGCAATATCGCTAAATCAGAACTCGAAATTGCAACTAGTATCCACGGATATAATTCTACTAAATGGCAAAATTAGAACATAAATGCAACTTGAAATCAATAGAGATGCTTAGGAAAAAATAAGGAGTGGGATAAAAAAAAACCCGCGCGGGTGTAAAGGGAAAACTTGAAGTAAATTCCTCAGGTAGCATCACTGCTTCCACGGAGCTTTTCCTTGAACCTGAAAAGGGTACAACCTCCATCAGAACACATAAACCCTTAACTAGCAAAATGGCTTGAGATAAAGATTCGTGTTTATCAAACTCAAATAGCAGGAAAAAGGGCTATAACTACTAAACCATACACTTTGGTTGGATAACTAAAAAACTACAAAGAGCTGCAAAAATTAAACCTACTCCTTGGCTACTTTTGCAGCAAGTTTTCTCCTGCCAACTGATACAAGCAACCTTCCATTCCCAACCTTCCCTGCCAACTATCTTGCTCCAAGTCCATCACCTAAAGAACTCTCTTCACTCTTCAGGAACTCCAAACTTCATCCTATTCGTCTTCTTCCTCTCGTCTGTCATAGCATACCTTTGCTTCATCTTCCTCAACCGGCGGCCTCCTCTCTTCTTCTTGGCCGGCTTACAATCAGGAACCGGCAGCAGTTTAGCACGCTTGGCTGGCGGCAGCTCTTGCCACTTTTCAATTGTTTTGCGAATCTCATCGCGATAGCCTCTCCGTCTCCCCAGTTGGATCCCCGCCAAGAGAATCTAAGCGTGCAGCCAGTGTTGATTTTCCAGCCAGTAGCTGGCAGGCACGCTTCCTCAAAGAAGGGGGTGTATTCTGAAAAATCTCCGTTCGTTCAATATAGCCCACGCGAAACAGGGATGTCGCGGTAGAAAAACCTGCTAAGTCCATTTTCTTAGCACCGAGGAGCAGGACATTGCAAGAAGGCATAAAAGCCAACGCCGATAGACCACCAGCAGCCACCATAAGCTAGGCCGTGACTGCGCTCCCTACAACAGCAGAAAGATTCGGCGCTACAAATCCCATTCTACCCTCCAGAAAATCGAGCACCTTCGTCTTCGACGAGTCGAGAGCGAGAGCGCGATCGCACGCGTCGATTGTCTTCCGGAGGACTTCCTCCGAGAGTGGTTTGCCGCCGGTGGTTGAAGCCGTAATCGAAATTACCAAAATCATGGCAGAGGGTACAAGGCCTTCCAAGTCGACTAGGGTCAGGTCCGTTTCGTTGCCGATCTTTTTAACAAGTCGGGCGTAATCGATGGGGTGAAGAACGAGCGATTCAAGCTCAGGGAATTTGTACCTGTAGTTGTCTCGGATGAAGTTGTGGACGGTGAGAATCTCGTCGTCGATGTCAACCGACAACGCGTTGCAGTCGACTATGATCTGGTACTCGGGGCGGTGGTGGTCTAAGTCACGGTCCTTGTTAATAAGAGCATCTAAATCATGCATGGTGTCGACGTACCGCTGGGTTGTCTGCAGTATAGGGAGGGTGCCTAAATCGTCGGCGTAATTACCGGCAGCAAGTAGATTGTCCGGCCCCACGTCCAAGCAGTCGCCGACGGAAATCAGATCAGCCCACTCGTCGTCGCCTTCATCGCTTGATCGCCGCCACAGCATCATCGCTCCGCCTTGAGCCTCCGTTGGGTACGTAAGTCGTCCTCTGTCTTCTTCTGCCGTCTGTGAACAGATACGTGCTCTGTCCCTCTGCCTCTCTTTTTTTTAGTATCTATGTAGCTTTCAATGGCAAAATAACCTACTCCCTCTTTTCCATATTGATAGTCCACCATGAAAAGTCGTGTCATTTTTTAAATTAAAAAATCAACTACTTCCGTGTATAATTTTTTGAATTTTTTCGCACCAAATTAAAGTACTAATCGAGATCTTTAATACGGTGCGAAAAAATTTGAAAAATTATACACGGAATTAGTTAATTTTTTGATTTGAAAAGAGGCAAGAGAGAGACAGTGGGACTGTCATTTTGAAACGGAGGGAGTAACAAATACGGGCTCTCTCTCTTTTTCTTAGTATCTACGTAGCTTTCAATGGCAAAAATAACCTAATAGATATGTGCTCTCTCTCCTTTTAGTATCTACGTAGCTCTCAATGGCAAAATAACCTAACAGATACGTGCTCTCTCTCTCTTTTTAGTATCTACGTAGCTCTCAATAGCAAAAATAATCTAATTGATACGTGCTCTCTCTCTCTAGTATCTATGTAGCTCTCAATCGCAAAAATAACCTAGGGTCATCATATATTTTACGAGTCCTGCAAGGATAAATTGATAAAAAATTGTCGGATGGGTACCACGTAGTGTCCGTTCGACACATTCGAACCGTTCATTGCATTTTTTGAGCCAACGACTCAGTCGAACTGTCCATTGTATTTTTTGATGGTTCGAATCCAGAGAGAGAAAAGAAGAGAGTAAGAATTGGGATAAGAAGAGATAAATGGTTTTAATCCAAACCGTTCAAAAGTGTATTGAATGACCCAAATATATCAAACGGGTACTACGTGGAATATATTTGCCGGGCATGAAAAAATTCTCGGGTAAATTGCACTGAAACCATTGCTTTATTTTTAACAAATGCTGTCTGCCTAATTGCTCCCTTTTTTACCAAAGGAGATTTCTTGCTCAAATAAATAGTAAACAATACCGAATAAATTAAAACGAAAACGTTAGTATGATTAAAGATATTTGACTTTGTTTCAATTTGTTCCTTTTTCTGTAACTTGAAACTTTGAAGTATTGTTTTATAAATTCAATAAGTATTAAATTTGAACATTATTAAAAATAATTATACATGGACATTTTTGGAACTCAATTATGAGTGTAATTATAGAATGATATAGGAAAATGATTTTCACACTTTTCTTCTAACCATCCATTTATCTACATAAATTTACATTATTGTCCTTGAATGTGCGAATATAAAATTCTTAAATCCGCCACTACTTACTACGTGACTATAGGGTTTAGCTGAGTGACATAAGACAATAATTAATGGACTTTTTACTTAAAGGAAAACTTTCAGGACGTGGGGCCATAGGATGTTCATTCGGTCATTAATTTCAAAATTTCCGAATTAAAATTAGACGAGATGCACGCAAATAATTTTCACACTTGGTCATAAAAAGAAAGATAACTAGTTTACAAATCAAGACGAGCATTAAGGTCTGTGGGACATCGTACCCGTCTAGGTCCGGGTCATCAGGTAAACCGCTCCGAAACTATTAAAAACTCCTGAATGCGCGCCCTCTTCGAAACCCCACAATATAAACCCTAACCAAAATTACGGGTGAGAGAGAGAGAGAGAGAGAGAGAGAGAGAGAGCTGAAGCTCACCATCCATGGCGGTTCCCAGCTCAGAGTCCACGGGAACGAAAGCTTCAGCTCCTCATTTGGTCAAGGAAAATCACAACCAGTTCTTCGGTGCGCTGTTTTCTCTCTGCAAGTTTCCATTTCGACCGTCGGTCCTCAGCTAAACCGCAATCTAATATATTTTCTCTGTAGAAACCAGTATATCATGCGTAGGACATAGATTCTGATACCTATAGGTCGTGTATATTCTTGTATTCCCTGGTTTTACCTTAAAAATTGGCCAATGACAGATATTTTATATTTTCCTAAAAAGAGGCATTTAAAATGAAGATAAGGCCAAAAGTATTAGAGTAGAAATTGGGAGTTAAAATGAAGATAAGGCCAAAAGATATTTTGTAGTTTTTTTTTTTTTGATAATCTGAAGTTCGGGCCGGATTGCGCGCATCTCGACTAATCTGGGGACCAATTCCAACGCCTATTTGCGGGGGTACCAATTAAAGTCAGAGCAAAGCATTGACTGGCCCAAAGAAGTTGATAGCATCTAGGAGGTTTCAAACCGGAGACATTAGGAGAGGGGCCAACCCATTGGGCTTAAGGAACTATATTATTGATTCCGTCGTGGTATTGTCTTGCTGCTGTTGGAAATGTTGTAATCCTCAGGCACAAAGCTAAAGATCAGTCATCCTAGTATAAATGCACAGGAAATGATTTGAGAGATAGACTGGTAGATATACTGGAAGTGGAATACTTGTTTGTAATTCAGTAGAGAATGGGTTTTTGTGCTCTGATAGGAATCTGTTCCGTAGAATTCTTGGATGAGCTTGCTCTATTAGGGTACGTTTTTATTTTGTTTCTTTAAATATCCTCAACCCCCGGTTCTAAGGGACTGAGATAGTGGCTTGTTTCTTTGAGCCAAGGGACTACAGCTGTTGGTCCATTGCATTTGTATTGGTTGTGGGAATAAAGTTGAATTCGCAAAAATGAAAAAAAAAAAAAATGAGACTTCGTTCTGCTTAGTCTTTTTTGAGTATCTAATTTTTTGTCCAGATAAACGAAGTGGCGTTAATCGTCTTCGCCTAGTCACTTTCTCATCTAACGATTGTGAAGGATTATAGGAATTTTTGGGGTATGTTAAATTTATTTGTAGTGGAATAAAAGGTTTGACTAGTGTTTGTGTCACGGGTGCAGTATGGAGAGAATTCCTGTGGGGAGGTATTGCCGGTGCTTTTGGGGAAGGGATGATGCACCCGATTGATACAGTGAAGACCCGACTGCAAAGTCAAGCTATCCTTAGCGGATATCAGGTATGAATTGTCAGCGGCATCAATATTCATGATACAATATGGAAAGTGCAGAGTTACAGTTTTATTGTTCTAATTTGTGGTATTGGTGGTTAGTGTGTTGTTAACATGGCTTAAATACTGTCAGAATCAGAAAAGCATATTACAGATGGTTCGCACAGTCTGGGCCACTGATGGGCTAAGAGGTACATCATCTTCGACAGTGTTGTTTGTTCATTGAATGCCTCCAATGCCTCCTTTTATATCTTCATAAAAATGGCAAAAAGACTTATTCATTGAAAGTGTTTTCTCACCACCTGATAGGCTTTTTTAGAGTGTTGTTGAGAAGATATGTGAACTTCTAATCTTTTGTAACTTTTGGAGTTGGGAAGTTGATATTTAGGAACTTGAATAGTTTGGATCCTTCTATTACCTTTCTCATGCATAAAATATTTGTTTTTTTTTTTTGGTAGTTAGTCTAAGTTGATTATGTTAACAGGTTTTTATAGAGGAATAGCTCCTGGAGTTACTGGATCTCTTGCAACTGGAGCAACATATTTTGGTGTCATAGAGTCCACGAAGAAGTGGATAGAAGAAACACACACCGGCCTTGGGGGCCACTGGGCTCATTTCATAGCCGGAGCCGTTGGTGAGCTGTTTGCCTTTTTCACTCTTTGTCAAACGTTGGTTTACCTTGAAGCTATATGTTTATGCTTAAATTGTCTTCACGTAGGTATAGTGTCATAGAATGAAATAAATTATTACACAGTTTGATCTGTTATTTGTGAACTACCTATGCTTGAACCTGGAATATGGATTGGGGAACTCTTAATCAAGATCGGTGTTGTTGAGTTTGACTGGTCAAGACTATAAATTTGGGATCCTTGTGGTTCATCTCGACTCTTGAGTGTTTATAGGATGGTATTCTGAAATAGTGGTATGATGCCAACAGTATGTTTACCTTGTTGAAAGTATAAGATTACTGCATAAGTTAAGTGAACTCCTCTAAATTTAAACCACAGAATTTGCATACCTTTCTGTGCAAGTTTTGTTTTGTACAATATGTTATGTGGATAACAGTTTGGGCATATCAGGCCTAAAATGTTATTTTCTCCAACTGCCAATGCCCGACCCCAGCTCATTTACGCATGCTGCTTAGAATCTGCAGGTAGTTGTAGTCAGGAATAATATGTTCATCAGTAGATTGTTTGGAAACCAATATGGATGTTGAGTATGATACTATGAGTTATGCTGTGAGCATATTTGCAAGGCATCGTAATATCTTTTTGTTAGTTAAACATTGAACTGCTTTTTGCAAGTTATCTCATTTGATTTGTAGGTCATTACCTCTTTCTGTATGGAGGCAACGTGTGTGTCATCCGATTTGTGGTTAATCATACGATTATATGGGCTTTTTGCTTAACTGCAGTTATTTTGAGACTGAATTTAGTTCATCCATAGTCCAATATACGTACTTTTATTGTTCAACTAGAACATTGGTCACATCCACATGATGTTTCAGTTTTTTCTTTTTGTTGGGAAAGAAGTGGGCACACAGTTGTTCTAATGTGTTCTGCTTCCCGTCTCCGTGTACATCATCTCGCTTGATGATTCCTTGAATGCTTCGTGCGGACTGTTTATACAATCTTGGGTTTGTTTTGTACATTGCTTTGTACAATGGGGCTTGGCCCATGTTTTATATGTACTATTGTAATTGATCTGCATTGAGTTTGCTAGTCTGCTAGGATTTGATAACTTTACATTGTAAGCCCCTGGACCATCATATTTGTGAAGGAGACATATAATTGTGTAAATATCCACTGCGCTTACCGTGGTCCATTTTTCAATAGAATAATACAGGTTTATTAGTGATCTTGGATTATGACTTTCATGGGCTGTTGGCATGCCTCAGAGAACTCAGAATTTCCTTCTTCTTTATTTCCATGCTTCCAGGAGATACTTTTGGCTCTGTTGTGTATGTTCCATGTGAAGTGATGAAGCAACGCATGCAGATTCAAGGCACTAGAAAATATTGGAGTTCAGTTGTGATGAAACAGAATGCTGGTATGAAACCAGGCATGGAAATGTACGGCTATTACTCGGGAATGTTTCAGGCTGGCTCTTCAATTTGGAAGGAACAGGGGCTAAAAGGATTATATGCGGGGTAATTCTTAATATCAACTCTTCATACCTTATCTCCTTTGGAAGGTGTGATATTTCTTTAGAGAAACACTAGTTTTGCTCGGTTCTTTATAGAAACACTAGCACACAGACAAATTAGAAAGAGAACAGAAATAACAAAAAGAAAACAAGTAACAAAGAAAGCACCCATGATGTCAGTTATTTATGTATTCCATTAGTAAGGGTCGTGCGGACAACCAGCTCTGATGCTGGAATCACTTTTACCACGGCGCCTGTTTCCATTGTGTAATTTTGTTCTTGATGACTGTGGTATCGACGTTTTTTTTTGCAACCAGTAGTTTCTTGACCTCTAAATGTCATTATTTGGTTGTTTCCTTTTCTTTGGCAGATACTGGTCTACACTTGCAAGGGATGTGCCATTCGCAGGTCTAATGGTAAATGACTTCAGCTTCAAGTTCTGCCTTCGCCTTGCTTCATTCTGGTTCTTTTTAAACTGTACTTGTAGGTGGAGTTGTCAATTCAATTATTTTGTATTAGTATAATTTGGTGCAAATTTGTACTAGTATATAGATATACGTTCTAAATCATGGACTTTCCCTGAATTCGGTGCAAAGTCCATACAAGATACATGCTTTTTGACCCACTGAAATACTGAATAAATTGTTAGCTATGGTTTTGTTTTCAATGCAGGCAATACTTGTAGCCTTGCACTAGTGTTTCTGTTAGTTTGCATATCATTAGCAATTGTTCTTCCAAAATTTAAGATTGTATGAGGATCATGGCTTCTGCTTTTCCTTTTTGAAGTATTAAAAGCATTTGTTGAGAATTAATTTCATGTCAAAGTGATAAGAGTTGGCTCAGTTTTACAAGGTTCAACTGGATGTTTGGTTGAGTAAAAGGACAATGCTGAATGTTGGTTGCTATTTGTTGTAAGGTGTAGAGCATGTTAAATGTTCTCTTTTATAGGGAAGTGTTTGCTTCCATTTCACCATGCAAGAATTCTTATGCTTATAAGCCAAAGGAAAAATAAGAGGGGACCTTTATGAATATGGAAAAGCATTGTACTCAGAGTGAAAATCCGTGATTCTTAAACAATTTTTTAACTTTCTATTCATTAGTAAATCAGATTCGTAATTGCCAAAAATGGAAGAAATAGATGGTATTTGCCTATGGAGAGGTTAGATAACACCCAGAAAAGCTATCCTTGAAATGTACTTTGCCATGGTTTGTTTCAAGAAATCAAAGTAATGAGAAACTCATTTTGTATCATCCTTATAATCCAGTGCTTTGGCCATTAGATTTGATTTGGGTCTAGCTATGTAAATGGTATTGCTCGAACTGGAACCTCCTGGCTTCTCATTCCCTAGCATGTTTTGACATGTGGTAAATCATTTTTCTAGCTGACCATTCATTGTTATTGCACAATAACATCTTATATCGTTCAAGTATGGAATAACCTGTGATAACACATTCTTCTGGTCTTTCTCTGCCCCCACCAAATGTAGCATGATTTGTTTAGTTGACTTCCATTTATTGGTTTAAAATGTTTCTGTTTTAAAACTGTGTCATTTGATTGTTACGAGTTTTGACAAATATTTAGGTTACCTTTTATGAGGCCCTAAAAGATTTGACTGAGTATGGGAAGAAAAAGTGGATGCCCGGTTCTAGTAACCAGGTTAATAGTTCTCTCGAGGGACTCTTGTTGGGAGGACTAGCTGGTGGTATGTATCTTACTTATGTGGCTTCTGACTTATGTCTTGCTTTTGTTTCTAACTAACAATTTGTCAGAATTCTAATAATTGAATTTATTCAAAACTTTAGTGAAATTTACATTTTTTGAGTTCCTCCCCCAATGGCACACATTTTTGGGTATATTTTACAGGTTTTAGTGCATACCTCACCACTCCCTTGGATGTCGTCAAGACAAGATTACAAATACAGGGGCCGACTTTAAGGTATCAGCTGTTTTCTTCTTCTTTTTTTTCCTTCCAGTAGAACGTTTCCCTTTTTCGTTTTTGCGTATTTCTACTTACATATAAAGTCAATTACAAATCCAAATTGAGACTTATCAAAAAAACATAAACAAATCCAAATTGAGGTGGCTTCTCTCAAGTTTGGAGGAGACAGTCTGTCCATTTCCGGCTTCATTTTGAGTTACTTTGATAATCGTACTTGTTCATGCTGTAGAGCTCATCAGCAGATGAACCACGTAAAATTTAGTTCAATTCGATACCTGATCAGAGCACATTTTTCTGTAAAAAATAGGTTCTTCAAGTTGTAATGTGCACAACCTATGTTACTAGAAACTGCTAATACCCTAGTGGATTAAGCTTTGGATCGAGCATTCCAAAATGTGGTGCACATATGTTCCAATACGGTGAATTTAGCAATCCAAAAATTTCTCGTATAAACACGAGGACCCCGTTCGTTTAAGGGTTTTGGATTTTGGATTCTAATCATTAGCCTATTTCTGTCCAATCATTGCTCTCATTTTTCTCTCTATCTCTCTCATCATTACCTTTATTTCCAATCATTACTTTATTTCTCTCTACACTCATTACCTATAAATCCAAATCCAAAATCCCAAAACCAATGGGGCTGAGATAGTTCAGCTTTAGGAAGACAACATATAAGAAAAATTGGTAATAATGGTTTAAGAAATGTGCTTTACATGAATGATAGACAAACGATACTCTACTTCATTGGATGTGCTTCCCTTTAGATAAGAACACCCTTGGATTGTAAGCCATAGAAGCCTACACCCTTGGGGCATGTTCTACCGCATTCCCGTTCTCAATCGCGTTCCAGAACAATCCACGTGCCAGGTAACATAGTGCACAATTCAATTTTCTTCAAGATAAATGTGCTTTCGATTAGGTAATGATCACTGATCGGTATTGAATATCAACCTTATTTTTTACGCGGTTTTTCCACTTGGGGAACTCTACGACATGAACGAGTCCGATAATCAAATTGAACCGGAAATGGGGCTGGACGGCACAGGGTGCAATCCCTTGCCGAACTTGAGAAAAACCGGCTTCCATTTACCCATGTTCAATTAGCAATTATTAGACTTTTCCTAATCATGCTTTTAAACATTTCTTGGGTTTTTCTTTTCATATTTTTTGGAAATGCTTCAAATGTTTCTGTAACGTTTTTATCTTTTCTGAAACACCACCCCAAAACGAAAATTTGATCATTGGTTGTCTGGATGTTGGGACGGCTTTTGTTTATGATTGGAAGTAAAGAAGTGTAATTTTTTATCCCTAATGTGTGGGCACTCTTCAGGTATAGTGGCTGGCTGGATGCAGTTCATGGTATCTGGAAAACTGAAGGCATAGCAGGAATGTTCAGGGGTAGCATTCCCAGAATTATGTGGTATATACCTGCATCTGCTCTTACCTTTATGGCTGTTGAATTCCTCAGAGACCATTTTAACGAAGAATTGACCAATGGTAGAGTGCAAGAACTCGCAAGCTTATCAATCGACAAAAAGAGATCTTCCTTACAAGAGGGGTCTTCGTAGAAACTCCTACTGAATTACAACTTTTAACCAGCCGGATTACTTCATTGATACAATTTTGTGCCATAATAGAATATCACAGTAGTGAAAGCCAGGGGAGGCTATAGCTCTGACCTTATCCATTCGTTTTACTGATTCATGGGCACAATCATAGGTATTCTTTTGATGAAAGCCTTGAGAAAATGGTTAAACGGCGTGTGGAATTTGTTGAGATTTGAAATTTGTTCTGTATACAAGTATACGGTGATGAAATTCTGCGATCTTGGTTTTTGTTTCTTGTAGCGGTGGTTGTAATCGCGATTTCTGACCTTTTGTACTTGTGTATATGCCGAGTGATTTGCAAGGCTCAGCAAACTTCACGGTGGTAATCGCATAGAATATTTGCAAAGATAATCGTGTCCTACAGTTTGGTTAGGGTTGAAATACGCAAACTCAATATTTTGATCTCGAATAAGGCTCAGCATTTGCATTGTAAATAATCACAATAATCAATTAGGTCCACGTAACGACGAAAATTTTATCATCTTGAGGCTATTCAATGGGATAATGCTACACAACGAAATCCTAATCCTAAAACCGGTAGTTCATTGCAAATGATATAGCGATAACGCGTGAAATGATAAGACAAAACTTGGCTACTTGAAATTGAAAAAAACGAAGTAAAACCCATAATAAGTTGGTTCCTATCAGCAGTAGGTCCGTGAAAAGTTTCAAGATATATTTCTTCAGGTTTGAAGTTGGAAACATCTCATTCACAAAAGAAAGTAGGGAAACCCCAAATCTGTTGCAGCTCAAAAAACTACCATCCGATTAGCAAAAACGGATAGAATCACTGAAAACTGTAAAACAAAGCATCACAGAGGGAATTTGGTATATACAACAATGTGACATCACAGGAAAACTCAGAAGGAAATAAAATGTGACCTTTACACTGATTCACACTACAGGCTTTTACAGTTTTTCTCACACTGATTCACACTATCTTGGGCATCTGTTCATCCCTAACCGAGGTATCGCCCATAACACCAAAATACTAGCTATTTTTTTTCTACAAACCTCTACACAACTGCAATCCAGCTTCACAAATTCTTACAAGGGAACTTTAATTCTGGCTTTCACAAGCAAACATAGAAGATAAACTATCTTGGGATTCCCTGTATGTGAACTTTAGATGAATCATCGTTAAACGTTTGTGTAGACATGATTTCTTCCACTGTTTTGACTCATCTTTCTTCGTTCGGTGAAACAGCGGGTATCTCGAACGATTGTTTGTGATGGTCAGAACTAAATTTGCCGTGGTAAGATTCTGAGAAGATGGACTGCAGTTGCGAAGAGGTTAGTAGCAAACAGAGCGAGAGTTAGGTTGCAAGCTACCAGCTCCAAGGACTTCGGACAAACTCTTAAATCTTCTGCTCTCCTTTTCTGGGTTTCTAGCTTCCCCGTCAAGCATAAGGGATTTTCCATCTCTCCCTACCTTCGGAAGCGCCTTATTCTGGACATTCAACCGATGAATCTCCTCAAAACCAGGAGGAATCTCCTCGAAAAGCTCATTGTTAACCTCTAGTAAGGGCTTTTGTGTAGCAAAACTGAAATTTCTTGAAACACAAGGAATCTCTGGATGCAAGGATGTTACAGTGGCTTTTTCATCCCTATAGCTATTGCAGCTCCTCTTGGGTGATCTTCCTGGAATTGCTATGTCCAATCTTCCCACGTCTTTTCCAGCAAGCATGTCGATCTCCATGTCAATAGCACAGTCTGACGACTGAATGGGAAATGTGATTTCCTTGTCATGCTTGCAAACAGCTTCATGCTTTTTGACACCACGGAAGACTCCCCAGAAGTAGTAGTCCTCATTCCATCCTGTTTTATTTCAAAGGCTTGATCAGAACTGTTGATCATCAAATTCAAGCAGGAACCAGATAGTGCAATTTTAATTAAAAATTATTTCACTTCTTTACACACAAAAGAAAGCCCAGATAAAGCACTTCCTACGGCAAGTCCAAACAACGTTGCGAATTTACCCAATCTCTAGTTCATTACAGGACAGAAGGGAGATTGAGTCATTAATAGTTCATTCAAAAAGAAACCTCCTACAAATAAAGAAGACGAAAATGGAAAGAAGACAAGGAATGAGTTGCCTCGTTTCCATGTCTTGCCATTAACTTGCAGAAGGAAACATGGATATACAGAGACATAGTATTACTTTGAGAATTAGCTTGCAGAAGTTTGGATGTAAACACCAGCAACTCTACACCATCCACGTAACTTCTCATCACTAAGTCTTCTTTCTCTATGAACTCCAGGAGGCAGATATACGGTGCAGATCTACAATCCAACATTGAATTTATCTTAAACAACTTCTGACAAACGAAAATTTTCACAACCCAAGTCAGGTAAAAAAACAGACCTCTGACTATTGCTGGAGAAGAAGTACAGCCCTATATCAGCCTCACCAGGACAGTAGTCCAGAAATATATCTGTCCAAACATTAGAACGCGGAATCATCGTGAACAGAAGGACTTGAGGCATTGCTTTTGAGAACTCATAGACTTTGCGACGGACTTTCAAAGGAGGATGAGCAAAAAACTCTTCATTGAGTTCTTTACAGTTAACTGTATCAAGAATTTTGAAGCTTCCCCTGGACAATGCAAGGAACAAAGTCATTACATAATCTATCTTTTCTTATTCAGTGAATGGAAACTACCCGTAATACATTGGGATAGTGTCTCAAGAAGCATCAGTTGCTAAACAAATTCACGCAAGTGAAGAACTAATTGATACTCACTTCCAAGAAGAATCTAGAGCAGGACCTTGAACACATTTGTCATCTTTAGGCAGAATATTCATCTGGTCACCATTCTCAGCACTGAATTTTCTTAGCACCACATTACTACAACCATTATTGCCGCCTACAAGATAGATGTTCAATACTAGAGAAAAGTCAGTGAAAATTCTTCAATGCACTGTGAAAACCATAAATAAATTTTTCATACGTAATCAAAACACCTGGATGTCTAGAGTCATGATGTAGGTCGGTCAAGTTAATTTCACAAGTCTTGCCTGAACTGACTATTGGTGGAAAAAGAATCGCTTGTGGGGATTCCGATGATGCTTTATTCACCACATTATCTTCCTTTGCACTAACAGTTTGGGTTTGTACAGCAGAGCTAACGGCATCTGCAGGCTGTTCCATGGGAAAATGTTCCTTCCTGGGAGCTTGAGCAGCTTTCTTTTCTGAAACATACAAGCACAACCATATTTTTAAAACCTCCAATGAAAAACAACCCCATCCAACCATATTACCACCAAAAATAATGAAGAGAAATGTTGCCCGGAGAGACTTCTGTGAAGACAAACGCCAAGAAACTACTCATGCCAATGTAGATGATTCTACTTAATCCAAAAAACAATGTAAAATGCAACTCTGCTTGCGTTGAATTTTCGCAATAAAGCGACTCAAGATTAAACCTCTTAACTCTCATGTCAGGAAAAAAATGTAACTGATACTTTACACAAAGTTCATGTAACAACAAATTCAAACGTAAGAACACAGGATTCAGAGGTTTCATATCAAATCGTCGATTTTGAATGCAACACAGATCCTTAAAGAGCTTTGGTACTGAACACGTTAGAACATTTTATAGTAAAAATTCTAGAGCACAAGAAAGTAAAAGTTTGACAAGACCTCATGTTCACCACCTCAGAATCATATGATGCCAACTCAAAGTTTAGCCAACTTCACTTAACCTCATATAAAACTGGTGATCAAAATCATGGAATAAAGCCTGTAACATGCACTGGGAAAGGACAGGATCAATAAATTGCGGAAAGCTATGCAAAATCGAGATGACCTTTCTTAATCCCCATCAAAGTTAATGAGCACAAAATTTTATGCAAGAAATCTCTAGAGATATATATTACCTTTAGGTTCTTTTGATGTTTGAGTTACTTCTTGTTGACCAACTTGATTGGTGAGGCTGTTGCCATTTCTAGTAGGCGGAAATCCGGGTAGCCTAAAACTAGGGTTTGATTTGACGTAAAATGATGACTTAGGGGACATAGCTGTGGGCTTTATGGGAGTTCTTTCAGAAATAGGAACAGAAATTTTCGATGGCCCAAACTTTGAGTTCATATTACTCTTTGAAGGGGATCCGAAATTCTTGGCTCCTGAAGATAGCATGATTACTTCTTGAGCAGGAATGTATTTCACTTTCCCAGTTTTACCAATCTTTTCCCATTTGAGAAGCTTGCCACGACTGGATGGATTAGTATTTTCCTTCTGCATCATACCTAAAGGGTCCGACATTAACATATTGGGGGCTTTTGGTGAAAGCGAACTTCCCATTTCACATGCTTCACAAAGCCAAGAGTCTGGGTCATCCTCCCAAAAGGGTTTCCTGCAAAGAAGTCGGGACACATTCAAATGAAGATAATTATGCAGTGTTACAGTTCTATATTGTAGGTTCAATCAGGCTCAGGCATCATATGCACTTATGTAAGCAACAAAGAACTTGAAATGAAGGGCAAATGTGTCTTCATTGAGAAAGAGGGAAAGAGATCTGACATATGCTCACGAGCTATTTTGCATCGACAGCAAGCCATAATTGCTTCCAGAGTACCAGTATCACCAGATATGTCATAAGGTTTACCCTGCAAATCAGTAAATGAGATATAAAGAGTATGACAAGTGATTCTCTTTGTACGAAGCATTGCTGGTTGCTAATGTAAAAACAAAGGTCAAAACAAAACCGTCGTTTTGTTCAAACTGTTGACAAATGGATCATTGGATAACAGTTCTGCATATAACATGCAAACAGGTAATGTGAAACTATTTCAGTCCATACAGAGTGAGTGAAGAATAAGTTCTGTTTAGAAAATTTGAGTACACAGTCGATAGACAGAAAAGATCCAAAGAACTAGTTCGAACTGAATGAATAACTGAAAATTTACTTGGAAGCAGGATTATAGTCAGAATATTTGAGCACTAAAAAGACAGCAATTCCTTGAATACAGAAAATCAGATGGTAAAACAAAACATAATTATCAACCATGTCGAGAACAATCTCAACATAACACAGAACAGTAAACACGCAAAGGAAGAGGGAAACTAACACACAGATGTGAAGGGAAAATGAGACACCAAAAGAAAAAGAAGATAACATCCAACAATTTAACAACCTAAACAATCAAATTACACAACCCCCTTGCAATTAAAGTAGAAGAGCTTGGGGGCTGTGGAGAATCTGCATAATACTGAGGTAAGAACTAGAAGAATATACGAGAATGAAAAAGTGACTAAAATAAACCCCATTTCACATGTTACTGTATCCAGAATCATAAGGTAGTAATGAACCAAAAAAGGAAGATTTTAGAATGGAAGACAATAAGCTAAAAAGGCAAACCCCTCACTTCTTCAACAGGAGTGTGTTCCACTTTCTCAGTTTTAACAATCTCTTCATAATTGGGAAGCTTGCTAGAACCTGCTGAACAAGTACTTTCATGGTCCACAACATCTGAGGGGTTTGGAGTCAATGTCCTCGGCAAGTCTTCCAGCAAAGAACTTGATGAACTCATACTTCCAATGCCACATGGTTGACAAAGCCAAACATCTGGGACATCCTCGCTAAATGGTTGCCTGCAGTAACTGGAAAAAAGGAAGAGAAATTGCAACATGTTCAACCGAAAATAATTGTGTAGTGATACAATTATGTACACTAAGGTATCATTCTTAAGCACCACATGAACTACATGCAAGGAACAGAAAACTTGTTGAAATAGGCGAAAGGGCCCTCACTATTAACATGGAACAAAGAGTATACACGAGAATTTAGAATCCACATGGATTGAGAGAGATCTTACATGTGCTCACGATTTATGTTGCATTGAGAGCACGTAACTATTGCCTCCAGGACACCATTATCGCCACATATGTCACAAGGTTCGTCCTGCCAAATAGGAAACAAGATACAAAAAATGCTAACAATTATTTCCTCCTTCAAACATGTGTGCTTGCTCAAGTTAAAGCTGTTGGTTATGGAATGGACTACAGGTCTTTCAAACATCTGTGCTTGCTCAAGTTAAAGCTATTGGTTATGAAATTCTAATATGGAATGGGGCTGCAGGTATATTTTCATACATATATACAGAACATGTGAGCAGGTAAACCAAATCCAGTACTGTCAAAACAGAGTGAAAAGAACTATGGGTGTTTAAAAGTTAGTTGATTAGCAATTTGAAATATAAGATAAAAAAATGGAATGAGCAATTAAAACTTTGAAAAACTAGGAGTGTGATTTTGAATCACAAACATTCGGTATGCAATCTCCAAAGGTATAAAGTACAAGTCCAAATTTTAACAACTTAAAAAGTTGAAATCAACGTTCAGACATGCTTGTGAAAAGCTTTGAATATATCTGGTTCTTTAAGCCATAGAAAACCTCCAGTTCTGTTTCTAATGAACATTCTGCATATACACTATTTTTCCTTGCTCTGCTTTCCCCTTTTCTCTTCTACATGACTCCTTCTCCAACTCCAAAACAATCCAGAAAAAAGTTATGTACACAGTCTGGGCATGTAGGTATTAAAAACATATTGGTTTCCAATATAATCAAGTACAGTAAGGTAAAAAGATATGTGGTTAATATCCCTATCTTTAACCTGCATAAGGCCATATTATATAGTTAGAATTGACTATGGTGACCTGTTCAAAACTAAAGTTTCTCAAACATAAAAAGAAGCGTTAGACACTAGGAGCATGGGAAGCAAAGAATCTACAAAGTTTGGAACTGAAAGATGAAAGTACAATTCTAAGAAACAAATATATATATATATATATATTGAAAGTACAAGGGACAAAGTTGTGTGCCCTCGAATGGAACAGAAATTTAATGTGCATGTCCTCCATCGAAAGGATATGAGTTCTTGAGAGACTTGAACGTAGGGATGTCTTGCATTCATTGATCTCCAGTGTTTTGGTTATCTAACTTCCAGACATTCTTTATAGAGGAAACAAACAAATGTTAATCATGATTACATGGATAAAAATATAAGGAAAAAAAAAGGTTAGAATTTTAAGTATAGGGCATTAGGAATACAACTATAAGGAAATGATAAGGTTAGCCCTATGCTGCACTGGGAAGCCAGGTATCTAAGCCTCCAATGTTAGGAGCATGAAACAGGGGGCCAATGAAGAGATTAAGAAATAGAGAATAACAAATAGTACATAACAATGAATTTGAGAAAATAAAAGACTAAATAGTATTGAAAGTGAATCCTCGGACTAATATTATACCCAACAAGAATCTCAACTCTTAAGGTAAACAACAAACCAAAAAACAAAGATGTTAATGTAATAAATAAGTAACCCCTGCTATCCAATTATGGCGATTTCTATACTTTTACATATGACAAACAATCAGGGCGTGTTTCACTAACACAAGCAAGTACTTATTGTGAAAGAACGACATGTCTCATAAAGGGAAAATAGGACTTAAAAAATAAAAATCTTAGCGAAACGGGACCTCAAGCAGCCAAATGACTTAAAAATAGTCCAAAGTAAGGGTTAATAAAGACAAACCCCAAGTTCTTATCAAAAACATAAAACAAAACGCTAGGCAAGAAAGTACAATAGCACAAAGAAATTTACTATACAATAAAAACCTCAATCTCAACTTTTCGTGTAAAGCGTAACAACCAAATCTCTTTTTTTTTTGATTAACTACAACCAAATCTCTTTATCAATAGTATATAGGTTGAATCAAACAAAAGTAAAAGAGTACCAAAACTCTTCAACAGAGCTGCATTAACTTCTTAAATAACAAATATGCACCCCTGTTGAATGGTGAGAGAAGGTAAAAAGAAAAAACTGTTCCTCATCAAATTTTACCGGAAATGGTAAAAAAAACACAAACCAAACCCTAGGTAAGAAAGTACAGTAGCACAAAGAAATTACTATTCAGTAAAAACCTCAATCTCAGCTTTTGATGTAAAGGAAACAACCAAATCTCACTGTCTATAGTATATAGATTGAATCAAACCAAAGTAAAGGAGCGCTCAAACTCTTCCATAGAGCGGCATTAACTTCTTAAATACAAATATGCATCCCTGTTGAATGGTCAGAGAAGGTGAAAAGAAAAAAGAAAAAAATAAAACTGTTCCTCATCAAATTTTACCAGAAATGGTAAAATAACACAAAACAAAACCCTAGGTGAGAAGGAACAGTAGCACAAATAAATTACTCATACTATTCGGTAGAAACCTCAATCTCAACTTTCAGGTAAAGGGTAGCAACCAAATCTCTTTATCAATGGTATAATACGGATTGAATCAAACAAAAGTTCAAGGAGCACGCAGATGCTAACATCTTGCAACCATGTTGAACCGTGAGAGAAGGTAAACAAAAAAAGGAAAAGAAAAGCTAATGGGTTATGGGTTCTCATCAAATTTTACCAGAAATGGTAAAAAACTAAATGGGACTCATTTTCTTTTCATTTTACATTTCCATTTTTTTCCATTTGTGTCGCCATTTTTCTGCTTTTGTAAAACCGACGTTGCCTTAAAATAGTCCAAAATCCAAAGGAAAATGGAATTGTTTAAGGGTTTTTACCATGAGGGTTTTCGGCTGAATCTCTGGAAAGTCTGGAAGGAATCTTTGTCCACTACGATACCTCGAGAATGGGGTCAAATGGGAGCTTTGAGAATCGACAAGACGAAGAGGGAGTGGCGGGCCTACCACCTAACCCACGCACTCGACGTGTTTGGAAGCCAAGAAAAAATTTACTAGTTGATTCTCCGAGAAAATTTCTTGGCGGCGTCGATTCTGTCTGTTTAGTGTTTAATAAATGAAGGAGGCAGTAGCAATATTACTCCTACGTATTAGGGGCACGATACTGTGAGGGCCACGCAGGAGGTCCGGTCGTGAGCCTCCCACGTTAATGTAGATTGGAGGAGGTTTTGAAATCGGAAAATTTGAAATTATTTTCATTTTTTAAAAGTTCATTTTATAAGAAACCGGAACGGGGCTTAAAACCCTCTCGCCCACGTTAAATAGCATTGGAAGAGGTTTTGACGGTTTCCCTTTGAACCTTTGTACTTCGTATTCTTGGATATTGTATTTTTACGGTATCATTACAAACTGGTATCGATGATTTAAACCGTTGATCGAGTAGATTTCAAATAGAATAGCATTTCTAAACTAAAAGGAGTTTTATCGGGTATGAATTGGCAATTGAATATCATCTATAAAATGGACATCAAATATAATTAAGGCATCCATCTTTAAAAAAAACATACTAGTTTTTACTGACCATACAAACAATTCCATAGGACCATTAGCACAACACAACCCGGCTAACACATACAAATACAGGCATACCTTTTGTACACAACTTTGTAATTCAAGTGCGATGTTTTAAGATATCAATAAGAGGTTCTCTGTATGATTTAAAAAATAATAATGAGTGGTTCTTGTCTGAAAGAATATAATAAGTACCAAAAACAGGAGGAATACTCCGTATAAGTAAGTTGTTAATTCAAATTAATGAACTAATTTTATCAAGTTAAATTCGAACCGAAATTAAGTGGGCAATAGAGTTGTCCAAGTAATTTTACAACGAATTGTATATTTAGTCTAATAAATCCCTGCCAATGCTATATGTCAAGGGTTTTGGCTGGATGATGGGGTCGCCTGACCCATGGTAACCTTGGTGAGGACCATGGGCTCTATGGCTGGAGCCGAGCCGAGTTCTGTTGAGTTCGGCTCGTATTCGAAACGAGCAAAAAAATTGAGCTTGGGTTCGGCTCGAGGTTTAATGAACCAAGCTCTTAACAAGCTGAGCTTCTTTAATCGAGTCGAGTATCCCTAACAAGTCGAGATTTTGTCTAACGAGCCGAAAATTTCCGAACTGCTCAATTCATTGACAGCTCTAGACTGGGGTCTCCACCGGTCAGGCTCGTAATTTGAATTTAACCAAAGAGTAGAGTAGTAAGACCAATGAATCTCCCCAAATTGAAATTATGTTTGACTCATTAGGAGTTCGTCTAAAATTATCTAGCTATTACACTAAGGCCATGTTTCGGAAATATAAGTACTTATTTTTTAAGAAGACAATTTCAAGATCAAATATAATGTATTTATACAAATAATTTTCCTACCAATATGGATCTTGTTTGATAGATTTTATTGAGATCTTTCATACGGTGCAAAAAAAATAAAAAAATAATTTTTCATTTACATTATTTTTTAGTTTGAAAATGTAAAATAAGTACTCCCTCTGTCCCTTTTTAAATGTCCTGCTTTGTAACTCCAACTTATTAAAAAGACATCATCATTATACCTTTCACATCAACTTTTTCCTCCACTTTCCCTACTTACCCATCATCATTACACTTTTATCCACTTACTTTTTAAAAATAAATCTACTTTTAGGGGCAAAATAGACAATACATCAACTTTTACCCACTACATTTACAAAATGGACACTTATTAAGGGACAGCCCAAAATGGAATACTGGACCTAAAAAAGGGGACGGAGGGAGTGCTTATTTTTTAAGAAAGTGTTTTGGAACTGAGCTTAAGTTCGTTACAAAATCAAAATGTGCATGACGAATAGCACGTTATCTTACACAAACGTAGCTTGTGATTGGCTCAATTAAAATTCATATACTGTAAAATGGACTCGTCTGTGTTGGAGGTGGGCAAAAATAGGAACCCCATAGTAATTAACTTTCCACAAAGGAAATTCCTACCAATCAAACAATATTGTGAAAAAAAATAATAATAATTTGTACAGAGTATATGAATGATAGATAGGAAAGTTAGAGCTCCAATAAAGAGCAATGAATTGGTCCCCACCCTGTACTCTATCAAACATCTGAGAAATATCTCAGAAAAATATATTCACGTCATGTAAGTCATGAGAAATACAGACATGCTAGGAAAATGGACCACCGACTTCATTCCAATTCCATGAGTTAGGTTCCATTCCGCTAAGATTCTTATTTTTAATTTTTTTTTTTGATTTTACAAGACAGATTATTCTTTTACAAGACATTACATTAAATTCAAAAAATAAGCATTTAGTATCTCTTAGCAGAATGTGACCGAATAGATTTCTTGCATTGTACAAAATTAAAAACCTTCGTTTCTTTTTATCGTTAGTCACTTATCCTTTTCACGATAATTACCTTATCCTCCCCATTTTTGCCTAATTATCGAATTTGATCATCTCTATTTATTCCTCTCACTTCAAATCATAAGACTAGAATTTAAAACACATCATCAAATTCTAAAAGGGCTTGACTATTTTTCCAATGTTTCCAATGAAAAAAATAAATAAATTTGGGCAAATTACAAATACCTCCTCCAAGATTAGAGTCAAATACAATATCTCCCTCATAGTTTTCAAAACTTCAAATCTCCCCTTGTCATCACAGAGGTCATGCACCTCTTTTGAGATACTTGATTATTCACACAACCACTGATCATGAAATAAAAACAAAGTTATTTTCTTAACTAAATCTCAAGATAACCATCGAGGCTAGCCCAATAACAAGGACAAGGAATGGACTTCTCTTCAAGGTGTGTTCGGTGCAAGTCTTGAGAAGTGAACCAACTTTTAGTTTTTCTATTGCCCTTGAGTTGCTGGAGTGGGGATGTTGCCAAGCAGCCCCCGCAAAGCGGTGCAGAGTGGCAAATCCGGCCGCTCATCTCAGCAATCGACAGCTCGGATCTTAACTGAGCAATGAATAATTCAAATTTGTATGTAATTTATATGCGCACAGATTCGATACAAGCCGTTTGCGCCGAGATTAACGGCCGAATCGGCCGCTTTACACCCACTCAGCAGGGAGATGGGGGTAAGTATCTACTATGTAAGACCGCAAAAAATTGAACAATTACTCGGGCCAAAGCCTTAAACGCTCTATGCATTAATAATAAAGCAAAGGAAAATAAGGGGGAAAAAAGTAGTTAACAAACAATGTTCTTCAAATAGGAATGTAGACTCAGCATTATGAGAGAGAGAGAGAGAGAGAGAGAGAGAGAGAGAGCGAGCAACAGAAGCACCCAAAAGGAATCCAGAGAGAGAGAGAGAGAGAGAGAGAGCAACAGAAGCACCCAAAAGGAATCCAAAGCCCATCTTTTTCCCCAAATAATAAGAATGCATGGCAAGAGAACAAAATAAAGCAAAGGGTTTGTCTACACATATTCCCACAAGCCAACACTAGAACCAAATGCACACCGGCCACCATAAGAATACAAACCAATCTGCCCCACCACCACAGCCTCTCCTGTTTCTTCAACCCCATAACAAAGCTGAAAACAAGAGTGTGATTAAGAAACAGAACAAGCTACTACCCTGTTGAAGCATAGACCCGCCGCGGCTGACGTCTGTGCTCGATGGTCCGAATGCGCCCGTCGAATAAGGAGAACCGCCCGACGTCGTGTTCGTGGAGGGAGTTGTGTTAGCAGCGCTGAAACAAATCAACAAAGAGCAAAGGTCTCGCTGTAATATTTGGGATCAACATATGTATTACAGATTAAAACTATATTCTGGAACCAACAAATACATTTTTTTCCTAGCTAGAGTAATTGAACACACAACAACAATGAAAGAATATTAGGATGCTCTCATCTTCCGGAGACCGTTGAAATATTCAATCAATGGCAGACCAAATCCTCTTAAAATTCTTAAACTTTCAACACAACCCCTGGATAATTTGACCTTTTACTGCAAAGTTAATTGGAACACCATTGAAAATTAAGAAAGTGATCATATTCCAGGTCAAGAATGTAGACGAAGGTAAATTTGAACTGTAGTTTGTCACGAACACTTAGCATATGGGAAACATGTCCACTGTGACACAGCTAAAGCTACTTTTGATTTGTGATGAGAGCAACACGCCTTCACCTTATAAAGCAACCAGTTGTATTGATGTTCTGGTGCAATCAATGTGAAATACAACAAGAAGAAACTAAACTACAAAATAATGTCTAATAGCCAGAAGAAACGATACAGAAACGGTACCCAATCTATGGGAGCAAGGGCGGGGGAGGACTAGATAGCCTTTGGCAATATATGAAAAAAAAAATGTTTGCTCTCGGAAAGTTTTACCACTGAAATAGCAACACCTTGTATCTCAAAAAATTGAGGAACTCGGGGGAATGTTATGCCGGGGACATAGCAAAGCAGTTTAGGCAGCAATTCTCCATAATTGGCTCTAAAAGGAGTACTAGATTGTCTAAGAGTTTTTTTTTTTTTGGATTGGGGGGGTGGGTTGGGGTGTGGCGGCGGGGGGTTGAAGAATCCGGAATTGACTCCAACCGCAACCTTAGGTCGCATGGCCACACCACAAAAATCGAAGCTCTCTTCCACAGCTTAGGTCGCACGCCCTGAAGGATTTTGCTCTTAGATTGTCTTAGTGTTGATAGGATTTATGCCCATGCAGTGCATTCAATAGAACTATAATGTGCACATCACTAATCAGATTCTCCATGATGAAATTCAAGGAAACTTCAGCACATTAGATATCCAAATACATTTTGGACACGAGGAGTTTGAATCATTGGGAAAGGCATCTGATCCTAATCCGGAAAAATTTCACCCATTATAGGGGCACATTTTGGTTATAGATGACACTCTCTTTTCTCAGACTTTTCTCTTGGTTAGGAACTTAGGAAGAAGCAAAAAGGAGCTACAACATCAGCACCACCATGATAAAAGTCCAACCTAAAATGCACTGTCAAGTAAATTTCAGTGCTTTGTTTGATGACTACATTATTGGTACAGACTACAGAGCCGTCTACTTCAACCCCAGAAAGGCAATTCAAAACCACCGGTCATCATTTTTCGTCCCATCCACTCATGGTCGGCCGGCTACCTCAGACAAAACGAGACCTGATGTCCCACCTATGCGAATACAGGCTACCTTCTTGGAGAGTGAAAACCTCTTTGGGAAGGTGAAAATGTGAGAATTCAGATTTCACTTTATTCTCACTGAATGGACTATAGGTGGATGAGACAAAAAAAAGAAAAGAAAAAGAAAAAATGACATGATGGTCCAGTACAACGGAATAATAACATATCTGTGTCTTGGACAACCACGCGCACACACAATCCATTTCAGGCTATTGTGCGTGACCTAAGATGTCGAGATAACTTTAGGAATTGCTTTCAACCAGAAAAACTTGTTGATACCTAGCAAAGCAAATGAAATGGTGTATACTCGCTCAAGATTCTAATCTCAGAGTAACTTGACCTCATCTAATCCACCACTAACTTTACCATAACCACTGCCTAATTAATATATGAGGTCATTAGTATCCCCACCTTAAGAGAACCACCCCACCTTAAGGGGACCATCTCATTGAACTCGCTACTCGCTTGACATAGACTTGTTTGGGAGGAAAGCTAAATGAAATTTCATTCAAACAACCAAGGTAAAATTTGATGCTTAACCTCGCACCGGTGCTTACAATATTTCTCTAGTAATCAACACCGAGGAGGACCCAAATAATGAAAAGTTTATTCAGTGCTCTGTATACCTTTACGTGGTAGATATGTGATGCTCCTCAACTCTCAGCCAATTCGGAAGGTCATGGTAGCGTTCCCACTTACATGTTTGTGCTTCAATAGTTTGTGTTTGGCAGCTCCTCTAAATAACTTCTTTGCTCAAAAAAGTCAATTTGTATTGTTTGGCATGATATGGGTCGGCGTGATCCACAACGCTAAATCACTATGGCGGGACCTTTTAGTGGGGGCCATTCACAAGTAGTCATGATCCATGATAAAGAGCATCAGCAGGCCTATATGTCAATCAGACTATGACGGGCAACAGGAAACTTTCCATCATTTCATGATAGCGAGTCTCAAATTTATGTACTAGTTTATGCCATTATTCATATGGAAGTCCTACCAATTGATGGCTTCTAAATCTATTGGCGCAATACCCCGTGAACATTTCATGGTTTCCCTTGCCACAACCCTTGCACGTCCCTCAAACATCGAATGTGGACACGTATATTTCGCCACTGACCAATAAACTTCGGTTAGCTACAGCATTTTACCAAATTAAGAAAATCCACACAGCCTCCTGAGCAAGTAGCGTCCTTTCGGAAAGTGGTTCCGGTCGTACTGTAGAACGCTAGCTAATGTAGTCATAGAAATCAATCTCACCCTTAACCAGGGGTATTATAGCCATTTCAAGGAGATCATCATGCAATTAGCTCAATGCATATCGGAATCAAAATAGCAGAGAGGGCTGGCTCCCATAGCCCATAGGTTAGCTCAAAGAGAAAAAATAAGATATATGCGAGGCTGTGAGCATAGGAGCCTCAATATTGGCAGCATAACAAAAAAGAACTCTTTTTCGGGAGAATTTTATCAGTGCCGAGCGGGTATTGCCGACGTGGCACCCGCTCGGCGCATCTGAGCCATCCGATTCACTTTTGGACGGCTCGGATTGAAACCCTCTCTCTCCTCTCACCCAACACTTTCTCTCCTTTTTCTCTCTCTAAATTTGAGCCGTTCAAACACGCAATGAACGGCTCGGATGCGAGAGCGGGCATCACGTGGTACCCGCTCGGCACTGAAATTTTTTTCCCCTTTTTCGGGCTTATTCATGTCCAATTAGAGAGTTGTCACTTGATGTGCGAAAAAAAGTTTATAAAACACTACTATATTTAATGTTAATTTCACATAAATTGAGGACAAAAAGGTGCAAGTAGACAAAAGGGGTTGCGAAAATCAATTCTCATTTAGCAAAAACTTAATTACATACAGCTGCATCATGAAAAGGACAATACTAGTGCCAACTGCTACCAAGGACCAAGTGCGGTTGTGACGCTGACACCATTAACCAGGGGTATTGTAGCCATTTCATTAACCTCGTTAACAAAAGCCCTCATTAAGTCAAAATCATACTATACTACTATTGTATAATCCAGCAAACAAAGCATACCTGGCACTTGCAGGATAAACACAACCAGAAGAGCCTGTAAACCACCAATATGGGAAAATGTATTAGTGAATTCCAAGAAGAAAAAACCCAGAAAAATATTTTAATAGAGAGAGAGAGAGAGAGAGAGAGAGAGAGAGAGAGAGAGGAGGGACCCAAAAACAAGTGGAGCAAATTAATGGTCGTAATGGAGAACTAATACTAATAAATTAGTAGAGGGGGCTCACTGGGGTCTGATGTGGTTGCAGAGGCGGTGCCAGAGAAATCACAGGAGCCTTGGGCTTGACCCTTCTTTTGGAAGTAGCTATTGACTGCATAATTGCAATGGCCCCTAACAGTGTTGGGGTTGTAGCAGGCTCCGTTCTGGTGAATAGGGTTGCAATCGGCACCTGCCCCACATGCATAGTCCAGTGTCTTCTGTAGGGCAGCATCATTCACTCCGTCCTTGCAAATACACCATGTAGCACCTAAGAGATCATGAGAGAGAGAGAGTTACAAAATACCAAAGCAATGAGAAGAAATTCAGAGGAGTACGATGAATGGAAGTGGGGAAAAGGGAAGAACCTCAGAGAAAAAACAGCACAGTAACATTTTGAGGGAGTAAAAAAGTGAGTAATGAAGTAAAAAAGAAGAAATGAAATTGAAACACACTTTGCACCCCTTTACTTTTATAGTACATCGAGGTCACTTTGCAGTAAGGGTGCAAACGAACTGAGCTGCTCACGAGGTTTAGCTCGGCTCGTTTAGTAATTGAGTTGAGCTCGAGCTCAAATTCGAGTTTTAGGTTAGTGTCGTAAACAAGCCGAGCTCAATACTCCAAAGCTCAGTTCAGCTCGACTCGACTCAAAAAAGCTTAGATCACTTGTATAGGCTCGTTCATAGAAGTTTGTTTAATAAATGAACCGGGCTCGGCCCATTAAGGAATAGGCTCGTTAGACAGAACCGAGTTCAAACACTACATACATAGCTCAGCCAAGCAGTTTGCACCCTCAAATTAGCTCAAGTTGACTATGAATGCCAGAGTGACGTAAATTTGGTCGCGTGAACCAGACCCAATCTAAGGCCATTCAAGTTTTTTAATAGTAATTTCTCAGGACCACCCTAATCGGTGTGGCCGATTTACTTCTTCAGTCCTCCAATATTCAACAATTGTTTAAAATTAAAATCGCTCAGAATGACTTTGTGGCTTCTTCATACCTACCAATAGATCATGAAGCTTAATAAAACAAAATAAATAAACTAGGCCCAAAGGAGTCTCAGGGTTTAAGACTCAAACAGAACAAAATGCTAATCCTACAAAGCACAATTTGTCAAAAAATTGAAGGAAATTTCTGGCTGCAGAGCCACTGAGGCAACTGAAAAATATATTATATATAAAATGTAGGAAAATCCAGAAATCTTTAGAACACAGACATTATGTATGTAAACCAGGATTTTGGAAAAAAAAATATTAAGAAATTGCTGAGTAGGAGAAGTGATCAATGCAAGAAGCATGGCAGTGGAACTTTGGAAGAGAGCTTACTTGAATGAAGAGCATTAGCCAAGATGAGAACCACGCACACTAAAACCTCCATGATAAGAGAGAGAGAGAGAGAGAGAGAGAGAGAGAGAGAGAGCGCTCTATGAATTCTGAGACAATGCTAGAGAGAGAGAGAGAGAGAGAGAGAGAGAGAGAGCGCGCTCTATGAATTCTGAGACAATGCTAGCAACAGGTTTCCAGAAGAGGGTCCAGAAGATGAGAGAGAGAGAGCTATGAATTCTGAGACAATGCTAGCAGGAGGTTTCCAGAAGAGGGTCCAGAAGATGAGAGAGAGGTTTTGGGGAAATGGGTAGACATGAACGAGAAAGAAAATTTTGAGAAATAATTTTGTCGTTTTTTTTTTTTTTTTAACGCCACTGTCCTATAAGTGTATTTTTATTAATGCTACTCCCCTACAAATGTATTTTTTTCAGAAATAACGTTAAAAAAAAAAAAAAAGAGTGACAAATTAGGAGCCAAAAATTTACTGTACATTGAATAGGATTAAAAATTTAAAAGGGTGGTGTTGTACATGGGTGGACCATGGGAGGTGTCGGTTTGTGTCACCTTTCATTAGGCTGAATAGTACCACTGTCAAAAAAAAGGAAAAATTTTCCATTGCCATGGGATCGGCTCAGCGTATCCAAGTTATCCATTGCGTTTTTTGGACAGCTCAGATTTAAAGAGAGAAAACGTTGGCGTGGGAGGAGAGAAGAGGTTTCAATCCGAGTCGTACAAAAGGTATTGGACAGTCTGGATGTACCAAGCAGGCACCACGTGGAATATACTCATCCGGCACCAATAAATTTCTCAAAAAAAAAATACTACTAGTCTTACAATTTTTTGAGCAAAGATCTATAATAAAATAAAATAAAAATTACAACTACAACAAATAAACACTTTTTACAGTTTAACAACGACGAATAGTAAGATTTCTCCTGCGACGGTTGTGTGTGTGATGTAAAATGAAAGAGTTTAAATAGTTTTATTTCACCATTAATCAAGTCGTTTAGTGTCAACGTATGGAGTATAAGTTATTTATTTATGTAAAAAAATAGTTTGATCGGGGCATTAATATTTAGTTGAGTAGATACAATTTTCATGTGTGATAGACATAAATTTTTATCATTTATAATATATTCGTCAAGATTTGTAAAACAAATAATTATAAACATTAAATAACAGTACTAATGAATCATATTTTGCATCACATGAAGATAGCGTAAAACACAATCATTTAAAAGCAAACTCCATCGAGGGAGTCCAATCCTAGCTACATGGAGTTTCAAACGGTCAAAAAAGATAGCCAATGCTCCTCTTTCAAAAGCAAAATCAAATTTGACGTGGGTTTAAAAGTTTTCACCGAATGTCAATTTTGGCAGAAAATGTCAGATGTCAAAAACCTGTTTGAGATATATATTTTATTTTTTGGGGGAAAAAGATACATTTGAGATTTGGAAAAGAGATGTTTGTACTTGAAGCCATTGCAAAGGTTTTTCCCATAAAAAAAAAAAAATTTAAACTTAACCATTTTTTTTTTGTCTCACATACACCGGCCCTATCATCTTCAATACTCTCAATTATTGTTCTTGTGAAGCAATCTCAAGTTCATAGTAATATGTATCACCAATTCCAATTGATGAATCCACAAATCATAGTGCTAATTTTAATACATTTTTTTTTTGAAAAAAAAATTATACACATTTATTTTTGAAATTGCTTAAACGGTTCTTTTATTATGTGCCCCCAAAAAATAACATAAATTTAACGTTTATACCAAAAAGTATTTGTACAAACAATTACATATTCAAAATAGCACATAAATACATCAAAATTTGTTATTATATATTAATCACAACTATAGGAGTACGTTCAAAAGAATTTTAAAAGTATAGAGCATAATACAATTTGACACTATATTGTTACATAGGTGGGGCTTCGTGCCAAACTTGAAGATCCAAATTACCGCATAAATCTTAGAAACAATTGATATCTTTAAATTTGAATTTAAAGTTTGAGATCCAGCTAGGCTCTAAAATAAATATCCATTCTCAATCCGAAAAAAGAGAGGAGAAAACTCAATTTCTTGAAGAACAAAAGATAAAAGAAAAAGGAGAGATGACCCTCTTATGGGGAGACATGCAAGGGGCATGCTTTTCATGGAATTGGTGCCTTAAGTGGCTCACTGGCTTTGTGGGATTGGGCGACTGTTTGGTCTTGAGCCGCAAAAAGCAATTAAGTTTCATAGGACTATTGGCCTAAATTATTAGTACTATTTCTTGATCATTATGCATGGTTGCTTGGAGGGTTGAATTAAGATTTGCCATTCAAAGCCCTTAGCAACGATAGATTGAGCAACCTACGATATATGATACATATTCTACAATTTATATCGTCTCATTTGGAGAACGATACATATCTCATCCTGTATCCTTTTATATAAAAATTCTACGATACGATCGCGTATACTACGATATCTACGCATATCCTAATTCAGTACATATCTTACGATTACTTTTTGGAAAAAAAGTCCCACCTTATTTCAGAAAGTGGACCCCAAATTCAATTATTTATCCAAGTCATTTGATCTAATTATGTAATTTTTCAAACCATTTGATAGAAATTCAACCTCAATGTACGGCTTATATAGAAGAAAGAACCATACTTCGATTGCGTTTTGCCTAACTTTTCTTTCCCTAATAAAGGAACAGAAAGCCTTAATATAAAGGCTCCAATTGAGATCAAGACTTGAAATTTTGCATCTTAAAAATATTTTTTAAAAAGCAAGCATAGTTGGTTGGTGTTATTAAGTGTGTCTACTTTTTAATTATATATTAATTATGATTAACGTTGTTGAAGCATAAACTAAATTTAGTATTTTTACACAAGAAAGTTAAATCCAAGCAAGTCTAGTATGACAAAGCTCCAATTGTCAAAACCCAAAATGGAAGATATTATTGAAGAAGACATAAAAATCTACTAGTTTTTAGAAACTCTAAAATATCTAGAGTTTTGTGTGAGAATTAGTCACGTGTGTAATTCTAGAGTTTTGGAGTGCTAAAATCAATTTTCTTCTAAAATTACCAAAGTACAACTTATATGCAAATATCTTTGTAGTAGAGCCTTCCGTAGAGTAGTTATATAGGAATACGATTTAGCCATTTTGTTTGAATTCAAGTGTAATATAAATACTCTCATTTTCCACTCTCCCTCCTTGTTTGATCATAGTTTTTTACTTGTTTGATCATGTTTCCTTTCTGTTTTTAAGTTTTTGCCCAGGCGTGTCCTGTGTTAGCCATTGAGAGGTGCGAGGATGTCTCATTTTTAAGCCTTTCTACTGATATTTTCTTATTAAGAAAAAAGAGTTACGACTGCACTTGATTTGTTTCTTTTTATTCATTTTATTGTGTTTTTACTGGCTTAGTCATCGAGAGAGGATTTGGAACGGATTTTGTTGTTTCCAAGAGGAAGGGAGGCACTGTGGTGGTCATCGGCCAATACAGAAGCTGTTGTCAGCAACTGTTATTAGTTGCTGCTATTTGTTTTGCAATTATTCCAGTAACAAAAGCTGTTGTCATTTGCTGTTATTTGTTTTTTCTTATTATTTTTTTGGTTTCTTACATTTTCTTATATTGTATTTAGGGTTGAATAGACTGATAATTAGTCGAGGTTCCGAACAGCCTTTCTCCTCCCAAATAGAAAGGCAGCCACTGCTACTCACGTGATATCTGAGCGGTTCACTTTGAATGCAAATGGCAGAATTGTTGGCGGAATTGTCAGTGTGATCGTGGCAGGATCTAATGTTGCCAAGTGTGCACTTGCAACTCCTATTAGTTGGTTGAAGAAGTTGCTTATTTGGGAAAAGTCAAAGAAGATGTGGCAGGATCTAATGTTGCCAAGTGTGCACTTGCAACTCCTATTAGTTGGTTCAAGAAGTTGCTTATTTGGGAAAAGTCAAAGAAGATAGATAGTGTTTATAAATATGGGGAATTGCTTGAAACCACTAAAGAGGAGGGACTGGGAGTAGGAGTGGGAGTGGACTGGATGGAAGACACAGAATTAGAGGGAGTGGAAGACAAAGAAGATGAGGAGGGGGGGAAAGACAAGGAAGAAGAGTTGGAAGGATGCTACCACTTTAAGTGTCGTTAAACCAAGTTCCCGGTGTTTTAGTTATTATTATCTCTTATTATCACTTTCGTTTATGATATAACTCCGAACATGGTTAGCCATTCCGACATAGCCTACAGATTTCTTCAGTCAAAAGTCGAATTGAATAACAAGCCAAACCCTTCATCAAGCCATCTATATTCCTTTCATTTGTTCTAGTTCCAATCAGTCTCCTGTGCATTTAACAACAAATAACCTAGTCCAAAAACAAGAAGAAAAAAACCTCTCCAATCCTCTGGGAAAAAAAAGCACTCCTACTCTGCCTTGTACAAACCTGCCCCAGAAGTCTCTCTCTAATTTGCTACTAATTAAATTATTTACAAGAAACCTCCGTTTGAAAAAAAAAGTACTTTTTTTAAAAGCGGAACATCACCTAACTGCAATTAGTATATCTGTAGTCTAGCATGCGTTCACGATGAATATAAACCAAGTTCCCGGTGTTTTAGTTATTATTATCTCTCATTATCACTTTCGTTTATGATATAACTCCGTACATGGTTAGCCATTCCGACATAGCCTGCAGATTTCTTCAGTCAAAAGTCGAATTGAATAACAAGCCAAACCCTTCATCAAGCCATCTATATTCCTTTCATTTGTTCTAGTTCCAATCAGTCTCCTGTGCATATTAACAACAAATAACCTAGTCCAAAAACAAGAAGAAAAAAACCTCTCCAATCCTCTGGGAAAAAAAAGCACTCATACTCTGCCTTGTACAAACCTGCCCCAGAAGTCTCTCTCTAATTTGCTACTAATTAAACTTTATTTACAAGAAACTTAAGCTACCAGCCATAAGTGTGATTTCAATACAATACAGATGATAATGACGAGCCGATAAAGATGTAAAAAAGAAGGCGTGGGCAGGAATGACTCTAGGATAGCTTCAGAGCCATTTCTTGAAGAAGAGCTCGTTTCTGTGAAGTGTTGATTACAGATTCGACATTCTCTAGCACATCGATGATAATGGCTGCTGCATGACCGAAAGGTTCCTCGGCTGCTCTCTTTAACATGAAGGCCTGTAGAACAAGTCAAAATCGCACAGAGATTTGTTAAACTCCTCAAACCAGTGAAGCTGTGTTTGAGTTGTGGAAGAAGGAAAAGTAAAGCAAAAGATGGGAGATTGTAAAGTAACCCAGATATTGTGTTCGAGTCAAGTAACCAGATAATCCTGAAGTGTGCAGTGCGACCGATTCCTAGACAAACCAACTAGATTTACAGGGGACTATTGCTACACTATCAAACCGACACACGTAGGTCCTACTAACAACTTCAAGGAATCAAGATATCCACAAAGAACATCAAGTTCTGCATGTCTCGAGAGTTCTGTCACTGTCAATTTGAGGGGCCAACACTACAATACCAGGAGCCTCCCAGGTTTAAACCGTGTTACTTAGTAAATTACTAGTACCAGGAGCATTCAAAAACAATAATATGATAACGAAATTGTTTCATAGACCAGCAAGATACTAGAAACAAATGCTATGTAAGCTTTCACACACATAACTGTGCCATGTGTCCCTTATCAACTGCGGGCTGAGATGATTGTCGCGGGGCAAGGTGCCAACATAGTTGGGATGTTGTCTTTGCGTTGTGATGCTTTCTCTTAGCCTTTTATCTGTATCATCTTTTCCTCTTCTATTAATAAAATTCTTCTTCGCTGTCAAAAAAAAAAATTGTCATATAGCTTTAACTTTTATTTAGGCAAATTCGATTTGAAAAGGGTTCAACGCAGCCCACAGGAAGAGGATTTCAAATAAAATAGAGAGAGAGAGAGAGAGAGAGAGAGAGAGAGAGAGAGAGAGAGAGAGAGAGAGAGAGAGAGAGAGAGAGAGAGAGAGAGAGAGAGAGAGAGCCTGGCCATGGCGAGGGATGGCCAATGTACATGGTTGCTGAAACCAAGGCTCCCCATGCTAGAGGCATATCAGTTGTGTCACACCTCAGCTACACCCCTCTCATATATAGGTGGGGCCCACTGAAACGGGTCCCACCTGTATGTGAGAGGAGTGTGGCTAAGGTGTGACACAATTGATGTGCCCCTAGCACCTCTCATCTATATGAACAGGCAATGCAGCTAGCGTAAAGCTGAATCTTAATTGACTGCCCTTGGGCAAGTCTTCGAGCCCTAAAAAGCCCCACCTGTATCACACAAAACAACAGCTTAGAAGAGCAAAAGCTTTCGTTAAAAAGTTTCTTGAAAATCCAAACAGATATCCAGGTTCTGAGTAGAAACAATCCTAAGAAAGGTTAGAATTCTACTATCAAGTAAGAATCTCTAAAGGATACCTTGGTTCGGTTACAGGCCCTAACCACCATTGGAAAGTGATGAAGACGTAGACAAGAAACAATAAACCGTACAGGCTGAAAGCAGAAGCTGGAGAAGCAACTTACCTAAAGCTTTCCGAGATGCCATGTCCCTGATATGCTCACAACCTCTCTAGTATCTTATCCTGCATAGACTGCGGATCAAAATTATCATACGTTTCATCCTCATTGTGCCACAAGTCTACACCACCAATATAACTTCCATATTAGCAACAAGAACACCTTCTGCATCCTGCAAAGATTAAGAACGTCGTTATTATAGTCGTCAGACAATAATGGTTGTGCTGTAAGTATGTCTGGAATATAAGGGGGATATATCTAATATTTGAAGTAAGAAACAAACTAAATAGACTTGCGAAACCCATACTGTAAACCTAATGCAACAAAAGAAATGATTCGAAAAAATATTGTTAAAGAATGAATAGGTGGGACAGAGTCCCATTGGAACAAGTTAAAAAATATCGACATTTGGTAGCTTGTGCCTCGTGATGGACTACAAGTACTTGATCAATTCCATTATGTTCAGAATATTTACATAACATATCTCCACCAGCATACTTATAATTTCTGAAACACTTGGAGACCCGGAGTTCTACGTAAACAACAAAGTTGCCTGTGAACCCACCTCAGGGACGTCTATCTCAACTCCATCCACCTCCACTCTAATTTGCCAAGGAAAATCCTCAAATGTCCTGTCCGTTATAGTCTTAGCACCTTCTCTTGCGTAAAGAACTTTATTCATAAACTGCAGTTACATCAGCGGTAAAATCAGCTCTATAAATTGAATAAGCACATTACAATCACATAACCAAGGAGCCAATCTAGCTGAGAAGCCCAGACCCACCCCAATCACGCGAGAGAGAGAGAGAGAGAGAGAGAGAGAGAGAGAGAGAGAGAGAGAGAGAGAGAGAGCAATTTTCACTGAATATTACTATCGAAACTCTAATAAATGTGTTCCGAATTAAATGGATTGTAGCGTACTGGAACTAAGTCAACTGAACAATTCACACAGTCGAGCAATTTCACAAAACATTGTTGCAATCAAATGCAATTGATCAAGCTACTAAAAACCTCATTGAAACTCTTCATTTCCTCCCTTAAAAAGGTTAAATATAAATACTTTAGATCCAATAACGCAAATGAAATGTCTACATGCATGTTTGTGAGATACCCACACGCACAGAGGGAGGGAGAGAGAGACCCTTCTTACCAGATTTGCGCAATACTTGTGTGTTTCAGCTGCCATGCTTAAACCGTGCAGTATGATTAAATGCCAAATTCAGCCCATTGTTTGACTTTGACACTAAGAAAAACTGTTAATTTGCAGATCTAAAATCTTAAGACTATAGAGCAACCACAGTTTGGAAATTGTCCCTTGCGAAAAATTTAAGAGTGATTTCAACAAATGGAGTACTAATCCTTGATTCAGTCTTCCTAAGACCCACACGAGTCACTGTTTTTTTTTTCTTTTTTGGTGCTTCGGAACCACATGAGTCACTTTGTATAGCCTTAAATGGGGAATTGAAAACCCATTTGGAAGTAAAATCGTAGTTACCTGGTTATAGAACTTGTCCGGTTTCTCCTCCCTTAGATCATGGATTTCAACAGCACCCTTTGCATCACAACCAACCCCTGCGACAACAATTACCTGTTTGTCACCCTAATGCACCGGAGTACCATGTCAAACTAATGTAAAATGCTAAAACTTATGAACTTTAAAACATAAAATAACAACTGAAATAAGAGCATGAACCTACAGGTTCCAAACGGAGCCCCATGCAAAGGGCAACATATTATTGGGCACTGCCCCACACTCTAGAACACAAATCCCGCTGGATGACCAACAATGGGTCCATACTACCAGATAACCTGACAGACCAAACCCACACTTGGTGGCCTCTAGCAGGACCAACTCAAACTGAGTATTCTTATTTGATTCTGAATCATCTACGTCAACGTTTTTGTACTTCTGTAGGTAAGGAATGATTTTGCAGGTATATGGCTGCTAATTTAGTGCTAAAACTTTATAAGAGCAGCTACTTTGTAAATATATTGCTGAAGGTCAGGTCTACTTGCATTTCTCCCCCACCATACCCCCATCGATTGGGGATTTCATGGGTACTGTTAATTTGTTATTGTCTTTTTTCCTGTTGTAGTCTTTGGTGCGTCTGGTATGATTCTAGCCTTAGGTGTTATGCCCAGGCTAAAATCATTTTTAATTGCTGTACCTTTTTTTTAACCAACATTTTTACTTGCCGTCTCATATCAGCACTTTCTAAGCCTCGAGCCCAGAAACAGATCTGAATTGCCTTCTTCCTATCCTTAAACTCCAAATTCAATACTACCTCCCCTTCCAATTATTCGACAAAAGCAAATCACAAATCCAAAAATCGACGAACTTACTGTTCTTGGATGTGGTTCACAGCCCTCAGGAGCAAGGTATGAGCCATCAATACATTTGCCAAGCGAATGCTCATTTATGACACTAAGTTTGCAATCTACATCAAGAGCTTGCACTTCAACCTCTAGACACAACCTGAGTGGTTGAGAAATAAAATGCATTGGCTTACCTTGATATTCATACATTTTGGTGGTTGAAGTCAAGAATTGTGATCTTCCATCGATCAAGAATGGTTACCGTAGCATGTTCTATGTGGCGCAAGACAGTGCAAAGGCCCCCTTGTCTCTCCACCGTACCCAAACCACCTCCCCAAGACAAAACCCGGGCCAAGTCATTCCCTGTTCCTGCAGGAAGGATTGCAATAGGGGGAGGTGAAACAAAAATTTGTTTGTCTATGGCAGTCAAAACCCAGCCAACGGTACCATCTCCACCACATACAAGAACTCTGAAGTGGGGCACCAGCCTAAATAAGTGGAGACCCGCCTCCGGTCCTTGTGCTGAATTCAACTCGAAAACCTAGAGGGAGCACCATCAAATGTCAAATATTTTATAACTTAAACAAGACGATGGCCTTTTAAACAATACATTCTGCAGTGACTACCCATTCTTTCAAGTTTCAACCAACTACTATGAGAAGCTCACAATAACTTTCTTCACTCTCTCCTCTTCCATCTTCACCAAATTTCCTGCACCAATTCCGGCTCAGCTTCTAGGGAATAAATGCTGAGGCTAAACTTGTACTGCTCTCTAGTGCCTGGTCCAAGACAACCGTTAGTCAAGACAATGATTTTTATTGCTTCATTGAGAGAGAGAGAGAGAGAGAGAGAGAGAGAGAGAGAGAGAGAGAGAGAGAGAGAGAGAGAGAGAGTGAGTCTGACCTGAACAGGATTCAAGAGCATGTTCAACCGTTGCCTGAGTGAATCTCCTCGCTGAGCCCCACTCTTCTTGTTAATGAAAACTAACGAGGGTCTTGCATCCAGCGGCAAATCAATTATCTCATATCTCTGTTTCAACCCTGAATTATGAGACTCATCATTTTGATTGATTGATGAACTTCTTTTAAAACTAGGCTGAGAATCCTTTTTTTTAACGACATCACCATCTTGGTGCTGATCTGCCGCACCAACATTCAGGTTTCCATTAATACTTTCATCCACCCTATGAGATCCGTTCATTTTTTGGAGGAGTTTCAGCAGTACCATCTGTGGATGGGTCCCCAATACCACTGCACGCACTGATGTCTGCAGAGGTGTCATTTCCCTGCTTGTGCTTCTTGCTTTGACTCCTAATGGTAGCACGCACAGAAGACACAATCTCATTAGCTCCATGGGTGATGGAACTCAAAAATCCACCCGAAGAAGAGCGGTTCAGCTCCTTAACGAATATGGGAGATAAAATCAGCCTTCTAAACGGGCCCAAATCGCAAACATCACCCGTTTCAGTGGACATGCTATTGTGACAGTCAACGTGTACCAGCCATTGACACCACAAGCAACACCAAATAGGGGGTCCCCCAAGGAAAGACCCACTGCATGTTTCTTCACAATAGCTACAGGAGGAAGTTTCATCCAGCTGATCAGTGACCTGAGTCCACCGGACTGCCCATTGGTGTACCATATTTTCATATCCAACCATAGACACACACTTGCAATCGTTGTGCCCAATTGGGGAATAGCCTAAGTGAGCAGCCGCACCACATATGCTACAGCAGTGTATAAAAGTATCAGAGGCCACCATTGGACAAGAGCTTGAGAAGGAGAGACTGATTTTAAGCACACACAGCAGTTCAAACTTTTTCCTCGAGAAATAGATTCCAACATCCATGTATGAGGAGAAACAGGAACCTTATTCCTTGCCTTCGGGTTTTTCTTCGACCTAGCAATGGCTTTCATCTAACTCAAGTCGATGTTTCTTCTCCATTGGAAGGCAATGTAGGCTGTAGTCAGGATCCCGATTAAGCCAGCAATAAAGCAAGAAATGATGAGGAGATGAGATTCCGCCATCTCAGATTGATTCTGTTCGATTCAACTTGGAAGCACGAAAGCAGGTTCTCGGTCCTCATCCTTCAGAAAAGCGCTATAGTTGTGATTCTTCTAAACTTCCTTCCAAGAAGAAACCAAAAACAACAATTCATTCATACATTAACCCTTTAATCTTACCGAAAATGACAACATTAATATTGAAGCCGGTGGAAATGCACAAACTATGGAGCACGGATACCAGTACGCGGTACGGGTACGGGTACGGGTACGGGTATATGAAATGGCAAAACCCCAAAAAAGTAGGGTACAGGTACGGCGGGGGTACGGCATATTTATTTTTTATTTGTTTAATATGCTTGAGCTTTTATGTATAATGTACAAATTTAAAAGACACCAGGGGTCGAAGTGAAAACTTTCATATATTTAGGGACCAGATTGTTGCATATGTTAAGGTATAAGGACTGAAGTGTAATAACCCTTTAAATATACGTATGAACCTAGGGTTCAAAACTTGACTCTCTCGCCGTCGATCATCATCATCGTCCGACGTCTCTCTCTCTCTCTCTCGTCGTCGCCATCGATCATCATCTCGTCGTCGCCAAAGTCTCTCTTCTCCGTCCGACGTCTCTCTCTCTCGCAGTAGCAGCGACAGGTTTCTCCTCTTCTCTCTCTCTTCTTCTTCTTCTTCTTCTCCGCGTACCCATCTGAGTATTTCGCGTACCCATGCCGTACCCTAAACATACGAACGTACCCGGTGCGTTTCCGGCGTACCCGACCAGTACCCGTACCAGGTACGGGTACGCCATTGTTTTTGGCGCACCGGTGCTTCATAGAGCAGCACAAAACTTGAGAGCAACTCAGAGGGAAAGATAAACTACCAGTTGCCTGCAAAAAAAAACAACAACCAGTGTTAGGTCCACAAGGGCAATGCTAAAAGATCTCATGAAGATTTATAAAAAATATCGATATTGCATAAAAAATTATTTCAGCAAGTCTGTTATTTTTTAAGCTTAAAAATTACAAATGAGTGTAAATTTTGAAATCCTTGTTGTCGAGTCGTTGACTGTTTCATGTGTTTTCCAAGTGATAATTGGAGTTCATATCTCAACTGTTATTTTGCGTGCTTATAATAATGGCCAGTCTTAATTTGGTGCGCGATGCCCACTTCCTGTAATTAACATTTTCATGTTAACCCGAAGTTCAGGGGGTCTGAGTGTCTAATTTTGAGAGAGAGAGAGAGCAAAGAGTTGGTGATGGTTTCACAGGCGAGTCACTCCTCCCCCTCTGCCCATACAAGCGATTACTCCTTATTTCCTGCACAAAATCTGATAAGTGTTTCAGCAGTTATCGATAACATCAGTTTCTCAAATTCCTGACTCTGAGTAGTACCGTGTTCATTGATGAATTCCAGTTTTATGTATGGGATGATGCTATGGTGTCCCCGGTCATTTTGGGGACACCGTAATTTTTGGCATAATATAACCCTTACAAGCATAACAAAAATCATTACAAGTATAATAGAACCATAACATGGCATAACCAAGGCATAACCAAAAACCAATCAAGGCATAACCAAAAATCAACCAAGGCATAACTAACCAAGTTATGCCTTGTTATGGTTTTGGTTATGCTTATAATGGTTTTGGTTATGCTTGTAATGAATTTGGTTATGCTTATAATGGTTTTGTTATGCCAAAAGTTACGGTGTCCCCAAAATGACCGGGGACACCGAAGTCATTCCCTTATGTATGTACCCTTGCCTTTTTGGGCTCGGCGCTTTATGAAACGGAAATGGTTACCCAAAAAAAAAAAAAGCTTTTTGATCAAGTAGTCAACGTTTATAAGTATTGCTATACGTTTGTTTGTTTGATGGGTGTTTTTTTTTTTTTTTTTTGGGGGGGGGGCGTCATTTTGGAGACACTGTAACTTTTGACATAACAAAACCACTATGAGTATAACCAAAATCCATTACAAGCATAACAGAACCATAGCAAAGCATAACCAAAACCATAGTAAGGCATAACTTATTTGTTACGCCTTGGTTGGATTTAGTTACGCCTTGGTTGGTTTTTTGAATATTTCTTGGTTATGCCTTATTTGGGTTCTATTATGCTTGTAATTGATTTTAATTATGCTCCTAATGGTAAAGTTATGCCAAAAATTACGGTGTTCCCAAAATGACCGGGAACAGTACAACATCATCCGTGAACTCCAGTTTCCTTGCTACCCCAGTTTGATCTGATTTTGATTGTTTTACCCAGTGACTTTTCTCCTCTTTTGGGCCAAAATATTTTCTGTTTTTGGGGCCAGGAACAGACGGTCTCTTTGCTAATTTACCTTCTTCTTTTTTCCAACTTTTTACGGTTGCTCCCTGAGAAATTTTCCTTCCAATGTTTCCATACCCCACGGTGGTGTTGGGCATGGATGCTCCTATAAATATGAACCTTTAGATTGAAAAATAGATCAATCTCAGCTATTAGATCAAAACCACTCAAAAAACAATGTGGTTTTATAATTTTTTCGCGCAGACCACATGCATTTACCACAATGTATGATTAGACTTACCAAAATGTATGGCCACAATCTATACTCTCAGTTTCCACAATGCATGGTCACACTTATTATGACGAAAATTGAACAAATGGTTGAGATTAAAAAAGGGAGATCCAACGGTTGAAGGAAAATGGGGGCAGGGATGCCCCAAAACCAAACTGGGGCATCATAGCTGGATCCGCCCCTTTGAAGTTTAGTCTCTCGAAGACTTCCTTTATAGTTGTTTTGCAATTGTCCTGTATTGTGTCTTCTTTAATCTGTCTCTGAATTTTGTTTTCTAACATTGTAATGTGGTTCAAATTCCCATGAGTTGTGCCTTTGTGCTTATCCCCCCCTATATGCGTGCATTTGTGTGTGCCTGCGCGCACGCATGTGAAACTCAGCTAAACTCGATTCCAAATTACTTCCATTCTCAATCCGAAAAAAAAGGAGATAACTCAATTTCAGGAAAAAAGAAAAGAAAAAGGAGAGATGACCCTTTTATGGGGAGACATGCACGGGGCATGCTTTTCATGGAATTGGTGCCTTAAGTGGCTCACTGGCTTTGTGGGATTGGGCGAGTGTTTGGTCTTGAGCCGCAAAAAGTAATTAAGTTTCATAGGACTATTGGCCTAAATTATTGGTACTATTGCTTGATCATTATGGTTGCTTGGAGGGTTGAATTAAGATTTGCCATTCAAAGCCCTTGGCAACGATAGATTGAGCAACCTACGATACATGATACATATTCTACAATTTATATCGTCTCATTCGGAGAACGATACGTATTCCACCCTGTATCTTTTTGTATAAAAATTCTACGATACGACCGCGTATACTACGATATTTACGCATATCCTAATTCAGTACATATCTTACGATTACTTATTGGAAAAAAAAGTCCCACCTTATTTCAGAAAGTGGACCCCAAATTCAATTAATTATCCAAGTCGTTTGATCTAATTATGTTATTTTTCAAACCATTTGATAGAAATTCAACCTCAATGTATGGCTTGTATAGAAGTAAGAACCATACTTCGATTGCATTTTGCTTAACTTTTCTTCCCCCAATAAAGGAACAGAAAGCCTTAATATAACAGGCTCCAATTGAGATTGAGACTTGAAATTTGGCATCTTAAAAATATTTTTTAAAAAGCAAGCATAGTTGGTTGGTGTTATTAGGTGTCTACTTTTTAATTGTTGAAGCATAAACTAAATTTAGTATTTTTGCACAAGAAAGTTAAGTCCAAACAAGTCCAATATGACAAAGCTCCAATTGTCAAAACCCAAAATGGAAGATATTATTGAAGAAGACATAAAAATCTAATTTTTAGAAACTCTAAAATATCTAGAGTTTTTTGTGAGAATATTAGTCACATGTGTAATTCTAGAATCACCACAAATTATATCTTCTACGCAAATTTCTTTGTACTAGGGCCTTCTATGGAGTAGTTATATAGGAATATGATTTAGCCATTTTTTACCAAGCTAAAAAAAAGTTTGAGTTAGTGTAATACAAATACTCTCCATTCCCACTCTCTTTATTGTTCTTGTGCAACAATCTCAAGTTTATAATGATGTGTATCACCAATTCCTATTGATATTTATGTCGAAGCTGATGTGGCAACGACATCGGATGGCCGTTTTTAACTGAAAAATGGTGTTGTTGCTGGTATTATAGTTTCTGGGTCCAAGGGGCTTGCACTCGCCTCCTCGATTGTGTATTTAAAGAAATTACTAGTTTGGGAATTGGAACAATCCAAAAAGGAAGATGGCCAGGCGGTGTATTGATATGGAGAGATTTTTGACGACTTTTGAAGTGGATGATGAAGATCAAGAGCTGGTGGGAGAGGAGGAGTAGGAGGAGGTGGCGTAGGATGATGAAGAGGTGCAGCTAGATGAAGAAGAGGTGGTGCGGCTAGATGATGAAGATGAGGTTCTGCAAGATGATGAAGAGTGCAGCAAGATGACGAACGGATGGATAGATTTGGAAGATGGTAGCTTAATGAACCCATTTTGATCAACATCTCGACCAACAGGTAGCTTGAAGTCGCTTTTTAGGGCTTTTCATGTGGCATCTAAATCAAAAAATTGAACACCATGAGGTTTCATGAAATTCCTTGAGTCAAGCTCTGAACAATCAATAAGAACCGCTGCCCTGACAATAATAGAGAGGGAGTAGGAAAGTAGAAAGAAAGGATGTAGGAGAAAGGGAGAGAAAATATGTTAGTGGGATGGATTGGGCTAAAACAATGAATTGAGTTTTTGATTTTTCTCAAAGTAACCTAGGCTATAGCCCACCTTAACCCTTAAGTACTTCCGCCCTTGCTTACTGGGCTTAGGCCAGCCCGGTAAAGCGCACACTTATGTAGTGGGGTTAAAGCCGTAGCCCACACTATATAAACGTCGCGTAAACCCTTTTTCTATTCATCCTTAGCCTACCTAAACCCTCCCCTCTCCTCCTCTCCCCTAAATGAGATGATTTCATCTGCCCTCTTGAATGCAATGAGGCTTTCCCCGCCGGCCCCGTTCTCTCTCAAGCTGGCCCCATTCCCCGTTCTTTCAGTTCTCCCTCGATCCCAACTTCCTCTGAAGATGATGAAGATGATTCGAAGAGCAAGGAAGATAGGAGGATCGGCGAAATGTTCACCGGACTGAAAAATCTTGCATTTTGCACATCAAAACCCAACTACATAAGTTTTCTGGCTATTTTTTGACACAATGTAATACCTGTGATTTGACCATAGACTAGGAAAATTTTGTTCTGCTCATCAATGCCGCAATTTTTGGTGAATGCAATACGACCGGATCCATATGCGTCTGCCCTCTGTGCAACATTTTAGTGGAGAGTTTTTTTTTTGATCCGCTTAGTGGAGAGTTGTATCACATACTTTAGCCCAGCATCGTCTTCTGAAATTTGATGAATACAAATCTTTAGGGTAAATGGTCTGATTTTCTGTTTGTTATTCTTGTTTACGAGATTTGAACCAAGGCAAGTATATATATCTATTGGGTTGCTGTATAGGATTTGAGTCAAGTCAGTTAAGTATTATGCAATCATCTTTAGGTTTATATTAGTTGAATTATTGGATACTCCCTCCGTCCCGGTTTGTTTGTCCCCTTTTTGACTTTTTGAGAGTGTTTGACCTCTCAAAGAATTGGCTATAATTTTCAATTCGTAATGTTTTTAATATGCAATATGGATCTTGTTTGATAGATCTCAATTAGTTTTATTATACAAAATCTTCAAAATAAAAAAAATATTATAAAATGTAAGATATAAGTATATTTTTGAAAGACACGTATTTCGATAATTAGACAAACAAACCGGGACGGAGGGAGTACATCTTTGGGCATGTCTGAATGATGAATGATGTACAGCTGATGGAAAAGTAACTGGTAGTGTTTTTCTTCTTGTTTTCTGTTGTTGTTGCTTGTGCTGCTACTTTTCTAGTCTTTTGCTTCCGCTTCTTTGTTTCATAGTCTATGTGAGACATGGATAGGTACTGCTGATTGTTATGGTGTTCATATTGTCCCCTTTCAACAGCAGATAATTCACAGAAACAATAGTTATTTTGCTTTCACAAGTTTCAAGTCTATGTTGAAGCTGGTAGAAAGTGCATTTTGAGCATGATTAGTATAGTTCTCAAAACATAAATGAACCGTAGAAACCAACTTGATTTACTCAGTGACTTTGAATGGCCTCTTTTGTAATAATACGTAAAGTAGTAGGATCAGTGATAGCTAGGGGAAATTGAATTGCATTTCTGCTTCAGTGATCCATGCTTCAATTGTGCAGCTGCTATCATTTGCAGCGTAGTATGAATTGATGAAGTGATGTTTCTAAACAACTCTCTGGGTATTTGTTTTACAAAAAACCGAAACAAAATTCCTGTAACAAAAGCTGTTATTAGTTGCTGCTATTTGTTTTTCCATTATTCCAGTAACAAAAGCTGCAGTTGTTGTTATTTGTTTTTTCTTATTTTTGTTTGTTTTCTTACATTGTATTTCCCTCTCGGTATGGAAGGACTGAGTAGCTTGCTGTTTTTTGATATTTAGGGTTGAATGGATTGATTGTTAGTCGATGGTCTGGAACAGGGAAAGGCAGCCACTGGTGCTCACCTTATATCTGAGCAGTTCTCTTTTGACATTCGAGGTGTTCGAGGTTTGTTACATTTACTGTCTGGGCAAAGCTCCCCGGGGGGAAATTCCACTTGGTCAAAGTAACTGCTGTTGATACAGTTCACGACATAGCGTGCCTTATTTGCCAGATGGCATGTTGAGCGATCTAAACAGTATCTCTCAACTTTCTCTCTCACATGACTTGCTGTTGGGTCAAAGGCTATTTTTTGTCGGAAATTCTGTTTTCCAATGGTCTGAAGTCAGCCATATTTTCTGCAATTAGAACGGCGAAGGAAATACTCGCCAACAACATGGAAGAGGCTGATGGGGTGCCGGAATCGGGGTTTCGCATGACCCGCTCGTCACCGAAAAAGGTTCTGTTTCTGGTATTGTGATTGTTGGGGGTAATGGGTTGGCACTTGCTTCCCCCATTGGGTACTTGAAGGATTTACTTGTTTGGGAGTTGGAGCAATCAAGAAAGGGCCAGTCGGTGTTTCTATATGGGGAGGTTTCTGATGACTTTGAGGAGGAGGACGAAGATCAAGAACTTGAGGATGATGAGGAGGTGAGAGAGGATGAGTTGCGTGAAGAATAGGTGGTGCTGTTAGTGTAATTTTTGGGAGTTGCATTAAAGATAATATGGACAATTTACTTATGTGTTTCCTTAAAAAGAGCAAGTTGAACTGTTTCCTTGTCTGGATTGTGCGTGGTACTGTTTTAGTCTGGAAGTACTTATGGATTTCTTAAGACTCTTTTGATTATTTGGAGGTTATTGGGTGAGATTAGTAGAGTATAATTATTCGAGATCTCTCGGATTTGTAGGAATTGGCCACTTACATGCTCTCGTCATTTTAGTTGTTGATTTAAATGAAAAGTGTTTTTATGACAAGATTTATGTATCTAGAAAAACTATTTGATGCACCTTTGGCATGTTTGCAAATTAAGATGATGGGACTTTTTTTCATGTCCAATAGGTACATGTAAATGAGCCATATCGTTTTGTATGAAGTTTCTGTAAGTAAATTCTGCATATCTAGAATTTATGAAAATAGTAACAGCCATAATGATACAAACAGAATTTACTTACAGAAGTACCTTTTGGACATGAAAAAAAGTCCCATCATCTTAATTTGCAAACATGTCAAAGGTGCATCAGATAGTTTTTTTGGATACATAAATCTTGTCACAAAAACACTTTTCATTTAAATCAACAACTAAAATGATGAGAGCAAAGTGGCCAACTCCCACGAATCAGAGAGATCTCGAATAATTATACTCTACTAATCTCACCCAATAACCTCCAAATAATCAAAAGAGAGCTTCTTAAGAAATCCATAAGTACTTTCAGACTAAAACAGTACCATGCACAATCCAGACAAGGAAACAATTCAACTTGGAAACACATAAGTAAATTGTCCATATTATCTTTAATGTCACTCCCAAAAATTACACTAACAGCAACAACTATTCTTCATGCACCTCCTCCTCATCATCCTCAAGTTCTTGATCTTCGTCCTCCTCCTCAAAGTCATCAGAAACCTCCCCATATAGAAACATCGACTGGCCCTTGCTTGATTGCTCCAACTCCCAAACAAGTAAATCCTTCAAGTACCCAATGGGGGAAGCAAGTGCCAACCCATCACCCCCCAACAATCACAATACCAGAAACAGAACATTTTTCCGTGACGAGCGGGCCATCCGAAACCCCCGATTCCGCCACCCCATCAGCCTCTTCCATGTTGTTGGCGAGTATTTCCTTTGCCGTTCTGATTGCAGAAAATATGGCCGACTTCAGACCATTGGAAAACAGGATTTCCGACAAAAAATAGCCTCTAACCCAACAGCAAATCATGTGAGAGAGAAAGTTGAGAGATACTGTTTAGATTGCTCACCATGCCATCTGGCAAATAAGGCACGCTATGTCATGAACTGTATCAACAGCAGTTACTTTGACCAAGTGGAATTTCCCCCCGGGGAGCTTTGCCTAGAGATTTGGGTAAAGAATCTACTATCCTTGCTTTGACACAAAGGCCTTCGGAGCTCCAGTGCCATCAGGTAAAGAATCTTCTGACATTCTACCGTATTCTGACCATAACTTCTTTTAGGATTTAGAACTAGGTCATGAAATCACCACCATTGGAAAATACGTTTTCAGTACATCAATTTCAAAATAAAATTTGCCTAAATCGGAGTCCAGATGAAAAAGTTATGCTTGTTCGAAGTTCACCTGTCTGACTGGTACCGGTACCACCAAAAACTTGGTACCGATACCAACTAGGTAGAACCAAAATCCAGAGATTTGGGTACCAGTACCACCCCAAACTTGGCACTGGTACCACCTGGGTTTTCAAAGGAAATTCAACTTGTTCTTCTCCGACTTTCAATCTTTTCCTCTACTCAAATCACATCTAAAACTCATCAAAACCACACCAAATCATGCTCAAAACTCATATATAACAAAGGGCTTAACAAGAACTATCAATACATGAATCAATTCATGTTCTAAGCATCAAACTCCTGAAATTCAAGTCTAGGTTCTTGATTTCTCTAAGAACTCCAACACATACCCAAGCTTAGAGATATTCAAGAACTACTCTAATAACAACTAATTCATGAATTAAATAAGTTCTAATCACCGAATTCAAGAGATTCAAATAAAGATCTTGAGTTTCCATGAATTCAACCCCAAACCTCAAAACACAATTCAAAATCAATCATCTAGATTATGAATTCAATCCTAACAACGTATAATCAAGTAAGAGAAATATGAACTTACCAAGCTAGAGCTTCAATCAACGGCGATCAAGATCAACCCTAGAGATTTTCCCTTCCTTTTCCCCTTCTCTTCTTCCTCTCCTCTCTTCTCATCTGTCTCTCTCCCTCTACGTTTACAGGAGATAAGGGTGAGGGGAGATATTTACAAAATATCTCCTCTAAGGTAGTTATATGGTGTAGCCACCACACTCCCAACCTATGCAACCGACCAATAGCATTTAGCTAAATACCCACAAAATGTGAGTTTATACCAAATCCAGTTCCATCCAGTTCCAACTAGCTTCACTACTGATAAAATTAATGTCCAAGTCAAAGGTAATTCACCTCCTCCCTTAAGATTTCCCATTTAGACTTATTACATGGTAAAGGTGGACCCAATGGTTATGCTATCAAAGCTATCATGTAATTCATGCCAATATGTTAAGTGAAGTGCAAATCCATGCCGGAAAGGGACACGTTCACAGGCATTAACCCACGACTGGATTCTATGGTTTTCGCTTTTCAATATTTAGGTGTTGATGATGATGATGATGATGATATTTTGGACACATTAGACAATGGCAGTAGCTATTAAGTAAAAGTGAGTAAAACTAATAATCTGGATAGTGGTTTGAAAAGCTATTTATCTCCCCCCAAACATGGGTCATCTCCTGGTCATTGAATAATTGCCCAAAAAAAAAATTTAAGACAACTAAAGCAAATTAGATTTATCTCTCTTGTGTTGTCATGATTCAATCATCAAAACTGATATTGCAAAATGATACTCCATGGAAAGTGGAATTTTCATCATTTCTAGTTTCAAAACACCCCACAAGTAACAAAAGCACATGACCAGTTAGTTATTCACAGGTTTCATGTTCCTTACGGCTTATGCAACACTTACAAAGCGTAATGTTAGAGGTTGCGAAAGAAGATAGCCAAACAATCTAAACAAGACAGACCACCAATTTAACACATCATGCTAATGCAAGATAAAAATAAAAGGTCATTACAGTTCATTGTATCCTCTTCATCTCACATTCATCTTCTTCCTCCCATTCCTTCTCTTCCTCTTCCTCTGCATCTTCCACCCTTGTAGCATTGACTATTCGTCCATGCTTGTACACTTTCCTGCCATCTCCTTTATTCGATTGTGCGCATTCCCACTCCAGCAATTCAATCACCCACTTGATTGGGGATGCCATGGCACACATCGCATCAGGTACAAAATTCTGAACATCATCAAATCCAACAACAACCACCGCTCTCACATCACCATCTTTCGAAGTGAGGCCGGCACCCGATTGCCCGGATGCCGCCACCGCTTCCATCTCAACAAAACAGTCATCTAGCTTTGACCGAACGGGATCATGCAACGCATCTGCTCCATCATTGCGAATTATATCTTCAACCGTTCTCATTATAGAGAAGATCCTAGCCTTCAAACACAATGAAAAACTGAGGTTGCCAATAAAATAGTCTCTGACCAAAAAGAAGCGATTCAACCGAGAGTTTGGGGATGAAGTTGTGGGGACCAACCATCCCCTTGGGCAATGTGAGAATGGCGACATCATGAACAGTGTCAATGGACATTACTTGAACTTCAAAGAAAACCCCTCAACAGTGCTGAAATCATCTTGAAGACAGCAGGAAAGACAGGGAAGGGTTTAGGGTTTAGTAGGATGGAAAAGGAAGGGGAAATGTGATGTTTCGGGGGCCAAATAGACTTGCTTTTCTCTTTTTATGATCTAAACTTGCTTTCCGAGATCGCATAAAAATTCCAGAGATCCGAATTCCAAACGGGTATCATAGAATCGGGTCTTGGTGGGCTCTGGGCTGGCCTAAGCCCATAGCAATGGGAAATTTTAGACCACCCTGGGCTTAGACGAATTTTTGCCCACGGCTTTGACCGCAAATAATCAAACAGCCCAATAACAACCGGCCTGCCTATCCGGTTTACTGCGGTTGCAATAGGTGGTGCTCGTGGTCGAAGCCTTCGGGGGACTTTGTTGACCTTTGAGGGGTCGCCGTCCCATCCCGTCCCGTCATAGATGATGATGACCGCAAAGAATCTTGAGGAAGTCGAGGTTGCGGGTGGTGGGAGGTTGTGGATGGTGGGTATGACTGTGTCGTGCTGGTCAGTTAGGAGGGCTATCGGGGTGGCGGCGAGGTCTGCCATCGGAGAGAGAGAGAGAGAGAGAGAGAGAAGTGGGGTGGAGTTGTTGGAGTCTTTCAGAGAGAATTTAGTGAGACAACGGCCGGCTTGAGGGAGGGTCTCTCTTTGAGAGGGAGACATAGTCCCCCAAAGGCTTCGACCACGAGCACCTCATACTGCAACCGCAGTAAACCAGATAGGTAGGTCGGTTGTTATCGGGTTGTTTGATTATTTGCGGTCAAAGCCATGGGCAAAAATCCGTCTGAGCCTAGGGCTGGTCTAAAAATTCCCATTGCTTTGGGCTTAGGCTAGTCCAGAGCCCACCAAGGCTCGATTCTATGATACCCGTTTGGAATTCGGGTCTCTGGATCGGAGAAAGGAAGTTTAGATCATAAAAAGAGAAAAGCAAGTCTATCTAGCCCCCCAAACATCACATTTCCCCTTCCTTTTCCATCCTACTAAACCCTTCCTTGTCTTTCCTACTGTCTTCAAGATGATTTCAGCACTGTTGAGGGGTTTTCTTTGAAGTTCAAGTAACGTCCATTGACACTGTTCATGATGTTGCCATTCTCACATTGCCCGAGGGGATGGTTGGTCCCCACAACTTCATTCCCAAACTCTCGGTTGAATCGCTACTTTTTGGTCAGAGGCTCTATTCTATTGGCAACCTCAGTTTTTCGTTGTGTTTGAAGACTAGGATCTTCTCTACAATGAGAACGGTTGAAGATATAATTCGCAATGATGGAGCAGATGCGTTGCATGATCCCGTTCGGTCAAAACTAGATGACTGTTTTGTTGAGATGGAAGTGGTGGCGGCATCCGGGCAATCGGGTGCCAGCCTCACCTTCAGAAGATGATGATGTGAGAGCAGTGGTTGTTACTGGATTTGATGATGTTCAGAATTCTGCACCTGGTGCAATGTGTGCCATGGCATCCCCAATCAAGTGGGTGATTGAATTGCTAGAGTGGGAATGCGCACAATCGAATGAAGGAGATGGCAGGAAAGTGTACAAGTATGGACGAATAGTCAATGCTACAAGGGCGGAAGATGTAGAGGAAGAGGAAGAGAAGGAATGGGAGGAAGAAGATGAGTGGGAGATGAAGAGGATACAATGAACTATAATGACCTTTTATTTTTATCTTGCATTAGCATGATGTGTTAAATTGGTGGTCTGTCTTATTTAGATTGTTTGGCTATCTTCTTTCGCAACCTCTAACATTACGCTTTGTAAGTGTTGCATAAGCCGTAAGGAACATGAAACCTGTGAATAACTAACTGGTCATGTGCTTTTGTTACTTGTGGGGTGTTTTGAAACTAGAAATGATGAAAATTCCACTTTCCATGGAGTATCATTTTGCAATATCAGTTTTGATGATTGAATCATGACAACACAAGAGAGATAAATCTAATTTGCTTTAGTTGTCTTAAATTTGTTTTTTGGGCAATTATTCAATGACCAGGAGATGACCCATGTTTGGGGGGAGATAAATAGCTTTTCAAACCACTATCCAGATTATTAGTTTTACTCACTTTTACTTAATAGCTGCTGCCCACTGTCTAATGTGTCCAAAATATGATCATCATGATCAACACCTAAATATTGGAAAGCGAAAACCATAGAATCCAGTCGTGGGTTAGTGCCTATGAACATGTCCCTTTCCGGCTTGGATTTGCACTTCACTTAAGTTTTTAGGCGACCTAGGTCTTGGGTTATTATTGGCATGGATTTGCACTTCACTTAACTTATTGGCATGGATTGCATGATAGCATAACCATTGGGTCCACCTTTACCATGTAATAAGTCTAAATGGGAAATCTTAAGGGGAGGAGGTGAATTACCTTTGACTTGGACATTAATTTTATTAGCAGTGAAGCTAGTTGGACCTGGATTTGGTATTAAGGTTGTCTTCAAATTATATCCAGCAAAAAGTGATATCATGATTCATGATCATTTGACTCGAGTTATCCATGCCATGCTAAAAACAAAATTCCTGGCTAGTGCCGTGATTGATTACTATGTATAGCATCTAAGGGGTTTAACGTATGTATAGCATCTTAGGGGTTTAACTTTACGAATTTATGGTAGCAATGTTGGTTTGCCTATTTCATATCCACGTTTTACACAAAGGTTTCTGATGGAAGAGGGAAACCTGATACACAAGAATAGCTTCTTTGACATCAAATTTACAGTGTCCACAAATTCTGCTGTTAGATTTTAAGCGTAATTTTATTCTTGCGTTGATGAGTTGTTATCATAGAAAACAATTCAACTTTGTGATTATTTAGTTGCTGACTTCTTGTAACCTATCCATCTAAACTAGGTTTGTTATAATGGGATTGATGACTCCGGGCCCACTCAACCAAGAAAACAAACTTAGGATCCCTTTGATAATATGGAGGAGGATTTCCAATCTGAATGTTGTTTCTTTATTCCCTTACTTGTGTCTCAACTTAATTAGTGAAGTTCCGATTGAAAAATTGGAAGGCAAACTTAAATGTACCTACCTAACGGTCGATATCTTTTTAATTTTACCTTATAAATTGGCTTCTGCAGGTTAATCTTTTTGTTTATGCTTGTTTTGCCTGGGCATAGTTCTGTGCATCGTTTTTACGGGTGATATTTGCTTGATGCATTCCTTGATGATTTGTTTAGAAAACTCTGCTAAGATAGTTAGGGTCAGAGAGCCTTCAACTAGTTGAACACGGGGCAACAAAGTGTCCAATCAAAACAAGTAATCATCTGTTGCATTGCTTATTGAGATATTGAGGCTTTTTTTTTTTATTGGCGAAAGTCATTACATTAGAATGGTTTACATTATGTGACATGAATGTGTTTTCCATGCGGTGTTATTATCAGGTATTCAGGATGCGTGTGGTCATGGCTGGGGACCCATTTCTTACTTGGAGAAGTGTTAGGAGATGAAAGGTCCCTCGTTTTTTTTTTGGTTGTTGTTGCTTGGACAGCTGATTGCAGGGCTATTTAACTATATCAACCTTAGGAGGACAAGGAAGTAATTACTGATTGGTGATGTATGTGTAAGAATGCAGGGCAAACTACCCTGCATTCCAATGTCCTCTCTCTCTCTCTCTCTCTCTCTCTCTCTCTCTCTCTCTCTCTCCTGTTGTAGTCTACCCTTGCCAAACTACTGTTCTCAACGTTTCTTTTTCGTATTCTCTGGTGGCCTGATGGTGATTATCAAGTTTTCAGTTTGCTTTTTTCTAGCACTTCTCCATTGTCTTTCGTTGTCTATTTGTTGGTTATCCCTTCTTCGGCCTTCTCCCGTTGAGTTGCATTGTCCCATGTGGCGGAATGAAACTCATTGATTGCTACGATTTGTTGTCGTTTGCATCCATAACCACCCATAATTATGATTATTATTTTCTGCCTAAGTACTAGTTCTATGAAGGTCATGCCATGAAAACAATAGTCCAGGAACAAGTCCTGGCTTTACAACCTGTCCATACTCCATACAACAGACAATTTTTTGTGGTAAATTTTCACTTGACCATCGATATCTTTTGGTACTAACCAATGAACGACCATTTGGCCCCTCTGTCTACTTAGTTATTTACTTAAACCTTTTCAGAGTCTAAATGATTTTACCATAATGCCTTCAAAATTCCTGCGACCGTCAGTGCTGGATCGAATGACGAGAGGCAAACCTAATACAGCCCAGAATAGCTTCTTTGACATTTAGACTGTTAACAATTTGGTTTTAGACAAGGCCCTGGCACATGCAGCAATAGTTGGAGCGATGGGAGAATCTGGTCTATTATTTGGCCCGTGTCCACAAATTCTGCTTTTAGGTGTTGAGCATAATTTTGTCCTTGCGATGATGAGTTAGTGTTATCATAAACAACAATTCAACTTCGTTATTATTTACAGCTGCTTACTTCTTTTTCCTTGTCCATTTAAAACCAGGCTTGCTATAATGGGATTAATGACGAACTTCTTCGGGCCTGCTCGACCAGGAAAACAAACTTAAGATCCCTTTGTAATGGAGTCAGATTTTCAATTTGAATGAAGTTTCTTTTCATTTTTACTCTCATGTGTCTCAACTTAATTAGCGAAGTTCGAATGGAAAAAAATTGCAAGGCAAAAATCTAACGTGCCTGTTACGTTCGATATCATTTCAGTGTTAGCTCTGTTAGGCTGTGTAAGTGAAACTATAATTGTGTAAGATTCAAGAAACTTGTTCTATGAATTGGGGCATTGTCTTGTTCTCCTGCTTCTCCCTTTTGTTGTTTCTTTCTTTCCTTCTGTTTTTGTTAATGGAAACATGAAAGCAAACATGGAGCAAGGTGAAGTCATAAGGCCGTGTTTGATAAGACTTGATTATGAGTACCACATCCCTAAAGGTATACTATGTTGTCTTATGTTTTTCGAGGTTCGTTAGCACCTTGTGTTTATTTTATTTTGGATGTGAATGCGGATTGACTTGATGAGTCGCATCTTTTTTGTGACACGTGTTTGTTATGGACGGATGCTTCTTTTGTGAACAAAGGTATTCATTCCTCCTTGGTGAATATTCGGAGAGCACCAGTTGTTCTACGCGCGCGCGCGCACATATATATTTATTTATTTTGCATCCTTCATTTCTGACTTTTACTCCTTTGTTCGCATTTATTGTCCTTTCCAACTTATAAGGAAATACTATCATCAATGCAAATGCCTTATTTTCAGTTTCTTGTACAACCCATATCAGCATGGTAATATGGTTTCAATTTCTTACTAAAAACATTGGGAAATTTTATTTCTAAGCAACCTATTGTGACATGACTTCCCATTACGCCCATGATTTCTTTTTTGTGGGGGATTAAAAGAAAAGCTGGTAAGAGGGTTATCTTGTAACTGTAGATACTTTCTTACAAAGTTCTTGCAAAAATTTCTTCTTCACCAAATGCATACAAGAAAATAAATTTTCTTTTCACTTTCCTTTCTTTCACTTCACTTTCACTTTGCATCATTTCTTCCAATCTAATCAAACATACCCTTACATTTGTGACAGATCAACACCTTTATCTCTGTCTAGTTGTGTTAACATAGCATGCATGTGTAGATGTCTGCAACTAAGTACGATGTGGTTTTATGGTCCATCAGTTACCTTGCATATCGGTGTTATTACCTCATCGATTGATATATTATCCATGTTAAATAACTTGTCCCAACTCTTAAGTATTTATGGTATTGTTATAATCCATGCATGCCTCTGTGTTTTCCCTGAGTTGTGCATAAATTTGAAATTATACATGGTGTTTCCTCTGTTGGGCCGAAGCATATCATTAATTTTTGGTCGTCCAGTATTAGCATTATTGGAGGCGGCTGGCTTATGTATTTTATACTAACTGTTAACGGAAGGCTTTCTTGGTGGAACCTGTGGACGTGTATGGACAATATTTTCTTGTCTAGTAATGTTGTTTGCTTGTTTCACTCCTAGTAACTATGCAAGGCCTGCACGAATAGATAACACATTTGCTGCATTCATATGCCGTAGTCCATCCGGTCGTAATGGAAATGCCATGCTGACAAAACTGCCTTGTGATCTGCAGGGAACATGCAAAAGCTACGGAGGGTGCATGATTTTGACCGTATGGTTACAAGTAGGGCTGAGCAAATCACTCGGTAACCCGCAGGTCTAACCCAACCCGTTTTGGGCGACTTTGAACAAGCACTTCGGTCGGGTACAGGTTGATTTTTGTTAAAAAAATCTGTTTTCGGATTGGAGTTCGGGTTTATATGCGTTCTACCCGTCGGGTCCGACCCGACCCGACCCGACCTGTATATATATATATATATATATAGAGAGAGAGAGAGAGAGAGAGAGAGAGACACACACACACGTCTTCCTCTTCTTGTTCTAGACTTCCAGTCGCCACAACCAAAACCATAGGCTCCGTTCAGTTGTCGAGAAAGTTGTGTAGAAAATTGGTTCCCAGAAAAAGTGAAGTGAGGTAAAGTAAAAGAAAAAGAAAATTATTTTCCTGTGAGTGTTCATTTGACAAAAAAATTTTGCAAGAAAAATTAAAGTTTAGTTGTTCATTTGTCAGGAAAAAGAAATTTTCAGGAAAATTTTGTGAGTGTTCATTCATTTTCCTTTTTCCGCAACGCAAAATCCTGTGTTTTTTGTAAGATCACTTTTGCAGGAAAATAATTCCTGCAGGAAAACTTAAATTGGTAATTCCTAGAATTTTCCTGTAAACTGAACACTAGGAAAGTTATGGGAAAATTGATTTTTCCATACTTTCTTGTTCTTTCCTGACAACTAAACAGGGCCCTAGAGAGTACAGCCGCCCTACCACTCCAGTTCTTCGTCGAGATCTGGAAAATTGAGAGCCATTGTGAGCCTCCGCCACACCGTCCACCGTCTCTCTCTCTCTCTCTCTCTCTCTCTCTCTCTCTCTCTCTCTCTCTCTCTCTCTCTCTCTCTCTCACACACACCCATCTTCGCTGAGACCACAACCTTGCCGGCAAAAAATGACAGACAACAAGTGACGCCGGAAGATTCGTCGTAGTCTTCCTTTTCATTTTTTTTTTTACGTCTGTTTTATTTTGTCCTGGTATGTAGTGTAGTGTAATAGTATGTAATGTATATTTAAACACTGTACAGTAATTTTTTCCCCCCCATTATTCCTATATTTAAGTCTGGTATGTTGTGACTTGCATACTTATCTTGTGTGGTGTGGTGTGGTGTAACTAATCAAGTTAAATTTAAAGGCTCGTTGGTTTGCATTCTTCTGTTAATTAGCACATGGAATTATATACATCGTTGTTCAGTTTCCTAAAGGAGACAGTGAATATAGTCGTAGTACAACACAACCAAAAGGCAAAAGATAGCCTGATGGTGGTAATATGTGTGTTATTTGTAAATCACATGTGACCTTGATCTGTTCTAGGCCGTGTATCTTGAGTAAATTTTATTTTTTTTGGGTCCGATCTTGAGTAAACAGCGAATATCACAATTATAATATATATATATATATATATATATATATATAGGAGTTCAAAAGAATTTAAAAAATGTAGAGCATAATACAGTTTGACACTATTGGTATATAGGTGGGGCTTTGTGCCAAATTTGGAGATCAAATTACCACATAAATCTTAGAAACAATTGATATCTTCAAAAATTAAGTTAAAGTTTGAGATCAAGGTTCTAAAAAAATATCCATTCTCAATCCGAAAAAAGAGAGGAGATAACTCATTTTCAGGAAGAAAAAAGAAAAGAAAAGAAAAGAAAAAGGAGATGACCCTTTTATGGGGAGACACGGACGGGGCATGCTTTTCATGGAATTGATTTGGTCTTGAGCCACAAAAAGTAAAGTTTCATAGAACTATTGAATTATTATCGCTTGATTTCACCATTTTCGCCTCTAATATATATGGTATCGGTTGCGCTCATAAAACATTTGACGCAACATTCATGTGTGGTTGAAATGAAAAATCATGCATAAACTAAAATAGGGGGTACATAATCCTGATGTAAACTACACCATTTGCATCATCTAGAATCTGATTACTAATACAACTTGGAAGAGAACTACTGAAGCCTTGGGTTTCTGGGAAGCTTTGCTCTTTGCTGTCAATAATAGGTTTGTCGAGGATTATCGTGGAAGGTGACTCCATCCAAGTTGTTCCGGCACTCACCCAGCAGGGCAAATTCTTTTCGGATTGTAGCTCTGTAATTTTGGACTGTTTACAGCTCATTTTCTTATTTTCTTCTTTTACCTTAGTTTTTGTAAAACCGACTTGCAATAGCGTAGCCGGCCCACTCTTTGGATAAGCAATCTCTATTAGGCGCTCAATTGGATCATTGGGGGTTATGTCCCTCAATGGATTACCAATCTAGCTCTTCATGATCGATGTTCGGTCATCGGAACCTATTTCATCTTAATAAGGTTTATCCATGCCTAGAAGTTAAAGGGAAAATAGTCGATCATCTAAACTCCACAGTGGTAACCAATGAGCTCTTAGCTTGGTTGGTATGCTTCCCTCAATGGATGCATAGTTCGAGCCCCGCAAGGGGTGGTTTGAGGTTTACGGCTATGGACAGCACAATGTATATAACATTGGCAAAAAAAAAAAAAAACTCCACTATGGTATGGAAGCTTGGACAGACAGTCTGACGTGATTTTGGGTGTTTTGAACCCCTCCCGGTAATTAACGTTTTTTAAAGATTAAAGTATTTTGCAAAAATTTCCATATTTTTTTTTTTAAGTTCTTGACAACAATCTTTTAAAATAAAATAAAGGCAAAAGTTTAAAAGGGGGAAAATTAAACCAATATAAAAATTTAAAATCTAGAAACCTTTGAAAGGTGGTTTAAAACCCTATCCCTTCCAAAAATTAATTAGTTTCCAAATAAAGTGCCCCTGTTTAAAATTCTTAAAAGGGTATTAATTTAAAATTTTGAAAATAAAAAGGGGTTTTTAAAAAATAAAAGGGTCCCTTCGTGAAATTTTTTTTTTGAAACCTTAAAATTTTACCGTTCCTTAAATGATTATTTTCCATTAAAAAATTTATTTAAGAAATTCAATTTCCCTTGTCCCAATTTTTAAAGTCCAAGTATTTAATTTGATTTTTCCTTAAATAAGGGGTTAATTTTGAAAATTATTAAAATTTACAAATTTCCTTTGGCCCCCAAAAGAAACCCTTTAAAAAGGGGGGTAAAGAAAAATTTCTCCCATAATAAATTTGGCAAGGGGTTAAAATCATTTAAAAAATTTGGAAATGTTTTGAAAAATTAAAGAATTTTTATTTTTTAAAACCTTCGGAAAATAATTAATTTTGGAAAATTTCCAAACCTTGTTTTTCGGTTTCAGTGTTTTAAAAAAAATTCATATTTCTAAATTGGATTTTGAAAAGTTTTCAATTTGGTTCTAATTTTCCAGTTAATTGAAAATTTTTAAACGGGGTATAAAGGAGTTAAAATTTGGGGTGCGGAATCCCCCCCTAATTAAACGGGTTTTGGGAAAGAGAAGAGAGCAAAAATTTTATTTTTCAAAGGCAAGCAATCACTTTTCCTAAACTTGCCCTTAAAAGTGGAAAATCCTGTTAATTTTCTAAAAAAAATCCTTATAAATTTCCCAGGTAATTAAATCCAATAGTCCTTTTTAAATTCCCTGATTTCTTAAATAGGGTAGTGTTAAATTGAAATGAAACCATTTTTTTTATTCCCCTCGGTTTTTCCCTCGCCGAAACCTTTTATAAATATTTAACCGTTTTGCTTTTTTATTTTTTTTTTTGGGGTTAATTCTTTTTGGTTAATTAGGTGAATTATTTTTCCTTGTACCCAGGGGTTTGAATTGATTTTAATTTTTTTACCCGGGAAACCCTTTTCCCCTTTTGGGCCCCAAAATTTTTCCCCTTTTTCGGGCCAAGCGGGGTCTTCTTTGGTAAATTTTTAAATTTTTTTTTTTCCTTTTTCAATTTTTAACAATTGCCCCTGGGAATTTTTCTTCCAGCCCTTTAAAAAAACCTTTTCGGAATTGGAAAAATGTAATCTCAACCTAACTAAACCATCAAAAAAAAGGGGTTTTAATAAATTTTTTGGGTGCAAAGACCCCCTTTAAACAAGGTTTTGGGCCATAAAAAGACCAAAATTTACCAAGGCGTATCAACCTTCCATTGGTAAATTGAACCCTGGTTAAATTTTGGAAAAAATCTAACAGTAAAAATGGGGATGGATCCCCAAAACCAAACTGGGAATATACCGGTGTTCCCTTGGAATTTCCATTTTTTGAATTCCCCTGGCTTTTTCCGGAATTTTAAATTATTCTTTTTGTTTTTGATTTTTTTTTTTTGGTGTTGAATTTTTTTTTAAATTGGTAATGTTTCCTTTCCCCTAAGGTTGTTTGATTTTTTGGTGCTTTTCCCCCCTTTTGGGCCAAATTTTTTGTTTCGTGGCCCGGGCGGCGGCTCCTTTGCTAATTTCCTTTCTTTTTTTTCCCTTTTTCAACACAAAGGCCCCTTGGGAACTTCCATGCCCCATAAATTGAACCTTTGTTGGGTAGTAAGTTTCAGCCTTGTTCTAAACCCTCCCAAAAGCCAAGGGGTTTTTTTTTTTTTTGCAAAATCTTTACCAAGGTTGGTTGCCATTAACATCCCCAGTTTCCAAATTCCCGCGATGGGCAAGTTACCAGATTTAAATTAACCAATGGTTAAATTAAAAGGGGTTTGCTTAAAAGGGGCAACCCCAAAACCAAATGGGGCATTGGGATCCCTTCCCTGGAATTTCTTTTGAATTACATTTTGAAACAATTCTTTTATTTAAAATTTTCTTTTAATTGGGAATTTTGTTTTCCAACCTTGTTAAGGTTTCAAACCATTTGTCTTTGTCTTTCCCCTTTATTTGGTGCTTTGTGTTTCGGGACCCGGGTTCCTTTTCCTAACTCAATTCCCAAATTTTCTTCCCAAATTTAAAATTCTTCAAACAAAGGGCCTTTCGGGAGCTTTCCGTCCCCATCCAGGAAATTAACAATTTGTTAAAGGTGAAGTTTCATTGCTTGTTCTCCAAAACCCTCCCATTTCTGCCTTTCCGGGTTTTCCTCTTTTTTTTGGTAAAACTTTGGACCTTTGGTTGGGTCAATTAATTCCCTCGTTGGTATTTTTGGTTTGCCATGGGGGTTCACGCCTTTAAACTTTTCCTTAGGTTAATTAATTCTTTCTTAAGGAACCAAACCAAATGTTTCCATTGGATTTTGGAGGCGCCCGTGAAACCCTTCTTTTGGAAACCCTTTTTTAGTTCAGGGAATATTTAAATTCCACCTAATGTTTGAAAATTTCAAAGGGCACCGAATTTTCAAGGGTGCTTTGGTTTGAAAAATTCCTTTTTAAATTCCCAATTTTTTTTAAAATTTTTAAATTTAAGGGAAAGGGAGCTTGTTTTCCGTCCCCTTTAAATTAATTGTTGGGAACCAAACTTGTTACAAAACCCCTTTTTGTTTGGTTCCGGTTTGCCTAGTTTTTTCAAAGGTTCTTGAGATTTATTAAAATTTTTGGTTGAAATTTTTGGAAAATTGGATTTCACTCCTTGTAACCTTTTCTTGGAAAATTTTTCAATTGGGAAAGTTAAGTTCCATAGGGTCCCCGTTCTTGGCTTTGGACCGGCAGAAATTTGAATTTCCATGAATTTTTTTTAAGGGATTATTAAAATTTTTAATTTTTTATTTAAAGCTTTTGGGAAAGTCCAGCAAGTTTGGTTCCGTTTAATTATTGCTTGGGCCAAAAGAAATTCCCTTTGGTTGGTCCAGGAAATTCAAGGGTTTTGTTGCAAACTGTTTTCATTAAAATTAGTTTTTGAAAATTTTATTTCTCAAACTTGTAACCTTTGTGGAAATTTTCGAAGGGGAAAAGGAATATGGTCCCCAGGCTTGCTTTGGGCCGGAAGAAATTTGGACAGTTCAATTTTATTTTTTTTGTTCAGGTAATTTGGAAAGGCATTTTTGGTTAGTTTGGGAATTGGTTGGTTCAAATTCTTGGCGGGAAAATAAAGGGCCTTTTCATTTACTTAAAACTTTTGTGAAGTTTTATGTTGGCTTAAAGGCCGAATGGCAAAACCACAAAAAAAGGTTCCCCAGGCTTGCCCGGGGAATTTGGAAAAACAAAAATTTATTTTGGTTTTTCCAATAAATTTTAGGATATTTATTTTCTTTTTGTTGCCTAACCCTTCAATGTTTCTTTATTGGGAAACTTGTTGAATTTATGTTGGTTTAGGTTCGAAAATAAATATTTATACCCTAAAATTTGAAAAACAAAAATTTATAGGGTAAAATTTTCCAATAAAGTATTTATTTTTTTTTGTACCTTTTCTTAGTTTTTTTTTAAAACGTTTAGTATTTTTGTAAAAAGTTTTCTTTAAAATTAATTAAACAAACTTATAATTAAATTCAATATATATTTTTTTTTTCTTTTTTAATTTTTTTTAACGTTTAATTTTGTACAAGTTTGTTGGAACCATTTTATTACTTCTTAAAATTTTCATTTTTTATTTATATTTTTTTTCTTTAGAATTTGGGTTACCCCAAAGGGCGTTAAGTAAATTTATTGGCCCATCTTTATGGGGTATTTTAAACATTTTGGTTTTTTGTTTTCTTTTCCATTTTGTTCTTAAAAGGGGAAAACCAAATATTAATTGGCCCACAAGTGAAGAGAGGTTTTACATTTTTTTTGCTTTTCCACCTTTTCTTAAAAAACAACTATCCTCTTTCCACCAATTGAAGAGACGTTTGGAAAACGCAAGTCCACCCAATCAAACATCCTCTTTCCAAAGCTCATTTTATTGGAAAAGACCTTCTCCCTTCCCCTCTCTTCCTCATTTCCTTTTCTCTCTCTCTCTCTCTCTCTCTCTCTCTCTCTCTCTCTCTCTCTCTCTCTCTCTCTCTCTAGAGTTATTGCATTAGAAGATATTTGAATCAAAATCAGTTAACTTCTATGTGACAAATATATGCGCGAGAAAGTTGTATGTTGTTTCAGAGGCAATAGGGTAGTGATGACCGCGATGAATCTATTTTTTTCATGTCCTTTCAACTCTACTTGTGCTGTATTTGAATTTTGGATCAAGGACTTGGATACAAGGAAAAGTTGAAGGATGTAACAGGTGTTGATGAGAGGTGTCAAAACGAAACATAGAGTATTAATCATATGTTGTTAGTTTAATTTTTGGAAGTGGCATTAAAGATAATATGAACAATTTACTTATCTGTTTCCTTACAAATGGCAAGTTGCATTGTTTCCTTGACTGGATTGTGCGTGGTACTCTTTTAGTCTGAAAGTACTTGTAAATTTCTCAAGAAGCTCTCTTTTGATTATTTGGAGGTTGTTGGGTGAGATTAGTAGTTAAAGTAACTGGCCTTAATCCCCAAGACAAAGTTCCTTTGTCTACTACTACATATAAAAGCGGCAGTTGCCTTGTTTCTCTTGCACATTAATTCAGATGACCTTTGTACCCTTTACGTTATAACCTAATTACGGTTGTGTATAAAGATCATAAACATGGTGTTTCCTACCAAAAAACCGTTACGCCCCTAATTGTATCTAAAGACCATATACGTTTATATCAAAAAACAAAAGAAGACCCCATGTATATGAGTTTACCCGTGGGCCATGTAGGACCCGCATTTATTATAGCATTAATTGCACAGTGTTATGGCAACCTACTGTATGTGCTAAGAATATGTTAGCCAAGTTTTCCATAAAAATGTTGGGCCCTTTGAAATTTAATCTGATGGTTACCAAAAGAGATCAATGATGGAAGCTATGTAGCACCAACACTCCACCGGAGGCGATGTACCAGGACACGGACATGCTCCCGACACATGTCCGACACTTCTCCCAGAGTGTCCAGTTTTTTTCCCCACTATTTGGGGTCCGACACTCTCCCAGCACTTTACAGACATTTTGGGGGTAAAAATCCAATTATATGAGCTTCTACAATGGGTCAAAGTGTACATTTAAGGGATACTCTTTGTGTTTGAATATGCTTTCTCTCGCATCAGATTTAGGGCTATCTGGTTATGATATTATTAAACTTTTATCTTATTTCAATGTTTTTTTTTTAAATTTTTTTTGATATATATGTATATACACATATATCATATACATAACGTGTTCCCCAACATGTCGTGTCCCCATTTTATGAAAATTTTAGTGTCAGGGTGTCGGTGTTGTGTCGTGTCAGTGCTACATAGGATGGAAGCTACTGAAACTGGTACTCAAAAGAATGAAAATATTAAACCGTGAGTGCGTTGTTGTGGCCCGTGGGAGTGTGGGAGACCAACCTGAGGATGCAGGTGCTAAGTAAAGATCAAATAAAGATATTGGAGGCGACAAAAATTAGTAAAGAAGGAGAAAATGGGAGAACTTAAAATATGTCAGGTTTATGGGCAAAGAGAAATATGACAAATATGGTAAAGTAGGTTTACGCTGATGGAGAAATTTGACCTTGTTGAAGGTATAAGTAATAAAGTTGCACCTCTCTCTAATAACTTTAAGTTTTTAGATGAGTTGGTGGTTAACAACTTAATATGGTATCAAAGCAAGCAATAGATCTTGTGTTTGAACCTCACCGCCTACCTAATGTTAAAATATTTATACGTGTTTAGACCGCTTATGGAGGAAAGCCTGGCTACACGTGAGGAGGCATGTTGAAGGTATAAGTAATAAAGTTGCCCCTCTCTCTAACCGTTTAAGGTTTTAGATAAGTTGGTGGTTAACAATCTAATAGAACTTATTAAAGAACGAATATATGATATTTTCCCAATAAAATCGACTATATATATCCATTTTAATAAAGAAATATTAGAGTATATGGTGACTGCTACCAAGCTCTGCACGTGCCTGATGCTAGTGATATTAAATTGGCAACATTGCGCTGCAATGTATGGGGCATCCGTTCTAAATTGGTTTGTATAGTTGTTCCTATTCTTTCCCTTTGTATTGCCTGTATTTATGCAAACCACGTGACATTCTCATTGTCTTTTATGGATTACTGTGATGTAGCATTTTACTGGGGGAGCTCTCGTCAGTGAGTATGGAGGAGTTCTTGGTGTCATTCGCCGTATACATATCTCCAAAACTGTCTCCGAAACCCAAGCCACGCCAATTGAGGATGTTTTGAAGTATTTGGAGTACTTCGAGAAACAAGGGTATGATATACTGTGTGCCTCCAATCCATTTTGGGTAGCCCAACATCCATGTTTATTCAACTTGTCAGGGTCTAAAGAAATATTGTTGATTTGTCTTTATCTATTAGGCTGCGTTTTGTTGAGAGGAATATTTTAGAAAATGCAACAAAGAGAGATGAATCTTTTTCTGCCATTGTTGAGCAGGAAAGTTGTAGACAATGCAAGAAATTGAGCTTTCTTGTGCGATCCATATCAGCATGGTAATATGGTTTCACTTTCTTGCTAAGAACACTGGGAAATTTGTTTTCTTGCAAACAAAAATTTCTTCACCAAATGCATACAAGAAAATAAATTTTCTTTTCACTTTCCTTTCTTAAACTTCACTTTCTCACTTTCACTTTGCATCATGTCTTTCAATCTAATCAAACATAGCCTTACATTTGTGACATAGCAACACCATTATCTTTGTGTAGTTGTGTTACAATGGCCTGCAGGTGTAGATGTCTGCAACTAACTACGATGTGGTTTTATGGTCCATCAGTTACCTTGTGTATTGGTGTTATTACCTCGTCGATTGATATATTGTCCATGTTAAATAACTTGTCCCAACTCTTAACAGTTATAATCCATGCATGCCTCCATGTTTTCCCTGAGTTGTGCATAAATTTGAAATTGTACATGGTGTTTCCACTGTCGGACAAAACATCATTAATTGTGGTCGTCCAGTATTTTAGCATTATTGGAGGCGGCTTGCTTATGCATTTTATAACTATTCAGTGCTTGCTATTTGTGTATGGAAGGCTTTCTTGGTAGAACCTGTGGACGTGTATGGACAATATTTTCTAGTCTAGTAATATTGTTTTTTTGGGCTTTTGGGTTTTTTTTTTCCCACCCTTCCCTTTAAAAAAGGTTTAAAAACCCTTTTAAATTTTGGGCCCAAAAGGGGGGGGCCCTGCAATTTTTTGAAAATTTTAAGGGAAATTTTTTTAAAAAAAACCCCGGGCATTTTTTTTTTGGGCCCTTTTGGGCCAAAATTTTTTCCGGGGTTTAAAATTTTTTGGGGCGTTTTTTTTGGTTTTTTAAAATTTTTTTGGGGGAAATGGGGCCCCCATGGGGGGGCCTTTAAAACCAAAAAAAACCCTGGGGCCCCCAAATTTTGGTTTTTGGGAAAAATTTCCAAAATTTTTGGGTTTGGAAAATTTTCCTTTGGGGCCAAAGGGGGGAAAAAACCCAAGGGGCCCAAAAAAAGGGGAAAATTTTTAAATTTGGGGAAAGGGGGGGTTTGGGCCCAAAATTTTTTGAAATTTTTTTTCAAATTTCCCCGGTTATTTGGTTTTTAAACAAGGCCTTTATTTTTTTCCTTTTGGGGGTTTAAAAAAAAAAGGGGGTTTTTTGGGGTTTCTTTGGGGGTCCCAAAGGTTGGCTGTTTTATTTTTCCGGTAGGTTAGTGTAATTAATGGGAAAGGGAAAGATATTTTTAAAACTCCTTTAATTTTTTTCCTCCATTCCTATAAAATTTAAGCCGGATTTGGGGAAACTTTTTTTTTTTTTTATCTTTTGGGTTTTGGTGTAAAAAAGAAATTAAATTTAAAGGGCCTCCCTTTTTGGTTTGGCCTTTTTCCTGTTGAAATTCGGATTTTGGAAAATTTTTTGTAACCAACCTATTCAATTTCTTGGTACCAATTTGTTTAGAAAATTGTTTTAAACCAAATTTAAATTCAAAATTGAATGGGATTAATGGAAGAAGATTAATTGGTTTAAATTAAAAATTTTGAAACATGTAAAATAAGTATTCTCTACAAAATGAACGACACCGATTGTTATATGGTATTCGAGATATAATAATATTACAACCACACACAAATATTTACACGAACTCTTATCACAAACCATACGGATGAGTCAAAACTGCCCACGTCTCTCTCTACCTCTATTTATGGAGTAACTTTGACCTCAATCTCCAAAACCCCGGGGAAAACCCAAAATTCCCCCCCCCCCCCCCCCCCCCCCCTTTTTTTTTTTTTTTTTGGGAAATTTTTAAATTTAATTGGCCCCCCCCCCCCCCAAAATTGGCCCGGGCCTTCCCCCCCAAAACCCCCCCAAAAACCCCCCTTTTTTTTTGGGGCCCCCTTCCCCGGCCCCCCCCCCCAAATTGGTTAAATTCCCTTTCCCGGGGGGGGGCCCCCCCCCTTTTGGGTTTAAACCTTGGAACCCGGGGTTAACCTTTTAAAAGGGGGGGAAAAGGGCCCCCCGGGCCCGGGCCCCCCAAAAACCTTTTTGGGTTTCCCCCCCCCGGGGTTTCCCCCCCCCTTTTTTTTTTCCCCCCCCCCCGGGGGTTTTTTTTCCCCTTTTTTTTTCCCCCCCAAACCCCAAACCCCCTTCCCAAACCCAAACCCCCCCCCCAAAAATTTCCCCGGAAAATTTTTTCCCCTTTTCCCCTTTAAACCGGGGGGGTTCCCCCGGGGGGGCCCCCCAAGGCCCCTTTTTTTTTTGGGGGGGAAATCTGCCCGGGAAAAAAAAAGGGGGTTTAAAAAATTTTTTTTCCCCAAAAATTTGGTTTTTTTTTTGGGTTTTTGGGAAAAAATTGGTTTTTTAAATTTTTTTTTTAAAAAATTTTTTTTTTTTTTTTCCCCTTTTTTAAAAATTTTTTTTTTTTTTTTCTTTTTTTTCCTTTTTTAAAAGAAAAATTTTTTTTTCCTTTTTTTTTTTTTTAATTTTGTTTTTTCCGAAAAAGGGGGGTTTTTTTTTTTTTTTTTTTGGGGGGGTTGTTTCCCCTTTTTTGGGGTTTTGGGGAAAAGGGGTTTTCCCCCCTTGTTTCCCAAACCTCCCCGGGGGGAATTAAGGCCGGGGCCAAATAAAGCACTTGTTTTCCCCCCCCCAAGGGAAATTCCCAAAGGGGTTTACCCGGGAAAGGTTTTGTTTGGGTTCCGAAATTTTTTCCCATTTTTTTTTTTAAAAAAGGGGGGCCCCCCAAAAAAACATTTTTTAAAAGGGGTTTTTTTTTTCCTTTTTTTTTTTTTGGGGGGAGGGGGAAAAAAATTTTCCCCCTTGCCCTATTTGAATTTCCCCCTTTTTGGGGTTTTTTTGGGGGGGAAAAGGGGGGGGGGAAAATTTTGGGGGAAAAGGGAAAAGGGGGGGGGGGGGGGTTTGGGAAAATTTTCAAAGGTTTTTTTAAAAAAGTTTTTAAAAATTTTTTTTTTTTGGGGGTTTTTTGGAAAGGGTTTTTGGGAAGGTTTTTTAAAAGGGGAAAGGGGGGAAAACTGGTTTTAAGGGGGGGGGAAAGGAAGGAAGGGGAAAAAAGGGGGGAAAAAAAAAAAAAGGGGTTTTAAAAGCAAAAAAAATTTTTAAAAAACCCGGGCCCCTTTTTTTTTTAAAAAAGGGACACCGGTTAAAACTTTTTTTTTTGGTTGGTTTTTTTGGGAAAGGGGGAAAAAAAAGTTAAAAAAAAATTTTTTTTTTTTTTAAAAAAATTAATTTTTTCCGGGTTTCATTTTTTTTTAAACCCAAAATTTTAATTTAAAAATTGGGCCCTTTCCAAAATTCCGAATTTTCTAAAAAATTTAAAAAAGGCCAAAGGGTTAAATTTAAACCGGTTTTGGCCCAAAAAAAAAAGGGGAAAAGGGAATTTAAAAACCCCAAAATTTGGTTGGAAAAAAAAAAAGGGCCGGGGGAAATTCCTCAAAACCCAAATTTAAGGGGGAAAAAAAAAAGGAAATTTCCCTTTAAAATTTTAAAATTAAAAACCCAAAAAACCAAGGAAAATTCCAAAGGTTTTTTAAAAAAGGGGAAAAATCCTTTAAGGGGAAAAAATTGGCCCAAAATTCTTAACCAAAAAAAAATTTTGAAAACCAAAAAAAAAGGTTTAAAAAAATTATTGGTTTTAAAAAAAAGGGGGGAAAAAAAATTTTTTGGGAAAAAAAACCCCAAACCCAAGGGGTTTTTTAAAAAACCAAAACATTAAATTTAAAAAGGAAGGGGGGAAATTTGGGGTTAAAAGGGCCCCCCCCCCCCAAAAAAAAAAAACCCAAAAAAAGGAACCAATTAAAATTTTTGGGCTTCCCCAAAAACCCCACCTTAAAACCCCAAACCCCAAAAAATTTTTAAAGGAAAAATTTTTAAAAATTTTTAAACCCCGGGAACCCCTTTTTAAAAAAGGTAACCCAAAAAAAAAAAAAAATTTTAAAAAAAAAAAAAACCCCAAAAAATTTTTCCGGGAAAAAAAAAACCCCCGGGGAAAATTTAACCTTGAAAAAAAATTGGGCCCCCAAAACCAAAGGTTTTAAAAAAAAATTCCAAACCCCAAAAAAATTCAACCCCAAAAACCCTTTTTAAAAAACCCTTTTGGGAAAAAAAAAAATTTTAAAACAAAAACCAAAATTAAACCCCAAATTTTGAAATTCAAAACCCCCCAAAAAAATTTTTAAAACCCCCAAAAAATTTTTTAAAAACCCCAAACTTAATTTCATTTTTTAAAAAAAACCTTTTTTGGGGTTTTTTTCCCCCTTTCCCCTGGTTTTTAAAACCCCCCTTTTTTTCCCCCAAAAACCCCCTTTTCCCCTTTTTAAAATTTTTTTCCCCCTTTTTCCCCCCAATTTAATTTTTTCCCCCCCCAAAACCTTCCCGGGCCCCATAAAAGGGAATTTGGGAAAATTTCCTTTAAAGCAAATTTTTCCAAAAACCCCCCCAATTCCTTAAAAAACCCAAAACCAAAGAAGGAAAAATTTCTTTTTGGGGTTAAAAAAAAAAAGGAATTGGGTTAAAAATTTTTAAAAAAAAAAGGAAAAATTCCTTTTTTTTTTCCCAAAAAAAATTTAATTTGCCAAAAGGAAAATTTTTCCAAAAAATTTTTTTTCCAAAATTTTTTTTTTAAAAAAAAAAACTTTTGGTTAAAATTTAAAAACCCAAAAATTTTCATTTTTTTCCAAAAAAAATTTTTTTTTTTTTTTTTTTTTCCAATTTTCCAACCAATTTAATTTCCCCAAAAACCCGGGCCCTTTTTTTTTTAAAAATTTTTTTTTTTTTTTTTCCCTTTCAAACCCTTTTTTTTCCCCCAAAGGGCCCCCTTTTTCCCCTCCCCCAAAAAGGGTTTAATAATTTCAAGGGAAAACCCCTTTTTTCCGGGGAAAAATTAACGGGTTTTCCCCTTTTGGCAACCGGGGCCAAATTTTCCCCCCCCCCAAATTTTGATAAAAAAAATTTTTTTCCAAACCAAAAAACCCAAGGTTTTTTTAAAACCCAAAAAACCAATTAAAAGGGAAAAAAAATTTTTTTTTCCAAAACCAAAACCCCTTTTTTTAAAAAAAATAGGCCCCCAAAAAGGGGAAAATTTTTTTGCCAAAATTTTTGGCCCCCCCCCCTTTAATCCCTTTTTGGGGAAAGGGGGGTTTTTTTTTCCAAAAAAATTTTTCCCCTCCCAAACCTTCCCTTTTTTTTAAAAAAAAAAAGGGGTTTTAAAAAAATTTTACACTTTGGCCCTTTTTAAAAATTTTGGGGTTTTTTGGGAAAAGTTAAAAAAAAGGGAAAAAAAGGGAAAAAATTTTTTTTTTTTTAAAAACCAAATTTTCCTTTTAACAAATTTAAAAATTTTAAAAATGGCTTTTAAAAAACCAAAATCAAATTTTTTCCCCATAACCAGCCTTTTTCCAAAAAGAAAAATTTTTGTAAAATTTTTCCCAAGGGGGCCCAATTTTCCCCCCCCTTGGGCCCAAAAAGGAAAAATTTTTGGCCCCCCCCCCCCCAAAACCTTTCCCCGGGGTTTCCCCCAAGGGCCCAAAAAAAATTTTTTTTTTTCCCCCCCCCCCCTTTAAAAGGGGTTGGTTTGGGAAAAAACCCCTTTAAAAAATTTAAATTAAAAGGAAAAAGGAACCTTAAAAACCAATTTGGGGGTTTTCTTCTGAACCCCCACTTTAAAAAAAAAAAATTTTAAATTTTCCCCCCAAAGGGCCCAAATTTCTTTTCCTTTTTTTTTTTTTCCAAATTTAACCGCCCTTTTTTGGGCCCCCCAAGGTTTAAACTTTTTTCCCTTTTGTTTTTAAGGGTTTTGGGGTTTTTTTTTGGGCCCAAATTTTTTCCCCCTTTTAATTCCCCGGGGCCTTGTTCCCAATTTCCCCCCTTTTTTTTTTGAACCGGGGTTTAACCCCTTTTTCCCCAAAAAAAAAAAAAAAATTTCCCCAACCCAAAAAATTTTTTTTTTTTTTAATTTTAAAATTTTTAAAAAAAATTTTTAAATTAAAAACCCAAAAAAAGAATTAAAATTTTTTTTTGGTTCCTTTTTGGGGGAAAAAAAATTTGGAATTTTTCCTTTTGGAAAAAAAAATTTAATTCCAAAATTTTTTCCCCCTTTTTTCATTTTAAAAAAAAAAAAGGTTTTTTTCAAAAAACTCCCCAAAATTTTCCCCCTTTTTCACCTTTTAAAAAAAATTTTTTTCCGGTTTTCCCCTTTAAAAAAAACCTTCCAAAAAAATTTTCCCCAAATTTAAAAAAAAATTTTTTTTTTAAAAATTAACCCCTTAAAAAAAAAAAAAGGAAAAAAAATTTTGTTAATTTAAAAGGGGGGGTTTTAAAAAATTTTTTCCCTTGGAAAAAAATTTTAAATTTTAAAAAAAATTTTTTTAAAATTGAATTCCAAACCAAAAAAAAAAATTTTTTAAACCTTTTTTTTTAAATTAAAAATAAATTTCAATTTAAAAAAGGAAAAAAAAAAAGGAATTTTTTCCAAAAAAAAGGGGAAAAAAATTTTTAAAGGAGATTTTAAAAAAAACCCCAAAAAAGGGAAAATTTTTAAAAAAGGGAATTCGCCAAAAAAATTTTTTTTTGGCCCTTTAAAAAACCCCCCCTTTTTTTCCCCCTTAAAAATTTTCCAAAAAAAAAAGGCAAAATTTTCCTTTTGGTTTAAAAATTTTTTTTTTTTTATTTTAAAAAAATGGGGAAAAAAAAGGTTCAAAAAAAAAGGGGGGAAAAAAATTTTTTTCCCCTTTTTAAATTAAAAAAAAAATTTTAAAAATTCCTTCAAACAAAAAAAACCATTTTTTTAAAAATTCCCCAAAAAAATTTAAAAAAATTAACCCCATAAAATTTAAAAAAACCCCAAAAAATAATTTTTAAAAACCCAGCCCGCAACAAAAAGGGCCGGTTCCAAAAATTTTTCCCCTTTTCCCCCAAAGAATTTTTTTTGGGGCCCCCAAAAGGCTTAACGGTTTCCAAAAATTTTTTCCCCCCCCCGAATTTTCCACCAATAAAAAAACCCCCCCCTTTTTTCCCCCAGCTTTCCAACCCCTTCCCCCCCCCCCTTATCCAAACCCCAAAAATTAAACCTTTTCCCCTCCAAATTTTCAAACACCCCCCCCCTCCCCTTTTCCCTCCGGTTTTCCAAACCCCCTTTCTTAAAAAAAGGAAATTTTTTTTTTGGGAACCCCTTCCCCCCCAAAAACCTTCCAAAAATTTTTTTTTAAAAAACCCCTTTTTTTTTTTAAAAATTTTTCCCCCTTTCCCTTTTCTTTTTCCCCTTTGGGCCCTTTTTTAAGGCCCTTAATTTCCTTTTTAAAATTTTTGGGGAAATTTTAAAATTTTTTTTCCCCGGGTTTGGGTTCCCCCCTTTGGGGGGCCCCCCTTTTTCCAAAACCCCGGGGCCTTTAAACCCGGGGGGGTTTTTGGGGGAAATTTTTCCCCCCCCCCCTTTTTTTTAACCTTTCCCCCCCTTTTGCAAACTTTTTTTGGGAATGGGGGAAAAAGCCTTATTAAATTTTGGGTTTCAGCATTTCCCCCCCAACCCCAAAAAATTTTTTTTTAAAACCCAAAAGGGCCGGGGGGGAAAAAATTTGGGGGGGAAAAAAAAAGGGTTCTTAATTCCCGGGGGAATTATCCAAAATTTTGCCCTTTTTAAAAAAAAGGGGGGGGGAAAAAAAAAGGGAAAAAAAAAACTTAAAAATTTTTTTTGGAAAAACCAAAACCCTTTTTAAAAAAACCCAAAAAAAAGGGGTTTTTTTTTTTTTTAAAACCCAAAAAAATTTTTTAAAAAAAATTTTTAAAAATTTTTTCCTTTCCCCCTTTTTAAAACCAAACCCCTTATTTTTCATTTTTTTCTTTCCCCAAAACCCAAAAAAACCCAAAAAACCCCAAAAACCAACCAAAAAAAAAACCAAAAATTTTAAAAAAAGGAAAAAAAACTTTAGGGGAAACCCCCAAAACCCAAAAAAACCCCAAAAAAAAAAAAAAAAACCAAAAAGGGAAAAATTTTAAAAACCCCGGAAAAACCCAAAATTTTTAAAGACCCTTTGCCCCAAACCTTTTTATTTTGGAAAAATTTTAAAATTGAAAACCAAAAAATTTTCCCCCCTAAATTTAAAAAACCTTTAAAGGGAAAAAAAAAAACCCCGGGGTTTTTTTTTCCAAAAAATTAACCCCCTAAGGGAACCAAAAACCCCCCTTTTAAAAAATTTTTTTTTTAAAAAAAAAAAAACCCCTTAAAGAAATTAAGGGTTTTTCCCCCTTTTTTTTTTTTCCCCCAAATTTTAAAATTTTTCCCCTTTAAATTTTTTTTAATTAAAAAAAAAAAAAAAAAAAATTAAAAAAAGGAAAATTTTTTAAAAAAAAAAAAAACCCAAAATTTCCCTTTTTTTTTAAAATTTTTTTTAAAAAAAAAAAATTTTTTTATTTTTTTATTTTTTTCCCTTTAAAAATTTTCCCTTACAAAAGAAATTTTTTCCCCCTTTTTTTTTTTTTTTTAAAAAACTTAAATTTCTCCTTTTTTGGGGTTTCCCCTTAAATTAAAATTTTAAAAAAAAAAACCCAAAAAACCCCCAAAATTTAAACCCCAAACCCCCAAAATTTGAAAAAAACCCCCCCCGGGGGCCCGGGTTTTCCCTTTAAAAAAAGGGAAAATTTTTTCCCTTTTTTTAAAAAAGTTCCCTAAAGGTTTTTAAAAAAAAAAAATTTTTTTTTTAAAACCAAAAAAATTTTTTTTGGGAAAGGAAAAATTTTTAAAGTTTTCCCCCCAAAAAAAATTTAAGGAGGGGGAAATTTTGTTCCCGGGGGGTTTTTTCCTTTAAATTTTGGGCCCCCGGGGGTTTTTAACCCAAGGGGAGGGGGTTTAAAAAAAGGAAAGGGAAATTTCCCTTTGGGGAAAAAAAAGGGGGACCCCCCAAACTTGAGAACTCTAAAAAGACCAGAAACATGATTTTACCTAACTACCCCTACCCCCTTACCAGCAAGCATTTTACTTAATCCATTCAACTGAACAACTGTGTTTGTAACTGTAGACATACATTAATATCCGGTATATCAGTCTTAAACTGTCCAAGATTTTCACCACTAGATGGGCATTGCCCCGTTCCCCATCAAATGTTTGGATGTGAGCCATATTCCGTGAGGAGCCAAACAGCCATATGGCCTTGCCATGCTATTTGACCTCTCTTCCGGTGTGACTAGAATGCTTAGGGACAACCTCTCAAGAGTCACCACCTGGCCTCTATTGTTGCTTAGTATGCTGGCACATTTTTGTCTATGAAATTTCTAGCATCCTATCCCTCTCTTCCTTCGCATTCACCCCTCATGGATTCAAACATTCTCTAGATATTAGATGCAAGCCTGCTCCCTTTTGATCACCTTTGATCATTGTCCGGGTGGATTATTGCACAATTGAAGGAGGTGGTGGGCAAGTCCAGATGGACCATCAGTGTTGCAAAAAGCACAAATCAAATGGAGGAATGTGGTCTCCTGTATCGAGCTCTACCGAGTGCAATTTATCGCAAAAAAATTGAATCCAGCTTAAAAAGAGACTTTAACAGCCCCTTTGGATGGAGTGATTTCAAGAGAAAAGAAAAGAAAGGGTTTTGGTTTCTAGCCAAATCACTCATTTGGATCGACTATTTTGGTGAGAAAGTACAAAATAAAATGTTTTAATTGGCTCCTCCCCTTTCTCACCCAATCTCACCAAAAATGGTGAGATTTTGTGAGAAAGGGCTCCCCTTATCTCACCCCTTTCTCACCATCCCAAGGGGCTGTGATAGTCACTTTTTGACACATATTTTTGGCCTTTATAAAACTGGTTGAGAAAGATTTACTTTTATGGAATTCTAAAATTGTCCTGTATTATCAATTATGAACTTTCTAGGCAATGACAAGCTTAATTTCTGTCTTTCCAATCACTTTGACCCATCAAGAACTAAATTAGGTACCTTGTTTGCAAAGAGTGTTTGTTCACTAAACCTAGTATTCTTTGACAGAATCTTTTCATCAACTTCTTAGATGGATCTTAATCGGGTAGCAACAAAAAAATAAGCTTTGCTCCAGCCAAGTATAGCACGTCAAAATGTAAACTCAGTAAAAGGATTTCTTGTCTGGGTAGCACTCATGTTATGGAGGTAAGAAGGTTTAAATTGTCATATGATCACGGACTATGGTTGAATATGTTTCTCAACTGCCATCAAAACTGGTGAAAAACAATTCAGTGACCTATGGAAACAGGCTATCTGTTCAAGACATCTAGAGCAGCCAGATTACCTGCAGTCTTATGTACTCACAAGTCAAAATATGCATACGATGACAAACTCAACCATAGAAACGAAGAGGAGGAGGGACAAATTATATGCATGATTCTCCAACAGAAATGTATATCAATGCCCTGACACTCAGAAATATTGGAGCATAGATATTCAGCCGTGCAATGCAGTGCAAGCATAAGTTTTTTTTTGTGTGTGCATGTGGAAAATTTACGCAAATGCAGTTACTTCACCAAATTACTTCAACCAAATTCAAGATTGCTCTACAGACAAAAACACTCATTTTTATGAATCAACAAGAAACTTTAAATGAGCAAGGTAAAAGCTGCAATCCCTATTTTATAAACAAGTACACAGGATCTATGCGGCCAGCAGCTCATCCACTAGGACCCGCACACCAGGCGAGTCAGGGGGTGCAAGTGGGAGTCAAATACAAGACCTCTAGGTGTACACTTGATCCTAGTGATGATCTTAACCTGTTGGGCTACCCTGGAGTGTACCATGGAAAGATGAGTTGAGCGCCCATTAAGTCCAGAAAACAACACACAAGGCATCCACATATATATGGCACATGAACTAATCCAATCATTCACTTACAGATTCTGTGCCATCTGAATTCCGTACAATCCTCCAGCGGACAATATTGTTGTCCAGGCGAATACGTTTTTTAGATCCAGATTCATCTGTCACAAAGATATCCTCTTCCACAAATGTCTTTGGATCAAATGGCTTCGGATCAATGCCCATTATATTAGAAACTTTAATCATGTTCATCTGCAACAAAAGAAGAAGCAAAGCAGGCATCAAATTTCCAAATTCAACACAACGAACAAATTAAATTCCTCCAAGCAGACCATAGTCACTTTGTAACTACTCAGAAAGTACCTCAAGACAAAAAGGACAAACATGCCCGGATAGACACAAACGCCCACACATACACAAGCTTTAGAAATTTGAACTGCACACAAATCCTAGATCAAGATATGAAGCACAAAACCACAGAGTTTCATGCAGAAAAATTAGTCACAATAACTACCTGTTGAAGGATTTACACACCGAATAAGACAAGTTACAGCACAATGTTTTACCAACTATGTGGTCACCAAAAAATAGTGGAACATTATTGCCAGTATACTACAGCTGCTTGGTAACTAACTCAGCAAGTACCGTAAGAAACTCCTCTCGACCAAAAAAAAAAGGGACACAATGCGCACGCGCACATATACAATAAATTTGAACTGCACACATGTACTAGCTTAGATACGAAGCATTTATCGGCTTCAATTTTATCAAGACAAATTGGTCAGAAAATTACATGTAAAGGAATTTCACATAAAAAGATCTTAGAATTTGCACAAGATATCTCCTCTAAAATGTGCTCATCAAGCGGTAGTGAAAGCACAAATACAAAACTATGATCCAAATCTACTATCATGTGTTCCCCAACGTCCTTTGAGGATATAAGTATATAACAGAAAATACAAACACATATAGTGGTCCACCCAAACCACATCAAAAGATTACTGAAAGAATAATTCCTCCGGCCGACTCCCACATAAATTCAGCACATGAAATACTGCATATGATCCACTTCAGCAAGTAAAAACAATAAAACATGAAAGAAAAAAAAATCTTACAATGATAAGTTATAACAAGAAGCGCTGAACACAATAGTAATAATAAAAAAAAGTATAGAGAATGAAGGTCCTTCACAAAGAGTAAGAACAACAAAAATACTTCCATCTTAGGCAATACAAAAATTATATAAAACGACATAAATTATGCATTCAAATGCAACTACAGAAGCAGATAGAAACAAGAATCAAGAAAAAACCTTGTCTGGGTGAGACGGAGGAGGGTGGAGTGGAATTTCTAGCTCCAACGGTGGGCCAACAGGTTTCTCCTTGATTTTAGCCTCCAGGTTCTCTTCTTCAGAATAATACTGAGCTTCTTCATCAGGTACCATATCTTCAGGTCTTAGACCTCGCTCATAGCTCCCTTCCTCTTCCATAGGTGATCTCTACACAATATACCCCAAATTCATTTCCCTTAGGACAACAAAAATTCCAAAACCCAAGCATTATTTTTTGACACCTAAAACGAACATTTGAATCTTCCCCAACATTATTCTGAATTGTGTACTCAGCTGGTTCTTCATCATCGGAGTCACCAAATACATCACGGATCTCAGGAGCTGAGTTTGAAATGTGAGCATCATCTTTCTCCTCTCCAGGTGACCTACTGTAGAAACTTAAAATATAAATATTTGTTCATATCATCATGTAAGTAAATGTACAACTAGGAGTTGGACCTCCTTGTGGCTCATTGTAGGGATGCGAACCACAGGAATCGTGGATGGACAATACACTCCAAACCATATCAACTGATGACAACAACAATATATCGTTTAAGACTTGTATCATAGAGCATCAATTAGGACATTGTCTCCTTCCATTTCGGAAATACAGAAGAGAATTGCACAAAGTATCAACTACCATTGAGCACTGGACTATAGCACATTAGTCCTTAGCACTGAAGAAGCACTAGTATCGTAAAATTGGTTGTGCTTAGCAAAAAAAAATTTTGTAAAAATGGTTGTACTCTTAAGTAAAGAAAGACGAAAAGGATGCACCAAAAGACATTACTGGGCAAATAAGCTTCAGTAGAAAGTAAATTAATTTGTGATAAATGCAGATAAAGCATGAGCAAAAGAGCGTGAGGATGAAAAACATCAAATGTCGTGGAATGTCCCCAACAGTAGTTGTGAATCGTGGAAGAACTACAGATGAGGTAACTTGAAAGAAAGGAAGCACCCTAAAAATGATCAAAACAAAGATGTGTCCACTCACCTATAAATTCCCATCAGCTTGATATAGAAGTTCAAAATTCTAAATCCACAAACACTAGAATCTAGCCAAGGCAAAACAATACATAAAACTGGAAAATAGGAAAACAAAAGTTAACAAACACGATTCCAGCTCATTTGGAAATACATGAAGAAACAAGACCAAATTAACATAATAAGAAACACAATACAACAGCATCGAAATTAAATAGAATAAACAGTGAAAATTGTCAGGAGACAGAGAAAATGAAAAACAGAATACCTTCCACTCCTGGCCTGATCAACCTCCTCATCATCATTGTCTACATAACGGTTTTCCTCAGACCTCTCTGACTCACTTTCAATCACCTCTCTTCTCCTACTGGTAACTACCCTTTGACCGTACTCTTCCTTTTCATCACTCTCGGAGTCTTTTCCCTCACTTTCTTCCCTTTGATCAGCGACTTCCACTTCTTGAGAACTTTGCTCTCGTTCACCCTCACTTTCGCCGGGATCAGGATCTACATCATGCAAGTCACCTCCACTCTCCACTTCTGCTTCCCCATGACCTTCTACTTCTACTTCACCTTCACCTTCACCCTCAGGCTCTATCCCTCCATCCCCCTCATCCTGGACCGATAGCCATGCACCGAATATTATGATGAAGTCATATTACGATATAACTTTGGATTCTTATTATGCATATATGGAAATATGTTTTATCGTGTCACATGTTCAACTGTACATATGCTAAATCATAATAAAATATATGCATTTAGAATCTTAGATACATTTGTGTATGTTCCACATTAAGCATTAAGCATCGATAGCTCCAAATTCGCAATTCATCAAGTTTTATACGCTCCAGCGAGCACAAGCAACTATCCAATAACATGTCCAACCTTGTAGGGCATGGCAAGTATGCAACCGCAAATCACAGAGACAAAATAAGTAATAACGCATGCACAAAAAAGATGCTTTTATGTTAAAAGAAAACTTTTCATGGGTAAACATTCAGTGAGGAGGAATGGTAAAATCTAGAAAAGGAGATAGTGAGATACTGACAAGGCAAGGCAAACAGAAACAATATATACTCCCACTGTTCCATACTGTGGTCTTGTATTTCATACTGGGATGTCCCAAATCCATGCCCATTTTGAAAAGTTAATGCAAAGAGCTTACAACTTTCCAACTCTATTCATCACAAATAGCTTTTGGTCTATTTGGAAGCCAAAAATCGAGGCAAATTAGGAAATAATTCAATTTGATTTCAACAACAATAATACCATGTCCCTCAGAAATTTGGAACTCTCATAACGGACCATCTCCCTTACCTTCCTATATTAGTATATCATGTGCTGCCCAGTTGGACCTCCTCCTCCAGAGTAGTTTGCCCATTAAACGATCAGAAGGCACTCTCAGTGACATGTAACTAGCTATCATTCTCTTGCTTAGGGCCTTTGGGGATCTAAACTAGCCACGGTACTTTTGCAACTTTTCATCAACTAGGAGCACCTTGCGCCTAGATCCCACTAGCTATGTTGTTTTTACAAGTCCATGGAGTGGGTGCGGGAGCGCATCAAGTGTCTTTCTCATAACTATATTGAGTCTGCGTCAAGAGTCTTTATCATAACTATATTGAATATGAAAGCTGCTCCTCCTTATTGTTCTTCTTTGGCGTCTTAGTGCACCTGTTGCCTTTAACAATTAGGGCTACAGTAAGGAAGAGTGGTGAGATCTACCTTATGATCCCCTGGAGTGGGTGCGGGAGCGCATCAAGTTTCTTTATCATAGTATATTCTTCTTCTAATTCATTTACGTTTTTTTTTTTTTTTTTTGGGGGGGGGGGGGGGGGGGGGAGTTCAACTAGTTATGGTCGCTAGATGTTTCTGTTTTTGACTTGTTCGTTTTTTTTTTTCTTAAAACATTACTTTCCCATCAATGCTAAGCCATTTCTAGTATTTCAAGATTCGATCTTCTTCTTTTTTTGTGAGTTAGACTATTTATGATGGCTAGATGTTCAAGGATTTTTATTTATTTTTAAGTTAGATGTTCAAGGAAAATGACTCGTCTTAAAGACAAGATAGACTTTTGTCTGATTTTAAATTCTTTGTATTTTTGTTCTTAAAACGTTACCTTTTCAGTAATGCTATGCCTGATCTAGTATTTCACGATTTGAATAGTTGGAATGCTGTCGTCTATAATATTCAAAATTCTAAAAATTTTGCTTATGTTGCATACTTTTCCAATATTACACTTCTATTTGTTTTCAAAACTTCCATCTCGCCTCCACAGGTCCGTGACGGCTCACAGTTGTCACCAATTTTGCCTTGTAATCTATGCATATTGAGTGGCTTACGATAGCACCATTGTCAATACAAATGCTAAGGGAAGGAGAAAACCCAATTTGACATGGAACTATATGCTAAAATTTAAGATGGATTAGATAAATTTAACCGAACCTATATCCCTTGACAGGGGGGTCGTGGGTAGGGATGACATATAAACCGGAAAAACCGAGCCGACCCAAAAAAAAAAAGAGGTGTCAAAATGCTGGTTTGGTTTGGTTTCCTCAAGGTGTTGGTTAGATTTGGTTTTGATTTTTTGAGAAATATATAGATTCTGCCATTCTAGTTTGGTACCGGTTTTCTAAGTAAGAAACTGCAAGAAACAAAACCGAACCAAATTTTAATACCAGCGAATCATGACGGATTTTACCATCCACGTGTCGCATAAAACAAAACCCTAACCCCAATATAAATCCACTCCTAGCCCCCACCATCCCTATCACTTCTCTAATCTCTCTTCCCTTATTACTTCTCTCTCTCTCTCTCTCTCTCTCTCTCTCTCTCTCTCTCTCTCTCTCTTTGGAATCAGAACAATCACCAGAAATCAGAGATTCACAAGCTCCACATCACAAGGAACGGAGGTCGTCTATAAAACAATACTTATGCGATTTGATCAAGATTTGGTAAAAAAATCAACACAAAGCGATACATATGTGGTAAGAGATCATCACAAATCTCTCTCTCTCTCTCTCTCTCTCTCTCTCTCTCTCTGTATCAACTTCGTAAAGTCCAATTTCGGAATACCTAGAGCTGTGAATCCATCATTATTCCAAAACCCTCAAACTTTAATCCCTAACCTTTCTAAAACCTCCCAATGTTGAACCCCTAATTTCTATTTTCCCCAAACCACCAGCAGTAACTCAGCTTTAGATCGAGCAAACTTACGAAGTTTGTTGTTTGGTTTGTGATTGGCATAGTAGATATCCTAGTTTCCCTTGTAAACCAGTGACTTGTTTGATTTTAGTAAAGTAGTTTGCATCTAATCTAATTCACTTCATGACTGGTCCGCTTTCGGTTCTGATGTGTTCACCACGGAATATTCGGTTCAGTGCCTAAAATGGTTCAAAACCGGACCAACCGGACCAGTTCCAGTTTTCACCCTAGCTGTGGGGAAAAAAAGATTCCTGTCACCGTCCAATATAAGCTCTTATTCTCCGCATGCAATTCACAAAAAACCCTAAAGTCACGATGTTTCAACTTTCACACGAAGAATCAAACCCATTGGACATGCATCCTATTCCTCGACCTAAATTTACATAGGGCGAATAATTATCGATCAGCAACTCAAATTTTCTCCTTCGCCCGAAATCAAACTAGAATTTTGAAAACTTTAGGGTTTAGAGTGGAGATCATACAGAGGCGTCGTCGGGCTGTCGATTGGATTCGTGCTCCGATTCGACCTCCTCTTCTTCCTCCTCCTCCTCCGACTGATCGCCGAACAGGTTTTGCATCATCTGATGCCTCTTCACTTCCCCAACCATCCTGCTTTCTCTCTCTCTCTCTGGAAATTTCTCTCTTTTCACTCACTCTCGCTCTCGCCTTCTCGTTCAAGCTCCTCCACAGCACTTCTCTCTTTCGCAAGGTGTTGTGATATTGGGAGGAAATTTTGTTTTATCGTGTTAACAGTGTATCAGCCGTGACTTAATACGACGTGACAGACGAATGGAATAAAATTTACTCCGTATCTTCCAATAATTAGAGAAAATCTTTTTCCCGGCTCTACAGGCGTTTATGGCGCTAATCGCGACCGTCTAAAAATGTTCTAAACGGACCGAATGTCAATGAAACTTGTTTGGAATATGTTTTGAATGTTACAGATGTCAATAAAATTCTGAACAAATTTTATTGACATCCAAACCATTTAGAACATTTTTCGACGATAGCGATTGATTATTACAGTAAAAAAGTTATTTATGATTTAGCGGTAAATAAGTTTAAAGTTTAAACAACTACTACTAATAAAGAAAAGGACAATTTGCACTTGTACTTCCATTTTTTGCACTGTACTTCCATATAATTTTTTGCTAAATCTTGTTTTATTTGGATTCTTTTGCTCCTTAACTTTTTTGTTTGCTGAGAAAAACGAACGTCTCTCATGGCGTTAATTTTTCGTGTGCACAAAATTTTGTAAACTTTAGCCGCTATATTTTTTGTGCGTACGTCATTTTTTGTTTTTATTTGTTTTTTAATAAGAAATTATTTGACACCTAAACAAATTAATGTGGAATTGAAACGATTTTTACTTTGTTTATGCAACTCTTATATGGCCCTGTATACGTCATTATTGTTCTTCTGACACAGAGGGGCCGATGTGTGGAATAGACTGGGCCTGGGATTTGGTAGGACCGTATTCAACCCGTCTACCGTGACAAGTAAGGCCGTAAATGAACTGAGTTATTCGCGAACTGTTTGAAGCTCAGTTTGGCAAGAGTTCGTTCGAGTTCGATTCATCTGCTAAACGAACCGAATCTAAACCTCAATTCTAAGCTCGTTCTGTAAATGAGCCTAGCTTGAGCCTAATGGTATTCTACTCAATTAGGTTCGTGAACCTATACTTAAATTTAATTAATAATTCATTAGGGGTCTATTTGTAAATGTAAAATTTTTTAAGGTTATATGTATAATTCAATACTTATTTTTTTTCCAAATTATATACGATTAATGAGAGAGTTTGGATTTGCTTGCGTTTAATGAGCTAAGCTGAACCAAACCTGAGTCTTGACGAGCCAAAATCGAGCCAAGTTGTTCAAGTTCGGATCGAACTCGAGCCAGACTAGTATCTTAACAAACCCAACCCGAGCCGAACCCAAGCCTTGAAAAATTTTAACGAGCCAAACTCGAGCCAAGTTGTTCAGGGTCGAATCGAACTCGAACCGAACTCATATCTTAAAGAACCCAAGTCGAACTTAACAGGATTCGACTCGATTCGGTTTATTTTATAGCCCTAGTGACAAGGCAGTTGCGTCAACGCCTGATAGATGCTCTAAGTTACGCCCTGGCGCCTAGCTGAAGTTGTAGTCCGGCCCTCACGAGGCATGTCCCGTGCATGACATCCTAACAAGAGAATCGATGCTACATAAAACAATAACCGAACAAAGAACAACTTTAATCTTGACCTAACTATAAAAATAGAGTGCAACACCATTCGAATTACCATAGTCGGATAATATCACTTTGTTCATAAATAAAAATTCAAACAAGATGCAACATCAAGTTTCAACTTTTGAAGATCATAGAAACTCGGATTTTGACTTTTTGAATGATGTTTTATTTGAGACATAAATAGGGTTACTCCGGAAGTTCAATAGAGACTGCATGTGAAATTTCCAAAAGTAAAAATCAGAGGTAAATGACATTCGTCGAATTTATACTTCTGTTTCACGTTCATTTTGTTTCGTCATTATGGATGTTTCGGAAGCTAAGTCCCAAATAAATAGAGTGACTTTGGAATTTCAAAACCTAGTGTATGTAAGACATTCGAAAGTTGAAACCCGAGGTCAATAAAATCATCGGATTTTTACTTCCCATGTAAGTTAGTTTTGGTTTCCTTATGATGGTCATATTGGACTTTCAATTTTGAATGAAAAGTGACGAGTTCGGGACTGGATATTCAAATCAAATTTCTCGGTTTTTTTTGTTTCCCTTTTTCGTTACCATTAGAGGGATCAAGAATTTCCAATGCTGTTTTTCTTTTACTGCGAAGTGTATTGTGAGGAATAAATATGGGCATTTAGGAAGGGTCTGTTGGAGAGTTTTGTTGTGTTGTAAAAGTACTTAGAGATATGTGCCGACTGGTCTATCTCGAGAGTTACTCTATTCATACTTGGCCTTTCCATTTGGCCACTTCACCCACCCTCAGAGTGTGATCGATGGGTCCGACTCCCGCATTTTGATTTAAGGTCCTTTTTTTTTTTTGTATTTTGTATTTTTTTAAACATTTTGTTGGTCGTTTGTGTACTTTGGACCGGTAGTATCCTTTTTATATTTATACAATATATGATATGTTTATTTTTGGCTTTAAAAAAAAGGAGATCATGTGAAAGTACAAATTAGCAATTTGGGTTGTGCTTAGAATAAACTGTGTTGTGTAAATTGTTCATTCTTGGTGGAGGATAATATGTGATTAATTTTAAAAGAGCTAGAATATTAATACATATCTCACAAATATTACTAAATTTTTGTCGGGTATGAATGTTCTTTTTACCATAGTGTATATATGTGGTTTTCAAATAGATTTGGCCCAACTTGATTCGTGTCAAGATGAGGGGTTTAAAGTGAGACTGAGTTATAATTCAGGGGGTGTTCCAAAAATTAAAGCCTACCTCTACTCTCTCTCGCTCTCTCTCTCTAATCTTCATTACCTATACCTATCTTCCCTTCACCAACGCCAGCTCCTCCCCCCACCTGCTTCACGGCCGTCCACCATCCACCTCCGACCACCTTCCACAACCGATCCCCTATCCGGATCCTCTCTCTGTCCACCTCCCTCTCCCTCTCTCTCTCTCCCCACCTCCCTCTCTCCCCAATCACACTCTCTCTCTAAAATCTCCCCAAATCGTAAACATCAAACCCACCGACGCCCTCCGTCGCCGAGCAAACAGCTCGAGGCCTTGAATTCAACGCACCAAAGGTAAATCACTTATCCCAGGTTAAAATAATAGGAACTGCAGATTAGGGTTTTTGTTAAACAATCCTTGGAACTTGGGTTTCGAGGACGGCGGTGACTTCTCTCAAAACCACCGAAAAGGTTTTTACTTTCACCGAAACTTTGAACTTTGCAGTGGGACCAAAGTGTAAGACACTCTCTCTCTCTCTCTTGTTTGCTTTAGAAGAATCTGATCACTTTTTCCTTTCCTGTTTTGCAATATGCTCTCTGGTTTTTTGAGGTTCTATTTCTCTCACCCAAAGAACTTAATTTTCCTCCAGAACGCTTGAGAAAGTAATAAATAGCATGATTAGATTGTAAAGTTAATATCAGAGTTGGAGAGAGCCAAATGCCATACGTGCTGCCGTGTGACCCCCGGCTGGTGGTGGTCTAGTCATTGCCCTGGATACGCAGAGCCAGGGCTGTCCTAGGAGGAGTTCTATGTAATTTGTTGTTGTTGGCTTCTTAGACCGTTTGAACCCCACAGGAAAAAGAGTTGGTGTTCCACCCATTGTGCCTGAGTATTTTGGAGCTATGAAGCACGGATACTTCTAGATGGGAATCGTATCCCTATAGAGTACCGATACTCGGTGGATACAAATTCCAGAAGTATCCACAATAAAATTTTAATTTTTTTAATGTTAAAGTATCGGATACTTTTTGGATACTTTAAGATATGGCTCCGAACTTTTGTGAAATTAAGACTTGCATGTTAGTAGAGTAGCATTGTTAGGAATTAAAAAAATGTTAGATTTGTAGCGCTGAACTTACTTTCTAGAGAGGGAGACATGGTGAGATTCTGAGAAGTATATGTTTTTCTTAAATGGTTTTCTGAACATATTAAAGTGTCATAAATGTGTGCAATGGACATTAAACTTCAATAATTAAACCAGGAACCAATTAAACTTTTACTAGAAAAATATTGCGTAAGGAAAATACAATAGTTTTCTCTCTGTTCTTGTTATTATCAGTAATACAGTGCTAAAAAGCCATAAAAATGCTTTTTAATGTAATGTGTCCTAGCCGTATCCGTATCCTGCTTTTTTAGATTTTCTCGTTTCGCCGTAGGGCATCGTATTGTGTCCATATCCCGTATCAATATCACGCTTCATAGTTGGCTACATTGTATTGCCCATTCGTGGAATGATAGGGGTAGCACCGATAGAAGATAAGATCAGAGAAAATAGATTAAGGTGGTTTGGACATGTTTAACATAGATCGACCGATGTGGTAGTTAGGAAGAGTGATATGGCTACGATTGAGGGTAATCCGAAGGGGAGGGCTAGATCAAAATTGACATTGGAGGCGGTGGTTTGAAAGGATCTAGGATTTTTGAATCATTATGGAACTGATGCCATCAATAGAGCTCAATGGAATGAATTTATGAAGCCGAGTGGCCCGACCCCAAATGATTAGGACTTAAGACTATGCTTGGTTTGGTTTTATAGTACATATGTAGTTATTTTCCTTACGGGGTTCAGTCCATTTCACTGTGGGACCTTCGAATGCTATCACTTATACTATTTCACTTTGGATGTTTTTGGATTTCATGGATGTAAAGTTGAAATCAGCACAGCAAGTTGAAAGTTGCAATATGAACAGATTTTTGAGACCTGAAAAGTTGACTATCAAGTTGACCTATGGTTCGAGCATGTGCACTTATTTTCTTAGCTAAACATATGCATTCATGTTGTTGAAATTGGCTCTATGGCCTTGCTTGAACGCATTAGTGTTTCCCTTTGACAAGGTCCTCTCCTCTCTATTGTAAGGCATTCGGGGCCTCAGGCACCCCTAAACATTTGAATGTGCATTCCAGTTATTCCACTTTCATGGAAAAGCCACAAAAAGTACACTAAGTACTAGATTTTCGTTTTTATTGTCTTGAACTGTCTTTAACATGACTTCGTTTGTATAACAGTTTTCATCTGGCCTTTGATTATTTGACCATCTTAGTTTCTCTATTATGCAGAGTGAGGTGGGGATCTTGTTTGCTGGATTCACGCTTATCACCTACTAGAGAAGTGTTCTTGAATGCATGTTTTGGTTATGTCGGAGTAGAATGCGATTGGGGCTTCAAATGACTGGATCTCCAATATGATGAATTATTGACTGTGTTTATTTCTGTTAGGTGATTTTTGCATAAGAAAAATTAGCTAGCGAAACTGTGGTTGTACTATCTATGACCGGCAACGAAGTTGGAGACAGGGTTCACAATTTCTTTGCTCAAGACAACTTGTCTGAGGGCCAACATCACTCACAGGTTGTTGACGGAAGTTGGCAGGTGGTAGGTAATAATCCGTGGGTTGGAAGCAATCAACATATTGGTTTACCAAGTTCCAATTCAAAAAATTACAATCCACAGCAAGCAGGTATTGGTTATCTGCCTTTTTAGCTTGCTAGTTACTTCTGGATTGTAATGTTTTTCATCATTTATCTAAAGCAGTTAAATTACTTGCCATTGGTTTTGCATTCCATTTATTTGAGGTTTGGCTTTGCAATTTATTGCTGTACTCTGCTTTAGAAATTGACTCTCCTCTTTTCAAGCTTAAATCAATTCTTCTTTTGTCATAAACAGATACTGAGAGAGGACATAGCAGTTATTCTTTCCCAGTGTCACATGGCTTGAACCTTGCACAATCTACTCAAAGCCAACAGCCAAATTTGAATGGCTATATGTATGGACGCCAGATTTTGCAGACGAGGCAGAATGAAGCAAACTTTTTGGGAGTGGATACAGAATCTGATTGCAATAACATAACATCAAGAGGCTTATCCACGTATAGTTCACTACAGAGGAATGGTCCTGAATGTTATACAACTGCGATTAGGTCGGAATCATCTGAATCTCCTGTTAGTTTTGACTTTTTTGGTAGTGAGCAACAGATGAGTGGCAAGCCAACAGGCATGCTGCAATCCTTGCCACAACAACAGTTTGGGTATGATGAAATGCAACTGATGCAACAACAGGTTATGATGAGGAAAATGCACGAGTTTCAAAAGCAACAACAGATTCAGCAAATAGAAGCAAGACAACAGAATTCAATAAATCAGATCCCTTTCATTACTAAGCAGGCTTCTGATAGCCATTCACCTGCTGTAATTAATGGCACACCCATTTCTTCTATTATGGAAGGATCAGATTATTCTCGGGCTACTGAGCCTTCTGCAGGTAACACAAACTGGCTGCAGCGTGGTACTCCGACTATTCAAGGACCTTCCAATGGATTTAAATTTTCCCTTGAGCAAGGCCAGGCACTGAACTTAAAGGGTTTGGTTCCTCAACAAGTTGATCAATCTCTATATGGGGTTCCTATTTCTAATACAAGAGGTACTTCACATGAATATTCTCATATGCCACCAGACAAGTCTACAATCCAGCAATCGGCCATGTATAAGAATATACTTCCGGATAATCAATATACAGGATTCCCAGATCAGGTAAGCATGCAGGATGGATCTTTGGTTTATAGACAGGGTTTTCAGGGTGAAAATATGTTTGGTCCTGGCTCTGGTCAAGGTCTCAGTATTGGGATGAATTTTGAGAACCTCCAGAAAGTAAATTCCCTGCAAATAAATGCACCTTCGCAGGAGTTCCATGGGAAGCAGGAGTTAGCTGGTCCATCAGAAACATTGCAGGAAAGAAGAGTATCGCAGGAATCTTCTTCACAAAAAGTTGCCCTAGATCCAACTGAAGAAAAGATTTTGTTTGGGGATGATAATATATGGGATGCCTTTGGAAGTAATGGCAACGTTGAGGCAGGAGATTTTAATATGTTGAATCCTGCAGGATCTTTGAATGGATTTCCTTCTTTACAAAGTGGGACTTGGAGTGCTCTTATGCAGTCTGCTGTCGCCGAAACTTCAAGCAATGACATAGGGCTTCAGGAAGAGTGGACTGGTCTGAGTTTTCAGAATACTGAAGTACGGTTGGGGAGTCGTCAGTCTTTGGCATTTGAAAGCAACCCAAAACAGGAAAGAATTTTGGCTGATAACAACTTCGACGTTGCTTCAGCATTGAGTTCAGGATCTGTTCCCCTCTCCAATGATGCCAATGCAAATGATAGGCATCGGGGTGCCCCAGGATTTCATCAACCTGGACAGAAACTTTCATACGATCATGATGAGAGGTTGCAGATGGATTCTACTCCCAGATCCATTCATCAGTCCGCAGAAGAAAGGAGTAAGTGGTTAAGCCATGGTCCTCTACGACAGCCATCTTCCGAAAGGAATCAGATTTATGGATATGCCACTCATTCTTTGGATGGACAAACAAAGAGCACTTCAGGACATTGGGCTCCTCAACAGAGTGTTTCCTTCCATAACTCTGGCCAAACACATGATGAAACCAATTTTCGTGGTGTTGGTGAGTCTGATCCGACTTTGAAAAGTCATGAGAATGAAAACAAAGTACCCCGTCATTTAGAGGAAATTAGTCATGGGGGTCTTATTAGGAAAGCTGATTCTGGTTCAAATTCAGTTTTTGGGTTCGAACATTTTAAGTCTTCCATGGGAAGTCCACAGGTGACTCGTGGGGACTATAATTTGAATAACATGGCCGCGATACCACATTCTACCAATGCAAGGGCCAGCCAGAACACTGACCAACTGCTTCCCCAAAGTCATCACCTCAACTATCATGCTAATTCTTCAATTCAAAGAAGTGAAAGTTCAGGGAAACCCCAGCGTGATTTGAACAAGGGACCTCTGGTTTTGTCGTCCATAGACAGCTCTGATAACAATGCTGTTAAAATGCATGAATCGGAGAACTATGATAGGAAAGGGGATTCTAGTGATAGCCATCACACAAACTTACCCCAGCACACCACTACTGGTGGTTTACCTGGAGGCAAGCAAAAGTCATCTGGCCGAAAAGCTCCTGGTCCTCGCAAATTTCAATACCATCCAATGGGAAACCTGGATGAAGATTTAGCACCTTCTTGTGGAGTAAAAGAAGCTACCCATTCACAGGTCGTGTCCCAGCAGATTCCTCGAGCATCATTCAGCCATAATCAAGGGTATTTTGGGCAGTCCAATTTTTTTGGTCAATTCCCTAAGGCTTCTACCAAAGTGGAACAGGTAAATTATGGGTTTACACCTTTTTTTCTTTTATGTATTAGCACTTATTTCATCTTGAACATATGAAATTATTTTATTTACAGGGGCATTCACCTGATCTTGAAGGGAATAGAAAAGAAAGTGATGAGGTACATCCCAGAGGCACTTTTCCAGCCTTTTCATCTAATACTTCTGCTCCTTTAGACAGATCTGGTGGCTTATCTGCACCAAATAAGGCTACTCAATCAAGGTAGGTTCTGAACTTGTGTTATCTTTTTGTTTTAGCAGTAATGTCATTCCACTTAAGTAGCTGTAATGGAGTCTGATTGGGTGCATGATAATATGATTTGTTACTTTTAATCCAGGCTAGGTATTCTGTTATCTGATACTTGTACTGTGTCTTTGTTTTGGGTTTTTGTCAACCTTTGTTGTCGGAATATAGGTTCTGGTACACTTAGCAATTGTGTGATGCAGAGGGTAACTTGATCGATTTTGATTTTGTCACCTGGGGGTTTGGCATTAAATGAAAGTTTTCCTCATAGAGGTGGTATTTATGACATACTACTCTCTGATAGTGTTTTCTTGTGTGTTCTGTGGCGTATTAACTTAGCCATATTTGACTTGGAAACTTGGTGTACTGAGACACACCCCAGCCATGTTAATTAAACCCATAGCCATTTTTATGCTTCTTCTATTTTTAGTTTTCTTTTTTGGTTAAATGATAAAAAGATGACGCATGCAAATTTGAACATTAAGAATGAACTCTTTAGGGTTTTTGTTACTCTGAAGAATTTTTCACTATAGTTTTCCCTAAAGTCAATTCTACTGTCTTTATGTTTTCTAAATTCAAGGGAGGTGATCGAATTATTAAAATTGAAGGATTATTATTCTCAATGTTCTAAATGGCGCTCGGCGCTAGTAGGGCGGAGACCCACCTCCAAGCGCCAAGCCGCCTAGGCGGCGCCAAGCATTTCGGCGTTTTTTTTTTTTTTTTTTAACAAACCATTATCCAATCAAATTATATTCTATGTATCCATAATACAAGTTCAAAGTTCTACATAACCATAATGCAAAGTTTAATATTCAAACTTTAAAGTACAAACCCAAATGAAATTAAGTAGTAGCAACTAGCAAATAAGTTGAATAAGACAATAAGTAGAAATAAACAAGATTGGAGTGTTGAATGGGGATGTAAATGTAATTGTAATAGTAATATATATATAGATATGATTTTGTAAAATTACATAATAAGCCCTTTTAGTTTTTGTACTTTTAATCCTAGCCCTTTTATGTTAATAGTATACAATTTAGGCCTCCAAAGAAGCCGCCAAGGTCCGCCAAGGGCCGCCAAAGCCGCCAAGACCGCCTAGGCGGCCGCCAAACCCCGCCAAATGTCCCTGGGCGCCAAATCAAACGCCAAGGGGTATTGGCGTGGCGGCGAGGTACCTCCAAGCGCCTAGGCGGCCGCCATTTAGAACACTGATTATTCTATGGTCATCTAAGAAGCATGGATGCAGACACAAACACAGATTCATGCATGGGGCACAACTATTTCTATGACCAGAAAAATTATTTTTATGTAATTAATTGGTGATCGATCAAATAGACAAACCACAAGGCACAGGTGACAAGATGAAGTAGCAATAGTGCAATGCAATATCACGGCAACTAGTGAGCCGTTAAATTATCCATAAGCAATAAGCATCAATACAATCCAAGAATAACATGTGTACTAACAAGCATCCATTCCAAAGGGATCAGGGCAAGCAAGCACTTTTTGGAGAGATGGGTGGGTGGGAGAAATCTGAGAGCGTTTGCTTGGTTCATAAAAAGTTTGGGCTTTATTAGATTGATATATTTTTATTTTCAATTGTTACATTTTTCAAATAAGTAATTAAAATTATGAATTGACCTTGCCATGTTCTCATCCATTTCTCACTGGATTCACGCGTCCCCCGTTGTGTCCTTGGGGTGTCCCTGCTTAAGAATTAAGAAAAGTAATTGGATGTTGGCATGTCCCATATGGCCATATGTATCCCGCGGCGCCATGTCCCTGACATATCTGTCCCCCACCTTGTGCCCGACAAGTGTACAGGTGCCAGGTAGACATGTTGGTACTTCAAAGATTGCCATAGCTGAAATTCAACTCCATTTGTTGATACGATTCTATTTGTTCTTGGTCATCCCATTTTGTTTTCTTTGCTTTGTACTTTTTCGCATAAACTCCTTAGATAAGAGATGGGTATTCCTTGGGGAAAGAAATAAGGTTGGGTATGTGCCGATCTTCCTTGGAATAAGCTATGGATAACGGGTGGACTATGTATACAGCATAATGAATAATGACCCTGGTGGTTGCGAGGGAGTAGGCGCTACTCATTGAGTTTGGGCCACTAGAGGTGTTGGTATTTGTTTGCTTTGTACTTTAACGGTGTATACCATCAAGATTAGGTATGGCTACTCCTAGGATAAGAAGAGGTAGGGACTTTATCTGTCTTCCTTAGAGTAAGCTATGAACCTTACATGGATCAATCTTCAAAAAAAACAAATAACCCTTACATGGACCATTTAGTTTGAGCCCCTAGGCATGTTTTCTAATCCAATTTTATTTGTTGCTGATAACGAAAAAGAAGAAAACCCTAGACTAAGGTGTAATTGTTGTGACATCACTATTGGAGAAGTTGATCGTTGAAAGATATCTATAGCTGGCGTTATTAGAATGCAATGGAACCTGGTGATATATCTTTTTACAAACAAAGAATTGCCTCCTGGCTCCCGAATTTTGGGTGAAACATGAAGACAGAACTTTGAAGACTTCCTCTATGTATTTTGGCTTTTTTCTCACCTTAGTATTTTTTTGGCTTCACTATACTAGTTTGAAGTTCAAGCGGGGCTCTCATTGTATGTACTATTCCGTAGGTAAGCACGTGCAGATGTGCCCATAGTGCATGCTAGTGTAGCAGTGTAAGTGATATGGTGGAAATTGGAATTGTTAGTGCTTATGTTTCTTTTGCGGTTGAGTTTTTAAACTTGGCGTGGTAGGAATTTGTAACTCAATGCCTTTTTTTGGTTTGAGCTATGTGGTTGGAGATTGTTGATTTAGCAGTCACTCTTGTATGTTGGGAACCAGTACGATTAAGGGTAAGCTTGCAGTTGTACTTCTAAACATTTCTCTGGGTATATTTAAACTTATAGGCTTATAGCCCACTTTTGTAATTTGTATGGTGCTTGATATATTCAAACCATAACGTCTTCGTTTCCTACGATGTGCGGCAAGATGCATGATTTGCCTTACAGTTTCACAACTCTTGTTAATTTCTAGTTAGTAAAATACAGTTTTATGGACAGTTGTACTTTTCAAATGTTTAGGTTTTCATTTTTCTACCGTTGTGGTTTTCATTATGTCTTTGGGTGCCTCTAAAAGTGTATGTGTTGTCACTTGGATGCTTTAAATATACTGCCTCTGTTTATTGCAGTCAAAATATGCTTGAGCTTCTCCACAAGGTGGATCAACCCCAGGAACATGCCAATTCTGATGGATCTGTTGGTCATCTTTGGCGAAACCAGTCGTCCACTTCTCAGGGTTTTAATTTAGAACTCGCGCCTCCATCACAACGGCTGCCTGTCCAAAACCATGCATTGGTTCCTCAGGGCTCCAATCAGGCAGACTGTTCTTTCAGTTCGAATCACACCTCTCCTGAGAGAAGAGACAAGGGTCATGCACGGCAGCCTTCCTCATCTGAAGTACAGCCTTTGCCCTCTTCCCATGGAACTTCTCAACAAGAATCCAAGAATAATTTTATTGCTTTTCAAGGCCAGAATGGCAATGAAGCCTCACATTATAGTACCAGGGGGAATGGCTCTTCAGCATTGACCTCTGGTCTTCCTCAATCAAGGAGTCGGCTTCAAAATCAACAAATGATGGGTTCGAGTGGAAAGTTGGCAACAAATCAAACCCATGATGTAAGTTTTGATCGAGATTCTTCCCATTTTCAACAGACTGATGACGGTACCTCTAGAACTCTTACCAGTCAGTCTATGCAAGCATCTTTGCCTCCAAATGATAACACACATTCTCATGAAAGAGTCTCTGCTCCACAAATTTCCATGGGGCGGGCTCCGCCATCCTCCCAACCTTTTATTGCATCTGGCATTTCTCAACAGAGGGGCTTTCAAAAAATGGTGTCCAATGAATGGACTAATGTTTCTGGCCAGCATCATTTGTTTGGTGTCCAAACTCACAAGGTTCCTCAGAGTACTTTGCAATCCAGTCAATCAAACTATAATGTTGTACCAACTCAATTAACTCAGCAAGATCAAGAGGATCAAAATGCTGAAGTGGGAGGGAATTACCCATCTGGCGACACTGACTTGGCTGAAAAGATGAATGCATCCCAAGGAATAGAATCTGTTGTCAAGAACCCATCCGAGGCATTTCCTTTGAATTCTACTTCCACTATCAGAGATATCGAAGCTTTTGGCCGTTCTTTAAAACCAAATAATCTTCTGCATCAAAGTTACTCCTTACTGCATCAAATGCAGGCCATGAAGAGTACAGATATTGATCCAAGTAATAGGGCCATGAAGAGTTCAGAGATTGATCCTAGTAATAGGGGGTTGAAGAAATTGAAAGGAGGAGAAGATGGTTCGGGCAGTCAGATAGCTCCTGAGGTCGGGCAGTCAAGTGAGCTCAATGTTATGGTTGGAGATCCGTTTGTCCATCCTAGTGCAGTTCCATCTGGAGACTCTAGAATGCTAAGTTTTTCGGGGCCAGTAGACAGTCGGGAAAGAAATGCTTCTTCTCAACTTAGAAATACAACTTCTCAGGGTGTGCTTGCATCTGCTCAGAAGGATTCTGATAGTTACTCTCATACTAACAATCCTTCTTCTGTTGGAGTTGAGCATTCTCAGATTAGTCCCCAGATGGCACCCTCCTGGTTTAATCGGTTTGGAACCTTTAAAAACGGGCAGATGTTGTCAATGTTCGATGCACAAAAAAATGCCACTGTAAATACAGTGGAACACCCGTACATAGCTGCGAAGGCTACTGATACTTTGTGTGAACATAAGCCGTTGGAGCAATTAAATGCTGCTGCTGATTCGAATCAGATAGATAATATATGGCAGAGGTCAAACTCCACTTCTGTACCAATGGAACATTTTTCTTCCCCCCAGTCAGTGGCCCTGGATGTCGCTGATCAATGTTTGGTGGTTGTGAGACCAAAGAAGCGGAAGGGTGCCACATCAGAGCTTCTTCCTTGGCATAAAGAGGTGGTACAGGGTTCACGAAGTCTTCTGTCTATAAGGTTTTTCTCTTTAACTAACAGACTAATGAATTTTTTTTCCGTGTCATTGTGTCCCCACTATTATTTTCTTTCAGTGAAATTGTTGAAAACGGTAACCTTACTTTATTTGCGTGAACTGCACGATTCTTCTTTCTTTAATCTTCGCTTCCCTGTACTAATCCTGATTGGTTTTGGGTTTGGTTTTTTCTTGTAGCATGGCAGAAGTTGAATGGTCCAAGTCAGCAAACCGGCTAATTGACAAGGTATGCTGGTCTCAGACTCTGGTTTTTGCCATGTGTATTTTTCTAGCGTTTGATTGTTTTGTAATGTTCTCTTGGTGTTATTTCTGATTACAGGTGGGAGACGAAGCAGAAACGATTGACGATCGACTGCACAAGCTTAGACCTAAGAAACGGCTTATCTTGTCTACACAACTAATGCAGCAATTGTTCTGCCCTCCCCCTTTAGCTGTTCTCTCTGCAGATGCTAGTTCATCTTATGAGACAGTGGCTTACCTGGTTGCTAGACTGGCTCTAAGGGATGCATGCAGCGTAATCCCTTGCTCAGGAAGTGATTCCTTTGTGCCGGTTGACAGTGGAAATCTGTAAGTACTACTCTTGAATTTACCTGGATTTTCTTAATCCATGCCCATTCAAATTAATGCTTCATATTCTAATTTCTCCGAGCCTTTTGTTCTGCCCATAATATTTGTTTGTAAAAATTGTTGTGTAGCTTGTCTGATGAGTGTAGAACATCCGAGAGATCTGATAATCAGCATCTTTTGAAAGTTATGGAAGACTTTATTGTTAGAGCAAAAAATCTTGAGAAAGATTTTATCAGGTGATCCTCCACATCTCTAATTGAGTATATTGTCCATTTGTTTACTACATTTGGTGCAGGATTTGAGCTCGATTTGACGTCGTACTTGGCTTCTAACATTTCAACTTCCTGTTGTTTAAATTTCTACCCGTTCTCTAAGTTGCAATGTTAGATACTTAGATTATTAGTTTTGGTTGTTCAATCATATTCTATTTAGGGTATGTTGGTTTTGCCGTCATACTACAAAATAGCCTGTGGCACTTGATGAGGAAAGTGGTATAAGGATTTCTCTAGCCAATGTTGTTAGTCAGTTGTGATTAGGCTTGTGAGTGTATTGATTTTAACTCCACGTACTCACACTTTGCATGACCATGGGCTAGTCCAGGAGACCCAGGATGGGTCCAGGCTGGCTTGCCCTAGAATAAAACTAAAGGCAAGCTGGCCTGGGCCAGCCTGTGTGATTTTCGGCCTAAATGACTCATCCTATCACAGCCCTAATAATATTTTAAGCCCAAATTTTCCAAAAAAGCCTGGAAATCATTAGGTAAACAGAGGAATGCTACATATCAACCGTACATTAATTGGTAGTGTTGACAGCACTAATGCTTCTGTGATTTGGGACCTCATAGGTTCAAACCTTTTTTTGCCAGGCTCTTCGAAGTAATTTAGTCATGGTGTTCTATTATTAAATTTTCAGTTAATATGATAGAATTTTTTGGGAATTGATTTCTACACTCTCTTTTGTTATATCCACACTCCCTTTTTTGTCTTTTAGCAAAAAAAATACATGCACTTTCGACACTAAAATCCAAAAAGGGAGTGTAGAAACAATTTTTTTGATAAGTAAAAGATTATATTACCAAAAAGGCATTAAGGGAATACCACTCATATACAATAAAAGGCCACAAGACAATTACATGCATGAATAGAATTATTGGGAGTCTATGAAACTTTATGTTTTCCTTCTAGGTATGAGTTTTATGACAAAGTACAGTTTTACTCCTTTTTTATTGGCATATGAAAATAGAGTGTTTCTTTTAAACATAGGAATGCATTAAAGAAAAAAATAACTAAGAAGTTTGGGGACATATCCTCGTAAGTGGTAAATGTATCCAACAATACTTTTCCACGAATCCTCCATTTTCAGCCATGAGGTGCCTAACCCCTTGGTACACACCCGTATCCGGTTCACATAACTGCGTTCGTCTAATATAGATTGGGACGATAAAATCATTGGGTGGGCCAGCAATCAACTGCTCTTGCAAATCCTGAACCATGAATTCGAGGGGTTTTTAAATCCTTCCCCTGGCCCTAAAATATGCTGGGCGGGCTTGGTGAGCCACTGGGTCTATGGCTTTAATCTTAACTCATGTCATGAAACCCCTTTCATTTACCACTCTACTATTGGCGCCTAGCAATTTTTAGAACATTGCTAGGTCTAGAAATGCCTTTATGGATTTCGGTTACAGACCATTGCTCGCCCTTGTAACCGGCTTTTCAATCTCCCTTCAAGCACATCTATCAGATTGTACATTTTATTCCTGTTGTACAAACCATTAAGTGCCAAGTATATACAGGATTATAATATGGCGCTTTATGTGGCAAACCCATCTCACCTTTGGCAGGCAGAGTTATACAAAGGAACTGGTCTTAGACTTACATAATGGAACTATACCTTAAACACGCGGAGCATATATAGCATAGCCTCGGATCTGCAACTCCTCAGATCTTCTTCAATTAGCAACTCTCGAATGTAGTAATGACTTCTAAAGTTTGCCCAACTATTGGAGCTTAAATTTATGTTTGGAATTGGTAACACAATCTTGTAACTGTAGCATCTATGACAATCTATGTTCAACGTCCTTTTTCCCCCTCTTGAATTACTCAAGTACGATTATAGAAGATAATAGAGATTTCATTATGTACGCATCTCGATTAAGGGGTTTTAGTATGGGATCTCCATTTTAGGGTAGTTCCTGGACTTCTCATGTTTTTTAATTTCAATAAGCCGTCAAAACACTCTGGTTTATTGGTAAGTTTGGTTTGCGGACTTTGTCCATTATGCCTCTACTAGAGTGGGCCTGCTGGATAAAGGGGGGAGAAAGTTCTCCTCAGAAAGGTTTCGGACTTATCATGCTGATCAAAAAATTGTGTTGTCTTGTGGTAACAAAGAAAGTTTTAAAGAGAAAATTGTGGTTTTCGGGTCGGATTGTTCCAGTTGCAGCTGCTGTCATTTCATATTTTCTGGTTCTTCATTTATCGTAATTCCTTTTTTGGGGGGTTTTCACTTTTCAGGGTCTTCATTTCCTTGTAGTAACGCTTTCTTATGGTCCAGGTTGGAAAAGGGAGCATCACTTGTAGACTTAAGAATTGAATGCCAAGATCTGGAGAAGATGTCTGTCATCAATAGGTTTGCTAAATTCCATGGTCGGGGGCAAGTTGATGGGGCCGAGACCTCGTCGTCCTCTGATGCTGGTGCTGCGAATGGTCAAAGAACCTTCCCCCAGAGATATGTTACTGCTGTTCCATTGCCTAGGAATCTCCCTGATAGGGTACAATGTCATTCACTTTGATCATTAATTAATTTATTTGCCTCATTTTTCTGTCGACTTTCTCGCTTCCCTCCCCTTCTATGATCCATTTTCTCGCTTAGTTACTGTATGTGCTTTTACTGGCACCAATACCGTAGAACCAACACAAATGGAAGTGTAGATGAAGATTGGGCTCTAGATTGTCTCCTGTAAAGGAATGGAGGCTGTTTGATATTTTTCCATCTAGTCCATTTGATGTCATTCTTCAGAAATATAAGATAAAAAGCCACCTTTGTACATCTCTGCGAAATGTGAAAGATAGTTTTGGGTGCCCCTTCAATATTGAGGAAAATGGGGAGAATATGAGTGCAGTGGCTGCAGCCTGGATAGGCTGATATGCCGAAGACTTTTTACCTGTAGTTGGAAACTCTCTCTTGTGGTATATTAGCTCTGTATTTACTGATGTTCTTTTTTTTCCCCCCTGCAATTTTTATTCAATTTAGAAATCGACGGTAATTTTCTTTCTGAACGTTCTAACTTGGGATTCGCGTGAATCATCGTCTATTTCGTTTCTAACATTATAAATCGGTGCAAAACTTCCTCCATGTTGACATGTTTCAAAAATTGTAGTGAAACCAAGCATTCTTGTACTCACGCACGGTTTTGGTTTTGGGAGTTCACCTAGGGCCGTAAACGAACCGAATCGAGTTGAACCCTGTTAAGTTCGGCTAGGGTTCGTTAAGGTATGAGTTTGGTTTGAGTTCGATTCGAGCTTGAACAACTTGGCTCGAGTTCGGCCCGTTAAAATTTTTCAAGGCTCGGGTTCGGCTCGGTTTGGTCCATTAAGGTACTAGTTTGGCTCAAGTTCTGCTCGGGTTCGATTCGAACTTGAACATCTTGGCTCTAGTTTGGCTCGTTAAACTCAAATGAATCGAGCTGAGCCAAATCTAAGCTCGAATTGAGCTCGTCAAGACTTAGGTTTAGTTCGGCTCAATTCATTAAACTCAAGCGAATCCAAACTCTCTCATTAATCGTATAGAATTTGGAAAAAAAATAAATATTAAATTATATATACAACCTTAAAGTTTTTTAAATTTACAAGTAGACCTCTATTGAATTATTAATTAAATTTAAGAATAGGTTTGCGAACCTAACCAAGCCGAATACCGTTAAGCTCAGGTTCGGCTCATTTACGGAACGAGCCTTGAATTGAGGTTTAGGTTCAGTTCGTTTAGCAGACGAATCGAACTCGAACGAGTTCTTGCAGAACCGAGTTTCGAATAGTTCGCAAATAGCTCAGTTTATTTACAGTACTAAGTTCACCTATCAAATCAAGGTCTTTCTAAGTTCTGCCTAATGTGCGGAAGATAATAAAAGTATATAATGACAAACAAGTTTAGATATAAATACTCAATTTAAGGATATCAATACATTTTTTCAGATATTGAAATATTTTTTATTTATTATCCCAGACCTAACGGGCGAAGGTTAGCATTTTTCATATGCGTTTCAATTTCCTCAATAACATCAATGGCAGCCCGGACATTGGGCTGCCATTCGTAGGGGAGTATAAATTATTATTATTATCAGGTTTGTCAACTAATTGTATATCAAGTATTATATATCGGGATGAATAATGCGAGCAAGACATAAAAGTAACAGAAGTACTAATGGTAGAGATTCTAAATCTGTACTAGAGCAAGCAAAGCCCATTTGAGCCGGTTTTGGGTCAAAAAATGATCAAAACCTCTCATTTTATTTAAAATATCTTGTTTACGATCCATGCAAAAAATATGCTCAATCATGTATCGTTTGGAGGGCTTGAATTCTCGGACAAAATGAGACATTTTGTAGAAGCCCTAAACAATACGTGATTGAGCTTATTTTTTGTAGGGACTTTAAATAAAGTATTTTAAACAAAATAAGCGACTCCGATCATTTTTTTAGACCCGAAACAGGCTCTAATGGGCTTTGTACATGCTGGTACAGATTTAAAATCTATACTATTAACCTTTTTGTAAAAGTAAATCTTTTTACAATCGGAAAGTCTGTTGACACAGACTTTTTAGACACATTGTACACAGATCTGTTGTGGGGCCCATTACCGGTTTCATACAAGCGATCCAAACCGTTCATTCAATGTAAATTTTATTTTCAAGTGATTTCGAAAAAATTAGCTCAATATGATAATTTTAAATGCTCGATTCAATCATCTAACTTTTCATTATCGTGACATCCAAATGAAAAGTTAAATAATTGAATCGAGCATCTAAAGTTATTGTATTGAGCTAATTTTTTTCGAAATCCCTTGAAAAAATACTTTACATTTAATGAATGGTTTGAATCATTAGTGTGAGACCTATAGTGGATCCCACATAAGATATGTCCAAGATATCTGTGCATTATTGCTGTGTGGGTAGCAATACTGGATTTGATTAGAGGAATCTTTGAGCGCTGCTATCAACGAATTTTTTGTGTAGAAGATGAATCTTGCAACGTGATGTTTTTTGTTTTTATACATTAGCGGGAGTTAACGAAATGCTAGTAAGTCAACAAGGAATTTAGAAGTTATCCATAGCCTTGAATTCCAAACGTCCATGATGAGACTCAAATCCTGACCTCCAACTTTGGGAGAACCAGAAAATATCAATTGGACTAGAGCCCATTGGATTGCAGCGTGATTGAATGGTTGTAAAGAAATTTGTCGATTATTCTATAAGATAAATAACCAAAAATTTAAAAGTAGCCAAAATTATGGTTCCCACTTTTTATCATTTCTCAAACGCATTTTTCCCGTCTTCACTCCTTCAAGTTGTCTTTGAATTTTCAAGGGATCTATCCTGGTTGAACAACGCCAACCATAGTTCTCCTTTAATGGTGCACAATTATTAATAAACCACCAAAAGAAAAGTGCCTCCTTACAAAGAGCCCAATCTATCTGGTGTTTACCATCCAAAGAGTTGCATCCGGAAAAGTGCCTCCTTACATGCAGACAGGGATAATTAATTGCTCCTAGAGCATCGTCACATGACGGAGAAGGCTTCTGAAACACCGCACCACCTTGGGTGGAACACATAATCACTAGTTCATTTTGACAAAATCCATTTCAAAATTGGCTCCCAAACACCCAAAAGGGAAAAAAATGAAACGTACAAAACGACAATTTAAAGCCCTGGGATAAATATATATTCAAAATGATAATTTAAAGTCACTTTGTGGTGGGATCCACACCATATCAACCAATAGGAAGGAGCGTAATGTTCACCCTCTTAAGTGGAGGGTGAACAAAACTCAACTCGATCTACATTCCAAAGTCTGCTAGAATCCCAAAATTGCTAACCTTGCTGGAATAACATTTCAGGCACATTGTCCACACATGCATGATAAATATATCAAACATATGTGAGTGACATGATCTATCTGGTTTATACAACAATCAGACACAGAATCTCCTTCGTGACCACTCCGCGGTGGAAATGGGTTCGTTAGATCCCATTTCGGACCATCAGAAGCCTTATAGCTTCGGAGGGCCACCAACATCTACATCCAATCCTGAACTTCACAAGACTCCCATTTCATTTCGAACGGACTCCATCCGAAAAGGAATGAATACCAAGGATTGAATGCTATGAACACTCCCACGGTCAGGGAAGGAAATTACCAAGAGAGAACAAAGAGATTCATTTTCCATCAGATATTGAATGAAACCCTCACCGCCACGAGACCGGCAACAATCTTTCTGAGTGTCTTTTTTCTAGTACAAGTGCCGCAGACGTAGCTTCAAGTAAGGCTAACATGCATTTCCTCTCCTACCGTGGCAAAAATTTCATCCACCCTGCAAGGAACAAGAAATTACCAAAAGTGTTATTGAGGCTGAATCCCTAACTAGAGTAATAAACCAGTTGCTATTATCCCTACATCACTGCTCCCAAAAGAACTTTAACCACGCAACTCAAGTTCTATCTATTTTCAGATTTGCAGTCCTTAGAAAAAGGTATTGCAGGTATAAGGGACCGCTCGCTAGTCATAACTTTAAATTTGTGCGTTGAAGTTCACTTTCCGTTTTCCATTCTCCTTCATTTGGAACAGATTTGAAGAAAGAGAAAATTGAGATGTACAACACAAATCTCTATTTCAGAGTAATACATAGGCAATTAGGCGTATTGGCGATTTTGTTCTACATTACCTGTATGTATCTATGTTCACCTCTGCTAGCCAAGTTGTTAAGTAAACCTGCCACTCAAACAAGTATTAGTTCAAATATTTTGAAGACAAGGAGCACTGTAATAACTGGTCTTTCAACATGTTTTCCACTACCTTGACTCTAACTGAAATAGAAAGCACAAACTGTTCAGTCAAAGAACTAGGAGGTCCCGGTATGAACGCTCAAACCGGTAACATTAGCCAGACATTCCATCTCTATCTACCTGATTTAACTTGTGAAACAGAAAAGAATCCATTTACGCGAGTGGGGCACACATACACCTTCGCAAGATTCAGTTTCCACCTCTCTAGGATAACTTCGTGTGGCCGAAAGAAAATAACCTCCATAACACGAAATCGCCATTTTACCTTGAGTCGGGCATGGCTGAATGATAGTAAGGCTTGTTTGTTCGATAGAAATGTTCTATGAGGAATAAAAAATTCGTGTAGAACGTCTCATGGTAGAACTTTGTCAGTGTTCGGTTGAGAACTCGACAAAAGTTTTCAAAAAAGAAGAAAAAAGCTTTCAAATAATTGAAAAATTAAGAAAAGAGACTTTCAAAGAGAACTTATCAAAGAGCATTTTAGGTTAATCCACAAAGATGCATTTGATAAAACTACCGACATAAGAAAATCAATGGCACCAAGACGTGGTTTCAAAGAATCCCTCTAGCTGTCCTCTTGGTTGAAAGTAGAAACAGAACATCAATTGCACCAGAGTGTCGGTTAGGAAAATGACTACCGGAAGTTTACTCCATAAAATGTTTTACGCCTATTTGATGCAAAATATTTTTCCCGCTAAAATAAAAAAAATAATCCTTTCACATTGTGACATTGAAACACCCGAATATGCAAAAAGATTTTTTTTTACATGGAAATGAAAGGAGCCCAAGTGATTCGTAACTTCAACATTAATCTAAAATGGTAAAACATCCACACTAAAAGTCAGAGGGCCAATTGCCTGTTTCAATATCAAATACCAAGTACTAATACCACAGATGTCAAGTATGTTCTAAAACATGCATTGTGCACGGTGCTAATACCACATGAAAGTCTCATTTAGTCATATGGCATGTCAAACTTCAACACAGAAAACACATCTTACACAAACTCATATAACTAACTTTTGATATCTAAAGTTGAATGCAACAGACAGAATACCTGCAAAACATCCTGGTCTGGTTGACAATTAGATTGTTCAGCAGATGTATCAGATTTCCAACCCTCTATCTTTGGATGAACTGGTTCACCAACTTCTTTGGAATACAAGTCGCATATACATAAATCGTCAAATTCTCCAGCATAGAGCTCATCTAACCAGCACACCCGATTAACCGGAACTTCGTCAGAACTAATGGAGAGTAACTCTACAACAAGAAGCCGCTGCTCATTCAAAAATCAATATCCAAGATGAGTAGCGGATATCCAAAGTGAGACAAGTGATCATAGATTTTTGACGTCCTGAAATAGGCATCTAATAGTAGCGGATATTCCCACTTACCTTCAAATTTAATTCCAATCTGAACATCTGAACAAGCTCATATGCCAAGTCCTCTGAAATAGTTAAAAATGGTTACCACATTAAATTTCCAGTATAAATGATGAAAATTTGGAAAAAGATCCCAGAGAATAAGGACATACATGGTTCTTTATAATGTCTCATGTAATAAAACTTTTGAAAACCTTGCTTCATATATTGTTCCCTATCTTTCACTAGCTATATATATAAAGACAAGTTTCACAATATTCTAGAGTCCAGATGTTCTCTCGAACAACTCCAAAGTCCAGTCCAGGTTTCTAATTTTCTCGCTACTGTATCTTTGGAAATTAGTCAACAATGCTACACATTGCATTGAGAAATGAGCAACATATACTACATAGATTGATTTCAAATGACTATAATCTGTTTCAGGGTATCTTTCACTTAAGCTACTTCTGTTACATATTTACAAGAAACTAAAACTCAACGGGAGAAGTCTGTCAAAATATGAACCAACAAAAAACCAATTTGATATGCAAAATGGAGGTTTGCAGCAACAACCTAGATTTCATAATACTAAGACATCTGTGCGGTGAATTGATGCGTATGCAGATATGGACGTACCAAAAGAAGAGATTGACCAAAAGGTATATACTGGGATCCCCCCTCCATCACCATCGTCATTCTTATCTTCTGAAAAGCTAGAAAATTGGACAAGCGGACTACTAGTGCCCTTAATAAAGCTCCTCATAGATCTGCTGGTGTTGACCATGTGCACAAGAACAGCCACCTGCAAATAATAATTTAAGACCAACACCCTATGATCTCTCTGTGGTAATCACCAGGAGTAGAATGCAACTCATCAGTATTGTAACACAAAGAAATTAAACAAATTGGAATCTTAGCAGAAAAATGTGACAGTATGGTTCAAGAACTGCACGAATCGTGATTCCCTAAAAAGATTTCAAGGTACATACGCTTCATCATGAAAAAGAAAAATACTTGTACACTTTCAAGATAACTTTACACACAATGTACATCCCCGGTACATTTCGTAAATGCCCGATCATCATTATATCTATTGAAGGATGTAACATCCAAATAAAGAAAAAGATTTGCATTGATGCTGCCTTAGGATATGGACTAACTTATAATTAAGTATGATCCATTGCTTACTGCAGATAATTCAACAAGGGTCAGCTTGTGTAAACTATTACATGGGCAGTTGACAATTCGGAGGAGGACTTTTAATTTAAACTAATTAGCATGATCAACAAACCTTGTCCTTCACATCAGATGAAAAGGTGTGGGTGGAAAATAACAGAAAGAAAAAGCTAAACAACAAACAAGAAAACATCGTTAAATTGGAAATTTATAGTTTCCAACTTCGATTACAAAAAAACAATAATAACATGACAGTAAAGCCCAATCTCCGCATACGATGAATTTTAGGATTTCAAATTGGTTAATGGAAATTTAGGTTACCTTCGGGCCAGAGGTCAACCTTACTAGCTAACTGCATGCTAGTCAGTGATGGAATGAGGTTCACTTATAATTAACTACTTTAGGAGGAAACTGGGGCTAATGATATATAACTGATCAAACTGGATAGATTAATTTTATGGATGCTAGGAGTGTTGATAACAAGTTGAAGATATCCCAATGCAGGTTAGCATATTAATGCCATTTCCCATTGTAATAAGAAACAACTTTTGTGATTGCCATCATCATACAAAGTGAAACTTGATGTAGGGGTAGCACTATGGGGTACGTAGACACATCTCCTTAACTTTCTTGTTGGTTAACAAGTCATTTGTGGATACTATAGAACAAAGAGTTGAAATATGGCCTTCTAATGGTGGAACTACAATTATAAATATAGATCAAATGAACTAACAAAGTTCATTCCCTAAATTTGCTCAACTTTAGTAAGCTAAGATTTACACACCATATCCTTGTAGGATGATAAAAGCTTTCTCCGATGCAGATCCTGCAAGAAAGAGTTTTCAGTGAGTATCGCCAGAGAGCAATATTTCATTGGAGGAACACATAACCAATGTTCTTTCTATGACAAGTTAAAGGGATTTTACGCGCACAATAACCAACAGCTCCTATGTACTTGAAACATTCATTGCTATTTATTACAACCAAGTCAATCTTCAATAAACAGGAACTTGATTCGGTAGCTTAAACTAAACCAACTTTGTGACTAACAATGAACAAAATTCCCTGCAAAGTAGTAATAGTTACCTATCACACAACATAGGGAGGAAGCAATGCAAATTATGGGCCAAAATCATGTCAATCATTCTTAAGTATGACTGAAATTTTGTTCTATGCACTCATCCCAATCGAGTTATTGGGATGAGTGGATTAAGTTGCATGTTTGCTTATTGCTAACTATCTGGGGTCATAGTGGCTGTCCTATATTCCAGGATTTGTTTAGTAGCCAAGATAGAGATAACACATCCTCCAACTCAGGCATGTTCACAACACCTTTTTTGTTTTCTTTCCACATCTAATCAATAATTTCAGTTTACACACAATCAGATGATCTCGGAATACTCACCTTTCTAATTCGCTACATTTATTGTTGAATTCAATCGAGTGGGTTAAACATTCCTAATATCACCAACTACCCCAACTTATTTCCCAAAAACTTCAAATTAGATATACACTAAACCCTCCAAACTTTCATGCGAAAATACAGCAATTAGCTGCGTTCCAAGAATAGTGCCAAACTTTCACAATGTAACGAAACACCCCATCAGAATTCAAACAAACAAAAAAAGTAACAGAGAGATAGAAAAAAGAGCCAGTTCTCAGGCATGGGAAACTAATTCAAACCCAAGAATGACATAGGATCTGAAAGACAATGACCTGCTGCTTAAACAATTTCCAGCAAGCTTTCTTCCTAATGTCCGGCATATCGCTCAGGACACCCAATTCCATGGCATTCATGTACCTGTATACAAGCGAACCCAGCTAAAACCTTGTCGAGTTCTATAGGTTAACCCAACTAAAAAAATTCGTAAAACCACATAGTAGTATAAACTCCAAAAATCTACAATAGGTGGGTGTGTGACAGTCTCTTATGAAGAAATAGATCAATAAAGAGTCGGATTATGGAGAAATTAATTGCCTTTGAGAAAGATAAGAGTTGACGAGAGACGTCGCGTGGGACCTGGCGGATAAAGAAGAGGAGGACCATTCTTGGTTGTAAGAAGCCAATTTGGACCACTGGTTCCTGAGGTTTCGCTGCGCGACCGGCCTCCAAAGCCGTGTCACGGAAGGCGGCGGAGGCGTCGATGCAGAAGAAGACTCCGTGCCGTTTTGTTGATGCTTGGACTTCGTTGATTCTTCTGGGGAAGGAAGAGGAGACGATGATGAAGGCTGGGTGCTTGAGGCCGCCATGTTCTCTTCCATCCAAGGTGACCCCGGAGGAGCTATTTTTGTGACGAGGAGTGGACGGGTTAAAGTAGAGCTCGTGTTTCTAAGACGCGAGGTTAATTTGTACTTTTACGACGCCGTGTAGACCAATATGACCGCAGACCAACTCCGATGGATTCATTCATTCTCGCTGTCTCTGTGTGTGTGTGTGTGTGTGTGTGTGTGTGAGAGAGAGAGAGAGAGAGAGAGAGAGGAGATGTCGTCACACAACAATTCGTCATCGTCGGCGGCGAACGACCCTCGCCAGCCGTCGGCCGCGAAGCCATTCGTGGCACCTATGGTATCTCCGCAAGATCTTCCCGTTGACTACTCTGGTTTCATCGCCGTAATCTGCGCCGTTGCTGGCGTCATGTTCAGGGTCCGCTCTCTCTCTCTCCCCTCAACCAATCTTATGTATATATTGGCATATGCAAATTCGATCTGTTTTTAGATATTATGCACAATACATGTGCGGGCCCTATGTATGTTGTTTTCTTAGGGAATTTCGATTGATATCTAGACCTCAGTTTTGTTGATCCATGTCAGGCTACTTGCGCTTAATACATTTACAAGCATATCAGGTGAAGTCTTCGATTATGTTATTCCACGGGGAGGTTTAAGTTTGGAAGAAATGTGATTGCATGATGGGAGAGGTGAGAATTGCAGACAAAGTTACAATTAGGAACATTGGGAGTTAGGATGCTGCCTTCTTCCCTTTGCTCGCCGCTCAGACTCATGTACTTTTCAATTTCAAAACAAAATAGAAATAGAAACTAGGTACGATGGGTGTGAAAAAAGAGTGAGGAAAGCTCGTTTAAATTTACAAGGGAATTTACGAGAATCATAGATATATATTTTGAAAGGGCGAAAGTGGAGTTAAATGTACCGGAGGGGCCAAAATGCTGGAATATTTTGTAAATATCTAAAAATATAGGGTGTAATAGGAATTCAAAAGTTTTGGGGGAATGAACGCCAACACTCCACCTTGTTTCCACCCTTGATCCAAATAACCAACAAAATGTGGTTATGTGGCGCATGCTTCATGTGAGAGTATTCTATTCTAACCGCCTAGACGAGATGAAGCTCTCTTGAAACTCACTAGGGACACAGGTACTATGACATTGACACTAGACGATTGCTTGCTCTTAACCACTTAGTCATGTTATACCCAACGATCTCAGTCTCACTAATACTTCGAGCCAATGAGAGGGTTGTCTTTGAAAAAGAGGTCATACTAGTCATGGATCTGACTTTTCTCATACGGAGAGTAGTTATATTACTCTCCCTTGCCACAAACATTCTTGAACCCTCTTTGGAAAATGATTTGCCTCAGAGTTCAATCTCGTCCTATAGTATTAGCTATGACGACGTTTCATGGGTTATTATACTCTTCCTTTGTACTCAATCTACTTGTTACTGCTTGTCCCACATTGGTTAATCACAACTTTGAAACTAGTTGATGAGTCCGGATGGCCTCTCAATTATGGCCAATTGGTTTTGAATTATATACTTCAAAATGGTACCAGAGCTAGGATTTCGGAGCCTTTTGGACAAGACTCTCTTGATTGATTGCCTCGTTGTTAGTGCCTTAAGCGCACCTTGTCTCATTGTGATCCCTTTATTATAGATCCTTGGTTACCTCTCGATGTGCGGGTTAGGAGTTGTGCGTGCGGGGTAGTGTTAGACCTTGTCCCAAATTGGTTAATTCTGACCTCCAAAACTTATATATGAGCATAGGCTCTCCATTCATTGCTAATTGATTTTGAGTTGGATGCTTTAACACTACTAATTCTTCAGGTCTTATCTTTGCTTCTTCTTCATGTCTTCCTTGAGGATACAAAATCACATCCTATTCCCGACTCCTGATCTTTTGTTTTGCGTGACCCCCAACCCCGCAATCTTATTTGGCATCTGCCCATAATTTACTTGTCCATGTGCTAGTGAAACTTGTTCTTATCCCTAATCATGGAGACCTTTTTCATGTCTCTAAAATTGCACCAACATAATCACTCTATTTCTTCTTATAATCGCCTTCACTATCTATGTGCAGTACAAGCTTGGGTCGTGGCTCGCTCTAATTTTCTGTGCCCAATCACTTGCCAATATGAAGAATATGGAAAATGATATGAAGCAAATCTCAATGGCCATGATGTAAGTAGATCTTATTTGTATATAAGTTATATGTAATATGTATGTCAGGGTTGTTTTGTTTGTATCTTGTGGTGGTATGACATGTTAAATTGGTGGTCTGTCTTGTTTAGATTGCTTGACTAATGAAGACATAGTTTTAGACGTGATTATATGTTGTCTTCTTTTGCGGCCCGCCTCCTAAAGAGAATTGCAGAGATTAACAATATGCTTTCTAAGTAGGAACACGAAACCTTGGAATAGCTAACTGTTACTTGGGGTACTTTTGAAACTATAAATGGTGAAAATTTCACTTCCCATGGAATGACATTATGCAAGTTAAGTTTTGATGATGGGATCAAGACAATATAGAAGAGATATCCAAAACTAAGGAATTTAGCCAAAGTCCACTTTGACCCCTATGGTTATCGCCATGTGCGGATACCATCCTCATGATTCAAAAGTAAGCACATAAACTTCCTGTGCACATAGACCTTTTTCCGTCCATTTTGACGCCAAGTGTGAAACACGCGACTGATAAGCGTGTGAGGCACAGATTTATGTCCATTTTACCCTCAAATGTCTAACAGAACCCACACTCTCTCTTCTCCACCTACAGACCCAGTTCTATCCCCCTTCTCTCTCTCTCTCTCTCTCTCTCTCTGTTTTTGACCATGTCAAGTACTAGTAATTAACAGTGTAGCAAATCCTTGATAGCACATTAACTATTACAAACTAGAATCCAAAAGCAGGTGCTAATTCTAGAAATTAATAGCAGGTAACGTGGGTTAAACATACAAAATTTGATGAGAGTGTAGTCCACCATCAGTACCGGGCATTACTCAGTACCGGGCATACTCAGCTCTGGCATGGGCTTTGGTGCACAAAGATGGCTCACCACCCTACAGAGGCAGTGCAAGTGCTTGGCTATACTCTCTTCCATCTCTTCCAACGAAGATCATTTAGGTTCCACCTTGTTCAAATCACCATTGTTTTCTCTCTTATAAAATTATAATTCGACTCTACTAAAATCCCACTCACAGTAAAAGGGGTTTTCCAAACAAAACGTGATCAAATACTCGAAGATTGAGATGGAGGAAACCCTAGCCTTTACCTTTCTAGCGCAATGAAGCATAAATCTCGATCCTTGTCGCCTTCTTTGTCGATCGACAGATGGAGGAGGGGAAACCCTAAGTTGCCTCTCTCTCTCTCTCTTACTCTTATTGTGTATCAGTCGTTCAATTTTTACGTAGCATAGCTATATATACAAGGGCATTTTAGACATTTCATTGTTTCCGTTAATGGAGTTAGTGTAGAACCCCCTTTTTGAAAGCACAGGTAGGTTCTGTGCTCACTTTTGAACCATGAGGGGTATCTGCACATGGCGATAACCACAGGAGGTCAAAGTGGACTTTGCCCAATTTATTTTAGTAGTCTTAAATTGCTTTGTTGTATTATTGAGTGAGCAGGAGACGAATGATGGAGGCTATCCTCCAATTAGAATTATGGTAGTTCTACGCGGGCTATCCTCCAATTAGAATTATGATAGTTCTACACCCGTGTTCCAGGGAGATAAACACCTTTTAAAACCACTAAAATTAGGAGATTAGTAGTTTTACTCACTTTTACTTAATAGCTGCTGACCATTCGGCCAACGGTCCGAGGTGTCCGAATTATCATCATCAGCCCCCACCTAAATGAAATCGAAAACCTAGAACCCAGTCATGGTTAGCTCCGGCTAACATGTCCCTTTCCGGCATGGATTTGCACCTCCCTTATGTTTTCAAGCGATTTGGGCTCTTTTGGGCATGGTTTTTCAAAGTGATTTCTCTCTCTTCATGATCTGATCGGCATAATAGCTTTGATAGATCTAAATGGGAAATCTTAGAGGTGAATTACCTTTGTCAGTTTAATCAGCAGTAAAGCCAGTTGGAACTGGACTTGGTGTAAAGGGTGCGTTCAAAATTTCAAATTATATCCAACAAAAGGTGAGGTCATGATCATGTGACTCAAGTTTTGATGGAGTTGTCTGACTTCGTTGCTTCTGAGAATTTGATGGGCTTGCCTTTAGAAGAAGGTGATCTAATGGTGTAATTCTAGAGCCTTTCCGTTTATATCGAGGCTGGACCTGTCTTTTGTTGAAGGTTACTTCCTAGTGCTACAATCATGCTTGTCTACTCATACGTTTGGCCCTTTAAGGTTTAACGGAGAAATTGAGGTTGTTGAGACAAGGTATTAAATCTTGTAACAAGGTGGTCTTGGGAAAAGTAGTGTACACAGGTAGACTTGGGGACTAATAGATGAAGGTTTTGGCTTGTTTTGTGTTGTGGGCCTTGCAGCCTTATACCACTAAGCGAGATGCTTGTGGAGTTGTTTCGATTGACTTTGGAAAAATATTTAGTAGAGGGTGGAATCCTTACTTGTGGAAGGGTTTAGAATTTGGTTTAGTTCAAATCCTCAGTTTGGAGAGCTCTAAGGGATTGTGGAAGTCAGTCCATTGATTTTTCCTATTGTTCTTTTATACATCTTAGGTACCAAGGAGTGACCAAGATGTTATGTCATGAAATGGTTCACATTATGCATAGAGGTGTTTTCCATGCGGTGTTATTATCAGGATGTGTGTGGTCGTGAGGACTGAGGACTGAGGACCCATTTCTTGCTTGGGGAGGTGTTTGGAGATGAAAGGTCCCCCGTATGTTTTTTTTTGTTGTTGTTGTTTGGACAGATGATTGCAAGGCTATTTAACTATTTCAACCTTAGGAAGACGAAGAAGTGATTATTGATTGGTGTTGTACATGTAAGAAGGCAAGGCAAGGCAGGGTGCCATCATCTTCTTCTTCATTGTCCCTTACACCAACCCACCTCCGATGCAAAGCGGGCAAGGCCTTCAAAAAGTTCTACTCTCTCCCTCCCTACCCTCACCAAAATACTGTTCTCAACGTTTCTTTTTTTCTATTCTCTGGTTGTCTGATGGTGATCATCAAGTTTTAAGTTTGCTCTTTTCCAGCACTTCTCCCTTGTCTTTGGTTGTCTATTTTGTTATCCCGCCTTTGGCCTTGTTGAATTGTATTATCCCAAGTGCTTCTTTCATCACACAAAACCAAAAACCAGCTAGGAGTATATAGACCTGTGGTGGAATGAAACTCAGTGATTTCTATGATTTGTTGTCCGCATGTTATGTTTTGATATCTATGGATGGGTAAGGGCCAGGGCTAGTGGTGGACTTACCACAAAAATAAAATTTTGCCCCGCCGAGTTCTTAATTATTGTACTTAAACCCTTCCAAAGTCTAAATGATTTTAACCATTATCCATGCTAAAAACAAAATTCCTGCGATCGCCAGTGCCATGAATGATAATTTTGTAAAGCATCCAAGGGGTTTAACTTTACGAATTTATGGTAGCGACGTTGGTTTGTCCTTTTTTATATCCATGTTTACACAAAGGTTTCTGATGGAAGAGGGAAACTGATACACAAGAATAGCTTCTTTGACATCAAATTTACAGTGTCCACAAATTCTGCTATTCGATTTTAAGCATAATTTTATTCTTGCATTGATGAGTTGTTATCATAGAAAACAATTCAACTTAATGATTATTTAGTTGCTGACTTCTTGTAACTTATCCATCTAAACTAGGTTTGCTATAATGGGATTGATGACGAACTACTTCGGACCCGCTCGACCAGGAAAACAAACTTAGGATCCCTTTGATAATGGAGTTGGATTTCCAATCCGAATGTTGTTTCTTTATTCCCTTTCTTTTCCTCTTACTTGTGTCTCAACTTAATTAGCGAAGTTTCGATGGAAAAAATTGGAAGGCAAACTTAAATGTGCCTACGTTACGGTTGATATCTTTTCAGTTTACCTTATAAATTTGCTTCCACAGGTTCATCTTTTTGTTTATGCTTGTTTTGCTTAGGCATAGTGCTGTGGCATCGTTTTTACGGGTGGTATTTGCTTGATGCATTCCTTAGTGATTTGTTTAGAAAACTCTACTAAGACAGGGGCAGAGCCTCCAACTAGTTGAACACGGGGCAACGAAGTGCCCAATCAAAAACAAGTAATCATCTGTTGCATTGCTTATTGAGATATTGTTGCTTTTTTTTATTGGCGAAAATTATTATTATTAGAATAGTTACATAAGCACTTTAGAAGAGAAGTTGAACTTCTGACCTCCTTCCTCCGACACCTAATTGCATCTGTGATACCATCGGGCCATAGACCTCTTGGTGAGATTTTGTGGCTTTTGAATATATGGCGAAGCTTGTAAAGGTCTGTTTGGTTGTCCCAATTTTCTGAATTGCTAACTATTTTAGTTACCCATTATCTAGTTCTTCTGCTTATTGAGTGAGTTTAAGATATCATCTAAACTGGAGAAGCTAGATTCGGTCCTGGGTCCTGCATTCTTGAATCAAGAAAAGCCTTAGAAAATTTTCATTTTGAAGGGAGAAGGCAAAAGCAGATGGAGAACAGTGTATGGTGCTGTGGATATGAGAAATAGGGTCTCCTAGCTGGATGCCTGGATTCGTCAAAATGTGTAAATAACCCGGACACGCAACACTTGGATACGAGATTTGTGTTAGACATGGTTAGTTGGATAGTATCTCATGAGCTAGGCATACAACTCCTATTATGCTCTTGAAAGGATCTACGATAACTAGTAAACATAATAATAATGAAGTTCTTTGGCGTGTCCCATTGGGGTCAAATTGAAAATTAGATGAAAACTGATACCCACGCCTGACAATTGTGCCCAAGTCCATGCAACATACCTCTGCTTCATATATTAGTACCGATGAGGGTCGATCAGTATCAAAGAGAGTGCAAATGCGGGTGATCTTGATTTGGAGTTTCTATTAGAAGGTATCAGAGTGCAGATGTGGTTGATCTTGGTTTGGAGTTGCTCTTTGATTTTTTTTATTTTTTATTTTTGTATCTTTATGATTAATGAAATTTTTTTCGCCATTCAAAAAGTAATCAAAGAGAGTGCCAACTGGATGTGAAAACAGGAAAGCCCTTTGTTTTGGACTTTTAGGAGTTATTATAATAGGAATTTGGTGAGGGAAAAGAAAAAAAAACTACCCCAGCTCTGTTAGATTGACAAGGACAGGATTCAACAAGGCCCAGTTAGCTACAAGGCGGGAAAATCAAATGCAATTGCCCAGTATCAGAGCAAGAGTGGAATCAAATGCAATTGCGACAAAAGTTCCCAAGTCATAAAGCTGTAAATGTAGCTCATGACGAACTCTTAAAAAAGGCTACAACAAAGCGTACATCTTCAATAGATAAACTGCAAAGCGTTATCCTGCAATCAATCCCTAACGCCTAGAATTACAAGAAAGGACAACAATAAAGCACATCTTCAAAAGATTGACACCAGGAATCATCAGCTCCTCCTCCTCAAACCAGTTCAGCCCTTCCCAACCCAGACTCCACAGTCGAGTGAAACTGATTCCCTATGCAAAGAACTGAGATGCCCACCTTTAGCCAGCATGCATGCACACCAAATTCACTCAAACAGTTGTTTCCCTTAAATATGAGAGTTCATCTTACATAAAATGTGTTATTTTTTTAACATTCTTTGATGTTGCATTGAATTGATGTGTGTCATTGTTATTTTATGTACCTGATCAGATGAACTCTATTTTAAAATATTTGAAAATAATACTTGTAGGAGATGTCAGCTTGATTGGCGGGGCGGCCAACAGTAGAGAAGGAGAATTCATTTAAACCGTGTTCAAAACGTGTTACGTCTAAAGGCACGGGCAATCACTAGTGAATAGATATGACCAAACAAAAAAGTGTGACTATTTGGGTAAAATATAGTAGACATGGATATTATGAATAAAAATGATTAGTGATTTTAATCAATGAGATCTTGGCCAACGATCACGATCCATGCCTATATAAATTAAGGCAAGTCTACCATTTCAGATCCTTGGAACAATCATGATTGTTCTTTCTTTCTAGAATTATTTCCTAAACTTATTCTTGGCGGGCTCGCAAAATTTGAAGTTATTTTGGCCTTTCTTCGTAAGCGTATGGCGTAGTTAGACATAAGTCCTTAAGACTGGACGTCACTGTTTCTTTGAGATGATTTCGCGGTTACCAGGTGCACACCAAATCCACTAAAATTAGTGCGGCAAATATAGTGTTAAGGATAACATCTTTGATGTTTTGTGAATAGGCCAACTCACAATTGAGAAGGCCAAAAAGTATTGCGATTAGATTGACCCAATGATGTATCCATTGATAAATAGGTCAGCCTGAGGTTTAAGCAAAGGACACGACCAAATCTTTATTTAGATTTCAAGGAACCAAAGATAAATCCGTAATATTCCTTTGGTTAAATGCATTTTAGTATATAATGTGTTGATTAAAATGTCACTTGCCTTAAAATGCTGAAAAACGATAGTTGTGTGTTCCATTGTACAATCAACTATCTTTACCGACTTATTAACGTGTATTTTACTGCTATTGTTAAAACTTACCATGGATATATATATATATATATATATATATATATATATATATATATATATATGATTTAGAAGCAAGAATGTCATGATTTGCCAGGGCATGTTTTGCCAAAGGCTTTGCCAAATTATGATTTGTTTGGACGGCATTCCATGTTGTAGGGGACGACAAACAGGCTAGTGCAGACATAAGGTTATATGGTTCGCGGTGCAGCCAGACACCACACGAGGTATCATACCATCTATCCATGATGGTATTGTGACCCACTCTCTTTTGGCTATAAATGACCGAAGGTTCCTGCGACGTCAAAATATGTCTTACTATTGGGTAGGAACCTGGTTCCGATAGACTCAAGTCTCAACTAAGAGGCCAACAAGTCAAAATCTTGTGGAACGCAAGTATTGATTTGTTTCCCCCTCGTGCATATGATGTCTATGCAACATTTAGATCACACTTGGAGAGGAAAACACAAAACAAAACAAAACGGTGGTTTTGAAGTTCGAAATCCAAACAATTGAGCTGTTTCGCTTTGCATGTAGAAGTTCGAAGTTTGAAGGACAAAACTTGAATTCTGGTTGACATTGATAAAATAAAAGAGACACTGAAAACCTTGCAAATTCGCACAGAAACTAGAAATCTTGCAAAATCCGCACAGAAATGACATTCGCATTCATATAAATAACTCCTTTGGTTCAAAATTTATGAGATCAAGTAACAATACATGCCAAGTTTGAAAAGACAAATGGACTAGGGCTCCAACCGAGAAGTACAGAAATAAACTAAACTCTAAGCTTAAACTCTTAATATGCTTTCACGGAGTAACGATAACAGAAGATAATTACTTTATTCATCATGGCGCAATGACAAATAGGGGCTGCAAAAGAGGAATTGGAAGTGTTAGACAACAATACTCTGAATTTGATAAATAAAGAAAGGGAACTAAATGGAGAGAGAGAGAGAGAGAGAGAGAGAGAGAGAGAGAGACCGTGTCAACACTAACTGGTTTCCCATCACTTGCAAGTACTTCGACTATAGTTCCAGATCGATCAGACTGCCACAAAATATCAAAAAGGCAAAGCTCTAGTTAATATCGAGGCATGCGTTGCTTTTGCACGAATTTTATGTGTAAAGTATTTGGGGTCCTTTTAGTGTGCTATGTAGAAAAGGATCCAAACGATTGGAGAATCACCAATCGAGATTTTGGAACTAAACACTACTACTACTCCTCGAAGTTGGAGGTAATCTAACACTAATATATGTCTCATTTCCACAGCATTTCAAAAACCAACACTGATGTTCTATCAATATAATATTGTCAAGATGCCCTGTCTAAAGAACAAAAAGGGCCCAATTCAAACTTCCCAGTTATCCCTTTCAGAAATTTTCCAGCTAAGTTTTTTTTCCCTTTCTTTGGTTCAACAAGCATAAGGAAAATAACAAACTCGTACATAAGATTGGTAATCAGAATCGAAACAAAATTATAAATAAAGCAAGATACTTACTTCAATCTCATTCATCAATTTCATGGCCTCAACGATGCAAAGAACCTGGCCTTTCTGGACCACATCTCCTTCCTGGAGAACCCGAATCATAATTAGTAATAAGGAAAAAGTTGGCTTATCTATTTTATGGCACTTTTGCAGTATCTGTGATTCTGTGACTATGAATTATAACATAGGAAAAATTAGGGGAATAAAGTTTCTTCTTACAGGGGAATTTGAAGAGAAATTTTGATCAATGGGTATGATAAACAGTAAGACATTGAAATGCTAAAACAATTGTACTAGATCAAAACTGCATCAGATCAGAAAGGAGAATGATTATGTATTTTGTTCTTGAACTGTTGCGGCAATAAGTGTCACAAATTCAAATCATAATCTCCCTGCAAACAGGCCCTCCCTGAGGGCAAGCAAGCAACACACCTGCTTTGGGAAATTGGCCCCACTTTGACATGTTGCATGCATATCAATAAAAAATATATCCACGTTGTATACTAAAGGAGAATCTAGTGCAGTGGTGCGCATTTAGCTTTCATTTTCGTGGGGTCATTGGTTCAAATCTCACTGAAAGCTCCATTTTACTGTTGTTACCATTTTCAGGTGCCTAATGCATTGTATACCCGAACCATAGTCACTTGAATTATGAGGTATATACTATATTGTCCCAATCTCATGAACTCGTTGTGGGACTCTGGGCCCCCCAAAACCTCAAGGCCGGCACTGCTTGCAAATACACCAATGATGCTTATGAACCCACCAAATCAAAAGCCACGAGAATACATGCACTTGCACACCCAAGTACGGAAATCAATAAATATATACCTTCACAAAAGGAGGAGCTCCTGGAGCAGGACAACGATAAAATGTTCCAGCCATTGGGCATTTCATAGGAGGATGGGACGATTTTGGCTTTGCAGGGCTGGGCAGTGCTGGTGCTGAAACTGGAGGTGAGGGAGCAGGAGCTGCAGAAACAGGAGCGGCAGAAGCTGGAGCACTGACCGGTGCTGGAGGCATTTGAAATGGCCACATAGCTTGGGGAGCAGATGATTGCATCATAACCGTAGGAGGTGGAGCAGCTTGCTGTTGCAAAGCTTCTTTTTTTCTTATGATGAGTTCACAACCCTGCTGCTTTAGATGCAGCTCCACAATGTCTCTCGAATCTACAAGCCTGATGAAGAAAATAATATAACTCTCCAAGGATGAAAACATATGGTACATGGAATCTTCTACATACATAAAGTACCCGTGTCAAACACTAAATACTCAGATACACGTATGGGATAAGGGTGCATAATCTGTGTCCGACATATTAAGTTGGACATTCAACTAGAAATCCCATTTTAGTTTCACTTTGCGATGAACTATGAATAGAAATGTTATGGTATGCAATGAAACGCCTCAAGGCACTAGAAGCCATTTCCCCTTGAAAATAAATGAATGAGATGGATATAAGATGAATCACCCATGAAAAAGATATTCTGCCTCGTATATAAACATTTTGTGGACAGAAGCATGGGGTTTCAACATACTCAACAATGTCTTGCACTTGGGTCATAAATGCTGTAATGGATGATGCATCTGGAACAATATTTTCAGCAGTAGATTCCTCTGCCTTTGTCTCAGGAACAGGTGCACAATTTGAGGATTCCTTGATAGCAACCTTACATGCGAAGAGTAGGTTTAGATAAAGCATAAAGCCAATATAAATATACGAATGCAATATAAACGAGTGAGGAGGCATATTGAAGTGCAATAATTCTTTATCTGCCTGTAGCTTACCTCGTTAAGCTGGGCAGACACCTTGAAAGCACCAGATTGCCTGTGCCTAGACCCCTGCCAAAGAGTTACAACAAAATGTAAGAATATCAAAACCAAAGCCATAGCAATCAGATAACAGACCAGATAGCAAATGACTAGTCCCGAAGAAAGAGGCTGAAGAATTGGCGATAAATGTTGACTCCATGGATAACTTAAGATCACCAAGAGTTGAGTTTTGTTCACCCTCCACTTAAGAGGGTGAACATCACCCTCCTTCCTATTAGTTGAAATGGTGTGGATCCCACCACAAAATGATGTCATGCTTACCAAAAAGTGCATTGCATGGTAAGCATGATATCACTTTTTGGTGGGATCCACACTATTTCAACCAATAAGAGGGAGGGTAATGGTCACCCTCTTTTAAAGAGGGTGAACAAAATTGCACTCGATTAACAACCACAAAAACTCAAACAGGGATAACAAATTCTCTCAGTTACCCTTGCATCCACCCTAGTTATTCATGAATAAAAACCTACAATATGATGAAGTAAAAGTTAGTGTCTGATGCTGTCCCACTTCCACTTCCCTTTCACCCATCTTTTGCTTTTATAGATGAATTCTATTCCAACTTTTGCCAAGGTGCACACTAAATAAGCTCATAAAGAGTTTGTGCAAACAGGTTCTTTATGCCATTGACTTTGACAAAAATAAAAGCCATCATATCTATGTTAGCTCCTAAGCTCCAATTAACGTATATTAAATCAACCCACATACTCACAGTGCCAGGAACAATTCAGTACTCACAAACAGACTAAGAAGATGCACAAATATGTAACTCATTTATCTTTGAGTAGATGCACGAAGTGTTGGGCTACTAAGAAACAAGAAGCGAGTAAGATTTGCGTAGCTGAAATAAGAATGTTGAGATGGATGTGTGGTAAGACTGTGAGATAAAATTAGAAAAAAACCCTTCACGAGATGGTACGGGCCGTACGGCTAGCATTGCTAGAAGATACAGTGAGACAAAATTGAATAAAGCGGTTTGGACATGTCTATCGTAGATCAGTGTACGGAAAAGATCTACCATCTGCGTTTGTTGGATATCACGGAACACCAAGCCCTTAATAGTGGAAAAAATGGATTCATATTAATTGGGACCAAAAGACTTACTTAGTTTGGTAGGTAATCATCTTCTGAGTAGATAATCACTCCCTAAGTGGTTTGAATTCCCTAGGTGATAGAAATAAATACTCCAGTATCTCATCTACTCTACAATACGTCTACCACGTCAGGTTGAAATTCCAACTCTCCCCTACATTGCACTCTCTTTCCAACCGATAATCGATCCCTCCTAGTTCTCTCTAAGGCACTATTACAGTCCTAAGGATTAGAAATGTTTGAAGCAATGTGGAAAACATTCTAGAGAGGAATTTTTGTCCCCCAAAATCTGAAACCTTTGGTAACAAATTATGTACCACCAGCTCGTACTATTTGCATTTTCAACACGAACGTAACGCGTCTAAGGCGTGCTCCGACCCCATAGCACGTCATTAACATCCCAACTCATCTAAAAGCTCGAGCAATATTACCTATCAGCTATATATCTGAACAAAGATCGAATTCTTTTCCAGAAACCACAAGCTCACAATTCCAATTATGCCAATTGAGGTTTTAACTCTTCGCAATACTGAAGATAGTGAAGGAATTAACCTGAAACCTGAGGGAAGATCCAGCGATCGAGGTCGGCTTGAACGCGACGGCGCATTGCTGGGGCTGTTGCTTCGGGGCGGGGCTCGGGGCGGCGAGGAGGGCAGATGATTTAGGGCAGGGAACGGTGAAAGAGGCCATGGACGACGATCGACTGGATTGCGCTGCGACGGGTCGAGAATCCTGGTTTGTAGGAGCGGAATTTGCTAGAGGGCGGAGAGATCGAGTGAGGAAGTCAAAGAAATGATAGAGAGAGGTGATGATTATAGAGAGTGTGATTATATAGGTGGGGCGATAGATACGATGGGAGGTGGGGGGGTTTTTTAGGTTTTAGAGAGAGAGGGGAGGAGAGAGAGAGAGAAGTGATACAGATGGTGGTTGAAGACAGTTGAATAGGGGACGAGACCTAGACAACTGGCATGTTTGTTACTACTGGTAGTGGTGTTACTATTGGGAGTTGGGGGCTGCTGTCCGTTCAAGGGACAGCAGCGTGCTGTTCCGGTTGAGGGGGCCCCACTTTGGTTTTGCCCGATGATCAGAAGCGTTCACTTCGTAGAGCTCGTTGAGTTGAGTAAATATTTGAAAAAATCAGCTCGATTGAATATCATTAAGTGCCTAATCGAAACCTTTTTGTCTTGAAAAGAATGGATTCAAAACACTTAATCAAATCTACTAGAACCTATTATTGGAAAGTTATGTGTGCTCTGATCAGAGACTTAAAGATATCCAATCAAATTGATTTTTTGGATACTTGATGAGCTCTACGAAGTGAACATTTCCGATCGTTGGACCAATACCAGAGCGGGGCCCCCTTGGCCCGGACTGCACCCTGCTATCCCTTGATGGGACAGCAGCCCCCAAGTCCGTTAATATTGTTTATGATTTGATTTTTTATTTTAAAAAAAAATATTTTCACACACTTTATAGTGGACTCGGCTCAGGTCCGTTTCTTGCCCTCCAATCTGGTCTAGTTTCGACAATTTGTGGGTTCTTTCCGGATTCACAACAATGATCGAAATCGTTCATTTTTTATAAATCGTAAAAAATATAGGCCGTGTCAGAAATCACATAGATCGGATACCGTTTGATGTGACTTCGAAATGCATTAATCTTGTGATAATAAATGTGTGCAACACTGAATTGCAACCCGTTTAACACATTTATCGGAAGCTTAATGCATTAAAAAATCCTATCTAATGGTACCGGATCGACGTGATTTTTGACATGGTCAATGTTATTGATAAGTTCTAAAAAGTGAACGGTTTTGATCATTATCGTAAGCCTGGAAAAGGTCTACAAATTGTCGAAACTGGACAGCGGACCAAAGGGGAAGAACTGGACCAGAGCTGAGTCCCTTGATAGTAGTAGTAGGGCCCGTTTCGGTTTCCTTTCTTTTTCCAAAGCTTTCTTTTTTTTAAATTTCAAACTCAAATATAACGAAAATGAAAAATAATTTTTTAATTTTTTTTGCACCATATTAAAGATCTCAATGAGATCTATCAAACAAGATCAATAGTGAAAAGAAAATTATTTGCATAAATACATGATTTTTGAGCTTGAAATTTACCTTCCTTTTTCAAAACCCACTTTTTTCCAAAGTGGAACGGGCCCGTAGTATCATAGCGAGTACTATCATAAGCGGGATGGTGCAGCGCCTGCACTCAATTTCACCATTCAAAAGTGTTATGGCTAATTTGGATTTTAAAAAAATTATTCCTCGAAAGAGTTTTTTAAAAATTTGGACCATTAATTGTTAAGATAAACGGTGGAGACTCCGAACAAAGCACTGTTCCGTGTAGGGCACCAGTGGCGTGGGGCGCTACAGGGCCCTCAAATCCCATACTATCATGGTATTTAAATTAAAGGTTCTTCATTGTGGACTTAGGGGGGAAAAAAATCTCCATATATAATAATATTGATTTCGTCCCCACTTGTTGACCTGTTTAGGCAATTTTTTTTCATTTTACGAGACAAATTCATTCTCTCAAAATACATTACTTTTAATTCGAAAAATAAATATTTATTTTAATTAGTGGAATGAGGCCTTAAAATTTTAGTTAGTGGAATGGCGCTTGTTGTATTTTATTAAATTTAATAGAAAAGAGTAAACTCATTACTATCTTTTTTTACATTTACTGGGAGAAATATCCATGATGTTTAAAATAAATAAATAAAAAAAAAAAAAAAAAACCCTTATCGACCGGGTTTTTTGTTGGTCTATATGAGCATTGGAGCCCACAGACTAATCAACCCTTGTCACTTGGGCTCAGAACCCAACTCGGCCCGCCTTAACGGCCCACAGTTCCATTACAGACGCCTCCAACTATAAACCCTAGCTGGCTTCATTTCCCTACCTTATCGTTTCTTACGAGCGCACAGGAACACTAAAGCCTCTCGCTAGAGCTCAGGACAGATCCGCCGCCGCCGCACAGTCGCAGCATCAGTAGCAGAAATGGGAGTAGAAATGGAGGCAGCGAAAACTGTCAAGGATGTCTCTCCTCACGAGTTCGTCAAGGCCTATTCCTCCCACCTCAAGCGCTCCGGCAAGGTCTCTCTCTCTCTCTCTCTCTCTCTCTCTCTCTGCGTCTCAGTGTGTTTATACGCATTTTGAGCTAGGTTGTATGCGTTTGTTTTAGGGTTGAAGCTCGATTTTAGACGGCGATGATTACATATGCGTAATGGAGTAGTAGCATAATATTGGAGATATATAATTGGGTTCTTGTTCGAGGGTGTCTTCTATTTTTGATTGATCGATGTGTGAGAATACGTTCTGATCCAATGACAGATCAATTGTTTTTTTTTTTTTTTTGTTATAGAACCAACTCAAGCATGTATAGATATGTAATTGCGATGATAATTATGTATGCGCTATGGAGTTTAATGATGATGGGAGCGTAGAAAAGGTTGGACAAGTATTTGTTGGTTTCTCGATCAGCATTCTCTTCTATTCAGTGTTCTAAGAGTCGCGCTAGGCTGGAGGAAGAGGGGCTCCTGGTGTCTAGAGGCTGACCCGACTAACTTTCTAGGTGGCCAACCAGTCGGTGCATAGGACGTTCATCTGGGCGTTGGACCCTTGCCTTGTGCCGACTAGTGGGCCGCCAGACCAATTTTTAGAACAGAGGCACTCTAACAGGAAAACCCCAACTCATCCTAAATTGGAATGAAAGATTTTATTAATAGCATAGTTTGAAATTGGGAAGGCGCAAAATGGCCTCAATATATAAATTTACGAGTCTTCCTTGATTTGAGTAAATATTTGAGTGTAACTCAATTTAATTTGGGTTGGAGTCAAGGAGTGATTTGAGTGAAGGTTGTTTTAAGGGGGTTTGCTCAAATTTGTGTTTCAGTGGAGATTCGACTTTTGAGCTGGGTCAGGAGATGCTTTTCTGGTGCCTTTTGTTTAATAAACTTACTTATTGTTAATTTGCATGAATCACTGTGTATCCTATGCTGTCTATTGTAGTGTTTTCACACTAAATTCTGGATGTAGGAGTGAATCGTAGGTCATCTTATATGCTAGAGGGATAACTTGCTCTTTGTTTGTGCATTCATCATTGGCCTGTTTTTCATTTCTCTAACTTTGTTTAGTGTCTAGGTTTCATATTTGTATTCGCATATCTTTTTGGTCAAATTTGGAAATAATAACGGTAGTTGGATGCTGGGTATGATGAGAAGGTTGGACTTATGCTTCAGTTCTTGTGTACTTTCTATTTACAGTTGCCAGTGTGGGAGTGCGAGGTCAGTGAGCTGTCGTCCATAATTACACGAAAATGAGCGTGTTGCATATTGGAATCCAATTTTATGCTTTACTACTAAATTTGTACGGAGAAAATGCTCCCAACTCCCAACATTGGATACATAAGAAATATGGCCAGTATGCGACGTTGTATTGTTTGAATCTTTGCCCCTGATAGCTACTGCACTTTCTCTCGAAGATTGTGTTAGCAATGTGATTAGTAAATGTCTTGTGGGGGGTTTTGAGCCATTGCTCTTATGTTGTTTTGGTAACTTTTAAAGAGTACAATGTTTGCAAGTGCGTGTATTGGGGGGATGATCAATGATATTGGAAATGCCAACTTTTGCTGTGCTGTACTCAAGATTGTAACCTTCACCTTTATTCTCATTGTTATTGTGGGGTCATTACAGTGTAGCAACTTCATGGCCATATGGTGATGTGCAATATTTGTATACAATGTCACTGACTCATCCGAGAACTTGGGAACTTACAAGACAGACAACTGTATGATTGCCCTAACGTTATTTGTGGTCCTTTCTAATGGTCTGTTTGATATTCCTTTGCTCTATGATAGATGGAGTTACCGCAGTGGACAGACATTGTGAAGACTGGTACGTTCAAGGAGCTTGCTCCATATGACCCTGATTGGTACTACATTAGAGCTGGTGCGTGATTCTTCATTTTGCCTTCATCCATTGCGCCCATGAGCGCACGCATGTAATTTGTCCATGCATGTAATTCGCGTATAACTCAAACCTGATTTGCGCGGCAGCTTCTATGGCAAGGAAAATCTATCTCAGGGGCGGCCTTGGTGTTGGAGCTTTCCGGAGGATCTATGGTGGGAGCAAGAGAAATGGCAGTCGCCCACCCCATTTCTGCAAGAGCAGTGGCTCTGTTGCAAGACACATCCTTCAACAATTGCAGAACATGAACATCATTGACTTTGACGCGAAGGGGTAAGCTTCTCTATACACCTTTTGGGTTTAACGATTCATGCTCTATCCACTACTGTGCAACATTGCCACTGCTCTTTCATTTTTCTGATGACCACATAAAAAATGTGAGACAACCCACCAGGGCCTGACCTTTTTCTCATTTCGTCCATTGTTCTGGAAGTTATGATTTTATGGTGTGTTGTTTCACACTGGACTAAAATGCACTAGCATTATCCCGTGTCATACATGGGCCTTCTGATTTATGACTACTTGTAAAATTAGATTCATTAGTAGTTTGAACACAAAATTACATACGAATATTATTTTTGAAATACTAAAAGTATCAATTGATTTTATGGTGTGTTGCTTCCCAATGGACTAAATTGCACAACCATTGTCCGGTGTTATGCATGGGCCTTCTGATTTATGAATACATGTAAAATTAGATTCATTAGTAATTTGAACAAAAAATTACATACGAATATTATTTTTGAAATACTAAATGTATCAATTGGTTTTACCTCACAAATAAGAAAATAGGTGAGAGTTACAAAGTTTCATACAAATTGATAGGAATGATAAGTAAGACTCAGCAAATGAAATAAGTGGAGAGAATATGTGATTTTTCGTTTTATTTTTTATTCTGAAATTTCAGAATCTAGAATTTCTGATGTCGCCCATTGAATGCATTAACATTGCCATGCTGTGTTAGGCCTATAACAAAGTGTTGAACCTCATAGAAGGATTTCAGGCGCCATATGTTCATGTATATTGCAGATGAGATGACAACTGATTTTTTCCATTTTATTCACTTTAAAAAAAACAGTATTAACAGTTAGGGTATGGAACATTTGCACAGTCAGTTCTATCGGTTGTAATATTATTGGCTTTTGGGAAGCGGGTATTTTTCAGTTTGAGATACTAACTCTATGTTCGGAGTACTCTTTTACCCTGTTCTTCGGTGATTGAATTTATTACATTTTGAAAATTATTCTTGTGTATCAGTGGGAGGAAAATCACATCGAGCGGCCAGCGTGATCTTGATCAAGTTGCTGGAAGGATCGTGGTTGCCATTCCCCAGTGAGGGAGAGAGAGATGGAATCAAGCGTCTTTATGCGCAGCATTGGATACCCTGAATTATAAGTTTGGTTGTTCGGATGAGAGTAGATTTAGTGTACTGTTTGCACACAACAATTTTTCCCTGATCGTTTGCCTGGTACTTCATGATGAAGATGTCTATTTTTGGATTTGATGCTTTTGTTGTCAACTTGGGTTTTATGATCTTTAATTTGTGAGCTCATTTCCAGGAAGATTTTTTTAGAGCGCAAAATATATACAGAGAACTAGTTCAACGAAAATCATTTTGCACCACTGCTGCTTGTTTAGGGCATCTCCAGCCCCAGCCCATTTTTTGCTCAAATTAAGGCTCTCTTTGGTATGAACCAAAGTTGTCAAATCCGTTCCGTACCGGCCGGTATCGGCCGGTACGTACCGTACCGGAGCGCAAACGGAACGCAAAATGGTCAGATCCGTTCCGGTTGGAATACCGGTCTATTTCGGCCTGTACCGGGTGTACCGGCCTGTACCGGTCTGTTCCGGCCATATTCCGGTGTTCCGGCCGGTACGTAATTACAATTTTTTTTTTTTTTACATTTTGTTTATGTTTACACTTAAAATTTTAAAAAATAGTAGAAATATATTAAATATATATATATATAATATTAATTGCGGTAAATCCGGAACGGTACCGGAATACAGTCCGGTACCGGTACGTACCATTCCAGTAGTGAAAACGGTACGCTGGCCGGTACGGTATTGACAACTTTGGTATGAACAATTCAATTTTTAACCCTAACCACCGTCCTCTGCCACTCACCGCCGCTGGAATTGCGACACTCGGGTCTCTCTTTCTCTCTCTCGAACACTACATGCCACTCACTGCCACCGGAATTGTAACACTCAGGTCTCTCTTTCTCTCTCTCCATCACTACATGCCACTTACTGCCGCTGTAACTGTAACACTCAGGTATCTCTCCCTCCAACCACTACATGCCATTCGCCACCGCCGAAACTGTAACACCTAGGTCTCTCTCCCTCCTACCACTAAAAGCTACAATCTGTATTCTGCTACCCTGGCCGGAATTGCCGTCGCCGCCAATCCTTGTTGGAGTTGATGACGACGACGACTGTTGTAGTGCATTCAATCTCCGTCATTGCTTGCTCTATAGTGACCATCAAGTTATATTTTCTGGGTGCTATATTTGCTATGCAGGATTTAATATTTCACTAATCTAAAGTATTTATATGCTATACCTATATGCGGTGGGTACCACTATTTTATACCACCTCCGTCCCAAATTGTTGTCTCTCTTTCCTTTTTGTGGCATCTCAAAAAATTGTTCATATATTTTTTTTAATTTATAGTAATATTTTATGGATTCAATAGGGTTCGGTAGATTTCAATTAATTTTTGTTAAACAAAGACTTGAAAATCATAAAAAGCAGTATTATAGATGGTGGATTATAGACATCTTTTTTGAGAGGTTCCAAAAAGAAAACATGCACAATTTGGAACGAATGAAATATTAAATTATATTGCAAAAGTTTGTTGATATGGGTCTTACAAAGATTATCTCATTTAACGAGGAAAATGGCATAAAAACATTATGGGTCCGACAAATATTATATATTTACATACGCATTTGATTTTTATTTTATAAAACGGGTCCCATAGGGAAAGGATTTAAAGGTATTGAAAGTGATTTTTTTGAATTCTGCAAACTACGATTAAAAATCGCCTCTCCGCTTTTATAGATATGGATATAGATAATCAAACAAGCATTACAAACCAAACAAAGTAACAAGTCAAGTTTAAACAACTCAGTCACCAGCTTCTTATAATCCTAGTAGTATCTTGAACGAAAACAAAATACAAAACAACGTTCACTTGAATTTTCTACACGTTCATAGTTATTTTTTAAATTAAATAAAAACAAAATACAAAAAAAAGCAAAACAAAAATGTGCGAACGTCAATTGTAAACCCACACACAGTAACGTCAATTGTTGACCCGCAGGACCCACACCCCTCCCCTCCAACACGCTTCGGTGTAGAAGTAGACCGCGCCTCTTGCGCGTCCATGTCCCAAAAAGCGACGCGTTTGTTTGAAATAAAACGAACAAGTGGGGCCCAACTCTCCTATCTCTCACCCGAAAACACTTTTAACGGGTGAGAACCGATAGAGTACCGATCAATTGTGAGACTTAAAATAATTGTGAGACTTAAAATAAAACGAATCGATGAAAAATATCACCCGGAAAACACTACAAGAATCGACAGGAAAGAACCGATGGAATATCGACCAATTGTGGACCCCACAATTGTTTTTGGTATCCATTTGTACCTTTCCCTGTCGGTCCCGGCATTAGGGATTTCGCCAGGTGTTAATTCCTTGCGGGGAGAATCTACGCATCTGGGCGCTCTAGACTCCCCCACGCTACGTCCCCTTCACGGAATCTTTACCCCGTCGTGAGAGAGAGGAAGAGAATCTATAAAGCTGAAAAAGAAAAGGTAAAAATAAGCGCAAAAAAAATTCTACAAATCAAAAACTATTAATAGGCCTGTTGCTTTACGATTCCGTCTGGGGAGATTTTGAGAGTTACTCACCTTTCCTGTTTCGAACATCCATCCGCCTTCTATTTATCTCTCTCGTTTCTCTCTCTAGGGTTTGCCCTTGATCTCAACGTCGCTGCCAGACTTTTTACTCTGTAAGTGTTTTCTCTAATCTTCTGTCACTATTGTTTGTTTGATCCTAATGTGTCAAAATGAATTGTGTAACGGAGGAGGGGGTGATATGCTATGTATGGAAAATCAATTTGATTCGAAACCTCCCAGTTGCTATCAATTCCTTTGGGACTAGTTGATACGGGGCTTTGCCTGTGCTTTAATTGGGGTCCTTCTAGTGGAGGGTGGGATTGGTCATAGGATTAGTCGAGGTGTGCCTAAGTTGTCCCGAACAATTGAGTTATGTAAAAAGAGGAGAGAAGCACCGGAATAGATAGGGTTCAGTGAATGGTAAAAATATGACACTGAATGCGACGAAATTATTAGAAACTGGGAGGAAGATTAGTAGAGGAGAAACTTAGTATATGGGATGCATTTTTTTTGTAATGGTAGCGATAGAAATAGCAAGATAAGACACCAAAAGTGAGCAGTTTCTCTACTGGGTTCGAGTACTGACAAAGATGGAGAGATTGAGAATGTTGGAACATAAAATCAAATAGGTTGGCTCAACTAGCGGGGTGCTTCTAGCCCTTACCAAAGTGGAATGAAGAAATTATTGAAAGATAACATTGTCTTGTGCGAGAAATGGTTGGGCAACCAGTAAATAACACATGATTGAAAAGTGAGTGCAGCTGAGATGAGAATGTACAGATGGATGTGTTTATTATAGGAGAGAGAGATTAGATGTCATAGCATTTTTGAAATGGTAGGGGTGGTATCAGTTGAAGATAAGTTGAGAAAAAATACAAATTAAGATGACTTTATGACAAACAACGATGGTGGAAATGCTTGGGGAGGGGAAGACTTATATTGGCATGTAATATTTAGGGGAAAAAATAGGTGAATCTATTCATCTCTATACAGCTATGGAGAAAATGATTCTGTTAGGATTATTGCTATATTTAGACAATTTCACCAGGAAAATGCGGAGTTTTTATTCATCTAATAATTTCGTATTTGGATAAGCTATTTGTTACTTTGTATTCAGATTGTTTTAGGTTCATGGAGAGTAAAATCAAGCTTCCGAGTGCAATAGTTGTTACTACTACTGTACTTGTAATGCTTGGTCTTAGACTCCTAGCTTTTCTTTTTACCCTTGTTGAGTAGCATGAGATGATGGTGGTCTGCATTGGACCTAATTGTAATCTGTTTTCCTTGCAAAATTTTATTCCACTTAAATGATTCTACAGCCTGAATAAGTGGTGTTTGAGCTTGTCATCCCACAAGATATGGGTGCCATGATTACATTATCAGTCATGCATTTATATGTGATGCACATGTCATAATTTTGAACTCAGGAAGTCTTTTTGCGAGCCGTATAGTCCAATAATACCACTTACTGGTAAATAGCGCAATAACAGCGCCCCTAGTCTGCAAACTACCCCTTCCACAATAAAATTCTGCCCTCAGATCCCAGGACTTCTCCCATTTCAAGGTCTGCCCTCAATCCTTGGACTACGCAAAGCTGCTAGTCATTAAGCTAGCTAGCCGTTCCTCCTCCGTCTGACGGAATACTTTCTTTCTTTCACAACAACCTTCACAGCTCTCGGCTGAGTCTGACAGCTTAGAGGTTTCTCTGATCAGGAAATTGATTCTCCTCGTTTTCCCTAAATCTGATTTGGCAGGCCTGGCAGAACTTGGCAAGCTTTACAGTGTAGGGGCGAGGTCACCATACTAATATATAGATGGTTTGAATCAAGCGAAACCAAAGGCATTCGTTGGCACCCAAGATGCTAAGGAATCAGAGACTTTTGGAAGGAAACGAACATGGCACGGCACTTGCTGTAAAATGGGTTCGCTAAGGACTAAGCAGTAAGGATAGGGTCTTGCATATCACACTCAAGGTTTTAAATGGTAATGGTAGTTGTGTACAGGTAGCGGGAGTACTAGTTATCAAAAAAATCAAATAACGGTAGCGGGAGTACCGGGCGATTCGTACCGGGAATCAGATGCAGCGATCGTGAACTTTTTGAAATAATTTTTGGTGTCAAAGCAGTTAAAGCAGTCATACTGGTCAAATATCAATCATGAAGCTAACAAAATTCAGATACAAAGTGATACCTATAGCGGCCGCTAGTTGCAGGATCGCTTTGGTTTTAGTGAATTTTGCTCGTTTGGAAGGAAGTGCACCGTGTTGGGAATTATTGTAGGATTCCTTTGGTTTCGTTGAATTTACCTTTTCGGAAGGAAAAAGTGTAGCATATATCGGAACATGCATTCCACAACATAAATGGCAAGTGTAGTTGGCTATTTAATTTTCCTAGTAACACTGCAGCTGATGACTACCTTTTAGTCAGGAAGTTTTCTTTTTTGTGTGCCTGTGGCTTGATAAATCTTAAAAATCCATTTCAATTCTATTTCTGGTGTGTGCATCAAACAACTTGTTTGAAATAGGCGTTCAGGCCACTTTTCTTGAATGCAACTTTGGGCAGAAAAACATTGCAAAGTGCAAACCTTTCTAGGTGGATGGGCTCTTGTATAAATTTAAATTTTGATTTTCAAACAAGTTAAGCTTTGAAATATTTTTGCGAATTTACCTTGTAATTTCGGCCACGTATTTAGCTATGGTGAATCATGTTGTGCTATTGGTGTTGAACCAGATATTAGCATTCCCATTCTGGACCTAACACTGTTTTTTTTTTTTTTTTTGCAGGCAATTGGTAGTTTATCTTTCCCTCTGAGTTGCTCTCAAGTTTTGTGCATTTCCACCAGCTTCAATATTAAGTTGTTGTTTTTGGTCAGATTAGAGGGTTAATGTATGAATGAATTGTTTTTTTTTTTTTTTTGTTTCTTCTTGGAATGAAGTTTAGAAGAATCACAACTATACCGCTTTTCTGAAGGAGCGGTTGGGCTTCAACTCACTTTATACTGAATGCAAGACAGTAGTAATTTGTTTTTGGATTTTTGGTAATGTTAGGATGGGAGCAAGGTGGAATTTTTTTATGTAGATATTAGGAATGATTTTGCTCCGAAGAGTTGTTTGTCAATATGATGTTGGTTGGTTCCTAGTCTGCATGTAGGATCCAAAATTCTTAAGTGTTTAAAGAAGAATGGATGAGGACCGAGCACCTGCTTTCGTGCTTCCAAGTTGGATCGGACAGAATCAATCTGAGATGGCGGAATCTCGTCTCTTCATCATTTCTTGCTTTATTGCTGGCTTAATTGGGATCCTGACTATAGCCTACACTGCCTTCCAATGGAGAAGAAACATCAACTTGAGTTGGATGAAAGCTATAGCTAGGTCGAAGAAAAACCCAAAGGCAAGGAATAAGGTTCCCGTTTCTCCTCATACATGGGTGTTGGAATCTATATCTCGAGGAAAAAGTTTGAACTGCTGTGTGTGCTTAAAATCAGTCTCTCCTTCTCAAGCTCTTGGTCCAATGGTGGCCTCTGATACTTTTATACACTGCTGTAGCATGTGTGGTGCGGCTGCTCACTTAGGCTGTTCCCCAACTGCGCACAAGGATTGCAAGTGTGTTTCTATGGTTGGATATGAAAATATGGTACACCAATGGGCAGTCCGGTGGACTGAGGTCACAGATCAACCGGATGAAACTTCCTTCTGTAGCTATTGTGAAGAACCATGCAGTGGGTCTTTCCTTGGGGGATCCCCTATTTGGTGTTGCTTGTGGTGTCAACGGCTGGTTCACGTTGACTGTCACAATAGCATGTCCACTGAAACGGGTGATGTTTGTGATTTGGGCCCGTTTAGAAGGCTGATTTTATCTCCCCTATTAGTTAAGGAGCTGAACTACTCTTCTTCGGGTGGATTTTTGAGTTCCATCACCCATGGAGCTAATGAGATTGCGTCTTCTGTGCGTGCTACTATTAGGAGTCAAAGCAAGAAGCACAAGCAGGGAAATGACACCTCTGCAGACACCAGTGATGGCAGTGCTATTGGGGACCCATCCACAGATAGTACTGCTGAAACTCCTCAAAAAATGAACGGATCTCATAGGATGGATGAAAGTATTAATGGAAACCTGAATGTTGGTGCGGCAGATCAGCACCAAGATGGTGATGCCGTTAAAAAAATGGATTCTCAGCCTACTTTTAAAAGAAGTTCATCAATCAATCAAAATGACGAGTCTCATAATTCAGGGTTGAAACAGAGATATGAGATAATTGATTTGGCGCCGGATGCAAGACCCTTGTTAGTTTTCATTAACAAGAAGAGTGGGGCTCAGCGAGGAGATTCACTCAGGCAGCGGTTGAACATGCTCTTGAATCCTGTTCAGGTCAGATTCTTCAAACCCCAATCACCACACCAACCCCCCCCCCCCCCCCCCCCCCCCCCCCCCCCCCCCCCCCCCCCCCCCCCCGCGCGCGCACGTGTGTGTGAAGTAATAAGTATCAGTCTTGTTAAGGGGCGGTGGATAATACTCACGTAACGCATAAAAGTCAGGATTCGAATACACAATTCTCACCAAAATACTCAAAACTCATTCATATCTTACCATATACTACCTCCGTCCCAATTTGCTTGTCCCAGTTCTATTCTAACTGGATAAAAAAACTAGTTATATCTTTAAATTGGTAATGAATTTTATATCCAATATGGATCTTGTTTGATAGATCTTAATTTGTTCTATAATACAATGTTTTCAAAATCACCTAAAATATTATAAATTACAAGATATAATCAATTGAAAAGTGGCATGAACTCCCAAAAGTGAATTAAATTGGGACGGAGGGAGTGCTTTTCATGAATTTTAATGCACATTTTGTCATTATCCACCATACCAAGGGGGAGCATTAGCATTTTCATGAAACATATATTCCCTCTGTAATGTTTGTGAATGATGTTGGGCTAGTCACTGCAGAATGTATTGTTTAAAAGGCCATCGTCTTGTTTAAGTTTTTAAATATTTGACATTTGATGGTGCTCCCTCTAGGTTTTTGAGTTGAGTTCAGCACAAGGACCGGAGGCGGGTCTCTACTTATTTAGGCGGGTACCCCACTTCAGAGTTCTTGTATGTGGAGGAGATGGTACCGTTGGCTGGGTGTTGACTGCCATAGACAAACAAAATTTTGTTTCACCTCCCCCTGTTGCGATCCTTCCTGCAGGAACAGGGAATGACTTGGCCCGGGTTTTGTCTTGGGGAGGTGGTTTGGGGTCAGTGGAGAGACAAGGGGGCCTTTGCACTGTCTTGCGCCACATAGAACATGCTGCGGTAACCATCCTTGATCGATGGAAGATCGCAATTCTTAACCAGGAGGGAAAGCAACTTCAACCACCAAAATTTATGAACAACTATCTAGGTAAGCCAATGCATTTTATTTCTCAACCACTCAGTTTGTGTCTAGAGGTTGAAGTGCAAACTCTTGATGTAGATTGCAAACTTAGTGTCATAAATGAGCATTCGCTTGGCAGGCGTATTGATGGTTCATACCTTGCTCCTGAGGGCTGTGAACCGCATCCGAGAACAGTTTAAGTTTGTAGATTTTCAGATTTGTAATTTGCTTTTGTTGAATAATTGGATGGGGAGAAAGAAGGCGATTCAGATCTGGTTTTGGGCTCGAGGCTTAGGAAGTGCTAAAATGAGACGGCAATTAAAAATGTTGGTTAAAAAAAATTACAGCAATTAAAAATGATTTTAGTCCGGGCATAACACCTAAGGCTAGAATCATACCAGACGCACCAAAGACTACAACAGAAAAAAGACAATAACAGTACCCATGAAATCCCCAATTGATGGGGGACTGACTATATCCTTTCAGTTAGTTGCAACATTTAATTGCCTTCGGAGCTGTCTACAGGGGGCTAGGGCTCATCCTGCTGCAGTATGGTGGGGGAGGAATGCGAGTAGACCTGACCTTTGGCAATATATTTACATAGTAGCTGCTCTTAGAAAGTTGTACCTTCAAAGATTACGAGCTTCATAAATCTATCAAACCCTGCTCTCTGTGAAGTTATCGAAATGACACGTTACACAGAATTCCTGCATTCTCTAGAAGTTGGATCTGTATTATCAACTTATTAGTGACTTCTCAAAACCATCTGAAACCTAAATGATCTACAAAAACTTCCATTAGTTGGTTGTTGGTGGCTCTAGCTTCTTTGGCCTCGTCTTTATACTGCAAAATCATTCCTTGGCTATGGAAGTAAGAAAACGTTGACGCAGATTATTCATAATCAACTAAGAATGCTCAGTTTGAGTTGGTCCTGCTTTGAGGCCACCAATTTTGAAAGTGCACTTCTTTATTCATTTAGTTATTCGCTTTATAGCCTGTTTGGTGGGTTTGGTCTGTCAGGACCCTTTGTTGGTCATCCAGTGAGATTTGTGTTCTAGAGTGTGGGGCAGTGCCCAATAATATGTTGCCCTTTGCATGGGGCTTCGTTTGGAATCTGTAGGTTCGTGTTCTTATTTCAGTTGTTATCTTATGTCTCAAAGTTCATAAGTTTTAGCATTTTACATTAGTTTGTCATGGTACTCCAGTGCATTATGGTGACAAACAGGTCATTGTTGTTGCAGGGGTTGGTTGTGATGCAAAGGTTGCTCTTGAAATCCATAATCTAAGGGAGGAGAACCCTGACAAGTTCTATAACCAGGTAACTACGATTTTACTTCCAAATGAGTTTTGAATTCCCTTTCAAAGCTATACAAGTGACTCATGTGGGACTTTCCGAAGCACCAAAAAAAAGAGTGACTTGTGTGGTCTTAGGAAGACTGAAGTAGTCCATTTGTTGAAATCACTCTTAAATTTTTCGCAAGGGACACTTTCCAAACTGTGGTTGCTCTATAGTCTTAAGCTTTTAGATCTGCAAATTAACAGTTTTCCTTAGTGTCAAAGTCAAATAATGGGCTGAATTTGGCATATCTCTCTCTCTCTCTCTCTCTCTCTCTCTCTCTCTCTCTCTCTCTCTCTCTCTCTCTCTCACACACACACACACGCACGCACACCCGCGCGCACATTCACTTGTGTTATTGGATCTAAAGTATTCATGTTTAACCTTTTAAGGGAGGAAATGAAGTGTTTCAATGAGGTTTTTAGTCGCTTGATCCATTGCATTTGATTGCAACAATGTTTTTAAGCAATTTTCTTTTATGGAAGAGTTTGTCTTATAGATATCAACCATCTAGAAAGAAAGAAAATTTTGAATTAGAAGAGATTGACACATTTCTGGAAGTATTACCAGTACTGCCTCCATTAAATCTATCTTTGTTGACACTTGACAGAAACATTTAGTATTTTCTGGAAGTATTACCATTACTGCCTCCATTAAATCTATCTTTGTTGACAGAAAAATTTAGTATTCATTTACAGGATATCAAGCTCTAAAATGCTGTTTCCTAAAAGTCGGCCTAGGCAGTCACCCAAAGCCTAGATTTTAGGGTTAAGTGATATTTTAACAAAAACAAAGTATATGACATCTACCGATTTTATGTGTTAGTACTTAAATTTTGTTTTGACTTTTTAACATCGAACTTTGTATTTGACTAGTTGTATGTTTTTGTTTTTTTTGATCGGCTATTTGACTAGTTATTTGTTACCGCTTACTACTTACTTTCTAGTTGTTACTTTAGTCTTACTTGTTTTCCACTAGCAGGGAGGAAGATAATTTGTAAAAAAAAAAAATTAGAAAAACCAACTTCCTGGCAATTTTTAGAACATTGCTAGTTATTTTTAGAACATTGAACTTTGTATTTGACTAGTTATTTGTAACGCCTTTCTACTTACTTTCTAGTTGTTACTTTAGTCTTACTTGTTTTCCGCTAGCAGGGAGGAAGATAATTTGTAAAAATAAAATAAAATAGGAAAACCAACTTCCAGGTAATTTTTAGAACATTGCTGAAATGTGCATGCCTTCAACGTGAAGGACTGCCAATGAAGAAGAAGGAAATAAATTGTTAAACTGCAGGGTGAGTACCAACCTCCTATTAGGTAGTGTTTGTTGTGGACTTGTTTGGTGTTTATAAAAAATAGAAAAACCAACTTCCTGGCAATTTTTAGAACATTGCTGAAATGTGCATGCCTTCAACGTGAAGGACTGCCAACGAAGAAGGAAATAAAATGTTTAACCGCAGGGTGAGAACCAACCTCCTATTAGGTATTGTTTGTTGTGGACTTGTATGGTGTGCTGAGTCACCATGACCGTGTGTTAACATGGTTAACTTTTCGTTTAAATGACATTAAAAATCAGTTTTTTCTCCGTGTCAGCATAGCCTGTTGTTTAGAGTGGGTGCCATTTTAATTTTCTATTTTTAGGAGCTTATGTCATTGTGGATTTCTGGTTGGCATAGCAGATGACATCCCAATGTGTATGCCGTTATTGTTGTCGATTTTCTAGATTACGAAGTGGTCGGATGAATTCCAGGCCTCCAGTGTAATGTGAAAAGGAATTTAATCCTGACTTTCTTATTCTGTCACCATTTTCCCCACTCTGTGGTTCTCTGCACCGGCAATCCTCTTATGTCTGGTAACCATTATTCTTCCAATAAATAAGTCACCTTCTAGTACTTGTGGTCTTTGGATTAGATTCTTAACTAGAGAGCCAATCACCCAAATAAACAATGATATGCTGATTTCTGCGTTAGGTAAGTTTCCGCGTTAAGTAAGATATGCATGTATATATTTTTCATGCTTATTAGTTATTTTAGGCCCACAATAACTTAAAATGTCGTAGTTGTGAAATTGCTCACCTGTGTGAATTTTAAGTCGTATTTGTGAAATTGCTTGACTCTCTGAATTTTTCAGTTGGCTAAGTTCTAGTACGCTACAATCCATTTAATCTGGAGCACATTTATTAGAGTTTTGATAGTAATATTCAGTGAAATTGTGCTCTCTCTCATTCTTTTTCTTTTGCTTTTGTGCGTGATTGGGGTGGGTCTGGGCTTCTCAGCTAGATTGGCTACTTGGTAATGTGATTGTAATGTGCTTATTCAGTTTATAGAGCTGATTTTACCGCTGATGTAACTGCAGTTTATGAATAAAGTTCTTTACGCAAGAGAAGGTGCCAAGACTATAATGGACAGGACATTTGAGGATTTTCCGTGGCAAATTAGAGTGGAGGTGGATGGATTTGAGATAGAAGTCCCTGAGGTGGGTTCAGAGGCAACGTTGTTGTTTATGTAGAACTCATGGTCCCCAAGTGTTTCAGAAATTGTAACTATGCTGGTGGAGATATGTAATATTCTGAACATAATGGAATTGGTGATCAAGTATTTGTAGTACATCACGAGCTACCAAATGTTGATATTTTTTAACTTGTTCCAATGCGACTCTGTCCCACCTATTCATTTTTTAACAATATTTTTGCAAATCATTTCTTTTGTTGCATTAGGATTACAGTTTGGGTTTCACAAATCTATTTAGTTTGTTTGTTACTTCCAATATTAAATATTCCCCCCTATATTCCAGACATACTTTGGCTCTGAATGGTTCCAGTTTTGGAAATTTCACAGCACAACCATTATTGTCTGAAGATTATGATAACGACGTTCTTGATCTTTTCAGGATGCAGAAGGTGTTCTTGTTGCTAATATTGGAAGCTATATGGGTGGTGTAGACTTGTGGCACAATGAGGATGAAACGTATGATAATTTTGATCCGCAATCTATGCATGATAAGATACTAGAGGTTGTGAGCATATCAGGAACATGGCATCTTGGAAAGCTTCAGGTAAGTTGCTTCTCTTGCTTCTGCTTTCAGCTTGTACGGTTTGTTGGTTCTTGTCTACATCTTCATCACTTTTCAATGTTGGTTAGGGCCTGTAACCGAATCACACTATCCTTTAGAGATTCTTACTTGATAGAATTCTAACCTTTCTAAGGATTGTAGTTACCTATCTCTACTCAGAGAAAAACCTGGATATCAGTTTGGATTTTCAAGAAAGTTTTGAACTAAAGCTTTTTCTCTTCTAAGCCGTTGTTTTGTGTGATACAGGTGGGGCTTTCTAGGGCTCGAAGACTTGCCCAAGGGCAGTCAATTAAGATTCAGCTTTGTGCTGCATTGCCTGTTCAAATAGATGGGGAGCCTTGGTTGCAGCAACCATGTACATTGGCCATCTCTCACCATGGCCAGGTTCTCTCTCTTTCCCTCTCTCTCTCTCAATGAACGATTATCAGATTTTATTTGAAATCCTCTTCCTGTGGGCTGCGTTGAAGCCTTTTCAAATCGAATTCGCCTAAATAAAAGTTGAAGCTAGATGACGTGGCACAGTTATGTGTGTGAAAGCTTACAGAGCATTTGTTTCTCGTATCTTGCTGGTCTATGAAACCATTTCGTTATTATATTCTGGTTTTCTAATGCTCCTGGTACTAGTAATTTACTAAATAACATGGTTTAAACCTGCTCCTGGTATTGTATTGTTGGCCCCTCAGATTGACAGTGACAGAACTCTTGAGACATGCAGAACATGATGTTCTCTGTGGATATCTTGCAGTTGTTAGCAGGACCTACATGTGTCGGTTTGATAATGTAGCAATACTCCCCAGTAAATCTAGTTGGTTGGTCGAGGAATCGGTCTTATTGTTACCCTCACTGGCCTCTCGCTACTATTACAGTTGCACCGCACACTTCAGGATTATCTGGTTACAAGTAATGGCAATTGGTTGTGGAATTGCAAATTTTTGGTTCCCCTATCAAACCCTAGGAATGAAACAATGCACATTTTCAAATGATTAATGTTTTGATTTCAATGTTGAAATCAAAGACAATTTTTTCACTTGTGTCTTGACTTTTTATTCAATGTTTGCAGTACAACCAACGTGCAGCCATATATCCATGGAAAGTTTACATAGCATTGGTGTCCTCTGTGATTTTAGGCTTTGGGAACCTGGGGGCTGCCGTTGGTTTCTAACCCCTACTTCTCTTGGTTGCTTTTTACACACCCCATTTCTGACATGTGTAGTGGTCCTTGTGTCCCTGAACAGTGCATTTGGCAAACATGCTAGGCTAACTCTGCCCTTTTCTAAGATAACCAGTTACTCCTCCGTTTCCATTTTCTTTTCTCTGAGTCATAGAATGTAGTGGAAAATATGTTTGACCTCCTTTGGAATGCTGATTTATATATATTTTTTGGTTCATCAGAAATTCAAAGGATACTAAAACAGAAAAAACAGAACCATAGTTTAAAGGTTACAAAACAACACCAAAAGTCTAAAATTAGTCCCTAAGGACCTAAGGTGACCCACACCCAAGGCATCTTCACGGATGGAGAATCTGACTGAAGGTGGGGTCTCCTCATGCACCAAGAGGTATTCCATTGGTTCAGAATGCTGATTGATATGTGGGTGTTGAAAGTAGCAAGCTCTTTTGAGGAGTTGAAATATGTGAGTAAACGCAATCCTCACTTATGTGCTCTTGCCTCTGTTGGGCCTGGAGTGCCCCCTTGGAATTGGTTACACAATGTCATTCCTTGCAACCGCTCTAAAAATTGACTTGCGGGTGCGATGTTGAATGCCATAAAAGACTTAATTGAAGCCCTCCCTAACACCAATTGGTTTTCAATTGGTTTTAGGAGAGATGGTCAAAAAGCAGTCCGACAAGTGGTATCAGAGCTAGGAAGTCAAGGGTTCGAGTTGCAGGAGCGTCATTGTGAGGGAGAAATTGTTGGGCTTGAAGTGCCCCCGTGGATTTAGTTACACAATGTCACTCTCTGCGACCGCTCTAAAAACAGACTTGCGGGTGCAATATTGAATGCCATAAAAGACTTAATTGAAGGCCTCTCTAACACCAATTGGTTTTAGGAGAGACGGTGGAAAAGCGGTCCAACAGCCTGAATCGGTCGTCTTATGGGGAATTGTAAACATTAACCTGTGGTACTTGTGCTGCTGCTTTAAGCCCACCAGCAGTGTACAGGATGCTCTGGTAATTGCATGTTGCCATGTCCCATTTCGATCTGAAGATAGATAACCACAATTGAGCAAAGAAGTCCATGTCTTTGCACTACCTCTATTAGGACCTAACCCTTGGAGGGATGGTACACCCCTGGTTATTCAATTAGTTAACTATGTACAGTTCTAAAGCCAGGCACGGGTAATGGAATTTAGTTTCAAAATATGATGCATCTATCTACATTCCGAATCAATGTAAATGATCCAGATATGCTGAGTGCAGTTTATTATTCTCTATTCGATTCGGGCCTACTTTTGGGCTTCATACACAGGATCCCTCATATTTTGGAGGCAAAATCTTAGGCTGTGTTTGTATCATCGATTAGTGGGGACATTTACAAAGCAAAGGAAAATGATGGGGATCCGTTTTAGCTGGTATCCTTTGCTTTACTTTTCCTTCTTGCATGACTCAAACACAGCTTCACTGGTTTGAGTAGTTTAACAACCTCTGTGCGATTTTGACTTGTTCTACAGGCCTTCATGTTGAAGAGAGCAGCTGAGGAACCTCTCGGTCATGCGGCAGCCATTATTACCGATGTGCTAGAGAATGCTGAAACAAATCATGTAATCAACGCTTCACAGAAACGAGCTCTTCTTCAAGAAATGGCTCTGAAGCTATCCTAGAGTCGTTCCTGCCCACGCCAACATGAGATAAAATACATAGTTATGAGCTGCAGCCGGGTTTTGGAGTATTGCTTCTTTTGTGTTTATACATCTCTATCGGCTTGTCATTGTCATCTGTATTGTAGTATCTTTTGAAATCACACTTATGGCTGGTAGCTCAAGTTTCTTGTAAATGAAGTTTAATTAGTAGCAAATTAGAGAGAGACTTCCGGGGCGGGTTTGTACAAGGCAGAGTAGGTGTGCCTTTTTTTCCTGAGGATTGGAGAGGGTTTTTTTTCTTCTTGTTTTTGGGCTAGGTTATTCATTGTTAAGATGCACAGGAGACTGATTGGAACTAGCACAGATGAAAAGAATATAGATGGCTTGTTATTCAAATCAACTTGTTTCTTTTTTTAGTAAACCAACTCGATTGCAAGTCTGGGAGTAGTTTTCGCAGAAAATTGGTCCTCCTCGCCGAAATGCCCTTTTCCTTTTTCCATTCATTGGAAGTACAAAATGTTGTACTTCCTTCGTCCCATTACTCAAATTTGATGGTTTTACAATTCATTACTGTTTTTTGCAATGCTTCTTTTTTGGTAGATTGATAAGATTGAAGTAAGCCTATGGACTTTTTATTTGTTTACTTTTTGTTGCCCATGTAGTGTGTTTCCTATTGTATGGCATCATATAGAAACTTACATCAAGCATGGAATTTTGGTACATCTTTGGCAGCTTTTTCAATTGTATGGTATCATATAGAAACTAGTACAACAGAATTTAGTGAAATGAGACCACCAAATTACCTCCTATGAATGGAAAAAAACAAAAAACAAAAAGGGAAAATGGAAATTGATTCCTACATTTCCTTTTTTGATGATCATACTTCATTTTTTGGATTTTAGTGTTGAAAGTGTGTTTTTTTTGCTGGAAGACAAAAAAGAGAGCATAAATATAAAAAAAGGGAGTGTAAAAATCAATTCAGAAAACTAATTTTAATGATGCTGTGCGAACTGCTCTCGCTTTTTCGTTCTATTTTGGTTCTTCATTTCCCACCAAGTGACTCCCCATCCTTTTTAGTTTTTAACTCTCCTCACCATATCCTCCTCTCTATTTCCACCTTCCTCTACTTCCCCATAATCTCCAGAAACTCTACTAAAACCTGAACGATTGTTTTTCTTTCTTTACCCCTCAATTTCCAAACAAATCCCAGCGTCTGTAAATTCTCCCCAATAACAGCAAAACCAGTGGGCTCCAGGACTCATTTTCTTATTTGTGATATTGGTAATGCGAAAGCCCAATCCAAAAAAGCTGTATACTGACTCAGATTCTAGTCTCTTAACACCCAAGATCGACAAATTCAATTCAGAATGGTATTAAAACGCAGCGATAAAGCTCAAGATATATTCCAATTTCAAAATGCTTGCATAAAACGGAATTCAAGAATCCCAAAACTGATGAAATGATCAAAAGCAAAATACCTCTCCATCTATATACATTGTTTTAGAACCTAATTGTGGGTCTCTATCTGAAAATATGAATGAGGATATTTCTATACACTGGAGAAAAAATCGACGACTAAAGACTCTACCAATGTGCTTTCCAGGGTTATAACTTATATACAACATGGGGACCAACAAAAGCTAAAACTATTTGGGCTAAAAATAAGTCTAAAAATTCACAAAATTTGCTAACAACTTCTGCTCTCAGCATCTCTGAATCTTCCCTCAGTACCACTTAATTCAGGATTGAGAAGCATATCCTGCACCGCGAGACATTTTCTTCGATCCAGCTGCAATGAGCAATCTCTGAATCTTCCCTCAGCACCACTTAATTCAATCCTGAGACACGCGTCCTGCACCGCGAGGCATTTTCTTTGATCCAGCTGCAATGTCAAAGAATTATTAGAGATTTTACCAGCATACCAGGAGGAAAAAACACAAGCATCATACCGTTTCATACTCCCTCCACCCCTTTTTAAGTGTCCTGCTTCGTAACTCCAACTTATTAAAAAAAACATCATCATTACACCTTTCACATCAACTTTTTCCTCCACTTTCCCTACTTACCCATCATCATTACACTTTTACTCATTAACTTTTCAAAATGAAATATACTTTTAGGGACAAAATAGACAATGCACCAACTTTTACCCCCTAACTTTACAAAATGGACACTTATTACGGAACAACCCAAAATGGAATATTTTGTTGGACACTAAACAAGGGACGTAGGGAGTACTAAGTAACATTGGAATTCACGCCTGGAAGAACTTTCTCGCAACTGAAGGTCTAGCTACCAAACAAGTAGCCCTACTTTTTGAACGATTTAGAGTTTTAAACTCCATAATTGAGGTTAAAATCTTTCCAACAGAGTTTCAGTTCGACCAAGAGTTCAACTTTTAAATGCTCGCATCATAAGCTCAACAAATTTCTATATACACATATCATAATTCAAATGTACTAACCTAAGAAGCATGGACACAACCAAATTACAGAGATGGGAGACGCCTAGATGAGGATTTCAAAATCAAGATAAGTTTTTCACAAGTTATATTTCATCTATATAACTATAATGGGCAAATATAACGAAGGATAATGGTGAATATTGAGATTTATCCGTGTCTGAATGCTTGGGGCTGATCTCTCACTAGCTGAAACTTTAACAGCTTTTAACAAATGCATCGTTATAGAAAATTATGAGCTTGATCAACGTTCCTTGAAACAAATAGCTTTATTTCTAAAAGTGTTCTTTTTTTGAACGGCGATATTTCTTAAAGTATTCACCACATCTCACATACGTTACTTTGAAACTTCACAACAGAATTTGACTTTCAAAAGCTGAACATATGTAGAGCTTACGACGTCATATTAAGAGTCTAAGACGGAAGATATCCCAGCTCTTAATAAAACCACGAATTACAAAGCAAGGCAAATTAAAACCGACTTATTTTCAAGCAGAAGTGGAGAGAGAGAGAGAGAGAGAGAGAGAGAGAGAGAGAGTATACGATCTTCCACATCCTTCATTTGGTAATAGTGCGGAGCAATCTCAACCAACCACTCCGGTTTCAGTTCGGTAACCTGTAATTAAACTTCCCCAAATTAGTCTATCATGGTCGACACAGAAATCCTGTATATCGATTGCAATGATGTTGGTAGTTCTCCACTAAATTCGACAAAGATGATTACCTGCCGCATGTACTCCTTTGTTGTCAGAACCAATTCATGGTAAATAACCCATCTTGGAAGTACCTATCAAGACAAAAAAAGAAATTCAGTTCCATGGAAAATCATGACCCTTCTATTATATGGAAGTAATATTTGCTAATATTCATAGCATATGCATGTATGGCTGTACCTACTGGCTACGACCTATGCAAGATTGTATGACATCTTTTACAAGTTTTGCATAGTACGACATGATAATGTTTTCCTAACTTATCTGTAAACTAAAACTATATTCTTTCACCAATGACATATAACAGGACCAGGGGCTTTTTGGGTTGAGATATGGTCAAACCAAATACAAAATAATGCTAATTACAATAACTAAAAAATTTTAAAGAAAAAAGAGATTCAGTTAAGACTTCCACAACTGGAGACTTCCAAAAGGCTAATGTGGCTAGAAATCAACCACATAAGCAATATTTAAATACCAACACAACCAATGAAAACAGCAAAAGCCAAAACAGTCTATAAAGAGAAGTTCCTAAAATTTTAGCACATATTCAGAAATTTTAACACTTCAATTAGCCATTTAACAGTCCCCAGCTAGGATTACAAACAAGAAAAGCCCCTCTTGTGATACGAACAACTAAAGTAGGCCAAAAGAAAACAAACTGCTGCAACAGTGACTGTTTCCTCCAAGGAGAGAAGAATCCCTAAACAAACTCGGTTATGACTTATGTCCAATACATGGGGAGAACTAGAATATCGAATGTACCAATGGTAACCTCACACATTCCAACAAACACAACTTAGTTAAACAAATCTGAATGGCGAATCACCAATGAACTTTGGTACACTATCATTCCAATAAGAAATTTGCATGAACAATACTAGGGTGGCTTTTGTCCGGCCTGAAGAGTGTGCCTCATTCAATAGAAGAACCTTACAACCTTAATGTAATCTTGGTACGAATGGAAGATGAAAGAAAATAAGGATTAACATTAACCAGGAAGTTTTAGCTGTATCATCAACTTAACATCGCAATTTCTTCAAGGTCGAGTAGTTATTTCATAGGTAATGTGGGGTCGCAACCTCTCTTAAAAGCCATATCCTAATTGACAAATCCATGACTGACCTGTGCTAAACCAGAAGTGGGGTGAATATACACCGTCTGGGGATGTTTGACTGTCCGATAAGAACCGTTTTTCTGCATCCTTGCTGAATGAGGAAAAAAGCCTGAATAGAAGTAATTTAAATGACAAGGATAAATTAAACTTAACATGATGAAAATAAAACAATAACACTACAAGAAGTACTCAAACTTCAAGTTAACACGAGATAGAGTTTATGTTATAACCTGCTGTTATAGCCTTCTTTATTGGTTCTAGATCATTAGAATTTGACATCAGTTCAATCTCAACCCTCTCCAATAGGCCCTCCAATTGATCTCTTATGTCCCTTGCGCGCTTCATACTCCTAACCTAAGAGGTGCAAACCACAACATATATAAAGCATCATGCAAATTTATTTACGAGCACCAAATGAAGGAATGCATTTTTCAATAATCTAAATTGAAGTACAATAGCAGGGATAAGAATATGAAAGTCTGTATTCTTCACAGTTTAAAAACAAGTACGAACTATCTTCACCCAAATCAGAATTAACAGATTCACACATAAAGTATTCATAGAGCCTTGGGCAACATCAAATAGTCAAACACAGGATCCAGTTTAACCATGCCAATAGGAACCATGACTTCACATTTAATTATTTCCAGTAGCTGCATTTATCAAACAGATAACATAAGTAATTAAATCCTGTAAGGCCCCCAGCAAAGCATCGAGCCTTCAAAAGCAGGTGGCACTGGGAAGGCACGACTGGTAATTTGGTACGAACTAAACCATTGGTGGTGCTTGCAAATAGAAAGTATAGCTAATGCCTTCACAGCTAACCCTATCTCATAAATGACAGCGCAAGCTTTTGCAGTTACACCACCATACAGCCTCCCATTAAATTGTATCCGAACAAGAAGTTAAGTAAATATGAAGCATCAATGGATTTAGACAAAAATACAGCCTCCAACATAAATGATGATGCCTTTATTTTAAAACGCACTTTACAAGAGCACCCTCTAGACTGCTCTGAACAATCATCCTTGCATCTATAAAGAGTAAAAGCAGAACTGGATACGGAGATACCAAACGCACCTGGATGTAATTCTCATAGCACCACTGAGTTGAGTAATTGGTTTCTTTCCAGGAACTGTAGATCTGAGAGAACAAAAAAAAACCATTGTAAATAACTACTTCACAAATGCTAAGATGTGCTACCAAATCATGCCATTTGCAATCACTATGCAAGGAGAATATTAACTATCAGAGTGAACCACCCCAGATTTCATTGTTTTGACAATTTGGACATTCTGAAAAGTCGTCTACAACATAGACATGTTACAAGAATTCACATTTGGTTTGTTGAAATTAACATCTGGGGCCATCATGCCTCGATGTCGGTAAAGATGGCAATAGCAGAGAAAGATTGTGGCATTACAACATAACAATTTGGAGATACGTAATGTTTGTGAACAAACCTTAAGCAACGCAGTATGATCTCCAACATTCCCTGTGTGAAAATTCATTCGTGCAGTGTCTGCATGGACTTGCTTGTCCTTTGGGCGGTAAAAGATTGAGCTTCCAACAGAAAGCATAGCAGCAATGGATATGATTTCATCTGAGCACTGGTATTTCTCTGATGCAACAATCATTTTAGATAACATGGGATCAAGAGGGAACTCCGCCATTCTTCTACCTACTTTTGTCAGTTCTCCCAACTTATTCAATGCACCCAAAGCAAAGAGCAATTCCAAGGCTTTTAGCAAAGCTTCAGCTGGTGGTGGGTCCATAAAATCAAAATTCAACAGGTCGTGAATGCCAAGGCTCTTAAGAGTGAGAACAACATTTGCGAGGTTAGTCCGTTGTATCTCAGGGACAGTATTGTCATCCAAATCGCTGTAATAGTTGTAAGCAGTATATAATCGAAAGCACTTCCCGGGACCCGTCCGTCCAGATCGACCAGCCCTCTGATTTGCAGATGCTTTGGAGATGGGAGTGACCAATAATGACTCCATCCCTGTTCGCGGATTATATGATTTCATCTTGCAAAATCCTGGATCAATGACGTACTTAATCCCATCGATTGTTAGTGAGGTTTCTGCTATATTTGTGGCAAGGACAACCTTACGTGCACCTTCGGGAGTGGGTTCAAATATTTTTGCCTGTAGCTCTGTTGGAAGGTTTGCGTAGATAGGGCATATGATGAGCTCCGGAATTTTAGTTCCAAGCCCTCTTGTCCTGTGTTTTAATATCTCCTCTGCTGTTTCGATCTCCTCCTGCCCAGTGAAGAAGATCAGGATGTCACCATCGCCAGGTTGCTGAGTCACATGGATTTGCAGAGCTGTGACGATAGCTGCATCCAAGTAATCAGCTTCCGGTGCTTTTGTGTAATGCACCTCAACTGGAAACCGCCTACCAGGGATCTTAAAAATTGGAGCAGAATCGAAATAATCACTGAACTTCTCTGCATCAAGAGTTGCGCTTGAGATGAGCAACTTGAGGTCCGGTCTAAACCGGGCAATATCCTATCAAATGCCAGAAAAGAAAAAAATTGATTAGGACAAAGAACTCCTCAATTCCCAGGGAACGCCCTTGGGAACAAGAGCTTCAAGTGCATGTAATGATGGGGGAGGATGTCTGGTTACATGTTTAATTGGTCCCAGAACTAAGTGCCGTGTTCCAAAACCACTGGCATCATTTTTGCAAATGTCTAGTTCCATGCTTCTGGTTCTTCATAACCAGAGGCAGACTTACTTCTTCAAAAAGGTTCACAATGATGAACACTTCTTACATACAAAAATTACAAAGACTTATTTCTTCAATTGCATGGAATGGATATGAGCAGAGTGGAAGTATTCCCTGCGAAATTGACCACGCTACACTATTCTTGGAATTTATACCTTCCGATTACTTTCAGGTACAAGCCTCGGTAGGTATATTTATTACTATTCTAATCTTAACTAAACCAGATAGTTTGAAATTAAATTAGGAAATAATAATGTTAAAATGACCCAACAAGTTTTCCCACTCCTAATTTGGCCCTCCAGAGCCCAAATCGTTGTTCTGCCCATTTCCATAGCAAAAGAATCACCTGAGAAGTTAAAATCAACCAGTATGGATCCATATCCACAAAAAGCGAGGCTGTCCAAACTTTTAAGTCCCACGCAGATTGTACACTCCTAGCTAAGGAATGCAACTTGTAAATTGTGAAACACAACTTTCAAAACTAGTATCATGCAGGTTAAGACTCTATACTTGCCTTAACTAAACCGAACAAAATGTCAGTTGAGAGAGTTCTTTCGTGGGCCTCGTCCACCATCACCACACTGAAAAGTCGTGCAAACAAAAAAAATCAGCCACAAGAAACAGACTGCATTGTAGAAGCTTCAAAACGTAACTTACCTGTAACCTGCGAGATCAGGTTCCCCGAGGAACTCCCGCAGTAGCATACCATCAGTCATATACTTCAAAAGTGTCTTTTCTGAAGTGCAATCTTCAAAACGAATTGAGTAACCAACCTGAAAGTGGAGGTCATGATAACTACAATTGTATCAGCAACTAGAAAACTAAAACTAACAGGAATCCTATTAACACAGTAAACCAAACTTATTCTACAACTTAGCAACTGCCCAAGCATTCATTGAATACCCGAATCAAACATTCTTGGAATTTTCAATCCAATAAGTCAGATTCTTCATGTAGTAGATCTTATTATAAGATAAAGATATGGAATTGCCATTGGTTTTAGAATCCCATGCTTTCTGAGTTGACAGTCTGAATACTCATTTATTACCACTCAAATAGCTTGGAAGTATACAGATTACCACTCAAATAGCTTGGAAGTATACAGATCAACAAAAAAGCCATAAAAGCGGAATGCAAACCTCGTGGCCAAGTTTGACACCCATTTCTTGAGAAACACGAGCAGCAACGCTCATAGCAGCAACTCGCCGTGGCTGCGTACATCCAATCTGCAAAGAAAGAAAAACAAATTTCATAACCCAGGCCAACCAAATTATACTCAAAATCGCCAGTTAAGAAAACAAACTTTCTGCGCCTTTTGGAAACCTTTCTAGCACATTAGCACTCAAAAAGAAAATAACTCTGAAAGTCGTAAGAATTGGTTTCTGCGAAATAGCTTTTTGCAACAAAACATTATCACACAACTATTGAAGACTTGCAAAAACACATTTACAAATACCTATAAAAAGACTGCAGATCAGCTGATACTAAACAGCCAGCATCTTAAATCGATTTTGTCATCATTGTAGCCTATAACATGAGATATTGAAGAAGAAAAGATGGTGATCATCCTTAAATTTTTGAGGTGCGAAATCTTTCTGTGGTTACATGAAAAACAGAAAAAATAAAACAGAAAAACAAGGCCCAACATCCGCAATATGATGATCAGGGATTGGGGAAGAGCATTAAAAGATCTTCACCATGCGGGAAAACCAGCAAAGGCTTGTCAACTTCCAATCATCTACATTTTTTTTATTCTTAAAGATTGTTGGAAACATTTAATGGCTACTTTCACGATAAATGTAATTCTACTCTCCGAAAGTTCCCACACAATTCATCTGTAGTTTGAACCTTCTAATAATGGCCTACCACGTTTTGTAATTTTTTTCATTATCCTTGTCCAATAATGAAATGATACAGTACCATTTTCCATAGAAATGAAAAAAACGTCAGTTTGGCGTAGACTCATTAGTATATTGCCTAAATTTCACCAGAAGCAAAACCCTCAGCTCATAGTTGCACTGCCAATCATCACATTCATGATTCAACTCTTTAAAACATTAGTTTGCTGGTTGGCAACAACAACAATAATATTTCAATTGCTGCAAATTATCACTAAAGCAGCCAATGTGTGTGTGTGTGGAGAGAGAGAGAGCACTCAAACCTTTCCCCGTTTTGTGTATCCAGCCTCATGTAGATACTGGGGTATCTGCGTGGTTTTCCCAGAGCCCGTCTCTCCAACTATAACAAGAACCTAAAAAATTGAATACCAACAAGTAATTATCTTTAAATGTCAAATTCTTTATAAGTACACTTGAGAAGTTTTGGGCAAAGGACAGTAATTCAGCAAAAGTATCCACAAATATAAAACTTAGGAACTGGAGAGAAAAAAAATGTAAGATTCAAAGCAGGTAATGTTAAAGACCTGATGATTATCAACAGCTTGAAGCAACTCATCTCGATATGCATAAATAGGCAAAGTTTTTCTGTCCTCCTGAAGCAAAAAGGACGACATAAGCTTGAATTAGACGTATAAACATTTGAACAGTCAAAGATAGCAATCAGTGGGAAATTAGTTAAGACAAAAGATCCACTGCCATCCAATAAAACATAGTTTACAATTCTCTCAAAGTAATCATGTAAACAGATATCCCAGTCTTTGCATTTTCTCATGCCAAAACTTCAGGTTACCTACATATGAATTTGAATTTTACCTCCTAACAAAAATTCCTGTAATTTTTGTATCAGCATTTCCGGTAACACTCTCAATACATGCAGGCAACTTATTACACAAAAATATGAGGTATGCAGTAGCTAGCTGAGTCACAACAAATTTGATCATCTAGCATACAAGTTCTGCCAGTACAAAATTTCAGGAAAGCCATCTACAACAATCAGTGGTGCTATGACACAGATGTAATTGTTGTTGTCGACTTCTGACAGTACAGTTACTCTTGTTTTCATTTCCAACCATTTTGTAATCTCAAGTATTTTTAGTTGTCACAGTCCAATAGTTCTCTTTATATCTTCAGGGACAAAATCCACTTTATCCGTTATGCTTGGCATTAGGGCATTTTTTTTCACCATTCTGTTGTCTACTTTAGTCCAAAACCAAAAGGTGTCAAAATGGCTTATTTAAGGAAGCTTATCCTCTCAACTCTTGCATATCATTTACCATGGAACCCTCATGTCACCACATGCATGCCACATAACTTTCCCGAGCTGAATGTGTGTCAACTGTGCAAGGAGAAATCAAGAACTCTTCCAGAAACTCTAGCTGAAGAAATGCATACCTGAAGTTTCTCAAATGCTGATTTCTCCATTGATTTGTCGAGGGACTCAGCAGGAACTTCATCTTCAAACTGCAAGGGAGAAAGTAGCTTTAGCAGAAACCCTAGTACCCTACAGCAAGAAACAGAGAAGATCTGTCATATGGGATGAAGTCATCATACATACATTGACACCATCCATCACAGATGCCTTAATGAAATCAATCTGATCCTCGAACACAAACCTACACAATAAACATTTATCCATTAGACTATCGTGTCGCCACGTATAGATAAACCTTCTGAATATTATCTAGTATTTCATTTAGGAAAAGCAAACTTGATATCCAACACAAAAACCCGGGTAAATCAAGCAAATTTGTCATCTCAATCAAAACAAAGAAGAGGCCATGCAACCTACAAATCAACCTCAAACGAAACCACACAAAAAACTCACTGAAAATCATCGGATTTTTGCTTCCTATCTTTTGAACCATATTTAAGGGTAGCTTTTCCTGCAAGATGAATCCACAATTAGAATCACAAAATTAATAGCTACCAATGTACAATCTCTGATTTAAGACATAAATGCATTAACCAAGATTTACCAATCTGATGCTCCTCCCATGCTTCTTGTTCTGCAAATGGGTTCATTTTGTCTCCAGCACCCGAGTCCCTGCAAAGCTCGAAACAAGCTTAATATAAGTCCCAAAGAAAATGGTATCTGTGGTACATTACACTTGCGTGACCATTGCAACTATCAGTGATTGCATATTGGATTCATCCTCTGTGAAAGTAAACAACCTGTAACGCTGCATAGCAACAGAAAATCTCTTCTCTTGATTTACACCACCATCCTGATCATAAGCTTCAGGCATTCTATACTGCGGCCCAAAACAGAAAAAAAGGAAAACACCATCTATTAATTGAGAAATAGGCATGTAATGACATAATAATAGGACAAAATTTCAAACAACTTCCCCTTTTCGATAATAGCTAATGCAAGATTAGATATGCCAGCCTGGCACTGCTTAGTTAAGAGTCCGTTTATGCTTCCAGATCTTGTTTTTATGTGATTGAGTTTTCTAGAATCTTATTTTGTCCTGCGTCTCTATCATTCTAGATATCTTCTTGTCCTTGCTTTTGCTCATATATCAAAACAAATTCCCCCATGCCATCAAGGTTTCCCAAATAAATTATTAAGACCAAGAGAGATAGCCCTACAACTCAGTAAATTATTTGAATCCCAATAGACCTACCAACGCAAGTGGTACTCTTTTCTCTTCTATGTTGATAAGAACAAGTGATAATCTAAAATCATTTCCAAGTATACAAGCTCATTTAAGCGTATTCAAAAACAGTAAAAATTGTCATACGAAGGAAGATTGTATCCAGAAAATATAAGGACACTTGAAGAATCTTGAAAGCTTAAAAACAATAAACTCTCGATGTCTAAATGGAGGCAAGGAGGCAACTTTATTTACCAAAAGTAAATGAAGCTAACTTACATTCTAGACCTTAGAAACTGAATATGCCCCTTGTAAAGGATTTTTACTGATGAGATCATCATCCCTAGAGCTTCTCTCCTATTAAAACATATATAAACTTCATTGCATTTAACTTAAGTGACTCTACAGATACCAAATCGAGGAAACAAATTCAAGAAAACAACTGAGAATAAATGGAGATAGATGCACCTGTGACAATACTATGGAAGTTGAAAATATAAATAGATACATGAATAACTTTACCTCATCTATGTTATCAGCATCTTCAGACCGCTTCTTAACAAGCTCATAAATTTCTTTCTTGTATCTGCCACAATACAAAAACCCAAAAGAAACCAATATGAGGCTACTGTGAAGCGAAGTCCCACATAAAACAGTTACCACTGATAAAAAAGATAGCAACTTCAGATATGACAAAATACAACTTATCAGGCTAGTAGTACTTGTAGTTAGCCAACACAAGACTCCAGTAGGAAAGGTTGAATGAGGGGACAAGTGGTTACGGTAGCGAATGTATCAGACAGCTTAAACAAAGCCAAAAGTGAGAGCACAACCAGTAACAAAAAAAAACAACTTAAAAAGTGTCATACAACTAGTCATACGATCATTTCATTTTCCCATGGTGCAATTATCTTGTGTGGGGATTCAGCGACATAGCAACTACCTACAAGAACTTCAAAAATCCATCGCAAACTGACCGTAGGAGAAGTTATACTCAATCCCTGACGTAAACAGAGATCTGCCTATTGCAACAGAACAAGAATGAAAAACTCTTCCATTCTAGTTGTCCCACATTGGTTAATTGTCTCCTCCAAAACTAGTACGTGAACCTGGGCGGCCTCTCCCCTCATTGCCAATTAGTTTTGTGGGATATGCTTTAACATGATATCAGAGCTAAGGCATCGGAGAATTTGTTCCCCTTGCCATAAATGCACCGTTGTTTGTTGTGATCCAAGTGTTATGGATCGTTTGTTTAACTCTCTAAGTGCGAGTCGAGGATCGCACGTGCAGGGGAGTGTTGGAATTTATCCTACATTGGTTAATTATCTCCTCCAAAAACTAGTATATGAGCCTGGGCAGCCTCTCCACTAATTGCCAATTGGGTGGCCTCTCCACTCATTCATTATGAATCGTTTGTTTAACTCTCCACGTGCGAGACAGAGGTTGCACGTGCAGAGGAGCGTTGGAGTTTGTCCCACATTGGTTAATTATCGCTTCCAAAAACTAGTATATGAGCCTGGCGGCCTCTCCACTCATTGCTAATTGGTATTGAGTTGGAAGCCATAACAGGGGTTTAAGAGCTAAGGTTTCAGAGAATTTGTTCCCCCTTATTTGTGCCATAAGTGCACGGTTGTTTGTTGTGCTCCATGTGTTATGGATTGTTTGTTTACCTCTCCACATGCGAGTTGAGGGTCGCACACGCGGGGGAGGGTTGGAGTTGTCCCACATGGTTAATTGTCTCCTCCAACTAGTACATGAGCTTGGGCGGCCTCTCCCCTCATTGCCAATTGGTTTTGAGGTAGATGCTTTAACATCTTCCATCCACACACACAAAAAAAAAAAAGAAGCAACTTGTGCATCTTTGTTTTAGTTCAAAAGGGAGCTAAGCCTGGAGATTGGTTCCATAAGAAACTGTTTATATAACAATACGTCCAAATCCTTTTCTAAAGGAGTATCTACTTACCTCAGCTCACGATATTCTGCTTCAGTCAATTTTACACCGTCAAAAAGATACTGTTCATCCTCTATATCATCCCTGAAATCAAAAGACATGGATATGGAATCACAAGATAAAATCAAATTACACTATCTTTATGAATGTTTTACCAAGATAAAATCACTACTCCTGAGACAAACAGAGCAGAAACCAAAATAGAAAGAAGACACCAAGATGAGATTTCATAACATACCTGAGCTGATTTACTATCTTTTCCTCCCTTTTCTTCAAATACTCTTGCCTTGAAACTTTTCTGAAATAGGCAATACAGAAATAAGCATCAACAGTGTCACACAAACAAGAGCAGATACAGCAAGAAACAACAGAGACAAACATGGGGGTACCACATCACAACAAAAAATTGAAGCCAGGCATATTTGTGGATATTATTGAGGAGGTGGGCAATGGAATAGACAGAATTTGCAGTTATAATTGGCGGGTGGCAAATTGTTCTTTCTACGCTTGAAGTAGCAATTTGTTATCACAACTGATAATTAAACAAAATCACAGTAAGAATGACCATCACCCGCATGAGTCTAAGAGATGTGACTTTGTATCTTTTCCTTACCCTTCTCTGTATACCACACCATCCCACAATGTCTCTTTGATATTTAAAAATGCTAGAAATTGTCACAAACTTGGATTACCCATCACCAGTTCAGCAAATTCTACTGCAAATGATTCAAGAGATAATATGCTTTACAGTGATAAGAATTCATTATTAACTGGTAAATGATCAACCTCAAGAGTGAGAAGTCTGTAAACCGAAGGTAAAATATTCATGATAGAATCCACAACGAGTGTCATATCAAAAGCATATTTCAGGCTGAGGATTTCATACCCAAGCAAAAAAACGAATAAGAAATCGGAAGAGCTCTGACCCTTTCTCCAAAATAACTACCATATTCTGGTATCCAATACCTCTCCAACTAGGACTCATTTTCCTCATCTTCCAAACATAATTAACCTCAAGCTATGGCAAATTTGAATAGTATCTTAGGAATTTTCCAAAACAAAGACAAAGGGAATCAAAGAGTGTTGCCCAATACAACACAGGAGAGAGTGAATTTCAAATCTCTAGATCCACCAAAATGAACAACTGTCAGCTATCCCTCACAGAAAGCCCCACCAAACATCTCAGTAAAGACCTCAACCACTAAGATAAATATGAAGGGGCGGGTGGAATTCCCTAGCTGTGCATTTACAGGACTATAGAAGGCAGGCTCGCTCCACTTCCTCCACCTACGGCTTTATCACATACATCAAAAGATCCAACTTCAACCAAGAAAAACATCTTCTGCACACCCAACAACGCCACAGCACTTGCAAACCCACTTACGAAAATATATGGGATGACCACATAAAACTCTAGAAAGCAACCATACAACCAATTATTTACGACACAGAGAGTAAATGTTTACAAGTTTAGATCCCTTAGTTGCCCTACCAATAAATCATACACATTAAAAGTTCTGAACATGCATGTTCATGCACCTCTTCAATTGTTAGCAGCCAACTGGAAGGTGGCTTGGCTCACTGCTCTTAATTCTAAGAGGCCAGGTATTCCACAAGCACTTCAAACAATTTTCACCTCTCCCCAAAAAAACTTCCAAATTGTATAGGCCCACCAAATCCATCAACCTATTATACAAACTTACTTTTCATAATCAAAGTAATGACATACAGACTCAAACTTCTCCCAAGTTGTCCAATACGGAGAAATGCAACCATGAGACACTATGTAACACGGACATAGACTCAAACTACTCCCAAGTTGTCCAATATGGAAAAATAAAAATATGTGACTATATAATTCTCAAAAAATGGGGACATAGACATGGTGGGGGAATCGACAAAATTATGTTTTTTCCATTTTTCAAGTTATTCATACCTACAGTGGAACCAATAATATTTAGGTTAGGGCTTCGATTGAATGCGTTATCAACTCATGGTGTATGGCTGTATTTTTTAACCAACATGAACCACATATTTTATATTACACTTTCGGAAAAATATTTTTTATGTTATTCATGTTTGCCCTCAAAAAAGCTTTTAAAATTTACAAAAGTCACCTTGTCGTGTCCCCATGTGTAAACATCAAAATTCAATGGACACGCCATAAGTATTTCGGCGTGTCCCTGGCGTGTCTAACCAGATATGGCAACCTCCTACGTGTGTTGGTGTCATAGATGAAACACAAAGGTGATTGAGAAATTCTTTTTCTGATCTATTCAGCAAAGGATCATATATCTGCACTGAAATTTTCAAAGCATCAAACATTTCCTCCTCTAAGAACAGCCTCATAGTCATCACCATTTTCAAGTCATTTTTAAAAGGCTAAGTGAGCTAACAGTTACTCTAATGTGGGTTTCATATTTCAGGAATGAAACTAGGAACTCTTGAGGGCTTAGGGCAGTACGATAACTAATACAACATCAATAGAACCCATGTAGTCCCCAATCATTGGGGGTATGGGCGGGCCGGCGGGGGAAGATTGGAGACAGACCTAACCTTTGGCAATATGCACAAAGTGGCTGCTCTTAGAATACCACTTAAATAGTGGCCCCCCTATACCTGTTTTGCTGCGGAACCATGCCCCAAACTCAAAGCCAAATGGCATCAGAGAGGATAGGCCTATAGAGCAAACAAGGTTAAAGCACAAGTAACAAACCTTAAAGTATTTGTGCCATCTTGCTCCAAAGCATTAGATCTCCGAACTGATTCTTCTGTACAACAATTTTAATGCATCAAAACAAAGGAGTTAAAAAATATTGAATCATAAGTCAAAGAATACAAATACAAATGTACGACACATATACATCATTTATGACCATAGCTATGATCTCAAAATGCAGTACCTTCCTCCCTCCTTGTCGATTTTGCCTCACCTAGCTTTAAAAAACAAAACAAAAGTAAGAAAATGAAAATTGTTACAAAGGGATCGGAATGAAGGCTATCAAAGTAATTTGTAAAATAAGAACCACAACAAAATTACGACAATGACACTAATTTCAAACCGCCAGCACCAGAACAAAGTGTACAGCATAAAGCTCACACATGAGATGGGAAAAACCCAAGGGTAGATTAAGCAAGTTCTTGGAAAGATTTGTCAAACTTGTGGCCAGTAACCAAAGAGAATATAAGGACAGTGGATTCCAGTCTTCAAGATCTCCCCTAACCCAAATGGCACAGGTTTGGGAGCCTCTTAGTTGGATATTGGCGTGCTTACGATGGGCAAGTAGACCATAGGTAGAGCTTCAAATTACGCAGGGAGAGCGGTCAAGTCGGGGGCAGGGCAAGTTCACTTAGGCAGGCGGGTAAGGACGCCCAACCCATGCACCTTGACATCCTTACTAACACAAGCGAGGTTAAAAGTGGGCAAACACATTGCCGACTCAAGTTCAGTAATTAAAGTTACTAAACTAGTATAGTAATCATACAACCTCATATAAGCCAAACCAACTCAAACCAGACCGAGTCTTAAGCCCCTATCAATTGGAGTCAGCTACATGAAGCCGTTTTCACCAAAGAGCTCTATCGAGGGCATCATGTTCCGAGATATCAAACAAACCTAGATTCTTTTGAACTACCACTTCTAAAGTCCATTTTGGTCTATCCCTCTCCTTAGTGCTACCATGATACCATCTACTATAACCATATCACTCTTAACTACTGCCTGAACCACCTTAATCTATTTTCTCTCATATTATGTTCTATCTGTGCTACCTTACTACCTTAATCATACAATCTCATATATATGATAAAATGAAGTATCCTGTAATTTGGGTTAACAAGGGGTAGTTTTAGCAACCAGACTTGAAACTTCCACTAAAAATACAAGATGCCTTGAATTGGTTTACTTTTTGGTAGTCATTTCTCGCAACTGCAGTCCTACCACTTGTAATCACAGCAAAGAAGGATGTACCACGTGTATAACTTGCATGAAACAGGATACTTGTATATGGAAATGATAGACCATATTCTGAAGTGAATATTCAGTTCCTTCAACATGAGTTCTTCCTGTAGTTAGAAGTAAACGTAACAAAAAACAAATTAACTGCAGCAATCAAAAAGCCAGATCAGGGCAACTAGTTTACCTTCCTCGTCGCTGCTGCATCCCGATCTTTGAGGTGGCGCTCTAACTCCTCCCTATCTCTTTGGTCACGCAATCTTTCTTCCTCCGACTGCAGGCAAGAGACATATTAGCCCCTAAGAATGGAGGGGAGTGGAAAAGATATAAAAAGCTCTCTCCTAATCAAACCATGATCGATTATTTGGCTCCAAACAGGGTGGAAAAAACAAAGAAACTCCATTAGAAATACTCAGCATTTATTGGATCATAACAAACCGGCCAACAAAGAGGAACCAAAACATATATTCCAAGAGAAACTCCATTGAGTACGGATCTAGTACCTTGATTGGCCACCATGCCGTACATCTTTTAATTAAGTAGTAAAAGAAATTGAAAACAATAAACTTTTGCTGCCAGTTAAAAACAACATATTGACAAGATACCTCAGAATCATCGTCTTCATCCGGAATAGTCCGTCGCTTAACTCGTCTTTTTTCTTCCATGTTTACAACAACCTGCGGCATTGCATTCAGTCAAAACAAAAGGAAACAAGTAACTGGAAACCAAAATCAAATTCAGCGAATAAGAGTAAAAAAATTATGCCTCATCATCTTCATCTTCCTGAATTTCAGTCTTCTTCCTGAATCGTTTCTTATGACTATCATCTGCTTTTCTGACCTCAGAAGCAGCAGAAATATGAGAACCATTACCACTGCCACCTCCAACATCATGGTTATCATCGTCATCAGCCTCCAAAAGAGAGTAAGTCTTCTGCTTCCTAACCAGTAACGCCGCCTCTCGTTCTTGTTTCTGATAAGCCTGATATGCACGCCAAAAATACAAACAATCATTGTCAATAAGAGCGTGAACACTGTTAACAATGTGAAGTACAACTAACACAAAAATAACAATGAAATTTCGAGGGTGCCAAACTCTACTAAAAGGATCCAACATTCAAATGAATCAAATAGCAATACTCCAACATTTACTCACATTAATCCCTGAAGCTTTACGTGGAACCTTCCCGTAGATCTCTTCTGCAAAGGCACGTGTTTCATTACTTGCTGAAAGCCCAATATCCACAAGCTTACCGACAAAGTCGGATGGTGACGAAGTTGTCTTTGCTGCCATACAATCACTATATATAAATCAACAGTTCATAAAACACACCTACATATAATTCCAGCCAAAAGGGGAATAGGAATTAGGACGTTTCAATTAGAAAGTTAAAAGAACTAACATAAGCCAATCACATATTGCACTACTGTAGGCTGCGAGTATCCCAAGAGTGATATCAACTTGTCTGAGACCCATGCCTTCAAATCACTCCCCATTTTACACTGCATCAGGCAATTAACCAAAATCCCAATCAAACCAATAATTCCATGCCCGCGTTAATTCAACTGTGCACAATATCATCATATTTATGATCACGCACAGAAATTAGATACATGCTCTGCTTGGTTACAGCCAAAAAAAAAAAGAAATCAAGAGTCCACAAAATATAACCCATCTACATCCAAGGTTCATGCATGAAGAAGCAGATGGATGTTGATAAAGTAATCCTTGACCATAATTACCAGAATTCAAATTCGCAGTGGATTAGTGGTATGAACTTGTAAACTATAATCTGCTAATTGAGCATGATTCCCACCTAGCCTATCTTTTCTTCCATTTTTTCCCCTATTCATACCTTTTTGACGATTTCGTTGACAACTTACACATGTTCTTGTTGAATTTTTGGCTCATGTTCAATGGTTTTGACAAAGCATGTGGTTGCATTAAAAAATCACTGATAGTCTTTGGACCAAATTTTCAATGCTAGATTAGCATGAATTTAGAGTCTTGTCTTTCTGTCCCAGCTGGTCCCAAGCCCGGATAAAGGAGGAGGGTTGCGCGGTAGGTAGTTGATAGCCAACACATAAAAAAACTGGCCAGATCTTTATGAAATGAATCCAAATATGATACCCTTGACAGAGCTCAATGGAGAAAAAAGATTCATGTAACCGAACCCAGTAGATTCGGACATAAGGCTCGGTTTGGTATTAGTATGAATTTAGTGTTTTGATGGGTGACGAGGGAAAGCGCAGATTGGAAGGTGTGCTGTGTTTTCTTGCATTACAAAGGCCAACCCAACTTGTGGCATCTATATATGGCAAGCCATGCACCAAATACAAAACTAGTTCTCTTATGAGGAAGAGATAATAGGTACTTTTTTTATCCTATTGTAAGTTGTTATTGGGTGGTGAGAGTGGGAGTACAAGGAGTTGGGTTATTTAATGTAGCCCGAACTTTTTACTTGTATTGATTATTCTCATATAGTGAACGACAGATCTCTCTCGTGATGTAGTTTTTTTTTATTCTGAACTACGTAAATCCTTGTTCGTCCCTCTTTCTAGTTTTTTTTTTCTTCATCGCATAATTTTTTGCCACAATTAAGCCTAGTGCCCAAAGTTCCAATTAGTTAGGGCAACTCCAGAACCTTTTTTTGAAAAACAAAAACACTTTTGTATTGAGCATGATTCCCGCCTAGCCTATCTTTTCTTCTTCTTTTTTTCTCTTCTCCATAGCTTTTCAACGATTTCGTTGACGACTTAAGCATGTTCTCACATCCAGGAGTAACATAAAGTACCAAACAATACAATGGAAGCAATAGCCATACTTTCTTAACCAAGAGTAGATAGCATGTTTTCGTAATTTTTTAAACACAATTAAGCCTGATGCCCTAGTTCCAGTAAGCTAGGGCAACTCCAAACCCTCTTTTCAAACAAAAGCGTATTTGTATATGCAGGGCCGGCCCTGGGTAGAAGCATAGAAAGACACTGCTTCAGGCCCTAAAAGAATGGTGTACCTAGCATCTGAAATAAATTGATTCACTCGGGGTGTGTGGATTGGACGCACCAATGCTCTTTCAACGAGTGATTATTTAGTAGGCCCCAAGCGCATCATGTGTTTACCATGTAAATTAAGCATATAAAACAGCCAACAGAGTTACAGAGATATAGACGACGACGACGACACACACACAGTTACAGAGATATAGACGACGACACACACACAGAGTTATAGAGAGAGAGAGAAGGGTACCTGCTAGATTTTGGGTTGGTTCTGATTGCGTATAAATTTTTGAAATTTCTTTTTTCGGAGGGCGTAGGAATTGGATGTGTATATATATGCGGCAACGATTACAAATAAAACCCTAGAATTTGATCCTTTTCGCTAATTACTCCCAATAGTTGTACGTGTTTCAATTTCGAAGTCACGTGACTTCTAATTTAACAAAACCAACCCTCTACTTCTCAATTCCCCGCAATGAATTCATGAAATTTTACAATGATTTTCGCACTCGCTTATATCGTCTTGCACTCTTGTTTCATTTTTTTATTTACTTAAAATTAGAAAAAAAAAGCCTTTATTTGTGGATAGTAGTTAATAATTAAGGGTAATTTGATAATTTTGCATTAGTAAATAAGTGCAAGAGAATAAGAAATGAGCATAAAAATCATTGGGGCCGGCTATTCGCAGCCACCTATTTTCTCCCATAGCCCACTATATTTCGGTAAGTAGTTGTTGAAAATCATAAATAACATTTCGGTAAATAGCTGTTGAAAATAAGATTTTATTTGGGTAACTGCATGTCGAAAAGATATTAAATTTTCGGTAGACAACTGCCAAACATGTATTTTCGGTAAATAGCTGTTAGAAAATAAAATAATTTTATTAAGAAAATTTGCTAAATAAATGTGATTTTCCAAAAGAAATGTTTAGCTATTACAATCTCAAGAAAATTTATTGATTCAAAATACATTAACTTCAGAGCTGACTCTAGGCTTGACACGAATCCCGAGCATACTGGATCTCTATTCCTGATGTTCTCTCTGCATTGAATTGCACCGTCATTGAATCCTGCGCCATCTGGCAAATTGATCGTCGAAGCAAACGATTTGCTAGGATACAGACGTATCCGTGAGTGATAAATCACCCAGTAGAATAATCCAACTCAACCACCCTCCTTACTTTACAATTAGCAAGCAGCAGGATAAAATTATACAAAGAAGTACAACAGAGATTTTTCACATAAGCCAATTCATTACTATCCATTAACCTATCGTGTAGTCTAAGATCTCCTCCACGGGATCTTTCCTCCCCAACCGCTAGCTATGCCCTGTCCCATGAGCTCACTTTCTTTTGTTGTCGCGGATTGCACCTCAGTTATGTACCTAGCGTGTATCCCTCTCATTACAACAAATGGAAGCTTATCATGCCCGAATCATAACTAGGGTTCGCCTATCTTATGCACCACATCACAATCATCACTGGGCTTACTTTGCCAGTTTCAATTCATCACTGGGCTCTCGCCAGTATCAATTCATCAATCACCACTGGGCTTACTTTGCCAGTTTCAAATCATCATATCCAACTCATCACATTCAAAATCTCGCCTGCAGGCATTCTAAAAATAAAAACTTTCCAATTTATCCATTACCAAACATCGTCTAAGTGAATTCTATTCGCATACCACCCCATGTCTTTAATGTCCAATCTAGCATATAAATCAAGTGTCGGAGCAATATACAATTAATCAAAATAATAATTAAGACAATAGCAAGCAATGCAATCATAAACTTTTTATGAATGGACCGTTGCCTTAGTCTTGTGTGGTCACGATGTCTAAAGTAAGAACGTTTTTCCAAATAAAAATTTCAGAAGTAATTAACATTTTGGGCCAAAACAAATAACCTAAATAAACTTCAAGGGCTAATTTTAATAGGTTAACAATGCATGAGGGCTGAAATACTTCACTTTAATAGATAAAGGAGAAAACTGTAATTGAGGTTTTATTTTTACCAACCGGTATAACAGTAAAAAAAAAACGTGAACAGTACCACGCTTATGAACAGTGAATTTTTCCGGAAAAAAAAAAAAGAATTTCGTTCTTTCGATTCTAATTTCGATTCTTTTTTTTTATTTTAATCATAAAGACTAAGATCTTAGTACAATAATATACTTAGGGAGAGATAGGAGAAGGATTAATCTACCTTCAATCCGAACAAAGCGATTCGGTGGAGTCCGGTGGGTTTTCGTTTGGCGGCGAAAGATCGATATTCTAGCAGCAACTTTGGAATGGAATAACTTGACCAAATCTTTTCCTTTTTGGACGATTCTTGTATCTAACGCGAAGATCTTGAAACGCTCTACAACTTGCTCTACAACTTTCGTGAAGAAGTCGAAGCCCGAAAACCATTCAAACTAGGAAAAAAGTGGGGGTTTTCATAAGTCCTGTTTGCTGTCAGGAAACAGAAATCCGAGAATTTTACTAATCTTTGGACAGCGATAACTCTATCAATCCTTGACCTTTTTGGGTGATTCTTGGGTCGAAATCGAAGCTCTCGACGCCCTCTACAACATTCGTGAAGGAACTTAGGCCTAAAAATGACAGCAACTAGGAAGGAACAGGCCGTGAACAGAGAGACGTGATATGGACGAAAATTGAAATTGGGTGTCGATCTTTTCTTCTTTTTTTTTTTCTTTCCTTCTTTTTCTAGATTTCTTCTCTCTCTCTCTCTGCCGAATAATAGAGAATGAAAAAGGGGGGTTTGGTTTTATAGAGTAATTGGAAAGAGGTGAGATGTTATTGAGATTAAAAAGAGATATAGTTTAGGAAGAGTTTGAGGGGAAGTGGGTAAGTGAAAAAAAATAAAGATAGAGGGAGAGATTGGTGAGAGATGGGTAACCAAATCCCATAAATTGTGGGATGATTATTAGTATGAATAATATAGATAAATATGCACACACATTTATAATTACAAGTTGAATTAAAATTTTGCTAAACTAATTTTAGTCACGAAAAATTAATCTAGGTTTTGGTTTAATCTAATTACACTTTAAAATAGTTAATCGATTACTATAGACTATTTGATTGAAAATAATTTCTTTATTCGGGAAAAAAAAATAGGGTGAAAATCCGGGTCGTTACAAAAATATCATATTTCGGTAATTGGATGCTGAAAATGTATCTCAATTTTGGAAACTAACTGTCGAGTCTAATTGAAAATTTTTAACGGGCTGCGGGAGAAAATACGTGGCTGCGAATAGCCGCACCCAAATCATTTTCCTTTAATGCAAAGTTATCGAAGTTGCCTTGGTGGAAATGATTTTATGTGAACAAGAGACATCCATTTGGTATTTATGTGAACAACAATATATTTTTTCCTCAGTATCTGAAATACAAATAAAAGAATATAGTTCTTCTATTTGTAAAGTTACAAAAAAAAAAAACCAAAAAAACTTATATTTTCTGAAATATGCAACTTTACCATATTTTTAAACAAACATATCGGTCTAACTTTTTATTTTACAGGCATAGATGGTAGTGAAATTTTATTAAAAGTACAGGATATTACATGGGAAGGGAGAAAAGAGAAATAAAAAAAAGGTTGTTTACTTCTTGGATGTAGTTGGTATGTTTGCAAGGGTTATCATAAACCAAATTTATAATGGTGATGTCACACTTTTCTGTCAGTACTTCAGCGTTAACTTAGCAGAAGGGCTAGTGCGGAGAATAGTTTAAAATGCAAGGGAAGCCAATGACATTTTAGAAACTTGAGAGGAGGTTGTTGCATTTGTCTGAAATCTTAAAGGACGTTAGTGGCATTTATCCAAATCAGTGTACTAAAATTGTATATGTACTTTTATTGAATATATACTGTACCTTTTATATGTTGTAAAAAATGTATAATCTGTTTACTATAATTAGCTGTCAAATATTTTTTTTAAACGAAATATCTAGATTGTCTTTAGAATTTAAGTAAAAATATATTTTTACTTTAAGATTCTTTTTGTTCAATTAATGTTCTAACAACTTAAACTAGCAAAAAATAATAATTTAAATTGTAACTTTAAAAAAATGCCTTTTACTTTAAAAAAATGCTTTTTTGGGTTAAATAAGTTAGAAAAATCAAATTGATTAGGTGAAAGTACATAAACACCTTATCAACTATCATTTTTTCTCGTAAACACCCACTCACATTTAAAAGCGCTCATGGAGACCCCCTCACCTATTTCCATTACCTAAGTAACACCCTTCCGTCTCAGAATTGTTTGCTAGGAGGTCACTTGTCGGCAATTTGGGCATTTTTTGGACAAAAATGCCTTTTGACAATTCACAGTCCACCATTGTCGCCACCACAATCCCAAACCACCAGTAAGCACCACCACTAAACTCCCCCTCCCACACTTGGTCTCCAACAGTCGCAACTATCATAAACCACAAATCACCAATTTCAAAAATTCCCAAAATCAAACCCTAACCCCAATTTCAAAAATCCCCAAAATCACCAAGTCGAATCTGTGTGAGAGACTGATCAGAGTAGATAATTTCAGGTGAGGAATCGGAATCTGTGCACGTATGTAGCATTTTTTGATTTCCAGCAAACATTGCTCTTTTCTTGCAAAAATTGTACATACATACATACAAGCATAGATAAATGGCACACAAAAATACCCAAATTGATAATCAACCAAACCCATCATAATCCCCCATGAGCAATCAACCCTCTCCCCTTCTCTTCCTCCTCCTCCTCCTGCTCACCGTAACCCTCATCGGAATCAACCAATTCTCATAACCAATTCTTTCAATTTGCGGAAGGAGGACATAAGAGGATTCTTATAACCAATGACGAGGAATGGAAGCAATAGGGGAAGAAACCGCCGCCCGAGTACGACCCTCCCCCTACTGACTTCTCTGACATGGACCTACCCCAGATCCAGGCTGAAATGATGAAGCGCCAGTTTTGCTAGTGGCGGTGGTCGCCGATCACCCTCCTCCTCCTCCCTTTATCTCCGTGGAGCAGTGGGGTAAATAATTTTAGGATTTAAAAAAAAAAAAACTCCTTTAAGGATATAATAGAAAAGAGTATCTTGCTCATTTCCTCCATCGTGTTAATAGAGTTAGGTTTTTTATTTTATTTTTTTGTTTTCAGTAGTTGAGGGGGTTTCCATGAGCGTTTTTAAATATGAGAGGATGTTTACGGGAAAAAATGATAGTTGAAGGGGTGTTTATGTACTTTTACCAATTGATTATTCATAATTAGTAACAAATATCATTTATTAGTTTTTTATTTTTTTAAGCAAATGAACTAAATAAGTCAAATTATATAAGTGCTAGCAAACGAAGCCATATAAAATATGATTTATAAATACTTCTTACGTACTCCAAAAAGAGATAAGTAAGTAAATTGTTTTTTGTGTGTGCAAGTCACATGATGCGTGTAGGCGGTTGTGGGTGCATGAATGTGAAAACATCATGAAAAACCTTCTAAACGAATTCGTTAGTGCAAAAATTGAGAGCCTGAACAAAAATTGAGAATTGAGAAAGCAAACAAAAATTATTATAGTACGTCGCTAAGGTCTGCATTGTCGTCGAAAGACTCGAAAACAAACAGACCACAAGGCAAAACAATCTAACGAACCAGCCAAAGTCCTCCTTCAAAAAGTCCGTTCCCCCCTCTCTCTCTCCTCCCCTGCCTGGAAACCTCCGCGCTCGCAAGCCCTCATCGTCCATTGACGCCGAGCCCAATTCCCAAGAGAGAATCCTATAAAAGTAATCCCCCCCCCCTTTCTCTCTCATATATATATATTCTATATCTTGACCAGACAATCGGCGGGGAGGATGGGGTGTTGCAGCAGCAAGAACGTGGATTCGAAGGCCACTCGGATGGCCAGGTGGCGCTCCACAGGCATTGTCGCCTTACGTGACTCCAAATTGAAGGTTACTCCCTTTCCCCTTTTCTTATTCTTCCATCCCTGCCAATATATACAATTATATCTAACGAAATTGAGCTAAGGCCTGGAATTTATGGATTTTCTCTCCCATAAGGTAGGCCTGGAATTTATGGAATTTCAACTCCTTTGGGCCAAGTCCATACGGGACTTTCCCCCGGCTATAATTGGGCCCTGCTAGTGGGCGGTGGGATTTATCACATGATTTATAAAAAGAGAATATTGAGAGAGAGAGATTTATTTTCTGTCTCGTCATCATATACACGTAGCGGCGCTTACATGTATTTACGTGAGATCAATTTTTATTTGAACGCGTATTTTTTCTCTATATATTTTTGATCATTTTAGGTACTTAGGCTCAATTATTAGTAGAGATTGAGAGATTGACGATGGTGTGACCTATAGGATCCAAGTGGAGAAGCGCTATTGGTGTATTATGTGACAAGAGGGTACCCACAAAATTGAAGGAAAAATTCTACGGAACTGCCATAAGATCAGCGATACTTTACAAGACAGAATGTTGGCCTATTAAAAAACAATAGGTGAGCAAGATGAGTGTAGCGGAAATGAGAATGTTGAGGTGGATGTGTAGTAAAACTAGATGAGATAGGATTAGAAATGAAACGGTTGGCGGGATGGTAGGTGTAGCACCTATAGAGGAGAAGTTGAGGGAAAATAGGCTAAGGTGGTTTGGGCATGTTTACCGTAGACCAAATGATGCAGTAGTTAAGAGAGCGGATAAGATAACTTTGGGTAGCAATGCTACGAGGAGGGGTAGACCTAAATTGATATTAGATGTTGTGCGCAAAGATATGAGTATAATGAGTTTGTGTGAAGAAGTGGCCCTTGACAGAGCTCAACGGAGGAAAAGAATTCATGTAGCCGACCCCAAGTGATTAGGACATAACGCTCGGTTTGGTTTGGTTTGGTTTATATGTTGCGTTCTGTGATTGCCTGCGCAAAATATCTCAAATTAAGCTTGGTTTGATCAAAATATGAGTGGTTTTGTCAGAGTTGGAAAGAATGAATTGACTAATGTGACCTGTTAGGTTGTTTTGGTTAATTTGAAATGTGAAATGTGGAAGTGAGCTTTTTTATGGTAATTGGCATGGTTTTAATTAGCAGTCTGGGTTGAATTATAGTCATACTTCATTGGCTATGCTGGTTCTGATCATTGTACTAATTGTCATCATCTAATAAAAACAGAATTTAGAAGCTTCAATTACAATTTGACCAATCTTAATCTCAGTGAGTGCCTTGAATCAGGATTTCACTAAGCGTATATGCTTGTCGTTCTTGTTCGATGAATTTTGAGAAGGGATTTGTCACTTAATTGGGCTTGGATGACGTTCAAAGATGGCCACAGTATTGTGCTACTTTTTGCAGGAGTAGAATTTATAGGTGTTTTTGCTTTTATCGCCTTTGTTTGCTACTGTTTTCTGGACTAGAATTTTGGGTCTCTTAGAATGACAGCTATGAAAATTTTCTATTACAGCCGAGCCTGCGAATTGCTTTCTTTGTTTATAATCAGTGATTGGCGAATGGCGAGCAAAGTGAGGATTAGAACTCACAGGGTTTGTAGGTAACTGTTGAGATTAGTGAATCCCAAAATGGCTTGTTTAGTTGAGTGGAAGATGTCCTATTCTTGAATGGGATCCTCTGACCTAAGAATCACGGACAGCGATACAGATGGAGATAGATATGGTATAGGATGTGAGAATTGCAACAAAAAAAAAAAAAAGGGGAACACGAACACCATGGGGAACATGGAAAAATACATAATCAGAATCTCAGATGTTGTTCGTTTGAATTTTGTGTCCGGAAAGAATGAAAACCAATTAAATTTCTAATTTTACCTTGTACTTTTAAATCATAGTCTAAACTAGGGTCCTATCAAGTCGAAACTTTTACCTTTTACTTCTTAAATATTCTAATTTACTCTTAAAATAAGTTTTAAAATTATAATTGACCCCGCCTGCTTCTCTTTCCTTCCTTAACTTGAGACACGTGTGTCCTCGAGGTGTCCTAGGTGTGTCCCAGGCTTAAAAATTGAAAGTAATTGGACAGCTCCATACATGTCTCAGTTTCTCCCCCGCATGGCCCATACAGATATGCACTAGGCATGTTGGTTCTTCATAGCCCCTGACTTAAGTAATTCATGTGATAGACGTGGTAATGGGTGACGCCGTTCAAACTGACTTTAATGGGATCTTCTCCTTGATAATTTTCTTTGGAATAAACTACACTCTAATAAGCTCCTGACACTATCAATCCTTTTGTAGCCATTTAACTTTAGATCCAAATCTTCTTTCTCCCTCCCTAGCTCCCGCCATCGCCCTCTGCCTGACTCTTGTATGTGAATTTGTGCACTATACGTGCACAGAGACCCACGTCACATGCATGTGTGTTTTGTTTGTGCATGTGCATGCCTCTGCCTATATATGTAGAGGGGTAATTATTTGCTCAAACCCAACCTTGAGGAAGTGAATGGTCCTCTTCAGCATCAGAGTGAGATTATTGAAATATTGGTGGAATTAACCCAATTCTGTGGTGCTTCCTTTGGTAGATTTATGCTTTAAAAAGCCTACAAACACCAGAGAGTTCAATTTAACGTGTTGCATATAGCCTCCAATCTGATATCCGGATTTCCAGACTGTGTTCTTTCTTAATGTTGGATCCTGCTTTGCAACTGTATTTTCCACTGAACTGAGAGAGTTTTATCTGATAGATTATTGAATTTTGTCACCTTCCTTTCTATGTTATCAGAGTAATTTAGTTTAGTAGTGGTGATTACTTTTCTAGAGTAACGAACTGCCAACAGATTTGTGATTTGAGTTTTGGGTGGGAAGGTAATGCTAATTGCCTTCCCCTTGAAATATCTATCATAATCTAAATTGAAGAGTAATACTAGAATATACAGTTGGACACTTTGATGCTGAATACTTATTTCCCATCTGCTTGTTTGTTCGTCTGCTTTATTGTGTATCTCTTACTCAAATATAAATTAACAAAATGATTTTCTCTTGAACAGACATTTCCTGATGAGGTTCTTGACCTAGACAAATCTGTCCGAACTCTTGATTTGACACACAATAGATTAGGTAGCACTCTTCAATCTCTGGACAGATCTTGTCTATTTTCATCCTTTGATTATACTCAGATGGTGATACAATCAACTGGTTGTACTGGAGTCACAAGCACGCATTTGCACATTCAAATGCACATACGCTTGCTGATTCTAAGCCGTTTGGCAACCTGATTATTGTTTTCATTGTTGATGATTTTGTTATTCTCATTAATTTTCGTTGTTCAATTGCTGTGGCTTATGCAGTTGACATTCCTATGGAGATCAGCAAATTGATTAATTTGCAGCGGCTGGTAAGAAACACAGGTTTGCATTAGTGTACCCATGCACTTGTGCCTCGTATATTGATATGTTTTGAGAATTTCTTAGTTAATTTTATCTAAGTAATTAAGTCCTTAATTATGATCGCTGCTGTCTTTCTCTTTTGTCGAGCTTAACTTCCATTGATTGTTATCTTGAAGAGATGCATTGGTAGTTGGGAATAGAACTATGTGAATTCTTAGCATGAAAAGCAGAGAAAACTAGTGTGCCTCTATGTTGCTTAAGGAAAGCAGATGGCCTTCAACATCCTAAAACCAAGCAATAACAGCTAGAAGTCGATCACAATTTGCAGATTTTCCCCAGCATCTTGGTCTGATGGTGGCCTTATATGTTAAAACAAAGAGTATGTACTGAAAAGAAGCATTGCTTGTTACCTTGGAGGCTTGAATACAACTTTGGGCTGCCATGGTTTAAATTTGAGAGCAACCACTTTGCACAAATAATTCCAAATGTTAGGTTTTCTCTAGTCTTACCCCTGCCAGAACCCTTGATTGAGGACGGATAAGGGATGAAGTCCTTTAGACAGGATGTATAAAAGATTGTAGCCAGAGACAGGAAATTCAAGACCGTAACAATTGATGATAATGAGACCTGGCCCTGGTCATAGAGATTTAATGACAGATAAATCATCTTACCCTAGTTGCAGTTTTCTTTACCGCAAATTTTCTTGGCTTCTGTCGAGTTAAAAACATAGCAATAGATTTGGTTAGGAGCTTCTGCTGAACGCGGGAAGAGTTTGTTTAGCTAATCTGATAATGCTTGTCCATCTAATGGAACTGTTGCTTTGTGAAGTTATCTTCAAATGTTCAACCTAATTGTCTTGTAAACCTCTTTTTCTGAAGAACAACTCATAGTTTGGCTTTCCTCATTTGCTCCGTATTATTGTTATTATTTTATTAAAGGTAAATTCTTTGGTTTGTTGCAGACATAAAACCAATTGAGTGTTCGTGATTTCAAAAAATTTTGTGAATATATGCATGTGTATTCAATCGATATTAGCTGTGACTGATTTGGTTACTCCTGTCTTTTTCAGGTTTTGGCAGATAACCTTATTGAGCACCTCCCTGTAAACGTGGGGAAACTTCAATATCTTAAAATTATGACGCTTGATGCAAATCAAATTACTCTTCTCCCTGATGAATGTAATTTTTTCTTCTCTGACCGAGAGTATGCCATATTTATTCTAGTTTATTGCCATGGGTAATGTCTGTTGCAGAATGCTTGCCCTACTTGCTTCTTACCGAATCCCTCTTTCCTGTTTTCAGTGGGTCAGCTAGTGAGACTTGAACGGTTATCCATCTCAGGAAATTTATTGACACGCTTGCCTGAGACCATAGGGAGCTTGCGCAATGTAAGTAACTACATACAGTGTAACATTTTTTTTTTTTGCATCATATCACGTCTCACAGCATTGAAGATGTGGAACTTCTTTCTTTAGGAACCATAATTATCTTGATGGTTGGTTTTGTTATCTCAAAGGAGTAATAATTGGCACATGGACATTTGAAAACTATTTTTGTGATTTTATTTTCAACGTTTTTCTTTTTGGCATGGTTTTTTTTTAATAATATAATGTTAAGTTGCTGGCTCTGACATGTATGGTTGGACAATGCAGTTGGTGCTCTTAAATGTTTCAAACAACAAGTTAGAGTTTCTTCCAGAATCAATTGGGAGTTGCTTTTCACTGGAGGAACTACAAGCAAATGGTACTCTTAAATCCCTTTCTCTTCTTTTCCATCTGTTCTCTTACACATCCATCACCCCATCCCTCCTCCCCCGCACGCCCCACCCCCCCCCCCCCCCCCCCCCCCCCCCCCCCCCCCCCCCCCCCCCCCCGAGAATTGTTGCTATCAATGCAGTGGTTTAAGGAACAATGTAAAGTACATGAGCAATATGCTGCAGTGAACATCAGAAGCAAAATAGTCGAAATAAATAAGGGTAAAATCTTCAATAATGACAGAGGTCATGTAAAACAAAGTTGCCATGTCAAAATTATAACAGTCCCCAAATTATAATGTGGGCCGGCTAATGCTTACAGTACGGTAATATGTTGCTTTTTGCATGTTCAAATAACTATTTACAAAAACTTGAAAAATCTTCATTTTTATCCTTTATAGCTGCTTTGAGGTTAGTAGCACGAAGCGGGAGCGGGAGCGGGAGCGGAAGCGGGAGCGGGAGCGCAGGAGCGGAGGCACCTAGAAGCTCCTAAAGTTGGGAGCGCCTAAGAAGCGTATATAGATTTCATATAAATACGTATATAAAGTATCTTTAAATACTTAACCATTCAAAGAAAAGTGATTACTTATGAGAATTTTCATGATCTTAAAGGGTACTTATAGAAAGTTAGATATTTTCAATTTGCCAAACTTCTTGAGTAATAAGATTTTCATATTTTTATTTCCACAATGGCATACCTCCCTTAAGAATAAGAGAATAGTTGCCTTAACCACCCAATAAGCTCCCATGTTAGTTGGGAGCGAGCTCCCGCCTCAAGGGGAGCGAGCTCCCGTCGAGCTCCCGTCAAGCTCCCGTCTTGGGAGCGCCGATTCGCGCTCCCGTCTTGGGAGCGCACCCATTTTAGAAGAATCCTGCTACTAAGGCTTTGAGACTTCTTAAAAAATTGCCCTTGGTTTCTAAATTTGATTACTTCTTTATTGTTATTTCTCCTGTTTGCATCACCTTATGTTTTCCATAGCGCACTAATGGGATATTTACTGCAAATTTTCAGTGGTATAGTAGAGATTTGTTTGCTTTTCAATTCCTAAAAGCTGCTTTATTGGCCATCACAAGTATTTAGGTTTAAGAGGATAAGCCTCGGAACCAACTGCATTGGCCGACCCGCCTTTTATGCTTCTAATGGGGAGGTCAGGGGGTCAAAACTTGCTAAAGCGAGGATTTATGAGTTCTCCCATTTACAGGGGCTCTTTCTTTGTTGGTTGACTTATTCGCCATTATGGGTCGTTTCTTATGTTTGTTTTGGTTGTTGGGCTCGAATTAATTGTTGTGGTTTTAGTATGTGATGTGGACTCTTACATAGTTCATCCACTGTCCATTGTCATAACATATGTAAATGACCTCCTTCCCAATGATTTAAAAACAAAAGAAAAGAAGAGAGAGCCTTGGACGGCGGTCTCTGTTCATGTGTCAGAAGAGAAATTATTTAATCGACTAGAAGAATTGGTGCTGTTAATAAGTTGTTTAAAGGCGTGTAGATTCCTTGATGCATACAGGCCTACGTTTATTGTAACTAGTAACTACAAAGAATAGTGCTCTTTATCTGTGGCAATCAATGAAGTTATTGACCTATTTCTTGAGATCCTAGGCCCCAAACGCTAGCTTTCTTTTCTAGAACAGCAGAATTGCTCAGGATCATTCATGCAGCTGACTTGAAATATCTAGTAGCTTACTAGTATACAGCTTTACTGAGCTGGAGCTTTCCAGTTCGTGTTGTTGATTTTGGTTGTGATGATCGAGACCCTATAATGCAGTATCTGGTTTTAAATAAATTTTGCATCTTACATTAGATGTACATTTGTTTTTCCATCATTATGTAAGAATGCAGCCTACCACGGGCATATGCCAGTGTGCTGGGAAATTTTCTTTAGTTGCATATTATACCATGAAACTGGACCAAGTAATATTTATAGAATTAAGAAATTTGGTCTTTTTTTAGGAGCTTTTGATGGTTAGAAATTGAGTGGTAATGCTTAAGTAACAGAAAAAAAGGTAATGCTCCAACTATTCAGGGAGATGGAAGCTGGAGTTGTTTGGTCTGTGACACTGCAACTGATGTAAGCTGGAGTTGTTTGGTCTTAGTTTAGGAGCTTTTGATGGTTAGAAATTGAAGTGGTAATTCTTAAGTACTGGAAAAAAAAGGTAATGCTCCAACTATTCGGGGAGATGAAAGCTGGAGTTGTTTGGTATGTGACACTGCAACTGATTTATATGCCCCGTAAAATCTGTCATCCTTTGGTTGCACTCAAGAATTTCAGCAAATTGCTTGATAGAAAAACTCCATTTTCCATTTATAAACTACTGAGGTGTAAAGCTTTAGACGGCAAAGTGGCCACTAGTTTTGAGAATTAGTCTGTTTGTTTTGAACTCTGTCCTTCAAGATGCTTCTGACATGCTTTTACTCTGTTTGTTCTGAATTCTGGGGGATTAGACATGCTTTGTTTGTCCTCAATCTTTGCTGAGTTACCATGCTTACATGTCTTTACCTGTTTTCACTACACAGCATCATTATTCTGGTGGTTTTCTCTTGTTTTTGCAGAAAATTCTATTGCGGATCTTCCCTCATCAGTTTGCAATCTCATTCACCTGAAATCACTCTGCTTAGATAATAACAACGTGAAGCAGGTATCCACATGACAGTATATATTCTTTTGAACTTCCATGAAATGCCTCCTATCTTTTTCCCTGCTTTCTTTAATCTATTTTTTGGTTCATGTAAATACTTTCAACGCCTAGTTTCGTGAAATCATGAAGTTTGCCTTTTGCTCAAGATTGTTTATCTGAATGCCTTGAATCCTAAATAATTTGCGGGGATTATCTGCTCAGAGTAATGGTTCTTCAATACTTTGGATTCTCTCTTTCTCAACTGTGCATGCCTATTTTCTAGTTGGTGGAAGACTGGGACAAAGGAAATGAACAGGTTAAGGAATCATATGGATAGAGACCAGCAGTTGTATTTTGCTTTTGCGCATAAGATACATACATAAAACACATGCCAATTTCTAGAGCTTTCGCTTTTGAACCTGAATGCCCACACCTGTTCTCTGGGACTAAGATTTTATGTCGGCAGCCATGACCTTGGTCCTTCACTTTTTTTAACAGTAAGTATTAAGTTATTAACATGTTAACCAACCTCCCACCCACGCACCTGACACGTGCACACATGCAGAAAAAAAAAACTTTGTATTGTTTGGCCAATTGAGTTCCTTGATTTTTTTGAGGTATAGGGTGGCCGTTATTTCAGTGGTAAAATTTTCTATGAGCAGCCACTTTGTCCATATATTTCCAAAGGTTAGGTCTACCTCTAGTCCTTCCTCTCCCATACCCGCATCGATTGGGAATTCCATGGGTACTGTTATTGATGTTGTATTTTTAGGCCAATTAACTAATGCATCTGGCATTTTATGAGCTATCTTAATAGTTCTGACACCTCTTGCTGTACAGATACCTCCAAATTTGCTAACAGACTGCAAAGCTCTTCAGAATATTTCCCTCCATGACAATCCCATTTCCATGGATCAATTTCAACAGGCAAGACAATTGTTTTGTCCATTGCTTAGGTGTATCTTTCGAAAGTGTCACCATGATTGGTGGATTCTTGATATTTTAGTAGAACTCTAACAAAACATGACTTCAGATGGAAGGATTCCAAGAGTTTGAAACCCGGAGGAGAAAGAAGTTTGACAAGCAAATCGATGCCAATGTGATGATCAGTTCCAAAGGCCTTGATGAGGGCGTTGATCTATGATGCATACTGCCTTATTGGTGAAGTTTCGGTATAAAATGTTAATATCCAGCTGATTTTTTGTGCAAGAATGGTTGTTTTTGTTCAAGTTCTACATGTTTGTCATGCTATTACTACTTCACCGATAGGATCATCATTTTTGGCTGCTGATACCCTGAAGTTGTATTCGCGTGGCTTTGGAAATAATGGGTGCCTAGAATTCTTGATGTTACTTGCACTTCTAAACTTCTGAAACAGCATTGTAGCTGTTCTACTCGGTCCGAAATTGTTTAGCAACCTTTGGTTCTATGTTTGTATGAGAACAATCACATCGACTCCTCGTACATGTCTCGTGACTCGTGTATATGGGATGAAGATGTATGTAAGTGATAGGTCATTAAAAATTGTGCTTCCATAATGCGTATTGAATTAAGGCCATGTATTCTCTGTGTGCAACGAATGATGCGGCAGTTAAAGGAGAAAATGCCATCACTTGAAGAATACATATATACTCATCTTCATGTTGCTTTCGATATCGGTTAACTGATTTTTGATCTTAGGACGTGTAACTGGTGTGATTGGTCTAACTAAATTTTAGGACGAGCGCTGCTGCTCTAGCCCAAAAATAAGGCCGAAACCGAAAACATTGGGCGGAATTCATTCTCATGAGGACCCACAAATTCAGGTCAAATCATTCTTCTTGTGTTTTTATTCAAAAGAAAACCGCATTTGTTAATTTTGCGCTTGACTTTTGTAGATTATTGATTCGTCTCGAAGAAATGAATTAGAAAAGTTAAAAAAAAAAACACTTACTTTTACCCAAATATTTTTCGGAAAGTTGAAAAGTTGGTGTTCTACGCGACAATGTTGTTATCAATCTTGTTCAACCTTCTTTGCCTTTTGGGGTTGGGGTTACTTCGGCATCCAATTACTCTCCAAGCTTGTCTATCAAAGTTGTAAATGGTGGCCATATTGCTAAGGGGTTCTTCCCGGCCGGTCCTATGGGAGTGGACTTCTTCCCTTCAAGTCTTAGCGCACAAATAAAAAAGAATGCATAGCTGACTAGGTCGTGGCCGGCTATGAGTGGCTGACTAGGTGCTGGCCATATATTTTGGTGAAAAGTAGGACTGACATTTTCTCTATTGCTAATTGCTCTACTTGTAAATTTGTGGGGTGGTGCCGTGGTGGTATGTGAACAACTGATCGAACCCTAAATTAGTTGGCCCAAAGGGTAGGTATCTCCTGTATGTCCAAGAATGAAAAACTGGTGGAAAACCTGCCCTTCGGTGGCCTACTCAGAACTCATGGCATGTGCAATTGGTTAAACTATAAGGGCCAATCTGATTATCGAATTATTTTTAAGCACGATTAGATAAGACGGAATTAAGAATGGTAATATTGGGGATACGTGAGGCTCACAGAATAATAGATGAGATTATATGAATAGTGAAATTAGTTGTACCGTGTTTAGTTAAAGTGATATAAAAATGAGATAACGATTGTTGAAATTATTTGAATCGTCGGGTGAGGAGGGAGATAATTTGAGATGGAGGAACTTGTTGCCCTTGCATTAGTTAATCTCCCAGTTGCGGTACTAAATGAAAAGATAATCCCACCTTGACAAGTTCACTTATTAATCCCAGATGCATAAAACACGGGAGTAAGGAATAATAGTAACACGTGGACCCTTGTGTTCCCTCTAATCCTAATCCCAACTTCCTTGTCCTTCAATCAAACAAACCTGAATTAATACTCGATTCTTGAACAGTTTCCTATGTCTATGGCTTAACTTTGTTATTTTATTTTATTTTATTTATTTTTTTTGAACTTTTGTTCATTTGGGTCAATTCTTTTACGGAGGAGTATAGATTATATAAGTCATAAGTAACAAATAAGTTCGGCCAAATCCACTATGGAATTAGGTGTTAGTTAGATATTATGGTGCACGAAAGAGGGAAAAGTAGTTGATTTTCTCGTTCAATACTTGAGTCACTCGATGGGACTAATAAATAACCTTCGTTCAATCACGCAGTGGATTCTAAGTTTTAGTCACGACGTAGATCCGACGAGGTTATCCGTGAATAACCATATACACGTTTCTTTGTACCGAGAGAGGGGGGAAATTCTGTGCAGACCTTACCAATAGTAGACATTACTCGTAGTCATTGGTTTGTGAAAAGACTTGCCCAAAAAAAAAAAAAACACCACAAAGATTTAATGAAGCGTCCCAAGCAGGAAATCATTTAAGCACAAGGACTCAAGAGTGAGTGTGAACAAGAAAAATATAACTCCAGAAGGTAAATTTAGTCATTAATTCATCCCAAACAAGGTTCAAGAGGTGGCAACCATGAAAACACTAGTTTGGGATTCGATTCTTTAATTTTCTCAATCACCGGGGACGTGTCACTTGGTAGTATTTGAATACGCGTTAAGCGCTAACGTTTCGTTGCACGCGTAACAATTTGAATGAGCTCGAGGAGCAAGTTGCTTCAATTAACCGTCATCTATAAGCAAATTACACCTTTTATTATTAGTAATCTCTAACGAAGCAAAGGGTAGAAATACCCAAATAGAAAACGCTTCATACTCTTCTCTTCTTTATATGAGTGCTAGTCTCGATTAATTCCTCAAATATAATATAGTCTGTCTGTTTCGCGTATGCTAAATAATTATTGAGAAGAAAAATTCTCAAGATAGCGACTTAGAAGTTAATGATCAAAAATCTACTTGACCCACCACTGGCCATTGACCAGATCAAGTGGTTCTACTTTTTTTTGTAATGTAATGGACAAACACCTCCCATACGCTCAGGTCAACTAACAAACCAACCTCCAAAATTTGTCCCCAATACTATGGTTATCTGTAACGTCCATCTCGTATGGAGTGAGACTCACGCACAAAGAACCCACCTCATGTGATAGGGTGTAAAAAATGGACACAGGGTGCTGCTCGGCAGCTCCCATGCTGAGCGGCCGATATGGCTATTCATTTCGGCACGGAAGACTCGGATTGAATCTGAGCGCATACAAATCTGAATCGTCAATTACTCAGTTAAAATCTGAGCCGTGGATCGCACCGCTCTACGGAGACCCATTCCGTAAAAAATAACCCATTTTTTCTTCCTAAACTACCAAACTTGTGGAGAGGGATTTTATGATCATCCCAAGAGGCACGAAGGCTAAATTCTTTTATCTTACCTTTCCCTTTCCTTTCTCCGTAACATCATGGTGATTAATTTAGCCCTTGAAGCATTTTAGATGTTTTAAAGTTGACTTTATATCTTTACCCTGAATTTTCAAGTTAATTAGCCGATTATAAATTAATGGACGCGGCTTCTTCGCAGTTTCAAACTGGGACTATATTGTAGTTTGTCCGTCATGATTTACCTAATTCCTCTTCATGATTCGAGTTGTTCATATTGGAGGACTCTTCGAACCGCACATCTAAAAAAAATCAAATTGATCGGACACCGATAAATACAACATTAAACAAATTTGGTTTAAAGGAAAAAGGGTGTCCCATTTTTTTTTTTAGTAGTTAGGTGTTCCATCAAACGATTGCAAATGTCTATCAACTTTATATTTTATGCATCTTGCTAATCTCCGCCTAGTTGGCGTAGAATTTTATTCAAATAATGTCAAACAAAATCGAATATCAATACAAATGTTAATACTTTTTTAAGAATATCAATACACAATTTTTCGAATATCGATACATCTTTTACATACAACTCCATCCTCCGCCTTAGGGCTGAAGATATCATTTTCCATATTTTTTTTTGGCAAGTTTTACAAGATGAGTGCATGTTTTAGTGCTACATACACTACACATTATACTATATTTCATGTGGGGTCCATTTTGTGTCCAAAAAATCCATAAAAGTATTAATAAATTTTAAAATATTGTTTTATGGAGCCCTGTAAAAAATCACCTCCAACAGATATCGGTAAGTATTATTTCTTGATCCGTAGGAGCAAAACTGTGTAGTTGAGCAGTTTTATTCGTGCGAATTCAAAAATAATACTTACTAATATTTGTTGGATCTAATTTTTTTACAGGCCCTCATAAAATAATATTTTAAAATTTATGGGCATTTTTTAAAATTTTTGTGGGATCCGAAATGGACCCACATAAGATATAATGTAAAAATGTAGTGTACCTAGAATTATTGTGCATGTATGATGCATTTTTCAAAATGAATGACTCAAATTATTGAGTGGTCTTGGAGTACCGCCACGTAGTGTCCCAATACCTTTATCTATCAAATATTTTTGGAAATTGATATTCGCGCTCTACTTTTTACTGATGACACTCCACTTTGTTCATGAAATTACTTGTAACTCCATATTAAAATTGGTGCACCATCAGTAAAAAGTGAAGCGCGAAAATTAGTTTCCATATTTTTATGAGATCTATACAGTTAGTACTGATGGTGCTCATAGAAAACAAAAATGATACTCACACAACAATCCAAACACAACAATTTACACAACCTCTCACATGCATGTGGGCTCCACACACACTACTATGTGTGGGCCCCACATGTATGTGAGAGGTTGTGTAAGTTGTTGTGTTTAGATCGTTGTGTGAGTAGCATTATCCCATATTTCTATGTGGTGGATAAAGTGTTGGAGCATCACGTGTTGGTGCCCCGAGAGCACCATATAAATTTCCAAAATTGTACCCGGGGCCCCACAGAAGCAATTGCGCGTGGAGAGAGAGGGAGAGAAGAAACGGTCTGATTTTGTCAAAGTTGAGGGGAAAGAAACCAACAAAACAAAGAAATAGCAAAACAACAACAAAACCAAAGCAAAACCCATTAAAGTTTGTAGCAGTTTCCACCCTTTTTATACTCGCCGGCGTTGCCGCCCTGATTTTGAACACCCTCCTTTCTTCCCTGGATCTCCATAAGATTTTACTTCCAGTTTTCTTGGCGTCTCAGGTAACCCCCAAAGATTCCAATCTTCTACTCTCTCTCTTGATTCTGTTTGTGGGTTTTGGATTTTGAAAACTTAAGTCGTCTTCTCTTGTTTATCTATGTAAATTTGCTCTACTTTTAGTCTTCTTGAAAGCGTTGTACCCTAAATTTAAGTAATCAATCTGTTTGTCTTCTAATTTTGACTTCATCAGATTACACGTTGACATGTCTCACGTGGACATCAATCTGTTTGTCTTCTAATTCTGAATCTCTTCTTCTTCTTTTTCGTTTCTAGATTCATGTGATTTTGAAATTCCCATATTTTTTTTTGGGGACTGCAGAGATTCAGTTGGGTTTGTGAAATTTCTCCTTTATTTGCACATGGGTATGCTTGGTTCTTGAGAAAATTAAATTTTCTCTTTTATTTGCACATGGCTATCTTTGAAGGTCAACATACGTAGCATATGTGATTCAGATTTTGAACCTCTGACTGAATTTATATTTGTTTTAGTTGGACTTGATTGATGGTACAAAATTTTACGCACACAAGATACAACTCCGGACACAACTGTCTCCGAAACCGTTCGATGCATGTAGACCCATGTGCATTGAACGGTCTGAGACGTAGTTGTGCTTAGCATTGCTCTGGCTGGTATGCCTTTTCTGACTGATGTTGACCTTTTGATCTTCTATATCTATTACGATAATATATAGATCATAGATAATTTCCCTAAAAAAAATGCACTATTTTGACTAATATTCTTAATTACTAATGCACTGTTCCTTAACTTTACATCTGTGTGTTGTATTATAGGTCATACGTTCGCTTCATCTAATGAATGTTAGATAATCTTGTCTACTTTCTTGTTTTTTTTTTTTTTTCCTTTTCTGCTTAGGGTTTTGTCTTCGATTCCCTTTTGTATGGTTTCGCGTCGATTCATTCGAGTTTTCTAGTCTTCGTGAAATCATGTCTTCCTACTTTGATATTGATCCCTTGTTGTGAAATGTGTTCTTTGGTCTTTCTGGTAATTGATTGTTCTTACCGTTGATCTTTCTGTTTGCTCAGGCACATAGCGAAGTCAGTTTACAAAATTTGCTGAACCTTCTCTGATTCTTATTTCATTATTTCAAGCAACTGCCGGCTCATCTTTTGCATTTTTTCCCACTTGAAAATGTCCAGTCTTAAGAAATCTCCCTTAAACAATAATGCTAAACAAACCTCTGTTAACCCCAAAAACCCTGGCTATTCAACCCCCAACCCTTTTGATTCTGATGACGAGTTAGACCACAAAACCACTCGTAAACCCGCAAGGAAAACAACTTCTGAACCTACTCTAGATACCCCAAATTTCAGTGCCAGCCCCTTGGATGATATTGCAGGAAAACAGACCACTTCGTCTTCCTATTCACATTATTCAACAGCAAGAAACAGATACAAGTCTGATTTCCATGACTCGGGAGGAATAGAGAACCAGAGCGTCCAAGAATTGGAAAATTATGCAGTGTACAAATCTGAGGAGACTACGAAAACAGTCGAGAGTTGCTTGAAGATTGCGGAGGACATGAGAGAAAATGCTACCAAGACTTTGGTCAACTTGCATCAGCAGGGCGAGCAACTCACCAGGACTCATATGGTCGCTGCTGATCTCGATCATGATCTTAGCAGGGTATGACCTTTTTTTCCCACCTATTATTATGTTGTCTAATTGAGAAGTATAGGGGCAAATATGAAAGGCTCGGGAGCAGAAAACTATGAAATTACCAAATAGCATCATATGAACTTCCTTATACAGACCGGTGGATTATTTTCTTTAGTACACCATTGCTTGCACTCCTTTGCAATATTCATTATTTTGCAATTTACTGCTATATAGACTTCCAATTACCTGAATAACTACTTTGTTTTGAAGACTGAAGTGACCAGAAATTTAAAATCAGTAGAGAATGCATACTTCTAATGTAAATACTGTGTGAAGTGTGGTTTCTTGATTGGACTTTGCAAATGAACGCGCGTTATGCTTAATGATTGTTAAGTGTTCTTTTCAATTATTTGTGATGTCTTAATTTCCTGGTCGTTGCTTAGAATGACACTATACAATTTTTGGATGTTTGATTTCAGGGTGAAAAGCTTTTAGGAAGTCTTGGGGGCCTCTTCTCCAAGACTTGGAAGCCAAAGAGGACTTCTCCAATAATCGGGCCCGTGATAATACGAGGTTAGTTCTCTGAAACAAAAGCAGCCTTTTCTTATATTCTATGCTCAGACAATAATGTTCAATTCCTTTTCCTTATGTGCGCCCACATGTGGCCGGTGGTTGGTGAATGGTGGCTTCTCGTACTTAATTCTACACTAGTAGGGAATACTAAAACCCTATCAAATTACGTTTTGGTACGCACATTTCAAAACATTCTTCATTCAGAAACAATTAATTTAGCATTCCAAAGTGATCTCCATTTTTTAAACAAAAAAATCAACTGTATTAAGGTAAAAATCTAGCAAGGGTTGAATTTTGGCAAAAGAAAATAGAAAAAAATCAGTATATGACAAAAGCCACCTTTTCTTATATTCTATGCTCAGACAATAATGTACGATCCCTTTTCCTTTTGTGTATCCACATGTGGCTGGTGGTTGGTAAATGGTGGCTTCTCGTACTTGATTCTACACTAGTAGGGAACACTAAAACCATATCAAATTACGTTTTGGTACGCGCATTTCAAACATTCTTCATTCAGAAACAATTAATTTAGCATTCCAAAGTGATCTCCATTTTTTAAACAAAAAAATCAACTGTATTAAGGTAAAAATCTAGCAAGGGTTGAATTTTGGCAAAAGAAAATAGAAAAAAAATCAGTATACGACAATCTAGGCATGTGGCGTACCATGTTACTGTTCTCTTTTAATTTCTGTTCCTTGTACCTGTGCGCCCAACATTCTAGGTTTCATGCATTCGATTTGTGTGTTGGTTTTTGCAGATGACCCAACTCATAGAAGGGGTAACCACTTAGAGCAGCGGGAGAAATTGGGATTGGGCCCTACATCTAAGGGACAGTCGAATACACGGACACCACTGCCTGAACCTACTAATGCACTGCAGAAAGTTGAGGTTTGTGTTTATGGAACTGCATCACTTTGTTTTGCGTACATTTTGTACTCACAGAGGATGACAATTGACAAATTTACTTGCCACTAAAATATAGGCTTGTAGTGGCCATTGTGAATTTACTCCATGAGACGTGTTTATGAAGCCTGGGATGATCAATTCCTTGTCTTGAGGAATAAGTATGTGTGTATGTATATACTAGCAATGTTCTAAAAGTCGCTAGGTCCTAGTGACCGCGTCGTTCCGTATCAAAAATAAATTTATAAAAATCAAGAATTAACTACTACTCCGTAGAATAATGGTTAAGACCGAGTATCGTTCCAACGGAGACAGTATGGCTGAGTTACGACCAATTCGATTAATTTTTAGATTAATTTGGAAAAGTAAAGATTGGTTTGTTGATTTGTTTTGAAGAGCTAATTAAACTAAAGAACAATTTAATTAAAAGATTTAGAAACGATGGAGGAAAATATCTAGGGTTTGGAATCCACTCCGATCGCGTAACAACAATATGTATAGGCTAGGTTTATTTATTCGAATCAAAAGGGATTATTGCTAGGACTTGCAAATCCTAACAATAATCGTCAAGAAAATAATTGGGTTATTAAAAGGCATAAACTATCCCATAGCACGGACCGTCTCTCAGTAGCACGATTTGGCCACCTAACGGCACGATCCGTCTTACGAGCATAATCTATCTCAGAACTCCAACCACAATCAATGAAAACCATTTCGAGACTAGGTATTTGAAATCCGGAATACAAATACTCAATAGATAAGAAAAAGTAAAATCGACCTGTTCAATTGAAACGGAAAGGGTTCTTAGTCTCACAATCGATTCGAATAATAAAACCAAAACCCTACACAAAAAAATATAGTTACTTGATACGGAGTTTCATCCTCCCCTAGAAAAGGGGTTTAGCCGGCCATGGAGAAGAAAGATGCAATCGAGATTGAAGAAGACATGGACGACATGAAGTTAATCTCCTTCCACGTTCTATTCTTGCCTACGATGCCAATAGCTGCTGTCAATAATAATGTCTAACCTAACAAATTAACTAAAACCTCCTTTTATAGCCTAGGCCCATAAAAATAAGACTTAAAAAACGCAAAGCAATTTCCCGTCTGCTGCCGCTGGTCCGGACCAGCAATTCCTTTGGCCGGACCAGAAAAACAGCTTGTTCAATTTCTATTCTGGACTTGGTTGTCTGGGCCAGCAAGTCTTTGGTCCGGACCAGATTGTCAGCCTCTGCCGTTTCGCTCCTCTTTTCACCGTGGCCTCCACCGGAACATCCTTAATTCACGATTATTACTCCAAAACATGTCCGAATGCCCCATAAGCCCTGAAACACTACAAACCAATTAAATCTTGTTAAATAACATTTGATAGGACCGACAAAACCTAAGTTAATGGGAATAAACGGGTGCTTTTCAGCACCTATCACCTAGTCAGGCGGTCGGCCACCTTTGAGCTATTAATCGGATTAATTGGGCAATTAATTGGTGAATATTAATTAGTAATTAGCGATTAATGGTTAGTCGGACCTAATCGGATAGGCCCCGCCAGCGATTAATCGCCAACTAATCGTCGATTAATTCCTTGTTTAAGAACACTGTATACTTGGGACGTATTTATGCAGATATATTGCCCTTATGGTTTCAAATCCATGCTCTTAGCACCTAGAAAGAAAGGAGACTGGCAAGAAGGGGACATGTCCGTGTTAGACACCCCACTCATTTGACACACCCCACTCATTTGACACACCCAACACATTTCAGACACTTGTCTAAACTTGTCATATCATGTATAATATTTGTTAGAAGTGGAACACGCTTTGGACACTTGGAGAACAGGTTTGCCTACAACTTAAAGCACAGAATCATGATACAATAGTAAGAAAAATGGACAATGCATGCTTATATCTGCTAATTGATTCTCCAGTAGTTTTGTTTACTCTCAAGAATTCTAGATCTCAAAACTTTGGGTTATATCATGAAACAAGATTTTAATATCGTTGTTAGGTTTTGTTCTTTATGCTTCTTTTCTAGTATGTTGAACGTGATAATGATTCCATACAATTTTGATATGATTAGAAAGAGGCCTGGTCTTGTGGCTTCCTCCATATGATTAAAAATAAATACATTTGTAATGCAAAAAATCACGGATTTTATTTCTTTTCGATATGTAGGGATTAAATTGGTGATGAATGGATTTTACATGACAAGCTAAGATATAAGATAGGGGAAAATCTACGACAAGTTAAGCTGATTATGAGTTATCAAATGCGATCACTGCAGGTAGAGAAGGCAAAGCAAGATGATGGACTTTCTGATATAAGTAATATACTGGGGGACCTGAAGGATATGGCTCTTGACATGGGATCAGAAATTGATAGGTCAGCAGATTGAATTATAACACTGGCTCACAACATCTTTAGTTGGTTTCATATTAATATCTCTCTCTCTCTCTCTCTCTCTCTCTCACACACACACACACACATCGTGGATGTGCTTCACTGGAAATCTATGTTGTTAACTCCAAATTTTGATCTTTTAGTTTAGAAGCTTCATGCCGAATCTTTTGTTGTCAAAAGTTGATTGTAGAGGTTATTATTGCAGGCAAAATGAAGCTATGGGACACGTTCAGCAGGATGTAGACGTGCTAAATACGCGGGTTTTAGGCGCCAATAGAAGGGCAAGGCGTTTACTCGGGAAATAGAAGCTGCAGGGATCGGAACTGGTATTTGACACTGGCTTGTTGCCTCCTTTCCCTTGCCCTTTTGTCATTGTTCTTCAAACTTTCCTGGATTCGCGTAGTCCATGGGTTTCGGTTCTCATTTTAGTTTTGCATTCCTGTATTCCCCCCATGTGATATTGTATAGAGCTAAAAATACAAGATAAAGATCTTGTTATGAAATTATAAACCATAGATTTTCAATTGTCCTCCTTAAATATACCGTCTCTGGCTGTTCCTTGGTTGCTGCAGATTGATTACTTATTCACATATTATCTTCGATATGTTATTAAATACTGTTCACGCATCCATGTTATCGTAGCAAGTTATGCCACCCGTTTGGGTAGAATTATGGAACGCACACCATATACGGGGATGTTATAGGCGGTTTAACATTCTACTTGGGTATATCGATTTACGCATGTGAGATGACTATAATTATGGATGACTCATATAATTTGCATAATTCTCGCCTTTCGTGTCTAACATCAAACGTGTCCCAGGAGTACACTAAGTTTGTTACACTAACTCTCCAAGCTATGTTTCAATATGTATCGCTACTTCATACATATTTTTGTCCAACCAGTTTTTGATTTAGATGTTACGGTCTCTCACATGATATACTAATGTAAACCCGATTTATAACAATCATGATATATGTGAATGTAATTCTCTTACCGTCCGGACCCGCTTTAGAATGTAGTTTTTCCTGTTTGACTTCCTCTCTCCTTTTTTATCAACTGGTATTGAAGAAAAAAGTTGTGCTTTAAAATAGTAGAATATTACACCAATCACAATCTAATTCGTACAATATTAAAAAGAAAATTCCCTTTTTAGATTTCTGTCTCAATTCTCTCTCGACCACATGATGTGCGTTCTTATCATATTGTGCGGCCAAAAACCTCCTGAAACATGGATACACAACAATTTTTTTTAATAGAGGTGTTCATATGCATCTATCTTTCCTTGCATTTAGTTCCCTCTCTCTGTGTATAATAGAGCCTTCCTTGGTGTCTTTTGGATGCTCAAAAAATGAAGATCTTTTTCTCAACAGCTATATTCCTCTTCCTCATTGCAACACCAAAGCCTCATTCCCCTGTTTTGGCTTCAAAAATAGTAACATCTTCTTCTACCCATCAATTTCAGCACTCTTATTCTCCATCGTTTTACGTTCACCGGAACCGAAATCCTAATCCGCCGGCACCTTCATCGTCCGATGATATCGATCCAAGGTTTGGTGTCGAGGCCCGATTGGTTCCCAGCGGACCCAATCCGCTTCACCATGCATGGATGAAGCATACAATTTAATTTGGCAGCCGTATGGGTGATTTTACTTTATTAGTCACCCCTCAATTTATGTTTTCAAAAAACTTTGGTGCTGTTTGAATAAATATTGTACCTAAGGGCGCTTGCTCTTTATTAACTTCTTTTTTTAACAGCAAAAAAATTTTCATTAATCTTGAAATTGTCACAAGATTAATAGGAGCATTCTGGAGCAAGGAAATAACGTCTTGTTGAGAGGACAATCGGTCCAATCCGAGACCCAATACCTAAATTGGCAAAAAGCCAATTCAAAACACCCAATGGGACGAAACCCCCCTAAAGGCCAAAGCACAATCACCCTAAATGGGTCTAAAAATCCAGATCAATACAATTAAGAGCAAAAGGCCTAAAATGCCCAAATCATACAATGACGCACATCGATGGGCCAAATCCAATCCAAAAGGAGCCAAACCTGGCCCAAACCCCAAACCTAACCCTAACCCTAACCCTAACCAAAACGCAGCCACTACACACCACAGCCCAAAACAACCGCCGACCACCAAAACCCAGGCAAACAACCACCACCTGAAATTATTAACTTCTACTATGATGATAATTCCTTTCTACAATTATTTAACTTAGCTAGAGGAGTTCTTTTGCTTTGGGAAAACCTTTCACGAGAGACATGATGCAAACTAAGGAAGGCGAATTTGTCCATTTGTATAGCAGTATACTCCACCACATGCAAGCTTTTTCCGGTATTCTCCTCTGCAACCTTTGCTAGTCGTAGTCGAGCAGGGATAGCAATTTCCAAGTCGATTCTCTTCTCATGTACGGGGCAACTGTGGATGGATGGAGAGATTCCTTTCATAGATATATGCAATTGAAAAGTAGGGTACTAAGCATCCGCAATGTAATAATCAAAAGTGAATAATCAAAACTTGCCACATTAGCTTTTATTATTCATTTAGAGGGTTGCTAAAGTTAGCAATGTGAAATCTCACATTGTTGCTTTTGATTATTCAAATGCCCAAATTTGATTATTGGTTAAGAGGTTGCTAATTTTGATTTTTACAATGTGAGCACTTTTTTAAGCACAAATTATTAACTTTAGCAATGTTTTGATTTTGATTATTACATTGTGGATGCTCTAAAAGGTGACTAGTAATCCCGGCCGGAAGCAAAACATGCTAGTAATTCCTAATATATGTTACGACGAAGCACACTTGGCGGCGGGCGCACATAAATAAACGCACGGATATTTTTATGAACTAGTGGTGCAGTGTATGTAGCTCTTTTTTTTGAAGGGCGAAAAAAATTTCATTAATCTTTGAAGTTGTTACAAAGACTAAAGGGAGCGAGGGGAATGGCAACAAGTGCCCAGTCCGAGACCCAATCCCTTGATTGGCAAAACACCAACCAAGACAACACCCGATGGGAGTAGCCCGAACACCTAAAAGCCTAAAAGTCCAGATAAATGGAACGAACCCGAGAATTAAAACCAATGGAATGCAGCCCAACACCTTAATGGCCTTAAAGCTTAGAAAAGATGGGACAAGCCCAGACCAGTTTTAGCCCAATACAAAACCCTAACTATGCAGGTCGAACACAAGTGTTGTGCATGTAATATGCAAATTGTGCGTTTTTTAAAGACTTTTTCATTCATTTAGTAATATTGTTCCGGCAAAAGTGTTAAAAGACGAGTCATGCTATTTGCACATACACTTTTGCACATATCTTGCACATACACTTTTATGGGGCCCATCTCTGGTCCCACCAATATGATCCGAATCGCTCATTATTTTTAAAATAATTTTTTAAGAGTTCCTGTATAAAATCAACTCGATAGGATATCGGAAAGGGCTTTTTCAAAAATTATTGGGTGAAACAGTCTGATTCGCACTGCGATTTCTGAAAAAGCCCTTACCGATATCTTATCGAGTTGATTTTTTACAGAGACTCTTAAAACATTATTTTAAAAATAATGAGCGGTTTGGATCATTTTGGTGGGACTTGAGGTGGACCTAATAAAAGTGTATGTGCAAGATATGTGCACAAATGTATGTGTCCTTAGCATTTTTGTTAAAAGACACACATAAACTCACACGCAATCATGCAAAATATCAAATGTTTTAAAAAAAAATTGAATAAAAATAAAAGTAATTCAGCTTAATTATTAAGGCAAAACCACCTCAAGTTGAAGGAGAGCAAAAAAGTAATTTCACATACCAACCGTCTCAGCTTAATTATTAAGCAAGACACCTTTTTTTTTTTTTTTGCTCTTTCTTAGTACTAAGTTCTTAGTACTAAGTAGATTTAGAAACCTATATAAGACTAATAAGAGTAGGAAGTTACACCCCCAACACCAAGTCTCTTTCTAATTCCCACTCATAACAATTACAGTAAGAGGTATCTCTCTCTCCCTGGTTTTTAGTTCGTGCGTTTTCTCTCTCTGTTTGTTGTCGTGGGGTTTTAATAGGTTTAAGGATGCTTAAGCATAACATCTTTGGGGACTAATTTTACGTGTTACACTCCGTAGTAGATCTGTGTAGTGGAGCGAAATATCCGAAGGTTCAAAAGGTTAGGAAGATCCAAGGATTGATGAATTATTCCTGATCAATTAGTTGTCTCAGTTCATCTGCCCCACGAGGGACCCTGATATGTCAGTCATACCAATTATCCGAAGGATAAAACGATCCAAGGGGTCTAGCCGAGCTTCGATCCCACTCCGAAGGAAGGCGTATTCGTTTGTTCGGATAAAAGAACCATAAAGCTCGGTTTGTTCGGTAAAGCACGTCGCCTGTTACTTTTCGTTTCCTCGGACATGATGACTTCGCTCGGGAACCGTTACTCCAGAACCTTCTAGAAGCTTCTAAAGAAACGTGGGAAGGCCTCTCTGATAAAGGATGGGACGTCTCTGATTGATGTGACCTCTCCTTTCTGACTGGGCGGCTCCCCTTTCCCCAACAGGCGGCATTCATTTAATGCTACTGACTCGTGATGTCATCCGAGCGTCACCGAGCACGTGGGTGACAGAAATGGCCCAATCTACACTCTTTCCCTCTCTGCCTATAAATAGACGACTTCCTCCCCCAAGTAAAAGGTTCAGCTTTTCTAAACTCTTCTCCCTCCTAGCATATATTTCTTACCCAAAACTTCTTCCCGGCTCCTCTTTCTGACAAGATCGTCGGAGCTTCTTCCCGGAGGAACATCCCCCTCCGGTTCTACAGGTACATGACGTACGGCGCCACGTCACTCGATTCAGAAGGACCAGAATAGAGAGGAAGAAATCAGCCCCCCCACAATTGGCGACTCTGCTGGGGAAGGTCATCAACCTAGCATCGTGGACCTGATTTCTATCACAAGCTCGATCTCACTTCTGTCCTTCTCTCTCCTCACCTCATGGCTCAACACATCCCTCCTCCTGGCCCGGAAAACTTCACCTTGGGGTTGTCCGGGTATGGATCCCTCAATCACGAACAAGGGAACACTACGCTCCCACACCAGTCAGTCACTCGACGGCTCTCATTTCCCCCAACAGAGCTGGATATTGCCCTGGCGGAGCAAAAACGCCAAGCAGCGGTGATAGCCATGCTCCAACAACGATTAGAGGAGCGCGACGGAAACCAGCTTGTCACTCCTATCAACGCCCATCCAGCTGGACCTAGCCAACCGACGAGACACCGAAAGAGGAGCAGACGGTCCCGCCATAACCGCACCACAGGCCTGGCAGATTCCGAAAGACGAAACGTTTTCGAGCGTCTTGAACAGAACGCTCGGCCACAGCAAACAGGTTCGCGTCCTCGGCTAGAGAGTCTTGTCCGAGCGGAAAGCACACGATCTTCGGCAACCCAATCCACCGCCAGAACACATCGAAAGGCGACATCGGGCCAAGAACGCCGCTCGTACAGACGTTACTCGGATCCGAGAAAGGAAAAACAGCCTGTGGATCTCAATGAACTTCGGCTAAGCTATCACGGCGAATATCCCGAACGATCAGTACCGCCGAATTCGGATTCCGAGTATCGCCAGGACGGACGGTATACCGAAGGATCACGAAGCCGAAGAGCTCCAAGCAAGGAAGGACGCTCGGAAGGGGATAACACCGTCACCCTTTACGATCCGCTTACGGGACTCCCAACGGTGTACCAACCGGTGACTGACCCTAGGCAACAAGAGAAAGCTCGGCCAGAAAGATCCAAACAGGCCCAGGAGCTAACAGGGGAACGAAGAGAAAGACGGGGGTACCAAGCCGAGCGTCCTCGGCAACATCATCGCGAGCGTCGGCGCAGTCCCGAGCTTCGCTTGACAGTGCCGCCGGCAGCAGTTCAACCAAATCTCGTCCCAGAGGATAATTCGAAGCTCGGAAAGGCAAAAGCTTCCCCCTTCGTAGAGGCAATTCAGCAAGAGCGACCACCCGATCGGTTCGTCATGCCGAAGCTCAAGCGTTACGAAGCAAAGGAAGACGCAGTCGCGTTCGTCTGTCGCTTTCGCCAAATGATGAGCCTCCACAATTTTTCTGATGCACTTATGTGCAAAATCTTTCCCCTCTCGTTGAGTGAGCCAATCATGCTCTGGTACAATCAGTTGAAACCGAAGTCTATCACGCCTGTTTCAACGAGCTTGAGTTGGAATTCACGAAGAGGTTTGTGACCAGCAACGTTCAACCGAAGACTCTCTCAATGCTGGTGAATATGAGAAGGACCTCGGGTGAAACCTCCGGCTGTACACCGAGCGATACTGGGAGGTATACAATCTTATTCCTGATTGCGATCAGGGAGTAGCTGCTGAATCGTTTATGAACGGCCTGGACCCAAACTCGGCAATGTTTCGGGATCTCTCAAGGAATCCACCAAAAAGCATGGGGGAATTGATGACTATTATCGAGAAGGATTGTGTACATGAGGAAGCAATGGCCGAGCGTCATGTTCCGAAGGTCGCTGAACCATCTAAGGCTCATCCTGTGGCTCGGAAGCAGGTGGCCAATGTCGGCCAGACATCCAAAGTGAACCAGCCGAACAATAGGAATCGACCTCCGCAGCATCAAGCGCAACAAGTTATTCAACAAAAACGGGAACCAAGGCCGGACGAATATGTTGCCGAGCAAACTACATTCACGGAGCCCATTTACAAGCTTTTATCCATCATCGGCACGCTCCCATTCTTCTCTTGGCCCACAGGATTTCTCGGCACAGCTGGCCAAGGACCTGGGATGTGTTCCTACCATAAGGAGCGGGGGCATTATACGACCAAGTGCCAGCCGTTCAAAAGGTACTTGGAGGAGCTTGCCGCGGCTGGACACCTCAATCCTTGGATCGACGCTCGGAAGAGTCCACTTCCGCCCCCACCTCCATTGCTCGGTGGCCATGTCAGTGTCATTCAGGGTGTCGCTTCGGAGGTACGAATATCCGAACTACAAACGGAAATCAACACGGCCGTCGCTGCATTGTTGGTTTGCAACGTCGGTACTTCGGTTAAAAGGAAATTTGAAGATCCGAATCATGACGGTCCAATAACTTTTACATCTGAAGACTTGAAAGGAGTTCAAGTGCCACATACCGACGCTCTTGTCGTTACAGTGATCATTGACAAATCCACTGTCCAACGGGTGTTGATTGACCAGGGAAGCTCGGCGGATGTGATGTTTTATTCTACTTTCAAGAGCCTTGGTCTATCCCCGAATCAACTTCGGCCAGCGACAACACCACTCGTTGGGTTTACAGGTGCGCCGGTTTGGCCATTGGGTGCGATCAATCTCCTTGTGAGAGCCGGTTCCCGAGTGATTGACGTCGAATTCATAGTGGTTAGCTCTCCTAGCCCTTATAACGTCATCCTCGGTCGAGCCTGGCTACACGGGATGCAAGCCGTGGCCTCAACATACCATCAAGTCGTGAAGTTCGTCGGATGGAATGGAAGACAAGAAAGCCTCCGAGGGGATCAAGTACAGTCCAAGAAATGCTATATCAGCACCGTCACAACGAAACAAAGCTGCCTGGAGGTGCAGTGTGTGGAGAGTGGGGAAATTGATGTGCTTGAAGATGTGGGACTTCCAGCCGAGCAAAGGTCCGCGAGGAACTTGTTCGCATGCCTATCTCGGAAGATGGCACTCGGTATTTTCTTATCGGAAGCTCTTTGACCGAGGGAGGAGAGGAATGCGATGTTTGACTTCCTCATACGACACATTGAAGTATTTGCTTGGACCCCGCAGGAAATGCCGGGCGTAGATCCCTCGTTTGCAACCCATTATCTGAACGTTGATCCGAACAGAAAGCCAGTGGTGCAGAAGCTTCGGCGTTCTTCTGCCCTTCATGTTGAAGCTGTAATGACAGAGGTGGATCAATTGCTAGAGGCAGGGGCGATACGAGAAATACTTTACCCCACTTGGTTGGCTAACCCCGTGGTGGTTCCGAAGAAAAATGGAAAGTTGAGGGTTTGTGTGGACTACACGAATCTCAATGATGCTTGTCCAATGGATAGGTTCCCTCTCCCTCGGATAGAACAAATGGTGGACGCAACTGCAGGGTGTGAACGGCTAAGTTTATGGACGCATACCGAGGATACCACCAGATCGCCCTTGCCGAAGATGATCAAGAAAAGACGGCTTTTATCTCTCTCGGGGCGTCTATTGCTACAATGTTGTGCCTTTCGGACTGAAGAACGCTGGGGCTACTTTTCAACGAGCGATAACGTCCATGTTCCCTGGGATGCTCGGAAGAATCTGGAAGCGTATATCGACGACTTAGTATGCAAGAGCAAGTTCGCTCGGGATCATCTTCGGGATCTTGGAGAAGTTTTTGCCGTCCTGAAGAAACGAAAGCTACGACTGAATGCGGAGAAGTGTGCGTTTGGTGTCAGCTCCGGCAAATTCCTGGGATACATGGTTAGCCACGAGGCATAGAAGCGGATCCGACGCAACTGACTGCCGTGCAAAACCTCCGAGCTCCAACGACTGTTAGGGAAGTGCAGCGTCTTACAGGAATGGTTGCGGCATTGAATCGGTTTATACGACGTTCGGGAGACCTCTGTCGACCGTTCTTTCAAGCTATCAAGACAAGCCGCCGAAGATTTATATGGACCGAGGAATGTGAGCAGGCTCTGCAGTCACTAAAAGACTACTTGTCACATGCTCCCCTCCTGGTCAAACCACAACCAGATGAAGATTTGTATCTTTACCTCGCAGTCTCGGATCATGCCACCAGTTCAGTGCTTGTTAGGAAAGAAGGGATGGAGCACCAACCAATTTTTTACTCGAGCAAGACGATGACGGATTCTCAGACTAGGTATCTGCCTATGGAGAAGTTAGCATTGGCCCTCGTTTCGTCTAAAACGAGCCTTTTGCCTTACTTCCAATGCCATAGGATCGTGGTCCTTACTGAGTTTCCTCTCAAAGCGGTTCTTCGGAAGACGGATTCCTCTAGTCGGATACTCAAGTTCTCTCAAGACTTGGCCAACTACGACATCCAATTCGAACCTCGGACAGCTATCAAGGGACAAGCATTGGCCGACTTCTTTGCCGAGCTTACTCCAGGCTTACAGGATGAAGCCAACGCCTTGGCACTCGCAGAGACTGAAGCTCGGTTAGCTGCCACCGAAGCCCAAATGGAATGGATCAAACAGCCAGCCGACGCACGTCGCTCGAGATTCACGCTCGGCACAAAACGGCCTGTCCATGAGTGGAACTTATTCTCTGGGGATGCTTGGAGGATGACTGTAGATGGGGCCTCGAACATCAATGGGGCTGGTGCTGGAATTGTTCTTGTGTCGCCCGAGGGAACGGTGCACGAAAGTGTTGTCTCCATCGGTTACCGAGCGACTAACAACGAAGCTGAATACGAAGCCTTAATTGCTGGGTTGCGACTTGCCCTTCGACTCGGTGCGGATTCCGTTCACGTGTTCTGTGACTCTCAGCTCATCGTGGGACACCTGAATGATGATTATCAAGCTAGGGATGAACGAATGAACGCTTACGTAAGCCATGTTTTGGAACTTCTTAAACAGTTTGGACGAGTGGAGATCGAGTGGATCGCGCGGGAGCATAATGCTCATGCTGACGCCCTGGCAGGCCTCGGATCGGCGTACCGAGCCTCGGGCAGTCGCACGATAGTGTTTGACGAAATCGACACTCCGAGCTTTGAACCCTCGGACCCTCCAGTCGCAGCAATATCGTTCGGCTCAAGCCAGCTCGATCCCATAGTGTTGTACCTTCGGGATCGAACGCTTCCTTTAGACAGGAAGGAAGCTCACAAGATACGTTGCCGTGCCGCCAATTACTTTTTGGATCCTAATGGACATCTTTACCGAAGAACGTTCACAGGCCCGGATTTGAAAGTGGTGTATGAGATTCAAGTAGAAGGCATCCTGGACGAGCTTCATTCGGGTAGTTGTGGGGCTCATTCAGGAGGACGAAGCATGGCGCAGCGGGCGTTAACTCAAGGGTACTGGTGGCCGAAGATGGTGAAACAATCTGAGGAGTATGTGAAACGCTGTGTTCGGTGCCAAAAGCACGCTTCCCTTATTCACCAACCAGCATTTCCTCTCAAAATGATCACCAGTCCTTGGCCTTTTGCAGTATGGGGCTTTGATATTGTGGGAAAACTGCCCAAGGCACCTGGGGGTTTTGAGTATTTGATAACAGCCACGGACCTGTTCACTAAGTGGGTCGAAGCCAAGCCAATGGTGAAGACGACTGCAGGTGACGTAGAACGGTTCATTTGGAAGCATATCATATCGAGGTTCGGAGTGCCGTATGCTATTCTTTCGGACAACGGATCCCAGTTTGTAAAGACCCGTAAATTCATAAAATTGATTTTTTAATATTTTCTAAGGAATAAAAGGAGGAAATTTATTTGGAACATTGAGATTTGGGGTTAAAGTGTTAAAGTGTTATACTTGAGGGATGAATGTGTGATGTGTGTAAAGTGTATATGCATATATGTGTGTGGGGTGAGAGGCAGGGAAATTATTTCCCCTCACTCCCTCTCTCCCGTTCCTCTCTCCCTCTCTCGGCTCTCACTCTCTCACTCCCACTCTTACCAAATTTCACCCAAACAACACAAAACCCAACCTTTAAAACCTTCTTCCCTCGCGTATTGCAGTCCGTGTTGCGTTGGTTTGAGCTCGGTGGAAGTGTATCTCATCCGGTTCCAAGATTTGAGGCTAGGGCTTGGAGGATTCCTTTGATTTCGTTCTTCGATCTTGAGGTAGGGAGTTCTAACTTTCAATATATGTTTATGGCTTGATTCTTGTACCTTGATTCTCGTTCGTGATCGTTGTTGTTGTTGTTGAAGTTGTTGCTGCTGTGAAACCCATGTGAATCTGTCAAAAATCTGCTCGTAGGCCTTTGTTATCGATAACATTTTCCTTGTTATCGATAACACCGTGTCTCAAAGCCCAGAAAATCGTTCGTTATCGATACCTTTGGTCATTGTTATCGATACCCTTGCGTCTGGAATCCTTTCTGACCAAATGGTATCGATACCATTTTTATTGGTATCGATACCTGTTGCTTATCTCCAGCTTTTGCTGTTTTGCTCCATTTTTTCACCGTTTTGATCTCTAGTCACTTCCAACTCATCCGAATACTTCCCAAATGACTCTTAACTTGATTGCTTGTATCTAGTAACTTCGTTGGACGTATCCACGATCTCAATACTCAATTTAACATGATTTTACGAAAATCATTTTATAAATCAACGTTGGATTTGAACGGTACGGATTGATTGGAAAAGGATTTTGAAACTTTATGGACACAACGAGAACATTTCAGGACATCCCGAAAGGGTAAAGAGCCTGGCAGAGGACATCGGGGTCCTATAAATGGCCCGGCATGAGCTATATGCTCCTATCAGGACATCCCGAATGGGTAAAGAGCCTGGCAGAGGACATTGGGGTCCTTTAATTGGCCCAGTAAGAGCTTCGGCTCATGACACATGTGCGAGATACATTTTGATTCACGATGCTTCCAAAGTTTATACGTTGAAAAATATGATTGATTTTGGAAATGAAAGATTGAAGTTGGATTACTGTTGTTGCTCCATTCCATTGGTCTCAGTTGCTGTTGTTCCTCTTGTTATCGTTTCTACATTTCATATGCATACATTGTTGGATTAGAGCTTTCTACTGGGCTAGTGTAGCTCAAACCTTACTTTCTTTTCAGGTGCTAACTCTGGACAATAACTTCATGTTGAGAGTGCATGGATTGTGGACACGATTTTGAAAGCTAACACTGAAGAGTTATTAAGGCATCTTTGTAATTTATTTTTGAAAGATGTATTCGTAACTCAAATTATAAATCTTTTGATTTAAGGATGTTGTAAGCCTTTAACTCCTTTGATATTCAGTACTTATGTTGGTTTTGAGGCCGTTGAGCCGAAGAGGTATTATCTGAAGATCCTTTGGACACAGAAATGTAATTGTGGAAAATGGGAATGACAAACTAATTTGGGGTATGGTACGGTCTATTGTGAGGTTTTATTTATGAAAATTCAATTATTATGTTGTTTAAAATCGAGGACGTGACACAGTTCGTGGCCGCTGCCCTTAAAGCATTCTACAAACGACGGAAGATTACGATCCAGAATTCTTCGGTTGCGTATCCACAGGGCAATGGTCAGGCCGAGGCATCCAACAAGACCATCACTCGGGGGCTTAAGCGTCGTTTGGAGCGGAAGCTCGGATTGTGGGTTGATGAACTCCCTCATGTCTTGTGGGCCTACCGAACCACGCCTCGGCGTTCCACGGGTCGTACCCCGTTCTCAATGGCCTACGGCATGGAGGCCGTTCTCCCTCTCTCCTCGTTGATTCCCACCGCTCGTACGGAGAATTTCAATCCTGTGGATAACAATGCATTGGTGGGTTCTGAATTGGACTTTGCCGAAGAACTCCGTGACAACGCTAACCTTCGGCATGCCGCGTACCAACAAGAAGTGGCTAGGGGCTACAACAAGAACGTTCGGTCTCGACCATTTAATGTGGGGGACCTCGTTCTTCGGATGGTCGTTGAAGCAAGCAAGTTGACGAAGCTTAAGGATCCATACGAAGGTCCTTACCGAGTCATCGAGAAAATTGGTCATGGGGTGTACAAGCTTGCCGAGATGGATGGAACTCCCGTACCGAACCCTTGGAACGCTCAGAAGCTTCGGAAGTTCCATGGCTAGCTGATATTTCACGTTTTGCTTTTATCCAATTTTTATTCCTGTTAACTTTTGTAAGCCTTTGGGCCATTATAATAGAAAGTACCATTTCTTATCTTGTTTGTTTTCTTTAAGTCTTGGGTATCTCACCTAGCCCAGTTTTAAGCCGTTGGGCTCACACTCGTACTGATCTGGGCGAAATCCACTTAGCCCTCGGCAAATGCGTTCGGGCGAAATCCTCTTAGCCATTGCCATCATGTTCACTCAGAATCACGAACATGTTCTCCTCCGATAATCTTTCATTTTTATTCCCTCGGATATTTTTCTTTTACTATCTGCTTGGATTCCCGCCTCTACCCTTCGGCAATCCGAGCAGATAGGGGGCTATTATGAGAAGGATAGTAAGTCGAGTTACTAACACGACGGAACAGGAACAACGAAATTTGCAAGTCAGATTTGCATTTTTAATCACAAACCTATCCGAACGACAAAATTGATTCACAAAAGACTTATGGAACGAGCAACAATACTTGAGCAAATTCTTCACATTTCAGATAATATAACAATCCGTTGCATTGCGTGCCAACTGGCAAAACATTGTTTATGTTCAACTTAACAGAGAGAAGCAAAATACAAAGCAAACTACAAAAACAAAACGCCTAGCACCTCTCAAGGGATTTCACTCGGAAAAAGAGGCAGTGTAGGGTCATCTGTTGGAGCTGGAGTGGTGTCAACCTCGGTGGATGCACTTGCGGCCTCCACCACGGGGTCAGGCTGTTGCTCTGCCTCGGCATGCTGCTGTTGCTCCTCGGTGTTCTGCGCTTCGGCCAGACTCCGAGGAGGGACCTCTACAAGCATCCTTCGTTCATCGTCGGCCTCCACGCCAGCATCATCGAAGCCCGTATTATAATCCAGCATAAAGCTTGCTTTATGCTGTTCTTCGAGCAACTCAGCCTGAGCCTCGACAAGCTCTTCAGCAGCAGCATCTTGGGCCTCGTAGTACCCCCGGTTGTACTCCTTCTCCAGCTCAACCTTCATCTCTTCCCGACCGAGAGCTCTTCCCTCGGCAAGACCCTCGTCCTTCCCCTCCGCCCTGGACTTCCCGGCAGCCTCTTGCAAGCCTTTGACTAGCTCGTTGAGGTTGAATACCTGAGCCTCCAAAGACTGGCGAGCTGCCTCGGATTCCTCCCAGCTCTTCTTGTATTCCTCGGCCGAGTCTTTGTTTACTTGTAGAGACTGCAACAGCAGCTTCTTCTTCTTTTCATGCTCGGAGAGGTGAAGATTCACACTCATAATAGACTGGGAGGCCTGAAAGGAACGAACAAAATATTATTACAAGTAAACAAGGAGTGAAACAATTGAACCGAGGAAACGTACCCTGGCCGCATGGTAGTAATACTCGGTGAGCGCGGCTTTGAGCGATGGGGGATGCTGAATGTCCCTCGGCAAGCCTACCCCAGACAAGAGAGTCAGGGCGAGGGACGGATCTTCCCGCAGGCTGTCGGATTTCAACACCTGCTTCTTGTCAGGGGTGACGAAGCTCGGCGACCAGGGGACGTTTTCTTCACTCGTCTCCTTCCCCTTCGCCGTCACCCTTGCCGTGCTCCCGGTCTCGGTCTGCACCGTTTTCTGCTTCTTGCTGGCCGGAGCTTCCTTCGGTGACAGAGGAGCAGGTGGAGTACGTTTCTGTGGAGGCATCTTTTTGCTCGGGCCAGAACCCGAGGCCTGTGATGCTCCTGTTTTCTTCGAGGGGCCTTGGGCCTTGTCTCTTTGTTTTTCCTCGAGCTTCTTTTGAAGCACGTCCTTCATGCTCCTGGGAGGCATGCTTTCTTCTTCTTCGGGAGTAGAACCTTCGGCTGGTTCGCGGATTAAACCTCGGAGGGGTCTGTCTTCGCTCGGTGAAAGACCGTCGTGAAGATCCTCTCTCTCCTCGGGACTTTGTTCTTTGTCCGCGGCTTTCTTTCGAATCCTGCCCCCGTATGACGCCTTGTAGCCGAGGATCGTCGGAGCGTCTCTTTCTTCCGAGGGAATAGTGAGCAGGGAAGCAACAAGCCTACACCCCCTCGCTAGTCTGAGTAACTCTTTGTTAATCGTAGTCGTAACTGCAGAACGGAGAAGAATATTCAGCACAATAAGAATGTGTCAAAATGAGACGAGCAAAACAAATTAGAACAGTACAAACAACAGTTTCTTACGAGGTTCGCCCCTGCGTGTGGCAATTTCGAAGTGGCCATACTCTTCGGGGGGATGCTGATAATTCCCCCGAACTTCGACGTAGTCCGAAGCCCATTTCTCGGAGTCGTACATCCCCTCTGGGATAATCTTTGCCATGTTCCTTCGGGAACACAGATAGTATCTGGAGTATCTTACGTTTCGAGACATGGTGTAATTTTCGAATATGTGGTGGGCTTCGAGCGGGAACATCTTAAGCTCGGCGAGCTTTATGATTGAGTGAATGATGCGGAAAGAGTTGACGCTCAGTTGGCATGGCGTCAATGTGAATATGTACAGGATCTCCCTAAGGATCCTGTGCATAGGGAATCGAAGTCCCCCCTCGGTTATGGCCATGAGGGGAACTGTGATGTGTTCGTCGGAATACCTTATCCGAGGACCAGGGACAGGGGTAACGACCACGTCATTTGGGATTTTGTAAACCCGACGGAAGGACATCATCCCCTCTTCGGTGTCGAACGACCTCCAGTAGGGACATGGGTCCCTTCCCGTGCGATCAGGAATTACGTCGGGGTCTAGTGGGACAATTCTCCTCTTCTTTTTGGGTATAGAGGAAGCCCCGGCTGCTTTTTCTTCGCCCTCGGCCTGGCTTGACGAAGCCGTAGCTGTCCCTCTTGCGGCCGCGTCTCTGTCGGACTCCGTTTCTTCGGCTTCATCGTCGCCATCCGTCGGATTGCCTTGTTCCTTATCCGACGGGTCGTCCTCTAGATTGACTATGTCACTTTCTGGTGGCATTGTTCGGAGAGGAACAACATTAGCAGGGATAGATCCTTCGGAATCTCCAGAATCCTCACCTTCGTCCCTAAGTCGGTAACTCCGACCAAGACGGGATACGACGTCGGTAATTGCGAGGCTCGAGCCCCCAGCGCCTAGAGCTGCGCTGTCTACCGAACGAAACGACTCCCCAGACGAAGCTGAAGCAGAAGTCTCCATACCTAAAAACAAAAGTGCAAGGGGAAAGACCGTCAGCGAGTTGCATGGTCAAATCCTAGTGTGCCTACGTTCGGTGATGAGGCATGCCCTAGCGAACTGACTCTTCCGAGAGACGACCAGTCAAAGGGAAAGTTCGAGTGAAAATTCCAAGTGTGAAGACTACTCCTATTCGTGCTCGGAAGAACACGAGTTGAAGATGCATCTATGTTTGGAAGAACACATGAACACCTTCAACCCAATCTACAGTGCACAGGCAGAAAAACCAGGCGACAAGGAAAGAAAAACAGCCCAGAAAGCGTGTAACGGAACTTAAAATGCAGAAATGGTGCAGGGAAATAGAGATGTACCTGGGAATCGAAGAAAAATCTGGGTCGAAAGCTTCAAGATCGTCAAGAACCTGCAGATGGCTTGATTTTCTGGGGATGGGGACGAACTGAACTGTTCAAACGTTTGAGAGAGAGAGAAAAAGTGATTTTCTCTCTCCTCACGTCTTCTCTTATACCTAGGAGCGAAACCCGAAGCGTCGCCGAGCCCTCAACCGTAGGATTTGGGCGGGAGATTGACATGACCGTCGATGGGTGACACGTGGAAACACGCGGGGTGCGCCGTATCGATATCCAATGACAATAGGACGCGTGGCGTCATCTAAAGCTGGCGGTTGCAGAGGCATTAAATGAAAGATACCTGACGATTCAACACCTCTTTGACGTTTATCCTTGGATTGACGTTCGGAATAGCCTGACAATGATCCCGCTTCGGTGGTCAGTTGTTCTTCGGCCACTACTGATTTATCAACTCCTCCTTCCTCTCCGAAGCTTCGCAGCCATGGAAACAGGAGTTGAGGGGCTATTGTAGTGGAACGAAATATCCGAAGGTTCAAAAGGTTAGGAAGATCCAAGGATTGATGAATTATTCCTGATCAATTAGTTGTCTCAGTTCATCTGCCCCACGAGGGACCCTGATATGTCAGTCATACCAATTATCCGAAGGATAAAACGATCCAAGGGGTCTAGCCGAGCTTCGATCCCACTCCGAAGGAAGGCGTATTCGTTTGTTCGGATAAAAGAACCATAAAGCTCGGTTTGTTCGGTAAAGCACGTCGCCTGTTACTTTTCGTTTCCTCGGACATGATGACTTCGCTCGGGAACCGTTACTCCAGAACCTTCTAGAAGCTTCTAAAGAAACGTGGGAAGGCCTCTCTGATAAAGGATGGGACGTCTCTGATTGATGTGACCTCTCCTTTCTGACTGGGCGGCTCCCCTTTCCCCAACAGGCGGCATTCATTTAATGCTACTGACTCGTGATGTCATCCGAGCGTCACCGAGCACGTGGGTGACAGAAATGGCCCAATCTACACTCTTTCCCTCTCTGCCTATAAATAGACGACTTCCTCCCCCAAGTAAAAGGTTCAGCTTTTCTAAACTCTTCTCCCTCCTAGCATATATTTCTTACCCAAAACTTCTTCCCGGCTCCTCTTTCTGACAAGATCGTCGGAGCTTCTTCCCGGAGGAACATCCCCCTCCGGTTCTACAGGTACATGATGTACGGCGCCACGTCACTCGATTCAGAAGGACCAGAATAGAGAGGAAGAAATCAGCCCCCCCACAATCTGCACTTAGTGTCTTTTACTAAGTTGTGTACTTTGCGGCAGTCGACTGCATCGGAAAGTATTGTCGCAATGGAACAGAAGATCGTAATAATACCCGTTGAAGCACTCCTCGGAAAAAATGTGTGTGAATGTGGTCAGCAGCCGGTGTTCTTGAATAAGCAATGCGTTCGCAACACTCTCCCGAATGAGAGTAAGAAGTCTGAGGCGAACAAATCGAAAAAGGCAGTCAATGTTTCTACTGATGACAGAACATTATATGCTGTCGATAATCCAAAGGTGAAGCCGTCTGCGATGGGATGTCGCAAGCGTGGCCTACCCGGGCTGGGCAATGTTAGTGGAAAGGAGAAGAGACGGAAACTGGATCTTATTGTGCCAGAACAACGTTCGAGAATTTTGAAACAAGGTTGCAACGTGAACGGAATTAAGAAGCCTGAGGTGAACAAATTACAGAAGGGAGTCAATGTTTCTGCTGGTGATCATGAGAAGTTATTTGCTGTTGATAACCCAAAGGCGAAGTCCTCTGTCGAGGGACGCCACAAGCGTGGCCTACCAGGGGTTGGTTATGGTCCAGAGGAGAAGAGACGAAAATCGGTTCGTGATGCAATGGAACAGTGTTCGAGCGTTTTAAAAAAATTGATGAGTACTGCTCCTTCTGGGCGGAAGTGTTTGGAGGCAAAATGGAATCGCGGGTGCAAAAAAATGGATGAAGGGCGTCTTTCAAGTCAGAGTGCAAAGAATACATGTAAGCTGGGGGAGAATGGCCATGAAGCATCACCCTTGAGGCTTGGTTTTTTGCCCGAATGTTTGATGTCAGCCGACGAAAAACAGAAGTTGAGAAAACAGCTTTTAGAAGTATCAAGAGGGAATGTGCCACCATGCTTGCGAAGTTTCCTTAAAGAAATTGGTGTCAACTGCCGGGAAAAAGAAGGAAGGATTGAGTTGGACATGGATGCTTTTGCTGAAGAAATTCTATTGAAGTTGAAAAGAATTGTAAGATTTGTGGGTGATAAGGTGGATCCCCTGAAGTTGCAACAAGAGAAGGGAAGACTAGAAAAGCAACAACGTGATGGTGATTTCCTTACAGAGAAGTCTAGGAAAGATGGCCAAATAAGAGCTGTTACAGTAGCTAGCGCGGAAGCTACACTTAAAAAGAAGCGGGAGCAAGAAAGAGAAACCGAACTGAAGAAGCAGCGGGAGCGAGAAAGAAAAGCTGCCCGACTTGAATTGCAGCAAGTTGAGAAGACTATTGAATTTGACGACAACTTTCAGGTTTTGGAAGATTTTCAGAGGCTAACTCAGTGTTCGCTGTCCGAACAATATTGCGGTTTCCAAGGGGGGCCTGAAACCATTTTGGAACTCATTGAGTGTTGTCACTGGGTAACCCAAGGGAGGATTGTATTGAAGATGAGTTCGAGGAAGGGGGGATCTTGAGTGAAGATAGAGAAGAAGGGGAGATCTTGAGTGAAGATATAGAAGAAGGGGAGATCTGGGAATGGTGATAGAGAAGAAGGGGAGATTACTTATCATTAATTCTTTTAACAGCTTTGTTATAAAACTGTAATTATGCTATGGCGGGTGGCAAGTTGTAAATGATAAATTCTTGGGGAGATGGAATTACGAAACTTACACGTTGTATGTTTGAGCTTATATTGATATAAATAATTTCTTTACATGATTAAGGGTGCTAATCATTTCTGTTTTTCTACACAAGCTCCTTTCATGTTCATCACAGCCTCTAATAAGCTTTCGCAACTCTATCGTGCCATGATTTTGAATTCTTTCGGTCCGACTTCTATTTTCATTTTGATATTTCGAGCTCTAACAAAAAACCAGAGCCTTCGGAACATGATTGTAGCATTTTGTACATGTTACCAAATGAAATAAACAGGCAATATACCACTTTCTCTGCAATGGGAAAATTAACTTTGTTTCCATCCTCATGAACATATGGAGCAGACTTATCAAGAAAAACAAAAACAAAGAACATATGGAGCAAGGCCTGCCTTTGTCTACTTCGTTCGATTCCCGCTGCTTTCGATGGCAACCCTAAATCTGAATCCTGCCACTAGCCTCGCGCTACAAGATGGCTACATGATTCATTGAAAGGTTGGAAAGGGTAGACGATAATAGGCCAATAGCTCATTACTTGCTGAAACAAGAATGGATGACATTAGCCACATCAATACACAATGTTCAAAAAGAAAGGAATTATGATACAACAAGAGCATCGGGCATAGCCTAAACAAAAGCCACGTGAGACATCCCTGCAATTTCAGCAGTTCCAGCAAAAGACTTTGGTGATGTTAACTTCTACCATGATGATAATTCCTTTCTACAAATTTTTTTTAAATTTTTTTTTGGTTTTTGTGTCTTTGACCTCTTCTTTGTTAGAAGAGAGGAGAGAGAATTCCTGTCAATATAAATCCACGGGCTTATTAGCTAAACGGCAATGGACTTATTAGCTAAACGGCAGTCATTTCTTTTTTCTTCATGTTTTGCTATTCTATGATTCTATCCAATTCGATCCAACATTAGCTTCGCAAATGAGTTAGGTTCAGTTTCGCTAAGGTTCTTATCTTTCGTCATGTAAAATAGTTTGTTTACCTTCTTGGTCTAAAAAGCTATTCAAGTGGGGTGAATTGGGCTTTTCCCAGTTCTCATGTACAATGGAGATTTAAAGAACTGAGTACAAGTCTGATATTTATTAATGTGTTATTGCAATAGATTGAGTTTTTTTTTTGATCCGCGCAATAGATTGAGTTGGCTCAATAAGATGGAGCTAACTCGACACAAATTGATTGCTCATGCAATTTTGATGTGCAAAACATAACGGAAATGAGTAGGTAAGAGAGAAGTCAACCACAAACACTTATCGTGGCTCCACTCTCCTAATGTCTTACTTGGAATTTGTCGCACTACCTCCTATAGTTGCACTCCTAGATTTGCGGGTACTAGGCAATTTTTACAACGAGCAATTTATCCCAATCACTCTAACTAATTTTCATTTTGATGGTAGTACTCACACCTAACTCAACGAGTTTGACTATGGTGCTAGTAAAACATCTATATATATATATATATATAAAATGTTGACATTGATATCATGCAAACAGGTCAGAGAAATCTGTTTCCTTTTTGTTTTTGTGATTTGCCCCCACCTGGTACTTTCTTCATTTACAGAAAGTCTACTCCAACCGCTTAACATTCATCGCTTCACTGTCCAAAAGTGTTTTGAACGGTCCGGATTTAAAAAAACTCCATAAATTGGAGATGCCGATTAGGCAGCAATACCTGTTGGAGTTGCCGCGGACTACTCCTTGTGCCAAGTCTCAACTTGACTTTAGGCCATTAATTATCGAGACAGACGGTGAGATGTTGAGCAGTGAATGTTGAGCGGTGGGCGTAGCCTGGCTGTTTCATTTATCATTCTCTGACCTGTTTCGGGTTTGAGTTGAAGCACCCTTGCCTTTCAAGCTGATCTGCCCCTGGTCGAAAGATTTGACGAAACACCTTAACAACAAAAGTCACTTTGTTAGTTTGCTGTCTTGTTCATCAGTCCTGTACCTAAGCAAAAGCTTTACAGGGAAAGGGCATTTAAGTGGTCTTGCAGAGTAATTAATCTGAGTGCTTCTACGACATGTCTCTACAGTTCTTGGTGGTCTCACATTTGTTTGGGTTTTTTGATAAAAGTCTAATAAGGATTGCAAAAGAACCGAGCTGTTTGTAAGTAGCTTGAGATTTGGCTATGTAAGTGATCGTTCGAGCTCGCCTAGTTGAGTTAACAAGGGGTCTCAAGTCAAAACTTGAGACACTTTACGTAAATGAGCCGGGCTAGAGTTTGTCAAAGATTGGTCCAAATAGGCTTGCCAACAAGAAAACATATTTATAAAACTCGTCTCTGCATTAGTTATAGATACCTTTAGTAATTTACTCTATTTTACGAGAGTTTTCGAGTTTGAGCTCGAACTTGGCTGGTTTATACTTACTTAACTTGAGCTCGATTATTTGAGCTCGACTCGAGCTCACCAAATTGGGAATGAGCCGAGCTCAAAAACTTCAAAACTAGGCTGAACTAGTGGTGGTCACATATTTCTTGAATAGTGGTGTTCACACACACACATATATGTGTGTGTTTTCTTTCCATGCATTTAGTTCTCTCTCTCTCCCTCCCTCCCTCTTTCTCTCTCTCCAGCTTTAGAGTCTTCCCTAGTGTCTTTTGGATACCAAATTGACAACAACATGAAGAAGCTCTCTCTCTCAACAGCTATATTCCTCTTCCTCATTGTAACACCGAAGACTCACTTCCCTGTTTCGGCTTCAAAACTAGTAGTAACATCTTCTCCAACCCACCAATATCATCAGCACTCATACTCTCCTTCGTTTTACGCTCACCGGAAAATGAAGCAGCGAAATCCTCCTCCGCCAGCACCTTCATTGCCCGGGGATATCGATCCGAGATTCGGTGTCGAGACGCGACTGGTTCCCGGTGGACCCAACCCCCTTCACAATTGATCAAGAACACAATTCTTGGCACCCATATGGTGATTTTTACTTATTTTGATCCGGCTAACATATATTTGCCCTCCTGTTATTTATGTTTTCAAACACCTTTGATGCTGTTTGTATATTGTAATAATAACTAAATGCACTTTGATTTTTTCTTTTCCAAATTTATTTTTCTTGTGTAAGATTAGCTCGTTAACTATTATGAGAATCAATAAGTCTACGTACACTCTTACTGACCAGTTATCTGGGGCCGTCAGGTTGACTCCACAATTAAATGTGTGAGACTAACACATATGTGAGAGATGAGTGATCAGTAGAAATGTACGTAACTCTTTACCTTTTCTTTTTCATTTTATCTTGTCTTAAGCAGGGGACAGTGTATCTCCTCGGATAAATAACATATTACTACGTAGATAATAATGAATACCTCTATTCCATGTCTGGTAGACGCTTCAAATTATGTAAGTTTAAAGGATCGCTAAGCCACGCTTTTACGGTTTGTGTTTATACTAAAAATTGAAATCAAACAAGCTTTTATCCTTCGGCTCCACACGAGATTTCTGGATTAATTACCCAGCATTATACCATGATTAATTTGTCAGGATGTATGTGCCGACGTAGTTTGAATATACCTATTTGATATTATGCTATTTTCCATATTTCTTGATTAACTTGTTACAATCTCCATCCAAGTTGACGAAATTCAATCCCTCAACCAATCTTTCTTCTTCTTCTTTTTAATGCTTGAAAGGGTGGAGGAGGGGGCGATCACGTATAGCAACCCTCTCTTGTGTGTGACAGTAGGGACTTCAGACCCATGGTGGGTGCTCCCGAAGGAGAGCGGAAACCCATTGGGGCGCCCCGTGCCCCTGTCCCACTAGAGGCCGAAGAAGACAATAGACAAATCATGGAATTTAAATGGGAGCGAGGGGGCCGGTGTCAGCGCACCTCGAACCCATATTTACCCGTGACCAAGTGAGAACCAAGCCCAATAAGAGAAACCATTGCCATCTTGGCTACCACACTGGGTGGTCTCTCCTCATCTAAGCTAAATCAAGTCGAATTCCTACTATGGCACCAAACTTATCATCATGTTCAGGGGCGGCTGCAACTATGTATACAATAAATTTCTTTATGTTTGTCATCTCTGAACTAAAATCCTTGAGCCGCAGTTGATCATGTTATTACAACACATGTCCACGGTATTTTAATTCTATCCCACTCTATCTCAGTGTGCGATTGAGTATTGTTATTTGCGACTTGGGCAACTAAAGGGTTACTCCATCGTTCATTTTTAGAATTACATCGTTGATCCATTTTTGCATAACGAATGTTGTTCGATCAAGAAGTTAATAATATCTGATTAATTCAAAAAAAATAAAAATAAAGAAGAGAAGAAGAACTATCTACTCCGCGAGCTCTACAAAATTGAACGATTCGTGTCGTAAACGATAAGTTCTGTGTAGAATCTATCGAAGTCCATTGTGACTTTGCCATGCATTTACTCCACACCGAAAGAAGACCCATTGTCTGGTGGCACAGCAGCAGCAGAGGGGGGACATGATCCGTCTTTTTTCTTTGCTGATGCTGTACGTGTAAGCTGAAAAGCCTGCAATTCCATAAATTCTTTATGCAATACTATTTATCATTAACTACTCATTCCCCCCTCTCTCTCCTCATCTCTCTCTCTCTCTCTCTCTCTCTCTGCGCATGATGTTTGATTTCTGCTGATGGCCAAAAAGCCCCTGCAGAACTGCTGCAAAAATTGAATTCCCCCACAACTGTATGCAAGTAGTTACCATCAGGTCACTTTTCAACTTCCCCTTCACACGCCACAAACATTGGCAATTCCAGAAGGGAAACACCATGCAATAAAGCTTTCTGTTATAGGGAAATTTTTGTTTTGAAAAAAAAAAAGTTTAGAGAACCAAGAATTTCTCAGTCAAACTACTACGTACCAGATTCACCTCTCCAGTTCAAGTCCACCTTTACAATTTACATGTTAGTATTACTCCCTCTGTTCCATACTGAGAGTTCACCATGAAAAGTCGTGCTATTTTTTAAATAAAAAAATCAACTACTTTCGTGTATAATTTTTTCTCATCAAATTAAAGTATTAATCGAGATCTTTAATACGGTGCGAAAAAATTCAAAAAATTATATACGAAAGTAGTTGATTTTTTTATTTGAAAAATGGCAAGAGAGAGAAAGTGAGACTTTCAATATGGACCGGAGGGAGTATCATTTTTTTGGGAAATTGATATTCGCGCTCCCTTTTTTGATGCAGGCGCTCATGGAGGGAGTATCATTTTTTTTGAAAAATCGATATTCGCACTCTCTTTCTTGATGCAGGCACTCCACTTTGTTCATGAAATTACAAGTAACTTTACATTGAAAGTAGAGCGCCTGCATCAAAAAAGGGAGCGCGAATATCAATTTCCTTTTTTTTTTTCTTTATCGGCGATAGTTCGAAATGATCTAAGTTTAATAAATATCACAGAACAAAATTTAAGTTTACTAAAGATAAATTTATGTATCTGACTCTAATTGATTGAGACTGCTCCCTTTAAAAAATGACACGGGCGACACCCACCATATCGACGGTGAGCATGGGTTTAACTTCGTCTGGGGCCAAGAGAAGAGAAGGGAAACGGATAGAGTATTTTGTTTCATTCCTGTCTTTGCCCAAGCGTTTGGCATTATGAAAATTAGGATTTTCACACGGAAGTTTGATAAGAGCATCTCCAACCATGCATGTCTTCATTTCTTCATTTTGAAGAATCAAGGCACTCCAACCGTGCTTACGAATGAGATTTTCAAAAGTAGAGATATAAATGAAGAATTGGATTGGAGTTGATCTGAATAATAACATTCATCAAATTCACTTTTCGAATAAAGAATGATATTTTGATTCTTCACAATGAAGAATTGAGTAATTGGAGATGCTCTAATAATATCAAACTGTAATCTTCTGTTTCAAACTTTACTCATCTGTTTAGATGTCCATTAAAACAATGGCACAATAGAGTGAGGCACGGCCACAAAGGGGAGGAAACACTCCACAAGGGAGATCACAACGAAATCCAGTTAGAGCAGGTCCATTAATCTTGTATACCAAATTTCCTGTCAAAGCAAAAAATTGGCATACGAATTCCTCTCCACCATTGTGCCAAATGCAATGCCAAATTTTGGCGGTGCCTTTCTTGGTGTTGAATTTGGCATCCAATTAGCAACCATGTAAGCCATTTGATATGCAGTGAAAAAAGAAATAAGTTTAATCCAGTAGTCTGGATTTGAAATTATGCCAAAATTACACCAAACCGGTACATTTTTGGCTTTTTGACAACAACAACAACAGAACCCATGTAGTTCCCAAATATTGGAGGTATGGTCGGAGGAGGATTGGAGACAGACCTAACTTTTGACAATATGTACAAAGTTGTTGCTCCCAGAATACCACTGAAATAGTGGCCCCCTTATACCTGTTTTGTTGGGGAATTATGCTCCCAAATCAAAACCAAATGGCATCAGAGAGTATAGCAAATTGAAAATCACTATAACAATGACATTTTAACATCGGATCCGGATCCTCCGGGAGCCAATCATTTAACATCAACAGATAGACATGAACGTGCAATGTAGGCATATGTAAATTGTACTGTTTGGATATGTGCATTGTTTACCTTGTCTTGCAGCCTCCGAAAAAACATCTCCCATTCATTTCAAATAAGATTTCGAAAACAAAAGAGGAAAGTCTCAAACAGCCAAAGGTAGGTTCTGAGGAACAGAGGCTTTTAGCTATCTCCACCCAAAAATAATAGTACTGCCAACTATAGCTTTTTAATCTGGATGCGAAGAAACAAAAGCCAAAGAGAAGGCATGCATACTCCATCTAATTAAATGACTCACACATGCAGTATTTTCTAGTAGTGGTCCTTACCCAAGTCACATAATTTGCGAATCTTGAGCGCGGCTCAAACGGTCGTGTAGCTCCCCTTTGGGAGTAGAGGTTGTGGGTTCGACTCCTTTGGAAAGGAGGTGACCCCTTGTGGCTTGTGGTAACAACTAACTCTACTGATGCGTACTGCATGACAAATATGCATTACAAATAAAGGTCACATAATTCGCTTGCGTGTGCAAGAGTGCAAGCACGAAAGCGTTTCGAAACACATCCGAACCTATAAAAATTTCGCAAGAGTGAAGATTGAGAGTGCGAGCGCAGTGCGAGGATTGAGAGTGAAAGCGCAGGGCTTTTTGAAGGATTATGCAACTAAGGTCCTTACTGATGTAAAATTATAGAATTGTCCTTTTTACTGGTTCAGTTTTTTCCAGATAGATGGGCTGTGTTGAATTTCCACAAGAATGAACCCAAAGAAAAGGAATGGAAAGGGTAAAACAGGGAGTGTGGAAATCAACCACTGGAGAAAACACACCACTATTGTAGTTTCCACCACAGTTGGTAACACAAGCAACTGAATATAGCCAAAAAATTTCACCTGCTGAAGTGAAATAGATGCCAGAGTATACGAAAATATGAGTAACTTTATGATACAATAACACAGCTTTTCTTGAATCAGAGTCTGCTTTAATACCGAAGGCAAGCATCCTTTTATTGGAAATTTGGCTAAAAATGCTGGCCTCATCTACCTCTTATACAATGTACATCTAGAAGCTCCATAAACAGGATATCTAAGCTAAACTTGCTGTAAATCAAAGTAAGCTAGAATTCCAGATTGAAGCTTATAAATTAATTCAATGTCTACCAAGGGAAACAAGTACATAAACTGAAACCATGTTTTCTACCTCTGACCAATTCATCCTATTAACGGCTCTAAGGGTTCCTTCCCTAGTACGAAACCCGAACATTTGCCATTTTTACCTCAAGTTGAAAACAGCCACACCTGATACCAAAAAATGTATTTTCTCATGAACATTATTGATTATACTAGAACTAGAACTAGAACTAGAACAAGGCCATGACATGAATCAGTCATTAATGAGAAAGAACAAAATACTATTGCGATAGTCTCAACTCCCTTAAACAATTAGGAACTAGTTTCAGATGCATATGAATTACCACACCGAGACGGACTCAAGCAGTTGCACAGTATCAGTCATTAACGAGAAAGAACAAAATACTGTTGTGATAGTCTCGACTCTCTTAAACAATTAGGAACTAGTTTCAGATGCATATGAATTACCACACCAAGATGGACTCAAACAGTTGCACAGCGGTCTTGAACTGGCTCAGCACAAAGTACAAACCAACAAACCAAAACTTCTTTTCCTCTGACTAAAGCTTCAGATTCACTCACAAAGCATTTCGCTTGGCCCATGGATTGTGGTTTGCTGGTGGATTATCTCATGAGACTGATACTCATTTAACTTAATGTTCAGCTAGTGGTTTGAAACTGTTCTCCTCAGCCAAGTGGATATGGATTTGGAGAACAAATGAACAATACGATTGCTGAGATAGCCAGCTGTCCTGGTCCACACGGGATGTGTTAAGGAAATCTAACAGGATGCACTTATATTCGGTAATTCTCAGCTTGATACAAGCGCAACCATCATGCAAGGTTCAAGATCTACTTCAGTCTGCTCTGGAAAGTAGCAAGGTATGAACAGATAGACAAGAGGAGCAGAGGAAGTACCAGTAGATGGTCCTCTTCCCCCTCCAACAGTTACCAGTTTAATCCTATGTAGAAGTCTGGGCTCTTAATCAATTTCCGAAAACGCAAAGTATCCACATCCGTAGCAGCAGAGGTTGGCTTGTGCTGTGACCAGAAGCATAGGTATTGATAAGGAAATCTCTGAATTGATTCGAAGACTTTGATTCAGCTGATATGGAAACAAGAAGCTCACAAACTTGTAATGGTCTTATATTTAACTCACTTGTTCCGCAGAAACACTTCTACATGATCACACAAATTCAAAAACCACCGCAGAGAAGAAAAAGTTCCAAAAAAAGATGATGAATGTAGTCCAACATATGCCCTCTGCACAAATCACTTTAGTGGAAGTATTAGAGTAACACTCCCTCACAGTACAATTTTGTACAGAAAATAAAACTGCCACCAATGGATTTCCATGTAGATGCTTCTTTATCTTTGAATTCTTACCGACTATAAATTTAAAGGCACAAATCAAAGAAGCTTTAGAGGAAATAAGGGTGAAAAATTCTTTTAGAGCCTATTATTGATTGACATCATTTAATAGAGTATTGGGTAAGCAGCATATAACAGATTATATCTTTTTTGCTAGGAATATACCAGATTATCTCACTTCAAAATCTACCACCCTAAACAGCCACTGCCAAAGTATCATCCCATTCTTCCCCACCCACCGCACTAGATATATGTTTCAGTTCACCAAAACTGTCTTATGAGCTAATATCCTTCCACCATCTCCACATGAATAATTTTTTTTAATCATGAATAAATTAACCTTCAAGTACATGAAATTGATTACAAAAACCTCCCCTGCCAACAAAAACCCACAGTGTTCTACCGCCTAACCAGACCACTGAATCTGAAACATAAAACGCCAAACTTTTATTCAATTCGATTCTTTCCGCAAAAGTCTATTGACTACCAAGTAACTTAAGAAATCAATCAAAATGTCATTTTTTGGAGCAGTCAACCTAAAAACCATAGGTCATAGGTAGAGTAGCCTCTCAATTACAAACACCAAACTTGGGTGGATCAGAGAAATTGGCAACACTTCCAACATAGTATTTTTCATCCGCAGCTGCAATTGCAAAAACCCCAAAAACCATCCCAAATCGATCAACCTTTCAACTTACTAAAAATTGATAAAGGGGAATCATTCGACTCACTTGGTTCGCCTAAAGTCACTGATTCGCCAGGTGGACCTTTGGATAGACAATTCAGGAATTCAAAAGCCTTTATACGTTGTACACAAATTCACAGATTTCAGTACATTCCTGATAAAGTCTCGGGTTCAATAACATTGGCGCATAAAACCCATTTCGAAAAGAAATGAATCAAAAAGTGAAAATTAAAGTCAATAAAAGCTACAAATACCATATGATGTTGGGGTGATATCATCGCATTGTCCATATCAGTGCTTAATCTACAAATACTTCCAATCGTGTCGTTGCCCAAAACTTGAACGCCTAAAAATAAGTTAAAACAACAACCCATTCACAAGTACGAGTTCATACACACCCAAAGTCCCAAACCCTAAAACCCTTGCACACAAACCAAGCGAAAACTCATAAACCCAAATTACTCGGATTCATTATTAATATTGGACTTCGGAAAAACCTATCAATCTCAATATGAGCGGGTACAAACCCAGTTCAGCAATTGATCAACCGAAAAATACATACTTCCAAACCCTAAACCTTTGCCACATAAATCAAGCGTAAGTTCATAAACCCAATTACTCGAACTGATTATTAATAACAGAAAAAAATCTAAATCTCAATAAGATTGGATACAAACCCAGTTCATCTATTGCTCAACCAAAAGCAAAAACAAAAGCAGAAAACAAAAATACATATTATCAATAAGATCCTTAAATTTCCATGATGCTCTTCACCTTGGGCGCGTAGAGCGTGTACACGGCGGCCTGCCTCCTGGCGACCTCCAGCTGAGACTCCCCGTCGGAGAAGGCGTCGGAGATGGCTGACAGCGGCGAGAGGTCCTTGTTCTGTCGAAAAGCGTCGATTGTTCGACGCTTGGTGTACTCCCTGATGTTGTAGTCGGCGAAATCGCGGGTTGTTCGGAGGAAGGAGCGGAGGAGTGAGAGTACTTCTGAGCGGCCGGGAGGTGGTAAGGCGGGTGCCATATTTAGAGAGAGAGAGAGAGAGAGAGAGAGATGGGGTAACTAACTACTTTGGGAACTACAATTTTAAATCGTTCCTCAACTATTAATTGAATTTGTATTTAGTCCCTTAACCTCCATTATTTTTTTTGTATGAATTTTTTTTCCTTTGTTTATTATTTTTCTTAACTTTTTGTTTAGTTTCTTGTTGTAATTTTTAAAATTAATTATTCGTCTCAACAAAAAAATTAAAAAATTACAAAAATGTGGCCAATCTTGAAAAAATTCATATATGACGACACTTTAGACAAATTAAACAACTGTTTGGTATTTGTATTGTAATTTTTCGGAGGAGTTCGGACGAGTGAGTATTTATGAGCGGACGGTCAATGGTATTACAAATTTTTTTGATTCGTCCCTCAAAACTACTTATTTAAGTCCCTTACCTATTCGATTGATTAATTTGGAGGACTGTTTATTTATTGAGTCACATCTGTTTTTTTTTTTGTGATATAAAGGTTAACGGTTCTCAATTTGCTTCTGATAACCAATTCTGTATACTTTGGCAGATTTCTCACAGAATTTTGTGTCCTCATGTTCTTGGGTACAACTCCCTTCAGTTTCAATCTGCTACTCTCGTCCCGTTTTCAACATTTGTGGAGCAATCAAGTTGGTTTTTGACATGGATGTTCTTCTACAAAATTAACGGTTTAGATTATCTTTATCATCTCTACGGAACCGGGACGGACCATAATGCCGAAGCCAATTTGAACTGGACGATTGAAAATTGGACTGATGGTGTTCTTTTTCTTTTTTTTTTTATCAGAAAAAAAGGGTTTCCATACAATTAAAAAAATGACACAAAAGAGAAGGGGACAGCTATTCATAGTCCTCTATTTCCTCCCTTAACCCGCCACTCATATATTTAATATAAAATTTACTTCAAATTACCCAAAAATTGACCTAAACTTCCTAGTATACCCCTCCCTCCATCCCCTCTCTCCTGATTTCCATTGCCACCACCACCACCACAGACCTTCATGTCCATCGCCGCCACCATTGACCTTCATAACCACCACCATTGATCTCTTCTCTCTCGTCGCTCTCTCCCTCCCTCCTCTGTATCTTCACCGCGCACCACGTTGCACCATTGCCGAACCACCACCTCCAGAACCGTCACCACTGAACCACCACCACAACAACATTTTCAAAATTTTCACCAATAATAGGTTTAAGATGGCTGTGAAACCATTTTTGTCTGTGAGCATGTGAGATTGAAAACGAAGCCCACGTAATCAGTTCAAAATTGAAAAATCAAAAATTTGTGTTGACAATGAAGATGTTCGGTCTGTAAATGTTGAAATAATTAGCATTAAACAACATTTAAAAACAGAATTTTAGTATATATTTTGGTATTTGCTTACCGAAATTTTATTTCACAAAATTATTTTGACTTACGTTTGAATTCGGAACTTGAATGTCGAAAAAGTTAATGTTATACGGTAGGTAATTACCGAAATTATGTAGGTATTACGGTAACTAATTACCGAATTTATATTTCATAAAAAATAAGTATTTGTGACTTAAATTTCGAAACATGATTGTCGAAAATATTAGTAATATTCGGTAGTTAAATGTCGAAAAATGTACACTTTTTCGGACCTGAAAATCCGAAAATCTTGGTCATTTTGCATTGGGGAAGGGAGCAAGAAGATGAGGGCAATTAGGTCATTTTGCATTGGGGGTCATGTTTGTAATTAATTGTAAAATTTTGGCTGCTGCGAATTACTCATGTCCGTCTCGAATTGCACTTGGACGCGTTAAATTACATTTGGCCGCGTCTAATTGCACCAGGCCGCTTCGAATTGCACTTGGCCGCGTGGCCGCATCGAATTGCAATTGGCCGCGTCTAATTACATTTGGCCGGGTTTAATTGCACTTGGCCGCATCGAATTGCATGGCCAAGTGCAATTCGAGGCGGCCAAGGGCAATTAGAAGCGGCCAAGAGTAATTCAACACGACCAGGTGCAATTCGACGCGACCAAGTGCAGTTAGACGCGGCCAAAAGTAATTCGTAGCGGTCAAGTGAAATTCGATGCGGCTAAGTGTAATTCGATGCGGCCAACAGAGTAATTCGAAACAGCCAAGTGCAATTCGATGCGGATAAGAGTAATTCGTAATAGCCAAGTGTAATTCGATACAACAAAAATTAATTTATCTATAGCTTATCTCACTGGTTGTAATGACTTGAATGCCCTCAACCTTGAATCTCCCTTTAATTTAGGGTTTGGATTAGGTTATTTTAGTTGTTTGTTGGCAGAAGATCAAGTAGTTGTGCCCATACGAATATAGAAGTGCAATTCGATGCGGCCAAGTGCAATACGATGCGACCAAGAGTAATTCGTAGCGGAAAAGTGCAATTCGATGCGACCAAGAGCAATTCGAAGCGGCCAAGTGCAATTCGATGTGGCCAAGAATTATGCATAGTATTCACACTTTCAATTCCCATGCATATATACCACGCGTTTATACTAGTTTAGTATTTTTAGAAATCATTCTTCTCTAGCAATTGTTTTCTTTGGTAATATATGCTTCAATGACCGAAGTCGAGACCATATGTAGTTACAAAACCACTACAGGATTACTGGACAACAACCAATGCATGTGGTGGTTGGTCGACCAATTGAAGTTACGAGAAATCCACAACCCACCATGGAAGAGGTATTCAAGCTAATTACACCCTCGTATATGTATGTGTTGCATTACGTAGTGATTATCAGACCGAGTTGACGCCTTCAGATCGATGCATTTCAATGGGCGATTCCAATGTGGGAGAGGTGTTTAGCTCCTTGTTTGAAGGGAAATGTCAAAACTGAACACCCCTTCCTCTCCAAGTAGGAATGTCAACGTGATGTGTGCCTTACTTTGCCTACAGAAATATATATAGCAAATCGTCCACCAAAATGTTACTTTGACAGCTAAAACCAATTCTCTTTACTCGAAGTTCTGTATTTGCCTATGTTTTTTTTTGGTAATTCCTTTCTGTTTTTTTTATTCAATATGGGACTAATGGTGGTGAAGGGATATATTATATGGGTTGTTTATTTGCCTCCTGATCTTCTTTGGAAGGTGAATGAAGTGCACAGCCAGTTTGTCGAAGCGCTTCAAGACCTTTTTTGAGAGGCACAAAGCAAGGGTGGGCTATGCTGATCTTAATTTGAGAGTTCTTTGATCAGTGCTTTGATTTTGCCGCCTCCTCCCTCTTCCCCGCATCTTCTTTGTTGTCCATGCCATCTGTTGTATGTTCTTTGTTGTCCATCACATTCCCCCGATTTATTTGCTTCATCGTTTAGCTAGCTTGTTTCTTTTCCTTCCTATTTCGTAAGGGGAATGAGACTATTAGGAGAGTTTACTTTGGGGGAGGATGATCTTTCAAAGGGGTCTGATCGATGAATTACTTACCTCTTGATTGATCTCTTGGTCAACCGACATGTACGCACAACATAGAACGTGTAAATTTGCAGCCTAGCATTTGGCATCCAGATGTAACTAGAACCTAATCGCAATCGAATAATCAAATCAAACATCATATATACCTTCGTTGGCATAGTTGCAACAAGTTGGCACTGACATCCATGCTCTCGTGTTCAATGTTTTTGTTTCAGATCAATTAAAATATGGAATTTTGTTAAACTTTCATTGAGTGTCATGCAATGGCGGAGCCAGGATCTCCACTCAGGAGGGGCCGAACTAAGATGAATTTTTTTTTTTTGACAAAAATGAAATTTAGATTGATTAAGTATATTAAAATAGAGTTTAAAATTTAATTAAGTATGTTAAAAAAAGGCTTTAACAATCAAAATGATAAGATGTGTTTTGTGTTTTTTTTTTTTTTTTCCAAAATGAAAATTTTGAAATGACCTATGAGAGTGTTATTCTGTTTTACATGTGGCAAATTGAGTGACAGCCAAATGATGAACACAATATGCTCCTTACATTTTTTCAAAATGAAAATTTTGAAATGACCTATGAGAGTGTTATTCCATTTCACATATGGCAAATTAAGTGACAGCCAAATGATGAACACATTATGCTCCTTACACTAGGTGAGGGTTCAAATCCCACTAACTTCATCCCCTTTCTCCTAAATTAGTATTGATTTATTTTGTTTTTTTTTTTTAAAAAATTCACATGCAAAACTCAAAAAAGAAAAAGAAAAAAAACACTTAAGAGGGGCCTTGGCCACCCCAGCCCCTTATTGGCTCTGCCATTGGTGTCTTGGTAGTGGACGGCATGATCGATCTCTCCAATTCTCTCATTGGACTGCATACCGAGTTATAAACCAAATGACATTGACACCCAAATGCGAGGTTAAGCTGACAAAAGTTTTCTGACACTCAAAAAATAAACAAAAATTACTAATAGCGCTGAGTGTCAGAAAATTTGAATCTCTGCTAAATTTGAACCCCAGCTTCCATTGATCTCTTATACCCTGGTCGACCATCCATGGAAGATGGGGTTCAAAATTTCAATTCTTCTATTTCTATTCTGAGGGCGCCACTTAGGAATTCACTAGCATGCTACCTCAACTTGTGATTCAGAATATGAAGGAAATCTAGATGCAAAAATCACAATCTTCTAACAATAAATCCCCAAAATAAAATCAAAAACCTTTGGTCAGGTGGGCATAATTAGAAAGCAACTAAAGGGCTGTCATCCAAGAAGTCGGAATTTTGAATATCGAACGCCAGACATTCCAAATTTTGGGTTATTGGAGGTTTGTCCGACCATTAAACTTTAGGGCTCCAAAATTAGTCGGAGTGCGTGCAAGTTGTCATGGACATCCAGTTTTTAAGAAAACAATGAATCTCTACAATAGAAGAAATAGGTGGTATTGATAGGAATTAACGTACATGTTTTCAAATATATTGGGTTTCCTGTGTTCCCAGAGTCTTCCACAATTGTATAGTACCAATCCATTTTAGCTTTGGAAACTTGTATACACTAGATACCACATGCATCACAAAAGATGCAATTTTCAAACTTATATTTGGACCTTTGAACTTGTGGGGAAGACTGAAAAGTGAAGGAGAAATGTAATAGGAAAAAAGGGTAAACGTGAAGTTGCCTCCTATCTTAGTTGGTAGAACAGGTAATGGACACTTAATTTGGTGAGAGTTCAGGCCCACCCCCACATTCCTTTCTCCTAGAAGGATTTTCTTAAATTGAAAATAGATGTATTCGCTTCGAACAAAGAAGGATTGTTTTTTTTTCCATAATAAATACATGCTCGTGAAGTTAACTGCTTGGAATTTTTTGCTCAAGTCTCCATAGTCTGTTGGGGAGAGTTAAACATTTGCTTTAACGCTCATATCACGTGGTAATATCTTAGCTTCGGACTTGAAATAGATGCATTGGAATTTCCTACAAATAGCCGTGCAATGTTGAGACGTCTGCAACTTTAGTTTATGAAGAAAACTGCTTGTGACGTAATAAGGGTGGTTTTTTTTTTTTGTCATTCGTTATTCTTAATCCACTATATTCTAGCCTTCTAGGGGACTTGAGGAGAGGGATGGGTGCTTACCGCAGGAACTGCAGGTTTCAAACCCTGCCCATGTGCGTCAGAGAATAAGGGAGACACCAACTGCACTTCACTCCACTTGTAATGGGTGTCATCTTATTTTTCTTCTCCTTAATTAAAAACCAGTTTTTTAACGTATAAACAAGCCAAGGTTTGAACATGTTTTGAAACTCATTTCGAGTCATGCTTGAGTTAATAAAATTCGACTTTCATTCAATTCAATTGTAAGTACCTTAAGACTAGCTCCGTTCTGCTAAGTTTTCTTTAAAAAATAAGTAATTATGTGTAATTTTTAAACTTAAAAATAATGTGTTTGCTGAAACAATTTGTCAAAAAAAGAAAAAGAAAAAAGAAAAGTAGCAATGTACCAGGGATGGAATTAATTCTGCATTATTTACAAACAAAAGTATTCGGTTATTCAAGAAAAATCAATATACTCTTGGCCACATCGAATTTCTCTTGACCGCTACGAATTACTCTTGGACGCGTTGAATTGCAGCATCGAATTGGTCTTGGCCAAATCGAATTGCACTTGGCCGCATCGAATTGCACTTGGCTGCTGCGAATTACTCATGTCCGCCTCGAATTGCACTTGGCCACGTGGAATTGCAATTGACCGCGTCGAATTGCACTAGGCTGCTTCGAATTGAACTTGGCCGAGTCACCGCGTCGAATTACACTTGGCCGCGTTGAATTGCACTTGGCCGCATCGAATTGCACGGCCAAGTGCAATTAGAAGCGGCCATGAGGAATTCGACGCGGCCTGGTGCAATTCGACGCGGCCAAGAGTAATTCGTAGAGGTCAAGTGCAATTCGATGCGGCCAATTACAATTCAGCGCATCCAAGAGTAATTCGTAGCGGTCATTGAAAATTCAATACGGCCAAAACTAATTTATCTAAAGCTTATCTCACTTGTTGCGAATAGCCGCCCCAAAGAGAAGCCCTGAAGCCTGACCTGGTGTTCTTCTCCATGAATTTCTCAATTATCAGAGAAAAAACAAACATACAATTGCTTTCACAGATATTTATGCAGAATAAAAGGCTCATATTCGTACACATTGATCCAACTTATTGTACTTTTCCTTCCTTTTCTTCCAATCAAGACAATTGTTGTATCCTCTCATCTATTTGCACTTAGAATATGTTAGTATACAAAACACAATTCCAGCAAAATACATCTCATCCAGTGCTATGTAATTTGAGAGTTTACAAGTTCCACAGGACCACTGCAGAAGACCAAAATGGGCATTTAAACATTGATAAAAGTTGCACATTCCATCACAGTTTTAGGCAGTGGTTTTCTGTTGCTGCACCACCAGCACAGATGCTCTACCCTTGAGATCCGACGAGGAAAGAATGTCTCCGATCACTCCCATCTCCGGCAACTCACTCCACTCTTTCAACCCCGACGTCTGTGGAAACTCCACACCCCAATGTCTCCCCACGATTATAAGGTCAAATTCGTCCACCATTTCCCTTACTATCAACGCGGTTTCCGCCCCATCTTTCACTACCTCCTCCACGTAAACCACTTCCTCCCCACCGACGTTTGTAAACTCGTTCAACACCTCAGAGTCTAGCTTTTTCTCCTCATCAGAAGCTTCACATACCATGGGAATGAAATTAACCATGGTTAGTCCGATGCCCGAGGTCCTACTCTTTGCCATCCGTTTGGCGTAAAACAATGCCTCACGGTCATCGCTCCCCCCGAAAAAGATCACAGCCACACGATGCTGCTGCTGCTGCGAGAGGTCCCCCTGATGGCGACCACGATCAACTAGGATCCCAACAGAACAAGGAGCCATGTCAAGGATTTTACAATTAACTGACCTCAGCTCAAAATCTTCCGACTCAACTGTCCCATCAACTGCCCATTTTCGGTGAAATGGGATTACTATTAGGGAAGCAGTTTTGTCCAGAGCAAGAGTACATATATCTTCGTGCATTAGTTTTCGCGGAGAAATCGCTGTGAAGGCCAGTGCGCAGATGCTGCCTTTGTGCCTTCTCTCGTGGCGACCGAAAGCATAGACCACATCGCCGGAGTAGGGGCTTTCTTCAGGATTTTGATGATTTTTGTGAGAGATGAAGAGGGGATGAGCTCGACCGTGGAGCTCGATTAGGTGAAGGGCATAAACCATCATAGGGCTTTCTTTGGTCGGACAGGAGATGTCAATGAGGTTGAGGAAGGCCAGGATGTTGTCTGGCCTGTGAATACACATGACTATACGTATCTCACCACCTTGTTTGGAATGCATGATGCTTCTTTTTTGGTAGCCTGCATATTTCTGCAATGGATCGTAGAGTTGTTTTACCAAGAGTGGAATGACCACTGATGCCAATGCTGTGCTAATCACAAGCAATGCAAACGCCTCCTCATTGAATGCCTGCAGCAGTACATATAAAAGACAAACTTAGTTTCAAAGGCATCTTGCCATGGTTTTGAAGCATTTTATGTCGTTGAGTTTCAACACTTGGGAAGAAATAACATCAGGTTGCATCCACTATGGTTGCAACATGGAAAAATGTGCTGCGTTCACCCATGAAAAATATCACCAAAAAATCAAAAGATGCAGAATTGGGACACTTAAAACTGCCAGAAAATACAATTTTGCGAGGGATTCATCAAATCAGGGATAGATTCGGGATCCCAACCAAGGGGAGGCAACCTCTTGCAATATTCCAACCTAGAGGGTGCGAGCTCCTGATTTTGTGGTTATTGGTGGTGGATCTAGGTGGGAGACCCTTTCCCCACTAGATCCACCCCTGCAACCAATATGAAAGTGCGGGCAACAATTCTGGTCCATAGAGGTACTATGTGCACTTTTCTACATCTCTCCAATCCTGTATATCTAGAATTTATGAAAATAATAGCATATGTAAGTAGGGTAACACGGTACATACAAACAGAATTTACTTACAGAAACTTCATACAGAATAATATGGCTCATTTACATGTACCTATTGGACATGAAAAAAAGTCCCATCATCTTAGTTTGCAAACATGCCAAAGATACATCAAATAGTTTTTCTAGATACATAAATCTTGTCAGAAAAGCACATTTCATTTAAATAAACAACCAAAATGATGAGAGCATGCACGTGGCCAATTCCTATAAATCAGTGCGATCTCGAATAAAGGGGAAATTCATTGAAGGCGAGTTTTGTTACCCGATCATCTCTGAAGAAGCTGTAGAAGGACATTTGAACGATGCCTTTAGAGCTCATGATGAGGCCCAAGGCTAGAGCATCCTTGAAGGGCACTCGGCAAATACATGCAGGTATGATACACGCAACAACCTTCGCCAAGAAAAGCACAATGATGAGGACGACAATAGAAATTGCATACGGGTTAGACAGATCAATGGCTTGCAGATTCACCCTCAATGAGATCAAGGTCATGAAAAGCGGTATAAACAGACCGGAAACAAAGGAATCGAGCTTATCAGCCAATGCGGACCCCAGTGGCGGTCCATCTGGTACAGCAAATCCGATGATAAAAGGACCCAACATAGGAAATTCTCCAATCCAGTGAGAAAATGCACCAGCGAGTAAAATAAGCAGAATGACAGAGTAAATGTACGAGTCCTTGACAGGCCTTCCTTCTGGTGTCTGTTTGACGATCCATAGCATTGCAGGCCGAATGATGATAATGACAACAAGAATGAAACAAATAATCAATCCGATGCGCTGAAGTGCGCTTGATAACGAATGGTCTTCCATGAAAGACCTAAGCGTATTCATTGTGAACGCGAGAGTTATGCCTAGTACTTCACTGGAGAGAGCTGAGGCTAGTGCTAACCGACCGAGCTCTGAATTGAGGATTTTGAGCTCTTTGAGAAGCATAGCCACGACAACAAATGGGCTCAGGGATTGTAAACTGGAAACAAATAGTAGACTAGCTGTTGAACCATCGTCCTTGTCTCTTATGAATTCTTTTAGGAGCACTTCGGAGGTCATATTACCAACCAAGAAGGGGACCATGAGGGCTAGAATGCCTACTGCAAATGCTTTTTTTCCAGTTGTATTTACCACGCTCAAATCCACTTTCACTCCCACCAGAAACATAAAAAGCATGTAACCGAACAGTGTCAATGTACCAATCACTCCTTGGGTGTCTATTGGAAACAACCTCTTTGTTAGATCCCTGAACTTCTTGGGTAGTGTAGGTCCAAGGATTATACCAGCCTAGATCACAATAAAGGTACAAATATAAATGTTTATCATACAAATAGAGTGCATCATTTTTAATCGGATACAAATAGAGTACATTGATCATCAGTCAGCCACTATAATTCAACAAGGCTCATGCTGTTAAGCTAAACAATTATCTAACTCTAAAGGACATTATGTTACATAGGCTCTTTTAAATTTGTGAAATACTCGTTTCGGAAACTTGGATGTGTTCATGTATGAGATACGTCTACGGCATTGTCTTGTGGGAAATATAGATACAGCTACGCTCAAGCAGTAGAGTTATCAAAAAATTTACGCATAAAAGGGTAATTCTACACATAAGAGCTCTACATTAGTTCTTTAAAAAAAATGTTTCACCTCAAACAAAATGAATCAAGAAAAATGATATTTAACTGTGTCGATGTCCTTATCCATGGGAATAAGTTGAATGTGATTGACTCAAACCAATGTAATGTAGCTGATCAGGATTGCAGTGAATTGTTAATGAAAATCTGATTATCGAAAACCCATAATAGTTGTTAATCTAGTGAACCGTAAATTTGTCTTGGAATAGAGTAAAAGCATCAACAGAAGTAATTGCAGACAACAGGACATTATCTGGCTGATAAAAAACGCAAGACATTATCTGAAAGACTTCCCACAACAACAACAAAAAAGGGTGCAAGAAAAGTAAATGTGTTGCAACAAACAGTAGAAAACTCATTGCTACCTATTCCCCATGGAGTGTGACTCTCGGATATCTAGTTTCTCGCAAGTCCATTGTTAAGAAATTATGGAGAATTCTAGCCGTTTGATATAGCATCTTCTTCAAACTGACAATTTCGAAAGCCAACTAATTCTAGCAATGAGAGTCCAATTTGGGTTTTCAAAGTTGTTGATAATAGATTTGAGAGTCAATCTCTTGTTGGCCAAATCAAGAGAAATGATTAAAATTGTGATGGTTTTTCTGCAAGCACGAAAAAGATTCAGTGACAGTTTTAGGGAAAAAGTGGTAAAAATTTAATATAATGAGAAGTAATATAGAACCAATGTATCCATGCGAAAATCCCCCATGATGGAGTTTATAACAACTTTTTGGCTGATAAGAGGGATCAAATGGTATTAGCTCATTTGTTTTGGAATGTAGTTCTCTATTTGATACAATGGGTATTCAGAATCAAGATCATCTCATGTGACAGATCTGTAACGTGATAGCTTCCCATCTGACGATCCCAGCCATTCATTTTGAAGGTATTAGTGCCATATGTCATCCATGTAAAAAAGAAAGGTTCAAATCTATTTAATATACGGATTTGAAAATGGATAATATTTGTCTTAAGAGGGATTTCTCTAAAACCAAAATATAACTCAACCAAGACCCTTACTTATGTTCGATCAACATGATTTTGTCCATGGATGATCAGCACCTTGAGATCAACAAAATGAATGGCATTGTCATTAAATTAAATGTGGTTATGTATCACATGAGAGGATCCTTTCTCAATTATTCACTACACCCGGAGTACTACTTGGCGTTGTCCATATGGTGCTCCCGGAAATAAAAAAGCAATGAATTTAGAGGGTATGACATAATGAGACACTTTTGTTACGTGAGTGAGAAACGAGGGGTGACCTACATGGTGTGTGCTGCGATTTCAAAATTTCGAGGAGCACCATGTTGCAATGCCAATGGTACTCTGGGAATACCTAATAATTTTCCTGTTATTATTAGTAATTGTTTGACACCAAGAGGTATTGCAAGCAAAATCTAAGAGGTCAAGAACCCCCTTTAATTAGCTCTGGCTTTCCCTAAAATCATGCTCTAATGGAGACCTTTCAAATACAAACTCCACAATCGTCGCATGAAAGCCGCTCTTCTTATCCAACTCCAAGGGAATTCCAGGCATGTTGGGATCCAGGATCTCTCTCAGAGAAAAGAAAATGCAGGAGAAATTGGAATTACATAAACATAATTGTTTTCATGGGTCATCAAATTTCTTATAGTTTAGTTTAAATCTCTTCAAAGTTGTTTGGCCAAAACTATAACGTTTAACCAAAAGAATTAAAGAACTCATTAGATTCGAGAAACGATGCTGTGCTGCGATGATCACTCATGATGCAAGAATGGGGCCCACCATGGTCCTATTTAACAAATTGAGCTGGTCATTTCATACAGATTGATGCATAAATCATCCATAGAAAAAATTAGGTTGATCAGATATCAAGCAAAAACTTGGTCAAAAATTTATTTTTGAAGCAATAGACGGTCAGACTCTAACCGCCAAATGCTCGAAGGACAAATAATAGCCGTTCAAATGATACAGATGTCCAATAAACCTAATATTTTTTGCATGGATGACAAACGCATGGCCATGGATACCTACAAAAAGAACAATATGGACCATCAAAACCGGCCGTGCATGTCCCATTTTGTATCACATGAAGACACGAGTGATCACGCGAGAAATTGTAATCATCGTCGCTTAGATTCTAAACAAATTCCTTTAAAATCCAAACCTGAGAATGCAAAAAGCTGCTTTTGCATGATATGCCTTTATCCTAAACCCTATCAAACCATGTTTATTCACAGAAAAGCCCAAGAAAAGCACAAACAAACACTGTACAGAACAAAATATGAAAATTCTCTTCCTATCTGAAATTCAGAATTCAAGAAAATCAGAGACAAAAAGGGTAAAGAGGGAAAAGATACAAAATTTACCATAATTTCAGAGAAAAGCTTGGGAATGCCAAGGCGCTTGAGGGGGTAATGGAGGAGGTGGGTGAGGGCAAAAATGACCACCATTTGTACCTCCAATGCGGGGACCGAATACGTGAAGGGGTCTTTGTTTTCCCATAATCCCAATGAATGAACCTTTGGAGGGAGCCTGAGGCAGAGGCCATAGCTTTTGTAGACGCCTGTTGAGTTGTGCCGGGTATTGTTCATTGAGGATGAAATTCTAGAGAGAGAGAGAGAGAGGTAAAGGGATTTTTTACAGAGAGATAATGGAGGGGGAAAGAATGGAAACGGAGGGATTTAAAGAGGGTTTTTGGATGAGGAGGAAACTGGGGATGTGAGAGTTTGCCCATATTTGGGTTAGTTTAACTTGGTTTCAGCTGGCTCTTAAAGACTTTTTTATGGCCAATTCAAACTTTACTATTTTTCCTGTTGTTTTGATTTTTGTTTTTGGGAATGACAAAATATTTATTCCCCTTTATTCTAATAGTAGCAAAATTTTACTCCGTAAATTTTACCCATCGTATGGTGTTATTACTATGAGATCATAATGGCATGCATGAAAAGAATGCATATACATCGCAAATGCGGTTATCTTTGTTGGAATGCCAACAATGAGAAATTTAGAGATGCATAAGTGAATAATGGCATGGGAAGGGTTCTATTGGAGACGCACATGCAATATGAGCTTGATAAAATTAACAACGGTGGTTGTGGTGGTGTCAAATCCTTGAGTATATGATTTTGTAGTAAGGTGTCCAAATTAATAAATTTCATTTTTGTTGACAATAAATGTCATGTGGCGACACAGGGCGCCATGCGGCATTCCAAACTTTATCCAGATCCATCACCCACTCATATTCAAAATCAAACTCCAAAGACCAAAACTGCATGTAGTGTAACTTGGTTCAGTGGGTTTTTACTTTTTACTCACAAAAATGATTTGAACTGTATAATCTGGGGAAGATGCAAACAAAATATTGATATAAATAAAGAACAATCTCTTGCACTCGTAATTTTGAAAATGTCAGCGCCACATCGTAATTTTTGAAAACGTCAGTGCCATATCGTAATTTTAAAAATGTTAGTGCCACATCATTAATACTATCGTTTCGCCAATAAAAAATACTACGGATTCAGCGTCGCAGTTGATCATGTGCATTGCACTTCTTTAGCGAACTTAATAAAAAAAATCCCAGAAATTAAATATCAAATGGGGAGAGGTAATAAAACCTCAACAAAAGTATGGCATATTGCGCAGATAATCACCAAAGAATACTACATTGCTTCTATTTTATTCCCACAAGATTAAATACTGTCAAAGGCTTTACAAGCTACTATTACACCAATTCCTAAACTAAATCACACACAAACTCATGATTCTGCAACTACACTATAATGTATAACCGACGACACTGCCGGAAAGGAATCACTTGCAACCAGAAGCATCAAAAGTTGGAAGTACTACGAACTTAATAGACAAAGGAGGAACAGATATCGGAGAATTGATATTGATGAGAACTGGGTCTAAATTCGGAATGTCTCCACTATCAGCAAGCTGCAATGGTTTTCCATTTAGTAACATGGTTTTGCTTTGTAATTCACCATCCATAGGAGTTAGATGATACTCTTCTCTGAAGGATGATTGGTCTGATGATTTGTTTCCAACCCACGACACAACTCTCTTTAGGCCGTGTATGAAGGACTTTCTGTTGGTGTTGGTCTTCTCGTCCATGTTTAAACCGATGTTCATACTGTTTTGAACTGTGAGCTTGAACTCGGTTTGGTTGCTTAAATTGATCAGAAGTAGAGTTATGCCGTCCTGTGATACGAAGACAATAGCAAAAGTGTTGTAACCCAAAGAATTTGTTAAGACTAGACTAGTTTTTTTTTTTTTGTGGAGATCAGAACAGAGTAGCTGTTGTATAACTTGTATTGGATGTCTGGAACAGAACGAGTCTGAAGGCATAACACGATACAAACTCAATAGCTATGATGCCCTCCTATACACCTATAAAGTGAAATCACGGGACTGAAAATTCGTAAAGCTACTCTCTCTCTCTCTCTCTCATTCTCTCTCTGTATGTACATAGATATATATAGATATAGATATATATCATTATCATCATCACCTAGACACATCCAAAACTGGTGTTCTGCTGCAACCAGACCTATAGCATATTCTACTCAAAGAATCACAAAGATGTAAGAAATGCAGCTAGACACATTAAAAACTGGTGAAAAAATTTACATATCTATTGGACAACAAATCCCGGAAAACATGGGATATTCAATACTTGGGCATGCAGTATTTAAGTTCTCACAATGTTTAGTTATAAGCATGATGACCCCTAGATTCAGATCTTTCTTCTTTACCTTGCTAAAGTACATCTTTCGTGCAATGTTAAGAACAAAAACCACGAATAGATAGGGACTTACTCTTCCTTTTGAACAATGAGCATATGAGCGCAAATATGGTGAAGCACTGGTATCAACGGCAATAACTTCTTTTCCCATTAGCCGATGCCACAAAAGTGCGCTGTAGAGAACCAATGTCCGATAGAAGTAAGAGTTTAATATAAGATGAGGGTTTTCATGTTAGAATAAGAACCATCCAAAGGGATTTATTTCAAATTGTAGCATATCAGAAGGTTATAAGGGAATATTTATATTCATAATCTTACCTATAATAATCAGGCTTGGGCACAAATGTGGTTGTGTCAAGAAGACCATAGTTTCCACCAATTAATGTCTGTCTGCAATATACTTTAGTGTGAAACGTGGCAGCCATTCCAAGCTGATCCAAATACCTAAATATCATGTTTAATTAGAGTTCGGATAAATTTCTGAAAACCTATGATAAGAAGCACAAGATTGTTTAGAAAAAAACTGATGAAATTTATGAGACAGGCGAGATTACCAAAAGCTGTTGACAAAGGTGTTAGATACGTTATGACCACCACTGTTGAATGCCCCACCAGATTCTCCAACCCAAGCAGAAGCCCAAGGGCCATATGTTTGAATGGTTTCTTTAAGACTGCTGAATGTTTCTGATATCTTGTCCAAATGATGGGGATCCAAAATTTTACTCACAAGCCTAGGATCCACACCTGAAACAAAGCAAAAGTACAACTTATTGCCTCCAGGTCAAATGACATGATTAAAATTGGTCTGTGAAAGTCTTCATGGGTTTTGGACCCATTTTACGTCCATTGTAAGTGAGAAGCCATTCTTCCTCTCTTCCCATTTGTTTGTTTGCGCTGCAAACGCACTAACATTCACACTCTAGTCATACTGGCTGGTGCGTTCTTTGTTTCAAGAAGAGAGAAGAGGAAGGTGCAAAGTGAAAAATTATTTTTACCAGGGCACAAAGTGTACAACTCCAAATCCTAAAAGGTCAAATGAAGACCGGCATTTCCTCAAGCCATCTGAGGAAAAAATGTTTGTAAATATTGACCCTAGTTATAACCCTATCCTTCAATAACTTATATATACTAATAAAAAACAGTCGTATTTACACCAACATATATGCTGATACACCAACTTTAAAAGATATAATGCGATCTTAACAAGTTGACTGTCCACCCACCTGCACCCAAATTGTATACATGATGCGTCACAGCGTTGACCACAAGTGGACCTGTAACCTGAAGGAGCTCATTGTACCACTCCTTATTATAAAACCCTCCTGGAGCCACAAGTAAAGGTTTTGGGTTGAAGTTCTTATACGACTCATCGATAATAGCTCTAAGCTTGATCAAGTCTCTTGCATATTGTCCAGCCCCAACACTTGCACCAATACCTGTGCCACTTAACTCATTACCTGAAGCAGAAAAGGTAACAAGAAGGGTGAGGCAGGCCAGATCAAGTTGTAAAAATGAAAAGGGATGTTTCTGACAGTACTTTACCAAATTCCCATGAATCTATCCGGTGACCCTTGGAAATAGTGTATTTTATGAAATCATTGACATTACTTGAGTTCCAATCTCCTCCCCAGACTCCCTTTCTTGTCTCATGCCTCCCATATAGGGCATTCAAGCCAAACGTCACAATTACACTGCAACGAAAGAGATTACAAAAATACACCATATTGAGAATGCACCCATTGGGTATCTTCTTAATTCTTATGTCACATGGGAATTAAGAGTTTGTGAATTGGAAGTTGCATATTTCTGCAAAACAAAGTCTCTTTTTTGCACAGCAGAACCCAAATGCAACAAGATTCAGCGGAAAAAGGATAAGCAAAATTAAACGGGAAGTATCAATCTATATTAAATTCTGCTGCAGTTGTACCATGTTTGCTCAAATTGTATTTTGCCAAGCAACATGTGTCTCTCAGTGTTTGTCTTATTACGTAGGTAAGCTGCACTATTCAGCTGCTAGAAAGGTCATCTGGACAAAGTTTATCAAAAAGGAAACCACTGGAGGCTTTTTGACAAAAACCATGTACTATTTGCATGTCCTGATGTCAATTGGTCAGATGTGGTTTGGGATAGTTCAGTAAAACAGTCTTACAATTCAGTTCATGGTAGGGCAAAAGTATTTCTTATCGTATCCATTGCGAAACTATATACAAGATATGCCCTAAAACTAAGATGTGAGGACATGTTATTAAGAGCCAAGAATGTAAGATTTCTGTTCTCCAGAGTACTCTATTCTTAATGGTTCCTCGTCATGTAGATTGCTAACTGGAATGGTAATCTGGATGCAATAGCACATGCATGCTTGCTCAAGTAAAATGGTAAATAGTCTCAAGCCATTTCTGTAGGAGGCCAGGAGCTAAAGCGAACATGGGGATGCTTTTTAGAGAACAAATAGACTGAAAGTCACTTTGCATGAACATCTTTTGGAGTTTTTATTGACTTGTCAAATATGTGTATTAGTTGCAGTTGCTCACCCAATCCTTAGACGGGAGAAGATCATGTTTGTCTTCCCTGTGAAGTGTGGCTTGCAAAGCTTCACCAATACACTGTGTTCATTTTGTTGTCATGAATTATAAACCGCTATTGATTGGGTTTGATAAGACTAGGAAACAAACAGAGGCATGTGAATGTTCATGAGAGTGAGTAGTATCTATGTGATCTTTTATGATAGAATAAAGTTCTTCCACACATAAAACTATAGCGTAACGCACTTACGATACAAATGTGTGGTAGTGGGACAAAGATGTCTAGGACTAGAAGTATGAGAGCACTCATGAGCTCTGAAGCTCTGTACTGTTGGAAATAAGAAATAAGAAAATACAAAGATTAAATCCTACCCTGTCTTGTTGAAAAAGTGGTTCACTTCATCCCACCTATCCATATGTAAGCATCCCTTTGAAAATCCAAACAACCCACCTTCCATTTTTGTAAATGGCTGGCAAGGGGAACTCAAAGTTCCTACGTCATACAAAACTTTGTCTTCCAAAGATCCTCCCACTCTTATTCTCAAACGCTCGAAAGCTGTTTCGGGACCAATGAACAAATGGAGTATTAGAAAAGTAGTGATATCCCAGTACAAGTAACGCAAGTTGCTTAAAACCCAAAATTTGTATACACCAGTACTATTTATTTTGGATCATTGTAAGCACAGATACCACCGAAAACGACAATAACTCAGAAGTTGAACAACACAAACCTTGGACAGCCTTGGCAAGAAGAGGATGGGATAAGTCCTGAAATCATTGAAAACGCAGTCATAAATTTTTCTGATTATTTTCTTTAATCAGTAGCTAGTATGAGGTTCAAATTTTGAAGGGCGATGGATTCAAAATATTTAACACTTACCAGATTTATAATGGATGAAGATCCCCATGGGCATTGGTCGTAGTTACACTTATCATGAGGCCACCAATCAATTGTTGCACAGATATAGTTAGTATCTGTACGAGCAATTGCTTCAGTTCCATTGACTATAATCACGTCATCTTCAACATTTTGAGCCCAAATTGCAGAAAGAGATACCAGAAAGAGAAGCACTAATAGGCGAAAACCCATTGATGCCTCAACTGGAGCAGGTACGCCACCAACTCATTCAATCGCAAGTAACTAGAACAAATTGATCAGTCCTATCATCAGTTGTTCTTGTAAATGGAAAATATGATGAAGCATTTTCAACAGAACAACAAACTACTGATGCAATTGCATAGCATACAAAGGATAAATTTCCTGCAAAAGATCTGTTCCATTGTCTTTTCATACAAGGAAGCTGAAATAAAAGCCAACGACTTGTGTGGACATCTTAACTTATAAGCAATAAATCAACCCATTTAACAACATACTTCAGATCTAACGAGGGGGAAGAATTCTGCACATTCGTAAATAGTTTCGTTTCAAATATTTCAGAGACTAATCTTATTAGTCATCCCATTGAAACAACAACAAATCACAGAGGACGCAGAAACAAGAAACGAGGTTCTTGTATCAAGAAAAATCCTCGTTAATCTCATTAACTAGACTATAGGGAAACACATAATACGTTAATGTAGAAACCAACCTACAATCCCACCTTTCTATAAATTTGCAAAACAGGATTTGAAATTCTGAAACTTAGCAAGAGAATTCAGAAGAAAAACACACACACACGGAATGGAGCATCTCCCCCAAGGAAAGAAATAATAGAATCTTTAAAACCAGGCCCTAGGAGCTCCAATTGTGATTGTTGGCACTGAGAAGGAATTAGAAACTGCATAAATTCTTGGAGGCAAATTAAGAAATCTGCATAAATTCTCCCCCAAGGTGTTCTCCTCAGTGTGATTATTAACTGGTCAGTCTGTAGTTGCGAACTTGGGTTCTTATCGCAGTTTGTTTTGGTGTTTCTATGCCAGTATTTGATTTGTTGTTTCAGTTTCAGGGTATGCTCCTTAGCACCTGTAGTTGGTTTCTTTCAAAGAAATTAACTTACCAGAAAACAACACACACACACACACACACACACAGAGAGAGAGAGAGAGAGAGAGAGAGAGAGATACAATTATCAACACCATTTAGGCATTCCTTCCCTGTACAGAAGATACCTTGAGTACAAGCAAAACTACCAACAGTCCCACAAAATGAGATTACACGACAACCCAGTTCAAATCAACATCTCATATCATATCCCAGAAATCCTAATAACGTACTTTGCAACTAATGCCAACACGTTACAGTGGACAAGAACGGATCTGCATTTCCACTCACTAACAGTGCATAGCAAAATTCTAAGAACAAACCCAGGTAAAATTAAAGACAACCCAAATGAAAACTCACCTCAATCTGCTAAGAATTCAGCATCAGCAGAGAACTCAACATTAGCGGCAACAAGAGAGCTCAATTCTTCACAAAGAAACGAGCTGTTTCTCTATCTCCCTTTGGCGTTGCTGAAAATACAATTATTCCACTCACCGACAACCGAATTGCGTCGTACGACATGGGTCCATGCCAGATTTGACCCATTTTCCGGAATTTAAGCTACTTTTGCCCAGTTTTCATCTGATGGAATAATTTCTGTTTTATTTTAAAGATATAAAATTATAACAATAGGAAATGGGTAATATAGAAAATTAGAAAAATCCTAGAGCAAAGTCTACTTTTCACCCCCTTTGTTATCGCCATATGAGGATACCCCCATCATGGTTCAAAACTGAGCACATAATCTACTTGTGGTTTTGAAATGTGCGGATAAACCCCCTGCCTTCATGTTTTCTATTCATATTTACGGATGTGTATCTCATACGCCTCAAGAATGTAATCTGAGTCGTTCATAATGTATTAAATAAAGAATAAAGCATCTCTGTAAAAAATCATCTCGATCAGGCATCAATAACCCAATGATCTAATTTTTAGTAAATTCAAATTTGAAATTTTAATTTCATAACAAAATCGATTCGATCATGAGCTTTTCATTTTTTGATTGACTTGAATTTTGGCATAGATGCAGTACTCGTCAAAATTTACCATATCAACGGTTTGGATTTAATTTTTGGTATAAGGGATGGTGTGATTAGAATTTAAAAAAAAAGAATTAAGGGATATGATAATGGTATATCGGTCTTTTAATACTTTGTTCGTTAATATGAATGGAAAATATGACGGCAGGGGGTCTATCAGTACATTTTCAAATCCACAGGTAGTTTATGTGCTTAGTTTTGAACCACAATGAGAGTATCCGCACATAACCATAACCACGTGAACTCAAAGTGGACTTTGTGGGTAACCTGGATGAGGGGAAAAGCAGCTGGTAGATTAGGGATGCTTTGCGGAGAATGCGGATATTCCAAGTTGGTGGTGTTGGAAACTTGGAATTGCAATTTAGCAGAGAGGGGAAATTGTTTGCCTTCACCACCAAACCATTCCTTTTTTTTTTTAGGAGTAATTTTTTTTTTTGGAAAGTGTATTTTTTTTGGTTAAGTGGGAAATAAACCATTCTCTTTGTAACAGTTACGGGAACAAATCAGATTTTTTTTTTTGAAATCACGGAAAATGCTACAATAACATTTTTGATATGTGTGTAAATTGAGCTATACAGCTGAGTTGTACTATTAAAAACCCACCTGAGGATGCTGCCAAGCAGTGACGTAGTCAGAAATCTATATAAGTGGGAGCACCTTTTAAACATATTTCATACAAAAAATTTTGTACTAAGCAACGTTAAAACGTTTGTGCTAAAAACTAACAAATCTAAATATTTATTAATAGGAAATTATATATAAAATATAAAAACAATCGAATTACTTGAATTGTCTCAAAGTATCAAGTCTAAGAGCAATTCACTATACAATATTTAGCACTATTGCTCCCATTGTTAATAATTGCTAAAGATTAAAACGTATAGCCCATGGTTTAGGCAGTTTAAAGTTTTGGACATTATGCATTAGAGAGTTCCAATTAGTAACTGCTATTTTTCACATTAGACATCTCATTTCGTCAGTGTAATGACAATGTTCAAATATGTGAAACAAGAAATTGAGAATGAAATGATATTCGACATGTCTTAGAAAGATTAAAATTAAATTTATGAAATACACTTAACTAGACAAAATACAAAATATACATTTTAAAATCTTAAAATTTTAAAAAAATGCTCCCTCCGCCATTGCTGCCAAGCAGTCTCTGCTGAGCACATCTATACCGTTCATCTCAACAATCAATAATCCAAATCGAAAATAGTTTGACTCTTCTCTGAAAGAGTTCGTTCTTTAGTCCGAACCGCTGAAAACACTTTTGGATATTCCAGATGCATTCGGCAGAGTGCTTGGTAGCGTTCTCGGATCCAAAACAAATGCTCGAAATTATGCACTTAAATAGGGTAGAGAGTCTTTGTTGTATAGCGTGTATCGATCCCTCCATCATAATAAATGAGAGTTTGTATAATTATGTGTGGTTGTAGAGTTTTTAAGTATTCATTCACGAAGCACCCGCAATTGGCAGGGAGCTCTAAATTTCGCAAGATACCAAAACTCATCTCTATTGAGTTGTTAGAGACAGAAATTAACTTACATTACGTATAATTGTTGCACTCATTTATTTATCCAAAAAAAAATCGTCTATTTTAATTGGTGGAAAATAAAAAAGTAAAGTAAATAGTTAGAAATAGAGAGAAAGAGAATATTATTTCATCGTAAAAGTTGATGGAATGTATTAATATTTCTGCCAAGGGAGTATTTGAAACTTTGTTCCAACTCTAGTGAATTTTAATTGGGGGGGTAGTGAAATCAGTACCAAAAATTGCCTGTCCAAATACAAATAAAGAAAGTTAAATGTCACATGTCGAAATTATTCGTATTTCATACACACTCAATAAATGAAAGTTAAAGAGAGTGGTTTTATTATTCATTAATTATTATCCAGTTTTGTGGTAGTGTCCCTAAATTGTCCCAGAATTTAAATTGTGTGCAGGGGTTATTTAGACTTTTCATCTAATTAGAATTTATTTTCTCAATTAATACAGTATTTTTGTTGTGTCCTCTATTTCCGTTACCAAAATTAAAGTTGTGTCATTTGCAGATCAAAAAATAATAAGTAGTTTTGTATATAATTTTTTAAAATATGTTTTACTAATTTTTTTAAAAACTAATTGAGATCTTTAATCAACAAACTTTTCTGATCACTTCCTCAACAAAAATTTCTTCCTGTAACCATGTTTATTTTGGGATTTTAGATTCGGGATTCTCTCTCTTTTGCGCACGACCTCCAATAAATTTTTTCTCAATTATTACTCTCGTTTCTCTATTTCTCTCTCCACTTATCACTCAAAATTCCAAAACCAAAATCCCAAAACGAACAGGTCGTCAGACGTCTAGTGCTAATTAACTAATCGCCACTGCTAGCTAGGCGGTGGTAATTCCTTGCTTCCACCGCAGTTTTCCCTCGAAAGCAGTTTCAAAATGCAAAGCATATATTAAAATTGCACCTTGGCTTGCTTCCCCCACCACTGTTCATCGGCCCAAACATCTTAAAACAGCTCTATCAAGACAACTTCTCTTTCTTCAACCTTTTTAACAGTTTTCCCTGCTTGGACATAATTGAAAAGTTCATAACAACATTTTCAGCATTGGAATCAAACAATATATGGAGTATTCCACGAAACAAAGAAGGTATGTCCGTCCGCATACAACTTGTAAGTGCTTCCGAGCACCTCCTGCAAAGCGGATTCAGTCGACGGTTCGGATCTTAAACGGGTAATGCACGGTTCAGATTTGTCTACGCTTTACTGGGGGTGCTCGGAAGCATCGCTCTGTCCATTTAGTCTGTTTTTTCGAGCATTATCTTCGATTCTTCCTCTTGAGATCACAAGGGTACAAGTATATATAGCTCCTGCATATGCTGGCAAAATTATTAGGCAAATCGTCCTTGCAAATGCTTCACGAAAATGTACTCTCTTTTTTTCCGGCTCTGCATAGAAATTTCATTTTGTCAAGGACAAGCAAAATGACGGTGGAAATTTTGGATACGTTTTTAGTATTTTTTTTTTTTCATCGGCAAATATAATTGCATCCATTAGGAGAATACAAAATGAAATCAGTACAATTTTCCTTCGACAATTTCACTTCCCTTTTGGTTTCTCTCCAGTCTCCACAAATCCAGCTAAAATTCAAACAAGGAACATTCGTGCATGCCCATATTGACTCTCTCTCTCTCTCTCTCTCTCTCTCTCTCTGGGTAAGTCACGTTTATTTTCTCTCTCTGTTATGATCAGATAAGAAGGGACATAGTTGGTTTTCAGGGGCAGTTTTCCAGCAAAATGGCTCCTCATGATTATGACTTCTCTTATGAGATCGAGTTCGCGACGGCAATAGCTGCTGCTGCATTTGCTATCCATTCAGTTGAAGAGGCCGACTTGGAATCCGAAAACAAGTTGAGAGATGGCACCAGAGCATCCGTGGGTAGGGTAAAGACAAGAAAAGATGACCCGTCCAGGCCGCCGGAATCCAGACAAATTTCCAGCGAGGAAGCAGAAGGTGCTGGTAAAATTTACCTTGTTTGGATATATAAATACTTGCGCAGTTGTGCATATGGTACCGTTATACGGAAATGCTATAAAAGATGGAGTACAAGAAAAGACCAAAAAAAAAAAAAAAAAAATCTTTTCTTAGTAATTGATTACACACACCCAAAAATAAGAGTTCTTACGTTCAAATATTTACCAAGGCGAGTATGCAATGCGGAGAGAACCTGCCAGATGGGCGGGTTCTAATCAATTAGAAAGAACAACAAGACGAAGTCCGGATGCCAAGACCGATGTGTGGGAGAAATCTGCCATGGCTAAGCTTGTAAAACGGTACAAATTTATAGCTTGAGTTATTTCATTTAAGCTATATTTGGAATCCCACAAAATTTGATCCAGATTCAACATCCTCTCATGTGATGATTCTCCATGTGATCCTTATTTTGACATAAAATGAGACTGCTACCACGGTTCCATTCGATCATCCTTGCCGTTAGTTTTGTAAGCCTTGATGTGTTTGTTGTCCATGATATATACAAATGAGGTCAATCGGGTATCTGCAAAAAGCTTCGTTGAGCTATATTTGTCCGAAATGAAGGTGTAGAGTCTGACCGTTGATTTTTCTCGTGACGAATATGTGCTTCATTCAGGCATGATGTACCAATATCCAATCGGCCTAGTTTTTTGAATGGACGACAAAAACACGAGGCCTACAAAATTAATGGCTTTGGATTATCAAATGAAATTGTGATGAGTCTTATTTTGCATCACACGATAACCACATGAGAAATCTATCAAATGAGAAATCTGAATTCGCATGCACACGTACACACACATTTCCACGATACATATAGCGTAATGTCGATACTGTGAAATGTTTTGGCCAAATTCCATTCCAGGCATGAGAAGGTGAACTCTAGCATCATTGCTTGGGAGAAGGAGAAGAAGATGAAAGCCAAAGTAGACATGGAAAGGAAAAAGGTACTACCATATGTCATTTTTGAACTGTTTGGCTTTGGTTTCTCTCTGACCATATGAAGGGCAAAGAAAAGTAACACAAGGGAAAAAATTACATATATCAGCAACCAAATTAAACTGAAAGGTTGCTTTTGTATAGATGAAATGCTAATGAAACTGCGAAAAATCCAGAGGGAGCTGGAGCAGAGAAAGGCAATAAATCTGCGACATTATCAAAACGAAACGGCAAGGATAGATCACATTGCAAGAGGGGCGCGAGCGCAGTTGGAAGACAAGAGAAGAAAGGAAGAGACTCAGGTGAGAGAGAGAGCAAAGAAGAGGATTGGATCCAAAGGAAAGGTTCCTTTTGGTAGATGTTTCTGCTATTGAATCACTTGGAAGTTGGAAAGTACTCTCCAACGTTTTACACTTTACAGGCCAAAGGAATATGCACACATTATTCTTTCTTCCGCCCAGGACTTGGATCGATCATGTATATAACACTACTTGTTTGCATGCATACACAGTCTTTCGCATTGGGTGTGGGACCCACACACGGTATGACACCGCATGTTTAGCGATCGAACACGTGGATTGACCACGTGTTGTCAATTATTCTTACCACAAATATTACTAAGGAGTAAGGACCAAGCTTTTGAACACCATATAGGCTGAAGTATCGATTTTTTCCTAATGGTAAGGTACGTATTGATACCATGGAGATATCGGGTGTCGTTTCAGATTCATCACTCTTGGTGTTATTTATTCAATATCAAAGAACTTTAATACAACATTCACATTTGTTAAAAAGATAAATAAATTTAAAAGTAGTCCGGCACACACTGGTATTGGAAGAGAAAAATAAAATGTAAAAGTAGGCTGATGCTATCCGGTATTGACCGGTACGGCGATACCATCCAATATCAGTGGGTACCGACTGCTATTTGAGCCTAAAAGAAATTAGAGGTACCGTGTAAGATACCAGACCTAAATATTGGTACTTACCGGCATTTATGATGCGAAATTCAAAACCTAGCTGAGGACACAAAGGATGCACATAAATGCGAGCAAACGCTTTCACACGTACCCACAACACCCCTACTTGTTGTGAGCGTGTGATAGTGTTTGTGCACATTTGTGTGCGTCTCTAGTTAACATTGTTGTTTCTCAAATCTCAGTATCTCAACCAGCAAGAGGAGTTAAAATCCATCTGGGTTTGAGTTAGCGGGCCTTTTCGGCAAGTTGACGGGCCAGGCTTCAGTCGACAAGTTTAAGTCTACACACAGTCCATGGACTAGGCCCAAAAGGGCTTTCCCAAGCCCGCCCAACTTTTATTATTAGGGAGTATATGGGGTCGGCCTAAGTTTAGTTTGCCGATGAAAAAAAAAAGGGATTAAATTTTGTATATAATATTTTAAAATATGTTTTACTAATTTTTTAAAAAAACTAATTTAGATCTTTAATCAAAAAACTTTTCTGGACCTCCAATAAATTTTCTCTCAATTATGACTCTCGTTTTTCTATTTTTCTCTCCACTTATCACCCAAAATTCCAAAACGAACAGGTCATCGGACGTCTAGTGCTAATTAACTTATCGCCACTGCTAGCTAGGCGGTGGTAATTCCTTGCTTCCACTGCAGTTTTCCCTCGAAAGCAGTTTCAAAATGCAAAGCATAATATTAAAATTGCACCTTTGCTTGCCTCCCCCACCACTGTTCATCGGCCCAAACATCTTAAAACAGCTCTATCAAGACAACTTCTCTTTCTTCAACCTTTTTAGTAACAGTTTTCCCTCTGCTTGGACATAATTGAAAAAGTTCATAACATTTTCAGCATTGGAATCAAACCATATATGGAGTATTCCACGAAACAAAGAAGGTATGTCCGTCCGTGTACAACTTATAAGTGCTGTCGAGCACCCCCCGCAAAGCGGATTCAATCGACGGCTCGGATCTTAAACGGGCAATGCACGGTTCAGATTTGTATGCGCTTAAATTCAATCCGAGTCATTTGTGTCGAGATGAACGACCGGATCGACCGCTCGGCACCTGCTTTATTGGGGGTGCTCGGCAGCATCGCCCTGTCCATTTAGTCTGTTCTTTCGAGCATTATCTTCGATGATTCACGGGATTTATTGATTCTCTCTCTCTCTCTCTCTCTCTCTCTGGGTAAGTCACGTTTATTTTCTCTCACTGTTATGATCAGATGAGAAGGGACATAGTTGGTGTCAGCGGCAGTTTTCCAGCAAAATGGCTCCTCATGATTATGACTTCTCTTATGAGATCGAGTTCGCGACGGCAATAGCTGCTGCTGCATTTGCTATCCATTCAGTTGAAGAGGCCGACTTGGAATCCGAAAACAAGTTGAGAGATGGCACCAGAGCATCCATGGGCAGGGTAAAGACAAGAAAAGATGACCCGTCCAGGCCGCCGGAATCCAGACAAATTTCCAGCAAGGAAGCAGAAGGTGCTGGTAAAATTTACCCTGTTTGGATATATAAATACTTGTGCAGTTGTGCATATGGTACCGTTATATGGAAATGCTATAAAAGATGGAGTACAAGAAAAGAAAAAAAAAAAAAATCTTTTCTTAGTAATTGATTATACACACTCAAAAATAAGAGGTCTTACGTTCAAATATTTACCAAGGCGAGTATGCGATGCGGAGAGAACCTGCCAGATGGGCGGGTTCTAATCAATTAGAAAGAACAACAAGACGAAGTCCGGATGCCAAGACCGATGTGTGGGAGAAATCTGCCATGGCTAAGCTTGTAAAACGGTACAAATTTATAGCTTGAGTTATTTCATTTAAGCTGTATTTGGAATCCCACAAAATTTGATCCAGATTCAACATCCTCTCATGTGATGATTCTCCATGTGATCCTTATTTTGACATAAAATGAGACTTCTACCACGGTTCCATTCGATCATCCTTGCCGTTAGTTTTGTAAGCCTTGATGTGTTTGTTGTCCATGATACAAATGAGGTCAATCGGGTATCTGCAAAATGCTTCGTCGAGCTATATTTGTCCGAAATGAAGGGGTAGAGTCTGACCGTTGATTTTTCTCGTGACGAATATGTGCTTCGTTCAGGCATGATGTACCAATATCCAATCAGCCTAGTTTTTTGAATGGACGACAAAAACACGAGGCCTATAAAATAAATGGTTTTGGTTTATCAAATGAAATTGTGATGAGTCTTATTTTGCATCACATGATAATTAACCACATGAGAAATCTATCAAATGAGAAATCTGAATTCGCATGCACGCGTATGTACACATGTCCATGATACATATAGCGTAATATCGATACTGTGAAATGTTTTGGCCAAATTCCATTCCAGGCATGAGAAGGTGAACTCTAGCATCATTGCTTGGGAGAAGGAGAAGAAGATGAAAGCCAAAGTAGACATGGAAAGGAAAACGGTACCATATGTCATTTTTGAACTGTTTGGCTTTGGTTTCTCTCATATGAAAGGCAAAGAAAAGTAACACAGAAAAAATTACATATATCAGCAACCAAATTAAACTGAAAGGTTGCTTTTGTATAGATGAAATGCTAATAAAACTGTGAAAAATGCAGAGGGAGCTGGAGCAGAGAAAGGCAATAAATCTGCGACATTATCAAAACGAAACGGCAGGGATAGATCACATTGCAAGAGGGGCGCGAGCGCAGTTGGAAGACAAGAGAAGAAAGGAAGAGTCTCAGGTGAGAGAGAGAGCAAAGAAGAGGATTGGATCCAAAGGAAAGGTTCCTTTTGGTAGATGTTTCTGCTATTGAATCACTTGGAAGTTGGAAAGTACTCTCCAACGTCTTACACTTTACAGGCCAAAAGGAATATGCACACATTATTCTTTCTTCCGCCCAGGACTTGGATCGATCATGTATATAAACACTACTTGTTTGCATGCATACACACAGTCATTCGCATTGGGTGTGGGACCCACACACGGTATGACACCGCGTGTTTAGCGATTGAACACGTGGATTGACCACGCGTTGTCAATTATTCTCACCACAAATATTACTAAGGAGTAAGGACCAAGGTTCTGAACATCATACAGGCTGAAGTATCGATTTTTCCTACTGGTAAGGTACGTACTGATACCATGGAGATATCGGGTGTCGTTTCAGATTCATCACTCTTGGTGTTATTTTTTCAATATCAAAGAACTTTAATACAACATTCACATTTGTTAAAAAGATAAATAAATTTAAAAGTAGTCCGGCACAAACCGGTATTGGAAGAGAAAAATAAAATGTAAAGCTATCCGGTATTGACCGGTACGGCGGTACCATCCACTATCAGTGGGTACCGACTGCTATTTGAGCCTAAAAGAAATTAGAGGTACCGTGTAAGATACCAGACCTAAATATCAGTACTTATCGACATTTATGATGCGGAATTCAAAACCTAGTTGAGGACACAAAGGATGCACATAAATGCCAGCAAACGCTTTCACACGTACGCACAACACCCCTACTTGTTGTGAGCGCGTGAAAGTGTTTGTGCACATTTGTGTGCGTCTCTAGCTAACATTGTTGTTTCTCAAATCTCAGCATCTCAATTCTCAACCAACAAGAGGAGTCAAAATCCACCTGGGTTTGCGTTAGCGGGCCTTTTCGGCAAGTTGACGGGCCAGGCTTCAGTCGACAAGTTTAAGTCTACACACAGTCCATGGACTAGGCCCAAAAGGGCTTTCTCAAGCCCGCCCAACTGTTATTATTAGGGAGTATATGGGGTCGACCTAAGTTTAGTTTGCCGATGAAAAAACAAAGGATTAAATTTTTTCCACTGGCGGTGGAAAACCTCACTTTTCTACCACTATCTTTTTTGGTTTTTCTGTATGTTTATTGTAAATCTAAACCGTTCATCTTGTAGATCCCACATAATAGTGTATCCATGCAAAAAATGAACTTGATCGGATATCGATAGAAGTATCAAAAATTGAATTTTACTTTGTAAAATGAACAGTTTATCTTTATTATTATTGACAGAAATCAGATCGTTCATTTTATAAATCAAAATTCAAATTTTGATATATCTATCGACTTCTGATCAAGCTGTTTTTTTGCCTGCTAATACTCTACTGCGGGTCTTAAAATATGAACGGTTCAAATCACAAGAATAGACACTTGGTGGGGCCCATAATGGGAGGTGGTGGAAAAGTGGGGTTTTTACATCGCCGGTGTATCCAATTTATTCTATAAGAAAAAAAAGAACTGGTTTAGTTTTGGGTACATGACAAACACATGGACGTACTTCGAGCCCGTTCCAAAACTCAAAATAAGTACTTATTTTTTTAGAAGACAATTTTAAGCTAAAAAATAATGTATTTGCGCAAATAATTTTCCTAGTAATATAGATCTTATCTCATTGAGATGTTTTGAACGGTACAAAAAAAAAATCAAAAAATTATTTTTCATTTACATTATTTTTGAGTTTGAAAATTTGAAATAAGTACTTACTCCCTCCGTTCCTTTTTAAGTGTCTAGCTTCGTAACTCCAACTTATTAAGGAGACATCATCATTATACCTTTCACATCAATTTTTACCTCCACTTCCCTTCTATGGAGATATATCATCACACTTTTAATCACTAACTTTTCAAAATGAAATTTACTTTTATGGCAAAATGAGAAATGTACCAACTTTTACCCACTAATTTTATAAAATAGACACTTATTAAGGGACAGTCCAAAATGAAATACTGAAATTTAAAAAAAGGGACGGAGGGAGTATTTTTTAAGAAAATGTTCTGGAACGGGGGCCTTCTTAATTGGTTGCTTGTACTATGATTTTTTTTCAACTTTGACCTATGTTTTTATACTTTTTTTGACTCCTCTCGTCGAAACAAAATATGATATAAGAATTAGACCCGAATCTTGTAGAGATTAAAAGAAAGCAACCAAAAAGATTGTGTAAAAAAACCCCTGAAAAGTTATACCAAACTCAAAACAGTTGACACGACAATTACCCCACGGAAGAGGTGTGGGGTTCAAGTCATATCCTACCTCCTCCCTCGAGAAATTTTTCAGTGCCGAGCAGGTATCACGTGGTGCCCCTTCAGTACATTCGGACTGTCCATTTCGATTTTGGATGGCTCGGATTTGGAGAAAGAAAAAAGAGAGAGAAAGAGGAGATAGAGTGTTTCAATTTGGACCGTCCAATACACTTTTAGACGGCTCAAATGTGCCCAATCCATGTCAACCGAATGATGTGGTATCCATTGAACAATTTCTTCCTCCCCCTCAACACTAACTTCTAAACCACAAACTCCCACCACCTAAGAGTGCGTAGATTCTCCTGCCGTATGTCAAAAATAAATTCTACTTTCGTCCGCATTTGTTCGGTGCATTTTTGAAATCGGTTATTTTTTATTGCTGATATCTTTCAATTTATAATAATTTTCATAATTTTGCGAATTTTGTATAATAGAACTAATTGAAATCTATTAAACAAGATACACATTACATATTTTTTGAGACCCATATTAAAAAAATATGCAATAAAAAATGACACAAATTTCCAAAAAGACTAACAAATGGGGACAGATGGAGTAGTTATTGTTTAGTTTGGATTTTGAGAGAGGTTTTAAAGTGTAATGACTTGAGAGAGATAGATAGAAAAAATTCAATACAAATCGTGCGCAAAAATTTGAAGTACCCAAACGAACAAGTGTTTGTGATTATAGATTAATTGATCGCCAAATATCTACGCGTCAAATGGCGATGCAGCCAACCATCTCATACCCACAGCTGGCATTTCAAGAACAGATGGACCTGATCGAGGGGCTTGTCGGGTTACAAATTTGGACATTTCCGGGCAGCTATTGTCATTGAAAAGCCGAATGATTGGGAGTCTGGACCCTATGTGTTCGTAAAGTGTAATGAGTGGAAAGAGAGATAGAGAAAATTTGTTGAGGACCGTGCAAAGAGGTTTTGATTACCCCAAATGAATATCTAAAAAGGGCATAATGGTCCAAGTGTGTTTTTTATTGTCACTAACTTCAACGCTAATATCAATTTGTTCCCTAATCCAAATGGTTAGGAAGAAAGGATTTCTAAGGTGGTACTTTTAATGAGGAAGAAAACGGCGGTTCTGACCTTGGAAACATTAGCAGCAAGAGGTTGGTCGAATGGGAGCGTGATGATAAGCACATATGTGAAACTTTTATTGCTAAATAAAATTTTCAAAGGTCGCTGGAGGTTTTTGTTGCTATTAAATTCAAAATTCCGAAAGTGATCGAGATGCGTATAATCTAATCCGGATAGCCAAATAAAATAAAAATTATATTTCAAGAACCATTGATAGGACTATAGGAGGAAAAATGAAAGTGAATGGTAAATATAAGATCATAGTTATATGAATCATACAGGTTTATTGTTTGTGGAATGTGTCCGATGCTTTGGCTCGACTAATTTTGAATGCACTTTAGTTTCGTTTAATAGATACTAGTGATTTATTTTGAATGTGTCCTTCTCCCAAGGGTTTTCACCACCTTAATGCAGCGGCGGGAAGGGAGGGTTTTACTCTTTTTTTTTTGTTTTTTTGCTCAGCGAGGGTTTTATACTCTTGATGGGTTTCTTTCTCATAAATGATGGTCTCTTTTCTCGTTTTCAATAATCCCTCCTTTCCGGTGAGGATCTTTCCTCTCTTGATTTCAAATCTGAGAATTTCTTTCGAAATTAATGGGGGAAACTGTTGTTTATCCCAACACAAATCCGATTAAGCAAAAAAAAAAATCAGCCAACCAGGGACATTATTTGTCGTGGATTGTGAAAACTATTGCTGGGGCGAGCTTGTTCGTTTTGGGTCTTTAAAATCCTAGGCACGGTTCCCAATATATTTTCTCTATGTATCTCTTTCCACTCAAACCTCTTTCGGAACCCAAAACGATCAAGCCCGATCATCCAAAAGCCCTTGAATTATGCTGCAAGAATCATTTTTGTCTTCTGTCTCTTCAAATTGGTTACCAAAAATGGAACCCATCTTTTTTCTCCCCTGGAGATCATAGTTCATGGATATGGTGGAATATTATCCTTTGTGGCGATCTCTCATGTAAATTTTTAGGGAAGTCAAAACTGGATTCAAGAGACGATCCTAATCGTCAATGTCGTACATCCCGATGTCCGTTATCGGCAAAAAAAGTTAGGTTGTTTAACTAGGGAAATGATATTGGCATTCCAAAAAATAAAGGAAAGTGGTTTTGGAGTTACAATGATTTTGGAGAGCCTGCATCAATTTTTGGAGTGCCAACATCATTTCTCTTTAACTAACGTATTCATGTGAAAGAGCCATATTTATCTTTGAGAAAGATTATAACCATTCATTGCCCCTAAAATAAATATGCTTGTCTTCATCGACGTGTGATTAGTCTGATTTTTTTTGGATGAATGACTTACACATCGAGGTCTACAAAATAATTAAGCAACTCGGTTAATCAAATAGGAGTTTAGTGGGTCATACTTTGCATCGTATGAGGATTCACAAAGGAAAATTTTAGATGGGAGGAGAGATGGACAAGTGAGAGAATATCATATTGACAATTAGCTCTCCAACACTATGTCCTATGCCCAAAAATCTAAGATCTTGTTCGTCTGAGCGACTCAAAATTTTTGGGCACGGTCACTAATTTTTCTATTTATCTCTCTCGACTCATTATTCTAAAAAACCTCCCTCAAGACCCCAAAACGAACAAGGTCAGAATGTCTAGAATTAAATTTCAAAGAATATATGTATCTGGATACCAATATGTAAAATTCAGTTATATGAGTCAAAACCAAAGTGAATTTGGCCTGTATACTTTATAACCTTTTGTCCTTTTCGACCCTTTAATGAAAGAATATGTAGAAAAAACTGTCCTAAGAAGAAGACAAGATGTCATATAATGCTACTTAATATAGGTAGCTAGATACATATAGTGGCCAGTAAGTAGCCCGGCCCATATTAAGTCCGCTCAGTTGATGATACGATAGCTCTCAACACAATCAATCAGGATTCAATACGAAAGTAAATATTTTTTGTGAATTTCTTAGTCTCGGCGTGGATGACATTCCTTGAACTGGACCGGCCGGAGGAGGAATTGGTTGAGATGAATATTATAAACTGATTCGGACACCCGACGATTGAACCGAAGAAAAAAAAAAAAAAAAAGGAGACAGATATAGGTGGCACTAGAACTAGAAGCTACGGAGCCAAAACATATCCAATTTCCCCATATGAAGCCTTCTTGCCACCACATGTTTTGTGACAAATATCTTTCAAACCAAGTGTGACATCCAAGAGGGGACCATATATAGGCCCATAAGACACAAATATAAGAGAGAGAGAGAGAGAGAGAGAGAGAGAGCGTCCAGAAATAGTACTCAAGCCCATGTGAGAGAGAGAGAGAGAGAGAGAGAGAGAGAGAGAGAGAGAGAGAGAGAGAGGAGTCAAATTAAAGGAGCATATAAAGTATATGATGAGTGAGTGTATGGTGCCTAATTGGAAAGAGAGGCACCAAAGACAAGAGCAAGTAGTAGTAGTAGTTGGAGGAGGAGAGGGGAACAGATCCTCTCACGTGCAGTACTCCCAGTCCCAGATTCAGCCACACCACCAACGCCACTATCAAATTCAAAATACTACTACTGTCCCCATAATGTACGCTCAACCTCCTCCCAACTCTCTCTCTCTCTCTCTCTCTCTCGCTCTCTACCCTATTGCTCAAAGGCCATGAGGCTTTCCTCCTATTGACAATACTTCAATTTTCATATGAAGAAGTGCTTCAATATTGTTTTTACTTTAAGGGGTTGCAAACCATCATTCTTTAATTTTCTGCTTAACGGCTCTTGTTGTTTACCAATTTTTTGCCAAAGGGATTGGATCATTGGATGTCTGGATGGTCCAATTCCGTATTTGTATGTCCATGTGTCGGACCCATTTCAATGATTGGAAACTGTTCACTTTTTAAAACTCGGCAGTTACGGTAACAGCAATCGTGTCAAAGATCACTTTGTCGAATATCAATCAACATATGTTCGTGGTATATTTATCTTGAGAGAAACGAGTCTTGATTCAGTATGTCTGCGTATTTGTTTCAAAGATAAATGTTGCTTTAAACTCGTATACTCATCGGTAAGCGATTGAATCGTAGAAATGATTTTGAGCACGATTGATGTTCTCGATGATTTTTACAAAAGAGGAAACGATTTACTCATTATTAGTGATGTATCTGTTCATTATTAATTTCATACGAGGAATGCTGTTGACTCTGAAAACTACTTGAAACTCAGGCCCAATTACGAAGTTGCAGAGCTAACATGGCAAAATGGCCAACTAGCTATGAATGGGCTAAGTTCCGCTGGGCTCCTTCCCACCGGCCCAACAAAGCCCACATGGAATCGGCCCGGCGACACACTGGAGTCCGTTGTCCACCAAGCTACATGGCCCAACCAAAACTTTTATCCACCTCTGCCCAAACATGATCTTAATCCGGCGAACGTGATCTCGGCCGTCGGATCCACCATCGTAAAACGGGCCGAAACATTGGGCCGAATGCACGTTGGCCCGAAACGGGCGCGGTCCGAAACCGATCAATGTGGTGGAAGTTTTGGTAGTAGCATTCAAGAGGAGAGGAGCGCTTGTGCTGCTGCTGCTAGTGCAACATTTTGCAAAGAAAATGATGCAACCAAGGTGATATGGGCCTCTTTCGAGTCCCCCCGGAACTTGAAGACCAAAACGACGGATGAGGATTCGGCTGGTGATCTTGATGGATCGGTAAATATGGCCTTATGTTTCGGTTTACTGGATTATGAAACATGATGAAAAGGAAAACTGTGACGGCCAAAAAATGTTGTGACTATACGTGTATAGGTTGTGACGACGGTAAAGTGTCATTGTGATGATCGGACTTTTCTATCGAAAGTGAGGAAAAAGTAACCTTTTTGAAACTGTACCAACCAATCGATAGTTCGAATCTCAAGAGGTGGACCGATTATTAATCCAATCCTGGCTCCTCTTGGTTCATACCCAAGCATTCAGGCTTCAAGACTTGGCTAGGATAAAAAGTTGAAAACTTTGGACACTCTGATCATAGGAGAAAAATCAAGAACAACTAATTGACAAATAGGTTGGAGAAACTTTTGCGAAGCCAAAGCTAGTCGTTTAACGTACAAAATTGAGGACACTTCCGAATATCGAATCTCGCGTTCTTCATTTATTGTCATGAGAATCTTAGGATCTTCCCTTTGAATTTTGACTTATGATTGTCAATCATTTGCTGTACACAGGAAAATCTGGAGGATCAAGAAAGGGAAACAACAAAAGGGGAAACAGGCAGGTCCCACTCCACACGGCGAAGCCGAGCTGCTGCTGTTCACAATCAGTCAGAGAGGGTAAGTAGCAGCATTTCGAAAGATTTTTCCCCAAGAGAAACTGTTTGGAACTACTATAGCATTGTTTGATTGATACTATAATATCATTCCGAGTGATCGAAGATTTTCGTATTGGTGCAGAGACGTAGAGACCGGATCAATCAGAAAATGAGAGCTCTGCAGAAGCTGGTGCCAAATTCAAGTAAGGTGAGACACATGCGTCGTTTTCTTTTGTTGGGTAAGACAAGAGAAACGAGATATATGTGATTCAACAGTACTCTTACGTTCACAACAGAAAAGATGAACAAAATCACTATGCAACAATAAAGATTTTGATGCTCTGCTCCGTCGCACAGCCTCCCGTCCAATGATGCTCTTTATGTCACGACGCTTAGGGTCGCCGAAAGGAACCTTGTACAATAATTCTGAGAGTACTGTAAAACACAAGACAACTCACAACACTAAGGTTGAGCCAGTGATAAAAAGCTTTCTGTTTTACATTTTGGACCTTAATACGTTACGCATATATTATGCAAACCCCAACTGATATTGATCCATTCAAAATGGTACAAAAAGACAAATAATTACACTTGACACGAGAGATCACAAGATATTCATGGTTCAGCAGTGTTTTCATCTCCACAACATTAAAGAAGACGAATATAATCACTAAATGATGATATAAATTTCAAAGCCCAACTGTCTCAACACAGCCTCCCATGTAATGGTTTCTCCGTTTACAACGCTCAGGGCCCCGGCAATCTGACAGTACAGTAAAACACAAGATACCTTGCAACAGTAAAGAGGCGAAAACGATAAAGCCCCTGGATTTAACTCTTCTCATGTTTATTGAATTTGCAGACTGATAAAGCCTCAATGCTAGATGAGGTGATAGAGTACTTAAAGCAACTCCAAGCACAAGTTCACCTAATGAGCAGTGCAACAAGAAACAACATGCCCCAAATGATGATGACGCCGGCAGCTCTGGGGTTGCATCACCAGCAGCAGATTCAGATGTCACTCCTAGCTCGTATGGGCATGGGGATGGGTGTTGGTCTTGGCATGGGAATGGGAATGGGGCCCACATTTCTTCCCCCTCCTCATCCCTTTGTGGTGCCTCCCATGATTCCAAACCACAATCTGTCACAAGCAACAACAGATGCTGCAGCTGTTAGAAGTTCAGTTCCCTTCAACAATCCATATTGCACTTTCCTAGGACAGGTATGTGAAATTTTTTATGTTTTATTGCAGCTAGCTGAAGGGTTAGGGATTCTGCGTCCCCAAGTAAACATAGAAGTATCCGTGTGCTTGTCCTATTGTCCATCACACCACATGAAAATTTTAAAATACGCGAGTCGTGAGATATGATCGTACAACCAGAAATGCATTAGACAGGGAGACGAGCACTTCTTGCCATCTTGGGGATAGATGATCATTGTTAAAAATATCTCTATTCCAAATTTCTGATGTACTTTCATCTGCACAATACCAAGGCAAGAATAGTGTCGATGTACTTTCAGTTGGGTAAAATTTCAAAGTACAACAATACCAAGGCAAGAATAGTGTTGTTGAGAGTGCATTAGGAGTGCCGAGTTCTCATGCATAGACCTTTGCAAGTAGAAATGGAAGCTATTTCTTTGTTGAAGTTGCTTCTAGGCACGCCCATGCATGATATGGTAATAAACACTTCAGGTTATAGAAGATGGAGGAATATACATCTCTTCCACAACGCACAATAAGCCGTAAGATTTTGGTTGAGATTTTAAGATTTTGGTGGCAATCTCAACATGCGAGGGTCTCGAGACATGATCATGTTGCTACTTGCTAGGGATTCATTAGAATTGAATAATATTCATACATCGTTCTCCATAACTAGACATGGTAGCCATTCGTTCTTGATGAATTGTTTCCACTGCAGCCTATTAATATGGACCTCTACAACAAGATGGCAGCAATCTACCAGCAACAAGTCAATCATACCTCACTGCAAACAAGCAGCCCTTTTCCATCAACACATGTTCAAGGGGGAAAGGAACACCTTACATGATCAATTGAATGGAAGCAATTAATCTAAAACTGAATTATTTATGTTGGCTCATTGATCCAAAATGTAAATAGCTGGGACGTTTTTTGTATGTTTAAGTGGTTATTGTTGAGTTTAATTTTGGAATTACGATACTATATCTCTTTTAGTATGGCTTTATGCATTTTTCATACTTATACACGGAGAAATAGATGAAGGGGTCAGCATGGGTGGTTTTAAACGTTACACGGTCTCCGTGAGAAAAAGTGATAGTTGAGGGGGTCTTTGTGTAATTTTCACCATACAAAAATACGCAAACCTATTCAACTTTTTATCTCAAAAACTTAATTCAAAACTGACAACCAAACAAGGTGAATAATGTTTGATAGGCCATTTATAAGGAACAAATAACAATCTCTATGCATAGAGCAGTTAGTCAGTGTTTATGACTTATTTTTGTTTTTATGTTCAATAAAATAAAACACTAAACATTCAGAACCCGTGTCAAATTCATGTTGTTCCGAGTTTTGCACAAAAACAACTTTCAACACCTGAAAACAAAGCACTTCCTAAAAAGCGTTGTGTGTTTGTATCAAACTTTTTCGACACAATTAGCTGAATGATATTTCTGTATGGGTTTTCGGGGTTTCTGTTTAAAGTTTGAAAATTATATGGAACACTTCCATTCCTAATAGGCTCTCCAACACATGATTGGCTCTTGTGAACCAACAAAACAAAGAAGAATGGAAAAAATACCCTGAATAGGACATTTAGTCCTTGATAAACAAGGTGTCTAATGACCCTACAATGAACTAAACCAAAACATGTATAGGCATACCTGTCCCTATGTCTCAAATTGAATAGACACACCAAACAACAGCAAAACATCTAAAATCACACACTGAATAAGACCATATCTTCATCTAATGCTCTAATTGAAATATTTGAGATTAAAAAAAAAAACTCACAGTTTTGATGCATAGTTGGTATTCAGAAACAAAAGTCTAGGGATAGAGAATTCGACTACAGAATTAGGAACAGCATAATATGGATGAACAAACTTTTTACATGATTTGTTGGTGAATCATAAATTCTAACAAATAGAAGTATACAAAAATGAATGATCACATGGAGATCATAATGATTTAAATATACTGGCAAAAAACAAGTCTTATTTTCTGTTGATACTAGATTAGCCTTAAAATATCCATGCAAGCTCCTAAATAACAACTAATAACCAATTCATGATACGATTACCGACATTCTCAACACATTAATTATGACAGCAACCGGTGCACGTGGGAATCCTGATAAGAACAAGCAAAGTCAGAGATTCAAGTTTGATGGAGACACTTCTCTCATGTGCAGCCAAGCAAGTTTTTGGAGGTCAATTCTCAACCAAAACAATGCCAGTCCATGAGCAATGGCCAGAGTATCTAAAATAGGAGTCGCCTTATCTTTTCATTGCTTAAGGGGACCATGAAAGCCCTTAATATAATAGGCCTTGGCTTCCTTAAGTGTGCAAGCCTACTCTACTGTACACACACAATTGTTGAAAACCAAATCACTACCCATACGTGTGAAAACCTCACGGGTGCTATGAACTCTTATGGCCAATTGGTTAATTCTTATCTGCCCTAGCATTGTGACACGGGTTTGAGATATGAAATCAGACTCTTCACGTAAACTATTTCCCATTTCATGCTATAAATGGGAGCCTTGTTACTGGATATTAACAAGATTTTGCTGAGACATATATTGTGTTACATCTCAAAATATAAAAGTTAGTTTGGAAAGACATTGCCAAAAGGGAAATGATGTAAACATCGATTGGTTGAAGAAAATTCTCATGAGTAGGGAAAACCATCCTTTTTCCTGAAGGTTGTACCCTCAAAATTCTGATTTCTGTTTCTTTTCAAAGGAAATACTGAAAGCCACAATGGAGATTTTGGGTTTAACTATTTAAGAAATAAGAGTTTTCACAAGCTTCCAAGTGTTTGATAAAGTGGTGCAAATTTATGACTGTTGAAGCACTCTCAAGAACTTAAGGACACTTAACTATTGAATTTATAAATTCTTTGGCTAAAGTTACTATTGTTAGACTAGTTAGAGTAGCACCTTACAAGAGTTGAACTCCTGACCTCCTTACTCCAAGCACCAAAGTGCACCCCTGATGCCATTGGACCAAAGGCCTCTTGGCGAGGATTATTCATTTGTTACATTTGATGGTGATTTGCACCCTAAAGGTTAGGTCATTTGCACAAAAAGAATTCAGAAACCCATGTGGTTGGTGGTTGACAATCTCTAGTACTTATTGGTGTGATGAGAAAGATGGGAAAGAAGGGGAGGGGGCAACAGATCTTTCACAAGGTTTAGGTGTTCCCTATATGCAAAATCTTGTCCCCTAAGATGTTCAATGAGTTAATCCCAAGGGGACAGCACCAAGTTCTCTACACATTTCCTCAAATTGAATCTATTCTATGATTATTACAAGCTACGTGATAAAGAGAAGCAGCGATAATGACTAGGTTCAAATCGGGAGTTCGACTTCTCCTAACTTCTCTATCTCCAAAAATATATTGTATGATGTTCTTGCTTTTCCGCCAAGAAAATAAAAAGGACATGTCCTATGAATTTCCTTATAAGTACTTACATAATAGTTTCTTTGCCAAAGTAGAGATGTGTCCTCGTTGTTTATATCAACCAACCTTCTTTATCAGTAAAAATAGACACTAATAACTTTTCAGACACAAACAAAAACAAAAAGAACTCACTCAAAGCACAAACTTTCCACGTATAGTAGCGTTTGGAAGAGAGACTGATTCTCATAATTCAAACCACGTTACAAAGGAAGGTACTACTCTGTCACCGAGCAAGATTACAACCTCTTGTCCAACTATTAGGTGCATGGTCTGCTATGACTTATGTCCCATTACATCAAAGAGAGACATCATTAAATGAATAGTTTTACAATCTGAGACACTAGTTTGTGGATACAACAGTTCCTGTGGAATCAACCAGTGGACCAGGCAAACCACACGGGTATGCTGTTGTCATAACTCAATAGGACCATTGGCTTGGGACATCCTGTAGTGATTTTTCTGGGTTCCAAATGAAGCACCAGTCCCACTTGATTCTAGAATAACCAGCTATATATGATTAGAATGGAAATTCCATAACTTTTCAGATCTATGCTACCTGGAACGCAGATCGTACCGGTACGAAGAATGGGAACGGGAACGTGATACATGACATGCCTAAATTGTGGTATGCTCTATAACAACATTAGGAAAAAAATTCTTCCAAGCAGTAAACATATAATAAAACAAACTATAATGTAATAAAACAAACTATAAATTGGTAATCTCTGTCGATCGCTAAATTTACCATTTTGGAGCGAAGGTGTACCATGTTGTCAAACGTGTATCTCAAGTTGTAATTCGCTAGGGTGTTAGCCTTACCTGGTAATGCAGTTTTAGATTACTATTTGATAGGTTTATTTTATAAGTGCAGAGGTGACTCGACTATCAGACCACTTAGCTCATGCCTAAGGTTCATAGGAACCTCTTTAGACAAGGCCCCAATTTCCCAATGACCTGATAAAACGTGCCAGATTTCTTCAGTAACAAATGTGTTCCCAGCAATGAAGTTGTGTTTGGACCATCTTTCCTTCTTTGTCACAGGCTGGATGCATTCAAATGAATAGGGCATTTTCCCAGCAATGAAGTTGTGTTTGGACCATTTTTCCTTCTTTGTCACAGGCTGGATACATTCAAATGAATAGTAGCGACTTTCTCATATCTAAACTTCTCTCTTCTTTCCATACCAACTCACTTACCCAGGAACATAAGTATGAGAGAGAGAGAGAGAGACCAACTCACTTACCCAGGAACATAAGTATGAGAGAGAGAGAGAGAGAGGCACCACGATGAAGCTGGGGCCGTTGGGCAGGGAGACAAGAGGGCTAGAAGAAGAGAACAGAGAGAAAATTTTCTGTTTTTTTTTTAAGAGAGAGAACATTTATGATCATTTCTGTTTGGATTGAGGGCTTCAGAAGGGAAGTCTAGGATTTGGAGGTAAAAATGTACTGTGTTTGGATTACTATTAAGGAACCCACTAAAGAAATGTGTTTCCTTGGGCTACATTTATGTTGTCAAATTTTGCACACTGCAGAGAAAGGTTCTTCAGCATTGCTATCTGCTAATGCAAAAAAGCCTCTTCTGTTGGCCGGGTTACATATGAAGTTGAATAACAAACTACAGAGAACCAGACTCGGAGTTGGTTGCAACAATAGTTGAAGAGTACGTCTACACGCAAAACGTGGGATTATACAATACTATCGTGGGATCTCTCATCCTTAAAATTACGTCTCGTTAGCAGTTAGTAGTCCCACCAATCAAACAGGGGAAATCCTGTTTCCTTTCAACTACTTATTTGAAGCCTAAAATCCAAATGCCCATTCTTTTAAAAGTAACTCATCCAATAGCAAATGTTGTCGTTTACATTCTCAATATATTTACTCAGATCCACAGGTCATCCAATAGCAAATGTTGTCGTTTACATTCTCAATATATTTACTCAGATCCACAGGTCGTCTTCAAATTTTGGAGTTCCAATTCAACTAATCCCAAAAATCTCCTAAGATCTCCATGCCCATATGCACACTTTGAGTGCTTGTATCATAACTGTTACTTGCCACTATATCGGCTGCAAAGAATTCTGTGGAAAATTCAGGAAGTTTTATTGCAGAAAGCTTCAACAATTCCCAGTTCCCAGCACACTCGCATTCCATTCCGATATAATTGATTAAGTTCCAAACTTTTTTGTCATTTTGTGAATTATTATTTCTCTGAATAACCATATAGACACTCCACTATATCTCTCGCTTTCAACCCAATCTATAAAACTCGCTATTCGGGATATGAACTATGAAAAATGTGTCAAAGACCAAGAAGTGAGTTGTTTACGCCAGGCAGTCTTCTTACAGCTAGATCCAATCTCCTAGTCCCTGTGGAAAGGAAAAAAGAATTTCACGCTTCTCCTTCGGGAAGGGAGGATTAGCAAAATCCTATTGATTGCAGCAGTGATGAGAAGAGAGTTCTGTGGGGACAGGAGAAGTGATGGGAAGACAGTTCTGTGAGGAGAGGGGAAGGGAATGAAAGAGACAAACACTCACTCTCCCTTCGTTCCTTTCAGAGGTGAAGCAAACGCTCAAATTTCTGGACCTCTCTCCTCACCTAACGCCTCCACACACTTACTGTTTCCTTGTTTTTTTGTTTTTGTTTTGTAACACTTGCTATTTCTCCCTTGAAAAGTATCTAAACAGGATGAATAGTCATCTTTCCTCACTATGTCCTCACTACCCCCAAAAACTCTTGATCCAAAATTAGTGTTACACTACGTTTCATGTTGACCTCTGAATTACACTAATAAAAGTGTCACCACAATATTCCACTTGACCCAAAAAAAAAAAAAAAAGTATCACTACAAAGAAAGCATAACACTTCCAAAATCTACATGAACTTGTGTCTGCGCAAGGTATAACCATGCGGCACAAGCCAATATATTGAGTGAACGTAATGCATAGAAAGCTCCTTATGAAGTTTTAGGTCACATTATACGAGTTCTACTACACATAACACAATTAGACTATCATATCCATGCCGAACAAGGATGTATATTAACAACACTCCAAAGTACAGGGGAAAAAAACTATCTCAATTGCTGTATGATCTTATGTTTGCACAATATACTTACCATATTACCCTTGTTTTTTGGTTTCTTGAACATCATACTGTATGCCCCTCACCAACAATAAGAATCATCAGAAAATAAAGAGACAACAGAAAGAACACAACTGAGAAGAACAGCACAAAAGGCCTACGTCTCATCGCATAATCTCAATCATCTACCAATCGTTACATTCATAAGTTCTATATTGCCGTGGAAACAAACTAACCTTAAGCAACTCTGTATACATTAGTTGTTGCCGAGGATTTGGTATCCTGGAGCGAGATCACAGTTTCAAAAGCATCGACCAAAGCCCTGACCTTACTCTTCCTGGTCTCAACAAGTTTGCTTGCTGTTTCTTCTATCACATTGTTAAACAAGTTCTGACCCCATTTCTTTCCTTCTACATCCTGGTGTTTGAGGACAAGTTCCATTGGTTCAGTTTTAGAACCACTTAAGTCATCAACTGCAACTACTTCTTTCAAGCTCCTCAGTTCAGGATCGGCTTTTCCATTTTGGTTCTCACACAATACTCTTCTTTGCTTGAATCTGAGTTTCCTTGGACTAGTGGTCTTAGAAAGGACATCATCTGCCTTGCCCCTCCTGAAATTGATCTTCTCAGGCGAGCCAACTTTATCGTCCAAGCTAACTATCCCAACTCTTTTAGTCTTGATAGAGCCTCCGGATAAAGGGTCACTTTTCACAGTCTTGGGGGTAGGAGAAGATGGTGGAGTATTGTGATTACCAATTTGAGAACGTCTCAAACCGTTCTTATAAGTAGAGAGAGGAGATGATGAAGATGGACATGTGGCATGACCACCATTTCGGCTATGTCTCAATTGCTTGTTCTCAAAAGATGGGGGTGACCTAGAACTATGTATCCCATTCCGATCACATTCAAACTTTTTGTCCTCAAAGGATGGATATAGGGACGGAGAGAAGCGAGTGGCATCAATAACATTTTCTGTTGGGTTCTGCAGCTTCCTTTCAATGACATACAACGTCTTTTCTGGAATATTTTGGTCAATTGTTTTTTTGCACTCAGCTTTTCTACCATTATCTTTCACACGAGACAAGTTTTTCAGGTCCTTATCGTTACCAGATTTTGCACTGAATTCTCTTTTGATAGACTGACTGAAAGAAAGAGAAACAGCCGGTGCCGCAAAATCTTCTTTCTTTCTAGATTTGGGCAGCTTCATTTCCTTGCTTGCGTTGAAATGACTCTTCCCTCCATTTCTTGAACCTCCCACTGGACTCTCTTGGAGAACTCCAACTGCTTTGCTCGTACTGATAGGATCATATCGTCTACTGCTTATATTTGCCAGTGTTGAGGAAAAAGATGGTTTTATTTCCACAGGTTTTGGCCTTAGATCAGCAATATGTTCTGCACAAATATCCATTATGTTTCCAGGCAATGAGAACCGTTTCAAAGAAACAGCAACCTTCTTGGCTGATATTTGAGCTTCTTTCTTTATGACTTGGTGGTGTTTTTGATTTGTTAGGCTTTTAGAATCAGGTAAAGCCTTTGGCTTGATTTGCAGTTTATTTTTTATCTCCTCTAGGTTTACATCTTTGTCCTGATCTTGGCCATCACCTGATCTTTCTGTAATTTGTCTTGGTATGGGACTCCTTGCCTTTTTCTCGAGGCTGTCTTCTACCCCATACTTGCAAAAATCATGGCAAGAACCCAAAGAAGCCCTGAGATAACGTGGTAGGATCTTCAATCGTTCTTTTGAAATATGCAAGTTTCCAGTGGAGTTCCTCCTTGTATGATTACTTTTGACCTCAATTTTCTCTGGGTTTGCTGGGATTGCAATTTTCTCCTCAGCCATTAAAATGATATACTAGAGTACTGAATGAAATGAACAACTAGCAAATCTGCAGAAATCAAAATCTCTATATGAGAGAGAGAGAGAGAGAGAGAGAGAAGTGCACCAACAAAATCATTTATCCTGCGTTAAGCACTTACCAAAAGTTTTCTTATTAAGGTGCAGCGCTATGGTACCTCTGAACATTCACAAGGTTGTCTTCCTGCAAGAATTAACATACAAACAACAATGCAATGAAGCTTATCAACTCCTCAAAAACCATGTAAAAAGCATAGTCTCAAAATCAGAGGAAACTAGAATACATTGTGATGGGTGTTTGAATGCATTTTATTTTCGTTCATTTCGCAAGAGGATTTGAAACCATGGTGTCTATGACAGAACTGAAATGTACATTTTGTGTTTGACACCTGGAGAATCTACCATCATCATAGGATTCATGTCAGTCTCTCAGAGTCGCAACTTTGGTGTTCAAATGCTATGGAAACCAAGAAGAGGAAAATAACACAAACAGTAGAAACTAGCCCAATTTCCTTGATAATAAATCCAAACAATCTGTATGTGCTACAAACAAAATTTGTGTTTGAGGACCAAAAAGTTGCATTACCTTAGATAAAGTACTCGGTTTCAAACTTTTAGAGCTTATACTTTCAAGCCCTCTTGGAAAGGAAAAGTACAAGTTCACTGAATCCTATTCTAATCATAAAGGGGTAAAAGGATAAAAAAAGAAGAAGAAGCACACTTTGTCATTAGCATGTAGTTTCATCACTCATCAGTTTGAAGTCCTTCCTCCATCTGTCTTCTTGCTTAAAAACCCACCAAAAAGATGTTGGGATTTTGCAGTAGTGAGCCAAAACCAATATTCTATAAATAAAGTGATTCATAACCACTACGAATAAATGACAACGAAAAGTAACTCAAAAAGGGGATACGCAAGACTTGTGTGGTTCAGCAAATTCCTGCCTACATCCACGGGAGAGAAACCGGTTCTTTACTATATGACAATACTCGGCACAAGAAACGCACCCAAAATGTACCTAAAGAGACGATCCCTCCGTCACCCCAGAATGAAAGGGTGATCTCGTTCCAACCATATTATCTCTACCATAAGAATTAAAGTCTTGTAATTTTGTCTCTCTATTGTCCAGCCTCGAACTCAAATCCTACATAGCCATTGTAGATGCATATACAAACATGATTTTTAAGAGCAATTAATTCCACAATCATCGTTGTCAAAGAAGAGATTTCCAAGTGTGAAACTGAAACATCTAATTCCAAACCAAAGTCCAAGATTTTCAATTCAAATCTTATAAATGTTATGTTCCATGCTTTCGAGTATATCTTTGACAATGAGTATTATCAGGCAAACTTCAACAAACTGAATTCTTCAAAGAAATAGTGCGATCACATTCTGAATTGAGCTATTTCTTCCAAAGTCAGTTGTACTTGATAGTTTTTTACAGGCTATCTATTGAAGAACCAAATGATACTATTCTCTCATTTTGGAGAAAAGACAGTCATGTTTTTACCTTTTAGGCTTTTACAAATGAAGAAGATCAGCCCCGTTCAAAATGTGCAAGATAAACTAGGAGAATAAATATCAATGGTCTTTTATGAGACCTTAACCATTTGTACAACAACAAAATCTGTATGCATTTTCTTCCGTGGATTCCTGAACTAGAAGAATAAAATACGTCTACAGTCAAAACCAAAACAAGTTGACCAAATCCAATTCGATACGAGATAATGTCAATTAAATATACAATCTTTTTGGTCTGGAGTTCGACTCCCTCATGTGTACCATCAATTCCAATGTTGGGCGACTCCATACGGGACATTGTCCGGGCTTTAAATGGCCCCCACTAAAGGAGGGTGCAATAGGCCCCCCAGATTGATCAGACCATTGGGTCGGGTAGCAAGTTATGAAAACATATTATTTTTTATTCATTCAATTCAAGAATGCCAAATGAAACGTATGGATATCCGCAAATCAAACGAAACCTCTAAAAGAATCAATCACGGAATCAATGACAGCATCTAATCAAATGCAAAATGCAGCATGTAGGTTAGTCTCCGGCTCCAATGGGGCTTCCCGCAAGTGGACGGTTGAGATTGGGCTCCTAGCATTAATCGAGGTGCTGGCCCGGATAACTGAGTTTAACAAAAAAAAAAATTTACGGAGAAAAATCCACACCCAATGGATGCAAGAGGGAACGTGCATTTTCGGATCCCAGCAACAGGGATAGAGCACCACAACGTTTATATGACAAATATGAATATGATGAACACTCGGAAATCATTCGAATGAAGAAACCCAATGGGCATTGACTAAACCATCAAATTCTAAACGTTCCATAAATTCAATATGCAAGAAAAAGCACAATTTTGGCTAAAAAAACAACGAGGAGAAGGTTGCTATTGAGAAAATGAATATCAACCCAATTGACATTGAGTAACGATGAGAGAGACGTGATCAAAAACATGGGGAGAATTTGGGTTTAAGGTCATACCCATTGCTTGATGTTGATCTCATGGGGGAAAGCCAAAGGAAAGATGCCACAAAAATGTCCGGTGGAGACACGAAGTTTAGGTTCAAGAAATCGAGGGAGGGGCAGGAATGGCGTGCTTTAGGTGCAATTTTGAAGAAAATGTGCCCTCTCTGTTGAGATTTTCTTGTGACACGCCGGAGATGGATTTGCGTGTGTGTGTGTGCGTGTGAGAGAGAGAGAGAGAGAGGCAAAGGCAGGTCCGTCCAAGAATAATGATCCTTCTTCGTTAGAATCCCTCCTGTGATTCATCGAGAAACATTCCTGGGAGTCAGTTCACGTCCAGTTTGTTAGGGGCCAGTTTGGTACAATTTATCTAATTTTCGGGTCATGTGGGATCCACCTTGATGATTCGAATTATTCTAATGCTCAAATAAAACAGTAACCATGAGAAAAATCGTCTTGACCCGGGTTGTATTGATTCCTAGTATAGGGGATGGTATAGTAGTATTCCCTCAGCATTTCTAATTCCTCTTGTGAAGATAAGTTAATAAACAACAAAATAAGTTATTATTTTTGAATATCGTTACTTCATTCCAAACTCTATTTTAATTAAGTTGAACTGTGCAGATAAAATTAACGATGATATAATGGTTAGGAAATTGGAAGACTTTGTAGTGAAATGTAGCAATAACAATGTTTTTGCAAAAAGACAATAGAGTAGACTAAAGGGAAAATCAAATTGAATGAAAATGCAAAAAGAAAAGTTGAGGTAAAAATAAATACATGCTGTATACAACTATCAAACTGCTCCTAAAAAATTAGTTCTATAATTTCTATGGAACAACAACCCCCACCCCCACCCACCCACCCCCCGTTTTGGCTAGTCTCAGCCCGGTCGGAGCTTTTTCGTGTTGGGTGGGCGGCGGTGGGTTGGGGCCGTTTGGCCTCTCAGCCAGTCTGGCAACTCTTGCCGAGGGGTTTCCAGATTTAGTTCTGTTGCGGCGGCGACGATGTTTGGTGGTTGGGAGTGGTGGCTTCGGGGTGAGGAGCCGGAATAAGGGCTGGGAGTTTGAGGTGTTTTGCTTTTTGTTTGTTGTTTTCGGTTTAGTCCGGCTTGCCTCCGGCGGGTTTCCCCCGTTTGGATTTCTTCCCAGTCTGAGTTCCCCCAGATCCGACGTGTGTGGTGGTGGGTGAATAATCCACTGATTTTTGTTCCGGCGTGTTGGTGGTGCGGTGGATAAAGGCCGGGGAATGGCCCTGGAGACTTATTTCAGTCTTGGGGAGATGAAGATGCAGAGGAGTATTGCAGCAGACGACGTCGTGGTCGTGTGAGCAGAGGCTTTGCCCATAGTGGTTTTCTACTTGGCTCCCGTGCCAAGAGCCTGTTCGTGCTGGCGGGGGCTCGCCAGAGATGTTAATCTAATTCGTTTGTGGCTGAGACCTGTCAATGCTTCTGGATGCGGTGACTGAAGGATTTCTCTCGGCCGAAGTTTTGGCCGGCATACTAGTGGATTAGTCCATGTTTTGTTTGTGACTTAAATTTTGAAACATGATTGTCGAAAATATTAGTAATATTCAGTAATTAAATGTCGAAAAATGTACACTTTTTCGGACCTGAAAATCCGAAAATCTTGGTCAGAAAAATCGAAAAAATCTAGATGGAAGAAGGAGAAAATCAACTGAGATTGAGATGTTGAAAAAACGTGAAAGAAAGGAGAAGAGAGAAGATGATGATGAATTTAATTCAATTTCCATATTCATATCAAAACCTACAAATGGGTCATCTTGTTCTTTTTCAATGGAAGGAGAAGAATCCTCCATTGATACAATATATAGTCCTTGCTTCTCCATTGAGATTGAAATGAACAAGGGAAGAATTGAAAAGTTTAAGAGATGATAAAGAGTGAGAGAGGAGCCGAGAGAATTTGAATAGGGAGGAGGTCGAAATTATTAGCATTGCGAACTTGAATTTTTTTTTTTCAATCAGCTAAACTGTTAAGGAAGAAGGGGAAGGGAGGAAGAAGATAAGGGCAATTAGGTCATTTTGCATTGGGGGTCATGTTTGTAATTAATTGTAAAATTTTGGCTGTTGCGAATTACTCATGTCCGTCTCGAATTGCACTTGGACGCGTTAAATTACATTTGGCCGCGTCTAATTGCACTGGCGGTGTGGCCGCGTCGAATTGCAGTTGGCCGCGTCTAATTACATTTGGCCGCGTTTAATTGTACTTGGCTGCATCGAATTGCACGGCCAAGTGCAATTCAAGGCGGCCAAGGGCAATTAAAAGCGGCCAATGGCAATTAGAAGCGGCCAAGAGTAATTCAACGCGGCCAGGTGCAATTCGACGCGACCAAGTGCAATTAGACGCGGCCAAGAGTAATTCGTAGCGGTCAAGTGCAATTCGATGCGGCCAAGTGTAATTCGATGCGGCCAAGAGAGTTATTCGAGACGACCAAGTGCAATTCGATACGGCCAAGAGTAATTCGTAGCGGCCAAGTGTAATTCGATGCAGCAAAAATTAATTTATCTATAGCTTGCAAAAATTAATTTATCTATAGCTTATCTCACTGGTTGTAATGACTTGTATGCCCTCAACCTTAAATCTCCCTTTAATTTAGGGTTTGGATTAGGTTATTTCAGTTGTTTGTTGGCAGAAGATCAAGTAGTTGTGCCCATACCTATATAGAAGTGCAATTCGATGCGGCCAAGTGCAATGCGATGCGACCAGGAGTAATTCGTAGCGGGGAAGTGCAATTCGATGCAGCTAAGAGCAATTCGAAGCGGCCAAGTGCAATTCGATGTGGCCAAGAATTATGCATAGTAATCACACTTTCACACTTTCAATTCCCATGCGTATATACCACACGTTTATACTAGTTTAGTGTTTTTAGAAATCATTCTTCTCTAGCAATTGCTTGCTTTGGTAATATCTGCTTCAATGACCGAAGCCAAGAGCATACGTAGTTGCAGAACCACTACAGGATTACTGGACAGCAACCAATGCATGTGGTGGTTGGTCGACCAATTGAAGTTACAAGAAATCCACAACCCACCATGGAAGAGGTATTCAAGCTAATTACACCCTCCTATATGTAAGTATTGCATTACGTAGTGATTATTTGTCCGAGTTGACGCCTTCAGATCGACGCATTTCTGTGGGCGATTCCAATGTGGGAGAGGTGTTTAGCTCCCTATTTGAAGGGAAATGTCAAAACTGAACACCCCTTCCTCTCCAAGTAGGAATGTCAACGTGATGTGTGCCTTACTTTGCCTACAGAAATATATATAGCAAATTGTCCACCAAAATGTTACTTTGACAGCTAAAACCAATTCTCTTTACTCGAAGTTCTGTATTTGCCTATGTTTATCCTATGATAAGTGAGCTCCGGCTCGTGCTTAGGACCTAGAATCTAGTGTCTCTTTGCTTCCTTCTTTTGCATGTGTTTATCCTATGAGATAGGCCGGTTTAGTTTTCCTTATCATTGTAATTGGAAGGAATCGCTCTATGTTGCCTTTTTGGCTTTAATGAAATTCACTTCGAATTAAAAAAAAAAAAAAAGAAAACCTTGCTCCTAAAAGCATCTCCAATATGTTATATGCGTTGTTATACAGAGACGGAGCCAGAACTTTTGCATAGGGAGGCAAATATAGACAATCAAAATTTCTTTTTGATGATAATTTTTTTCATTGTAAAAGTAGGTTTTTTATAATGAAATTCACTTCGGATAAAAAAAAAAAAAAAAACCTTGCTCCTAAAAGCATCTCCAATATGTTATATGCGTTGTTATACAGAGACAGAGCCAAAATTTTTGCATAGGAAGGCAAATATAGACAATCAAATTTTCTTCTTGATGATAATTTTTTTCATTGTAAAAGTAGGTGTTTTTAAAAAAATAATTTTTCGGGAGGGGGGGGCGGCGATAGCCACTACTAGCCCTAATTTTTCGGGGGGGGGGGGGGCGCGGCGGCGACGATAGCCACTACTAGCCCTATTAATTGTTATAGCATGAAGTTACAAATTTCTTTCCCCATTGGTGAGGTAAATCACTCTATAAAAGTGGTTATTTCTCACAATATTTGAGTAAAAGTAAAAAAAATTAACTTTTCCGAATTCACAAAAAATTAGCGCATAACTAACAAATTGAAAAAAATTCAAATAAGAACAAAACGATAACTTTTAAAAATTAAGTGGAACTAGGCCTTAGTATTCCAATGTGAAATGGATATGGTAAATTTCTAACAATGTGAAATGGGCCCTGTTCTCCCTTTGTCCTTCTGGGGCCGAACTGCGAGTGGGCCGAGTGGCTATTACTTAGTGAAGAGAGACTTTGGAAAAAAGGTCCCATTGGCCCAAAAAGCCTGGTAAATAACTATTTTTCCTGGGCCTGGTCAGTTAGGTTTGATGTGCCTTTCGAATCAGATTTTAGATTCTCGGTGCTTAACTATAATTCCACAGTTATAGTATCCGCATCAACTCAAATCTAAAAATCTAAAATTTGTATCTATAGCTATCGAAGACACGCTCATTTTAAAATCTATAAGTATTGTCGTGTGAAACTCTAAAACGGGCATTTGCCCCCACGTCTTGATCGAATTGGGGAAAAGATATAAATCCTCTCATAAAAATTGGTAAGCCAGGTAATCCTAGCTGCCATTGAGTCAAATGGTTCTTGTCCCACTTGGCCACTTCGGTCAGTTCGGTGTTTAGGAAGAGGAGAAGGCTTGTCTCCGCTTTGGCAGCTCGTGCACTTCAACCATTTTTGAACTGAGATTTTGTATTCATTTCAAGATCGGACTCGGTCCCATTATAGAGCTCGTCGGATTGGGCAAAGGTCAAATATAACCAGTAATGGTTAATTGGAGGGTATGGTCATTGACAGCTAATGTTAGCTGATGACGAGTCGTACATACGTTTTGTATTACTGTGGGGCTGACGGAGGGTGTTGGAGGCTCGCGCAAGCTGGCAAAGTCGCAATCGGGATTAGAAGAGAACACAGTCAAATAAGGCATAAGTTTGATCTAATCACAACTTTTACTACTTATATAAAGATTTATACCAGCAGGTCCTCCATGCAGGCCAGGACCCAATGTACGTAATTAAACACGACAACTATTAATACCATATCGTAATCTTCAGCCAAAGTCGATTTTGTTACGTCTGAGATAGATATTGGTTTTTCTTCTTTAATTAATATTCCGTTTGCATGATTGGAATATTTCTTCTTTGCTATTCGATTCGCTATGATTTTCTACGTTACTATTCGATCAATTTCGTCTTTCACTTTCGGTACATCAACGTCGTCGTCAATGTTTTTTTTTAATAAATTCGTTGTACCGTATGACTATAGTTTTAAAAAAAAAAAAAAAAGAAGACTTAATGTTCGGTTTGGTTCGGTGTCTGCATGTGCATAAAGAACAAGTTTTCTGCTAGCTAGTTTAATATGTATGATTGTTGGGTAATTGTCAAAAACCACAGAAACCATAATCAATAAAAATTACTGTGCTATTTTATAATTACTAATAATTAAGCAACCCCTGATTTTTAGAACCATCAATTGTGAAAGTAGCCTTGACACAGGGAACATGTCACTTTTTGTTTTTTTGTTTTTTTGCAACATTTTTACTTTCTCTCTCATAATATTTCAGCTTTTTTCTCTTCTTCATGTCTGCTTGTTAATGGCCATGGCACCATAAAAACAGACAGTGCCCAAATTAAACACATTCAAGGGGGGCCAAATTCAAATCAAGTCTTGTATGTCTTTATCGGTCAAAGGCAATTCATGTGGCACTTTTGCACTATTGACAATTTTAGATCCTATTTCTAGCAGACTTTAATGATTAAACATGTTTTGTGCAAATGACTAAAGATGAAAAAATAAAGTGTCAGATCAGATTTGAAACTTTCCCCTACTTTTGAAAGACATTTATAAATCTATACAGTGTTCCTTTAATTTTATCCGGTCTAAAGTTCTTTTGAAGCTTCGGAACATGGTTGGACGCGGTTTCTTCTTTTTTTTAGCAAAAGAAGGATTTTATTAGTATTTGAACATGGTTGGATGCAGTTTCTTTTTTCCTAGCAAAATTAAAAGTGTACAAATTTCCAAACTTACCCTTCAAAAGTGAACATGAGTACTTATTCAATGCAAATGTGAAATAGGAGTGGAAAGGGTAAAATTGATAATTTGCCACGTCTTTGAGACTAATTTTAGAAAGTGAGAAAACATTTTGGGACAGCCCGGCCAAAATGAAATACTGAGCAAACAAATTGGGAGGGAGGGAGAGTATACAAAGATTAAAAGGATTAAGAAAACAGTGGCACCACAACCAAAGATAAACATCTCAACGAGGTTGACACCGAAGATGGTAGGGTTCGCAAGGAGCTAGCCAGCACAAACCAAGACAGCACAAGTACAAAAATAGAGGAAATGAGTAACACCTAATATGCCAAGACCAATGGAACAAAGCAACGGATGCAGTATTTTTTGACCTTAACAAAAAAGAAAAAGAAAAAAAGTAGTCTTTCTTAACTCAAAAAAAGAGGCATAAACAAAACTAACCTAAACTCTACTGTGTCTTATCACAAGATTTAACAAGAAGCAAGTAAATCCCCCCATACCAAAAACAATTTCAAAACTATCGGATTTGGTACAAGTTTTAGACAGATTAATTGGGGAATTTGCACTCTACGGGTAAGGCAGCAAAAAATAAGTGTATTTTATAAACGTTTTGGGAAATTTAGTGTAGAAATTCATTACTGAAAATAATAGTTTTCAATCAAGCTTTCAAAAATCATGACCAAAAATTAGGGAGAGAGAGAGAGAGAGAGAGAGAGAGAGAGAGAGAGAGAGAGAGAGAGAGAGAGAGAGAGAGAAATTTCCCTTACCCAATTTGTCCACCAAAAATTATTCTCATAAATCAGTGGGATTGTTCCGAAATTTAAGGTAGATTAATTCATTTCAATACTGTAGACAGAAACTTCCAGACTATTAGTCGGATTGATTCATTTAAATTTCAAATTTGAAATTAGACGATAAAAGAAAGGAAACTTCCGGACTATTAGTCAGATTGATTCATTAAATTAGACAAGAATTCTGTTTTTTACTGATTCCTCTAATTGAATATTAGAGAAACATTTAAGACTAAAAAAAGAATATAGAATGGAGGGCGGAGATTCATGCATAAGGAGAGGATAAATCTGGACCGTTGGTTGTCTTTTGGATTCAAACACTTCCCTGTCATATTATATAGATAAGTTGATTACAAGTTCAGAGTTTTATAAAATGTTTCGTTTGCCGAGAAAAATGAGAGTTCGAAGAGTAGAAGTCTGATATACGATCATAAAGGCATGGTTTCAAAATGATAATTTTTCAATCCCCATTTTTCCACAACCACCATCAATGTTGTTTAATTGTCCTTTCCTTCTAACATGTGAAGAATGAATCAAAAACTTACATTTGGTAAAATCAAGTGCCCATGATTTTATTAATTATTATGTGCTAGCTGTACCAATTTTGAAACAATTAATTAATTTGCTTCTACTTAATTGTACCCTTATGTTCCACATAAGACAGCAAAATTATAGTGAAAATTAATTCATTCCTTTTTTACAACTAGCTTGTTGTGAGGCAGAAGCAACATTCTTTGCCCATACTTAAAGAGTTATTATAAATGATCGATACTCCTACAAGAAGTGTACATAGAATGCGCATGCACATGATCAGTTTTCCATGATTGTTTTTGTTTACTTGCCTTGAAGAAGGGGCAACATCTAGAGTTTATAAATTTAATATATATCCACTACTCGATCTTGAGCGATTGATAAAAAAGAAAGAAAGTAGGCACAGACAGTTATAATTGAGCAATTACGTACCTCTATCGACCACTTCTCTCTTACATATGTGTCGGCTCCACACATTTAACTGTGATGGGCCCTAAACATATTTAAGAGATGAATGGTCCGGTAGGACTAGTGTACCTAAACTTAAAGATTATATAATTTTCCTTCTTGATTAATTTCTTGTTCCTAACCAATTGTATAATTAATATTTGTTGCTATTATACTCTTAAATTGATCATTTGAAGAGTCACTATATTTATCACCAATTTTGATGCTCTCTTTTGACGTGTGGGTTGGAGAAGGTTTTTTTTTTTCAACATTACTCCTGATCAAAAACCTTAAAATATAATATATGTTTGATGAGTGGGTTGAAGATGCTCTAGAAGTAAATTTGCATTCAAAATATCTAAAAAGTATAAACGTGACTAAGCAATGTTTAAATACAATTAACTACGGTGAAAAGGCCAATTTAAAATTTTTCTTTAAAACTCCAAAATTTCCTACAATTATATATCTTGAGCCGGTCCTGCTTAGATATACTCCATCCGTTTTCATTCTTTTGTCACTTTTAGGAGTCTGTGTTACTGATCAATTGATTATATTTTACAATTTATAATATTTTAAGTGATTTTAAAAAAATCATTTAAAAGAGCTCATTGAGATCTATTAAATAATATTCATATTGCATATAAACAGTATTACTAATTAAAAATTCTAATTAGTTTTTTATCCAACTAAAATACAAAGAGGGACAATAAAATGGAGACGGAGGGAGTACTTAATTAATTAATCCATGTGATTACGACTAAAGCTTTTGGAAAAACCATCTGAGAGATACCTTGGTCAAACAAAGACCGGCCTGTTTAACTTTTGATCACTTCGAGTCCCAAAAATAGTATGAGAGAGAGAGAGAGAGAGAGAGAGAGAGAGAGAGAGAGCGCTATTCATTGGTCATCATGCATGGTGCTGAAGTCAGATTATGTTTCTTGAATTCATAAAGAAATTAATTAATTGGCGGGCCTCTTATATACTATATTTTTTTTACCCGAAAAGAAAAAATATTATCATTCCAAAGGCGGCATCCACAGAAATAAAGTAACACAACCAAGCCCCAAAATTAATGATATACAGGGAATTTTAAAAGACTAAGCTGATGTCTAGCGCTTATACACCGTATAAATTCGTAAAATTTAAAAAAGAGTAACATGCAAATACGGTCAAGATGATCAGTTTATTTATAAAGAAGTTGTTTCATAATTTTTGAAAACGAAAACGAACCAATTTAATTAGGAATTCAGAACAAGTTTGACATTGGAAGGATTCGTCCATACGACAAATTGTACAAAAGAATACTACTCATATACAATTCTGATCTTTAAAAAAAAAACACATAATCTTTTATCAGTACTCCAGGAATAGTAAAAAAGGATAAATAAATCGGGACGGAAGGAGTATTTTGCAAGTATCAGAATCTCAATTTGATAAAAAATTTATGAGTAATGTAGAGGATCTCAAAGGTATCTGATACTTAAATTTAAAGAAATTAATTTCAACTATCGTGTACGTATGGGAACTATCAAATACACATATGCAAATACTTGAGGAGTATTGTATCTGATATACGAATACGACTCCCCTCCTATGGTATCTGTAATAGAATAATAGACCTTCCACCCAAAAAAAAAAAAACAAGAATAATAGACATGTGTATTGTGTCCGAAACAAATATGACTCCCCTCCTAAGGTATCTGTGCATTACGGAAGAAATTTATTTTATCAAATTTCAAATAAATATTTTCACCTGCAATTCACATGACATTAAACTAGTGATAAATACCAGATAAAAAAAAATCCAAACCAAATCGAGCCCTGAATCTTAATCAATTAGGATCGGCTAACCTGATTAAAAAAAAAACTGGTGATAAATAAAAGGGTCCACAAATTGAGAAGATACTGTTGTCTGATTAATTACTTGGAGTAATAATTCAATTGTAGACATCTCAAAACCTAATCAATGGTTGAGCAGCCCCAAATCATTGGTGTAAGTGTAATAACCCCACATAATTAGAAGCATTTTTGTTTCTCCCAGTGTGTCGGTTGCTACAAATGGAAACTTTGAGTTGAAATTCAACAACCATTTAAAGAGTTTAGAGTTGGACATTGTATTTTTAATTTTAAGTATCTTGATGAATTTAATGTCAATTTTGAATCACCTAATTAATGATGTTCTAAAGATTTTTTTTTTTATCGGTAAAAGTAACATTTTATTAGGGTAAGAGAAAATGATTCCAATCAAAAGTTGGAAGATAAAGTCACAGGGACAAAGCCCAGTATAATACCTAACGGCCTAATGTTCTAAAGATTACCTCTAGGATACAGAAAAATCGGTCATAGAAAGTGCAAGGATGACCCTCTTTTGTTTTTATAACTCAAGTGTCCGGATTAGCTTACGCGCACTTTGACTAATCTTGAGAGCTCAATCCCACTATCCATTTGCGGGGAGTCTAATTAAAGCCGGAGCAAAGCTTCCTTATGAAGCATGAACTTGCACCAAATGAGTTGATTGTACTTGACAGCTTTCAAACGAGGAAGCAAACCCCTAAGTCTCAAGTCTTGACCACTAGATCAATCCCTTAGGATTATAATCTTACCCATTTTTAAACGAAGGCAGCTTCTCTGCGGTTTTAATGCCAACTTGCCAAATTCGATCTACCCACACCCCAAATCCCTCCTTGATGACCCTTGCGTTCGTATAGCAAATCTCGTCGAAGGGTACATCGACGCAAAAAAAATACCAAAGCTAATCGAACACCCGTAACCACTTCATTGAGAAAAATCAAAATCGATGGTCTAACCTTTTTTTTTTCTCATCTTGGTCTAACCCTTTTTATTATAAAGCTAAAGTGATGTGACCAAGCGGTTACGGGTGTTCGATCAACTTGTTTTGGACGAGTTCTAAATATGAACACCTGTATCCATCATATTGTTTCTCATATCATTTTCCTGGCAGTTTTTATGATTCAACATCCATTTTGGAAACATGGCCCACCACAAGGTATGTCCCACAAAACGATCCAACTTTTTCTAACCAGCCACGTTTTGTTCAAGAAGCTTCATCAAAGGTTTAACATCCCCACCTCATGCACGTCCCTAAAGGCTCCAGAGAGCCCTTATGGCTCCCCCGCCCCCACATTGGACTGATTTTAAAAAAAGGTTCCAAATTTTATGACATTTTTGTCCATATTTATAACTCAAGCACATGATTTTAATTTCCCATGTGTGTCCCCTATCTAACAAGCCATATATCTGTTCCAAATAATTACTGCCCTTCCTTTTTCTTCAACTAAATTCAACTATAAAAACTCATAAGCCCCCCTCCCTCCACATCCCATCTCACCAAGACCAAACCCCTGCCACCATGGTTTCCGACTGGAGCCAACCCTCAAAAAACGTGTGCGTGATCGGGGCAGGTCCCTCCGGATTGGTCGCCGCCCGGGAGCTGAGGAAAGAAGGCCACAATGTGGTGGTTTTCGAACAAAGCCATGATGTTGGAGGACAATGGCTGTATGACCCCAACGTGGAGGTTGAGGATCCCTTGGGAAGGGAAACTTCCCTTAACGTGCATAGCAGTATTTATGCCTCACTGAGGCTGACATCCCCACGAGAGATAATGGGTTTCACTGATTTTCCATTTTTGGTGAAGAAAGGAAGGGACATGAGGAGATTTCCTGGCCATGGGGAACTCCTGATGTACCTTAGTGATTTTTGTGCCTTTTTCGGTTTGAGGGAGATGATAAGGTTCAATACCAAGGTTGAGTATGTGGGTATGTTGGATTATGGTGAATTTGGCAAGGATTTGAGATGGGTTGTGAGGAGTAAAGAGAAAAAGTGTGAGAAAATGGTGGAAGAGGTGTTTGATGCTGTGGTTGTCGCCACCGGTCATTATTCCAAGCCCAGGCTGCCTTCCATCAGAGGTATGCGAAAAACTACCCTGCAGTTTTCCAAATTCCGTTTTCTTGATTCATTCTCTGATACCCGTTTCGTTAACGAAAATTCATTTTATGCAGTTTTCTTGGAAAACGACCTGCTTTTCGAATAACATCGCGATATGATTTCACGTACTTTAAAAACCCTTGTGCGCCCTCAAGGAAAGTATCTTGTTTTCAAAAGTAATTTTCTTGAAAAGTGTTTTACAAAAACTGATTCCAAACGGAGTCAAAAAAGGGCAATACAAGTCACCTCACTCATGTGAAAACGTTCTTAATAAAGTCATGTCATGTCCAGCTACAGTAGTGCCTTTTTATCATGTTAGTTTTAGGCATGTTGTTGAGCTATCTTTTCAATCAAAGGCATTGCTTGTGAGTTCCCAAACTCTTCACTCTTCAGTAATGTGATTTTTGTGATGTGCTAATGGTTTCGTTTGTTTGTTGTTGAGGAATGGAAGCCTGGAAAAGGAAGCAGATGCATAGTCACGTTTACAGAGTTCCTGAGCCGTTTCGCAATGAGGTGATTTCCAAACACGTAGTACTTCTTTTCCAACTTTCAAACGAATTTATACGTGCAGGGTCTGAAACAGGTAGCTAGGTGGTCATTGTGTAGTTATCGATTCAGGAGACTCGAACTTTACATCTAGCTACACAGTCGAAGTGAAAAACATTTGTCTAGCTATCGCTCTTGGTCATCACCTCTCGTAGTGAGCTTGCGAAAGATGATTCGACCCATTTTAATTAATCGTTATGAAATAAGTTAATGAACAAGTTGGCTTGGGGATACGTCAAGCGATCGAGTCTCCTACACAATGTCGTATCCTCTAGATGAAGAGAAGTTAGCAGCAATGTTGGCTTGCAAGCAAATCCAAAGAGAGCCTTGTGATCATGGTTTCTCTCAATTGCACAGGTGGTTGTGGTGGTTGGAAATTCATTGAGTGGGCAAGATATATCAATGGAGCTTGTGGATGTGGCAAAGGACATTTATCTTAGTGCCAAATCTACTGATGTTTCTGAGGGCTTGTCAAGAGTAATATCCAAGCATGAAAACCTGCACCTTTGTCCACAGGTATCACTACTCTGATCCCCACAAAATAATACTAACTTGTTTCTCAACAAATTTGATTTAACTCTGCTGCATTAAGTTTTAAGGATATTAAAATAATGCCCTTTGACCTTACAAATGGCAGATAGACTCCCTACAAGAGGATGGAAGGATTGTATTTGTAGATGGAACTTGGGTAATTGCAGACACCATCATTTATTGCACTGGGTAAGACAACATTTCCCAATTTAGCTTCAAAAGAACAAAATTAGCCCTCCCTGGTCTTATCGGGTCTCGAACATCTGTCGATCTCCGTTTTATCCTATTAGCATGGAAAAACAGATAAATCTTATGAAATCGAGGATTTGACCCGACAACAAAGGTCAAAGGTCAGAAATCTTCTACTCCAAGATCTGCGCCTTTACGGTCTACTTCTAGTTGATATTTTGAAATATAAACAAATCTTGAGACACAATCATGAAACTGAGAGCACAATAATTATAAGTAATAGAGACTTCTATTTTTAGGGACACTACCCTTGATTAGAACTTTAGAAGGTCCCACACCTTGGTCCCAATTGATGATCTTGTGGACCCTTTTTCCAAATCATTTTTTGTGTGCAAACCTTGCATGAATTTGCACCCTTCTTGAAGTATAGAATACTAGATCTTGATCATAAGAGGGAAATTGTAATTCATTTACATATATCCAAATAATAAGTGGTTTCTTTAATGCAGGTATTCCTATTCATTCCCGTTTCTTGACACCAAAGGGATAGTGGTGGTGGATGATGACAGGGTGGGACCTCTGTATGAGCACACCTTCCCCCCAACTCTTGCACCTTCCCTCTCCTTCATAGGCATTCCTAGGAAGGTAATGCTCTTGTATTTAGGTCCAGTTCTGTTAAGGTTTTTATTTTAAGTATTTATTTTTTATTTTACGGGATAGATCATTCTTTTATAATATATCACCTTTAATTCAAAAAATAAGTACTTATTTTAGTTGGTGAAACACTCCATAACCTGACATTTTGGGAATCCATGGTGAACTTTAAAGTTGGAGTCCCTTACGTACTTTTACGAGCGAACCAAATAAATGGTAGATCAATCTAAAATTAAAAAATATAATATAATAAGGTACTATTAAATTTTCGAAAGTAGTGCTCATTACAAAAATGTAAAAGCATCACTTAAATATCCTCTCTTTTTTTTTAATGAATTTATTCATACTGAGCTTATTTTTTTTTATACCCTATAAAATTTGAGGGCACATAATTTTTGAAAATATTTTGGCGGCTCAAGGCACAAGCCTCACTTGCCTTCCCTCAGGGACGGGCTTGATTGTGCCACTCTCGTTTGTAGACCTACACCTACACTCTATTTAAGTTAATATAATTTTTTTTATTTTTAAAAATCGTCGCTCTTTTGTATCTTCATCTCTTAATTCACATGACTGCCAGCTCGATTATTAGCTGAAGAGAAATTTCGGACAGTTTAGATTGACCCTATTTTCCGTATCTATTACCTATCAATCGGACCCAGGGATGCTGCCGAGTAGCTCTCTGCTGAGCGGGTGCAGAGTGGCCGATCTAGCCATTCATCTAGGCACGGATGGCTGGCTCGGATCGAATCTAAATGCATACAAATTTAAACTGTCCATTACTCGGTTAAGATCCGAGCCGTCAATTGCCGAGACAAGAGGCCAGCTCGGCCACTTTGCAGGGTGCTACTTGGTAGCATCCTCCATTCCCAATCGGATGGACCCATTAATCTATACAATATTTTCCGATAACTTAAGTATTTGGGTCACCTTACATGCGCCTCGACTTGGCAAACATACAAAGTGCTAACTTGCATGATTAGAAATTTTAACTGATTGTTGCTGTTTGTTGTGTTGTTGATTAATGTGTAGCTCATAGGCTTCCCTTTCTTTGAGTCACAAGCAAAATGGATAGCTCAACTGTTGTCTGGGAAAAGAGCATTGCCCTCATGGGATGAAATGATGAAATCCATCAAGGAGTTCTATCTCTCAAGGGATGTTGCTGGAGTTCCAAAGCATAACACCCATGATATTGCCTGTTTTGAGGTAAAGAAATACTAATGCCTTTGGAACCCCTCTCTCAAATAGCTAGCTAACGCCGCGTTTTGATCTTGAATTTATGACCAAACAAAATCAAAAACAGACAGACCGAAGATAATCCAATTCCGTTTATTAAAAAAAAAAAAAGAGGCACTTACCAATCTTCTATTTGTTCGAGATTCATTTCTAGTTCTTGTTTTGATTTTTCCTGCAGTACTGCGATAAGTATGGGGATAACGTTGGATTCCCGCACTTGGAAGAATGGAGGAAAGAGCTCTGCAAATCAGCCCTGACAAATGCAGACGCCAATTTGGAAACGTACCGCGACTCGTACGACGATCACGAGTTGCTTCAAGTGGCCCACCAGAGCCCTCATTTCACTCAACTTGAGGTTGAATCCATTCCCATGTGATCCCCATCAGTTAAATTCAAACATATTTTTCAATCAAAAAAAGGCAGCCCTTTGTTGAAGGAACAGGGCAAAATACAATTTAATTTGATGATTTATTTGGTAATTAAGGCATTGTTTGTTTAGCACCAAGGAGAGGGAAGTACTTGTATTGCTTTAGGAAACAGATTTAAAGACCAATTGCGAAATTGCCTTCTGAAGCAAGAAAAGTACTTCATACGGATTATTTACTTCGCAGAAAAATATGTTTATGGAATAGGACCCTGTTTCGGCTACCAAGAAGAACTGGAATTTTGAATGTTGCTATGCTTTTAACAGGCATTTGGATCTTGTTCTTGACATATTTGATTTGGAAGAATCCTAGATCTCTCGTGTGATGGGATGCAAAACGGGACCCGTCACAGTTTCGTTTGATAGAGTCGTTTATTCTGTAAGACTTGACACGGTTATTGTTCTTGTCAAAAATTAAGATGATCGGTCACCTGTATGACCTTATAAGAGATAGAAACGGCTAGGGGTTGAATCCACATTACTCTTGCAACAAATATGATTCATGCTACAAAGGGAACTTTGAGTTGAACTACAATATTTTAAAAGTTCAAGTCTCTTACTCCGTTCGTTTTAGGATTTGGATTCTGGGTAATGAGTGGAGAGAGATAAATGAGAGTGGATTTGGATTCTGAGTAATGAGTAGAGAGAGATAGAGAGATAAATGAGAGTAATAATTGAAAAAAAATTTATTAGAGACTGTGCGCAAAGAAAAGTCCAAAGTTAAAAATTCCAAAACAAACGGGCCTTAATGACTTTAATTTTAATATTGAATCATAATGTTCTCTGCAGAAAAATCAGTCACAAAAAGCGCACGGATGACAACAACTTTTCCAGATGTGTTTGTGATACCATATTTTAATAAAGTTAAGTCATGTTTCACTAACTAGAATAAGTATTTATATTTTGAATTGAAGGTCGTGTTCAAGCTTCATCAAAGGGTTAACATCTCTCAAAACCTCTCAAGTGCTATCAACTCATTTTAAGGCCAGTTACAGAGCTTTGTTGGATTTTGATTGTTCTCCCAGGATTAGTCGAGGTGAATGCAAACTGACCCAGTCACTTAAGTTATCCGAAAAAAGGGTTAATTATCGGGACACCCTTGTAAGTTATCACTTTTTCACGGAGACCCCCTGCTCGAAATAAACCTACAACCACACCCCCTCTAACTTCCAAAACATATTATGCCCTAACTCTGTTAATAGAAAAAAGTAAAATACGTTTTTACCCTCACTTGTATATACAACACTTAAGACATTCAAGCTCTAAATCGATCCACAAACATTTACTATTTTCTCTCTTTACTCCCTTCTATCTTTCGATCAAAAACACTCTTAGAACTGAAATGGAACTCGAACGGCCTATCATACCTTTCGATAGTGGAAGAAACAAGTTGAAGAGAACAAAGCTAGGGTTTCAAGATGACTTAAAACAATTTGAAGACGAAGATGAAGATGAAGACGAAGAGAACGATTTCACTAACGCAGATGCAATTTCTCTATAATTTAGGCCCTTCTTCGGCTAGGTTTCTCTTTTTTTTAGAGGATTTTCTCCGAGTCACACATTTATGTAGGATTTTCTTCTAGCTAGAAAAAGGAAGCTGTTTCCACCATGAAGTTACAGTTTCCACGAGGAAGATACAGTTCTTCCACCAGGATAGAATTAGGTTACATTGGAAAATGAATTGGGGGGAATATTGGAATAAATATGATTTTGGCTAAAAAAATTAACAGAGGGGCTTGCGGAAGGGTCTCAGGAAACGTTTTGGAAGTTAGAGGGGTGTGGTTGTAGGTTTATTTCGTGCAGGGGGTCTCCATGAAAAAGTGATAACTTACAGGGGTGACCCGATAATTAACCCCCAAAAAAAAAAATGGGGGGGGGGGGGGGGGGGGGGGGGGGGTTAACATCCTTACCTGCCCCCATAATTTGTGTCCATAAACCCCAAACAGATGATTTATGTTTTCCATGCGTGTCCTCTATCTAACCAGCCATATCTGTTCCAAATAAATACCAACCCTCCATTTTCTTCAACCAAATTCAGCTATAAAAAACCATAAACCCCCTCCACATCTCATTTCACCACCATGGTTTCCGACCGGAACCAACCATCGAAAAACGTGTGCGTGATAGGGGCAGGTCCCTCCGGATTGGTTGCCGCCCGGGAGCTAAGGAAAGAAGGCCACAATGTGGTGGTTTTTGAACAAAGTCATGATGTTGGAGGACAATGGCTATATGACCCCAATGTGGAGGGTGAGGATCCCTTAGGAAGGGAAACTGCCCTTAACGTGCATAGCAGTATTTATGCCTCGTTGAGGCTTACATCCCCAAGGGAAATAACGGGTTTCACTGATTTTCCATTCTTGGTGAAGAAAGGTAGGGACATGAGGAGATTCCCTGGCCATGAGGAACTTCTATTGTACCTTAGTGATTTTTGTGCCTTTTTTGGTTTAAGGGAGATGATAAGGTTCAATACCAAGGTGGAGTATGTGGGTTTGTTGGATTATGGTGAGTGTGGCAAGGATTTGAGATGGGTTGTTAGGACTAGAGAGAGAGTGTGTGAGAAAATGGTGGAAGAGGTGTTTGATGCTGTGGTTGTGGCCACTGGCAACTTTTCCAAGCCTAGGTTGCCTTCCATCAGAGGTATGTGAAAAATTGCCCTGCAGTTCACAAAATCTGTTTCCTTGATTCGTTTTTAGAAACTTTTTTTTTTGAAACCGGGCAATTTTATAAAGGGACTAAGCCTGAAATAATTCAGGGAGATGGACCTGAAACTGGATACAAAAGAGCCTTGGCTACACAAAACAAGACTCCAATGAGTCCAGATCAGAAACAAACAACTCAGAGACAAAACTAAACAACCAACCAACTTCAAAACAATAAAAGAAACCTCTACACAAAAATGGAATTCTGGAATCCCCTGCAGATGTTGAGGTTATCCAGTCTTGGCCACATTCCTCCAAGAGCTTGCACAAGCCTTGACTTCTTCCAAGATTTGGTGAGTAACTGAAACAAACTATGTAGCACTGACACTCCTAGAGATCGGCGTGTCCCTGTGTCCGACACGTGGACAGAGGGACACGCGGGGGACACGGAAAAATACATATGGGACACGCCAGAGACACGCAAGGGACGCGTATGGGGACATGGTAAGAGTCAAATGTCCAATTTTCTTAAAATTTTGGGGGTAAATGTGTATTCGCTTCCTATATTTTTGAATAAATATTATGTTTTATGATGTATATATATGATGCTTGCTTACAAATATTGAAGCTCCAAGCTTAGACACCTAACTATATTTTTACCATGTCCCCTGCCGTGTCCGTGTTCCCATTTTTTAAGAAATTCCGTGTTCTGTGTCTATATCCGTATCCGTGTTTGAATTCGTATCTATGAGACTGTGTCCGTGCTACATAGAACCAAAGTCATGCCCAGTCCCTTGGAAACTTATTTTTATGAGAACATCTAACTATGTTTTCACTTTCTAGAAGACCATCCTGCTCAAGAAACAAATAAAATGTGACTACGATGAGTTTTCATACTCAAAATAAGTTCTGGAAAAGTGTTTCACAGTACAAAACTGGTTCTGAAAACGTTCTGTTGTTTTTCACGGGTTCCAAAAACATTCTTAAAGGTCATGTCATTGCTGGGAAAAATACAAGTAATCGGCAAATCCAGAGAACCATTCCATTATGTACTAACTGAATGATAGAGATTACATGTACTATATAAACTGTAAATGAGATGACGATACAAAATCGATACAGAAATGCGAACCGAAATCTGTGTTACTCACAGTATCCTTAAAACAGATTCGCCGCCTACCAAAGGGTATTGAGGTTGATCCGACATCTGTCTCCCATCCCAAAATTTATCCGGTCAGGATCACTACCCAGAAAACACCACTATGAGCATGGCGTACTGAACTTGCTTCTATCTCCCTCGCACAAAGAACAATGGTGGAAAACGTAGGAGAATTAAATCCATGTAACTGCTGGAATGAATTCTGTGCCATAAATCTCACATCATTGGTTATTAACCATCCGTAATCGTTGGACTTTAAGGTGCCTCATCGATGAACCAAAGTGGGACTGTACGGTTGCCTAAGGAGATTCTCCGAATTTCCCAAATTCATTCACAAATTTTCCAACAGTCATCTCCATACTATAGTTGAGCATTTTTGTGATGTTAGTTTTGGTATGTTGTTGAACTATCTTTATTCTTTTCATCTATACTTGTGACTTCTGAAATTCTTCACTAATGTGCTATGCTAATGGTTTCATTTTACTTTTTGTTGAGGAATTGAATCATGGAAAAGGAAACAGATGCACAGTCATGTTTACAGAGTTCCTGAGCCATTTCGCAATGAGGTGATTTCAAATGCTTACTTTCTATGATTGCAAGAATTATGTGTTCCAAAAGTCAAGATCGAAATCCATACTAGGCATACTTCTCCTTCTTCTTGTATAGCACGCAAGAAAGATCTCACAAAGTGTACACCGGAAAACAAGATCAAAATCAAATCAAACAATCATGCCATCCATCTTCGAAAAACTTCTTTTCCAACTTCCCAAACAAAGTTATACTTTACTTGCTGCATAAGACAGTTTACATACAACAGGGTCTGAAACAGGTAGCTAGTTGGTAGACAGTCTTCCTAAGTTTTGCTCTAGCTACGCAGTTGAAGTGAATATCACATGTCATCGCTCCTTGTCACAACCTCTTCGATCGACCTTCAAGAAAATGGTTTGATCGCATTTGAGTAGATCTTCAAATTAAAAGTTTACTCAAAAGAAGTTAATGCGCATCAGCCATTCAAGTTGCCTAGGGATACGTCAAGCAAGCAGGATTGTCACATTCGTTGGCCGAGGATTTCCTTTTTAAGAAACTTATTAGAGTCTCCTAGTCTCAATGCACTTTCAGTAACAAGATACTGTGAAAATCTGAACCACATGGATCAATAGGATATCATAGAGCTTGGAGTGCATTCGGACAAAGGAACAGAGAGACTTGGTAAAATAATATGGTCTGCCCCTACAATTCCCTATCCTGTAGATCACATGTTCAAATCCCACGGAGCCAAGCATTCCAAACCTTGGAGCCACTGGAGGGTTTGCCCGGTCGTTAATTTTAGAGTCCCGGAATTAGTGGAGTTGTGCGCAAACTGGCCCGGACGTCCGGTTATTAAAAAAGGAAGTTGTTAGCAATGTTTGCTTAATCCAAAGAGACTTATGATCATGTTTCCTAATTGCACAGGTGGTGGTGGTGGTTGGGAATTCTTTGAGTGGACAAGACATATCAATGGAGCTTGTGGATGTGGCAAAGGACATTTATCTCAGTGCCAAATCTTGTGATGTTTGTGAGGGCTTATCAAAAGCAATCTCCAAACATGAAAACTTGCACCTTTCTCCACAGGTTTGTATCACTAGTCCTACGAAATATACCAAGTTATGAAGCATTCACTAAAACTCAGCAGCATTAAGTTTGAAGAACATTGGAATTTCACCCTTGAAACTTGAAAAATTGCAGATAGACTCCCTACAAGAGGATGGAAGGGTTGAATTTGTAGATGGAACTTGGGTAATTGCAGACACCGTCATTTATTCCACAGGGTAAGGCAACATATGCAATTCAGCTTAAAAAGACAAACCAAAATTAGCAACTATTTATTAAGTTTGTGAAATTGTTCTAGTTTGGTGTTTCATTGGTGTAGCCCTGGCTTATTGTATTTCCCAAATCAATCAGCTCCAAATGGACAAATCCAATGCTAGCAAGGCGGGTTTGGCTCGTCTGTCTTTTTCTATTAGCACAGAAGACAAAGGGTCAACAACTAGGGATCCTCTATTCCAAAAATCCACGGCCTCTCAGTTTCAGTTGTGCAACTGAGAGTGCACTAGTTAGAATAGGGAAATTTACGTTTTTGTAAGGAAGACATAAGTCGGGGTTAAAAGGTGTCACATATAACTACCCGCCCTGGCTAGTCATGGACATCCTTGGATCTGAACCATGTGGCCTCAAATGATATACATCAAACGTACCATGAAGCTAGTACGTCTTTACTTATATATGCAATACGTCATTTATATGCCACCGATGTGGGACTTCACACCACACTTGGGTGGCTGGGTGCCCTTTCCACATTTTTAACACCAAAAGGTTTCCTAATTGAATTCATGGCAACTTACCCAATAGATCATCCTGTGGTCCCTTTTTCCAATCATTGGAAGAAAACTTGTGTGAATGTATACCCTCCTTCAAGTATAATAGATCTTGATCATAATTCATGAGAAGGAAATATGGTTCATTATATATAAAAGTGTTCTTTTGTTTGGATGCAGGTATTCATATTCATTTCCATTTCTTGACACTAGAGGAATGGTGGTGGTGGATGATGATAGGGTGGGGCCTCTCTATGAGCATACCTTCCCCCCATCACTTGCTCCTTCTCTCTCCTTTGTAGGCATTCCTAGGAAGGTGATGCTCTTACACTTGCATTATATTCAGTTTATTTTTTTTTCCAAAATAATAATTATAGACTCCTTCTTTAATACAAATGTAATTTTATATGACATGACTACCCTCTAAAGTACAAGTATAAGAGAAACTTTTCCAAGTTTCTATTGTCCTTTCATTTACTAATTTTTGATACATTTTTCTTCCAAAAATGTTAATTGTATTTCAAAAGTTCGCATATGAAACAGGAAAAAAGTAGAGTATTTTTGTGCAGAAGGAAAGAATGAAAATCATTTTCTCCTACAAAAACCCATTTCCATTGTCTAGTAGTACTTATCAATCTTTATGTATGGACATGGCCTGTTTCCCTCTGTATTCTGTTTCTCTTTTTCCTTGGCTGCTTGGTTGATAACGTGCCAACCTATATAGCTTTCGGGTCTTGAGTGGCATATGATTGTCATGGAGATAGGGTGCCAACCTCGTTGGAATGCTATTTTCACGTCGTGATGCCGGTGTGCTCTTGTCCCTTTAATCTCTTGTAACGTTACATTTGATTAATAAAATGGCAAAAGTACATAAACACCCCCTCAACTATCACTTTTTCCCACAAAGACCCCCTAACCTTTAAAAACGCCCAAGGAGACCCCCTTAACTACTCCCGTTACCCAAGTGACCCCCTTCCGCCGTAGAACCGTTTGCTGAGAGGTCTCACATCAGTAATTTGGGCCTTTTTTGGACAAAAATGTCCTTTGACAGCTACATACATTTTCTTCTTCTCTCTCTTTGATAGCTATATACTTCTTCTTCCTCCACATATACTTTCTTCTTCTCTCTCATTGTGATTTTCCAGCAAAAAAGCACACCCACGCACACATATAGATACATACATATGTGGTTAGAGGAGTAGTGAATAATTACTCCACACAGAGACTCTCTTCCCCTCAATAACTCAGCTCACTCTTAATTGCTCTCCATTTTCGTTTCATCGGAACACCCACTTCTCGCTGGAAAAAACCCCATTGCCGACATCACCAATGCTACCCTAATTGACTCTCCCTCATCTCCCTCTCTCTCTCCAAGATGGCAATATACGACACAACCTTCGTGAACAAGGAGCTCTCCAAATCCACCTCCATCTTCGGCCTACGCCTCTGGGTCGTCATCGGCATCTTCGTCGGCGCCATCATCGTCCTCTTCCTCTTTCTCCTCTCCCTCTGCATCACCTCCCGCAAACGCCACAACAAATCCCCCAAACGCCTCCTCAAGCTCTCCTCAGGCAACGACCCCACCCCCATCGTCTCCAAAGAAATCCAGGAAATCACCACCACCCACCACGACGACCACCACCACCACCGCCCGCCGGAGATCCAGATCGACATCGGCAAGCCCGACCACAGGATCGTGTTCTCCGATCGAGCGCCGTCGAGTGGGGAGAGCAGGGCCACGAGCGCCACCGACTCAGCGTCGTTCGGCGGCGGCGGAGGGAGTACTGGGGCGATGCCGGAGGTGTCGCATCTGGGGTGGGGCCGGTGGTACACGCTGAGGGAGCTTGAGAAGGCGACTAATGGGCTGGCCGACGAGAACGTCATCGGTGAAGGCGGGTATGGGATAGTGAACCGAAGGTGGGGGTGGCTATGGCTTCCTCTCTCTCTCTCTCTCTCTCTCTCTCTCTCTCTCTCTCTCTGTGCCGGACAGGAGGGATGGGGGGAATGGTGGGTGTGTGTATGAGTATATGTGTGTATATACTCATAATAATAGAAGGGGTATATTAGTCATTTCATTCATTCCGTTAACGGAGTTTGCTGTTTTTTCTTTTCCAGTAGTTGAGGGGGTCTCCTTGGGCGTTTTTAAAGGTTAGGGGGTCTTTGTGGGAAAAAGTGATAGTTGAGGGGGTGTTTATGTACTTTTACCTAATAAAATTTATCCTCTTTGCTGCCAAAAAATATCTTGATGGACCCACTAAATCTATACATACAATTTGTCTGGGAACCTGAATAACGAATGTGACAAGAATTTAATTGGTTTTGTTTTGTTGTGTTCATTAATGTATAGCTCATAGGCTTCCCTTTCTTTGAATCACAAGCAAAATGGATAGCTCAACTATTGTCTGGGAAAAGAGCATTGCCCTCATGGGATGAAATGATGAACTCCATCAAGGAGTTCTATCACTCAAGGGATGTTGCTGGAGTTCCAAAGCATAAAACCCATGATATTGCCAGTTTTGAGGTAAAGAAATCCCTTTGAAACCTCTCTCAAATAGCTAAAAGCATATTTGGTTCTTCCATTTATGACCAAACGAAACTGGAAGATAGACAGACTGGACCAAAAGGGACCGGAGAGAATCCAATTCCTTACAAAAAAAAAAGAACACTTATCTTTGATTCATTCAAGATTGATTTCTAGCTCTTGTTTGTTTTTTCCTACAGTACTGCGATAAGTATGCTGATAACAGTGGATTCCCACACTTGGAAGAATGGAGGAAAGTGCTATGTTTATCAGCCCTGAGAAGTGCAGATGCCAATTTGGAAACATACCGCGATTCCTACGATGATCTTGAGTTTCTTCAAGTAGCGCATCAGAGTCCTCATTTCACTCAACTTGAAGTTGATTCTATTCCTATGTGATTCCCATCAGTTAAATTGAACAGATTTCAATCAAAACAGCAGCCCTTTGTTTAAGAACTAAATGATGAAGTAAAATAGATTCATTAGACTGCTACTGTAATTCGATTGAGCAATGTTAGGTATGCAACTTTAGAACACAACTGTTTCTTGAGCCATTCGATACATGTGGACCCGCCTCACACATCGACTGTTGGGTAAAAAAATACCCGACCACCCGCACAACAGAAGTGTAACGAAAAACAAACACACAAGATTACGTGGTTCTCTAACTCGGGTACGTTCACGGAGAGAACAATTTCCACTAATATTGAATTAGTACAATGAGATACAAAATATCCTACTCTAGCTCTCAAGCTCTCGGTAATTTTATCTCCCTCAAACTCACACAATATTCTCTCTCACACACTGTATATCACTTTACTTTGTCTCACACATGCACACAAAGAATTGACTTTAATGGGTGATCTCTGCCTTTTTCACTCTTCTCACACACGGCACAGTAGGCCCTATAAATAGGCTAGCACAAAAACCTCTCGAACTGCCCAGAAGAATCTGGAGCTATCTACAAATTCTCTTCCTTGGAACAAAGCACAACTGACTTACTTTCTCAATTCCCTTGATCATTAATTATCTCGGCCAACACCAAAACAAATCACTATGGCTTTTTCTTTTTCCAAACAGCTAGCATTAACACCACATGGGCAAAACCCAACATCGACCAGTTCCAGTTGTGTCTTAAAGTTGTGTTCCTAGACTTTTTCAATTCGATTTTGTTTTGGTAAGGGGTTGTTTGTTAGCATCAGGGTGAGGAAGTACTTGTATTGCTTTTGGAAACAAATTTACATTTTTTCAGAAGCAAGAAAAGTGCTTCAAAGGAATGTTTTATGTATTTGTAGAATCCATGTTTCACCTACCAAGAAGAACTGGGATTCTTGAGTATTTTGCTCTCTTTTCAACAGGCATGTGGATCTTGTTCTTGCATATTCAAGTTGTATGTAAACATGTTTCGAATAGTTTTTCTCGTAGTTTTCCTTATTCATGAACAATTTCAACATCCAAACACACCCCACGGATAACTATATTTGCCTTTGTGTAAGGATTTTCCAAGTCAAGACTCGATTTCTGTTCAATACGAGGAATCAGTGTTTTTGGATGAGGGGAAATACTAAATTATAAGGTGCCATGGCATCCTTTGCTTTTCTTGAACACCCTTGGGATGATATTCCTAGTGAATTCAATCGTTCGCGGGCTGTTTCTTGGACATTTAGATGGTATGATGCACATAATACTAGAGGCGTAAAGCAAAACTCATACTTAGAACTACGCACTAGATCCACAACTGCTGAAAAAATATGGAGACAAAGCACACCATGCAAGGAACAAGCTACAACCCTTGCCTATGAAGCACTATCAACGCAAACTGTTCGGTTGAAGCAATCCCTAACCATTCCAATCCCTACCGTTCCAACAAAAATGTCTGTTCGTGGGATTCTCACGGTTGTGAATCGTAAAATAGACTAGACCTAAGATACATCGACATAGGCTCATATATAGTACATGTGCCTGATACATAGCAAATTTTCTGCTCAAGCTACAGGTGACAGGTTCAAGACTGAAAGAGAGAACCAGCAAATGCACAAACAGTTGGGTAGAAAAGTTGTGGCTAGTTGTAGTTGGGGGAGGGTTTTGGGTTAACTGGGTACTTTTGAGCATTTTTGACAATCTTTGTTAGGGCAGCTTGACCTAGATCAATGCCACAAACATCAGCTAATTGGACTAGATACAGCAAAACATCAGAGAGCTCTTCCTCTAAATGCTCCTTGTCACCAGGGCTCCAATTGGGTAATCCTCTTGCCACTTCTCCCTTCCACTGGAATATCTCTGACAGTTCCCCCACCTCTCCTACCTTCAAAAAAATTCAATCCCAAATATGATTCTATACAGAAGAAATCTAAGTGAAATAGTGGCAAATTTTTTTTTTTTTTTGGGGGCAATTACGAAATTGAATCTTAAGTTGCGTGGCTGAGCCATAATCCAAGCCCTTTTATATGGCTATTTGGCACAAGCCTTTTCCTCGTGGAGAGGGCGTGGCTCAAAAGATTTTGCTCTTCGTGGGGGTCGAGCTAAGACTTGTACTTGTAAAGGCACTTACCTCCATCCTTACCACTTGAGCTAACCTTTAGGCTAAGACGTGATACATTTGTGTACCCCTTAGGATAGTCTAAGTGTCATAAAAGTACCGTTATCATATCATTATGGTTGAAGAGAGGTCATGTATAAGTTTTCAAAATTAATTTCCACAAAGTGCATTTTCACAAAATTATTTCTTGAAAGTGTGTTTTTCATGTTTCTCAAAAATGGGGTTCATTTCAGACACATTGTCAAGAGAAGTGATTTCAGAAACCAATAACCACATAATGTTCTGTGTCCTGAGCAAAACACATTAGAAAGATAACACATAATTTGAAAGTCACTAGGAATGAAAGGCTTTCCTAATCACAACTTGGGACTTACAAGAGCCAAAAGGAGATTCCTAGGGGTGTGATGTTGTTCCCATCCCCTGACTGTAGCAAACTCTACAAGCCTCTCTCTTAGTTCTTGAAGGGAAACATCCTTACTAGCTGCCTTTCTTGAACACCCATTAGGACTCTCCATTTCCTCTCCACTCTATTTATTGGATTTGTTCTCTGGCCTTTGTCATTGATCCCCCTATTTTTAAAGGCAAAAATGAGAAGGATAGAGGGCCCAAAATAAATAGTACTAAGGCGCCGTTCCGGATGCACAATAAAAAGAACTTTAGGAAAATGAAGGTTTTTCAAACTCAAAAATCATGAGTTTACGCAAATAATTTTCCTACCAATATAGATATTGTTTGATAAATCTTATTGAGATCTTTTAAACAATGCAAAAAAAAAAATCTAAAAAATATTTTTTATTTTCATAATATGTGAGTTCGAAAAACCTTCCTTTTCTTCTTTTTACTGCGCATCCGAAACGGCACCTAAATGTTTTCACACTTCACTATTGGTGTGGCAGAATTTGTTGTTTTGTTTTCAATATGCTAAGTTACAAAAATGCCCTTGTTAGTGGATTATGATTGTATCTACCCTAAAGTGACCAGAGAGCCTTGCTTCAGCAATTCGTGGGCCCTTACTGGGGTCATTGATAATCAGAACTGTTGATTTTTTAAAACTCATTGTGAATATCAATGGAGCGAAAATTGATATCGATCAGATATCGGTTGTTATGCTTTCGAGGTATATTTGTGTTGAAAAAATAAAGTTTGGGAGATTAAGTAAGAACTCATTTCTTACAGTACAACTGTCTTCTGAAATATATCAATCAATATCTAATTAAACTAATTTTTGACATGATTATTGTTCTGAACGAATTCTAAAAAGGCATAGCGATTATTTAAAATACGTTGATTCAAAATCCGCTGATTTGTTGGTGGAGGAGCAATTTTTCTTTGGAAAATGTGTTCACGTGAGGAATGACAAGCATGTTTCCATTTTCCCAAACATGAGTTGAAATCACTTATAATGCTATCGATTGGCCACCCGGGGTGGCTGTGGTGCAGGAGTGCTGCAAAGGTGTAGTACGCAATTTGAGCCGTCCATCTTTATAATCAATTGGACCAGATTTCAAAAAGTAAAAGTATCTCACTATCTTATAGAATATTTTTTTGAAATCTGAACCATAAAAAACACTTGTGGACATATCAAATTACGCACTACAATCCTCTAGGGCACCCCTATAATACAAGGTCCCCGAGTCACCAATTTTCCAGGCAAGGGTCATGTCCAGTTGGTTTTCAACCAGTTTGGTCCAGTTTTGGACCGTTTGTGGGCCCTTACCAAGCTCATAATAATGATCAGAACCGTTCACTTTCTAGAGCTCGTCGATGACATTGACCACGCCAAAAATCAAGTTTATCGGATAACGATCGTTTGATATGATTTCAAAATGCATTAAGTTTGGGGAGGGGGGGGAAAGTGTGCAACACTGGATTGCAACCTATTTGACACAATTATCCGAAGATAAATGCATTTCGATATCCTTTCAAACGATATCCGACAAACCTGATTTTTGACGTGGTCAATGTTCTTGACGAGCTTTAAAAAGTGAACTGTTCCGATCATTGTTGTGGACCCGGAGAAGGCCCACAAACGGTCCAAAACTGGACCTAACTGGTTGGAACCTCAACTGGACTGGACCCTTCTCCAATTTTTCTTTTTTTTTTTATTAGAAGTATGTCTAGGAAAATAATGGCTCATGACGTTTTTTAATAATTAATACACGTGATATTTTCAGCATTAATAAATGTTCTTAGCACATCTTTGGCAGATATTAATTATCTAAACACGTCATTGGTTGGCTGTCATTTTCCCAAGATCTCTAGATTTCCTTTTAGGCTATTTTGGGTTAAGATTTGCATCCCCTTCAGCTATTGAATCTTTTTGCAAACCCTATCAATAAAGTTGTGTGCCTGTGGTATCTTTTTTGGCTTATCACTTATGGAATGGGAATGGGAATGGGAATGGAAACATGGACAAAACTAGCATCATTGCTTGTGCGGCTAATGCGGTATGAATCCCGGATATTGCGCTTCTGATTTGGACGATTCTACGGCATTTGTTGCCAACGTTTCGACATCTAACTCGAGCAAAATGTGTGAAGGTACGGGGGCAGAACAAGACCTTAGAGCTCGATGGGACGGATTCTGGCCCCCTGTAGCGACCTCAACTCGTTGCACTCTATAGTGTCTATTCAAGTCGTCTATCTCGGCAATCAATAATTCATGTATATTTGTTAACTATTACCGGTAAAAGTGTTTTATCGAATCTGAACTATTTATCGCGGAAACGAACTGTCCGAATGGCACACTACAGTCGCTACAGGGACCACAAATCCGGCCACTATGGGACGGGCTGAACAGGCAAGATGCAAACAGTCTTGCCAAAACTCGTCTAAGTCATTTCCTTTTTCAAATTAATTTGAAATCTAGTTTGGGTTTGCTAAACCTTATCACATCGGTGTCATCGCTCTTGATTCTAATGTTTATACATCGACGTTAGGAAATGATCCAAAAGAGTAGTAATGCTAAAATAACATTGAACCAATTAAACAAATCATCAATAATGACACTATAACAAGCTAAAGATTGGTAATTGCATTGTCAAAATACCAAAAAATATTGAGGATAGAGCTCGAGTTTCGATTCCTGTTGTCCTCAATATATTCGACATCATTATGCCACCTGAATATTCGTATTTGCGTCCACTGAAAGAGCATTTAAAGCCGGGACAAATCCATAAATTAACTAACCCCATAAGAGTGTGACACAGTGAAAGTTTCAACCTTTAAATAGAGATGAGTAAAACCTCAAGTTTCATGACTTTCACCACCGGATCAACCCAACTAATTTGGCTCAATAAAGCAACTAGTTATTTTGCCCTTAGCATTGAACAACTCAAGTTTCCCATGTACTTACTTTTGATGATCATGTCTCGTGTGGAAAATAGGGCAAATTGTCTGTACCCAATTTTGTCTGTACCACGATCATGTGATCCAAACAGACCACTGGCCACAGTTCAAAAAAAAAAAAGCCACTGGTTCAGTACCTTGATTTTGATCTACAAGCCACCTTACATGGTCCAAAATACTTAAGCCCAAGGTATTAATAATAGGGAATGACTTCGGTGTCCCCGGTATTGGATTGGGAAATCCTGTAGTGCAAGGTCCTGTAAGGCACTCTGTAAGGTATACACGGGCCATCGATCTTAACAATGAACGGTTGGATATAATCCGAGCTTCAACAAATCCTACCCGTCCATTGTTTTGATGAAAATCCGAGCCGTCCATTACCGAAATGGACGGCCGGATCGGCCGTTACTACACGTGTATTGCGGGAGGTGCATTATAGCACCTGCGGGTCCAAATTTATTGCTATCTACTCCAGATTATCCATGTAGACTTTTGATGTGGAACGAATTTACAGAAACCATAAAATGTTGGTGGGTAAAGAGAGATTCACACACAAACATGAAAAAAAAAAAAAACTACTTTTATTAGTCTCACGAAATTAGATAAACACATCACACGTTTCTCACACTCACCCTCACCCTCACCCTCACCCTCTTACAATCACATACTACTCCACAGCAGGGGTGGGGGAAACCCCCTTGGAAGGGTCCCTGTCTCTCAGTCTGTCTGCTCTCTCTCTCTCTCTCTCTCTCTCTCTCTCTCTCTCAAAATCCCCACACATTAAACCATACCTACACACAAAACATTTTTATACCAGAAGACTCAAACAATTCACTACCACATAGCTAAGATCTCAAATCCCAACTCCGGTACCCAGACAACCCCATGTTCTGGCTTGGCCCACTCATCACATGTTCCCATCTCCCACTTTGCTCCTTTCTCTCAGCAATTGAAATTTGGTAGACTTTATCCCACATCACTTATCCAAGTTACCCGAATTTAGTTATTATATTCTAGAGGCCACTTCTCCAGTTGCTCTTTGATTTTATATTGAAATTCTTCAAGAAATCTAACATATTATCAAAACTGGGTCTTGAATGGCATCACCTCACGTGATCGAGTCTCCGTTCGCCCGAGTCAAGTCTCAGTGGTCTGAAAATACATCAGTACGGAATTGGGTAGGGAGGGTTTTGGTGGGTGAGAATATGCAGTGCATCTCAGCCATTCAGTTTACAAGTGGTTCTGCTCCTACGTACGTGCATCTCCTTTCCCCACTTGGCACCTTTTTTCCTGATGCTGAACATAAAGGCCCTAAACTCACACTTTATTTACCAATAAAGCTATATAGATATATATGAGTTCGAACCTATCATGTTCATATGAATTTTGTGGAGTCCACTTCAGATTTCACATTCGAACTACCCATTATTTTTAAAACATTTTTTTATGAAGCCTTATAAAAAATCAACTCAACCCGATATCGGTAAAAAAAAAATTTAAATTTGTGAGGGCGAAATTACTTAACTGCTTAGTTTCGCTCCTAGAAATTTAGAAAAGACTCCATAAAAAATTGTTTTAAAAATAATGGGAGGTTCGAATCATCTTTGTGGGATCCGAGATGGGTCCTACAAAACTCATATGTACATAATGTGTACATTGCATATGTACACATAGCAGTACTCTCGGAAGGTCACCGGTTCTGAAATGGTTTTTGGCGATTCGTATGCCAAATTGTTCAGACCGGGTGATTCTCGAAAGTCGTGCCCTGTAATTTGATAAACTAGCTCTTTTTATTCTTTTCAACCAATCGAAAGATTTCATTATGGTACATCAAATAAAATGTTCCTATGCTCATTCCAATCGTGTCTAACTTTGCGAACTCCCCATTCTCGACCCGTAACTTCTACGCTCATTCCGATCTTGTCTAACTTTGCTAACTCCCCATTCTCGACCCGTAACTTGTTTGTTCCGGAAACACGTCTTCCCATTCCATCTTTTCTCTCGAATCTCCTTTTTTAAAGGTCAAAGAGCACACAACCCAGTTGATCTCATTTGTGTCTACAACAGATGCTTAGGATCATTCGATCAGCACGACCTTGAGCTATGGGTCATCCGTGTTGGAACCTGGATTCGTTTATCACTGGATATTTGTTACACACCAAAACAAACAATATTAGAAAACTTATTGCACCAATTTCAGGCGTTCAGAAATTGGCAATCGAAGCTAGTATTTTTATGGAGAATACTATATGTTTAAAGCAAATTCGTCCCCACACCGGTGCTCTTAGGTCTCTTAAACGTTTGCCTTCCAGGATTACTCGATTTTTGAAGAACGGAAGTAGCATTACAATAAGAAACTATGCAGAACTCTCTCAGAATATGTTATTTATGAGTGCAGGAATTTATCGTTACTGAAATGGGAAGAGATTGGTCCTATTTATAGAGAAGTAGGCACTCCAACGAAGAAGAACGGTGACTGTTCGGAATGGTGTTAGAAAAAGACACAACTGTTCGAAGTGGTCTCAGTCGAAGAGACACCACTGTTCAAACTTTTTTTGGCCGAACCAACACAACACTTTCCTATTTCCCCAAGGCACACGTTGCCAAGGAAAATGAAATGTTGGCAGGGCCGGCCCTTGGGCAAGGCCCAAGAGGCGTGGGCCTTGGGCCTCAAAAAACAGCCCAAAAAAAGGGCACCTGCAATATTTTTGCTAGTTAGGTTTAGTAGGAGTATTTTTTAGTCCAATTTGGCTGGTCCAATACCTTTAAAGGGCCCAAAATCTATTAATTCATTGAGCCCAATAACTTTTTAAAGGCCCAATTGTTGGCTTTTTGGGTGGGTCCCTTGACAAAACTTTCAAAACCCTTTTGCACACAGGCGCAGTACCGAAAACAGATTATCACTTTTTACTTTACCGTTGAAGACAAAGCTTTACTCTCTTTTCTTCCTCCTCAAATCCAGGGCCGGCCCTAGGCACAGGCCCACCAGGCGGCCGCCTAGGACCTCCCTCTTTGGGCCCAATGACAGGGCCCCCAAATAGTAGAATAGGTTAAATATTATGTATGTAAATTGTATTGAAAGAAGTTTGGTGTAGCACCAGTGGCAAGTGAATGTGCAAATGGAGACAAAGGGACGCAGGTTTGATTCTTTCGCTTTCAATTTTTAAGCATCCATTTTGGAACCTTTACAAAAAAATATTTGAAATGCTACTTGCAAGGCTTGAACTCGCATTCTCAGGCTCTAAAGAAGCAGCTAAAAACCACTCAGCCACACTTTGTTTTGTTGCATATACCGAAAAGTTTATTAATATACTAAAAATGAGAGGCCCCATTTTCGACCACCGCCTAGGGCCTCACTAATCTCAGGGCCGGGCCTGAATGTTGGCACCCATTGGTTTAGTTGCCACATGTTGGGTTATAACCAACTCTAAATTTAATTCAAAAGCTTAAATAAATAAATGAAGTAATTAATTTAATTAATTACCACAAGCACCCAACAAACTTTAAGACTTAGAATTTTATGAACCCTGCTACCACGCATGGTCCGGTTAGACAGCAAACAAAACAATTTTAATCACTCCACATTTATTTATCCATTGCAGGACAAATAAATTACAACCAAATCAAATGATTTATTCTAGAGTCAATTTTCAATTCACTTATTACCAACAATCCGATTGGTGGGCCACAAATTTATTTTTTCTTCCTTCTCTTCTCTGTAAAAAGTGATTACCGTGTAGCCGAACCGCTGTAATCATCGCTGCTGCTGGAACTGGTAGCTTTGGTCGAGATCCAGATTCTAAGGATAGTGATTGAGAGCGCGTTCGATCCAACACCGTAGTACTAGATTTTAGAGAAGATCCAGTACACTAAAAGAACTCTGTATATGGGTAACTGAGGAAAGAAATTCGTGGAAATGGGTACATTTATTTGCTTTTATCGTCCCCTAACGTGTTTGAAAGGGAAAAAAAATATTACTAATAGCTTTCCAACTCATTTTTCTTTGGATAAATTACCGGTCAGTCCAAGTAATTGGCCCATATTCTTAAGAACTCCAGTCCAATTTAAAAATGCACCATCAAGAAGAGGCCCACATTTTTCTACCTAAACTTGCAAGTAAATAAAATGCACCATTAATAAGGGGCAGTTTTTAGACTGACCCAGTAAGTTATCCCTTTTCTTTTCCATCGTTTCCCTTTTCTTTGATTTTCCCTCTCCAATCCGAGATCCGAAAATCTGTTTTTTTTTTTTTTTTTTCTCCTCCCCTATAAACCCGAGCCATTTCCTTGAGGGTCCCATTCCAATCCGAGATCCGAAAATCTATTCTGTCCCCTACAACAGTCATTTCCTTGAGGGTCCCATTCCTATATTAGTTGATCAAGGCAGAAACATCTCCAAACACCCTTCCAGAGATCAGAATAGCAATTTTGCCCGAGTGGGTTTTCTTGAAGAACATGGAAGACATGCATACAGCATGTGCCAGATAAATGCTAATGATGCCAGGAGGGTCTCTTGGCAAGGTTGATAAGCAACATAAACGTGTGTGGATACCCACCTATCAAATTGGAGTGTCTACAAGATGTCATTTTATTTGATCATAGGCGGCGGACCCGACTACTAATTTGTGCGATAGGCCCATAACCACCGCCAAGTTAGGGCCTCTGTGACATGAACTAGGACACGAGTGTTCAATGCAATTTTTTATTAGGGTTAGATTCGTCTAATTTTTCATCTCAAGTACATGCGAATACGCTAAACAATTAGTATTCTACAGTATTTCAGCTATTTATTAGAGTAAAAGATATAAGGTGACTTAACTAATCATATAAGAGTTTTCAGAAATTAATCCAATTATATATGTCGGACAAGTTTCACACGTACTTGAATGTCGAGTATCCAGCACGAGTCTTTTATCCCCAGTTCTTAGGGTTCATTCGGCTAAATAAGTCATTTGGCTTTTTTTTTTTTTCTTATTCAAATGTTTTTGCATTTGTTAGTTTTTCGTCGATTTATGAGGATTATTGCTTTGTCATAATGAGAGGAATTTAAAAAGTAAAAAATTATGATCAAAACCTAAATTTTTTTGAAGAAAGACAAAAATAAGCTAATAAGCCAATTTTTTCGTCTTTATTCAAAAAAATTTGAATTTCGATCGTAATTTTTTATTTTTTAGATTCCTCTCATCATGACAAATTAATAATTCTCAAAAAATCGATGAAAAACTAACACATACGAAAAAAAATTGAATAAAGACAACAACAAAACAAAACAAAAAAACCCAAATGGCTTATTTAGCCTAATGAGGCCTAATTCAGTCAAAAGTCCTTAAAATTATTGGTCAACCACCAAAATGAAGGAATAAAAAAATTGTGGCAAATTTCTGAAGTTTAGGTGATGACCAAGAAAAATGTCAGTGCATAATTTTCTTTGGCATCAGTAAATTACCTGAGAACTTCCCTAGTCACCCCAAAAATAATACTCCCTCCGTCCCTTTTTTAGAGTCCAATATTTCATTTTAGGTTGTCCCTTAATAAGTGGATAAAAGTTGCTATATTTTCTATTTTATCCCTAAAAATAAATTTTATTTTGAAAAGTTAGTGAGTAAAAGTGCAATGATGATATCTCGCTGGAGGATAATTAGAAAAAATGAAAGTAGAAATTGATATGAAAAGTGTAATGATGATGTCGCCTTAATAAGTTAAAATTACGAAGCTAGACACTTAAAAATGGACAAATGGAGTACTATATAAGTTCCCTGTGAGAATGTGTTGCAGCTGCTTTTTAAGACTTCCAAAAGAGTTCAAGTTCTGATAGAAGAGCTTCACAGAAATTTACAATACCAAGTGCAATGCATATTTTGACTATACCACAAAAAGTGTTCAAACAAGTACAGCATGGAAGTTTCAACATTGTAATTTGACAAAGAAACGTGAGACATGCTTTGCATGAACTGAATATGCACATCTTGAACTACATACACTCAAAACAAGAAAATAATAAGGGTAGTGCACAAGACTCGCGCTTAAATCTATCTTGGCATAACATGAAATAAATATTCTGAAAAAAAATTGGCAAATAACAAGGGCACTCGCACAAACTTTATGCTTACCGTAGGCTTCTAAGACTAGATAAGTGACACGACAATCTAAGACCAGACATGTGACACGACAATTCTAAATTGTTGGGGATACTGACAAGGCAAGAGACACAATATAGTATATTTTTCAATTGTATAAATAACAAATATATTAAATCCGCAAATACCCCACTTAACATAAAACCAAAAACCGAACCTGCTTCTACAAAATTAAGAGATGATCCATCAAAAAGAGACAAATACAAGGCACAAGTCATAAGTTTGTTGTACATTTTAACCCCTGAAATGAGCTTTCTACACAATAAAGTGACACCAAGCCGTGCCTCCGTACATGTCTCGGCGTAATCAGGGACACTAGCCACTAGGTGTTATTACAAATAACTAGTTGCGCCATTTGGCATGTCCCATACGCATACTTGTGCTCCCAGCGTGATGGTGCTCTCGGCTTTTTTCAACACGGATACAGCAACCAACGCAAGTGTGTTGGTGCTTCATAGGTAGGACTCCAACAAAGGTAATAGTAGATGGCCTTTGCGAAACTCACAATAGGCTCCTGAACTCGTGCCATAGCACAGAGAGCGAATAGCACTTGCTTCACTCTCAGTCACAACCTCAACGAAATTACAAATGCTGAAAGCCTCAATAATCTGGACCTCAAAATTGGCATAAATCAATCTAACCATGTTCAGTTGGTAAGCTCATGATATACAAGTACTGTTAATACAATCTTACTGACCAGAAAACAGAAGTATTCTACTAAAGTTGCTTCACAATTTAGCACCAAACTTTATGACCAAAATTGAGTAAATTCTTGTTTAGAACAATGAATGATGAATGCCCTTTATACATGAAGAATCGAAGTATTCCTTTCTGTACTATATTCAACTAGCTATCTATATGTGAAATGAAAAGGTATGGAACTGAAAGCACCTTTAATTTAAGCCTTCATCAAAATGAGATGAGGGAGGAGAAGAGGATCCACAACTGCTATGCGTCTGACAGCTAGAAATCTGAATCAACATGGCTAGGACCTCCTTCATGTTTGGCCTAGCCTGTGGCATGCCCTCCGTGCACCTCACCCCAACCTTTAGTAACTCGCGCATCCCCTCCGCCGCCTCTCCAAGCCCAAAACCCAAAATTGCTACCGGTATCATAGATCGACTGAGATAACCTTTTTGCCCATTTCCCATAACCCTTCTAGCCCATTCCACCAAACACTCTTCCCCTCCATCCACTGCACGCCTCCCGGTGGCTAGCTCCATTGCTAGCACTCCAAAGCTGTAAACATCGCCTTTCGTAGTGGCTTGCCACGTCTGCCCATATTCTGGTGCAACGTATCCGACAGTCCCCGCCACCATCGTGCTAACATGGGTTCCTCCGGCATCAAAAACCCTAGCTAGGCCGAAATCTGTCACGCGGGCCCTCCCGTCATTATCAAGCAAAACGTTGCTAGCTTTGACGTCACGGTGTACAATACCAGGGAAGCACTCATGGTGTAGGAATACTAGGGCACGCGCCACGTCTAACGCGATATTGATCCGCCTCCGCCATGTCAGCATTGTCCGGTCAGAAACTAGATCCTCCAAGCTCCCCCCTTTCATGTACTCGTAAACCAGTAATTTTTCAGATCCGTCAAGGCACCAACCGTAGAGTGCCACGAGGTTCGGATGGGGCCACCCGAAGCTGTTTCCACTGAGAACCTCCATTTCAGCTCGGAACTCTTTTTCGCCCTCAATGCCTTCTCTTTGTAGCTTCTTCACTGCTACTTCTCTCCCGTCTGGCAACACTCCTCTGTATACGGTTCCAGATCCTCCCCTGCCAATAATTCTGTCGTCCGAGAAGTTACCCGTAGCCTTCAAAATGTCAGCATGTGTAAAAGCCGTTTTGTCCAATCGGATTACCTTAACCGTGTCTGAAATCCATGGGGAAAAAGCACTTGAACTTGAAATAGAGTCATGTTGGCTATTTGTATGCCCCAAGTGATATCCGGGCATTTCTACCGGGCTTTCCACAGTGAGGCAGACCACGAGTGTCACAATTCCACACACTAAAAAGACCACCACCAAAGCCAAGAAAACCAAAATCGAATCCCTTTTTGCCGGCTTTCTTTTCAACTTCTTTCCATCATTTATTGTTGGAGAATGATCGGCAGAGTTGTTTATGAAAGAAGGAAGACGCAACAGTGGGTCGCCAAGGAAGGACTCCTTTTCGAATGTTGCTAATTGTCCGGTTTCTGGGATAACACCGGTGATGTAGGGATTGAATGAGACATTGAACTTGCTAAGTTCGTTTAAATTGTTCAAGTCGGTAGGGAAAACTCCAGAGAAATTGTTGTTTGACAAATCAAGGTCCCTCAAGCACTTAATATTCCCAATTTCCCTAGGGATTTCACCCGAAAACTTGTTCTGCGAAATATTGAGAACAGCTAGTGGCATTTGTCCAATCTCCGGAGGGAGATCACCGTAGAATCCATTGATTCCCAAGTTCAACATACTGACTTTCAGCATTTTACCAATATCAGGAGGGATTTCACCAGATAACTGATTGCTGCTGAGTTGAACATAACCGGACATCTGAAACGTCCTCGTGCCATTAACGCACAGCGCGAATATACCATACCCTTTAAGCAATCGATCCCAAAGGCTTCGACAATTCTTCCTTGTAAGAAGTGTATACACAAAGCTAAATGGAGGGTAATCTGCTGGAATCCACCTCCTCATCGCCAAGCATTCGCCCGAACCAGCTGTCACCCTATCGTTTCTGCGATTTTGCTCAAAAGTTGGAGTTGCATTGAGGCCAATGTTGGTCAACTCAGGGGGGATTTTCCCGGAAAGTTGATTGTTTGCAAGGTTTAGCCATAACAAACTCCCACAGTTTCCCAACTCTGCTGGGATTTCACCGGTTAACGCATTGTTGGCAAGCATTAACCACAAGAGGGATGTCAAGTTTCCCAAACTTGAAGGAATTGACCCATTTAGCTTGTTGAAGGATAGATCAAGAGCTTGGAGGCTTTGCAAATTCCCATACTCTTGAGGGATAATACCGTTAAACTCATTGTATGCAAGCATCAAGAACTTCAAGCTCTTCATTTGAGAGATTTCAACTGGTAATGCACCCGAAAAGTTGTTAAAGCTTAGATCTAATCTGGAAATATTTGGCAAGTTGAGAATTCCTGATGAGTATATCCCACCAGTGTATGAATTTGAATGCAAAACAAGAAATTTGACTTGGATGAATTTCCCGAAAATTTCTTGTATGTCACCTCTAAAGTTGTTCGTGCTCAAATCCAAAAAGGCCAAGTTTGTCAATCCAAGTAGAGACTCTGGAATATCTCTAGAGAAGCTATTGTTTCCCAAATAAAGTCCTTGCAGACCCGAAATGTTGCCAATCTCCTCGGGGATCTGACCGGTGAAACTGTTTCCCCACAGAATCAAAATCACCAATTCTCCACAATTTGAAATTTCCTTCGGAAACTCTCCAACAAAACCGTTTTCCGACAAGTCCAAGACTTGCAGACCGCATCTCTCAGAGAAAAAATTAGGTGAAATTGGGCCAACTAACTTGTTTTCGGAAACTGAAAATTCCCGAAGCCTCGCGAAACCCGGCCAGATATTGCCCGAAAACCTGTTGGCACTCAGGTCAAGGAACTTCAAATTATTGCATGAATCAAATCCATTCACAATTGTGCCCGTGAAATTGTTGGTCGATAAATTGGCTACAACCAACTTATTACATATAGCCGGGAAAGTTAACTGAATTGCACCAGAAAAACGGTTTGTAGCTAAGTCAAGAATTTCCAAGTTGTTGAGTCCAGTCAAGTTAAGCTCACCACTGATGATGTTGTGAGACAAGTTCAACACCTTGAGGCCATGGCACTGCCCTAAGTCGGTTGGAATTCTACCGCCAATAGTGTTACTGGAGAGGTCCAGGTGGTTGAGGGCAGTTAAGGTGGAGAAGTTTCCAAATATGTCGCCGGAGATTTCGCTGCTGGAGAGGTTGACACCGGTGACACGGCCGCCGGAGCAGGTGATTCCGGGCCAGGCACATGGGGACAAAGTCTGATTTTTGTTCCATTCAGAGTATCTACCTTGGTTTACGCGATTGTGCTCTTCGAGGAAGATTTTCAAGTTCAGCAATGCCTTTTTGTCAGACTCCAATGTATCTCCAGTAACAGTAGTACCTAACAAAAGTTCAGACTTGAGGAAATAGCAGAACAGTGGAAATGGAATCTCATCAAGAAAAAGCCAAGATTAATGGAATCCCATTCAAGTGCAAACAACAAAATCAACAAGGATAATGCTACTCACACAACGATCTAAACACAACAACTTACACAACCTCTCATATATATGTGGGGCCCACACATAGTAGTGTGTGTGGAGCCCACATGCATGTGAGAGGTTGTGTAAATTGTTGTGCTTGGATTGTTGTGTGAGTATCATTTTTGAATCAACAATAGCTATTGGGTATCAAATTCAAGTCCAAGCAACAAAATCCATGAACACTTTCACCCTCAACAAAACCAGTGATCGACAGTTATCAAATTCAAGTCCTGCCAACAAAATCCATCACCATGTGATATTAATACATGAGCTTATTGAGAAGAATATCCATTTCATACCATTATACCGAAACCTCAATCATAGGTGCATATGCTAGGAGTACTCTTTGACCATATGAAAAAAAGAATTGAGTAAGAAAAACATTGATAACCACTAAGGGCTCTAATTCTGAACTGATCAAACAGCAAATACTGCAAAACCAGCACAAGGGTAGATTTTCTTGCAAAACTATTCAGAAAAGCTTGATCATACAACCCAAGTAGATACGAAAACAGAAGATTACTCAGACGGGGAATATTTTGATTAGTACCTGAAATCAAGATCAAGAAAAAGACTAATTCGACACAGCTAGCCCCGACTTTGTTTTTTGACATGATCAGCAACACTTCCTCTGATTCAGATATATATTAGACGAGTTCTAAAGTGATCTCATGGGGGGTTAGATTATCATCAAAAAAGCACAAGCTTTTCTTTTTCACAAGAGCAACACAGGGTGCTTTGGAAAACAGATGTATGAGAATTTGGTGGGATTCAGAGCAGAACCTGGTGTAAACAATAAGAAATATCTATGTACAATTGTATATCGTTAGAGAGTTGGATTATTTGGGTGTGATGGGAGTTGTTTAAAGTTGAAGACTTGTATTAGTTGTTAAACTATTCTTCTGGGTGGGAAGAAGAACACACACAGAGAGAGGGCATAGAGAGCCTGTGGGGGCAGCAAAACAGCCGCCCAGTTTGACTGGTTATTCCTTCCATAAATGGGGGCTCTATATTCAACCTAGAGTCAAAAGGCATGCTCTTGGCCTTCACGTCTATTTGTAGTTGGTAGTGTATTTTCTAGAAAACCCAATGACTAATTTCCACTTTTGATAATTATCATTCTTTTGGGTCAATGGTCGTGTGCCTAACGCGTACGTAATATATCTTGCTTTGAACCGAATCATGTTACTATAATAAAACAAGAACACTGAATTTCATGCGCACGCTTGGAATGGGAGAGTTTTCTGTCTTTCTAAATCTCAAGTTAAGAACTTTGATGAGTAGTTTCCAATTTTAAATCATTCTTTGGTCAATTGTCTTGCCTAACTTGTACGAATGAAATACTCTCGCTCTCTTGTAAAGTTCCTCATGTGGTTCCTCGAGGGAGGAATTTTCTGGTGCCGGGTGGGTATATCCCACGTGGTAACCTCTCGGCACATCCGGGCCGTCCAATACACTTTTGGACGGCCCCATCACGACCTGATTTGATCCATATTGTTCAATCAAAAAAATTAGATCGACCCGGCATCGGTATCCGTCTGATAATTGTCGCAAGAAAAACAGACAGTCAGATACCTGCCAGTTCATTTGTCATCAAAGATATATCACTCGATTAAATCTTTGCCGTTATGCAGTTAACCTAATTTTTTAATTTGAGGCCTACAAAACTAACTGTTCAGACTTCAGATCATCAAGTGTGATTCCCTAGGGTTGAATACAATAATCCTCCCTCGCAAATTATTTGTATTAGACCATTTATACGTGTGATTCGAGAAGGAATTAAATGCAGAAAAGGTTCTGAATAATTCACACCTTGCATTCACATCGCCATCGCCATCGCCGACCATCACCGTCGCCAGTGAACGTCAAAATTCGCCTGCAAATGACGTCCCCACTTTGGTTGAATGGAGTATTGCTTTTGACCTTTCATGTATACTTTTCGAGTTGCCGGGCGCAATAGAGGATATGACCTAATGACTGTTCAACATACAGAAAAAACATTTTGCACAAGAATCACGGCCAGTTCCCGAACCGGAACGAGAACTTATTTTGTCTAATAACAAGATGTGTTCCACAAAAGGGTGAATAAGTACTTAGTTTTTGAAAAGGTAATTTCAAGTTCAAAAATCATGTGCTTTAGCAAATAATTTTTCTATCACTTTAGATCTTATTTGATAGATCTCATTGAGATCTTTAATACAGTGAAAAAAAATTGAAAAATTATTTTTCATTTACATTATTTTTGAGTTTGAAAATGTGAAAATAAGCTGTTTATTTGAATTTTGTGGAATAAAGCTCCAAAATAAGTATTTATAAAATAAGAAGGTTTCTGAAACGGGCCCTCATTTGGATATGTTTCCCAAAGATTTTTAAGTTTTTTCTTATTTTATTCTTATTTAAAAAATTCTTACTTATTAGTTTTGTGTCTAATTTTTGTAGATTATTGATTCATACGAATCAAAAAAATAAAAATTATAAATTTTATTCAAATATTTTTTAAAATATCTATGATAAAAATCCAAAAAGTTATTGCTAAACTCATAGAACATCCACATTGGAATAAGCAAAAGTGAATAATCAAAATATATCACATTAGATTTTGATTATCCATTTAGAGACGGCTAAAGTTAGCAATGTTAAGTCCGATATTGATTTTTTTTACTCATAATCAAAACCAATGGGCATATTGGTTCATTCCATGAGTTTCCTCCAAACTTTTCCCACTTTATTTCAATTATATTTTTTGGAAAACTAGTTTTTGAAAAAAATGGTCTATGTTAAAAACAGTTTTTAATTAAAAAAATAGTTTTTGAAAAAATAATTTATGTTAAAAATAGTTTTTAATAAAAAAAATCTGTTTTTGGAAAAAAATAGTTTATTTAAACAGTTTTGGAAGAAAAAAAAGTTGTATAAAAAAATAGGTTATGAAAAAAAATTGTGTAAAAAAAACAGTTTTTATAAATAAATAAAAAAGTTCATAAAAGATAGTTTTTTTAAAATAGTTTATAAAAAAAGTTTTTTAAAATTTTTTTTGAAAACATTGTTGTGAGATAGAGAAGGTTTTGTATAATGATGAGTGTATTTGATTGAAAAAATATGAGAATCACTAAATTTGATTATTGGCAAAATTTTGTTAGTTTCGATTATTTAAAGGGCAAAATTTGATGAGTTGCTAAAAACATCCTTATTGTAATAATCAAAATCAAAGAGTTATTAAAGTTAGCAATATGTGCTTACCTTAAAAAAATGCTTACATTATAATAATTAAACTTAGTAACCTCCTAACCAGTAATTAAAAATTTGGGCATTTGCATAATCAAAACTAGCAATGTTTTTGCCACTAACCAAATTTATTGGACTCCTTCTCTCTCTCCTCTTCTTCTTCTCTTCCCTCTTGACAACTTCTTCCCCAATTAAAAGGCTAGCAACATGTTCATGTGATCAGCTGTCATTTCGGCAGCTAAATGCTTCCAACTCACAGGGAAACAATACATTCTTTTGTTTTATTTCAGCTTTCAAGTATAATTTTTCAACTATAATTGGCAACCTCAAATTAGCAAAACTCATAAAATAACGGAACGGTAGGAAAATTGTTGGGATGAAACGGTGGAAAAATTTTGGAGGGATGAAATAAGCGTGAAATGGAGGTGAACATTTTGGCGGGAAGGAGTAGTAAGCTCATTGATTTTGATTATGGGCAAAAAACAAACAATGTGGACTTAACATTGCTAACTTTAGTAACCTCTAAATGGATAATCAAAATTAGTTTTGATTATTCAATTGCTTAGGGTTGGGCTATTCACAGCCACGTATTTTCTTCCATAGCCCACTCTATTTCGGCAAGTGGTTGTTGAAAATCATAAATAACATTTTGGTAAATAGCTGTTGAAAATAAGATTATATTTCGGTAACTACATGTTGAAAATATATTCAACTTTCGGTAGACAACTGTCAAACATGCATTTTCGGACATTTTTGGTAAATAGCTGTTGAAAAAAATATCATATTTTGGTAATTTGATGTTGAAAATGTATCTTAATTTCGGTAACTAGCTATCGAGTCTAATTGAAAATTTTTAACGGGCTGTGAGAGAAAATACGTGGCTGCGAATAGCCGCGCTCATTGCTTATTACAATGAGGATGTTCTAAGAAATTGTTAAGTTTAATTATTCTAATGACTTTAACAATTTTTTGATTTTGCTTATTCCACTGTGAATGCTCTTATTTTAAAAACTTGTATGAGATTAACTGCAGTTGTAGAGATTTGGTTAATTAAGAAAAATTCTAATTGACCCCAACAAATTCTGTGAGAAAAAATTCTTGAAATTTCTGTGTGGGGTGGAAAAATCCCTTATCAATCATTTTTTTATGTCACATGTATAAAAATAAATGGTCACTATGCGCGTGCACACATACACAGTATTGTCTCTTCTTCGGATCTCACAAGTAGCAATATATAGTTATAATTTTATTGTCTATACAAAAATAGTCCTTTTATCCCGATTTGTTTATCTAATCTCGAGTTTCCCACTTATTAAAGAAACCAAATCTGATCCATTGATTTGAAAATTTACATAATCTGATACATTGATTTTAAAATTGGACAGTCAATTTATGATATCTATAAGTCAAAAAGGAGAGAAACAAATCGAGATGGAGGTATGTGATTCGAACTCATGCTTAATACAATTTCTGCGTCTGCCACAGCATGGACGGCATCAAGGACCTTTGTTCTTATATGGGGCAAAGTGTTGCCCTTCAGCAAAAAATGGGCCAAATCGGAAACTGGTCATTAATGACGTATGCATTTGTAATTTCTCCTCCTAGCACAGCCGGAACATTTCCAGACAGCTCCAAGAACCAACGACAGAGACGAGGGCTCTCTCTTTCTCTCCTCGATTTCACAAGAACCCAAGAACCGGGGAGAGAGAGAGACAACATGGGTTCTTCTTCTTCGCCAAGTGGTGGCGGTGGTGGTGGCAATGGTAGCGAAAAAGAGGGAAATAGTAGTAGGCCGAGGTTCTTCAACCCTAAGGCAAAGAGCATTTGCTGGGCCAAAGCCGAGACCGTCCCAGGCCGCCACCCGGAGCGGTGGCGCAAGGATGCCGCTGACAACGTCGTCTGCAAGCGGTTCTTCAACTGCCTCGGTTGCCTCTGCTTTGAGTACGATCACATCATCCCTTACTCCAAAGGTTTTCCCCTTGTCTTCGATCGATCAAGTTCACTTTAAAACCTCATTTGTTCAATATTTTGGCCATTCTTACTTCGATTGAGTGACTGTTTTTTAGTTGAACAAATATATATGGGTTTGTCGTTTTTCGATTGATTAATTGGTATATGTTCTTTCTTTCTCTGTCTCTTTCATTTGTTCCATTTTTTTTTTTTTTGCCTTCAACGGTAGATTCCATCTTTTTTAGTTGTATAAATAAATAAATGGGTTTCTTGGGTTCTGATTGATTAATTTGGGGTTTGCTCCCTCCTAATAATTCAATTCTTCTCTCCAACAATTCTTGGGGTCACCTCCCCCACCTGTAAACGTGTGAAATGGCTGTGGGAGGAGGGAATATAGGAATTAATTCAAGGTGCTCGCCCTGCATTACCAAAAAAAGAAAAAAAAAAGATTGAAAATTCTATGGATTGTCCCCTCTCTCTCTCTCTCTCTCTCTCTCTCTCTCTCTCTCTCTCTCCATCCAGCTGCATTGGCCTAATTTCCTTCAATACTGTGATGTTTTAGTAAATAGATAAGTGGGTCTATAGGGTTTTTGATTGATGATAATTGAATAAATTCTAACGGTTAGGTTTCCTTGACAATTTGTGAATTGGACAAAAAAAAATCAAGCGCTTTGGGGGTTCTTTTGTTTTAAAATTGAAGCTTTGGGGGTTGTTTTGTTTTAGAATTGGAGCTTTGTATTACAGGTGGTGAATCTGTTGCAGAGAACTGTCAGATTCTGCAAAGCAGGGTAAATAGATTCAAATCAAATAAAGATGAGGTGGATACCACCCAGTTGAAAGGCTATTCTTGTGATATCAAGTTTACAGGTATGATTGTTCTGTTCTATCCCATTTTGCATTAGGTTTTTCGTCTTCTGTGAATGCTTGCTTGGTTACCTAACTTTGGTGTATTTAATATTTGAATAGCCTATTATGCTGATGATGTCCTATGTAAAATTGTGTTTGTTATGTGGCTCTTATTCAGTGCAATCAAGATGTTCCATTTCACATAAGTTGGTCATTTGGTGTTTTACGTAATAAATCATTTCATTATGCATTGTTGGAACTGAAGGAGCAATGAGAAATATTCCAAGTTTGTGTGGTTGGCATAAAATTTGACTCTTCTTGACAAGTTATATTCCTATATGTTTGAGGAAATCTATGACACATACTTCTCAATGACACTTTTTTTCTTCTGAGGGTATTGTATTGTAATAACTAATAAGTAATTGAGCCTAATCTAAAGAAATTTTAGGCAAGATAATGCTTACATAATCACTGGTACATATGATTTCTAGATGCTATTTAGGGTGTTTTTCTTATTTGTCCCCATGTAAATCGTGAGATCTTATGGATGTATTGGAGCTCTTAATTGTGTGGCCCGTGGGGAGGTGCTAGAGTGGGAAAAAGAAGGAAGCGCATTTGCCTCATGATCCCTCTTAGCTTGGTGTGGTTCTTTGGCGTGAGAGGAACATGAGATTTTTTGAAGGGGTGGCTAATCCTTTGTTTAGGATCAAGGGGTTTTGTTTAGTAGCTTGTATAGTAGGGACAAGGGGGAATGTAATCTCTCCCTTGACCTATTCATAGATTGGATTGATCATTTTCATACTTTTGGTTGGGTATAGGGCCTTTTTTGCAATCCCCTCTTTTTGTAAATGGGTGGTATTCCCTTAATGCTTGGTTTTTAATATATCTATTTACTTATAAAAAAAGATCTTATGGATGTATTTAGTTAATAAGTTTTTGGATTCATTCATTCTACCATGTCTGCTGACATGGATCGTGAACAGCACATAGTGCAGGTCAGAGCTGGTAGAAATGTAACAAGAGACTATATATTCAGCTAGGAGCCTAGGATCCTTTTGTGTACTGAATTTGCATACCCTATTCTGTGAAGGAGTTTGCTGTATCCATGCAGCCTCTCACTAGATTTTGTCCGTACTAGCTGAATCATGGATATCATTGCATATATGTCTACTTAAGCTAAAGCACCAAAATGACCTGTATAACTGGTACACCAAAGTGTTGAAGGAATACTTTATGATCATTGACCGAACTTCTTGTTTTCTGATTGGTCGAGATAAGACACTCGCACATGTGTTACATAAGGGGGTTGATCAGTTCACTTTCCTTTTGGTAGAGGCAGGAGATTTTACTCAATCGAACTTCTAGAGGTAAACCACGTATGTCCAAAGTTTTGATGGCGAAAATTTCATTTTTCCTCTTTTAACTGTTATTAAAATAGTATAGCTAGCTTTGTACCTGGATGCCCAAATTCAGTGCTATGGTGTCAATGTATCAGTTCAGAGGCGCATAGTTTACTGCCCATTGGCAAACTAGGGTGGTGATTCTGACATGTATAAATGGGTGGTTAAAGATATATGCAGAATTATTGAGTTTGTTAAGGAGGATGTGCTGGTACTGGCATATTGCTAATGCTAATGTATTTGTAGTAGTCATAAACCTTAAAATACTCAGCGTATCGCAACATGTCCAACTTCCTGCCTAACCTTGTTTTCTCTTAAACGTTGCCCAAAGTACTCCAACCATGGCGAATTGCTCTGTTTCTTGAATCAATTGTTTATGTGGTATATCTAAACATCCTAGTATTTCTAACCTTTCTGACTTATGCTTCGAGTAGGAAGTAGATTTACTCCCAAATGACATGTTCATCTACTTGCAGATAAAGAGCTTGACATTATTGAAATGGCTGTTTATGGGGATGTAATCCGGCCAGGAAATCAATGTCGTTGTAGAACTGTTGCAGAAATGCTTGGCAAATACAAGTCCAAAGACAGCACAGCGGCTTGCAAGTTGCCACAGAGTAGCGAGTCCTTGTAGCAGGCAAGCGTTTTGAATTCAATTGTTGAACTCGTCATTTAGAAAAAGTTGACCTTATTCATTAGTCAAAAATTGCTAATGTACCATTTGTGAGAAGCTGCATATATGTGGCAATCGTTGTTTGTTAATTGTATTGTTTCATTGTATCCGCACACTGTATGACTCATTGTGATGGAATGGAAATCAAAAGTCCTGTTGTTGTATGAATGTTTATAATCTTCATTGTTGGAATAGTATTGGAACCCTTGCCACCCAAATGTTATTAGTTGGAAAATGATTTGTAACAAATTTTTGGTCTCAAATTTGGACAGTTAAATAACTAGGAGTTAGGGGATTTGAATTGATCATGGTAAATTAGACATGCAACTGGATTGAATAGGCACGCACACGTGTTTATGAGAGAGAGAGAGTACGAAACCCAAAAAAGGAAACGAAAGAGGCCTACATGTGCATAGATGCTTTGATATATGGATCCGAATTCCGATGGTCTGCTGGAAATTGCTTTTGGCTATGTGGTTCTGGACTACACCTTGATACATTATTTTGATTTACCAGCTTTCAACCTTCAGTTTCATTATTTAGGAGAGTTTGGGTGTATTTTTCCTTTTATTTACCTTGTCTTTGTTTATCTTTGTAGGGTTGGGTTGAACTTTTTGGTTCTCCCTTCCTTTTTACTTGATGTACCCTCTTCGAGTTTAATAAAATTTTCTTTTGCCGATCAAAAAAAAAAAAATCCTTCAGTTTCAAATAGTAGAAAAACCTATTAGTGATGGCTTTTCCAATTGCACATTTGAGGTAGAAATGCTAGTCCTTTGGTTTTTGGGGTAACTATATCATTGAACAACACGAGAACAACGAAGGCACAGGACCGTACCCCAAAACAACACAAACAAACAAGGGAAGAGCACCGAACGTCGTGCTCTTTTACCATACTATTTTTTTCATCTAATTCCCTTAATAGAACAAAACACTGAAGTTGCACAGATTCAGCTGAAGCAGCAGTTGCATCAGCAGTTGCTTCAGTAGCTGAAAGCTGTGATTTCAGATCATCCAGCTCCTTGAGGAACTGCATTTGGAATTAGCTATTAAGTAACTACATTGAGGAATGTTAAAATGTTTCAACAAGCTGTTGCACATACAGACCACATGCACAATAATAAAGAGTTATTCACAGATTATTGGCTTGGATTGGAAAACTGCAAATCTGATAAAGGACTATGATCCGTCAACTGGTTGTCATCCGACCAAAAGCCAGAGTTTCATCACTCTGAACTGTTTAATGCAGTTGTATCAAGAGATCACGCCATTTTTAATTCTTGCTAGTATTGTTGACATTTCAAAAGTGATAATTTTTTATAAGGTGCAGATCGTGCAGTTACAACCAGTCTTTCTCTTCAATTGAGAAATGACATGCAAAGTACATATTCCAGTTACGTTTGTAAATGAACATTGATAAACAAAGCCAAGTTCAACCTTTAAAATTACTCCTCTGATGTGCATAGAATCGTTGTTGTCTTACCACCCAATTCAAGAAGAGGGCAACAGCTCAATTGAATACAACAGTTAAATCTTGTTCTTGTTGCACGAATTTCACATGAGAAGGATACCCTGTATATAGTAAGATGTCACCATCAGTGCCATTATTTCGAAGTTCGATTCAAAATCCTACCGATTCACTTGGAAACTTTAGTTTAATAAAGCACAACTAGAAGTCTAGACAGTCTCCAATTGTCCGTTCTTTTTTTCTTTTTTTTTTAACAGCTCCAGTTGTCACTTAAGTACTCTGAAAGTTCTTATTAAATTCAGAATAAGGTTCCAACAAGGATACACCAAATGGGCAATCACTTCCTTTATAAAATTCATCTTATAGTAACCCAATTAAGCAAGCACTCTCTATCGGAACAGTCGAACATTGTTGAATAGTAGCACAAAGTTGGTTTTCCCCGCTTTGTAATTACTCCCTCCGTCCCAAATTCTTTGTCCAGCCTCAGTATGGGGAAAAGCCAAAACCAACCACGAGGAGCAAAATCTACATCTTAGCTAAAAACACACAAGAATACAACTAATTCGTGATAACACTGTAGTGCACCCTCCGCTCCTCAGATCAATCTGCTTTGGTCAATCCTCTCCAAAATAACTGTAGAGCATAGCTTGCTCGAATGTCCCTTGCAGTGCTGCAAGATTGTTGGGATCCACAGCCATATGTTGAGATGAACGTTTATTCCTTTCCCGCAGCGAAAAATAGGTGGCTGCTGCCAATGGTTTGCTTATTCACTACCCAATTAATTTCAGCACCAAGGTGCATAGGATCTCTAGCTACTCAGTTTTCCAATAATACGGAGTATATTTTTTCTGCACTTCTGCAGCGAGGCAGCATTCTAAGAAGAGGAGATTGTAGCTATCAACACTTGAATTACGTAGAACACAGTGAGTATCATTAGTCGCCCCCAAGCTAACAGCCTATCCCTAGCAGACGATTCCCATGAACTGCTACCCATGAGACACTATAAAGTCTAGATGCAACTTTAGCTTCCAAGGATCTATCTAGATTGCACACAATCCTGTCACCTGAACCTTTTATAGAGAGGACCCAATGGATGCCAATTACTTATCCATGAGACGGTGGAACATCCATCCTGAATGCATTACTTAATGAGGCGTGTTTCCTATAGCTCTCAGGTTGAAATCTTTTCCATAAACCAGGAGAGATCCCCGAATTACATGGTGCTTGTATATTTGTCAGACGTCGGGAATCCCAGACTTCCAAATCGACTAATACCAGAAAAGGCTACGACCATGTCAATGGGAGGCCTTTGGAGTCAGTCTAATTTTTTTTTTTTGTTTTTTTTTTTGATAGGCTTGAGTCAGTCTAAGTTGAAAGCTAACACAAATTAAACTGATAGGAACATGCAAATTATGCTCAACCAGCTCATTCCCGAAGAAAATGAAGTTCTAATTCAATGATTTCAATATATATTCATCCCAGTTATACTAATATGGAAACAAAGTACAAAAAAGCAAAAATACAACAAAGCAAAACAAAAATTTGAGGACACACACAACATCACAAAGGGCTACAATTATTGGGGGGCCTAATGGCAAATGATAACACTGGGTTTTAAACCGCGTTTTTTGCAATTTGTATCTTACGAAGTATCTAGCATTGTAATGATAAGAGTGGAAAGGGTCCAAAAAATGGACCACTGTGTCACCACCACAGAAAATGACTGCTTGGTTCCTTTCCCTTCATTCCTTTTTCGATCACCTTCCCCTTCATTCACCAAAGTACTATTACTTATGTTTGAGTTTTCAAAAGAAAACACCAAATCGTATTGAACTAATACCAGAAAAGGCTAACGGCCATGTCAATGGGAGGTCTTTGGAGTTTATGTGAAACTGATCAACAGCCCACGATTTGGTATGCATATCTGTTTCAGGACTGAAGCAACCGAGTTCTACTTCAACTAGTTGAGTCATTCCCAAATGCCAAGTTAGAGTTATATCTAAGAATATCAAGTTCTAGTTCAATGAAATGTGACTACCTAAATTTGAGGGGACACACAACATCACAAAGGGCTACAATTATTGGGGGACCTAATGGCAAACCATAACATTGGGGGTGTTTTTTGTAATCTGTCTCTTACGAAGTATTCCAACAATTTGTAATGCTAAGAGTGGAAACTGGAAAGGGTACAATGGACCAGTGCCACCACCACAGAAAATGACTGCTTTGGTTCCTTCCCCGTCATATTATTATTATTATTATTTGATCATCTTCCCCTTCATTCACCAAAGTAGTATTTATTTTTGGGTTTTCAAAAGAAAGCACCAAAACACCACGTCTAGACTAGACATGTCAAAAGTTTCCTCAAAAAGTGAACAGAATGAAATGAGGTTAGTCATAGTCTCAAGCTGTTCAATTTCAGCCATTGTGTTCATTTGAGGTTAGATTGGGCGGATGAAGGGTGTATTTTCCAACCAACCCATACGTGGCGGGCTGACCTTTTAATCTGTCCCCAACCCACCGACCTTTGAAATCAGCGGGTTGGTTAACTTTTTGATAGTTTCGACTCAGCGGAATAGATAGGTTGAGCAAGTTGAAAAAGCTTCATTATTGGGGCGGCATTGGCTGAAAAGTTAGTGGGTCACAAGACTCACAACAATTGTGGGCTCTTTGCCCTAATAAAGAGAGGAAGGATGGAATGAGGTGAGCACCTGGGGTTACTGGGGTAGGTTTAGAATTGGTGTGGATTCTATTGGCTATTATTCTACACATGTAGATATAGCAGGTTGGGAATGAGTCCCCTGGTAGATTGGCTATGTTTGTTGTTTTGGGTTGAGCTCCTATCCCACCATTGCCTTTCTCAGGCGATGGAGTAAAGGGGTACTCGTCTCAAGAAACCCAAACCAGTAAGGCAATAGGAACCTCTAAAGGTACTAAAGAAAGCTCTTTGAGCTTCCCTTCTATCAAGGAAAGGTTTGATGGAGTAAAGGGGTGCTTATCTCAAGAAACCCAAACCAGCAAGGCAATAGGAAGCTCTAAAGGTACTAAAGAAAGCTCTTTGAGCTTCCCTTCTATCAAGGAAAGGTTTGTAGAAAGGGGCTTCTTTAAATTGAGTTAGAGAATTTTTGCCCGTATCCAAACCGACGCGCTTAAAATTTGTGTTTAACCCGCACGCCCAACCCAACCCAACCCGGTCATGATTTTCAACCCAAAATTTCTGGCGCGGGTCGATGTGTGTGTCGGATTGGCAAATTTTTTGCACACCCTTGGTATTGGCAATGCTGCATAAACTAGTTTTTGTCCCAGTCTGGCTGAATTTCTGATGTAGAACACGTGGAGGCCCAATTCCATGATCAGTTGGACCGAGCCAAGCCCCGAAAGTCCAAATGGTGTTTAATTTCGGATTACCCAAATTGGCTAAATTCGGACGAGTTCGGAATCGGCCCAAATTTGGTGGGCTGACTTATTTTCGCGCTCCGGTCCATACTCATCAACCTTTGAGGTTGATGATGAACGGTGTTTTTCGGCCTAATTCATTCGTTTAGGCTTTCAATTGCGTTATTTTGCCGTTTTAGGAAACATTTGTTTCGTTAATAATTCCTAGATCGTAATTCCTTTTCAGTTGATTCTTTTTGGGAAAGTCTTGTTTTTCTTTCCCGTTTTCAATTTTAGGAAAAGCCCCAAATCTTGGGACTTTTTAATTTCCAAGTTTATTTTTAGGGTTTCGGCCTATAAATAGGTTTGTAACTTAGGGTTTATGCAGCTTTTTGATTAATAATATTGCAGAGAATTTCTCTTTTATTCTTGTGCGCAAGAATTGCTCGTTGCGACGGGTTGATTATCTCGTTTGGATTAGTACGCTAACTAATCTCTCGTGAATTCCGCTGCGTCAATTTCATGAAGAGGATATGGTTTCAACCATTTAACCACTAAAAATGAGGAGCGATGGGGAAGGTCTCGAACCTAAAATCATGCAGGTGGAGCCTAGGGTTGCAAATGAACCGAACAGCTCGCGAGCTTGAACTCGAGTTTTTTGCTCATTAAGTAAACGAGCCGAGTGAAGGCTCGGCTCGATTAAAGAGACTTGTTTAGTAAATTACTAAGTTTGGCTCGTTAAGACTCGAGCTCAACAAAACTCGCTCGTTTGCAGCCGTGGAGCCCAATGAATTACCGCTCGCAGACAAGAGCCAAGTAAAGAAATACTCCTATTAGAATCATCAAATTTTCCTACAACCACCAACACATTTATTTATACAAACATACAACAAACACTCACAACCAATTAGAGTAATGAATAATGATGTTGCTTAAAGAGGCAGCCCGCACATGACATGCACGTGGTGGGGTCACTAACATTAAAGGACGTTTGCTAATAGTATGATCATCATTTGCCACCATGTACGTTGACCAAAGATTAGATTTCAAAAAGATTAGATTTCACAAAGTTAGCTACGTCGAGAGGCACGAATCAGACGGGTTTTTTTTCCCCCGTACTATCAGAGGTGTCGGGGTCGGTTTATGATCACCTCAACTAACTCCTTCTCTGATTCAGTCAAAGAAATGTCATGCACGCCGAAACAAGGAAATTCACAAAAAAATAATAATTTTCTTACTGGACTAATTATATTCAAACTAACGTGTCGGTGTGGTTGTGATTTCTTCAATTGCAATGACAAACTTTTGTATACATTAGCTATATAAAAATACAGAAAAGCTATGTACACAGCGGGCTGTGCACAGAGCCCGTTTGCTCTCGCCTCGGGTTGCACAAAGATAATCGGAGCCGCTCATTTTGTTCAAAATATGTCGTTTAAGGTCTCTGAAAAAAATGAGCTTCGTCCGATATCGTTAGGGGCGTTAACAATACACCCAAAATCACTTCCCAAATTCTGAAGTGATTTTGGGTGTATTGTTAACGCCCCTGACGATATCGGACGAAGCTCATTTTTTACAGAGACCTTAAACGACATATTTTGAACAAAATGAGCGGCTCCAATTATCTTTGTGCAACCCGAGGCGAGAGCAAACGGGCTCTGTGCACAGCTGCTGTGCACAGCCCGCTGTGCACATAGCACAGCTCATAAAAATATGGTCAAACCACCAATTTGCCTGTATTTTTTACTCCTTCCAGAAGTCTTTTTCTTATTTGTTATAATCAGAGAACAAAACATGTACCAACATTCAATAACAGGGAAATACTGACGACCACCCTAACAATAGTCCATAACAGAAGATCTAACCACCGTTCTGAGGGGTGTTTCCGGTAGGAAATAAGTTAAGGAGAAGATATTGTTGTTGACAAGTTGTTAGTTGTTTTCACTAACCAAGAAGTTGTTGATTAGTGTGAATAAGATACTAAATAAATTGTTGATTGTGAGTTGATTAGTGTAGGTAAGTTGTTGCATGATTAGTGTGAACAAGATATTAAAATGTGAAAAATTGTTAATTAGTGTGAACAAAATACCAAAAATAGCATAAGTTTTTACCCAAAAACTTTAGTGGAAACACCCCCGTGTGTGAAAAAACCCTCGTAAAATCGAATTGAAAACAAAAATTAGGTTAAATCGGTGATTTGGATGGATTTCAGGGGTAAAGGAGGGTACGGAACTGTTTGAGTTTTAACCTAACCGAACAAAATCAATCCGGACTGGTACGTCATCATCTAAGCCGGAATAAATTGGACCAAACCGGATATGTTTATCTACATTTAATGTCTATTTACCTATAAATGTCGACCATTGTTTACGGTGGTCGACTTCTAACTTTTATTTGAAGGATTTGGCTTAATAGTATCGTTTTTTTCCTACTGTTGTACAATGGTTTGTGGACTTCGAATGTCTGTTAGAATTTGTTGGTGTTTGCTTAACATTTAGTGGCCTAATAAAGCCTACATCAAACTCCGACCAAAACAACTCGAAGTAGTACCGCCCAGACCACCCACAGCCTGCCTCCATCAGCCGCCGCCATCACTGATTGGGAAAAACCCCTAGAAAGGCTTCGCACATACGCACCAAACCTCCAAACAAACCAGGGCAAAAGGATGAAACCAACAGGGCTTGATCAACGACTGGCCCAAGAAGAAGAAAGCCCCATTGAAGCCGCGAAAGATTCCACACCGTTAAGCAAAAAACCAGGGTCAACTGAGGAAAGACCCGGCGGGATCAAGTTTAGACTATAGGTTGCTTGAAGTCACGTGTGTTTTTTCCCCAAATTAAAAATTCAGAATAGATTGGTCAACTCAACCTAGCCGGATCAAATGATAACTCGAATAAAAAATTTTGGTTTACAAAATGTCCAAACCGAAATGTCTTATCATGTTTGCGAAATGTCTAAAACTGAACTAAATCAAAACGTATACACTTTGCACCCCTAGTCACGTCTGCAAAATGTGTATTCCAATTTTAAGTTGGTATTGTATGTGTATCATCCACCTACCGGGTGGTATCTAGCAAACCACCCCGTATAAAGGAATTCATTCCATGAACCTTTAATTCCATGGCAGTTGTCGAGTTTAAATTCAAAAGCTACTAACTACTCTATAAAAATAGAATTGTGATTGATTAATGGAGAAATTTTAAAGTCAATGCATCAAGGCATCCCCCTTTATACAGTGTCCCTCCCCGGGGTCCGATCTCATATGTATTGAAAACTCCTCCGCTGATAAAGTTTTCGGCCGTTGGATTGCGTGATTTTCTTTATATTTTAAATTCAACAGTCGAAAAATCCCTCACTACATAGGCACAAAGTTTTTCCGGTGTAGAGGATCCTGCCTCCCCTCTCCCACACCAGTGCTTGACCCTTTTTCTTTCTTTCTTTCTCCTAATGTATGTTGCATGATGTAAATGTGTGTTTTCCGGTATAGAGGATCCTGCCTTCCCTCTCCCACGCCAGTTCTTGACCCTTTTTTTTTTCTTTCTCCTAATGTATGTTGCATGATGTAAATGTGTTATTGTAGTCGAAATTAAGTTGTGGATATGTAAAGTGTTCGGATGATACGTGCATAATAAATTTTAGAATAGAGCAATGTTTGGGAGTATTTATATACACTACTACCACATAAACATAAATTATGAGTTGATTTTACCATTGGTGTGTAATTCCATCAATGGTTGGGGATAATTCGGTCTTTTGAGCAACAATGTAAAATCGAGAACGTAATCAATGTGTACTTGCAATAATAAACCTCCCAAACACACCCCCGGAGAAAACTTAGGTTAAGCTGAAATTAACGTTACTTACTTCTGTCTCTGTCTCCCACTTAAAAAAAACGTCTCTCTCCTCTCTCTCTCTCTCTCTCTCTCTCTCAAGCTCGTCTCTCTCATCTCAACCGCCATTGCCTCAACGCAAAAACTACGCCCTCTTGTCCAGTTCTCCTCCACACCCAGCTGTACCAAACCCTTCTTCTTCTGTCAAAACCTCTTTCTCTCTCTCTCTCTCTCCTCTGTCACGTTCGAAATCCGTCACGTGCCACGCGTACATCAATTGTCCATTGCTAAAAATTGTCTTTACACCTTTTTCAGTCCACTCAACCTTTTTGTTTTGTTTCCCTCTCTCCCCCTCCTCCGTTTCACACTTTTCCCCAAACCCTAAAACACTCTCACTCTTCCCCCCTCCTCTCTCTAAAATTTCACTCCACATTATTGCACTATACAATTTCCAGCTCTAAATCTCTGCGTGTGTGTGAGAGAGAGAGAGAGAGAATATACATACATTGTGCATTTTGTTGAAGCTTTTCAAATTGGGTTGCTCAATTTGGAACAACTCCTGTAAATGAGCCGATCTGGCCGTTGATACATTGCCTTATGAAATCAACGGTTTGGGTCGGATCTGGGGAGCAGCAACAGCAACAGCGCCATTAGATGGCGCTGTTCAGGAGGTTCTTCTACCGGAAACCGCCGGACCGTCTTCTCGAGATCTCAGAGCGGGTCTGCGGTTCGTTCCTTCTGGATTTTCTCATTTTTTAGTAATTATAATTCTTATAATATTGCCAAACGGGATTTTTTTGTATTTATTCTGCTTCTTAACGGACAATGAACGCAGTGGCGGAAACAGGATTTCAACCACACCAATACAATTACGGTTTTTAGTTTTTTTTTTTCTTTCATAACAAGATGTCCGGGCTAGCTTACGCGGACCTCGACTAATTCTTGAACCAAGCCCACCGTCCACAAGTTGGGCCCCTGGACTGGCTCAAAGGAGTTGGAGGTTTCGAACCTAAGACGATAGGAGGAGCAAACCCCTTAAGTCCATGGCATCGACCACCATGCCAGCCCCTTGGCCTTGGGGTCAACACAAAATTTAGATGCAGAATTCAGATTATACCAAATGCTTTGACACTGCGATTTTGTCTCTTTTTTTTTTTAATTTCCCAACTTTAACACTCTGATGTGTTCTGCATCAATTTGTTGGGTCTTTATTTAGCTAATTACACAAAGTGGGTTTCTTCTAAATTATACTCGTAGTAAAACATAAAGGGAGAAAGACAAAGAAATGGTGAATTTTTTTCGGGATAAATGCTCACAGATTGAATAGTTTGGTAAAAGTTCTTTGGAGAGGACCATTAGTGTGGAAAAAAATTGAGGAAAGTTGGGTCCCAAGGGGGGAGGATATGCTCGTCAACAAGTCACTTTGAGAGGACCTTTTTCAGTTAAGGGGGTGCCAATACAATTAAGATGGACAATTAGCCATGTTGTATATTTTACTTGATTAGTTTACAATATGATGCACATTTTTATTTAAATTTGCTAATTTTTCTAATATGCTATGTTAGACAAATTCCAGACTTTAGGTTTAGCTTTTGCTCTGCCCAGATTCCAAATGAACAAATTCAAACTTAGATGTAATAGATATTTTAAGTTCGAATATGAAGATATATCAAGTTTATTTCCCGGTCTTAATATTGTAGTCCTTCTCTGTTTGCTCATGATTGTTTTTGGTAACACTTTCAGTATCCTCACAACATGTTGGGGTTTGCTCTACATTTCTTATGCATTGAGGTTAGAATGTTGCAAGTTTATGGTTATAAAGCCCGAGTTTGAAACACGAAAAGAGAGACTTGTCCACTGTGTAACTTGTAGCTAGTGCACTGGAATTCAAAAACATTGGTATTTTCAGTCACATTGTTTAAAGAATTTTGAGTTCAGAAGTGTCGCTGGAGGCTTCAACACGCTAAATGGACATACTTTTTTTTTTACTTTCCGTACTTTCATCCAAAGTCTTGAAATTTCATGGGGTGCGGAACGTGGGTGAACTTCTGAGAATAATGACTTCATGTATGCAGCATGCTTTCTACGTGCAGAAATTGGAGTTGTAAAAATCTCAAGTGCAAAGCTTGAGTTCATGACATTTCTAACAGCACCTATGTTTTTCTTTTGGTTGTTTGTATTTTCTCGTGTAATTTTGAATCACATGTGAAATTATTATCCCTATTTAAAGATATCATCCTAGACTTTGAAGGTTTACAAACATTTGTTTGCCTTTCCTTATTCTTCTTTCCCTTGGTTGGAGGCTGAATATTGACCATGTATTTTGGTAAGCCCTATGTGTTTTATCTTTCTGCAGTGTTCGATTGTTGCTTCTCAACAGATGTATTGGAAGAAGATGAGTACAAAATTTACATGAGTGGTGTTATAGCTCAGCTGCAAGACTACTATCCCGAAGCTTCTTTCATGGTTTTTAACTTCAGAGAAGGGGGAAAGAGGAGTCAAATTTCAGATATATTATCTCAGTATGACATGACAGTCATGGATTATCCTCGGCAATATGAAGGGTGTCCTTTGTTACCATTGGAGATGATTCATCACTTCCTTCGGTCCAGTGAAAGCTGGCTGACATCGGCAGGGCAGCAGAATGTGCTTTTGATGCATTGTGAGAGGGGAGGATGGCCAGTGCTTGCATTTATGCTTGCTGGTCTTCTGTTATACAGAAAACAGTACAGTGGTGAGCAGAAGACTCTTGAAATGATGTACAAGCAAGCCCCTAGGGTTCTTCTTCATCTTTTGTCTCCTATAAATCCTCAACCCTCACAGCTGAGATATCTTCAGTACATCTCCAGATGGAATTTGGGTTCAGATTGGCCGCCGGCAGATGCGCCCTTAGTTTTAGATTGTATTATACTTAGATACCTTCCTGTGTTTGGTGGAGGGAAGGGTTGCCGACCGGTTGTTCGCGTTTATGGTCAGGACCCTTCTAATACAGCCACTAGAAGCTCAAAGCTTCTGTTTTCTACTTTAAAGACAAAGAAACGTGGTCGCCTTTACCGACAGGTAATATTAATTTCCTAGTTTTCACCATTAAAGGATCTCTGGGTACGTGTTTATTGCGTACTTATGACTTTACTACTGCAGGAAGAGTGTAAAATAGTGAAAATAGATATTCATCGCCACGTTCAAGGGGATGTAGTTCTAGAGTGCATCCATTTGGATGATGATCTAGTAAGGGAAGAAGTGATGTTCAGATTTACGTTTCACACTGCATTTGTCCAGTCAAATGTTTTGATGTTGAACAGTGAAGAAGTGGATGTTTTGTGGGACGCAAAGGACCAGTTCATTAGGGAGTTTAAAGCAGAGGTATCATCTCTTTTTGCTTAGATGTCAGCTCCTTTATTTTAAGCTGTAGGGTTGAATGCTTCATACTCATTTTTGTATCAGGTACTCTTTTTGGATGCCGATGTCTTTCCGTCAACCGTCACCACAGAAGTGGGAACTGAAGATGGCAGTGAGACAGAAAGTGTCACACCTGATGAGTTTTTTGAGGTTGAGGAGATCTTCAGCAATGCAGTAGATTCACAGAATGGGAAGGCGTACTTGGATTCTCAGGGAGTTCGATACAATCAAAGGGATGATGAGAATAACCAAGTAGTTTGGAAGGAGGCGTTGGAACGTCATGACTTTCCTGAATGCACATCTGATTTCCATGGTCGCAAACAAAATGGAAGTGTGGATCCTAATTTTAAGGCAGCCAAGAGCATTGCATTACAGGATACAGATGAGTTAGGTTCCCCAGTAGCAACCGAAGGTCTGAGTGGCAATTTAGAAGAGATGGACAATAGAAGAGATAGGAATGACTCTAATTCACAGAATCACCTAGAACGGCAGGGTTCACATCAAAAGTCTAGTACCCATGTCAGTAGACAAAAATCTGACAAGTCCGTCTCATCTGCCTCAAAGAAGCAGCCAACTTCAAATGCTAAATCAGCTGCAGATTCAACTACCACAAAACAAAAAGTAAAACAGCAAGAGCCTCTGGGAACTCTTGCAAGACAGGCAAAGCCAGATGCAGTATCTCGGTGGGTTCCTTCTAACAAAGGCTCGTACACTAATTCAATGCATGTAGCGTATCTACCGTCGTCACGACATTACAGCCCACCCCGTGGACTGACCCTTGCAAAGGATTCTCATGCAGGCGGAAAGTCAAAAGCTTCTACTGCTACTCCTGCCTCTTTAGGTCACGAAGTTGGTTATATGAGAAGTGCAAACAGTGAGCCAGTGAAACATACATCCGGTCCACCTTTGGGTAGACCACCACTTCAAGTGACTTCCCCTCTCTCTTCAGCTTCACCATCACTTCATAAAGGCCCAGTTTCAGTTCCCTCTCCTCCTCCTCCGCCTCCCCCACCATCTTTCAACAAGTCTTCAAATGTCCGTTCCCCATCCAATCCTGCAAGAGTTCTGCAATCGGTAGCAATGCAGGCCTTTCCACCTCCTTCTGCACCCCCTCCACCTCCCTCTTCAAACTTTTCATTTGATACTTCTTCCTCTAGATCTGCTTTGTCACTTGCTCCGGTAAAAACAAATAGTCTACCCTTTCCTCCACCTTCTCCTCCACCACCGCCTCCACCACTGGCACAAAATGCAGTTTTTGTGATTTCTCCCCTACCGCCTCCTCCTCCACCTCCACCTCCACCTCCACCTCCACCTCCACCTCCACCTCCACCTCCACCTCCACCTCCACATGGAAGTTTAAGGGCAACTCCTCTAGCTACCACTACCACTACCCCTCCTCCTCCTCCTCCTCCTCCTCCCCCTCCCCCTCCATCAAGCATGCAGAATGGTCGTACGCTTTTTCCCTCAGTTGAGACCTCTGCAACTGCCACTGTGACAGCATTGGGTTCACCACCTCCTCCCCCCGCACCCCCACCTTTTCCTGCTTTTAGAGCATCTGCTACTTCTAAACCTGCTGGGGTTGAAGTTTCTGTTCCATCTCGCTCGTCAAATCCACCTGCTTGTTGTGGTACTCCACCTCCCTCTTCACCTTTTCCCATGCATGGAGTTATGTCTCCTCCACCACCACCACCACCACCACCACCTCCACCACCCATGCCCCCTCCACGTGCTGCACCACCACCACCTCCTCCACCACCTTTCAGTAGAGCACCACCTCTGCCTTCTATTAAGATTGGAGGTCATCCTTTGCCACCTCCCCCGCTGCATGGAGCACCACCTCCACCATCTCCCTCGCTCATTGAAGCACCTCCTCCACCTCCTCCCCCTGGTCCCCGTGCATCAGGCCCCCCTGCACCACCCGCCCCAGCAAAACCTCCAGGTGGTGCACCTCCCCCACCTTCAGCTTTTGGCTCCAATGGACCACCATCATGTGGTGCACCTCCTCCACCTCCCGGCAGAGGGCGTGGGCTTTCACATCCTGCAATTCCTGCTTCAGCTCCTCGAAGATCTACCATGAAGCCATTGCATTGGAGCAAGGTTACCAGGGCATTGCAAGGAAGCTTATGGGAAGAATTGCAAAGACATGGAGAGCCACAAATGTATTGCAACTTTTCTTATGAATTCAACTCCCTCGTATGACATTATATCAGGGTTGGCCATGGTTACAATTTCTCTATTCTAAGTAATTAATGTCCATCTTTTCGTCCACACATGTAGAAACAGACTTTGTACAAATGCATATCATTTCAGCATGGCATTTGAAATGTGATCAGCAACTTTTTGCTTTACTATTACCCATTGTAACTCACTGATGATATATACTCTAATCCTAGTGCATCAGAATTTGATGTGTCAGAGCTGGAGACTCTTTTCGCTGCCACAGTCCCAAAGTTGAACTCAGGAGATAAATCTGGAGACCGGCGGAAGTCTGTTGGATCTAAATCTGACAAAGTCAATCTGGTAACCAAATTAACTTTTGGAATAGTTTTATCGAGAAAATTGCTCTCTTGAGGGAGAAATTTGTAGCATTTACGTGAGCTGGACTCATGATGTGTCCTGGTTTGGCTTGTTTTATCTCTTGCCATCTTAGTGAGTCTTTTAGCGGGATCCTTGTTGTGAAATTTCAAATGTCATGCTTTAGGAATTTAATGATACAAATAACCATCTTTTCTGTAACACATGGTTGCACACCATCACCCACACGCGAGGATCATAGAATAGCCAAGTATAAGCTTGTCAAGCAGTCTATTGGCAGGGTGAATGTGATGTTAAATGGATTGATTGTTTTGGCTACATAAGGTTTCATCCCCCATCCTTGTTTTGGCAAGACTGGTTAATTGGTGCTCTCATCCCCTATCCTTGCCGTATGGTCTTTTTAATTTTGAAGGTTCTAACTTTGTATATGGCGTTACTTCCATTCTAGTTGATCAAAGCAAAGACATACATGCACATGTTGTGAATCCATGTGCTTCATTGGGAGCAAAGTTGAACATCTGGCATCAAATATGAAAACTTGTTTTCCAGAGGGTGTTCCCTACTTCCTTCTCCCTTGGGAGGCTGTTGTGTGTGAGAAAGTCTTGCATGTAGCATGCATGTTTGTTTAGGTACAATACATGGGTCATTAATATGACCTTGTTTTTTGCGGTAATCTTTGGATCTATTGTCAGCATGTGCTGTTTGATCTCTAGTGCGTGGGATAATTGTTTAGTGAAGCGGAGCTTTTTTCGTTTGTAAGTTGCATGCATTTCCATATCAACGCATTTTTCTGCTGAGAGTTGATTAACCTTGTTTATTTGTTTTACTAAGGATCTAATTTATCTGTTGATGTGTGCCAACTGACTTATTTTGGGTACTGCTAGACAAATTCACCTTCCATGATCATAACACAAATCAACAGTGTGGATATAAAATGCATGTTTTTTTAGTTTTCCTATTATCTGAGGGACTTAAAGGAAGATATTATCAAGATAGTTGCATTAGTCATTTATCCATCAGAAGAAATGTTTAATGTTTGTTATTCCTTCTGCTCTCTCTGAAATAGTGTATTTATGCATACTCATTATAGAAATGGGTGGTACTGGTCTTTTTCCACTCACAATTTAACGTTGACTTGAAGTTACTGGTTATAGAACAATTGGTCAAAAAAAATTCCTAAAAAAGTGTTTGTACATTTTTTGCAATTTGGCTTTACGGTTCGATGCTCATTTCTTTGCCTTCCGTAGTGTGTTATTGACTGTTTTCTTCTCAAAGCTTTGCAGGTTGATCTCAGGAGGGCCAATAACACTGAAATTATGCTCACAAAAGTTAAGATGCCGCTTCCTGACATGATGGTAAGCTTCGCACGAGCAATCCTTTTGATTTGTGGCACAGAACCTACTTTCTCTTTTTGTCACAGATTATGGTGTTTGCCGTGGCATTTCCTTAAATTGTTTTGTATTTGGTTTTGTGGGAATATATACAAACTGTTCGAAATCAATAAGAAAAAGAACTTTGCAGTATAATAAATTATGACACTTTGCATGTACATATCATTTGTCAAAAACTAACTTAAACCCTATTCACCTATATGAGAACAGAATTAGGGTGGCATGATTTACATGGGGTGTTGACTTGTATACTAACACAATGGTACACAAATAGGATATGCCTTATAAATAAATCAACTTGTATTCGTGATATAGATGGGGGATTGACTCCTTTTGACAATGTATAACAAAACAATTTATGACATGTAGATATGATGCACATTACATAGATGCATTTGCCTCAGTATTGCATTGACTGTATTTTCTTGTTTTCTTCCAACATATTTATATAGGAACATCTTATTGATGAAAGCTAGGGATGCTTTTGCTTTGACGGCGCATTGTAGCGGAAAGAATGACTGTATATCATTATAGTAGACGAGTTGGTTAGATTTCGTTATCATAGATCGTTTCTTCAATTCACAAGAAAAAGATGAATACCTTGAACACAAGAAATAGAGAAATCTTTGTAGTTTGATTGAAAAGTTCATACCTTCACCCGTAGGTTTACAACGTATGTATACTAGATACTCCCAATGAGTTCTTTAATTCGGTGTCAAGAAATTTTAAAAATTGTGCAAGTACTTCATTTTTTGATCCAAAAATTGCCTGTCTTTTCATATAGGACTAACAATATGGACGGATGGAGTAAAAGATAAGCCTACCATTTGATACGAACAAATTATACTAGAACTAATCCTTAGACTCATGTGCGAAATACAAAGAACCAAACCTTAGACTCCCGTGTCTTACCTTAGACTCCTGTGTCTTACAAAAGAAACTAAAGGATATAAAGAACTTAAGGTTTAGACGTTTGGGCTTAATTCAAAGTACCAACCTTGATAGAAAGAAACAGCTTTGGAACTTTGAAAGACATTTATTCAATATTCTCCTATCATTATTAATCAACTATGTGTCTACTTCATTGAATTGCGACAGTCTAATTTCCTTGGCAAGTCAACAGCAACCTGTTTTGCTTCAGTCTCTCCTTATTTGAAAGAACTTGTCCTCGAGTTAACGATAGGAATTGCGACATCCGAGTTTGTATGATGGTCAAAGTTCGAACAAGTCTTGAACATCGGAAGTCTTGGAGATCGCGAAGTATCCAGAAGATTGACCCCATCAACATTATCATTCATCCCTTTTCAGTAATGGAACAGGACCACCCTTCTTTTGTTTAAGCTTATTATGCTTTTCTGCTACTGTTTTGTAATTTGCAGCAGATTCACTACCATTTGATCAGCAATAATACTCGTATCAGGAAGCATAGGATGTACGTAGACAATTGTCGTATGGATCTATTTGGTACATTAATGTAGTCAAACTCCACCTGGATATTTCTCAATGTGCGATTTAGCACCTTAGCCTAACCAGTAACCATTGGTGTGGGGATGAAAAGTAGTGCTATACCCTAAAGTAGTATGACGTCGTTGCCAGAGTTTCGCAGAAGTGACCATGTAATTTTCTATCAGGTTTGAAACTGTAGTCTTTGGCAAACTATGTGGACGAACTACCTCTCCAAAGAACACTTGAGCGACATGATTGGCATCAGATGTCTCCTTACAAAGGAATGAAATGTCGCCATCTTGGAGATCTGTCAACAACAACGAAGATGGAATCGCACCATCTTGTGTCCTCGAGACATCCTTCAAGTAATGGATGTATTACCGGCCTTACTCAAGGGTCATGCGTGTCTGAGTTGACATGGTTGCATGCATTACGAAGAGTCTGTGTAAAATAGCTTGTTCAGAACATACATGACTTGACGTACACAAAACACCTAGTAGTGTGAGACTCAGAGGTATCTCATTCAAGTCCTGATTTCTAGTGTTGCCAGAAAATAAATAAATCCGCTAATGAACGAAATTTGAAATTAGGAATATATGAAAAAGATATTTGGTGGTTGTATGGAAGTGAATTGATATCTGTTTGTTTATTACCAATATTAGGTGTCTGCGTGGGTGTCGGCTTTCCTTTAGACTGGAGGTACATTTGGTTGCATGGCTTGAACAGCTACCTTTATAGACCATCAACTGGATACTTTGTTTGTCATGAATTGGTGTTTTGCCTTCTGGTGTTGAGGTTGTTTCCCTTCTAACTAAAGACTAACGGCATTTATGCTCAACTTCCACAGGCTGCAGCACTTGCAATGGATGAGTCAATTTTAGATGTTGATCAAGTGGAAAATCTTATAAAATTTTGTCCTACTAAAGAGGAAATGGAACTTCTTAAGGTGATGCAATAATGTAAAGCATCGTGCTCTTGGATATTTGGTATATTTAATAACGTTATTTTGGACATGAGATGGTTTCCTGCTGCATGAACAGTTTTCTTTGGTCCTTTTCCTCTTGTTCTTCTCTTACTTTATGTTGACCTTCTGCTTTATGACTATTTAGGTTTACTCTGGTGACAAGGAGAACCTGGGAAAATGTGAACAGGTCTGTAAACAAGCTTACATGATTTAGTTGTCTAGTGGTAATAAGATTTGAGTGCTTTATAGATCTGATTGTTTGGACAGGAAAAAGTGTTTTAATTTTTGAACTGAATAATTATTATCCACCAAAGTATTTGAATACTCTGAAATTTGATTCGGTCTTGCCTAGTTGTGTTGATGTATCTGGATTCCATGTTCACTTGAGAACTTTTGAGGATTGATTGTTTGTCCCATGTTTTTGCTGAGTTGATGCTCTGCTTATTTGTGGACCCTTCTCTCTTCAGGCCCTCACACACTCTCTTGCATTTTACAGACATAAACATGTTGCATCTTGTACATTTTAATTTGTGTCGCTGATATGTTAGGCTACGAGAAAGAGTCTGTGTGTATATTTTGACTCCTAGTTTTGTATGGACTCCTACTTGCCTTTCGCAACTGTGGCCTGGGCAATCGTTTGGTGAAACTGTTGTGTCTTGGACCTAGGATATAATTCAAGTCCACAATACTTTGTTGTACATGCGGTGTGGTGCTTGAATTGGAATTTGCTATTTGGGAGGAAATAGTAGCTGGCTCCTCTCTAATCAGGGATACAGGGATTGCCTTTTGAATGATGTTGGTAATGTGCCCTCAGTAAAAGTTAAATGATGTTTATCAGGGTTAGCAGAATTGAAGGTAAACGGTGATGAATCAAGGTTTTAAGGCGAATAGTCCCAATGAATAGGCATATAGAACCTAATTTCTGCGTGTTTTCCTGACATATATGCATACATGGGCAGGCCTTGGAGTACATGGGATTGCTTGAGAATATCCTTCTCTAGTACCCAATAGTACACAACATTCGTGAGTTATAAGAAACGACAAGAGATCACAAGTCATGCTTTCTATTTTATGTTTTGATGATGCTTCTATTAGGAACCACTGAACCAGAAGAGATGGAACATAAAACCAATCAGATTTTCGCCTATGGAGGAAATAATGGGTGGAACATGGGATTTAGATGTCAAAATGATGGAATGTACAAAAATCATTGATGGTGTTATGGGATACAATGAGATTTATGATAGCTGTTAAGAATATAAATAATAAAGTTGCCCCTCTCTCTAACAGCTCAAGCTTTTAGATGAGTTAGCGGTTAACAATCTAATATGATATCAGAGCAGGTAATAGATTTTGTGTTCAAACCTCACCGCCTACCTAATGATTAAAATTACAAGTGTTTAGCCCGCTTATGGAGAAGAGCCTGGCTACAAGTGAGGGGGCGTGTTGAGAATATAAATAATAAAGTTGCCCCTCTCTGAAACAGCATAAGCTTTTAGATGAGTTGGTGGTTAACAATCTAACAATAACCATGTGGTATCATGGTTGGGACAATCATGGAGAACTTAGTACTTGTTACACTTGGATGGTAAGTTTGGAAACGTGGGGGATTTTTCCTCTTTGGCAATCAAATAAGAAAATCATGTATCTTGTTTCTGATCACGTATCATATGGTATTGACTCTCGGATATCTTAAGATATTTTACACTCGTAATAATAAATAGAAAAACAATTAGATGTCTAGAATGTTCTTCTGGCAGGTAGGGCAGGGGGTGGAAGATAGGGGTGAGGAGGGAGATGGTGTCTGATGGGGGAGGCAATTGAGGCCAACATTCTGTATCCCTTTTTGTAGCAGTCTATATCAAAATCAATCAAAGGTTTCACCAATTTCCTCGGGCTTCCCTTGCACACGATTTTAGATGATGCATTAAATTTTGTAAATGGAAATCAAGGAAAAAAATGAGGCCAAACAGGGATGGTATGGATGCTTCTCGTGGAAGCAAACTTAGTTGCAAAGGAGTTAGTGAATAGACTGTTTGAGTTTTTGAGTGCTTTGATCTTGTCCTTGCTTCTATTTTCGGGTTCTTTTATATGGATGTTTCATATTGCAATTGCTGAACCATATAACCATGGCTGTTTTGTATTCTTATCCTACGACTTTTTCAATTTTCAGTTCTTGTTGGAGCTGATGAAGGTGCCTAGGGTGGAGTCTAAACTAAGAGTGTTTCTTTTCAAGATTCAGTTTAATACTCAGGTTTGGTAGCTGAAGATTTTGGTGCTACTTCTAGGATATTTTCTTAAGTTAGCATGTGGCCTTAGTTGTCTAGTTGTTGACCTACATTGCAGATTACAGAATTTAAGAAGAATTTGAACTCGGTGAACTCTGCATGTGAAGAGGTATTCCTCTGTAAATAAATAAGCTTTTCATGTGGCTTCTTGATTGTTTACATAATATGGTTTTCTCGATGTACGTAGGTTCGAAATTCCCTCAAACTGAAGGATATCATGAAGAAAATCTTATATTTGGGGAATACATTGAATCAAGGAACTGCAAGAGGTAAATGACCTTTATATGATTAAGAAGTTGGCGTTAATGTTCATCTGTTAGGTCCTGCGGAAATTGAAAGGGTTGTTTTCTTTGTCTTGCTCTAACTAGGGCTTGTATAACACTTTAATTAGGTGTATCCGAGTATATTTGCTCATAAGAAGAACACACACGAGTTTTTTGCCAAAGGGCAATAAGTAGAGCAGAAGAAAAAGATATGAAAGTCCTGATCTTCATGAGAGTCCTTGCCTATGATATTGGTAGACTTAACATTCGGCTGTGCTGATTGTTTTAGGCTTTCTGGTGGCCTATGATGAATTGGAAAGACCGGGTATTAATGCTAGGCACTGATAAGATGGCGCCCCTCTTGACAGAGTAGATTGGGAGTCAGCTAGGGCAACATAGAGTAAAGAGAGTGGCATAGAGGACAAGCCTCAGGAGGGACCGGAACTTCTTGTTTCTGAAGGTGAATCTATGGAATTTGATTAGTCAGGACTCAGGAGTAATCCTAATGTAGGCAGATTTGGTCAGCGAGATGCAGAAAGAGTACTTCTAGATCCATGATGTGTTTTCAAAACCCTTGATTCTTCTTAGCATCTTGGGTTTTGCCGCAAATATTTTTGGCTCTTGAAGGAAATAGTTTACGAAGGCTCAATTGTCCGAAATAGTTCATAGACACAGTTTTGTGAACACCACATCTGCAAAGAGAATCAAATCTGTTTCTGTAAAATAAAAAAACAAATGGAAAACCTTTTGTTTGGTTAATTTTATTTTTTCTCCCAGATGGCGGAAATTCCTTCTACTGCATTCATAGTCATATTATGTAGATTGTGGACATGGACATAATGTGGCTTCTGTCCACAACAGTATAGCTTTAGTTGAATGCTAAGAGGTATCATGTCAGATTCATGTCCTTCGGTCTGTAATTGCTAATCTTAAAAGTGTCAATGATTACTTAATTCCATTTCAGGAACCTGTTTATGGACATGTTTTTAGGAGATCAGATGTATTGGCTTTCAACTTTAGAGCATTAGTGAATGCCAAGAGGAACCATGTCAGATTCATGTCCACCGATTTATAATTAATATTCTTGAAGTGTATGATTACCTGAATCCCTTTCAGGAACTTGTTTATGAACATGTTTTAGGAGACCAGAGGTATTCGGTTTTCACCTTTACATGACTAAATATCTTTACGTGTTGCTTGCTATTCTTGATTCTCTTGCAACACTTTCCAAAGTGAGCTACATCACACTGATGCTTTGGCTCCTAATTTATGTAGAATTTGCGCATCTATTTTAAACAGAAACGGTGTGGTTATACCAGTGGCATAGCATACTATCACATCTTTCAATGAACTTGCCAAAATGTCGTAATTTATCCATTGTCAGGTTCTGCAATTGGATTTAAGATGGACAGTCTTTTAAAACTCACTGATACACGTGCTTCCAACAGCAAGATGACACTGATGCATTATCTTTGCAAGGTAATTCTACCTTTTTTTTCTCTTCTTAGATCATTATTGTCCAATTGAGGTTTTTTGTCCATTCTAACTGTATTAGTTGTTGTAGTGGACCTGTGGTATGTCGTTTTTGTACCAAAAATATAATTTATAAAGCAAGGAATTAACTATTATTCCAAAGAACAATGGTTAAGTCCGAGATCGTCCACGGAGAGTAAAAAGCGGAGTTGTAGTACTTTCGATTTATTTTTAATTTAACTCGGAGAATAAAAGTTGGATTTGTTATTTGATTTAAACTAAAGACTAAACTAGAAAGTGATTAAATGATTTGTAAACAGAAGAGAGGAGGGACTAGGGTTTCTGATTCAGCCTCCCCTTATAGCATAGTTGCTTCAAAACCTAGGGTTTGTATTCAGCATCATACCAGACCACCGTTAGGGTAGTGATCCCTATCGATAATCCCCAAAAATATAACCAAGACTCGTACTCAGTCAGTACAGTCTATCTCAATACAGCACGGATTGTCTCACTGGATTTAACCAACAGCACGACTTGTCTCACATCGTATGGTCTATCTCAAAGCCTATCTCAAAACATGAGAAATCATTGTAAGACGGTGCTTGAAACCATGGATACAAACACATTCGGATATTCGGGAAAATATAAAACTTCATAAAAAGTTATGAATCAACCAAGTCTTACAATCGAGTTGAATATAACATCCTAAACATCTAACAACTATGCTACTTGGAGAGACATCCTCGTTACCCTAGCCTAAGAGATTAGCCGATCATTGAATTGTTGCTCGGAAGCCACAGCAGTGGCACTGTTTGTGCGTCAAGAGAATTGTCCCGCAAAGCAAGACCCTTGTCTCCTTTTATACTAGTTCTGCCGCGTAAAATGAAGGAGAAAAGAATTCCTTCTCCAATTAAACTTATCCCGTATTGGCCCTCATAATTCTAATTAAATTACCCATGGCCTCCACGTTAACTTCCTTCCTTGGGTCCACAAGCCTAGCTTTAATTCTCCAACATTAGCCCATAAGCTTCCGAATTGAATTTGCTTTCTAGGTGGTCCCACCATATGAAATAACTATCAATTTAGCTCTGTTCGCCATTTAATTTCTCCGTAAGCCTGAAACAAGGAAAATGAGTATCAAACTCCAAATAATATAATAATTGGACGTAACAAGCCCAAATGAAGGGGCGTAAATAGGCATATTTCCGCACCTATCAACCTGCAGAAATATATACACAAGTGATGTATATATTCAGTCCGCTGTCATGGGCCCTTAAGTGTTAAAGTTGCATAGCTGTGACTTATGACAAGCTATAGCAGACTTGCCATTTAACATTTTGTGCGGAACAAAATGATGTGGCATTGAGGGCGCTATCTGAGTGATGCATTTTTGGATCCAGACTGCTGCATACCCTTAGATGATGAACACCTCAACAAGGAATCCCTGTTTGGATTTGTAAAGAGATGCCCTAAATGACTGGTATGGTGGATAAATCAGAAAGGAAAGTGAAGATGGTGCTGGAACTCTTATAATTTAAATCAATTTTGTACATATGCACATGTAGGATTGCAAATAGTGCGGAATGTTCATGCATAAATGCAGGTATCTGTTTTTATGTCTTCGTGAGTGCTCCTCCAAACTTGTTGATAGATACTTGTCAAAGGAAAACTTATCTGCTGTCTAGTCTTAGTACTGACCTGTCTTGCAATTCAGGTTCTTGCCTCTAAATCACCATCTCTTTTGGACTTTCATGAGGATCTTATTAGCCTTGAAGCTGCATCAAAGGTTGACATGATATCTCTGTCTCATTGCCGCTGTGGAGTATGTGAGAGAAAATATTAGAAATGTTTCATTTGGGGTTTTCGTCCTTGCAGATTCAGTTGAAGTCATTAGCAGAAGAAATGCAATCTATTATCAAAGGTCTAGAAAAGGTAAAGCTCGAGCTGGTCGCATCGGAAAATGATGGCCCTGTATCTGAAGTTTTTCATAAGGTATCCAACATGTTTTGTAAGTTTTGATTCTGCAACAGAAAATCTTTATGTTCATCGAGTAATAAAAATTTAATTGCTAGTTTGGTTAAGATTTAATTTTCAACTTGAAGTACTTTCTTCAAATTGTGGTAAATAGCACAACATGGAGTATGCCCTTCAAAGGTCTTTCCGTTAGAAGTTTGACCTTTTCTTAGCTATAAAATCTTGTACTCATAAACATCTGGATTCAGTCAAATGTTCAAGTTATCTATATGTGGAAAGTTAAACTTTGTTATTGAGGACTGAGGAGTTAGTTTTTTTCAAGTGCTGATTATTGTGTTTATTTGTAGACGTTGAAGGAGTTCATTGATATTGCTGAGACAGAGGTGGCATCTGTAACAAATATGTACTCCGTGGTGGTAATTTTCTACGTCCATCCATCTGTGTATTATATTTTTATAGCCCCCCTCCCTCTCTCTCTGAACTCTCTGAACTCTTTTATCATTTATCTTGTTGGTGGACAGGGTAGAAATGCAGATGCGCTAGCCCTCTATTTTGGCGAGGACCCTACCCGTTGCCCATTTGAACAAGGTAGGTGCCATTGTTAATTCAATCCCCTTCCTGATCTCATAGGAGTAAGGTTGCCTTCTCTTAGTTTTGGGTTTCACCTTTATGCCATTTGATGCCACTAGGACTGACCAAAAGGTAGCCAATTATGCTTCCTAGTTGAGATGGGAAAATTCAGGAAGGGATCAAGTCCTTCACATTTGCGGATCTATTTAACTAGTAGCATTTCTTTTATCTGGTCTCTAGGCCTGCCCTCTCTAATGCCATTCGGCTTTGATTTGGGGGCATGGTTCTGCAGCAAAACGGGGGCCACTGTTTCAGTGGTATTTTGAGAGCAGGCACTTTGTGCATATTGCCAAAGGTTAGGTCTGTCTCCAATCCTCCCCCGCCCATACCCCTAATGATTGGGGACTACATGGGTTTTGTTGTTGTTGTATTTCTTTTATCTGGTATATTTCGTGTTTACATGATGAGAAAGGTTGCTGTGGCACTAAGAGTTGTGAATTTACAAATTGAACATTTGTCAACTTTCTAAGTTTTGCTTATGTTAACCAATATGAAACTTTGAGTTCATAGTTTGATTTTATTTGGGAAATTGGATTGAAGTTTAACTTGGAAATATATGTTTCTGTTTATTAAAACTTTTATTTCATATTAAATCCAAAAGTAATTATCATTTTAAACCCCAATTTGCTGCTACAATTTCGCATTTCACCTGATCAATCTTGCAATTTCGATTGGTCAAAGTAATCGCTGTGAAGTCTCACTCCAAACCGTTGAATTCACACACTTGAGTTCCTTGCTTGGGTTCTTCCCACGACTTGTGTATTCTGATGCTGCTAAGTCCCAGACCATGGGCAAGATGGTTGATACAATAATAGCCCGACATCGCCGGGGGCTGATGAGGTGACAGGCCACACACACACACAGGGAGGGTTTAACTCCTACAATGTTTTCACGGGTTTTGTTAGCTCAAATATTGAGAGATGGTTTTACCATAGTTGCATTATGGTAGACATGTCAATATAGTACATAGGGATTTGTTTATTGTCACCGCATGTGGAAACTTAGTGTAACACTCGGGAGCATTACTCAGAGAGAGAGAGAGATGGTTTAACTCCTACAATGTTTTCACTGGTTCTGTTAGCTCAAATATTGAGAGATGGTTTTACCATAGTTGCATTATGGTAGACATGTCAATATAGTACATAGGGATTGTGAAACACTTGGGAGCATACTCGAGAGAGAGAGAGAGAGAGAGAGAGAGATGGTTTAATCCTACAATGTTTTCACAGGTTCTGCTAGCTCAAATATTGAGAGATGGGTTTACCATAGTTGCATTATGGTAGACATGTCAATATAGTACGTAGGGATTCGTTTCTTGTCCCCGTATGCGGAAACTTAGTGAAACACTCGGGAGCATTACTCAGCTTTTGTAGGATATCTCAGTGGCTCTTAAATATTTTTCTTTTAGTGTATGTTGCTCTACAGTTCTTGCGATCCATGACTTGTATTCGATGGCTGATTGATTTATTTGATTTTCTGCAGTTACTCTGACCCTCTTAAACTTTGTGAGGTTGTTCCGAAAAGCGCATGAAGAGAACTGTAAACAGGCTGAATTGGAGAAGAAGAAAGTCCAGAACGAGGTTGAAATGGAGAGTCAGAAGGGGGTGAATCTATCGAAGAATAGTGGTAAATAGTTGAGACTGTCTGCTTCAGTCCTAGGTATGGGATTCTGGTTCTTCCATTGAACATCTTGGACCTTGAACTGTGTCCAAGAATGCTTCTTCAAAAGAATGCTAAGGAGCATCCCTCCCTCCAGCATTTGGTGATTATGTTCCCTTCAAGCAGATTCAAGAAAATTAAGGGAAAAGGCTCCTACCTGCAGCTTGCGGAACTTAGGGCTGTGTTTGGATCCTGGATTTGCGAAGGTTAGAATTCTTGCGGTTAAAGAAAAGATGAAGGAAAGTAACAAAAATAACGAAGTGAAATTTTGTCCTTATCACTTTCATTGCTCTTGATGAAGTACATGATCCAAACGCCGCCTAACTTCTCTTTGCCAATGTCAGCTGCACCTGCCGGATCGATCGCCATTTTAGCACTCGAATGTTTGCAGCTGATCTATCTCTCACACGAGATATCACGTGATACACCAGAAATTAACACAATTGCTCAGTGTTTATTGCCACTCTGAATAGAAGGTGGTCTTTTATACGATGCATCTGTGGAACCGACCTTTTCTCGGTTTGTATACAGAAGAGGATTTGGCAACATTGGGCATCCTCCAATTAAATGGAATGGCTTTCAACATTCAAGGGCCTCTTCGCTGCCAGCGTGATTGCCTTTGGAACTGTGAAGCGCAACCCCATAGTACCACTGACATGTACACTGCTCTAACCTTTTATTAACATTCGAATTCGATGATTTTCATCCTAACTAGAAGTAGGATCCTTTTGTATCCTCTCATCGAATTCAAAAAGGAATTGTTGTATAGAGTGATAGGATAGGAAGAGGAAGTAAGAATTGTTGTATAGGGTGATAGGATAAGAAGAGGAAGTAATAGGAAGTAGGAGACAGGTTGTCTCTAGTGCAATTGTACCATAACCACTGCTCAGACCCTTGTTTCCTGTCTCTTGTGCAATTGTAGCATAACCATAATACGCACTGTTGGCTTAGCAACAGCTTTACTCTTCTTTAGTAAATTATTCTCTTTCGTATGACATCAAAGCTTCTCTTCGTTCTCCTCTTGTGCTCTGAACTTTTTGGCAGTTCTGGCTTTTTGCGTGCTAGTTATTGGTGTCTATGGCCAGTTCTTTATGAAGCACAGGAGTTGTAAACCTTCTCTTTCAGTTTATGAGTTCCAAACTGTGCAATTCAAACTGTGTCCACTTAAATAATTTGAGTAAATAAGTCCAGATTAAAAGGCATGAAAAGAATACACATGCAGAAAAGGTGACAATTGACAAAGCTGAAGCAACAATATTACAGTTAAGGTTGAGCCAATAGTCAGAGGGTCTACTACTTCACTGTAGTGGGTCAAATCCGACAACGCAATGGGCCTGACGTTCTGGGTAGCCCATTGTACTGGGGCTCGCACGTGCCGGATGCCCATGGTCCAGGCATTCGGCCCATCTCCTCCAGAAGCCCATTTAGGAAAGCCGACGAGATTTGTGAGCACTGAGCAGCACGTGAAGCCCATTTAGTGAAGCCGATGAGATTTGTGACCAGCAAGTGAAGATGAACCAATGGCTAGCTGGACTTTATGTGGCGTCTTGGTGCCACATATTGGACACATGCCTTTGGCCACTTGCCCACCGAGCATCACGCATGACGTCGCCTACCAAAAACGATTACGGGTGATTTCAGGAGCTTGTGCATAGCACAGACAAACTTGGGAAACAAGTACACTTTACTCTATACAACCTAAGAGATAAACCCCAAAGAGGGTCACTCTGACTACAGCCAGGTGACACTAACTGGTCCCCTATTTTGTAGGTTGTCTAAGGGAAGGAGAGGGCAACTCGAAGGAAGGGATCAGACCCGTTGAGAACCGAGTAAATCACCCCATCACAAAGGTCCACGATCGTTCTAGTGTGAATCAAACAAACATCAAGAGGCTTGTAAAAGAATAATAAAGCAGAGAAATTATCTATACTGTTTTTCGTTATTGAGTTCCTCTAAAAAAAATAATACATCAGAGTAATATATATAATGCGGCTTGTTTTATAGTACCCAGAAAATAGATATTACAACAATGCTCAAGAAATATCTCTTGCAACTCCAGGGGCTTCTTGAAAATCAAACAAAACAATAATTAAACAATGATAGCGGGCAAGAAATCGAATTTAGAACACATCCAGAACCCAAGAAAAAAATGCGAGCCGACACACATCAACAAGAGTCATTCACACCAGCCAGCTTGCGTTGACAATCAGCTTTGTCATTGAATTGCGCAGGTTTGGGCTTCTAATCTCAGGTAAACGAGTGCCTTGCTTATCCTCTGCCATAATGAATTCCAAAAGGACACAATGAACAATGGGTTATAACAAACTAAAGTCATCATTCAGTTGAGGGAATAAAAAATGAAATGTATTGAATACCGAGAAGTCGTTAGTATTATAATCATAAAACGTATCAAGGGAAAAAAAAAAAAAAGAGAGGAAACTGCAACCAAAAATGGCCATGGCATTTCTGAGAAAGATGACATACATATGGTACCCACAAAGGACATATATATAAGGAACACAGGGTAACCACTACAATCATCCTAAAGTTAGACCACTATTGTAAGAATTATGGCAATTCAATGTAGTAAACAAAGTGATCACAATCAGCCATGCATGAATGATGAAACCAATGCCAGAAATTCGTAGGAAAAATTATGACGCAATACCTGATTCGTATCTCTTTCTCGAAGGAGTTCCAATTTTTCTGATGGCCTCCGTCTTGTAAGAGTAGTAAGCTGTAATTAAGCATATACATCAACAATGTGACCACAAAACCATACTCCGGTTCAAGATAAATTATGAAAATGACGTTAACCAAAAGGACAACTTATGAACACGAATACCCAGAAACTGTAGAGCTCAGGATCCCGTGTTGTGGGCATCATCGATTCCAATTCATCAAGTTCCAGGAGTCTCGCCCTATCTGCCCACAAACTCATCATGAAACAGTAGAGCTGATTAAGGAGAGGAGCGAATACAATTGCTCAAGTCAAAAATTATTTACAATTAGTTAATGATTATTGGTAGCAGAATGGTTAGATTTTGAGGGGTACATGGCCCTGCCAGGGCCCACTCTACATAGAACACCGCACACAAGTTCCTCAATTACATGATCATTGGCATTACTCTTTCACTTCATGCTCTGCCGGGTCACCCAGAACAATAATGATAAATGATTAATTAGCATCTATGTTGACTTCGACATACCAAGTTGAGATCCTGATAGTCCAACTAGTATTATAAAAGCAACAAATTGCAAGGTACGCTCCAGACTATCATTAGATTCATCACTTTCAGTCAATCTCTACCTTGTCGTTGCTGTGCTTCTTCTCGAGCTGTCTTCATCCATGATTGAGCATATTCAGCTGCAGCATTGATTACTTCCTGTAACTACGAGCATCCAGAAATTAGTCAGAGGAACCATTACACCGCAGTCAAAAGCATCGACATCATTGTAAAAAAAAAAAACAATACAAACACTCAACCGCGTACTAGATGATTTAAACAAGCAAAAAAAACTCCAGTATAATAGCAAACACAAAACGTGGTAAATCTTTTATTGAACACAAAAAGTACCAAATGCTTGCAGTGTTACACAACACAGGGATACCGGAACACACATAAGCACCCAAAATGCAGAGAGACCAGGCTTTAACATGATTAGGCAATTGGCTATGTCCAGCAGATTTCAATTATCTAGAAGAGGATACAAATCACTCACAATTCCAAACGCCAAAGTGCATACCCAACCCACTCTCAATTGTTTATGATGATTTTAGCCCTATACAATGTTATCAACTTATAGGAGAAGTAATGGAGCTGTTCACTTCCACGCTTGAAGAGATTTTCTCCAAGCTCATTTAAGCTGGAGCATGCTTGATCTTGTCAACAAAGGCTGTGGGTTATCTGAAGGTTGAATTGGAGCCACCATTGATTTCAACACGAGGGAAATCTCCAACATAGTGTTGCCCACTTGGAAGATAATGAAAAAGAAAAGAGGAAGTTGAACGCTAATTAGATGACATCATGACATGCAGGCCTCATGAACCAAGGTAAAGAAAGGCAGAAAAGGTGCAACCAAGATCCTCCCCGTAGGGTTCTGAGGTATACATTCAATAAGACTGTCGGCTTTATTTTTTAGGCCTTGGACGCAGTTTAGGAACATAATATATGGAAGTCAATCTGTAACACATACATCTTCTCTCTGTGTTGTTCCTGCGCTTGGAGATGTATCACGAACCCATTCAATTTCAGCCACGCGATACCTGTATACATAATGGCACACGAAATTAAAGTGAACTTCAAAAGCCAGACAACTGAATTAAATGCCAATAATATGAGAAGCCACCATAATACATAATTGACATTTAAAAGCGCTAATAAACTAACCCATCTTGATCCCAATCCCGTAGAACGCGGAATCTCCTGCGACTTTCAAGCTGCACTTTATTGCACCCATGTTAGACAATCAGAATTAGTGAAGATGAAAAGGAACGTCGTGTTAAGTTATCACTTGTCGCAAAAGTTTAAACTGTTAGGAAAACAGGCCCAACAATATATATTAAGCTAATCCAACACCCTCCTGAATGTGCAACCCCGTCTAGCACATGGAGATTGAAAGAGAAATAGAGTGCGAAGGGGAGAATCAAAACAGGGGACATATGCCAATGGAGAGACTTGAACCCATAACCTACCAAAAACCAACGCTCTAATACCATGTGAAGTAACCAATTGTCCTAGAAGCTCTAACCATTGGGAAATGGAACCAACATCATACTACCAGGAGATCGTAAGGAAAAGAAAGAAAGAAAGAAAAACCCACATGGCCATGTCCCACATAGACCAAAAAAAGAAACCAAACCGACACTAGCACCAGGAGATCATAAGGGTAGCCCGTAGCTTGCAAGGCAAATGGTTTTTTTTGGGAATATCTGTAAAGAAAAGGTGTCCTAATGCCATTTCTTCCATTTGTTGTCAAATGTCTCCAACTTAATGCATTAACCGATTAAATAGTTGTGGGCCACAAAACCAGCCTGCTGAGACAAGAATAATGAATTCCTTTCCTTGAGTCTTTGTTAATGACGCTTCCATTCCTAACTGAATCACTACCTGCATGCTCCTTGTTAGAAGGAGCCTCTCTGCTTAAAATTGTGTATTTGAACAGTGATGGATATCAAAATGGTGCTACTTCAGTGAACAATGAAGAATCAGCAATATGCGAAGTGCCAATTTCCCTCACAAAAACACCTCCTCTCAGAATTTCTATGAAGCACTCACAAATACATTAAATCACATGCACAGGCTCCACAAGCATAAAAAATGTCCTTCTGAAGTACAAACTAAACAAAAACATCCTTGAACATACAGCTTTCAGTTTTGATCACAAATCTGACCACAAAATGGCCAGCGTATAATAATTTAAGAGCGTTCATTGTCCCCACTTCCATACCCGAGTGATAACACGACACCCCCCCCCCCCCCCCCCCCCCCCCCCCCCCCCTCTCTTGCAGTCTTTGAGGTGGGATGTGGGATGTTACAAGCGAAAGTCTATCATATCAGAGTTGAAGGGTATGAAAATTTGATAGGAAGTCCACACTCCCACAACTAGACAAGAAATAAGCAAGAGATTTTCAACAAGGGATGTCGGGTGCAATGGCTTGATTGAGTTCTAAACAGATGTTAAGAATCCACCACCTAAACATTTCTTTCCTGTATTTCAAAAAAGGGCTCTTCCGTTATATAAACCTCGAATAAGCAAGAAAGATACAACGTCAAAAACAGCAGCAAACAGGTTTAGGCTTTACCATTGTCAGGGAGTATATTACATGATACAGGGAACAAACGGTAAACACAAAAAAAAAAAGCAACAAAATTGTTTTGATACTTCACCTCAAGAAAGAAGCGTCCATCTGGAAGTGGTTCACACCTGCAGGCAAAGAAATGAAAAATATTGTCACAAATACGAGATTGAAAATTCTATTTCAAAAGAGTTAGAAGCAGTTCATTTAAAACACCACCTACTCAGTGATCTCCACTTCACATGCAAAATCAGCTATTGAACCTGTTCTAGAATCAGGGATAACCTACAGAACAATATAGAGGTCACAGCCCAGAGTAGTGAGTGAACAATGCACCAACAAACATAAGCTTCAAGAAGAATGCAAACGAATGGACCGTAGACACCTACCATTCCCATGCGGCGATTTCCTTCCATTACTCTCCTGACCTGTAATTCACGTACATAAGAAAACATTGACAATGAGACTACTTTAATCTACACAATGAAGACAAAAAAAAATTGTCTGGTAAACTATGGTTGTGATTAAGTTTGAAATGACTATTAGAGCATAGAGATAAAATGAGGGAGAGTGCCACGCGTGCAACTAAGTTTTTTCTCCGTAAAACAAATTAACAGAAATTAACGGCATTAAGATTGAAACAAGATTAAAACTCGTAATTTCAGTTGAATTTTTATTGTTTAAAAAAAATTGGGTTAAATCTGTTACTACTTACTAGGGTCAAACTCGGGGTTATCATGTGATGTTCCCTCAATGATGTGATGTATCCATATCCATTGACATAGAACAAATATACTACGGAGTACCAATTATCAGCTGAAATTGGAATATGCAACTTTAAATCCTATCTTTTCTTACGGAATGTCAGGGAGTGAAATGTAGGAAAGCACAGATGGTCAATCAGGTGGGGACATTGAACCAAAGGGAACTTGGAAATTTGCAATAGCTTAGCATATCGGCCATCACAACTGAAGCTTTTTATGGCTAACATACTACCTATGTCTTTGCTGAGAGCAAACCACAAGAGAAATGACTCCTGGTTTGCTAACTCTCAGACAATCATAGACAAAGGGCAGTAAGGATATAAAGCGTTGCTGGGTAAAGAAGACGATGACTCCAACAAGAGCGGTTCATTAATTGGCTAATGAGAGGAGTTTCAAACGGTGGGAAACACCAAGCAAGGCAGAGAAGCCTTTGCATATTTTTCACAGAAACAAAACACTAAGGAAATTCTGTCCGCATAGAAGTAATGCCAGTGCCAGTCAACCTGGTTGCCTTTTCGATTTCACTCAGTATTGGCAACATGTTGGAATACAAGTGCAATGCTTCATTGCATAGTTAGAAACTTGTTGCTAACTTTCAATTCATAAAAAATTAAATGTATACACTGACTGCATGTTATGCCGAAAAGCAATGTCACTATAGTATACGGCATACCAACACATATACACTTGTATATGAGAAATAGTCATCGGCAACTCACCATAAGTCTATAGCGGGGCTCAAATATGTTGAGATGAAGCTTCTGGCAAGGTAGGACAACATCCATGACAAAAAGAGGCATAAAATCACCACCAGGGTTTGTCAAACTTTCATTCTCCAGCTTCCTTTCATCATACTCCTCAGGGAAGGTTTTTTTGATAATGTTGTTCAGTGTGAAACTGTTGAACCAAGCTATGTTATACACTATAAACAAATAAGTTAACAAATACTCAGAGTACATCATTCGAAACATTGAAAATACAAATTAGGCAAAAGCATAACTCAGAAGGAGCATAGGATTGCCATTCCCTCCAAATGAACAGGGTAGCATGTAAAACTTGGCCAAACTTAAATTGACTCTTGAGAAAGATGTTGAGTAATGCATGTTCCTTTCCTTCCACTTTGTGTTTCCTCTATGGATCAACATTAAGTCAGGTGAATGAAACTCAAATCTCAAAACCAAAACCAAAATCGCAATGCACTAACGTTACAATGATGGTGGGATGAATTCCTGCTTCTGGACCAACTACACATGCTCTAATGTCACATTGCTGAGACAAGGATGATAAATAACTACAAACGGTTTGACATCTAAAAAAAAAAACTACGAATGTAGGCAGCTCACCTGATAGCACATGTTCTTGGACTAATAAACAGAACAGTTCGGCACAATGGACATCTATTACCTGGCAATTTCAATTCAAAGTCAGAATGGTGAAGTAGGGAAAATGATCCACATAAAATATACGATCTAACAGATAAAAATGTATTGTCTCTGTATGTGTTTACAGCAGAAAATCACCTCGATCCATGGATTGAAACAAACATGAACGACAAAAAGTATGTCCACAAGGAGTTGTAACAGGTTCATACAGTAACTTCAGGCAAACAGTGCAATCAAAATCATCAGTACGCTCAGGTTTCCCATGGCCTCTACTCCCAATTGTGCTCGCAGTTGTTCTCTCCAAATCCTTAAGAGGATCACTACAAATCACCACAATCAAATATTGAGAACGAACTTAGGATGTGGGACACATGGCCGTTGGGTATATGTAACTACTCATAGTCATATTTTAAGAATTACTACCTCGTAGGATCAACATGGAGACCTGAAAGAATGACATCCCGGGCTAGCTCATATTTTTCTAACTGCCAATTGAAATGAAGGTAGAATCAGAAGCCTAATAACCACCTAGAAAATATCATATAGAAAATGGGAGGCAATCCTAAACTTGAAATTACTTTGCCAGCACATAAGCATTTAGTGCACTTGACAAAATAACCATTTGTAGTGATTACTGAGCTGAAATAAAGACAATGAAGCACGGAAATTACTAACCCCCATTCCCATCCATAGTGAGATCAAATAAAGACATGCGAGTTTGAGAAAAAACCAGAGTTTATTGAATCCACTGTAGCAGAAGTAAAGAACATGCAAGAGTTTTGAAACCATGATATTTTACATCTTACTCTATTAGGATTTAGGATGGTGGGAGTTGAAATACACGATAACACTATTACCATAATGAGTGCACTGGCCTTCAAAATATACGATTTTGTTGAGTCACCTCGAAAGTTCATCACCTTCTCAGCATCCTTCAATGCAAGCTGAGAGATGGTTGTTAAGAGCAAATTTAGTAATACATGCAACAGCCATCAAATGTGGAGGGCAACATTTTAAACCAACCAAACAAAAAAAACATCAAGAGATACCTCAGCATGTATGGTAGGATCCAATCCACTCAGTGGACTGTATTCAGAAACTGATGGAGCTCTGTGTCTCAGAAATTGGCAAATCCTGGTTGAAGTTCAAGAAATACAAATTGTTATCAGGCGAAAATCTATACAGCAATAAAAAGAAAATTTATAAGAATTCAGACTCATTGGAATGATGGAGGACTATGGAACAATAACTAATCAAAACATAACCACGACAAAATGTGCAACCTTAGATAAGCAGCACATCGGTTACTGAGAATGACAGGATCACCTGGCTTAACAGAATTAGCTCTTGAATAACAATTGATTGCCTGCACATGAAAAACAAACAGACTATTACAGATATATCAGTGGCACAAGAAATTGGTGTGATATTGAAAAACAAAAGTCACTCTGAGACGTGTCTTGTGGAAAAGTACAGAAGAAGACAATCCTAAACTTACACCTTTCCTCGTGAAAATAAAAACCCAACACAGTCAATAAGTAGCTGCACTAGAAAAGGTATAATTCTACATCACTAAGAATGAAGCTACCCCAAAAATTCCAAGCCCCTCCACCGCATCATGATCCAACAAATTTCAAGGAATCTAAGAACTATATGATCCTCCCCAGGAAAACAGGGAACTTATGTACCACTCAATTATTTACTCCATTTAATCAGAAAAAAATCCAAGAACCCAGTAAGTCCAGTCATATGCGTCCAAAATCCAACTACATATATATACATACGCTAAATAGTAACCTCTTCTCCGTGTATAGTATATAGTCAAACAATTTATGAGTGTTAGAAGCTATAGAAATTAAAATAAAAGGTACTACATTGAAATAGTCCCAATTAGCTCAACAACATCTATTTTCTGAAACTCATTCTAACTTTCAAATCATATGAAACAGCAACTATTAAAATTCCCTAAATACCAAAGATAAGGAAATAAATTACAGGTCGAAGGGGAATGGAATACGATTAAGATTACATGTAGAAAACGGGGGAAGAAAAGCCAAGGAGAACTAAAACAGCCAACACCATTTAAGAACAGGAACCAAAAGCAGATGATTCATGAGTCATGACTGAACAAAGAGTAAGAGAACAACCTCTTCGAAGCGATTCTCTCGGAATGCTTGGTTCCCAATCTTCATAAGATCAGAAACATGACGAATTCGCTCTGACGACAATGAAGACTCCCCTTCATTCGCCTGCATTTCAAATCATACTCCCATATAAATATAAAACATACCTTCAAAGATTCAACAAATTCCTCCACACTCAACAAGCAACGACAAAAAAAACTAGGGAAAATTACGGACACATTATTTCTCAGTCTCAACTGAGAAAATTTCTCATTGCTTTAGACTTACTACCTCCGTCCAAAAAGTTTGTTCGGTCAGCAAAACAAGAACTTAAAGTTAATCCATCGTTGTTGACAAAAATTCAACCTTTCTACTGCTAGTAACTAAATATCAATGAGTTCTTGTAATTTATCAATTAAGCTAGAATTTTTCTTGAAAAAAAATGTATTTTTTAAGTCCTCGTTTGGCAGACTCGTCTTGTCCGGGACGGAGGAGCTACAAAACCAAAAGAAAAACTTTTGGCGTCGTTTTTTTTTGGTAAGTAACTTCTGGCGTCTTGATGGTGAGTGTGAAGTTTTCTTTGTTGAAAATAACTTCTCTGTATAGAACCCGACCGTGTGTTCAAAAAACTCAGTCTCTCGTATAAGAATGCATTCGAAAGGGAGATACGATTTCGCTTTGCGTGAGGCTACATTTTATCGGAAACGAACGTCGAAGGAAAAACAAACTCACCTCGACGAAGTCTTCGACGTCTTCGAGCAATTCCGAGCTCAATTCCGTCGGTGAAGCTTCCCCGGCCATTTACAGGAGAGAGAGAGGGAGATGAGACAGAGAATCGGAGAATTTAGGACGCTGCAATGGGAGGAGGAAGGTGAAGGAAAGCATTCGTGTTCTTCCCTGCAGCCGCGATTGCATATACGGACCATATGCTTTTTCGTGTTCTCTCTCTCTCTCTCCACTGTTTCTCTCTCTTCCTATATCTACTCATTTCCTTGTCCAGAAAAAGAAAACTTTGTCTGCGGTCCGCCTTTGAATGAAAGAAGTAGTTCGTGTGATCGAAGCCGTCCGAAAATATTTTCACTGAATATATCTTTTTTATTAATGAACTAAATTTGCCAAAAGGTATATAACTTTACGTAAATTTGGATTATCGATGTAAATAACTGTGACTGAATTATAGTCTAAGAAAATGACTTGTGTATAATGGTTGACGGGTGGTTGAATTTGACCGATACTACACGTATTAGGAAATTGATGGGGTAAGGGAGAGTAATGGAATAGTGGATATTCCGGATGGAGAAAGTATATGTATGCATCTATTAACCACACTTCACTTATCTGTACGTAGGCTCCACTTTGTATGGACCGCATATTTCTATGTGCAATTCTACATAAACGTGAGAAGAGTGCGGTTGCTCACCATGTCGATATAATCACAAGAGTGTATGGCCATACGGGTGGGTACTTCGGGGCTAGTTTTGACTTTTTAGCTTTATTTATTTGATTTGTTTCTCTTTTTTTGGATCGGACAAAACTTTCCACAACAGGCTACGTAGACCCCAAAGAAAAATCTTTTCGAGGCAGAGACATAAGATTAGGGGAAGACATTTTTTTGTGGGGCCCGAAACATTTTAGGGCCCACCTTGGGTCCCACAAAAATTAAAAAAAATATTCATAAATTTAAAATTAATATTTTATGAGATCTTGAAAAAAATCAACTCCAAGGTAAGTTTTATTTCTTGATTTGTAGGGGCGAAACTGTGCAGTTGGGCAGTTTCGCCCCTACAAATCAAGAAATAATACTTATCGATATCCGTTGGAGTTAAATTTTTACATGGCCCCATAAAAAATTAATTTAAAATTTAGGGATTTTTTTCTATATTTTTCCTGGATCCCACAAAAAATGTAGTGGATGATGTAATATATGTAGCATCCCTCTAGTCGCCTTCCCGTTTAGTTTTAGTTGTTTTGGTCCATTTCGGACAGAAACAAGTGATAGGATTCATTCATTTTATGGTATTTGTCGAGAAGAATATTCATGGTGAAAATCATTTTGATCGGACTTCATTTTGCTAGAAAAAAACAAATTGTATTTGTGCGAGGGAAAAAAAGAAAGCCAAATATGAATTGAAACTTCGGAAGTCTTTTATTTCTCTTTCTTTCTTGCGCAGATGCAATCATCTAGCAAACCAAAAACTAGACGGGACTGAAAGTTAAAAATTGGACAGAAAACTCTCCCCTAGAAAGTTATAACTTAGAACATTCGCTCTAGTTATTCCCAAGTCGATGTAACAGCGGTTGCATATTTGGAGAGTAAATAAGATATTTACAATTGTTCCATGATATCAAAGTTGAACACATCTTAATTTTCAGAAAATAGTGGTGCAAGGTCACAATTTATTTTGTTCTTTGCTTTCACTTTTTTTTTTTTTTGGGATCAAAATTCGTTTTACTATTGAATAATTCGTTTCAAACTCTTTTTCTAGTGTCACGAACTCAGTGGCAGATGCAAATTAGCCCGGGTACTCTGTTATAGATAAATAAATAAATAAAACCTCACGGGTGGACGTGGGGGGCGAGCGGGATGGACCCCCTCAACTTTAGCCAGTGCCTCATGGCCTCGCATAATTTTTGGTAATTCGGCTTTCAAACCCGACTATTATCACTCGAGCTAATCTACCAGTCTAAAACAGTGGACAAAATCTGCAGCCGAAGCCCAACTCTGAACACTACACAAAAGCTCTACCGATGAACCAAGAGTCTAAACCGGGACCGGGCACAATGGGTCCCAGATACGGCCCCATTTCGGCTTCAAAAAGGGACACAGCTCGTTCATTTTGTTATGCTCGTCAAATATTCTAATACAAGCTGGGAAGCAAGAAATCAAACAGGTCGGACGTTGTTTTTTACATGAAGAAAAATGCGTTAGTATGGGGAAAAAAATTAACAGCCGGTATGATTTAGTATGAAGTAAACGTCAAAAGAAATGTGTGGGAATTAAAAAGATTATCAATGTCCAATCAATTTGAATCAACCGAATAATATTTATTCATTGTAACATTTTTGACACCCTAACAAACCAAATCCTAACAACTAATATAACACGATTCATCACGAGGAAAAGATGTGCCGAAATTGCATTGAATCAACAGAAAGACATCGCCATTTTGTGAAATTCGGAAACTAAACTTTGTAGGGCCTCGCGATGGAAGGAACATATGCCTGAAGCAAAAATTGGATTAATTACGATGGACAAGAGATCTCTTCATAATTACTCTCTCCGTCCCAATTTACTTGTCCCAGTTCTATTCTAACTGGATAAAAAAACTAGTTATATCTTTAAATTGGTAATAAATTTTATATCCAATATGAATCTTGTTTGATAGATCTTGATTTGTTCTATAATACAATATTTTTAAAATCACCTAAAATATTATAAATTACAAGATATAATCAATAAAAAAATGGCACAAACTTTTAAAAGTGACAATTAAATTGGGATAGAGGGAGTATTTCCAGACAGGGCTAATATGTAGTAATGGAAGTCATTATATATATGTAAGAAAAAAAATAATGGAAGTCATTATTTATAGTTATTCTAAGGAGAAATGACAATATGAAAATTATTTTTGTTGGTGTCAAAATTCTGGTGCTCAAAAGACTTATACTAGGTACAGTGTACAAAACTTTTATGAACCGGAAAAAATAAGTTTTGACATTAAGGGGGTGTTTGGGAGCTTAATTTTTGACTTTTCATTTTCAATTTTTTGCCTTTTTGACTTATTGAATTATGGTCAGAATGTATTTTGTATTTGGTAGAGTGTTTGGATGATATGTGCCGAATGCATTTTACAGTATGAATAGTGTTTGGGAGATATGGGATGAAAATGAATTATTGATTGTCTTTTTACTATATTGCCCTGGTTATCAACCCACTTCTATTTTCCATCAACCAAATCGTAATAAATTTTCTCTCACAGATCTCAAACTCCACCACTGCCCTCCCTCGCCAATCTCCGATCCACCACAACCCCACCCAATAACTCCCCTCACCATCATCACCCCATTAGCTTCTAACCAGACCCTAGCTCTCACCAATTCAACAATTTTACTGCTGAATAGACCCATTTTTTTAGATCTAATAATAATGCGCATAAAAGTCAGGCCTTTGGGCATTGAATTTGTGGGTTTTCAGATTTAACAGAAATGGCGATGGGGAATAGGACGAGTTTGTGCTATTTGTGGATGAACTTGAAGGGACAGAGACACACTGAAGAGACGCATAGCGTTCGTGCTCCGTCGTCGAGTTCTTCGCCGTCGACTTCAGGTGAAGGGGCTCTGGCAGATTATTGACAAATTAAGGAGAGGGTATGGGAGTCTTTTGGACCAACTGGTGAACGAAAATGGGAAAAGGAGAATGGGAAAAGCTCCTCTTCCCCTCTTTTTCACTTCTCTTCTCCATTGTTCAAATCAGAGAACTCATTCTTATGGAATGAGTTTTGGATTTCTCAGCCAAACATCCAAAACAGGAAAAGGGAAAAATGAGAATGGGAAAATGAGCCTTCCAAACAGGCCCTAAATAAATAATAATCATGAGTGATTGCCAATTTGCCACCACTTGATGTTACATTCAGCCAACTAGACTACAGACAGAAGGGTAAAATAAAATATTGCATCTCTCAGTGCTACAAAGGCTGAACACCGAACAAATCCGTCAAATCTCTTGGGGATTCTCCAATCTAAAAGATGGAGTAGAAGAAAAAAAGAACCTTTCTACGACCACGGATCTTGGACCAACGGCAACGTGAGATTCATCTGTATGGAAAATTCGAGCCGTCCGATCTTATAATGCACCTATAGCGAAAATTTGAGCCATTCAATCTTGTAATCTGAATGAAAAATGGAAAGATTGGATTAAGGATTTATGCATATCGGATTAAGCTGATTTTTCACACGATCACTCAATTTTTTAAAATAAAATTATGGAACGGCTTAGATTTTTCGTGCGGAACTCATAGTGAGCCATGTGTGGCTGTTGGTTCAAGGTCGGTGAAGCCACCGTCGATGTCCATAGCATTTTTGAGATAAAAAAATACCCACCATATTTGCAGTTGCACATGTTACATCTGAGGGTTTGAAGGAGACCATAACATTTTCGAGAAAAACACCTCCACAATATTTGCAGTTGCACATGTTTTACATCCGAGGGTTTGAAGGCGCCAAACCGTTGACTCTAGGCTTTCTTTTTTTCTGGGTAATTTTGACTCTAGGCTTGTTTTCCATTGGTTCAATTTATTTATTTTAGGTATACAGTGTCGGCTTGTCCGCACCTCAAACTAATATCTTGAGCCATTTTTACAGCCCGTCACGTATATACGTGAGATGAGCTGATCCCAAGAGTTGCTAGCAAGGAGAATTGGACATGAGATGTTATGATGGAGCAAACGCCTAATGCAGTGTTTTCCATTCGATCAATCTGCCAAGCAAAAGAGTTAGGAGGATTCCCTTGATCTCTTCCCCCAGCCTACCTCTTCTCCTTTTCTGGGCACAGCTCATAAATCAGTACCTCCTTTAAAAGTTAGAGATAAAAACCAAACAGGAATCGTATGCAATGTGCAAAAATTGCCCTTATCGCCACGCATCTGGCTTAACAAAGGTTGGCCAACCATCCATTTGTTCGTGCTAGTAGAACATAAAACCAGGGCTCTACTGTTTAGAATCTCATGTCCTTTTAGTAGCACCAGATCGTCTATACCAAAAGTGTCTGTACTTCTGTTTCCGTGCATTTTCAGCCACAGAATTGCACAATAGTATAAGGAATTCTAACATTAGAGCCTTGAAAATATGCACGGGAACAGAGGTACAAAGGTTTTCTTGGTACAAGCTTTGACCTACATTTTCTCTGTGGAAACAGTTTAGAGAACTCTGCAAGAACCATTCATGCAGTTGGAGGGAAATACACAATGGTAATGGAAATACGGTGACAGTTGAAGGAAAATTTTGGTCTAGCGTAAATGTGAGCCAACCTCAATTTTGAGTCCATACCAAGAGGGCAACGCTCTTCCTTAATCGATAAGGATGGATGGATTCTCTTACCGACAAGGTCAAAGGGTTGCGGCCTTGGTACATTAGCAGTTGAAACTCAGTGATCATCATAACCTCATAAAAGTATTCTACTTTGTGATAGCATTAGTGGAACTTCTTCAATATGGCAAGCTAACAATCTAAATCGTTGCGAAGAGAAGACGTGACGCATCTAAGGGGTACAATGACCAACCCAATAAAATGATTGTACGAGCGTGACATTTCTACAAGAGAATACTTGGAAATCGGTGCAAGAATATCGGCATCGATCAATAACACTCAAGCAAAAAGCTTCCCCAGTAAATTTGCGGGAGCTGTTGAAAACCGGATCAATTGTAAAACAAGCATACAGATATGATATGAAGGACCTTTACATTGATTTTCAGTACTTCAGAATTTGGTCCATCAATGTGCTAAACAACGATTGAGCAGATCACAGAGAAATTGCAATTTGGATGAGTTCATATTGCAATGTGTTTGCAGTATGAGATTCGGACTCGTTACTCAGAATGGAACGCACCTCGCGGGTAAGGGGACTAAGGAGATGCGAGACTCGGCCAAAACACCTTGAATACCTTGAGTCAAGGCACGGTTCGTGAAGTGCTACTTAGGCTCCTAAACTGCGCACCTCACGCTGAGGCGCATGAGGGATGAGCCTCACTATCCTATTCCAGACTCATTCAAAGTCTCAGCTCGGTCGTCGATTTATAAGGATTACAAGTTCGATTAGTTCACAAGATTGAATGGCCAATTCTCCTCCGGACCTTCGATTCGAAACAATTGAATCGTGTGAAGTAAAAGGGCTCAGTCGCGAGCCCTAGCTGCACAATTCTAGGTACTTCATAGTTTATGCAACTCGTGTCACTCTAATGAAGCGTGTGCCTCGCCTGATGGCTGATGCCTCTCGCCTCGTGCAAAACCTCCAAGGGGCCGTGACGCCTCAGTGCGCCTAGAGCTTTTTACGACACTGATTTGGATTAGTATCCAAATGCTTACAAGACAAAACTAGGGAAAGCTATAGACAAGTGAAATGCTATTAAGCCGCACGAGTCACGGGAATTAAACTCTCTACAAAAAGGTGGGGCAAGATTACCCGCCTATAATCCCAGACCGCTTTGTAGGGCTGCAAGCAAGTTGAGCCAAGGTTTGAAGTGTCCGAGCTTGGCTCTTCAAAACTATCATAGAGCTTAGCCAATTGAGCTTGAGCTCGGCTCTTTTAGCATTGAGGTGCTCATGCTCGATTCGTTTACTAAACACGCCTCCATTAATAAGCCGAGTCTCTACAAATGATCCGAGATTTTATAAAGGAGCCGAGTTACAACTAACAACTCAACTTGTTTACTGAACGAGCTAGAAACTCGAGCTTGACTCATTTGCTAACGAGCCGAGTCTAGCCCATAACGAGCCGAGTCTCGAGCTGATTGCAAACAGCTCGGTTCGTTTTGCAACCCTACCACTTAATTTGCGTAAGAATGTTCAGAACGTATAATCTTCCTGATTGATCAGAAATGCCAGTTTACAAGGAAAGAATAACAGCCATAAAAAAAACAGGGTCGACAAATCTTATTCCTTTTTGAGATTAAACTGTAACTCAACAAAAGAATTCTGCTCAAGTGAAATACAAAGAAACAGAAAAAGAAGAAAAACTTACATTGAATTGTTGCCGAGTTTAAAATCTTTGTATCAGCTGAAAAAAATACAGTACCTACCAGGGTTTTAAATCGCGGTATCGGAAAACATAATAGTATCGGTGGTGAACCGTTTCGGCTTGGTGGCATGTAAGTAAATAACGGTAACAAAGGTCCGAACTTCAGTTACGTAACGGCCGATTCAATGCGCAACGGCCTTTATTTAAAACCCTGGTACCTACTAAATCATCACCCATTCACTATGAGATTACTCCTTTCTAGCTCCGAGGCTTGCGAGTTTCGTGCACCGAACGCTGCGGGATGCCAAACTGATCTACAAACTCCAAGGGATTAACAGTTTCATTCCTGAACCTCTTGATCTTGGGGCTCAACAAGCCTCTATGCCTGAACCCATACAGATTGAGAACTTGGTTATCAGCAAAATTGTACGCCCTCTCGATGCTGCTCAGGCACGTCTTGACCGGGTAATCCCCGAAGCTCCCGCAAGACTTACAGCCCACAAAATGGGTCACGAACGGCCGCCTCTTGTCGCCCAACCCCGGATCGTTCTTGTCGATCATCTCTTCGTACCCCTCCACCAACTCGCCCCAGAAACCGTGCAAGTAGTAGGAATTCTCCAGAAACACCTTGTCCTCCCACTCTCCCCGCTTCGAAACCAGCAGGTATATCAGCGCGGACTGGTCGTCCGCTTCGAAATCTGCCGGCCTGCCCTTCAGATTCGCCGTCAGGACCTTCCCCGCCTCCTCCCTGATGGGCCCTTTCAGCCCCATTGGAGCCCAGGCATCGAGCAAATCCAGAGACCACTGGCAGTTCCTCAGCAGGAAACTCCCGGTGCTCAAGGCAATCCAGTCTTTCTTATCGTACAACAGATCAGGGTACCCGTGAACCACCAAGTTGCTGCCGGCGTATTTCCCGATTGGTATCTCGAATGACATGTCCGTAAACAGGGCATCGCTGTCCATCCACCAAATCCACTCGACTTCCGGGTGAGACAGCATCAGGTTCCTGATCACGGGCAGTTTCGACCAGCACCCATTTAGCTCGTTGTCCAAATGGACCATGTTGTACACGATTTCGATCCCATGTAGCCTGCAGTAATCGATCTTGTTCTTGATTGATTTCAACAGATAGTGATCCCCAATTGGGTTATCACACGGCTTGGGTGGCGAGCCAGTGACGAGTAAGATCCTGGGCTTGCCTTGGATGTGTGAGGGGAAGCTCGGGTTTTGTTGGAGCCAGGTGCTTCGGTCGGTATCCCATGTGGTGACCTTGGCACCGAGAATGTAGGTGTGGTAAGTGCTGGAGTTGTAAGTGCCCGGGAGGGGGTCGTCGAGGTCGTCGGGTTCGGTGTCGGACCGGAGGTGGGCGAGGAGGCGGTTGGTCTCCTCGAGGAGGTTCTGGCGGACGGCGTCGGTCTCTGCGGAAGAGGAGCCGCCGAGGTTGATGCCGATGTAGCCGCGGAGGACCACGATGGTGATGAAGCCGCAGAGGATGGTGACCTTGATGTTGTTGAGCGTTTTCCGGAGCTGCTGGCCGCGGGGGATAATGGGTCCTCTTCTCGGGCCGCCGTCGCTGCTTGCGCGCTTCTGAGCTATCTCCTGGCCCATTTCCTACCCAACACACACCCACGCTCTCTCAATCTTGTTACGGCGCTATACTTTCTGATCGGCAAAAAAAGATTTTATTAACCCGAAAAACACAAATTACAACGAGTTAAAAGGACATCTAAGAGTTAAAACTCGAAAGGGTTCTTGTCATGGCTATGGCCTTTGGCTAAGAGATCAGAGAAGAAGAGAGAATGTAAAACCTTAACTTGGTAACGGTGACAATGGAGTCACCGTGGTGGGTGAGCTGTATCCGGAAGAGAGAGAGAGAGAGAGAGAGAGAGAGAGAGAGAGAGAGAGAGAGAGAGGTTTGCGTGGGGATGGGGGAAAGGAAGATACATAGAAGAAGGAGAAGAAGAGAAGTGGATGCGCCAACTGATTTGGGCGATGTGTTACCAACCGTTTTTTAAATAATTTATGCTATAGTCAACGGGAATGGAGGCCATGCTTCTTTTTCGTATAGAACACAGCTTCTATGCAGACTGCGGTGTGCGGTTCGCCATGCCCGGATCTCTGATCAATGATCTGATCCGTTCATCTTAAAAGGCTTGTCAAAATATGATGTTCACGCAAAAATTGAAGTTGATCGAGAATCTGTAACCACCTCGTCGGAATACTTTAGTCATGTAGACAAATGATTAGAACTTGTCCATTTCTCCATATAAAAGCGTTTTGATGAGGTAGTTGCAGGTGTCCGATCAAATTGAATTTTTTAGCGTGGATATTCTATTAGACAATTCCTACAATATAAACGGTTCGGGTCGACGAGTAGAGGTTGGGGGATGTGTCGAACAACGCACTACAGTTTCAAAGAGGTCTGCAAAAAAACTGTGTCTGTTTAATATAAATTTTGTATAAATAAATTTAGTTGGAATATTTTTGAGGAAAAACTTCTTAAGGCTTACCAATCAAGCTTGAATAAGTTATTAATTGCTTTCCAGTTTATGATATTAAAATATATACTATTTGTGATCGGCTTGATTAATGTTCATTTGAAATCAATTTATTCGATATACCAACCAACTATATATTTTTTTAAAGAATTTGTGTATTTTTCACATGAATCTCAAATAAATCATTAATTGTTCGGATTATTTATCAGTCTTACTCCATGGAATTGAACGATTCAGTGTGACAATTAATTAATTATAAGATAAATTCGTTTTAAAACTAAAGAGTTTTTTTTTTTGGAAGAAAATTATATTCTACCCTATCCCAGGGAAAAGAGGAGTAGGGGTTGGGTTTGAATCCTAGCCAAACGAATTTATTACTTCAAAGTGCCCATTACCTAATGTCCCGATCTACAAATTGAGCTAGGAAGCAACTTCGATTGAAATTTAGTTATTGTAATCTTTGACATGATATATATTTTCAACTAGCACCGAAAAATAAACGATTCTGACAATCGAAATGGGATTTGAAAAGAGTCCACACATGATTTAAGACCCCAACCCTGTGAATGTGACCCTTGGTTTACGGGCATGTTCTTTGCACGTCCGGATTTAACAAGTACCAATGCCATCTCTTGAGTCATTCTATACTGGCTATGGCCATCTAGAATTTGGTTGGATGGGGATGATACATAGAATGAATGATTTCCCAAACTTCATGTGTCCGGGCCAGCTTCCACATGCCTCAATTAATTCGGAAGACCAATCTCACCGTCCACTTATGGGGGGTCTTAATCGAAACTAGAGCCAGCTTACACACATTTAGACTAATCTTAGAGAACAAATTTCACCGCTCACTTGCTGGAGTTTCAATCAAAGCAAGAACTTATGAACTGACTCCACAGAAGTTGTTAGCACTTTCCCAAATCCTCGGGGTTGTACAGGGTAAGCTCCTCTTTCCCAAGTCTGCTTCTACCAAAGAACATTGCTTAAAAACTTTTAACTTACCTCATTCATTCTCCTTGGCAGACAAAAGGAAATGCGGGCGAGGGCCACGATCAGTGGGGACTTCAGAATTTTATCATGATAGGAAAGGAAGTGCGGGCAAGGGCCATGGCTTGCCAGTGCCACCGAAGGAACTGCGGGCAAGAGCCACGGCCACCACCGACTCTAGGATTTTATCATCATAGAGTCATTCACAAATGTAAATGCCATTTTACTAGATTAATGAACAATCGATCACCTATTTTTAACATAGCACATATCAAAGGCTTAATTCCCGTTCCGATTTATTTTCTTTTTCTTAAAGTTTTCTTTTTTCAATTTTAATATAATGAAAATGAATTTTTTTTGTACCATATAAAAGATCTCAATGAGATTTATCAAATAAGGTCCATATTAGTAGAAAAATCATTTGCGTAAATGCATAATTTTTGTACTTGAAATTACTTTCTTTTTCAAAAAATACTTTTTTCAGAAACCGGAATACCACCTTAATTAACTACAAAATTTCTCGTCTAACCAGTTAGTCGAGATGCATGCAAGCTAGTCCAAACACCTGAGTTATTAAAAAAAATATGTGAGCGTTTATAATTGTATTAAATGGATTTTCATATTTTAGAATCATCATTACATACATAATACCGTCAATATTGTTGACAGTACCGAACTTCCTTTTCAATATTAATTATTTGTGGCCAAGAGATCGTTCAATAATTGATTGGTTTCCCACTTGGTCACACAACTCCTAATTAAATCTAGTTTATAGCCTTTTTAAGACTTGATGGCGAAAATACCCTAACGTGTTGCGCACCATGATGGGTCAAAGCCATATTTTAATGGGATGATTTTTGTATTGCAATAATTTTTTAGTATCGTAATAGTCATAAAAACCATTTCATGGGATCAATCGGAGAAATTATGTAGTCGTCCCGGAGCACTACCGCGTGGTATTTCAGTGTCTTTTCTCACCACACATTGGTGTGTAAGTCGCATACATTGTGATGGAGCCCACACCGTGTAGCGGGAAAGGGCTTCAGAGCACTGTTACACTGTTGTCAATGATTTTTCCATTGAGGCCTAGGGGTTAGAAAAGTCCACGCCGGTATTGAAGGAAAAGCATTGGAGACTGGAAGTGGGAGAGCACTGAGCTGGAGAAATACATACGTGATTTAAAATATAAGCCATTTGCCTAGTTGATTCCTTGCTTTCATGTGCTGCTCATGTGCCTCTCTCTCTCTCTCTCTCTCTCTCTCTCTCTCTCTCTCTCTCTCTCTCTCTCTGTATTTGGCACTTCTAGTATCACCCCTATGTTGAAAATGGCCTATATTGCATGGTTTTTTCACCTGTGATTTAGTTGCGAACGCAGCTACCTACGGTGAGTTGAGCCCTAGACACTCTGAATACGCATTGAAAAATGCATAGGCTAGTCGAGCTCGGCTAGTCTAGGTTTTATGGAGCTCGACTTAGCTAGACTCTTTGAATATAAACGAACCAAGCTTTTTAAGTCGCGTTCGAAAAAGGAAAGGAAAAACCTGAGTTGACATTTTGCCCATTGGATTCCAATCCATCTCTATGACCTCAGAGACAATTGAGGTCATATTAGTTACTAGTACTAAACTGCATCAATCTCCATAATTTCGATTAACTTAAAGTTTTAAACTAATAACCAATGCTGTAGATTCCTGCCTACAGTTCTACTTGGATCGCATTTTCGGAGCTGCAGATGGAACTTTTCTCCAATGCAATAGTTGGTAGAGGATCGCTTATTCCTTGATCAGTTATACGTTGGAGAACTTGGTATTAGTTATTCGCTCACAATAAGACCAACCAGCCAAACATGACACCAGGTCCGGTCCTGACTTTTTCGAGGCTCTAAGCGGTATTTGAAAATAGGGTCTCTTATACGTTGATATATTAATTAGTTGTTCCATAAAAGAAGCACATTCTTGTTGTGGTTCGGTGGCCAAATTGTTGTATCACCTCATGGTCCCCTAAGGTTGTGAGTTGGATCCTCAAAATTGTCATTTTGAAGACGAGGTTCAAACTCGTGACTCCACACTTATTTCGTGCCCACCTACCAGTGTACCACATTAACTTACTTCTATAATACTTCACATTCATAACATTTAATATATTCTACAATTTTGGGGCTCAATTATTAGGCCAAAAACTAAAGACCCCTAAGCAGTCGTCTGATGGGCCTACGCCTATAACCGGATTTGCATGAACAACATCCATCCTTTTCGACACTAGAACCCTGTGACCATCTACATAGTCTGCGATCAGACCTCTGACCTCTGGTATTCCCCCCTACGGGGGCATTTAGCTTTCGGATATTAACATAGCTATTGATATGAAGTTGCAAACATCCATTTTCCAGCCATGACATAGGAGGAGGAAGGTATAAACTACTATAAAGCAACGAAAAAGCTATCCGGTAACCCCTATTTAGTCTATACAGATCCAATTGGATGTGTGATGAGTTTTTAAAAATTATTTATGAAAAAGATAATATAGTAGAGAGTAGTAGTATTATTTAGGTAGAAGGCCATGAAGGAGCTCCACGTTAATATGACTTTTATTGAGGAAGATTAAAAAGTATTTGGTTTGAACGAGATACAGTATTAAAAGAGAAGATAAAATAGTATTTAATTTGGAGGAGAATAAATTAGGGGAAATAATTTGACATTAGGGATTGACGGAGGTTAGGCGATTATAACCCAAACACGTGGAGTGCCGGAGAATTTTGCAACCTTGTTTTGACTGAGGAAATTATTTGACGGTGGGGATTGGTGGAGGTTAGGCGATTATAACCCAAACGCATTTGTTTGGGTTATAATCGCCTAACCGCACGTGCTTTGTTTGGGTTATAATCGCCTAACCGCATTTGTTTGGGTTATACTCCGTTTCAGGAAATTATTTGACGGTGGGTCTCCAGATTGGTGGAGTGTTAGGTCGATCTATTTAACCTTAAACACTGTATAATAGTAATTGAGATCTATCAATAAGCCTATACCGTACACGAAATTCATTATAGTTTGGGATATACTTAATTTGCATGCCTGAACACGTCATTTGTTTGGGTTATAATCGCCTAACCGCACGTGCTTTGGTTATAATCGCCTAACCTCCACCAATCCCCACCGTAAAATAATTTCCTTAGTCAAAACAATTTACATCCTAATCGTCCGTTTTACTCGCACCAGAGCTCTCCACCGTGGACCCTCAAACTACCGGAAATATTATCCTCCTCTTCCTCAAATCAAATCCCCACCTGAGAATCATCGCCGATACATTCAGACCTCGACCAGTCTTCCAAATTCGTGGTGTTATGCGTAAAATTCGTGGTGTTATGGTACGCAATCTCTCTCTCTCTCTCTCTCTCTCTCTCTCTCTCTGTATATATATATGGTGGTATACGAGTTTATACCTCCATCGCATTTACGAGTGACTTATAAAGAATCTGTGGTTTTAACAGATCTACATGGGTTCGCCTTATTCTTTTCCTTAATTTTTGTTCGGGAAATGTGAGGAAAAGAGGGAGCTTTATGCTTCGTGTAGTCACATCAAAATTGGGGATTTTTGTGTTTTAGGGCATCAATTCGTATACATCAACTCCTCTCCCAAGGTGCTAATCGAAATGTTCTAACAATAGTGACTTTCGCCTGGAAAAAAAAGATAAACTCACATTGTCACATGACATGGGTTCCGGGAAAGAAAGATTGATTTCTTGGAAGGTTTTTTTTTTTTTGTTGCGTATGAACTCCTTTTGAATTTTAGGGTTGTGTGTAGATATACTGGAGTGGTGTTTTAATCATTCTCTGTGCCTTATAGAGAACGTGGGAACCATAAGGCAAGCACAGTGACAAAATCGATTTCAAGGACTCGTGGCAGGTGAAAATATTACCACTGTAGTGTTTTTTAGTACATAGCTACCAGTATGGTTGTATTCAAGATGATTGAGGAAATAAACTCCAGACACCCAGACACTCATATTGTCACTACAGAGTGCAGAGTTGAATTGGGTGTTATTTCAAATTAAAATTCTGTATCACTTGTGGTCTACTTCCTATCTTAGTGTTCTAAAAGTCGCCAAGCGTTGGTCGGGCGGAAGAGGAATGCCTAGTGTCTAGAGGCCAACTAGTCAGCCGGTTAGCTCCCAAGCTGGCCGACTAGTCGGTGCCTAAGTGCTAGGCGAGGGTCCAATGACCTATTTTTATCTATGCGTTTGACCCCCGCCCAACGCTTAGGCGCCGACTCGTCCGATTTTTAGAAATTAGTAACTTTTCCAAATGTAATGAAGAGAACTAAACATGTTACACATTGACTGTTCTAGATTAGGGCAACATAATATTTTAACTAGGAATCATATAGTACCAGTAGTCACAGGAGTATGGTCTAACTAAAGAAGTTATACAAGTTCATGTAAGTGAAGCTAAATGCTTGAGAGAAGTTTTGTTACATTCAGTTGTTTAAGTTCATTATTAATACAGTCATACGGATGATGTGTGACTCGTGATTGTGTGTTCTGGGTTCTCAAAAAAGTTTAACTTAGAAAGATTGATGAAGTTTCTTAATTGCATTAAGTACATGCTTGCTTGTTTTATCTGATCTATTAAGTTGGCTCTGCCTATGTCTGCAAATTTTTGAAAATTATGACTTGTGGCATTTTATCTCTATACTGTTTGATCAGTTCATCTTGAACCCTTGGCTGGCAGCTATAGCCACCAACATGACTGATATCTGTTATCACTCTAGACCTTCCATCCAGATTTTCATCTGGAAGAATGTCCACAATTTGGACGTGTGAACCCAGTCTAATTTGACCACTTATTCTTACTGTTAAATCTGATCATGTTCCTATTCTCTTAGGTTCCGTTTGTTTGGAAGTAAAATGTTTTCTGGTGTAAAGTTTTTCCATGTAAAATGATTTTGCAAAAAACAAAAGTTCCTGGTGTTTGGTTGATGATTGATAGTTGTAAAATGATGTATATATATGTATGTACATATGTATTTCATACAAAATTTTGTTGTCTTTGATGAGAAAGCAAAGGGTTAGATCATAGGTGGATGTGATTGGGGCTGTAGAAGAGCTCTGTACAATGACACCAAGTTCAGAAAATGACTTACCACCTTTTCAAGAAAAAAAACATTTTCAAACATATGCAGTAAAATGTTTTACGTGGTAAAATATTTTCCTTTCTTTTGGCCAACCAAACACCAAAAAATAATTAAAACATTTTCCAGGAAAATATTTTACACCCAAACAAACATAGCCTTAGTCTTGTGTCAGTTTGTGCTTACTTTACTTCTCTTATTACCCTCCTTAGTGGGGATGTATACCTGGCATTTCAGAGGCTTACAGAGCCTCTAGAAAATGAATAAAAGATAAATGGCTAGGTTTAATGCACTTGCTTTTCTATTCTGTTTTATCTAGTATTATTTACTTTCCATTTTTTAAATCTCTTTTACACTTGCTTGGGGCAGAGTGTTATATTTTCTGTCAAGTAGAAGTTATGTTCATGACATTGTAGATTTATAACTGAATTAAAGTTGGGCAAGATGGGAAAACATGATTTTTTTGGTTTCCATTGATGCCATTCTGTGACTTTTTTGATAGGTACCCCTTAAGGCCATGCTTACTCTTCATAGGATGGCTTTGGTTCAGCGTCTCAGTGCGAGCTGGGTCCCAGGCAGCAGATTATTTAGCACCCAAGGTGCAACAACTGCTAGCACCCCACAGCCTCCCCCACCTCCCCCTCCTCCTGAGAAAACCCATTTTGGTGGCCTGAAGGATGAAGACCGCATTTTCACCAATGTATATGGTTTGCATGATCCTTTTCTTAAAGGGGCCATGAAACGGGGTGACTGGTATAGAACCAAAGACCTAGTACTCAAGGGTGCTGATTGGATCGTTAATGAAATGAAGAAGTCTGGCTTACGTGGACGCGGTGGTGCTGGTTTTCCATCGGGTCTCAAATGGTCCTTCATGCCAAAAGTGTCTGACGGACGCCCTTCTTTTCTTGTTGTTAATGCTGATGAAAGTGAACCCGGAACTTGTAAAGATAGGGAAATAATGCGTCACGATCCACACAAACTACTAGAAGGATGCCTAATAGCCGGGGTGGGAATGAGGGCTACTGCTGCTTATATCTACATCAGGGGTGAGTATGTTAATGAACGCAAGAACCTTGAGAAGGCCCTGAAAGAAGCTTATGAATCAGGACTGTTGGGAAAAAATGCATGTGGATCTGGTTACGATTTTGACGTGCATATCCACTATGGTGCCGGCGCCTATATCTGTGGTGAAGAGACAGCACTTTTGGAAAGCCTTGAGGGGAAACAAGGGAAGCCCAGATTGAAGCCTCCTTTCCCAGCAAATGCAGGGCTATACGGTTGTCCCACTACTGTTACAAATGTCGAAACGGTTGCTGTTTCTCCTACCATTTTAAGGCGTGGGCCAGAGTGGTTTGCTAGTTTTGGCAGGAAGAACAACGCAGGTACAAAGCTATTTTGTGTATCGGGTCATGTGAACAAACCGTGCACCGTTGAAGAGGAGATGAGTATTCCATTGAAAGAGCTGATAGAGAGGCACTGTGGGGGTGTTAGAGGTGGATGGGACAATTTACTTGCAGTAATACCGGGGGGTTCATCTGTGCCGTTGATTCCTAAGGACATATGTGATGATGTGATGATGGACTACGATGCACTCAAGGCTGTCCAATCAGGATTAGGGACTGCGGCTGTGATCGTGATGGACAAGTCAACTGACGTTGTGGACGCAATCTCGAGGCTGTCTTATTTTTACAAGCATGAGAGTTGTGGTCAGTGTACGCCTTGTAGGGAAGGTACGGGGTGGCTTTGGATGATTATGGAGAGGTTGAAAGTTGGAAACGCTAAGTTGGAAGAGATTGACATGCTTCAGGAGGTGACAAAACAGATTGAAGGGCATACCATATGTGCGCTGGGTGATGCTGCTGCTTGGCCTGTTCAGGGTCTTATTAGGCATTTCAGGCCAGAGCTTGAGAGGAGGATTAGGGAGCGTGCAGAGAGGGAGTTACTGGAGGCTGCTGCTTGAGTTTTGAATTCAGGTTTGTTTGTGCACCCTTTTTGGCTTTTAGTTCTCGCATTGTGAGTATTTGCTACCACTCCCAAGGATCAGGCCCGGCCCTGAGATTTCCGAGGCCCTAGGCGGGATTTAAAAATGGGGCCTCCCATTTTAAGTATATATATTTGTTGTTTTGACAAATGAAACAAATCAGCCTTGTAGTTGAGTGGCAAAGCTGCTGTACTCTCTTTAGAACTATTAGGTCGAGAGTTCGAAACTCCATAACGTTGCTTGAAAGCCTTTTCTTTCAAAGATGTTCAAAAATTTTACATTAAACTTGCACAGACCAGGAGTTGAACACGCAACCACTCGCTCCTTATGCACGTGCAATTGACCGCTGAACCGCAGTAGGCTATTTGTGAAATAGTTCACTTAAATAATATTTAACATAATCTGTTATTTGGGGGCCCAATTATTCAGCCCAAACGGGGAGGCCCTAGGCGGCCGCCTGGTGGGCCTGTGCCCAGGGCCGGCCCTGCCAAGGATCTAGCCACGCGCACCGTTCTCAAGAAGTGAACCAAACTAAATCTTGTGTCCCAATCAAGGGGAGTCAGCTACAAAACCGTTTTTTCGCCATTCTGCTTTGTCAGGGGCCTTATAATCAATTAGACCTATTGCCTTAATTTCCTTTGTACAATGCATCCTGGGTTAATTTAGGCCATTCTGCTAGCGTTGGGTAGCATTTCCACTAGCTCTAATGATAGCTCTTATTGTTGAATGACTTTCCCTAATAACAGTCCCCTACAAATGTATGGTGGAACTTGCCCCCGGGGTATTTGGAGGACTTGTTTCAACATTTACAACTGCAGTGTCTTTGAAACTAGCTAATTTCGCAGTAACATATAAAACCATCCAAGTATTTGAGGGCAGATTACAATTGAACTGAAAAACCAATTTTCTCGAAAATCAACATGGAATAAACGAGCCTGTGTAACAAGACTGAGCGAAAACTGAAAACAATGTTTATGGTTTTCCCAAGTAGGTATAGTTTGTTGCCCAACTAAGAGCCTTGTGCATTGGCAAAATGGCAACAGCCTTTGGAGATGTAAGTTGTAACTTGTCTCGCGCACGCCTGTGCGCGCACACACAACAGACACAACACACAAGTCTGAGAATCGTATAGATGTACCATGTTTATTTGTTCATTCAATGGACGTCAACAATCTACCCATTCCTGATTTACGGCAATTCTCGGTCTGTTTTCTGGTATGTAGGGAAACACCTTTGGTGCTGGATTGTAGAATAAAGAAGGGGAAAGGGAATACTCCAAACATTAGAATTGACTCAGGCAGCTGGCTGTCCTAGTGAGTGGCACGTTTATTTTTATGATTTTGTATCAATAATGATTGCACCAGAGATGCGGTAACTCCTTCCCAATTTGTGTGGGTCTTGAATTTTTATTGTCAATTCTTCTATTTGAGCCATGAGGACACGCTACTGACAGTTTGAATAAAATTGCTTAATGTATCTCTATTTCCTCAATAAAACAAAAATGCCATGTTCATGTTTGAGATTGAATTTGAAGGAAATGAGTTCACGAGGCGAGGGAAAAACCAACACCATCATAATCAGAAATGTGTTGAATAGCAACAATTGGTTTATTAGATCTTCTGTAGTGAAACGGAGGGATGTGTGAGTTGTTAACCTTACGAATTCTGAGAAAGCCCACCACATGTTCTGAAAATCCCAGGGATAGGTATTTATGACAAGTTTTTGAGCGTTATATTATGTTCTAATTATAGGATGGTTTTATAATTTTAAAAGTTTTTATTTAATAGGTTAGTTATCTAACCATAGATTAGCTGTCTCCTATCTCCAGGTTTTTTAATATCTAATTTGTCTTTTTGAGGAGGCATAAACAACAGTAATATTTTTATTTTTGATCCGCAAACAACAGTAATATTGAAAACACAAAGGAGTATGGGGGGTTGTGGGCGGGGTTAGAACCCTAACTGCTGCTATAAACCCATCACAGATTGGCAGCGCGAGAAAAGAATGATCCTATTTGACCATTGCACATCCCTAAAACCAGGGAACGGAATAATTGAGAATCTCGACTAAGTGCCAATCTGCTAAAATTGTTAGAGTAGTGATAAATTCAAAAACAAAGGGAAGAATAGGAGCTGTCTTAAAGAGAGAAGAGATTCAACCGTGTCGCAACCAACAAGAGGAGGGTCATAGGGATGGCAATGGGATGAGTTGGAGTTGGATTTATAGTCCCCGTCCCACCATGTTCCTTTTTTGGGGCGGAGTCAGAGAAGGAAAATCAGAGAGATGGTAGAATTGGGGATTATCAGGTCCTCATTCACCGTTGTAAGGAATTAATTAGGTTTATTAATTCAATTGTTCTGGTATTGTATTCGTGTGGCAAACCAGAGAGGTGTGAACTGTGTGTGCAATGTAGAAAGAGAGAGAACCAGAGGCGTGAGTCGAGTAAAAAAACTGTTGGTGTGCTCCTCCAGGGAGTTTTTGTAGTACTATTGTGAATAGAGCAAATTTTCTCCCAATCTAGTGTGTGCGTGTTCGGTTTTGATAGTACTGTATAACTTAAAGATATTCTGAAAAAATTGTCTGTTCATTCAAACGTAAAATGTACATAATTAATGATGTCTATTGAATAGAATATCGAGTTGAAAAGAATAACCTCCAAATCTACATCATACATTAATCAAAGTACCCTTTTAATTGAGAAAAAAAAAAAAAAGGGTACAAGGACAGATGTTGGTTCTGGCGAGTTGGTTATTCTTTTTAGTAGTAGTAATTTTTTTAGTAAAATGAAAATGTATTTTCCCAAGGGTTCGAGTTCTTATTGTTATCGATCCTAAACATTTTTCCATCTAATAGGTCTCCATAAACATACAATGGTGACACATCATGTGGTATCCGAAATAGGGGCACGCTAGAAATGGTCAAAAAAGCATTCGTGTGTAAAAAAGTACAATGGACGCCAGAAATGGTATCTAAATATTTTTAGAATTGGTTATTGTTAATGTTAAATAACTATAACAAAATCTTATTGTAAAGAAGTACAATGAAAAGCTATTTAGTCTAAGTTATGTGGATAGACTTCTTGTGCAACTCGCGCACGGTTGTATTGTACCTTCTTTTTTCTTTTCCTTTTTTTGAACTGCAGAAACTTCGACTGTATTGTACTTGATACATGGGCAGCCGCTATTCGCAGCCCGCAATTTTCTCCGTACTATGTTAAATTTGCTGTAGGCTATCATAAGATGTAGAAGCTGACCTTTTTTTTTCTCCATTACAGTACCTTGACAGCCTGGTCAGGTGAATGAAAACAACATGAACCAACATGCCGAAAGAGTTATCCTGCATTGTTCCTTAAGCTTCCTTGCTTGCCAGAGACCAAATTCCCGATTCTCCCAGCGTACCTAAACTCTTGGTTAGCACGAACAAGATAGAGGCACATTTATCAAATTCCTAATCGAGCAGTTCAACCAGTAATATGAACTTAAAACGACAGTATTCATTTGCCAAAAGTTTGGAAAACATCGCAATGAGACTTAAGCAATGTAATCCCACCACATAAGAGAAGAACAAATTCAGATTCCATGTGCACACGCATTTTCCCAGTTTCATCATAGGAGCCAATACGCTGTACAATCAGATGAGCACTACAAGAAGACCATTTTCTATTTCTTTAAACCACACGCGTAACACTCTAGCTTTCAAATTTTAATTTTTTGGGTCTTAATTGTGACGAAGGCAAGGCACAGGATCTAGTGACTACACAGGTCTCCAAAACCCAAACCCAAATGCAACTGACAATAGTTTTGCGACAAGGAGAAAAGCTAGGCTTTATATCCTCTCAAATAATAACCCTTTTGAGGTGGTTTATACCTGCATGGCACTTCAGCAAATGATTAATGGAGTTTTTGGTCCAGAACGTGACCAAACTTACTGCTTCGAAGTTCTGAACCTAGCATATCCACGTTTCAATAAACGTATGGGAACTGGATCGTTAATGAACAACCCAACGTCCAAAAACGATTGCAATAACACAATAGGAAGAGGTGTGCTCAAAGTAAAGCATGAAATCTGACAAAAGTTTCTTTCCTGCATTTGCACGCTCTTATTGCTCAGGATGATGGCATTTTAGAATGCTAATGTACCAGAAAATGCATAAAGTTCAGCCTAGCAGAAACTATTTTCATCGTCGCTATACATGATATCCCTACATAGGACCATGAATTAGCAAACAAACACGCCCAACTATGTCAGCAGGATGAAAGAAACAGGAACTGAGGAAAGGAATGCGTTCAGGGATTCCGTTGATCATACTAACATCAACATGCTTGTTTTGAGATCTTAAACTGCAGAAAGCTGTGAAGACTAATCCCTTCGTTTACAACAACAAAAAAAAAATGACATTCTTCGGTTATCGATGAAAACATGACATTTTCTTGAAGAGTCAGCATACGAGACTCAATATCCTAGTATAAATAAAACACCATTAGAAAAATGCTAAGAAGAGTGAAGCTCAATGAAAGAGCAACAATGAGGAAGATGTCAAATATCAATTAAGTACGCGAAGCATTTATTTTGTTCTTTTTTTCCTTTTACCCTTGTAATTCTTTCTGATAGTCTTTGCTACGCGGGGTTTGGTTCTAGGTGTGTGGTCGACGAGGTTAACTTCTTCCTTCACCTTCCTCACTGGCTTAAACACCTCAGTGATTGACGGGTCCAACACATTTCTTGAACACTGAAGAGTGACGCCCGTTGTCGTTGCCTCCTCCCATAGCTCTCTGCCCTTCTCAAACTCTCCTCCTCTACAAAGCTTTGGTATAAGCAAATCATAAACAGGCCCATAGCCACCTAAAAAGCTTTTCTTCATTTTCTCAAACAGCTCAAGAGCATAATTCACCCTTTCAACTCCACACAGAATGCCAATTAGGTCATAATAAAACTTTCGTTCGGGCACCAACCCGTCCTCTATCATCTTCTCGACTATTTGCTTACCTTTCCCAAATCTACCTGTCAAATATAGGACTCTTGCAACAAGATGATAGCTAACCCAATCAGGAGAACAACCTGAACTCCTCATTATATCGAGAATTTGAAGAGATTCTTTGACCCTTCGTGTCCTACACAAACAAGAGAGTAATATGTTATAACTCACTGAGGTGGGGCTAATCTGATAAGACCTCATTTCAATCATCACATTCAAAGCTTCAGGAACAAGACCCGACGGATTCGATTTCAAATTTCGCTCACAAAGGCATCTGAGGAATGTATTATAGCAAAAGAGGTCTGGCGTAAAACCAAGAGACTTCATCTCTTTGATAATTTTCCGTGCTTCCTTAACATTCTCCTTCTCCGACCACCCATAAAGTAGACTTCTATAAATCAAAGGCTCTGCACCTGAAATCTTGTTTTTATGGTGGGAAACAACCCCTTCAGCCCTCCTAGCATGCCCTTTGGAGCAAAGGGCACTAACAATAGCTGTGACTGTATCTCTATCTTGTGGGCAGTTGAACTTGTCCAAGTTCTTGAAAATCCCTAATGCCTCTTCCTCCCTACCCATTTTAACTAATGCCTCAGCTACAACACTAAATGTGTAAGTCTCCATCTTCCGACCTTCCTTGCCAAGATCCGATGTTAGTATCTCCATCGCCCTATAGTCCTTATTCTCTGCAAACACCCGAATCACATGGTTATAATCCGCGTCTTCCAGCTTATCATCTAAATTTTTGTGTGACCATAAGAAGAACCTTAACAGTCTCCTAGTGGGCGCTTCATTTTTACAAGAATCAATGACTTGGGTAACAAGTGATGACGTGAGAGGAATGGTAAATCTATCAAGACTCACTTCCAGTTCATCTAAACCCCCAAAGCTCCTACAAACAACACTACATAGCTCTTCGATATCTGTATGCAAATGAGTTGGTGGCATTGTGCAGTAGAGGGACGGAAAAAGTTGCGTGGGCTTCCGGGCACTGATAGTTTGCAGCCGCGTCAAATTTCGCCATGTCGGTTTCCGTAAGAATAGCATCTCTTCCAAAGAAACTCAGTGAACAAGTCATGCAATTGACAACTTAACATGAAAAGTACAAGAACTTTGGAAAACCCACAGAACTAGCACATTGTCTGGGGAATTTTATCAAACAGATGGTGTGACCCCTGATAAAGCGCTTGAATTTCTTGCTTTCTTTTGCTTGTTTCTTCACACCGAACAAGAATAGGAACAAGCAAGCGTCTGTTGTGCGATTGCTCGCGCAAGAATCTTCTTTGGTCCAACGACCAGCAAGTAGACTACACTGCACAGCAACCCAGATAATATCGCATGTCCGACTCCAAAACAAACAAAATCCTGGCTGCGTTGTCCGAAAAATGGGGTTAGGTTAAAAAAGATGTCCAATCGGTAGGAGTTTACTCCAATCCCATTTTCCAAGAAAAATTAAGCACGTGGTCTTGGAGCACCGTCACGTAATGGCCTCACACCTTTACTACTAATCACATTGATTCCACGGAAATGTATGAATAAAGGTGATGAGGCACTAAGTAGCGTTGCCCCAAAACCATTGAATAATCACTCATTTTCCAGTTGTCCATTTTTTTAGAAATTCAAATTATTACCCTTTTGCCTGTTTAATCTTGAATTTAAGTGACAAGTCTACTTGAATTGAAGAACAATTTTGAAAGTTTAAGCTTCTTTTTGTCATAATTTTTAAGGTTAAATATCGTTCATCTTGACAGAACGATTAGAACGAATCGAAAAGGTATAAATATATAGATCGGTGTTGAAACAAGTTCATTTAAAACGACAAATTAAACAGAAAAAATAGTTGTTCGATATTTTTTTTGTCTTTAGTAAAAAAAAATTCTTTTGGTCATAATTTTTTACTTTTCGGACTCCTCTCATCGAGACGTAGGATTAATTCTAAAAATAACACAAATCTAACAAAAATATAAAAAAGACGAACAAAACACACAAAATGAAAAAACAAAAAAATTGTTTACAAAAACCCACCCAAGCCATAATAAATCTTTAATTTTTCAATGAGATGATAGAGTATTTACCTTACCATGGGAAAAACTTTACATTGGGTTAGTTTTAAAAAAAGTTGTACCAGTTAAGTCACTAGAGTTCGAGCTGAAGGTAGGATTAATCCATTGATATGTTTTTATCTCAATTACAAATTTGCTCAGTGTTCCTATGTTAAAATTAAAAGAAAGGGCAAATTTGTTCTCTGGATTGAGAGGTAAATCAAAATGTACTCATAATCTCATACTGTATTACAGAACTGGAAATCTCATGTACTCGAAGGACTTTGTTATTCAGGCATGCTAGTTTTCCCTCCAGTATCATCCTCTTGACTTTTGAAACCACAGATACAAAAGTAGCATGCCTTCTCTGGGAAGAATATTTCGAAAATTCAGCGTAACCCGGCCGGAAATCCACACCTGCAGATCAGAATCTTTATTGCATGGCTCCAGAATTCCACTGGGTATCGCGTGCAGTGAGTTTGTGCCATCTTGTACTCGATGAAGTGAGTTGACTGATTGCACTGTAATTTGGAAATCGCACGATGTAGACCCTTCCAATCCCGCAGAACACGGTGTGGTTCAAAGATCAAATGGAAAGTATTCTCTAAAATCAAGATCGCCAGATAACTACTACTTCGCTAGCAGAATGTGGAGTACTTTTACAGCACAGGGGGAGTCAACAATAGCTTTACCACTGGGAAGGGAAAATCTCAATAGTGTTCATAATTAGCATATTGAAGCATCATTCCTCAGGCTCTTCCTCATACTCCTCTTCTTCATCGTCATCAAAATCACCTGAAGTAGGTTGTCCGTTAAGATCCACATTTATCCCATTTTTCTTTCTCACAAACTGACCACGTACACGAGGCCTTCTTTCGGCTAGCCGTTTTCTGTTAACATACCTAATCTTCTTGTCGAAACAACGTTCTTTCCTCTTCTGCCTAAACTTCATTAAGGCCGCCTCTCTCCTATCAACTTTACCTACTTTTACTTCCGCGACAGATGAACTTCCATACGATGGTGGCCATGGGTGGGTAGTGGGCATTTGACCCGGTTGCATGCACACGCCATATGGGTAATATGGGAATGGTGCCATATGAGGAGGGCACTGGGGCATATGGCCATATTGAGGAAGCATAGCAGTTGTGGCATGGTTTGGCAAATCTTGGAGGTTATTTTGGTAAAGTTGTGCCGGTGACATCATAACTTGATTCATTACGCCTGGTACAAAATACGGATAAGGATGAGGATGAAAACCTGAGACATCCCTTTGATGAGAGTCATTGCCCGGATGCATCTGGACCTGAGAGAACTCTTCCATTTTTGAGTCTCTTTGCTGTTGAAATTCTGTGAATACTGGAGGAGTCGAGGACCTCTCCATAGAAAGAGAATCAGGAATACTGCTACTGCTTGGAAAGTCATCTCCTTGGGGTTGGGTCTCGTGTTCCTCTCCGTTTTCACAACCTCGAGTATCATTGCGCACTTGTCCAACCCATGGGTAAAGTTTGCTATCAGTTATCCCGGAGTCCAAAGTAACTTTTTCACTATCCGGGGCCACCTCTTGAGTATAGCTTTTGGGCATGCTTAATTTAACATAAGTGAAGAAGGCGGATGACTCGCCTATTCTCAGTTCACTCTTCTTTGGACCTGATGCAAATTGTCCTGAAAAAGTAACACAATTTTCTATAAGCTCTATTGCAGGCAATGATGAAAAAAGGTGTAAGATGCACCCCATGTATCAAGTCCGAGATTCCTAATGTGAAATTGGATATGAAGCAAGTAGAAAGCGGCTAGACATGATGTATGGATACACAATTTGCTGTGGCAGGGGTTGTTTGCTCTGCAATAATCTGCTTTTTAAAAAGGGGTTGTTTGCTCTGTAATAATCTGCTTTTTAAGCAAAAGAATACGTTGCGCATGCAAATAACATTAAAAGAAACAACAGAAAATTGACACTATGCTAATTCAGAAGGAGTCACTGCCAACATGAAGTTCAGTTTCACCCAAATTTACTAATTTAGTAAGCAACCTGAAACATCTCCTCCACGAATATCAAATATGCCACCAGGGCACCACATACTAATTGGGCAAGTAATTTTGCTTTATCCATGCAGGAGATGAAAAGGCCAACTCCCAGCACGAGCAGTTTTTACAAATTTCATAAACTTTCAAGCTGAATATATAGGATGCAACTTGGAGATTCAGAAACTCAGCCATGCATATTCCACAAGATTCTGGTGCTTATGCAAAATATAGCAGTGAAAAACCAATTCACTTTGCTTCCAATGCAAATAATGTACAAATAATCCAAGAAAATGGAGCACACCAAATAGAAAGATACTATGAAATTGAAGATGTTCCTTATAGAATTGTGATCTAACCAGTACAAATACTCATAAAATCACGATTACAATTTCTGGAACACTAATATTAAGAGATTGACAACCATCATTCCATTATTGTTGGACATGCACAACACACCACATGCAAAGAAGCTGATGCAGAAGTGTGAGGAGTGCTCACCTGTTCGGTGGTCACTAATTCCAGGCACATCAGGCCGATAATCCAGTGAATCCTTACATGGAGGCTCTAAGGGAGCAGCAGCAGTAGCAGCATTACACTGGAAATGTAAATACACAAAGAGAACAAACACGTAAGAACATAAAAGGGCTTAGGTTGGGCAATTCAATCACAAATTATATAATTGCTTTAGGACATACAACAGCTACATAATAACACTAGCTTTAAATCAGTTCACAGATGGAAACAGCACCCATAGCATATAGCTGGTTTGTTCAACTCTGCAAGTCTTATACTTAATCTACTGTAGTGTCGAACATTATTTAATCATAACACACTAAATACAATAAAATCCAGTTTGACGCATTGAGATCAAAGAGATATCCAATAACTCTCCATCAAGTTCACTCCAAATAGCTGAGGCAATTTCTAGTCACTACTAGCTTGCCTACAAGCTTTCTTTCCTGGCTTGTCTGGAATATGAGCTGCAGCAGCAGCAGCAGCAGCAGCCACTAGATCTTCTATTAAAGAGAGCTACGTTGTAGTGTTTTCATATACTGTATGATATTCCAGAGCATCCAACAATTGAGAATCTTAGTTACCTTTTACTCATCCACACCATGAGCTGTCACAGTCGTTTGACTCATTTACAAATCAGATCTCATAGACTTCCATTGTTGGGAAAATGATGAGGAGTGAAATAAACACCTTCACTAAATCTGAACTGAATGATAAAGAGAAGTATATACAAAAGAATCTGAAAGCTGGAAGCAAGATATATAACAAGCCTCTTAAGGCAATAAAATGTAGAAACTTCCGGACTCTCAACCAACATGAAGTTACTCTTTCTATCCTGCAAATACAGCGCATAGCATTCATATCTTAGATTTCAAAACTCAAATTCAGGTTACAAACCTCAAAAACTTCCACCTTGACCGGTTTAGGTGCTGTAAATATTTGACACGTAAATGAAATTCTCTTAATTCATCATCCTTGAAAAAGGAAAAGAAGAACTTTCAGATTCTAGGTGACACTAGAGAACTAAGAAGTTCATTTATTGTGATTGGTGACATAGTAACCCCAAATACCACATGTAATGTCACGAGGTAAGGTGTTCAACACTGGCAGTACGATAATTTTTCCATGAATTAAGCAATTCCCCAGCCAGAGAAGAAATTAGAATGGAGTTCCCTTTTTTCTCCTCTGTAGTGAAACTCTACTATTTTTATTTGGAAAAAAAAAATGTTTGTTAAATGATGTACACCAACTTATCCATGTATACTTTTCCATGCATTAGTCCTTATCCATAGCATTCCTTACTATTTCACCTTTGTTAGCAGTAGCCAGTATGTCAAAAGGAGGAGAATGCTGGTAGAAGAGACAGACTAAGTTCACTTTAATGTCTCACAATCAAAACGATGATTCACATTATTAATCATGGCATTCAGAAGAAGCATGCAGAAGAATCTAGTCACCAGTATGAAGGGTTTTTTGTATTATAATTACCGTAATTTGACTCTGTATCACATTGACCTCATCTTCCTGGCAGGTCGCAACGCATATATCTGGATTTGTGCTCTTCCGGGACCTTTCATCAGTGTCATCTGAGAACAGAGTAGTGCTGTTCGTATTAGCATCACTAGGGTCTGATGGCACCAGATCAAAGTCATAGTTTAACATGTTCTTGTCTGCCAATCCAAGCTGCCCACAAAAGAATAATGATCATAAGAATATTTCCTTAAGAGAGATTTTGAAAGAACATTTGTTGAAAACACGGTAAGAAAGCAATCCAGTATAGGGGTATACAACTGAAATTGACACAAGTAACAACATGATCACGAAGTAATAGTAAAAACATTCTCATGAGGTAGTGTCAGAGTGTAATATTACAGGGTAGCTATATTACAGGGTAGCTCTTTGAAATTATAGATAGTTGATACAATCCTTGATGACAGAAAATGAAAGACAGACAAGCAGCACTTGCAAAAGGATCCTTCCATTTGAAACGAAGATCAAAGTATTCACCTATCTATTTGCATTTTCATTCATGATATCTCATGTTCTTCTCAAAATAAATGACTCTTGAGTTATTCACAATTTTGCCAAAAGTGGAATAAGGATCAATGATGCTTTCAAGCAACAATGAAACAATAAAAAGCATTATGTAGTATGTACCATTCTCCTTCTCCTCCACATGTGAGTCCATAAATTTAAGAGTTCGTTCGTGCGTAAAGGCTTCACGAGATAGTCAGCTGCTCCAAGTCTCAAACATTTGACAACAACGGAAACCTCATCCTGCGCTGACATCACTTAGGAAACGAAAAAATTGCATATTCATTAAAATCTACCAATGCAAACGAAAGTCATCACATATAGAAAATAGCAGAGTAACCAAAGTTGATACTTACTGATAACAGGAACGCGTTGCAACTCTTTATCCCTCATAATGTATTTCAACATCTTCAAGCCTTTGGCCATAGGAAGGTCAACTTCAGACAAAATGATGTCTATCTCACGCCCCTCAGCATTCAGTGCATCTATCACCTGTCTGGCTGACCTCACTAAAGTTACTGCAAAACACCAGTAGCCAGTTAATAGCATAAAAAACTGTAGATTACCTTAAAATAAATGTCAATTCAGTAAAATCAGCTAATTACAGGAGCTCTGTTTCTCAGTGAACTAAAATATCACACTACAAGAAAATGAAGGCAACGATAAATGCTTTTAGATTAAGATGAACTGGCACGGATTGATAATACGAAGGTACTAAACTGCACATGTCAATTAGTAAATATAAAGCCTGATTGCAAATAAGATGATTCCATTAAAGACTCCAAATCAAGACGTCTACGGAAGTGCAGGATGTACTTTCTAAATTAGAACTTTTAGAGCACTGTTGGTCCTTACAATATAGATATTTCTTCAAAAGAAACTTAACAGTCCCACAATGAAAACCCTAGCCATATTGCTCAGTTCAAATTAAGTCATTTCTCGACAAAGCATTCACGCATGAGTCCATACCCTAGCCTTTCTAAGGAAGATGATTTCAAGTTTACAGCAAATACAATAGCTTACGAGGCTAAGAAAATACAGAAAACATTATCATGTTGGTAATATAGACGATCTAGTGAAGCATGAAACTGGTCAATCTTGTTCCAAAGTAATTGTCCAATTCGAACAAACACACAGGTACTCAGGTAGTAACAGCTTTTCCACCGAAAAGAATAGCTTCCCAAGAAGTCAAGAACAACAAGCAGGTATATTCTCTCTACATACTGGATCTAGCAATCAAGTACAAAAAAACAAGTGGAATCAAGACAGGAAATCCAAGAAACCTCTCCCATACACCTTTTTCGAGCAACTTAATAAACATCTACTATAGAAGTTACAACACTTACTATACCCACTAGAATCGCACACACCAATAATTCGACATCACAATTCCGAATCGAACGCCATACTTCTACAACAATTCCAGAACTATCACAACAGAATCGCACGCGACGAAACAATCATCATAAAAATAACCAATTAGTTCAAAATCCAATACCTTGATAGGAGCACTTGCACAAGAGCGTGAAAACCTCCTCCGAGCTCTTCGGGTTGTTATCGCAAAGTAAAATCCTCACCTTGCTGCGATCGATAAACGCGTCGCCGTTCTTACCACCAAACCCACCCCTACCACCACCATCACCACCACCGCCAAATCCGCCATCTTTTCCGGGTACAATCCCATCCCTCTCCATCATCTCAAATTAAACCAATAAAAAAAAAAACCTCACAACAGTTCCCCAAAACCCCCCTCAAAAATACCCCACCGCCTTTGACTACAGGCTTAGTTTCATAGAATACTAGATAACCTCCATAGGAGAGAGAGAGAGAGAGAGAGAGAGAGAGGTGAGGAAAATAGGGTTCTGAATACAGATTTCAGTCAAATCCACAAATATCCATACACAGATTTCAAAAAACCTAATTTTTCAACAGCCAAGAAGACAGCAGAAGTGAAGTTGCGCTTGATAATACCATGCGCACCGGCAGCGCAAGATATCTTTACCCCAAAAGTAGAAATTTCCGGAAAAGTGAGAAAAGAAATCACAACCAATCGAGGCAAGAACTAAAAACGGGAAGAAAAAAAAAAATCAACAGCCGGATTTGGATCAACCCCCCGCTCACGTTAGCACACGGCTTCTCCTTCTCCCGACCAGAGGGAGCCGACGAAAACGGAAATTCTTTCTGCTTCTAGTCTGATCTGTGTCGCCTTTGGATCGGCTTTTTCTAGTCTAGCGAAAACGTGGCGGCGGTGGGGGCTAACGTGCGCGGGAAGGGGCGGGTGATCTGGGCCGTTGAAAAGAAAGAGGTGGAGGGCCGGGATTGGGTGGCGCAGTGCGCGCAGGGGCGTAGGCTAGCGGGAATGGGGACGTGGACTGTGGGAAAGGAAAAGGCAAAAGTGCAGGGAAAAAGTGCGGTCCGGGGGCGCGTGAGGAGATATTTAATTTGGGATGGGAAATTGGCCACGTCACGGGGGAAGATCTTTGGAGAAAGATCTCGAGAGGAAGGAGATCGAAATCCGGAACTACACGTGGAAAGGTCTAGTTGGAAGGGTGCGTATCATTGGATTTTTTTTTTTAGTCCCGTAATCCTTCAAAATAGTAGGCGTGCACCCGCCATCGATAACTGTCACTGTGCTTGTGTTTTTAATTCTCGCCGTTGAAAGTTACCGACTTGGAAAAAGATAGAGAGCATCTTCTACGTGGAGCTCCATTTATCGAAATTGACATCACAGCTCTCTGCAACCTTACCTCCAAATGAATTTTAAAGACAACCATATCTACTTCAAAATTGGCATCAATTGTCAAATGTAAAGATTATCAAAAATAGCGTTGGGGTCTCAAATTACCACGCCAGCCTTCCAAAAAAAATTTTGAGTTCTCGAAACTTGAAGCAAAAGTTGAGAATGTCTAGGATGTGTTTTGAAGGCACTTTTACGATCACGCTCGCGCTGCAGCACATGCACGTGGGCGTGAATTATGCGAGGATGATGATTGGTTAAGAGAGTGGGCCCAATCACATGGATGTTGAACCACTTGTCCAGAAGGATGGGGGACTCCCTAAAACGAAAACGAAAACCAATCCAATTGATTTGTGCCGTCTGTTTGTGGCCAAATCAAAAGCTAATCGTAGAATATGCATCCTTTCCTATTCACCAGGAGTTGATTGTACTAATACTTTAAGGACCGTTTTGTATTCATGGTTCTTTAATTGGTTTGTTCATGTTCTTGTGTGTGTCTGTGTCTATGTGCGTGTGTGTACGCGTGCGCTTTTTCTTTTTTCTTGTTTGAAGTTTTGGGTCAAAATAATTGGAAAGTGATTTTGTCACTCCCATTTTGTCTAACGATACTCCTCTTTGTGCCTCTATCATGTGATTTGTTTTGTGAAAAAAGAGAATGTCGTTAGAAAAAACGAAAGTAGCAAAATCACTTCCGAGATAATTTAGTTTTACGAATAAGTGAAAACATAACACAGATCTGTATTTGACCAAATAAGGTCAAAAATCATTTTTTTAGGGGTGGGTTATTTCATCTTTATTTAAGTATTTTTTAGAACTTTTGGTCAAAGATATTTTTTTTAAAAATACATTTATCTCGTCGAGATGGAGAGAGAGAGAGAGTGCTGAAAAAGAAAAAAAAAATATTCCCTTCTATCACCTAGGTCTTGTCCTGTTTGAAATTCTGTACTATCATTTTGGAACTCAGAAAAATGCATTTTTATGAATAGTTTTAAAACTTGCTTTATCCATTTCAAAAAGTCTAATTGGAAACTTTTAGACGGTGCAATTTTTTTCGAGTTTGAAAAAAACACTATATTTCAAGCAAGATAAAGATTATGGAACGAGGAGAGTGATAGTTTGAGATCAATTTGGCTAGGCTCAACGTAACAATAAAATGCGTTGCAACTCATGTTTGGTTAGGGGAAGGATGAAGATATCATAATTAGGTATGAGATGACAAATTCAGATTAATTGGGAGTAATAGTTAGTAGCAACATATACTAAAAACTTTAGTCTATCGAATTAATTGTTTATTACGAAATGACACTTCTAAATTTACATTGGAAAAATGACGGTCAATGACGTGTTTTGATAATTAATATCCGTCAATGACATTTTGTTCATTAACAAATGTTCTTAGCATGTCTTTAAAAGGTATTAATTATCAAAACACGTCTTGGGCCGTCATTTTCCCATTTAAATTCCCAGCGGTAGATGTGGGAGCCCATACCTTTGGGAAAAACTAGCCCCACATCGACTAATTTGGATCGAAAACATTGAATGGTATAAAAAGGATTTGCAAGCAGCTACCGTATAATCTAGGATTAACCTTTTGGCGCAGATCGTTACAGTAGATTATGCAGTATTATCTTCATATAACTCAATCGATTGGAAATTAGTCCAAAAAATCAAACTCTGCATAAATATATTGGGTTTTTTGGTAACTGAACACACGCAAAGCACAAGAAAACTTGATTTTTTCAGTCAACTAAGCCACTACATGGATCCGACTGCACAACTCAAACCTTGGGGGAGCTAGCGTGGCCACACCAGTCACGAGGTCCAAAGAAGAGACAATAGTGTGTGTAGTTACCGTTTAATTATATTCACACAACCTAAAAAGTGATCAGATAATTTGAAATTTTAGAAATTATCACCCCAAATTTTAAGAAATTTTATTCACCCAAGGTAATTGTAGGGACCAATTTTATAGAAACTTTTCGTTTAATGCTTATGTTCAAGTGCATATAGCTGTTCGGGAAGATTAAACATATGGTTTAGTGCTTGTAGTATGATTGTGTACTGCTGAGAGCAATAATCCTTGAACAATATGTAAAGTAGTCTATTGCATATTTATTTCTTTTAATAAAGGAAAAGAGAGATTATTGCCAAATGCTCCCATCACTCAGCAAACTCCATACAGCATTGACTTTTGTCCATCATGTTGTGCAGATGGAGAGTACCCACAATCACAAAAAGCAATTAAGAGAATCCAAGAACTACCAGCTAACACCAGTGGGTAGGTTTTCGTCCCCTTCGCGGAGGCCAGTGTTCGAGCTCCACGAAAGGCGGGGTTTGGGATTTCAGGACTATGGATAATCTATGAGTTTTCCGTTGACTAACATCCTACTAACCCCCGCTAACTATACAATATTGGCAAAAACAAAATTAATAAGGTAGAAACAGGTTCCTTCATCTCAAATAATCCATCCTACATCGAAGGCCATTGACATGAATAAAACAATTGGTAGCTTCAACTACTTGACATCATTTCAGTATCCATCTCTATTCTGTTTATACCTTACAACCATGAGATACAATCTTCTAATTAATCAATTTATTACAAATTCGTATGAGAAACAACCTATCAGTTAGAGATATAATCAACTTTTTCGCTAATTCTCCAAGGAGAAGTACGCGTGTGTCAGTTAGAATGTATAATCAACTTTTTCGCCACTAGTCGAATACCAGCACTCTGCTGATAGTCATACGTGTCCAACGAGAAACACGCATCCACAAAGATTCCTGGAGTGAACAAGGCATCGAGTTCAGCAACGTCATATCTACTAAACACTAGCCGCTGTGGGGTGGCGGAACCTTCTTTCTCGTATATATCTGTGAGCCATCTGGAAACACCCCCATCTGCTATGGTAGGTATGCTGCAGAAATGGCAAAATCGAAGGTCAGATATCAGTAACAACAGAACATCTGAGACAGTTTAAATTGGCCGCCGGTACCTCATTTGTTGTGAATAAAAAATTGCACGTTAGACAGGATTAACAGGATTTCGATCATAACTCCATTTCCGTCTGGAAATTACCCGAAGATTTCAATTTTAACCAATATTTTCCTATCCTTGCAGAAACAAGATAAAGCATGAAATGTGTACTTCGTTTTTTGGATATCAGAAAAGCATGATATCAACATTCAAACAAAACCACTCAAGGCTTCGTCAAGTCCCCCTTTTCTCGCTTCCACTTTCTGAAGCATACAGAATAATTCTACTGAAATAAAAGTCGCTTGCTATGTTTTAAACAAGTTGATATGGCGAAAGAATCTGCTACTTGACATTTGAACCTCCTATCGGATATGATAAACCAAAAGTTACAAAATTGCACTGAGCATGTTATTCAGAATTCTGAGCCAGTTAGATTAACTTAAGGGCGTACACATGATCCTGTGTGAACCCACGGGAATCTGAAATACTTAGGGACACATGGTACCGACATTTGGGGCAGCTTCTATCAATCGTGACACCGGTGAAATTTTAGAGAAAACCTAAATGGGAGTTGGGGGGGTCAACCTGAGAAACCAAAACTAAATAAGTTTGCAGTAACTTGACAAGTTACTGTCGCTTGCACTGTTGCAAATCTACGAGATTACCTGGTTTTAAAGGAAAGTTGATTTATTTGAGTATATTGGAAGCACTAAAGAATGACACGATGACTTGTTGAATGACGTCACTGAACCAAAATCCTAGCTACGCCACTGGTTAGTCCAAGTGTATATTTATCTACGCGTGCGTGTGTGCCCACAGAGAGAGAGAGAGAGAGAGAGAGCTACTTCAATCTCACGGTAGGCAAGTTCATGCTGCCACCCTTTCTGGTGACTACAGGCCTCCACTCAGAGCTGCTACCAGAATCTACAGACAACCTCTGCGCAAGACCATCACATGCATCCAAAACCCGGCAAAGATTTGGAGTTCCGTTCACAACAAAACTCAACCGAGGACGCCCAGCATAATCGACAAACTTTGTACTTACTCCAAAGCGCACTTTCAAGTGAGTACAGGACAGCTGCAGCAAAACATCTCTGTGCATTACTTGTATTCTTTGAATTCCGCGATAAAATGGGGCAAGTGACGTACTAATCGAAGGTACATGAACTCCATCAGGCTCTAAGAAAGCTGTATACCCATTGGAGCCCTCAGATTCAGCTGCTCCATTTACTGAAGACTCTGGAGACTTCAAACTGGATTCTTCATCCATGTTGTCTGATTGAAGAGTTTGTATCTCCACTTCAACACTAAGTGGGCCCATGTTAAAAGGGTCTGGACGAGCCTCTTCCCCCACGTTGGGAGTCATTAGAGATGGTTCATGAAGGGTTCCCTCTCTGTTTTGATTTGTGGGAGATGATATATGGTGGTTTTCAATGTTGATACTTGGTGAAGATGAATCTGTTGAGCTCATGATCATCCCGTCCCGAGAAGCTGAGCCATTACTCCTACTTCTTGTAGTAGCATTTGGAGAAACCCAACTGTTTTCCGTTAGTATGTTTGATTCCTGCATGTTAAGCAGATTTTTAGTCCAGTTCCATGAACCAACTTTGCCAAACTCTCAACCATAACCAGGAAGTGAGAAATGGTGATCCAATCAGTGGCAGATTCAGGAATTTACTATATCAGGGGCACATATAAATAACAATGCTGAATTCTGGTCTCATAACGAAACAGGGTAATGAATATCACGCATCACTAAAGGAAGAAGTGTACCAGCTTGGCTATGTTTGTAACTTTATGTTGTGATAACAGAAAGGAAGGAGTGCATTTACATAAAAGGAGAGTGGGCACATCATGATTTTATAAAGGCATCAGGATAATTCTAAAAATTCCATAAGGGCCCATCCCCACAAGCCCCTACTTGCATCTTCCTCTGGATCCAATCTTCTAGTTATATGATCTAATCATCTAAGTTACCTAACAAACATAGCCAGCAATTCTTTTATGAACAAGGGGATCAGACATCATACTTTAGTAGGTGCGACAAACTATGTCTATTTCTGCGATAAAGCATGTAAAATTGAATGCAGGCTAAGTGTGATCGTGCTTCCTTCATCAAAAAGGAGATTGAAACTTGAATAGGTAAATGTTTACCAAGAATAGAACTGTTGCACAGTACTTGAGAACTTCGAGATTCATCCGAACGTCATCTAAACTCCTGAGAATCATCACATAGTAGAAACGTCAGACATTAATAATTAGTTGACAACAGTAAGAGATTACCATTTCTCACAGGCTCACATTCCTCAAAGCAAACATTATTTGGACCATCGATTGTGTTCATTTCATTGGTCGTTCTAAAAGTTCATGCATGCATGTTAGAGCTAGACACCTCTGGGGCTAGCACACGTGGCATCATATAGGCACAGCCATTGGACACTTAGACATTCCGATAGAAGTACAGACTTTGAGTGAACACCAAGGATGCTTAAAGAAGAACTCAACCCTTTACATATTTTCCATTCACAAGAAATAAAAAAAATAACACACACACACATATATAATAAACTCAAAATCAAACGTGAGCAGATGAGGGCTTTAAATTAGACAAATTCTACGGAATGTAGTCATTTCCAAGGGTGGAAAAAGATGGTCAAATTTATATTTGAGGCGAGAATGCATATTTCATAATTACCTATGTGTTTGCTGCCCAAGCCCAAAGTAAGCTGCAAGTGTGGCCATCTGTATACAAGAGTATGGTTGAATCAGAATTCAAAAGTCTAAACCAAACAAACGCACATAACATTACTGATGTAGAACCGATGCGCAACCCCTAGGAATCCGCACCTAGGGGGGTAGAATTAGAATCCACACTAATTCAAGAGAAACCAAAACTTTAATTCATTCAATAACAATCCATAAACAACCTGCAGGAGCCATATATAATATATATAGGCCCCATGTGATAACATCCCCTACCAAAAGATAAAACACAAACTACGAAGATAAAACCTATCTAGAAACATATAAATGAGAAGGATACTAAATTGCAAATGACATAAATATCATAATGATAAATCATATGGCGCCACAATCATCTACCCATAAAGAAACTGAATGGGCCGTCCTCCCACGCCAACGGCTATAGACACGTGTGAACCTGGTGTCCGCACCAATTACCCATTAGCATAACCCAGCATATCAGCACAAATCCAAGAAGTCAGCCATAAAAACTGACTCATGGACTACAGGACTAGCTATGGACAATAACATTTAAGAAAACATAATAGAAAGAAAAAAAAGGAAACAACATTGACTAGAACAACAGAATCCCTCAATTGAGCCTAGAATCAGCCCTTGGTCCAGCAATGTAACAGAGACTGGAGAAGATTAGAACAGGTTCAGAATGAGATATATGTATCCCAAAATGGGTGCAGGAACTCCCAATGCACAAAAGATCGAAGACATGCTCACCATGTCACTAGCCAACCATCCTTTCGGCCTTCAGAAAAATTCCAAAAAATTAAGCTCCCACCCTAGCTTTCACAGACCACGTGAAACATAAATTCAGGTTCGTCCTTAAATTCATTGAACAGATTTTAGTAACTGAAAAATATTTTGCAGATGGCTTTCTAAAACTTTTCTTGGAAAAGATGAGATATCTTATGTAGTTTGTCATTGTCCGCCTATATGCATATATATGTAAACATAGTAACGTACACGCGGAGCCAGTCCGGGATCCCGGATTTTGTGTAAAATGCGGACCATGATCTCAGCCGTTGGATTGTGTTTTGAATGGTCCGGATTTGCGGATGATCTATTCACGAGAATAGATGGTGAATAGATTGTGTGCGCGCACTCACGTCCATTTACACGCTATGCTTGTGCAAAAACAAGTAGAAAGCTGTAGAAGAGGAGAGGGCAAACCCCACTCAAGCAGTTACATGGGGTCGTTTTCCTCTTTTGTCCCAAGGGGTTATCAGATTGGAACTTAATTAAACTGTAAAATTGCTTTTTCTTGTGGGTGTGATAAAGAAAGCATGCCACTGTATACAGTTATATGTATGTCTGTAATGTATGTACGTATGAGGTCAGGTGCCATTGATCTGAACCCCTTGACATTAGCAAAAACAAAAAAAGCATGCGGCCACATGGAGATTACAAGATTGACGATATTTGACCGTTGGGATTGGTATAATTCAGTCTATTACACTTCACAGATCAGCTGAGTGAAACAGTGAAACTTAACTATTAGGAGCATAATGTTGTTCAACATCCCCAAGTTCAAAAACGTTGTCAAGCATTCCTGGACAATGTCAATGGTTGGTAATTGTTAGGAGCAGGAGATTGTCGTTCTTCCTGAGTCTATAATACTCTACAGAATGGTGGTACTTGTGCGTACACTTACAGTACAGTCTACTGGAACTACATAACAAGTATGTTAAGCCGTGAATATTGTGGAAACTAGACTTCGCAACAGCATGAGCAGCAAGTTTCTTATAACTCTTAATTTGCCTATGTACAGAAGGAAATTACTGCAAAATTCAGTACACACTTGATCATAAATGATTTGCGGGAATTTTTAAAACAGCTGAATTCCATATTGATGCAGTTTAGTTGATGTATGATATATAAAAAATTTAGCTCTTTCAGCTTTCTATTAGTTATGTTTTTGTTAATTTCCCGTTGAATTTTAGTACATATCTCCATAAACATTGAAAACCTGTTGGTCATCTTGCACCTCAATAAAGAAGTCTTGGTTCAGTCCTTGGTTACTAGAAGATTGTTGGGTCACATTCTATGATGGAAACGTCTAGAATGGGAAACTACAGACCGATCAGAGAATTGGTATGACAATATATTCTAAATCCAAATGAGAGCTGCACAGCAATTGAACTTAGAAACGTATGCTCAAAGATAGATGACGAGAACATGATTTAGAAATCAGAAAAAATAATAGAGACTCAAAGATTTAGAATACTGAGCAATGCCCCAATTTCAGGCTTCAGCATCCGAAAAATGCAAAACCCAACTTCCACAAAATTATAAACATGAAAACACTTAAGTCAAGGCAATAACAGTGCTAACATGATCAATTGAAGAAAACAAGACACCCATGTGCCTGTACAATCTCCTGAATTGTTCCATTGGCAAATTCACATCACCTGATCACCTAATTCACACACAACCAATTGCCAATTACACTGGTCAATATAATTTGAGGCATGTTACAAATCACCGTTTTTTATCACCATTTTATTTCACCCCATGTGGCAAAATATGATACACCTATTCACCTAATCATATACACATAGGAAGCCAATCAAAACCATACAACTAAGCGGTGACATATAACATTTGTCAAGTTAGTTACCATTTCTGTATCTTACATCAATGTTTTGCATAGTTTCAACACTAATAACGGCCTCACCATAAAAACGCACTAATGACAGTTCGGATAGAGCAATATACCTTCATGTCACCAGCTCTCCTCCCAAACCTCTGCGTCAATACAACCAGTGAATCTATTGTCCCCTTCGGCTCCGGTGCCGGCCGATTAATCTCCGCAAAGGCCTCCCGAATGCGAGTACAATCAAACCTCAGTATATTATGGCCCGCCCATATCCTCCCTATAAACACCACACAAAACAGAAATGAGAAAACATCCAATCAAACCCAAAATTCGTAAATACCCAGAAATCCAAAAACGAACATGATAAGTATACAAAAAAAAAACACCACCCAATCTAATCTCAAAATCCCAGAAACATATACCCATGTACATGAAAACTCCACCCAGAACGGGTGTCAAAGTCCAAAAAACATATACATACAAATACACATATAAACACCACACAAAAGACCCAATCAAAATATTCAAAACTCAAATCCCAGTACCCAGAAAACCACATACATATAATGACTAAGTATACATATAAACACCACCAAAATGTACCCAATCAAAACCTAATCTCAAAATCCCAGAAAAATTAAAAATTTCTCGTATTTGTACATAAAAACTCCACCCCAAACACCCAACCAAAACCCCAATCACAAAAACCCAGAAAACCCAAAAACGTACTCCCAGTATATATGTACATAAAATCTCCACCCAAAACACCCAGTCAAAACTTAAATCACGAAAACCCAAAAACCAAACACATACATATACTCAATCAGAACCTAATCTCAAAACCCCAGAAAACTCAAAAACATATACTAAATATAAATATCGATAAAAAGAGAAGGAAGGAGGCATACCCTGGAGAATGTCGTAGACCCTATCGGCGATTTCGGAGAAAGTGGGGGCTGAAACGACGTCGGCCTTGGTAATGCCGTTGCATCGAACAGAGAGGGAGGTAATGAGGGATAGGTCAGCTGGCCGGACCAGGGTCGAGTAGCTCGCGAGCTCGACGAGCTTCTTGGGGCAGACCAGTATGGCTCCGAATTCGAGGATCGCGTAGCCCTGGCCGGGTCGGGTCGGCACCGTGGTCTCGAAGTCGAAGAACGCTATCTCCGACCTGTCACCACCCAAAACCACCATAGTAGTATAGTACTAGAGAGAGAGAGAGAGAGAGAGAGAGAGAGAGAGAGATTTGGATGAGAGAGTAATTGGGTTAAATCAAAATCCAATTGGATTTGTGTATGCAAGTATATATCTGTTCCAGAGGTATTATATGAAGGGATAGAGGTAGATTTTGACTGGTGTCCGTCGTGGCGTGGTGAATGGCTGGGATTGCTTTCATCGGACGGTTTGTGGGGTACATGGCGAAGATGGAAGAGAAAAGGAGAGGAATTCATATATTTTTTTTCCAGGGGTTGCTTGTGGAGAGAGGAAATGGAGGTGAAAGTGGTAGAGAAGCAAGAAGAAACGTGCCAGGTAAGTTTGTAACGGACACGGTACGACAAAGCGTGTTGTACGTCTTTTAAGTGTTTATGTTATCTTTTAAAATAGTACTATAAACTATCTTCTACAAAAATTATTATCTGGAAAATAGGTCTCAAAACCGGTCTCGGCTAAAGTTCTTTTTTTTTTAAATACTTATTTTTCACTTTATGATATAAGTTATTCTCTCATAGTATATCACTTTTAATTTTAAAAAATAAATACTTATTTTAGTTAGTGGAACACGCTCTGGCAAGTGGAGTGGGATGCAATTAGTGTCTCCCTCATGCAATCATACACATGGACATAGTTCGATTCTTGTAAGCACTCAATCCCTTCTCCAAGTCCCCTATAAGAGAGTAGATTAGGATTAGAGAGTACCCTACATATATGGTTTAAAATTAATCCTAGGATTATTAATCCCGACAACCCTTTCGAAAACCAAACATGAGATAATGCAAGATTAGGCACATTTAGGGCCCGTTCCACTTTTGAAAAAAGTGGGTTTTTGAAAAGGAAGGTAAATTTTAAGCTCAAAAATCATCTGTTTATGCAAATAATTTTCCTTTCACTTTGGATCTTGTTTGATAGATCTCATTAAAATCTTTAATACGGTGCAAAAAAAATTGAAAAATTATTTTTCATTTTCGTTATATTTGAGTTTGAAATTTGGAAAAAAAGAAGTTTTGGAAAAAGAAGGGAAACTGGAACGGCACCTTACTCCTATCTCAGACACCTAATCCCCGATTCGAACAAGGCCTTTCTGGATAAATTACAAATCGCACAAGATTAGACACATGGGAAAGGAAATGGGTTATAAATATTTATCTTCTTGGGCTTTTACATTCACTAGAGGTAGAGGTACACACGGTGCGTGTGCAAATCGAATCTTAATAAATTTGAATGTACGATAACCATTAAATAAACAGCTCTTGCACTTCCCCAGCAACATACTACGGTACTTGAGAATCTCGGGCGGGAAAAGTATCCAAAAAGACTACCATTAGATTTTTAGCATTAGAGTTTTCCTAAATTTTTTTGGCTAGGCATTAGAGGTTTTCTGTGGGGTTTGAGAAATTTGGCATAACGGCAAATATTAGTTTCTATAATTACTGGCGTTGGAGGATTTTCTGCGGGGACTGAGATTTTTGTCACTTAGGAAAATGCCCATAGAAAGTTCAAAAGCTTAACTACCTCTACTGGAAATTATGTAAATATCTACATACTGATACTGGTAATTATGAAAATATATAAATTTACGTATGTAAAGATGTATATACATAATACAAGTATACAAATGAGAGAGAGAGAGAGAGAGAGAGAGAACCTGTGTAAAAACGCAAAGCCCCTTCTTTGCATGAGTTGGATGGAGGGTATCATTGTTGCCGAGCAAAAAAAAAAGGTATCATTGTTTTTGTGAAGAAGAGAAGAAAGGAATAGGTTGAGGTTTGATGGAAGTTGTCATTTTGGTAGTTGTGGCTGTAGCAACGTGGGGTGAGGAGTTGAATTGCATATTTACAATTTTGCCCAAAGCTAACTGCCCATAACAGGAATTAGGGAAAAGTTCGATGAGGGGGGCAATTGTGGAAAACACTTTTGTGACGGCATGAGAGATGACAAATAATGCAGACTTCCTAACCATGAAATTCATTACTGCCGTGGGAACAAAAACAATTAAAAAAAATTGACATTTTAAAGAGTTAAATACTACTACTATAAAAACGGCAAAGCAAACCAAAAGAACAATTTGAGTTCATAGATTAACCTGCACATCTGTTGCCTAACTGTATATTCCAATTCCAACCATGAAGCCATTTCAAACACCAAAACCCAAGCCAGGAAGTAAATTGAGTCACTTACTCTTGGTATTATTCCTTGCTTGTGCTTGAATAACTCTGCTGCACCTTTGCTACCACATTGATATCATCAAGCAAATGATTTCTCGTCAAATGAGTAAAGATTGCAAACTCATCACAAACGCCAAGGGTCAACACGATTACCTAAGTATCCTCCATGTTAGTATATCAAAATACGCGTAACTTTTCCTCTCTCTTTTCGCTATTGAGGAGCTGCAGTAAGGCTCGAAAGTCAAAATGCATAAAGCATGGGTGTTAAGGAGAGCGCCTCATCTACCAGACCAGACCAACCTCTTGGTCTTGCCAAAATATAAAGAAAGCACACTGTCTTCGTGGTGTACAAATCTACCCATATCATATGCTTGATCCATGACCACATTTCTGTCCATTGAGCGGGTTTATTAGGCCAATAATGAAATTTGAAATTACAAACGAATAAGTAAGGACTTTGGTCTTTGGGGGAGGAATTGTTGGGCTGCACAAAGAGATAGCAGAACCTTCCCCAATCTCACCTTCCAATTAATGATTTGCACCCAACTTTAGCATGTTCACTGGGAGCAATTGGCTCTCCTTTCAGAACAGTGACGACTCAAACCCCTGATATGCATACGTGAAGACCCACTACGTAAAATTTCACATTGGACGAGGTCTAGTAAAGAAATCCTCACTAGATGAATTTTAGTCTCGACGCCAGGATTGAGATGAAGCCATAAGCAAAAACCAACTTCAATCAACTGCTCTAAGTCCTAAATGTCCAGAAGTACCTCTAAATTGTCCGGCTCAAACCCTTCTGATTTAGCTTGTGCAGAGATATCTACAAGCACCTCATATATAGAATATTCATGAATGTGGTCCCTGTCATCTGCCACAAAGTCACGAATAACCCCGTCTATTTGGACCCAACTTCTGCCCAGTGGTTTTTTCGTACGCATCTCAACCATCTTCTGTCTCACAATCGAAACATCCTGCCACGTATTTCTACTAGCATATACATTTGACAAAAGCATGAGATATCCAGCAGCTCGCTCAGGGTCAAGTTCCAAAACCAAATTCTTGGCGACACGCGAAGCAAGTTCCACATTCTTGTGAATTCTACAACCACCAAGAATGGCCCCCCAAATGGCATCGTTTGGCTTGATGGGCATCGTCTGAACAAGCCCATACGCTTCATCTAAAAAGCCAGCGCGACTTAATAGGTCAATTATGCAACCATAATGCTCAATCCTTGGTTCAATCCCCCAAACTTGATTCATACACTGGAAAAAATTCCGTCCCTTGTCAACTAAACCAGCATGGCAACAAGCGCACAAGACCCCTATGAAGGTTATCTCATCGGGTCTTGCTTCACCGGCTGGAGCGCATTGCATCCAGTGGAAGACACGGAGGGCTTCTTCTCCTCGTCCTTGTTTTGCAAAAGCCGTGATCATACTAGTCCAAGTAATACATGTTCTCTGCGGCATCTCAAGGAATACATTATAAGCTTCCTCAACCACGCCGCAGCTGGCATACATGTGTATGAGTGCATTATTCAATGACACCAGCACTGCTTGGTTTCTAAAATGAAAAACGCTCGAGTGGATCCGCCTTCCCAATTTCAGGTCACCCAATTCAGCACAGGCTGATAGGGCCGCAACCAATGCCACCTGGTCCAATTCCACATTAGCTCTCTTCATCTCGCGAAACAAAACCAAAGCTTGCTTACACCTCCCATTCTGTGCACAACCCGCAACCATCGTGGTCCACGAGATAACATTCCTCTCCGGCATCTCATCGAAAACCCCACGCGCCCTATCAATCTCCTTGTTTCTAACATAACCCGCGATCAACGAATTCCAAGTCGCGACATTCCTCTCAGACATTTCATCAAACACCCAGCGGCACGCGCTCCCAACCCCACCCGCTGCATACAAATTGACCAAATTCGTCTGAACAAACACATTCGAGCAAAACCCATTTGAGATTACTTTCCCGTGCATCTGTTCCCCCTCTCTAACCAACCCACCCCTCGCACAACCACTAATAACAAACGAATAGGTAAACCCGTCAGGCACAGCTTGTGCCGCTTCCATTAGGTTATACATCTCAACCGATTTACGCGGCGTTTTGCTCCGAGCGTGGCCCCTTACGATTTGATTCCAAAGATTAGGACTTGGGTACTCAATCTGTTCGAAGACTCTTTGGGCGTTTGAGAGGGAACCTGACGTTATGTACTGGTGGAATAGTTTGACGAGAATGGAGTTTTTGTGGGAAAGGCCGTTGGTGATTATCTGGGCGTGGATTTGGGTGAGGCTTTTGATGGTGTTGCACTTGAGCAAGAGAGAGGAGAGGGTGTGTTGGAGTGCTCTGACGGAAGTTGGAATGGCGGGAAGGCCTCCTTCAACTAGCATTTGAAAAGAAAAGGGTGGATTTTTTTTTCCAAGGATTAAAACTACTGGAGTAATACTTAGATCAATTTCAATTTCGATACATAGTGGAGTAGTAACTCCAGAGAGTTTCTCGTTCTTGAGGTGGTGAATAACAGGGGTACAGCGCTTATAACCCTGCTGAATTTAGAATCCCAATGGTTTTAGTTTGGTGGACATGAGAAAATTGTCTTTTATGAAATTTCATTGTCAATCATTTCAAATCTTGAATCACTGTATGGTTTTCTCGATTGTTAATTTCAAGATCCAAAAATTAGTCGAGATTTATGCAAGGTGAACTGGTCACTTGGTTATCAATACAAAAAGCTACGCGCACAACTGTTGCATTGATTGTGTGCCTAATTATGACCGTCCAAATTGAGTTCGGACAGTCTAGATTTTAAAAAAACCTTTTCTAAAGAAGAGTTTAAGTAAATCATAACCATTTATTACAGCAATGGAAGAATGGAGATTGATTGTGTGTTGTGTTTTACACAATCGTTGCTGAGGAAAGATATTCAGCAAAGGTAATTACGGACGAGTCCTACCCTTGCTACCAACCAATAGAGTACTGACATGGTACCGACGGACACACGTGGCCCACTTCGTGTCTCACACAAATGATTCGAGCCATTCAATAATTAAAAAATAAAAAATCAAGTGGACTTGTGAAAAATCAGTTCAATCTAATATGTGTAAATACTTGATCCAATCTTTTATTTTTTCATTCAGATTTCGGAATCATGTAATTTATTCCTATTCCGAAATCACACACACTTATCAAACAAAGGCCGGGCCTAAAGTTAAAGACTTGTTTGGTTCACCATTTTTTTTCTTTTGATAATATAAGTTGTCTCGAGCCAGTTTGAGCAAACCTCAAATTATTTTCTATAGCCCTTCTCTCACATGTGTTCCACATGCTTACGTGAGGTGAGGTCGAAGAGGGGACCCTATAGTGAGCAACCATGTAGTGTGCATTCTGAGTCGTTTATCTCGACAATCAATGATTCAGATGTGCTTATTATTTTTTATCGATAAAAATTAACAACGAATCTGAACCATAGATTCAAAAAATAGAAAAACACATCCCTCCCCCCACCGAAAATAGACAGACCCCCCTCCCCCCGATCCGAGCTGATCGAGGTACCAAACTCCTAATCCCAGACCACGACCATCACGACCACAAGGCCAACTCTTGGAGTTTTAATTCACCATGTTGTTTTCTTTTATAAGCTAATTTGTCTCAAGTTGTTGATTTTACTTTTTGTTTACCCCCGGTCTCCATCATATTCATCAGTCACAATAATAAATTTATTTTTCAATAAATAAAATAAAGATTTTTTTTGACTATATAAGTCGATTGGTTTTTTTATTTTTATTAAAAAATCGCATTTTTAAGTTTTCTGTCATTTTTTTATGGATTATTAGTTCAACTTGACGAGAGGAATCCAAAAAATAAAAAATTATGGTGGAAAAATAATTTTTTTAAATAAAGACAAAAAAATTGGCTTACTTATCTTTATTTTTAAAAAAATTGAGTTAAAACATACAGTAATTTTTAACTTTTCCGATTCCTCCCGTCATGATGGCACAATAAATTTACAAAAAATCAACAAAAAAACTAATAAATGAAAAAAAAATTTAGTAAGAAAAAAAAACCATTTAACTTATTTAGCTAACAAGTTGAGTTTATTGTTTCATCCTCCTTGTTTTTCCCAAAAATACAATTAATAAACAAAGAAAAATGATAATGTCAAAAGTATTTTTGTTACAACCAACCCTCTGAGAAATTGTTCAGTGTCGGGTAGCTACCACGTCACCTGGCTGACGTGATGTCCGAGCAACACATTCGAGCCGTCCAAAAGTGTATTGAACGGCTCAAATTGAAATACTCTCTTTCCTCTCACCGTCACACTCTCTCTCCTCTTTCTCTCTTTTTTTTTTTCTCTTCAAATTTAAGCCGTCCAAAACCGCAATGAACGATCCGGATGCACCGAACGAACACCACATAATACCCTCTTGCCACTTAAAATTTTCTCGAGAACTTTAGTACATAAAAAGACTTTTGGTAGAATTTTGACATTATCACTCCCGTAAACAAATTGGCTGGTGTCGCTTTTCATTCCAACCAAGCTCATCAATTCTCTCTCTCTCTCTCTCTCCACTCTCCCAAACTCATGTCCCTGGGCGCATCAGATTCACCAAAAATTAGGGCTTTCGAATTCCTTGCTCACTGGTGAGTGATCATGCAGTAGGGGACGAAATCCAGTGAAACTTTGCCCATCAAGCCCTACGGGTCGGGACCCGCATAGCGGCGGGTCGGAATTGGTGGCCATGGAAGATGCAATAGATGGAGGGAGAGAGATCAAGGTATATCATTACATCCCCCGATTGATCGCCAGCGCGCTTTCTGGAGCTCTTACCGGATTCTTTGCTCTCGGTAATTTGGTATTTTCTTTATATGTCAAAGCGGTACGAGAATTACATTCGAAGAGTTACAATAACAGGACACGGCGAAACAGCTAAGTTAAAGCACAATACATAACAATCCAAGAAATGTGAAGGGCACAATCCAAGAAATAGCCCATACAGGAAAGAAATAAACTAAGAACAAAACACTCCTGTAGAGGAAAACTAATCAACAATGTGAACTATTATATTTTTGGGTGTGTGGATGTTATGCTTCTACATGATGTCTACGTAAATTGAAATTTTCGCGTAAATGAGTCAATGAGTAGTATGTTTTTGTATGAAATTATCGTTAGATGATATGGATTGCATCTCAAGATTGTATAGAATTGTGCCTGTGTAAATTTTTTCGGTGAAGTGGATTGTATTTGGATAACTTAGTGTGGCCAACACGGGCTATCATCTTGTGGTTTTGCTGCAAAGATCAGCGGTGTGAGTATGACATTACGAGGGGTTTTGCGCAAGGACTATGTACCACCACATGGACATGGATAAAGGACATGACTCGTCGGATAAGTGGCTGATTAGGGCTCTGTTCATGGTTTATAAGTGGCTGATATCTCAGTCGCTAAAACTTCTGAACACGTTTAGAAGGATGCCCTGCACCTATTTTGACCTATTCATGGTATAATTTCGTTGGCAATATGTCTATGCTGTCCCAAAAATTCGCTACCATTTTCAACCTTCGTCACTTGGTTGGGAATTATCTGACGCTGCCTAATTCTTTGCCTACTCAATATGCAAGTGGTGTCCTGCCATTTCTGTATTTTGTCCGTGGTCTGTGTTTGGTGTTTGGTGTTTATGTCTATGCATTTGGCCACACTATGAAGTTCAATATGTGCTTCGGTATCGTAAAGATATATATTTTTCAGGCTAATAGCATATGCTTATATGTACTTCATTTGCAGCCGGGGCTTTTACTGGAGCTATCACTGGCGCTTTAGCAGGTAGAGCTTCTGACAGTGGGGTCATCCGCGGAGCTGGACTTGGCGCCATTGCTGGGACAATCCTATCTGTAGAAGTTTTGGAGGCTTTCCGTGCTTATTGGTGCTCTGAACTCTCAGGGTCACAGAGTTCATCATCCATGGTTAGCGTACTTTCATTCATTTATTTGTTTCTCTAACATCCACAGTGTCCTTTCTGTTGGCTTGGTATTTTGCTGAAGCATATAAAATTCGTTTGCATCTCTGTGAAAGGTGGTCATTCATTGCCGACTAATTGTTATCTTCTATTACTAGGCAGATTTCATAGAGGAGCTTCTCCGTGGTAGATTTGTGGAGGAACAGTTTCCACCAGCAATATTATCGGCCTACAGTTGGCAGGTTTGTCCTCTCTTCCCATGGTTCTTAATTTCGAATGGTCGGTGAGGTGTCTTTTGATAAAACTCCGCCAGTTATATACTTATATGTCATCCCATTGTTTTCCTGTGCTTTGGAATTTTCATCTATTGATATCCCCCTTCCTCTTCATCTATTTCTCTATCTAATTATGAAGGCTTCCTTAAGCATACCAAACTTTGTTTTCGAATCTCCTTTACTATTAGGAGTTGCAAATTTTAAAGGTCATGTCCTACGATAGAGAGAAGATAGATTTCTCTGAACTCTATTTTCTGTTGTGCGAAAGTTCTCTACTGTTGTTGAAGGCTGCCCATAGAAATGTTACTACAGCTTACAATTTAATTAAAAGAAGGAAGCTTCCACAGTTGTTGAAGCTGCTCATGGAAATGGTTCTACCGTTGTTGAAGTTGAAGAAGAAAAATCATTGTTAATTGGTGTTGTTTATAAGGAGGTGGGTCATTGGTGGATCACCACCTTTGTATTGGAGTAGTTAGGGAGGTCTGGTCGTCCAATGACTACATTCTTCATCTCATTGTTACAGCTTTATGGTTTCATTTCAACACCCCAAACAAAACTCATCCTGCCTCCGGCCCAAAGTGGTGCCATAATTATGCGCATGGGCAGACCCACACTAGGGCAAGCGGGGTCACTTGACCCCACTGAGTTCCAAAATACCCCTAGAGCAGGTATAATTTTGAGGAGTATTTTGTAATTTTGCCCCAAAGGATAACATTCTTGCCCTGAAAATTCCACGGAATTCACAATTCTTGCCCTCTTTGATTGTGGCGTTATGCAAAGAACGCAACGTTTTTTCTCTCTCCCATACAAAGTCTACGAGTCTGTATATAGACTCTATACTCTATAGTCTGTTCTTCTTCTTCTTCTTCATCTTCTTCTTCTTCTTCTTCTTCTCTCTCTCTCGACAAAAGCAAGCATAGGCTCTTGCGAAGACAAACAAGCATGTGTTGTAGATATTTGACCCCATTGCAACTAAATCCTGGGTCTGCCCCCGGTTATGCACAAAAACAAGCATATGTTGTAGATATTTGATCCCGCTGCAACTAAACCTTGGGTCCACCCCTGGTTATGCGAGGTCATTTTTTGACATATAGCTTGCACTTCACTTGTATTCTGTTGGCTCCGCTGCGGATATTCTACCTTTATTAGGCTCTTCTTTTACATTAGTGTGGATTTCTTATGAAGGGTTTTAACATCCAGATAGCAAGACTTGCTCAAGATTTAATAGTTTACATACTTGGACATTGAGTTTGGGAGTCTTATCGTGATGAGTTGGAAATAACTATACAGCTGAATGATTTGAAATCCTTCATGGATTGTAGTTTCAAAAAGTTACAAAAAAAATCTCTCATTTTTCCCTCTAATCCATCTTCCGTTCTAGTTTCACAATCTAAACTTCTATTTTTTGTTGAAATTAAGCCTTAATTCCTTTGCTTGAGATCCACATCTATCTGTACGGAACTTGAGTCCCTTACTGCTGAAACGATACATTGATAGTTGATATGATGGGGTTGCTGCAATTTACTCTCGCCAAATCTGAGTAGCTTTTTCTGCCTTGTTGCAATAAAGGAGCCTCTTGCTTGCTTTATTAAAATTTCATACAGTTCTACTTGCTCTGATATCTAACCTTAAGAAACTTGAATGATTAGGTGAACATTGCCAACATAAGGTATGATGATGTTTATGATGCATATGGTGAAGTCCTATCCAGAGGGTTGTCGGGGGAGGACTTGAGTAAACTACCGTGTCATGTTATGTCGGATGAAGTCCATGCCATACAAAGCATTTGCTGCTCAATATGTTTACAGGTCCTAATTTGGTTGCAAAACTTTGGATTCACATCGGTCATACTCAAGAGTACCAAATCATATCATATGTATTCTATGGATAAAATATAACCTATCGTTGCTTGCTTTTGACAGGATATTGAAGTTGGGGAGATTGCTAGGAGCTTGCCCAGATGTCACCACACATTCCACTTGACTTGTGTGGATAAGTGGCTCATTAGACATGGCTCGTGCCCTGTATGCCGGCAGGATGTATAGTTACGTGTAGACTATGGCTGTGTATGGGTGTACAGAAAAAGACCATCTATATACATCCAATAAGCCCTTTCGCATGCCAGTAGTATGTGTATTGTTGCAGTGTCTAGTGTTTCCAAAAAGGCTTATTACACCAGATAATCAATGCCTTGAAGGCAATTAGCAATAAGAGCAGATGTATTTTATTATACCAGATAATCAATGCCTTGAAGGCAATTAGCAATAAGAGCAGATGTATCCATCCCACTTTGTATGATGTACTAGTACAAAATAATTTGGCTGAAATATCCCTCTCTTATCTTGTGCAGTGCATAAGTTTGCAGTTGGTTGAATGGAGCGGGTATTGTGCGTATATAGGGGCCACTATTTTAGTTGTAAAATTTCCGAAGAACAGCCAATTTGTGCATGTATTCTCAAAAGTTAAGTTTGTGCCCATTGATTAAGGTTACATTAATATCGTTATTGTTTCAACCTTGTATTGGACAAGCAGCATTTCACTGTTTTTCCTCCACAATTGATGGGACTTGTTTCAACCTTGTATTTGGACAAGCAGCATGAATCCAGCAAAATGTTTCTGTTTTTCACTGTTTTTCCTCCACAATTGATGGGTCTTCAAAAACATCTCGAACTACTAAGATTTACAAGAGCGAAGATTAGAACAAAAGCGTAGTGACCGAGAAGCCACCCAGCAATACAAGATATAATACCAAGGTCAACAATCTTCTCCTCAAACCTATCGTCCTTCCTTGTGTAAATAGCTACAGAACAGAATAAAATAAGAAACAAAAAATAAACAGATATTCTGGAGGGAAAAAAAAAAAACACGGACCGTGAACAAGAACTCTATGGACAAACCCAAAACTCTAAAAAACTGCAGGATTCAAGACTAGTGTTTCACAATGTCTTTGAACACAGAATTCGTCTGCCTCTGCAGAACATAATAACTTACTTCACACGGAAACAAAACTGCATTCCCTAAATTGTGTGCAGGTCTCAAAAGTCCAAAATTTTGAATAGAGAGAACATGTACAAACACTGAAATGCAGACTATTTTAGGAAAGGTAAATTGACCATAGTGTAATGTCAAATTCAGAAAGATGGATAAGGTACATACTAGTTCTTCTCCATTTATTTACAAAGTGGTCATTAACAGTAAATTAGGGTCAATCCCATGGATGGTTTCTGAAGATACAAGATAATTTATTTTCTCTATTTTATGTAATTTTCTTCTCTTTCGTCTCCTTCCATTCTTTGATGTCAGCATCTATCTTTGCTTTCACAGTCACATCAAACCCTGGATATGGTTCATAGCCAAACAACCATTGAAGAGCCTGCAATGACCAAACATTGACAGAAAATTCAAGAATCAGTTACTTCTCCATTTATTTACAAAGTGGTCATTAACAGTAAATTAGGGTCAATCCCATGGATGGTTTCTGAAGATACAAGATAATTTATTTTCTCTATTTTATGTAATTTTCTTCTCTTTCGTCTCCTTCCATTCTTTGATGTCAGCATCTATCTTTGCTTTCACAGTCACATCAAACCCTGGATATGGTTCATAGCCAAACAACCATTGAAGAGCCTGCAATGACCAAACATTGACAGTAAATTCAATTTAATCAAGGTTTAGCTTGGACGGCCATTGCTTTAGTTCTTGATTTGCTTTTTCACTTCGTGACAAGAATAATACAGTAGTAACTTACTTCGAATAATACAAAGAAAGGTGCCATCAAGAAGGCTTGGGCGAGGTTGTCCAGGAGAGCAGGCGCTCGTTTCTACGCAAAAACAAGTCAAGAAAATAAAATAAAAAATATTTACTGACCGACAGGAATGAGGCAATGAATAATACAATGCAAATTATAGACCAATTAACCTCAAATACACCATGGCCTATGAACTGTCCAGTCCAACAGAACAACTGAGCTGCAAGAACAACCTGAACATATTGGTGAAGCACAACAAAGATTAGAACAAAAATTGGTACAAAAATCAATGAACACGGGTCACAATGGGGAAACCAATAAAGATTCTATAGATTCGAGATAGATGAATAACAATAAACTCCACTAAATCAAAGTGTAGGAAGAGGAATGCATATTCTGTTTACGTGAGGGATTAACTAGCCAATGACAAAGGTCTATCCACATGATAGATGTGTAAGACTTTCTGAAAGTGCATTTTTTTCAGAAACCTTGTGCTTATTGTGAAGTGGAAGAACACTCGTTCGGCCAACATTTTCCATAATGCTGACTAAAGGGTTTGGAAGTAGCCTTGGCAGTTTCAGCATGCCTATTTCAAGTCTTTGACTTTTAAGTGTTGGTTAAAAGTCTTCTAACACATATTGCCAGCCTTACATGATTAGAAGATCACGTCATTTCCCTTTATAGAAGGCTTTTCTGCAATCCAACGGCGAGTCTTAGGCTAGGTTCTAGAGTCGCAAATCGGCGTGTGGTAGGATTTTCAGCCCATCAAATAATACTTAACTTTGGGTGGCCTTAGGATTTCCAAGCGTGGGTAATTCAAAAAGTTCACTCAACCATATAGAACCCAAAAGCTAAATATATTTCTTTCGATCCTGCTTTTCCTTCATGCCACGGTGCACAGTCCATTGAAAATTTTCAAACCTAGTCCAGCAACATAACATTTTTAGATCTAGAAAATGACCTATGATAGCACTAACCAAAAACAAAACATCATTTGATACCAATATGAGGCAAGCTATGAAGCAATGGGTACGAATATAGGTACACAATACTAACATAGTGATAAGTGGGTATGGCTGGGATACATCAATGACAAAATATATTTTGTAGTGCAAATTTCTATAAGATTATAAACAAGATAACTACATAAAGTCCTTCAACAAAGAGAACGTCGAACTTTTTTAGCTGAAAAGAATCACCCCAAAAATGTTCAAAATTCTCAACAAATGCAACATGTTGCCACATAGAATGGCCAGCTGTAAATGATGCTGCCTTCACTATTCCCACAACTGGCCAAAATAGATTAAAAAAAAAAAGAGCTTAAAAATGACCCTTCACCTCATGTGCCTTCGCAACGTTTACCCATAAATGCATTCTTTTGTGTAACAACACAAACGAAGTCCTTCACTCCTTCCTACACCAGTCGAGGTCATTACAACGACCTTCACAGTGCTGGCCAATACTATCGCAAATACATATTGGATGAATAAGCAGAAACACAATATAGCTATTTTACAAGTAATAGAGGACTATGTATATATAGTGTATACTTGATTTGTATCTGATATTGCAAACTAGTTAATTTTTTAAATGTATAATACCAACTCCATATGGCACAACGAAATCTTAAAATCCCAGACACTTGTTTTCGGCTACAACCATGTCAAATGTGACTCTAAACCAACTAACCATTGGCAAGATGATGCAAAACCATTGATCAGCATCATGGTCCAGATTCCAGAACCATAAATACACCTCATCCTCAAGTCAAAGACCAAAAATTGAAAACTAAACGTATTGAAAAGGGCACAAGAAGAAGACCAACTTAAAGCAAAGATAAAGATTTGTATTTCATTCATGACAAACAAAAGCTCTTATTCCAAGTATATGAAGCAATGGAGGAACTTCTCAACCCATTTTTTATACTCTACAACAACTGTAAGGCTCCACTTTGATAGTTACAGATATCAAATGAAGGGCTTTGATAGCTTAATTTTCAGGTTTGATAGCTTACAGACGGATTTCAACATAGAGTTGGTGAGTTATATTCAGATGGATTTCAATGTGTCTCGTTCACTTCTAATCCACCTTCTCACAAACCACAATAATTAATCTTCATGTACTTTTTGCAAACAAAATTGAATATCAAATCCTAACTAAAGGAAATTGAAAGTCAGGGCGGCTGCAAACCAAATACCCTGGAATTTTCCTACCCAGGAATTTTCCTTTCCTATACATAAGTAGCAGGTTCATTTTATCAGGTATTCAGCTCTCTGTTTAAGAATTTTCTTTTATAAATAGTAAGTGTTTTAAAAGTCAACCGCCTAGGCCGACTAGTCCCCGCCTAGGAAATTGGCGGTGCAGCCGACTAGTCAGCGCCTAGGCGCCCCTTTTCCGTCCACCTACTGATTTTTAGAACAATAGCTGAGAGGAACCCCCACATGTAATAAACAAACGGAAAAATTCGAAGAAAGGAAAGGAGTCAATAAGAACGTAGATACCTACAAAAACCCAGAACAAATTCAAAGCAAAGATAAATCGATAAAAAAAAATTTTTTTTACCTTCCAAGCCAGAGAGAACTCAAGATTCTTAGCAAGAAGACTAGCAGAAACCCAGCAGGTCAAACATATAACAGCAGCCAAAGACCCAGCTTTCTTATCCATTAATATATAAAACAAAGCATAGATCAAAGTGAACAAAAGCCCAAAATTAGGGACAAGGCCTAAACGACACTGAAATGGGCATTCAAAGAAAGCAGGCGTGAAATAGAAGAGAATAAGAGCCGTGAAGAACAGTGGCCAAACAAACATCATGTGTATGATTATGTTAACTGGGTTGCTGTGGTATGCCCCGTAGAAGGCGAAGTGCTTCTCAAGATCGAATAATCCGATCTTTCCCATTGGGAATTTTTCTCGGGAAAATGATGGGTTTGGGGGGAGCTGGGGGGTTTGGAAAGGAAGGTTGAGGAGAAAGAAAAAGGGGTTGCTGGGTATTTGAAGGAAATATGGACAACAGAATAATTAAAAACCGCGGATCAAAAAAACAAAGAAGGGAATAATCAAAAACCGGGGATTAAAAAAAAAACAAAAAGAATAATCAAAAACCAGGGCCTAGTCCGTGGATCCGGGGACTCGCCCCTACCGAGGGGCGCAAATCGTTGCCCTTTAGATTAAAAAAAAAAAAAATTTATTCACCAATTTGTAATCCTATGGAGCAGAAACGTAATTATAAGAGCCTTAGAGACAAAATTTGATTATGTATTTTTAGAATAATATGATCAGAATAATAAGATCTTCACATCCGTTCAAACGGATTAAAAATTGAGCACTTAATTTTTTGAATACGGTTTATAAGTACATTACAATCGCCCCCGTGTCACGGGTCTGACACGGGCCCACTCCTTCCCTTTTTACCCCCGACAAACGCAACCCCTGCTCCCACCTCCCCTCTTCCGAAAATACCCCCACACATCCCAAAACTACCCGAACCCATTTCTCTTATTTTTCTTTATTTAGTTAATAATGTTTATACTCACTATATTTTTTTCTTTCTTTCTTTATTTAATATTATTTTAGTGTTTCGATTTTCAATCCGATTCATTCGGTGGGAAGATTTTATTTTTTTTATCATTTTATCTTTAATGGTTATAATGAATTTTTTGCCTCGTAGAATCAAATAACTCTTAGGGCTAATCAACGAAAGTCCTAGAGTTAAAATCTAATTATGGCCATAACACGAGAATAGTACCCCTGCTCGGTAGTACATTCCTCCCCCACCATAGCAGCAACGGTCTCCGCCGGTGCCTCAGCAAGATTTCCATTGGCTCTATCCTTTGCCAAAGAGAGTGAGCCAGTCATCATAGTATGGGAATGGCTTGTTCCTCATTCCCTTGGCATCAGAGACCCTCTACATAATATTTTTCATTTAGTGTATGTAAATGAGTTCAAAAAGTATATAAAATGAAGTTAAAGTTTAGGTATATGCCATGACATAATTCTCCCATACATCATTACTGTCTACAAGTACTATTTTCTCACTATCGTCCCACCCAAAGCCACTGGATTGGATCATGTCTTGCAGTAGATTATATTGTTTCCTCCGCGTCTTAATCTTCGAATCAATGTGAGGACTTGCCCTCAGGTTAGTGCCAGGAAAATGGAGTATGATTTTTTTCTCACTTTTTCTGAAGAAGCCTCCCTTAAACATTCCACAATCAAGCTTCCACATAGCATTGTCAATGACCAAATTTTTCATAGTATTCAGGAGAAATTCCTCTTCACGCTTATTCCAAAACCTCTTGGCTGCTTTTCCATCACTCTTCTTAGGCATTCCTATGTGGTTTCCAATACATAAGTATTAAATGATTCATTACCTTATAAAAAATTCACCTCTCACACATAAATAGAATACAAATATCTAAGAGGAAAACGAAAATTAAAATAATACAAACCACATGATTCATTACAATAAGAAAAATTCCAAATCACACATAGAATACAAATGGCAAAGCCTTACAAATGTCAAATACAAGCCACGTGATACAGTACAGTAATTAAAAACCAACTATTGAACTAAGGTTAAGTAAAATTCCCATGAGCCCTATTGGCCTGCCACTCATTAAACATCTGAGTGGCAATGTGGTTCTCCATTCACTCCATTGGTTGGTGGCTTCCACAACATCAATGAACTCATCTTCTTCAGTTTCATGTGCCTCTTGTTGGTTATCATTTACTTGTGCAAATGGATCATTGGGCATTTCGAGTGTTATGAAGTTGTGGAGAAGGCAACATATAGTGATTATACGACATTGAGTCTGGATAGGAAAGTATGAATGAGACCTCAAAATTGCACACCTTGCTTTAAGAATGCCAAATGTTCTCTCAACCACATTACGAGCAGAAGCGTGTTTCATGTTGAAAAACTCTTGGGGAGAAGTAGGGGTACGCCCGTGTCTCCATGTGGACAAGTGATATTGTTGACCTCTATACGGTGCTAGGAAACCCTCCCCATTTGTGTACCCCGCATCTACCAGATAGTAGTGACCTGTGGACACATGTTATACTTTGAATATGGAACTAGTTTTGGAATGTCACTTTTTATAATGTTGACAATGAAAAAATCATACCAGTAGGCACTCTCAAGCCATGTTGTCTAGTGATCGCATCTCTAAGTTTCCTAGAATCTGATGCAGAACCTTCCCACCCCGGCAATACATAAATAAATTGGGGTGTCTGGGGCACAAACACCCAAAACATTGGTGGCTATTTCCCCCTTTCTTGCTCTATACCTGGGTTTATCCGTAGCTGCAACGCGGACATTAATGTATGTCCATCTAGTGCTCCAAGACAATTCTATCAAAATGGGGAAAAAAAAATGTAAACCAACTATTGAACTAAGGCTAAGTTGTAACTGACACGATTTTTAGAGAATTACCAGAAACCACTTCCACCTTTCATCAGTACAATTAGCTGGAATAGGCTCCGGTGCCTTAAGAAGAACGTTGTGGAGGCGTATTAGAGCCAGAAGTACGTCATTGAAGTACTTACTAACAGTATGACCACTTCTTGTGAAGTCATACTTGATAACCCGATTCTTTTTGTGATGGGCTAGGGTCGACATAAACATTGCTAACTTCTCCTCCAATACCACATACCTTGAATCAGATAACCCTACACTTCTTGTCATTGTGCATAACGTCATGAATGGCGCTTTTGTCAATCGAAGTTGGTCAAAACAATCTGATTCATTACCTTTAAACAATTTATTCAAATTGTCTAATTGAATTCGGAATAGATGCGGAGACCTAGTGATAGTAAACCAAGGGGTTAACCCACATTAAGAAGCCAAGTTCATCCCTCTCCTCTCTCTTGTTCCTTGCTCTCCCATTGAAGGATTGAGAGATAGAGAAGCTCCATACACCCCTCACCACTGATTAGTCACTGCACAGCCTCCATCTTCAACCCCCAAAGCTCACATTCTCTCTTTCATCTCTTGCACCAAAGGTATACCACCTTTGTGCTGCTTTCTGTTTTCGATTCCTGAGGGGAACCAGAAAGGTTTTGGTTAGTAACTGATACTAGTCCAGGCATTTCTCTGGTAAAATAAATCAATCGTAAGACACAAACCATGGCGCACGCCAGCTTCAGTAGGCCGTACGCCACCTGTGGCTGTATGTGCACTGTTGGCGTGGGGATCATGGAGTGTCTATTTATTGCTTATTTTCTTTTCTGTCATCACCTTGAGCATGCTAATAACCAGTTTACTGCTTTCTGTACGTTAGAGTTGTTTAACTGTAGTATTCAATATCTATGTCTTTCTTGCTTTATAAGGCCTCTGGGATATTTCTGGTCATGTTCCAGAACCCAGATGATGTAAAGCCAAACGCTGGTTAAAATGTCAAGCCTGGCGTACGGTCCCCATGGGGTGGCGTACGGCACTCTCGACACAGACCAGTGCCTGGCCCTTACATCACCGTTCAATCCTGGCCTCTTCATATTTCCCCACTCTGTTTATGGGGATTTCTGTTCCTTTTCATGACTTACACCCGTTTTTATCTGCCTGTAATCTGTATATAGTACCTTATAAACTGCGTAGTTTGTCCTGGGTGTGCACTGATCCATTCCAGAGCCCGGAGGGTCGAAAGCAGGAGCTGTAAGAAATCAGTAGGGTAGTGTACGCCAGCTATGAGGTGGCGTGCGCAGGGTGTGTTGGCGTGCAGTGGCTTGGCCCTTGCATGCCAGCATGCTGACTGCTCACGCGTCCGAAAAGCAGCGTACATCATCCTGTTGAACATTTTACGGTGCTTGTTCTCAATCTATGTTCTTACGTTTCAATTCAATTCAAACAAGCAAATCATCATCCATAAACATTTTCGTCATATAATCTGCAACTTGTTACAGTTTTTAACCCCTATTAACTGCTCCCCCGCCCTAACTGGCTAAAAATGATCAAATGAGAGAAAAATGCAAATATTTTAGTAGAATGCCCGAGTGGAGACCAATCTCCGGATTGGGCGAGAGGGGTGCCATAAAACCCTTCCCCTCTCGTAACCTGGCTCCCGAACCTCAGATATCGAAGGTGACAACGGACCATTCTACGCCTCTTCAAATCAAATCAAACCTCTTTCAAATCAAAGCAAAACGTAGCAAACGTTCTCGAGTTCGGTTCCTTGGGTGCCTCACCGCTAAAACCCGAGTGGCGACTCTGAATTGAAGCGTTTCGCCGCGCTATTTTCCAAGAGGGCCGCCCCCCAAACAATTTTTACAAACCAAAATCGGGTGATTTTTGGGGCGTGTGCCCACAGTACTATGACGAACAACGAGAATGACAAGAATAGAGTGAGAGTGCGCAAACAAAAATCCGAGTCTCAAAACAGAAAAGTGAGGCAACGGAAAGATGCAATGGAAAAATCACTAATGGGTTCAATATCTAGCTTATTTAATGCGAAAAACCAAAAATCTCTTCTTTCAAGTCAAGTTGAAGAAGAAAGTGATAAAGAATTTGGGGAGGATGATGTGAATGATAATCTTAGAGATAAAGGTGTTAATGCAAAAGTTAGTGGTGCAAATACGGGTGACGTTTATGAGGAACCTATGAGTGAAGATGTTGATGTACCAAATGAAGAATCTAAAGATGGGCATAATGAAGGCCCTACTCCTATGAATGAAAATGTAAGGAATGAAGAAAATGAAAGTATGCTTGACCTTGAGAAAGATGTTGATGTGAACTATGATCCGGGATTGTGGGGAACCATTAATGATTCGAAGAGGATAATGTTAGTTCTACGAGGTCCTATTAAGATTGTAAGAGAGAATGATGCATTTTCAAAAGAAGGTACTTGAGGGAGACACTTTTCTTCCCATCTTTACATTTGTGATCTTCCAAATGGTGAGAAGCAAGAAAGGAACTGGCTTATGTATTCAAATGAGTTAAACAAGGCTTTTGTTTTTGTTGCAAGTTATTTAAGCATAAAACAATGACAACTAGTTTGGCCGGAGAGGGAACTAGTGATTGGCACAACCTTCCTACAAAACTTAGAGACCATGAAAGAAATGTAAAACATATCTCCAATGTCGTGAGGTGGGTGGACTTGCAAAAGGGACTTCAACAAAAAGCAACAATTGACAAGAAAATGGAAGATCTAATCGACAAAGAGAGAGTTCGTTGGAAGATTATACTAGTTAGAATAATTGGGGTTGTGAAGACTCTTTCTCGAAATAGTTTGCCATTCCATGGAACTAATGAGAAGATTTATGAGAAGAATAATGGACTTTTTTGTTAACTTATTGAATTTGTTGCGGAATTTGATCGTATTATGCAAGAGCACCTTCGACGTGTGGTAGATAAGGAGATTCAAAATCATTATCTTAGCCACAAAATCCAAAATGAATTGATAAGCTTGTTGGCAAAAGAGATTAAAAATAAAATCTTGAAGAAGATTTTTAAAGCAAAGTACTTTTCGGTTATCCTTGATTGTACTCCGGATCTTAGTCATGATGAACAAATGTCGATTGTTATAAGATGTGTGAATGTTGAAGATGAAAGTAAAGTCAAGGTGGAGGAATTCTTTCTTGGGTTTATTAAGGTTCATGACACGTCGGGGCTTGGGCTTTTCAAGCGACTTGAAGGAGCTTTGGTTGATCTCAAACTCAACATTGATGATATAAGAGGACAAGGTTATGACAATGGCTCAAATATGAAAGGTAAAAATCAAGGTGTACAAAAAAGACTACTTGATGTAAATCCCAGAGCATTCTATATTCTATGTGGTTGTCATAGCTTAAACCTTGCACTACGTGATATGGCAAAATCTAGTGCGAAAGCAAGAGACTTTTTTGGATATGTGCAAAAAGTTTATACTTTGTTTTCGAGTTCACCACAACGATGGGATATTCTTAGAGCATATGTGAAGGGTTTGACACCAAAGGCATTGTCAGTTACTCGTTGGGAAAGTCATGTTGAAAGTGTTAGAGCAATAAGAAATCAAGTACCGGAATTAAGAGATGCATTGATTGAAATTGCAAATGTTTCTAAAGAAGATATTGTGTTTTCGGAAGCTAAAGGCTTGTGCAAGAATGCTTTGGAGGATTTTGAGTTCTTGATTAGCTTATGTATTTAGTACAAAATCTTAGACAAAGTTAATCAAGTTAGCAAAATTCTTCAACGAGAAGAGATGGATATTGAAGATGCAATTACAAGGATAAAAGAGTTGATTTTATTCTTTGAAGAGCTTAGAGAAGATGGTTTTGATGACTTGATGAAGGAAGCCAAAGAACTTGCTCATGATGTTGGTTTTAAACCGATTTTTGCAAAAAAAAAAGAGTTGTTCAAAGAAAGAAGCTAGCAATTTGATGAGGATGTGGTAGATGATGCCCATGGAAGTCAATCACCGGAAGAGCATTTCAGAACTTCTTATTTCCTCCTCATCATAGATCAAGCTCTTGCATCACTTAAGGACCGGTTTAAGCAATTTAAACTTTATGACTCAATCTTTGGATTTTTGTTTAACGCGAAATTCAAGAGTGTTAGTGAAGAGCAATTGATGGAGCATTGCACTAAACTAGAAAGTTTGTTGGAATACAAAGAACATGGTGATATTTATGGGAGGGGTTATTCCAAGAACTTAGACATTTGAAAACAATATTGCCGAGAGAAGTAACAAAATCGATCGACATCCTTGATTTTATAAAGTCTTATTGGAAAGATGGTGGTTTCCAAATGGTTTGGGTTGTTTATCGAATTTTGTTGACTATTCCGGTCACAGTTGCTTCGGCGGAGAGGAGCTTTTCAAAGTTGAAGTTGATAAAAACATATCTTCGGACTACCATGTCATAGGAGAGATTAAGTGGATTAGCTATGATCTCAATTGAAAATGAGTACTTGGATAAGTTAGAGTACGATGATTTAATTGAAGAATTTGCTTTAAAAAATGCAAGGAGAAGTTGTTTTCTTTGAATCAGATTGTGGTAATCATAAAGCACAATAACCAAGTTTCATTTTGATTTTGAATTTTTGATGTAATTGAAGCTAAAGGTACAATATAATCTTGTTTTTGTTATTGTAATTGTAAGTTTTCTTTACTTGTATGATTTTTTTTTTTTTATACTTAATACTAAGTGGGCAACCAAGCTTGAGGTCGAGTTTGGGCAACCCAAATGTCGGGGCCGGCACTGTGCATTAGTTCCATCTACTCAACTTCCTCCTCGTCATTGTCCATCTATACAACGATAAATACAGTGAAAAGGAATAGACTACAAGTATACTTTCATAGACAGATAACAGAACATGTGAGTAGGTCAATCAAATCTAGTACTGTGAAAACAAAGTGAGAATAACTATGGGTATTCAAAATGTCATTATGCCATTTTGGCATTATGATACCAATTCAGTCTTGGTGTCACTGATGCTTACTCTTATCAACTCCTAAACATGAGTCCTAGTAGTTGTAGTTTTTTTGGACCCCCTATATATTTTGGCCTTTTTGTTTCTTGTCTGCTTTTCCCTCTTCCAACTCTTTGTTGGAAGTTCTTGTTTTTCTTTTCCTAGTCCATGTATCAATATCATGGGTTAGGTTTTCTCTTTTCTTAATGTACTCTATTAAGGTTTTTAATAAAAAAAATTTTGCCAAATCTGACAAAAACATTCACAGCATGCATTCTCCAAATGTATACAGTACAAGTCCAAATTTGAACTTAAAAAGTAGAAATCATCATTCAGACATTCTTCGAGAAAATAACAAAGGGAAGAGTTTCAGCTATTTTTTTCGTGTTTAATAGAACTCAAAACAAGAACTATAATCCGTGATCTTTTTCTTTCAAGATTTTTGACAAACACTAGGTAGGCATACCAACAACATTCATCTATACATGCATACCATTAATTAAAATGCATTCACATATTAGGATCTAGCGTTTCAACAGATCTGGAATTTACCATCATAAATTTTTAGCCCTTGTTAATAAAGAAACAAAGAGAAGGTCAAGAATATCACCGTAAAGGAACTATTGTTACTCGATCGCCGGAAGTGGATATTTCAATTTCCAGCCACCAAAGAAGAAGGTTTCATCTGTTAGCAGCTGCTCCTGATCGTGAGAGAAAATGATGGGGGCTAGGGTTTGTATGTGCTTTATAACCTACAGGTGTTTTGGTCATTACATGGTTTGAGCAACGCTATTTTTGTAATTTTGTAATGGCAAGGAGTGGATAGGATTACTAATACCGAGTGGGAGAGGCCTCTACCAATACCCCCTAATGGCCAACTTCCAATCCCATTGGATTGTTAGTCCACACCTCGTTTTGGTTACTAAACATGTTTTTGTCAAACCCATGGGATTGGCAATCCAATCCCAAGGCCTAGCATGATTATCAAACGGGCCCAAAATGCCTTATCACTATCATTGATAGCTTGGGTTCACAGGTGCAGCAATAGTTGCAATCCTTAAATGCTTTATCACCAATTTGTCCGTTGCAAATTTAATGCCTTATCTTCAATTTTAACCATCCATTCAGATTTTATTTTTATCTTCAATTCTCAATATATATAACTACTTCACACTTTCTCTCATTCACCACATCCTCACAATTGGAATGGAATCCACAAGCTTTTGATTGGAGAAATTTATATTTACTCAAGACATATTTGTCAATTACCGGGTATCTATATACTAAGCAAATATAATTTCCAAAAATAAAATCAAGCTATTTCCTTAATTCTCTCTCCTATGTTGCATTTTCTTAATAAAATTCGTCTTTTTCTTTTTTTTTTTTCCCTAGACTTTTCAAAATACCAAAAAAAATTTTTTAAAAAAACTTGCAAACTTCCTTCCATGATGCTCAAACATTTTTCGTTAAAAATTTTACATCTAATGTTAAATCATAAATAATGAGAGATAAATAACACAGCAAGACTTTACATGTACCTATAAATAACATTGTTATATTAAACATAAAATAATTTTGTAAATGCTCCCATGCACAGCATGGGTAAGACGTTTGTTCCAGTATACATATAAGTATTTGATTTTTAGAAGGATTAAAAATATAATGTTAGTAATTAACATTTGATTGGTAGGTGTTCATTTTGCCAGAAAAATCTAGATGTTCTTGCAAAAGATGGGTGTCTAGAGATTGGTTGGGATCTCTTGGAAAGTCATTGGTTTGTGTAATAGTAGAATGAAAAATCTTTTAAGTGAATTTGCTTGCGACAACTCAACTTGATACTTCTTCCGTCCCATTTTACTTGTTCATTATTCATTTTGTGTCTATTTCTTATATCTTTCAATATATTAGTCTATTGCGTATTTCTTTTAATATATTATGTATTGAAACATATACGCAAAAGACACAAAAAGAATAATGGACAAACAAAATGGAATGGAGGGAGAATGTGTTTGAGGTGTGTAAATAAATAAGTACTAAAAATAAGTTGTCTTTTTAACTTATTTTTGTCTTTATTTAAAAAATTAGGAGTTTCGATCAAAATTTTTAACTTTTTTAATAGTTACAAAAGTTTGACATAAAACAAACAAATCAAAAAAAAAAAAAAATCAAATAAAGACAAAAAAATAAATTACTTAACTTTTCATTCTAAACCAACCCTTGGAACGGCTATAAAATCGCTTGCATTAGTATGCCTGCATATTTTCTTTTCCTAAAAGCCACTCTTTTTGAAGATATAGATTTATTATGAGAAAATTGCTATTAACAACCCATTTGTTTGTCAATAAGATAAGATTAGAATATGATTAAAAAAAAATATTTTTTATGTGTTAAAGTGCCTTGAAAAGTGCTAAGAGTATAATGAAAAATATATTTTTATTTCTACGCCTTGCCTTATTGACAATCCAATAAATTATTATTATAGATGCTTATGAATACCAACGAAATACTCCTCGCATCCTAATTTGAAGGGGAACCACATTTCCATACGCACTCTTGTAGAGACGCAATTGGGTGCAGGTACGCATCCATGCGGCCCAAGTATGCAAATTGCAGAATCTGGGTTTAAATAATCAAACTCTTTCACAATTACGTATACTTACAAAAATTACAATTCATTCACACACACTTATAATCCGAGTTAGAGGGTGTTTCAGTTTTCCATCTTTTTAAAAAAAATTCTTTTTTTTTTAAATTTCAAACTCAAATATAATGAAAATAAAAAATAATTTTATAAATTTATATTGATAGAAAAATAATTAGCGTAAAAATATGATTTTTGACCTTAAAATTTACCTTTTTTTCAAAAATCCATTTTTTGAAAAAGTGGAACGGCATCTTGCCTCTCCTCATACATATGTATATATATAAACATATGTATATATATATGTATATGTATTTATAAATGGGGAATTGATATTTGCGCTCTAAGTTTTACTGCAGGCGCTCCACCTTTTTGTAAAAATAAAAAGATGAAACGCCTGCACTAAATCTTAGAGTGCGAAAATCAGTTGCTTAATAAATTAGCCATCACCACAAAAACAAAACAAACAAAATTATCCGCTGCCAGTGCTAGATTCTCGGCCTTCATCATTCCCCCCCCCCCCCCCCCCCCCCCCCCGCCGAGAAAAAATCTCGACCGCCACCGCACCGGACCCGCCCAAATTCACCGATGTTGCCCTACAAAACCATCGACGAAGCCTCCGCTGCCCTGGGCCGGCCCCTGACCGCCTTGGAGACGCTCTGGTTCAACTACTCCGCTACCAAATCCGACTACTTCATCTACTGCCACAACATCCTCATCATCCTCCTCATCTTCACCTGCGCCCCCGCCCTCTACGTCCTCCTCGAGCACCTCTCCTCCCTCGCCGACAACAACAAGATCCAAAAGTACAAAATCCAGCCCAAGGTCAAGTTCTCCCTCTCCGAGAAATTCCGATGCTACCGCGACGTAATGCGCATGTTCATCCTCGTCGTCGGTCCCCTGCAGCTCCTCTCCCACTCTTCCGTCAAAGTACTTACCGCACATGCAACGAATACCTCTTCTTCTCGAGAGAGCGATTTTTACTTTACCCGCGTTCGGCGAGGCGGGCTTCTGGATTCAGCAATCAGAGTCGTTTATTTTGTATGAATCGATTTGTCAGGAGACCGCGCAAAAATTCGGGTCAGTCGAATGTCGTTAACTTCTCGATGGAAAGCCCAATTTCGCTCGATCCAAGAACTAGGCTTTTCGGCCAAGTACTTGCCGATATTTGATTGAGCTGATTTTTTTTCGCGAATTACTGAAAAAATCAATTCATGCAGAATAATCGGTTCTGGGTGGGTAGTGAATCAAAACCCGCAACGTGCCTCACCGAATGTGGGTAAAGTTACTCATTTTTCCTATACTTTACCTAGATGTACCCTAATTACTCAGAAGCTTGGATGATGTGTTTTGGTTGTGCAGATGATTGGCATAAGGACGAGTTTGCCCTTGCCTTCATTAGGGGAAATCGCGGCTCAACTGTTGGTGTATTTCATGATTGAGGACTACACCGGTTACTGGCTGCACAGGTTCCTGCATTGTAACAAGTGGGTTTACGAGAAGATTCACAGGGTTCACCACGAGTACACGGCGCCGATCGGGCACGCGGCGCCGTACGTGCACGGGGCCGAGGTCCTGCTCGACGGGATCCCGTCCTTCCTGGGGCCCGCCATGGCCCCAGGGCACATGATCACCTTCTGGTTGTGGATTGCTTTGAGGCAGATTGAGGCCATTGAGACTCACAGCGGGTACGCATGCGCCAGCCACTTTCATCAACCTGCTTGACTAGATTTTTTTGTGATTAGATATGTCTTTTTTCTTCTTTAGCTAAATTGACCAAATGATGTTTTAAAACAGTGAAAAGAAGCCTTTATCCCTATCTTGTGATTACTTTAGGCCCGGGCACATGCAATGCATGTGCAAGTGCGACGACACAATGCAACGACAATAACAAAATTCATCTAGTCCCTAATCATTGATTAGAGACGGACCTAATCTTTGGCAATATACGCACAAAGTGACTTCTCTTAGAATACCACTGAAACAGTGCCCCTTTGCCTTAAGAACCGAGGAGCTAAATGGACGTTTTGCAATGCGTGTGCGAATTCAGTAAAAAAGGGGAGAGAAGAAAATTAGGGTGATTTTTCTTTTGTCGTCGTAGGCAATTTCTTCAGGCAGTTAAGAGGGATAATTTAGGAAATTAGTCTGAAATGTTTTAGGATCTTGAACGTTACCTTACCTTTTGCTTTGCCTATCAAGTGATTGATCAGAAAGGTGTGCTCTTTTGGCTTCCTTTCTTTCTTTACTCATTACCCACTTCCTTGTTTTTCCCCTTCTTTTGGACTCATTTATATCCTCAACTAGTCAACTATGTAACGCTGTTAATGAACTTTTCTTTTTGGTTGGCTTTTCTAACATTTGGACGCCAGTAGGTTATAGAAACGAGAAACTGAAATATTAACTCAACAAAATGAGAAGTCATCCAAAGTTTGTGGAGCATCAGCAGAATTTTCCAAGACATAGCGCTCACAGCTTTGTACAGCTTCAAACAGGACAAAATACTAACAATATGCAAATGAAGATAAAACATAAATGGTGCACATTAGATTAAACCCTTGCCAATTTTTGGGAAGAATATAAAGATGTGAGCCAGGGCAAACATACAATCGCATGGTATGGACACCCCCTCAATGTCGAGAGGTGAATGCCGATTAGTGCAAAACAGGCGACTCGTGTGCCTCCAAAGATAATTACACCCGTTGCAGCGTGTTTTACTTTTGATGCCTGTTGGAACGTATCATATCAAAAGTGCCTGTTACACACGCACACAGACACATAAGAGATTGCCTCACCTATCGCATAGTCCATTCCTCTGTTTCGCATCTCATATTCTTCACAACCTTGATTCCAAACAATTTTTTTGTTTTTTTCATACAACTTAATCTCAAAGTAACTCCTCGCCAACTAATTCGAAATTTTAGGACTTAAAAAAGCCTAAGGAAAATATTATGACAGAAATATTGCCGAAAGGAAAAGAATCAAACATTGGAGAGAGATCAGAATAACAAATCACGGGGTTTACACCTATTATACAAGGGACAATGGTATTGACCCCAAAAACTTATGGTAGGGTTAGGGGCAAGATTATAAATTATAATCACCTTCTGATGCTGTCATTGGGATTGATCAGTAGCTTTGACCTCATATCTGTACAATTCTTTTCAAATTCCTGTATTTATCTTTGTGATTTGTGCTTTACCCGGCCAAAACTAATGTGTTTTGTTTGTGGTCATCATGCAGGTATGACTTTCCTTGGACTCCCACAAAATGGATCCCATTTTATGGTGGTGCAGAATACCATGACTACCACCACTACGTTGGTGTTCAGAGCCAGAGCAACTTTGCTTCGGTGTTCACCTACTGTGATTACATCTATGGAACTGACAAGGTTTTTTTACAGCTGGTTTTGTTTTTGTATGTTGAATTTTTGTTTTGACTCAGGCCTGATCGTGCTATATCCTAATAATGTTGTTGGATTTACCTAAATAGGGCTATCGGTATCAAAAGAAGGTCCTCAAGGAGGTAAAAGTTTCAGTCTCTTGTCGTTTTATTTTTTTTAGACTTGTTTGGCAGATTGTTTATGTTTTTCCCTATTATCTTTCCATACAAAAATGTCAATAGTCCAACCTTTGTTCACGTGCGTGAGATGCAGATCGACTATTCTATGGTCGTTTAGTAGCATCCATTACCTTCTGTCTGTGACGGAAGAATAAGCTCAAGGTTGTGATTGCCTCATTAGGTTACACTACATAATGTTCAGTCTCATTTGTGTGCTCAGATGTCTTTTGGTACAAACTTACCATATGGTTGTTTTAGCTATTTGTGTGGACCACATTCTTTGTTGGAAGGAACCAGCTCATGCAAATCATGTCCCGCGTCTTGATCTTTAATTTATAGCGGATCTATAAAATTTAGTATATCATGCATCCATTCATTTAATCTGACCATATTTTGTTGACGTGCAGTTGAAAGATGGAGTAAAAAGCAATGGTCTGCAAAACGGAGGCTCATACAACTCTAGTACAGATTATAAATCGGACTAGCTTTGGAACTTCTGGAGGGTTCACCGCTCAGGTATGTTTCTCACTTGTGGCGACCGTGGATCTTGTCTGTGGTGACCAAGGTTTTCAAATCGGGATACGTATCGTGTATCGGTTTTATAATTTTTTGTATCGTATCGGGATACGTATCGAGTATCGTAAGATACGGTAACAAAAGTTTATTTACACTAATTAATCATAAATACATTGCAATAAACTACAAATTGATAAGACATATGAAAAAGAAAAGCATTTAGGATGCAAAACAACACATCTTAGGCCATCTAAAGTGTTCCAAAAGGGTAAGGTGTACCAAAACATCAAGTGTTAGAGACTTACATCATCTATCCACCTTAACTGCATGCTTTATAACCATTTACTACTAATATGGTTGCTAACTTAAAAGCTCAAAAGTCAAAAGTAACAAGTAAACCAAACATATCAAGTGTGTTTTGCTCAAATCTCCTCTTCCTCTCTCACAACAATGTCGTAAAGATCATCATCATCTTCAAGGTCATCCCCAAGCACCACCCCATCATCACCAATGTATTCTTCTTCTTCTTCCTCTTCCTCTATTTCTTCCTCTACATCATCATCGATAATTTCAACCTCATTCTCTTCTCCAACAAACTTCCTTTTGCCTTTTCTGTCATTTTGAAGGTTTCTTGGTCCTATAAAAATGAAAGCAATCACCAACTATTGCATTTACATGTACATAAATATAATTATATGAAAGAAGATAAAGATTGCATCCTATGAAATATACCTCTACGTCTTTTTCTACTAGTTTCTCCCTCATTAACTTCAAAGCACTCATTCATATCCATCCATGAAGGGTCTAGCGGTAAGCATGGGTCTTCTCTTTCAGTAATCCATTCATCATCGGATTCCATATCGGAGAGACAAATAGGATCGTAAGCATCACCATTCTCCTCACGTTTCTTTTGCCTCAACTCCAAAGTGAGATTGTACTTGACAAAGACTAATGCATTCAATCTTTGTGCTTCCAACCGGTTCCTCTTCTTTGAATGGATGTGTTGAAAGGTACTCCAATTTCTTTCACACCCAGTAGCACTACATGTGAGGGATAGAACTCTTGTGGCTAACTCTTGGAGTTCTTTGCAACTACCTCCATAGCTCTCCCACCATAGTCCTTAAAAGAGAAAGCCACATTAGTGCAAGAAAGAAACATTGACAAACATTGTTAAGTCGAGAGTTAATACCGGGTTGTTTCTTCTCTCTAGTTATAACAGCCATATCAATGCCAAACATACCAACGGCGTTATGGAATTTGTCCATTTGGGCATCAAGTTTTAATCTTGCTTGGATACCCGGATACATCCTTTCTATGACCGTGTACAATCCCAATCTCACTTCCTCATCCGCCTCAAAGGAAGCATCATAATGAAACCTAAAATGAACATTGAATTTGAAACTAACATTCATGATAGAAAGTCACAAGAAGAAATAATTTCATTATTGGTAGATTAAATGTTACCTAGGATTAAGAAAATAAGCCGCCGCATGAAGAGGTCGATGAAGTTGCAAAGCCCAACGCTCATCAACAATCTTCCAAATTGCAGCATATCTTCTTTTCACTTTGTTGAAATTTTTCTCAATTTGTTCCTTTGCCCTATCCATTGCTTCATAAATATAACCCATGGCGGGCTTTGCATCACCATCAACTAGTCTTAGGACTTTAACCAAGGGAAGTACACCCTTCAAGCAATACCTAATTGCATTCCAAAACTTTGCATCCAACACTATTTGTTGGGCATCTAACCCATGACGAGTCTTGGCATAAGAACTCTTACACCAAGCTAAAGAAGTAAACATGGCTCTAAGCCCATTTCTTTGAGTCAAGATACTTTTCAAAGTGAGGTAAGCGGTGGCAAACCTTGTCACGGCGGGCCTTGCTAAGTTATGATTCTTTGTATGCTTCCTCATCAAATTAAGCACCCAAGTATGTCGGTAGATATAAACGGTGAGTGTCTTTGCTTTGGTGATTGTGTCATGATGCACCGGTAGCCTACCAATATCTTTAAGCATCAAATCAATGCAATGAGCAGCACATGGAGACCAAATAAGTTTTTTCCTCTTGTCCATTAACAACTCACCGGCAAGGACAAAAGCGGATGCACTATCGGTGACTACTTGTATTACATTTTCTTCACCAATTTCCTCAACAAAATTATCAAGCAACTCAAACAAAGCAACACCATTCTTGATAATTGAGGAGGTATCCAATGATTTTAGGAAAACGGTTCCCTTTGGACTATTAACAAGGAAATTAGTGATAGAACGTCCACACCCATCTTGCCATCCATCCGACATCAAAGAACAACCTGTTTTCTTCCACTCACTTTTGTACTTGTCTAAGGTTGAATGCACATTATCAACCTCTTTCTTCAAGAATGTGACTCTAACCTCATGATATGAAGGAGGTTTCAAGCCCTTGCCATACTCCCCGATTGATTGTACGGCGGTGTGAAACCATGGACTCTTAACCAAGCTAAAGGGTAAAGCCTCTGCGTATATCATTCTACATATGTCAACACATGGTTTTGTTCGATCCTTCAACATAGAGGGCAAAGTGACTTGTTTCGCCTTTGTTTTGCTCACATATTGATCCATACTTCCTCTTTTAGATATCACATTTTCCACCTCATCAAAGCAATCCATATCATCTTGCTCAATGCATTTTCTTTGTTTCAACTCTCCTAATATTTTTAGAAACATATTTGTAACATCTTCTGGAACTTTTTCACAAGGTTTTGCATTCTGATGGGTACGACCTAAGTGGTGCTTCATTCTACTCACACCACCGGACAATGTCTTACCACAATAATTGCACACTAGTTTTAGTCGAGTGTTATCAACAGCTTCAGGATCTGTTAGCTCAGTAGCACGTACACAGTGGTTCCATGTGGGATCTACCGCATTCTTAATTTTCTTTTTTGGTGGAGCCATAACACTACAAAACAATACAAAAAATTGCATAAAAAATATTTAAAACTGTAAAGAACTTATGGGATATTGGGATAAACAAATACAGTGCTCTGTGGACTGTTTAAATAAAAAAAAAAAACAAATATAGTGCTCTGTACTTTGTAGACTATGATAATCAAAAAAAAAAACAAATATAGTGCTTTGTTTTTGTTGTCTCTTAGAGGGATAATAAAATACAGTGCTCTGTGGAGTGGGAATCTGTGATAATCAAAAAAAAAAAACAAATTTAGTGCTCTCAGCTCTGTGGATTGTGATAATCAAAAAAAAAAAAAAACGAATATAGTGCTCTGTTGTTTTTGTTGGCTCTTAGTGGAATGAGAAAGGGACTTGCTTCACTTATTTTAATGGAGTAGTGGTCTCAGGAAAGAGATTTCAAAACAGGAGGAAAAAAGTCGGTGGAAGAGGAAGACTGGTAGGTGAACATGGATAATGGAGTCAAAAGACTCAAAACACAAAACCCCACTCAGTGGGCTTTTACTATATACACACACAGTATATATATAATATATGTATAAAGCCATAAAGGGTCGGTGCTGTCTGCTGTCTGCTTCTACTGTGTATATATATATATATGTTACACACACTACTAAAGCAACAAAAACAGAGCAGCAGAGTACCCACTTTTTCCAAAAATAAAGAGCAGAGAGCACTGAGCCTTTTCCAGAACCAGAAATCGGACCAAAACCTTACCTCTCGGTCAACAACTCAACTGCAACACCAAAGCTTTCAGAGATCGAAGAGAGATCGAAGAGTAGCAGTCGGAGAGAGATCGGAGAGCAAAGCTTTCACCGTCGATTGCATCAAAGACTCGTCGTCGTCGTCGGAGAGTGGAGTCGACTAGGGCTCAGGAGTCGCCCATGGTGTGTATCTCGGTGGGTAAAAGAGTTAGGGTATGGCCCGAACGAGATTAAAGTTGAATCGGGGGTTTAAAAAGGTAAGTTTCTACTGTGTTCAAAATCGGACGATACAATCTCGTATCCCGATACGAGACGACTCGTACGATACCCACATCGTATCGAACGATTTCTGTTCAAATACGGTTCGTCGGTCGATACGTATAGATATACATACGATACGATACGTAGCGTACGATACGTATCGCGTATCGTACGATTTTGACAACACTGGTGGTGACTCATTTGTTGTAGTTTGTGCAAGCTTGGTGATTAAGAAACTCCTGGTGGGACGATTAGAAGTCTCCAGTAGTTTGAGGTCAGGACTTGAGATGTTCAGTGTCTAGTTTTGGGATCTGAAGTTGTGTTTTCTAGCAAAATGTTCAAAATGGATCGTATGTGTCGGGGTTAAGTATTGTGACTGTGAATTCTTGGTGTTGTTTTGCACTATCATCAGGTTTTTTTTTCCCGGATGTCGGATTCAGTTACCATTTTATGGATCTAACAGAGTTATTGAAGTGGTGGGGCTTTTGCCAATTGACCTTGAATCGTGTGTTTTTATTGTAGTTGGATTATAGTGTAGAGACTCATATTTTTGAGACCGTATTTTTTCTTTTGCAATCGTACGACTTGTCGAGATAGATGGTATGGATTTACAGTGTGGCGTGTTCGTGGAAGGATATAAGCTAGGGTAATTATGTGAGAAGTGCACGTGTGAGTGTGTGGCGCAAGAAGCAGGGGATTCCTCCCCCACCTTTATCTTTTCCAGGGAGAATAATTCTCCCATTTCTCTCCCTCACTCTTCGGCTCACTGTCTCTCTCTCCTCCCCTCCGAAATTTTCTCTCCTCTCTTCTCTCTTTAATCGCAATACCTTAAAGCGTGATTCTAGACGAAGTTCAAGAATTAACGTTGCTATTCGGAACGCGGGCTTCCTATCTATCCATGAAAAATCATGATCGGACCTCGTGGAGCTATGGTTGACTTGGTCAAAAGGTCGGGTTTTGTTCAAAACTTTTGAGGTATGGAATTCTACCTCTCTTTATATGTTATTTGAGTGTTCTAGTACCATCTTTGAGTTTGTATTGATTGTTATTGAGATCGGATCAAAATCTGAGAAATTCTGTCAAAATCGCCAGAAAACGTATTTCCCCTACCAGTAGGAACTTTTCTTCTACCGGTAGGACAAGTGAGAAATTTTCCTACAACCAGCTCAAACGTACAGTAGCAGCTCAAAAGCTACTCAACTTCTACCGGTAGAAATTCCTCGCCTACCGGAGGTCAAGTGCAAAATTGTCTCACGTGGCCTTTCTGTTTCCAGTTTTTCAGCGGTAGGAACTTCCGGTAGAAGATTGAGTTGCTGCAGTGTCTTTTAGCTGCTTTCCTATATCTTCCAAATCACATTTTGAAACTTCTCATCGACTCTAATGAGTTTGTTTGCACATTTTTTAAGTGTTTTGAAGAGTATTATTTGTCTCGTTTTTAGAATAGTATCTGATGGACTGGAGTGAACTTGTTGTAGTAAGAAATGAGAAATGGATGATTTTACACATTGAAATACGAGCGATACACCTGAACATGTCTAGGGATCCGATGAGTAGTACTGCAATTCGTTCTCTTTCGACTCGTAGAATTCTTTAGATTCCTTTAGCATATGCTTTACGGACTCCAAGTATAGAAACCAGAAGACCAGGCATCGCAGAGTCTAGTCGTGAGTTGATATGTGGTGTGTGATGGTACGGGGGGTACTTAGAGGCACAATGAGGACGTGTAGTATAGTGGTATGCTTAAGGAGAAGGGCGTGTATTAGTTAATTAGTCGGAGTCTTGATATGGTTGACATTTTGGAACATTTTGAAATGAAATCGATGTTGTGAAAGAACTGTTTAAGAGGATATAATAACTTGTGTCCTCACAACTCGCCAAGTCTTTCAATCCTTTTGGCACCCGCCCTATGAGGTTCAAGTGTAGAAACTAATGGATAGAGTATTGTAGGATTATATATATGGGCGTAATACGCTATGTCAGATGCGAAAGGGTAAACTAATGAAAAGGTATGAACATGTATATTCTAGGGCTGCTCAAAAAATCCAGTGAACCGTGAAACCGGTCCGGACCGAACCGATCCGTACCTTTTGGATTTTGTCCGTGGATTAATGGTCCAAACACGGATTGAAAAATTAGAAACCGTGACTCGCGGTTCGGTCCACGGATTTTCATTACGAAACCGTGGATTAACCGAATCGGACCATGAGATATTTATTCTATATAAATAATAAATAAATATATAAATATATAAATATGTGTGTATTTATATAATTAATTGTTAGTAACGTTAAAACTTTTTTCTACCAATTTTAGTATTTTATCTTGATAATGGGATGTAGTGTAGATGTATAAAATATATAGGGTAAATCGTAGTTTTTTTTTTTATATAAGTTACGGGTAATCCTAATTTAGTTTCACTAGTTCGTTTGTTTTCCAGTTTTCCTAATTTCCATTTCTTGTTCAAGTTGCCGCCGCACCGCAGTCGCCACTGCACCGTTCTTACTTCTTCACCTCCTCCTCCTCCTCTCTCTCTCTCTCTCTCTCTCTCAATTTCTTCAAAGTAACAAGTACTTTCTGGTGGCCGGTGTTAAACTTAATTCTGAATGTAACCTTCTTCACTTTTAGTGTGGGATATAAGTTTGAACTTTATTTTTGCTAAAATTCGTGGACAAAACCGTAATCGATCCGTGAGTTACGGATTGGATTGGAACCGAACCGTAGGACTTTTGGTCCGGACACGGATTTCATTTTGTAAAAACTGTGACTGGCGGTTCGGTCCTCGGATTCCTAGAAATCCGAACCGAACCGCGAGCACCCCTAGTATATTCGGGAAGTTAGGTAATGGTTAATTGAAGTTGTGTGGTACGACTGATAGATGATGATAAAGTTGATTATGAAATGATGACGATTATGAAAGGTGTGAGAGGTGACCTAATTGATTATTATTATTATTGAGGGAATAGACTCGGGGTGACTCTACGCTTGAGGGAACTAGACCCTAGATGACCCAATTGATTATTATTATTGAGGGAATAGACTCGGGGTGACCCTAGACCTGAGGTGATCCAATTGATTATTATTATTGAGGGAATAAACTCGGGGTGACCCTACGCTCGAGGGAATTAGACCCGAGGTGACCCAATTGATTTTTGTTATTGAGGGAATAGACTCGGGGTGACCCTACGCTCGAGGGAACTAGACCCGAGGTGACCCAAGTGATTGTCGATGAGAAACACCTGATTAAAAGAAAGGAAATGTTTTACAATAATGGGATTTGATGAAGATCAAGGTGGACACGAGAAAGATTGTAGTACCGTACGAAGAATAATAAGATATTTTTGAATTAATTATAGATAAATGTGGAACGACGTGAATTTGTTAGTGTATTTAGTTAAAGAAGCAAACGGTTAGTGACATTTATTTGTAGTCTAGGACTCTTAGACTATAGCTTGCGATTTGTTGGTAGTCACTAGTGCATCGGGCATATCTGTCAATATTCACTCATTCATGGTGTATGATTTATCAAATTTACATATAGTTGGAGTATAAAATTCTCTACTGGGCTACTGTAGCCCAACTTATCATTTTCAGGTACATTAGAAGGGGACAGTCGTGGAGGGTGTGAAGTGCATGCAGACATCACAGGCTAAAGTTATTTTCTGAAGAACTTGTCTTTCCTTCGTAAATCAAACTGCATTGTACTATTTTCTCTAACTTGGAATACTGTATCAGTTGACAAAATTGTGAGATTTAGAAACTGTATATTGTAATTTGGGGTACCGCATATACTAGTGTGAGGATTTGTATTTAAAATGGTATTGTTATTTATGTTAAAAATCGAAAGCGTGACATATAGTCCGTCATGGGTTATGATTTGTACGAAGTTTATGTGTAAGGGATTCGTCCATTAATTAAACTTAGCGGTGTAATGGAAGAGAAGAGAATAGAAGTTCTTATTCCCTTTGTTCCTGTCTACAATCATGGAGTCAGGTAAGCGACTTATATGGACTTCGGTGTTCTTGATCAATTTGGGGACACCGCAACTTTTGGCATAATAAAATCATTATGAGTATAACCAAAATTCATTACAAGCATAACAGAATCATAGCAAGGCATAACCAAAACCATAGCAAGGCATAACTTATTTGTTATGCCTTGGTTGGATTTGGTTACGCATTTGTTGATTTTTTGGATATTTCTTAATTATGTCTTGTTTGGATTTTGTTATGTTTGTAGTAGATTTAATTATGCTCATAATGGTAAAATTATGCTAAAAGTTACGGTGTTCCCAAAATGATCGAGGACATCATAGCATTATCCAAGTCAGGAAATGCTATGGTATCCACCCAACATTTGGGGACACCGTAATTTTTGGCATAACTGATTATTACAAATATAACCAAAACCAGTGATAGTATAACCAAGGTCTTACACTTTGCATAACTCCAAAAATTTCCAAATCCAAAAATTCTGGGGATTTTTGGGGTTATGTCTTTGTAAGGGCTTGACTATACATATCACTGGTCTTAGTTATGCTGGTCTTGGTTATGCTTGTAATGGTCGGTTATTTCAAAAGACAAGTGATATGTATAATCAAGGCCTTACAAAATACAAAGGCATAACCTCCAAAATTTCCAGAATTTTTGGGGATTTTGGGGGTTATACCTTTGTAAGGCCTTGGTTATGTTTGTAATGGTCGGTTATGCCAAAAATTACAGTGTCCCCAAATGGCGGATGGATACCATAGCATTTCCCAACTTATATAGTTGTGTTAATAGGATGATGCTATGGTGTCCCCGGTCATTTTGGGGACACCGTAATTTTTGGCATAACTTTACCATTATGAGTATAACTAAAACCCATTACAAACATAACAAAATCCAAATAAGACATAATTAAGGAATATCTAAAAAATCAACTAAGACATAACCAAACCCAACCAAGGCATAACAAACAAGTTATGGTTTTGTTATACTTGTAATGGGTTTTGGTTATGCTCATAATAGTTTTGTTATTTCAAAAGTTACGGTGTCCCTAAAATGACCGGGGACACCGAAGTCATAGGAATCAGTGTCCCCGGTAATTTTAGGGACACCGTAACTTTTGGCATAACAAAATCATTATGAATATAACAAAAATTCATTACAAGCATAACAGAACCATAGCAAGACATAACTTGTTTGTTATGTCTTGGTTGGGTTTGGTTATACTTTTGTTGATTTTTTGGATATTCCTTGGTTATACCTTGTTTGGGTTTTGTTATGCTTATATTGGATTTTGGTTATACTTATAATGGTTTTGTTATGCCAAAAGTTACAGTGTCCCCAAAATGACCGGGGACACCATAACATCATCCCGAAGTCATTCCCGTGTTAACATGCTTATGATTTGAACAAAATTGCTATAAATTTCAGCCCCACTATGATTTCTAAGAGATCTCGGTTGTGTCACGTGTGCGACTTAGAACATAATGATCCAACTTCTCACGTAAACAAAATTGCAGTCGACGGGTTAGGAAACCTAAATACGATAACTGCTACTCTCTCCGTCGCTTAATATTTGTCCTGTCCGTAAAATGTGGACGTAAGTACAATTTTTGTAAGAAAAATTTAAATTTTTTTCAAGAATTCACTAGATATCAATGAGTTCTTTTAATTTATGGAAAAAAGTTTGAATTTTTTTAAAAAGAAATGAATTATTTTTTAGTCTTCATTTTACAGGCTGGACAAACATTTTGGGACGGAGATAGCTAGTATGTCTGTAACAAACTCTTCTGTTTATGATAAAAAAAAAAAAAAAAAAACTCTTCTGTTTGGAATTTGCCTGAGAGCTACATTCTTCAATAGGTTATTTGTATAGTAGGTCTGTTGGTTCTCTGTTGTTTTTCAAGGTTATCCCCTTGGCCTATTGTTCTTGGTGGTGTTCTTTATAAAGAATTACTTTAAAAAAATAATAATAAACACTCTGTTGTGTGTATGCTGGACCTGGATGTTAAATGCATGTGCACAAGGAGGGTCAACTACAATGGTCGTTCCAGCCCACCTTTAGAAAAAAATCAAAGAGCAAACTAAAAGCTCGATAAAGAGAGATGTAAAAACCATTTTACGAATGTACTTTCGATGTACATACTGATTTCTTCTCAATTTATTTTCAAATGGGAAGATAACCCTAGATTGAAGAGACAAGATTCATAAATTGTTTGCCAAGTTACAAGCTGATTTATGTTCTTGATTTTACGAGATTTTCTTCTCTTTCTTCTCCTGCAATTTTTTGATTTCGGCATCTCTCGTAGCTTTCACAATTGCATCAAACCCTGGATATGGTTCATAGCTGAAAACCAGTTGAAGAGCCTGCAACGAACAAACATCGAAAGCAAATAATCCGATTTAATCGATATTTAGCTCAGATGGTCAATTCATTTTTGCAGTTCTCGATTTTTTTTTTTTACAACTTTGAGAGTCAAATTACACAAACTTACTTCAAGTAATACATAGAATGGTTCCATCAAAAAAGTTTGGGTGAGGTTCTCCGGCAGAGCCGCTGCTCGTTTCTACACCAAAAAAATAAAAAACAAACTAATGAGTTTTACCATCTGATAGAAACTTTGAAGCAGAAATATTCCGAAGTACCAAAAAAAATAACTTCGAAGCAGTGCAAATTGTAGCAAGTCACCTCAAATACACCATGGCCTATGATCTAGCCAGCCCAACAGAACAACTGAGTTGTCACAACAACCTGAACAATAGAGTAGATAAGAACCAAAATTCGCCAGAAAAATCAACCGAGTATTGATTCTTGTAGATGTAATAACAATTAAACTCGTGAGTTATGTCAATGTTTTAGGTTAAAAATATTGACAGTATTATAGTAGTAAGTTTTTTTTCCGCAAATTTCTCCTTTCGTTGCATAATTTTTGCCCGTTTTGAAATTCTGAGTGCAAGTGGAGGAGTGGAGTGCAGTTAATGTCTCTCTTATACTCCCATACACATGGTTAAAGTTCGATTTCCGTAAGCACTCATCCCCTTCCCAATTCGAGAGAAAACCCAATTCGGTAAAATAAAGCAAAAAATAGAAGAATGCATAAAATCATATATTGTAGATTACCTTCAAAGCCAGAGGAAAGCCAAGATGTTTGGCAACAAGATTAGCAGAGACCCAACAGGCCAAATAGAGAATCGCAGCCAGAGGACCAGCTTTCTTATCCATGAAGGCGTAAAGCGAAGCATAGATCAAAGAGACGAGAAACCCATAATTGGGAACGAGGCCGAGAGGAAACTGATCAAATGGGAATCCAAAGAAGACAGCAGGTGTGAAATAGAGGAGAATGAGAGTCGTGAAGAAGATTGGCCAAACGAACAACATGTGTATGAGGTTGTTCACTGGGTTGTTGTGGTATGCGCCGTAGAAGGCGAAGTGTTTCTCGAGATCGAATAAGTCCATCTTTCTTCCCATTGGGAGTTTTCTCGGGAAAGTGAGGGAATTTGGGGGTGGAAAGTGAGGACTGAGGGAAAGCAAAAGTGATTCTTGGGGTTATCAAAGTTAGAAAATACCTAAAATAAGGACTAAAGGTGGTCCTAGACTTGAGAGAGGACTACTAGAGTAATTTATCTTTTCTTTTTTAGGATCTGGCCCATCTGGGGACTACTCGTATGGGTGACTCTAGACTTCTTCTTTGATATTTTAAAAGATGTTTGTGTAAACGTCGTAATTTTTTTCTTTTTCCTTAATTTTTCGGTCGAGATTAATCAATAATATATATAATTTTTAGCGCAAAATTAATAAACACGATAAAAAACTGAATAAAGAAAAACTGTAGTCCACGACTTTTAGGTCGGTAGAAACACACTCTAAGAGGACAAAATTGTCCACATATATGAAAAAACACAACCCAGCTATTGTATTGTTTCTTTGAATAGGGATCCCAACTTCCAATTCAGCCTTTCTTGCTTCCTTTTTTTGCCCATTTTGATGGTCGAAATGTTTATTCTAAAACTCCATGGAGAACATTTGTTGCCAAAAATCGTATTGAGCGGATAAGGAAAAAATTATTACAACATTGGGTCGGAACTTCTTTTTCTTAGTAACATAAATGTGTTCCGATGCATATCTACCAATCTCAAGGCATTTGATTATTTGAGAGAACTAATGTGTGATGATTTTTAAAAGCAAACGATTCAGATTATCGGAGTGAGTCTCGATAAGAGCCCCCAATAGGCCCATCAGGCCTCCAATACTGGCTCTTGTTATTAGAGAAATGACCTAAGCCTTTAAAAAAAGTCAACTTACAACAATTTCTACATGCATATGTAAGTATATATGGTACTCCCTCCGTTCCATTTTTATTTTTTATTTTCGTTTTTCTTGCCGTTCTTTCAACGCTTATATCTACCAATATGAATCTAAAAAAATCTCTATTATAAAATATAAGGGTGTGGGGACAAGTTATTGGAACGGTTTAGATTCATTTGATCCAAAGGCTGTAGTGCATCCTCCTACTTCCCGGTTAAGTATCCATGATTTTCACCTAAATCACAAAACTGTCATCCCTTCCAACAGAGATGCGTAGTGTCATAGGCACGGGCTAGCACTAATATGCAATATAGATCTTATTTGATAGTTCTTGATTAGATCTATAATACAAAATTTTCAAAATTATGAAAAACATTGTAAAATGGAAGATATAAGGGTTGAAAGAACGGTATGAAAAACGAAAATGGACAATAAAAATGGAACGGAGGGAGTATCATATTATAAATTTTTTTTCCACATATTTCTCCTTTCATTGCATAATTAGGCACAAAAACAGAACAAACAAACAAATTAGGCACTGCCAGTGCTAGATTCTCGGCATTCATCATTCCTCCCACCCGAGGAAAAATACCGACCGCCACCGCACCGGACCCGCCCAAATTCACCGATGTTGCCCTACAAAACCATCGACGAAGCCTCCGCCGCCCTGGGCCGGCCCCTGACCGCCTTGGAGACGCTCTGGTTCAACTACACCGCCACCAAATCCGACTACTTCATCTACTGCCACAACATCCTCTTCCTTTTCCTCATCTTCACCTGCGCCCCCGCCCTCTACGTCCTCCTCGAGCACCTCTCCTCCCTCGCCGACAACAACAAGATCCAAAAGTACAAAATCCAGCCCAAGGTCAAGTTCTCCCTCTCCGAGAAATTCCGATGCTACCGCGACGTAATGCGCATGTTCATCCTCGTCGTCGGCCCCCTCCAGCTCGTCTCCTACCCTTCCGTCAAAGTACTTACCGCAAATGCAGCGAATCCCTTTTCTTCCCGAGAGAGCGATTTTTACTTTACCCGCGTTCGGCGAGGCGGGTTTCAGATTCAGCAATCAGAGTCGCTTATTTTGTACGAATTGATTTGTCAGGAGACCGCGCAAAAATTCGGGTCAGTCGAATGTCGTTAACTTCTCGATGGAAAGCCCAATTTCGCTCGATCCAAGAAGTAGGCTTTTCGGTCGAGTAGTTACCGATATTCGACTGAGCTGATTTTTTTGCGCGATTTACTGAAAAAATCAATTCATGCAGAATAATCGGTTCTGGGTGGGTTTTGAATCAAAACCCGCAACGTGCCTCACCGAATGTGGGTAAAGTTACTCATTTTTCCTGTACTTTGCCTAGATGTACCCTAATTACTCAGAAGCTTGGATGATGTGTTTTGGTTGTGCAGATGATTGGCATAAGGACGAGTTTGCCCTTGCCTTCATTAGGGGAAATCGCGGCTCAACTGTTGGTGTATTTCATGATTGAGGACTACACCAATTACTGGATGCACAGGTTCCTGCATTGTAACAAGTGGGGTTACGAGAAGATTCACAGGGTTCACCACGAGTACACGGCGCCGATCGGGTACGCGGCGCCATACGCGCACTGGGTTGAGGTCCTGCTCCTCGGGATCCCATCCTTCCTGGGGCCCGCGGTGGCCCCAGGACACATGATCACCTTCTGGTTGTGGATTGCTTTGAGGCAGATTGAGGCCATTGAGACTCACAGCGGGTACGCATGCGCCAGCCACTTTCATCAACCTGCTTTACTAGATTTTTTTTTTATTAGATGTCTTTTTTCTTCTTTAGCTAAATTGACCAAATGATGTTTAAACACAGTGAAAAGAAGCCCTAATCCCCATCTTGTGATTACTTTACGCGTGGGCACATGCACATGCAATGCATGTGCGAGTGCGACAACACAATGCAACGACAATAACATAATCCATATAATCCCTAATCATTGGGAGTATAGACAGGGAGGATTAGAGATAGACCTAATCTTTGACAATATATACACAAAGTGGTTGCTCTAAGAATATCACTGAAACAATGCCCTCCTATACCTCCAAGAACCGAGGAGCTAAAGGACGTTTTGCAATGTGTGTGCGAATTGAGTAAAAAAGGGGAGAGAAGAAAATTAGGGTGATTTTTCTTTTGTGGTCTTGGCAATTTCTTCAGGCAGTTAAGAGGGATAATTAAGGAAATTAAGAGTCTGAAATGTTTTAGGATCTTGAACAGTACCTTACCTTTTGCTTTGCCTACAAGTGATTGATCAGAAAGGTGTCCTCTTTTGGCTTCCTTTCTTTCTTTACTCATTACCCACTTCCTTCTTTTTCCCTTGCTTTTGGACTCATTTATATCCTCAACTAGTCAACTAGGTAACACTGTTAATGAACTTTTCTTTTTGGTTGGCTTTTCTAACATTTGGACGCCAGTCAGGTCATAGAAACGAGAAACTGAAATATTAACACAACAAAATGAGAAGTTCATCCAAAGTTTGTGGAGCATCAGCAGAATTTTCCAAGACATAGCGCTCTCAGCTTTGTACAGGCAGTGAATCAGCTGGGCAAATAATACAGCTTCAAACAGGACAAAATACTAACAATATGCAAATGAAGATAAAACATAAATGGCGCACATTAGATTAAACCCTTGCCAATTTTTGTGAAGAATATAAAGATGTGAGCCAGGGCAAACATACAATCGCATGGTATGGACACCCCCTCAACCGCGAGAGGTGAATGCCAATTAGTGCAAAACAGGCGACTCGTGTGCCTCCAAAGATAATTACACCCGTTCCGGCGTGCTTAACTTTTGATGCCTGTTGGAACGTATCATATTGAAAGTGCCCGTTACACACACAAACACACTCACATTCGCACACAGACACATAAGAGATTGCCTCACCTATCGCATAGTCCATTCCTCTGTTTCGCATCTCATATTCTTCACAACCTTGATTCCAAACAATTTTCTTGTTTTTTTCATACAACTTAATCTCAAAGTAACTCCTCACCAACTAGTTCTAAAATTTAGGACTTGAAAATGCCCAAGGAAAATATTATGACAGAAATATTGCTGAAAGGAAAAGAATCAAACATTGGAGAGAGATCAGAATAACAAATCACGGGGTTTACGCCTATTATACAAGGGACAACGGTATTGACCCCAAAAACTTATGGTAGGGTTAGGGGCAGGATTATAATCACCCTCTGATGCTGTCATTGGGATTGATCAGTAGCTTTGACCTCATATCTGTGCAATTCTTTTCAAATTCCTGTATTTATCTTTGTGATTTGTCCTTTACCCGGCCAAAACTAATGTGTTTAATTTGTGGTCACCATGCAGGTATGACTTTCCTTGGACTCCCACAAAATGGATCCCATTTTATGGTGGTGCAGAATACCATGACTACCACCACTATGTTGGTGGACAGAGCCAGAGCAACTTTGCTTCGGTGTTCACCTACTGTGATTACATCTATGGAACTGACAAGGTTTTTTTTACAGCTGGTTTTGTTTTTGTATGTTGAATTTTTGTTTTGACTCAGTCCTGATTGTGCTATATCCTAATAATGTCGTTGGATTTACCTAAATAGGGCTATCGGTATCAAAAGAAGGTCCTGAAGGAGGTAAAAGTTTCAGTCTCTTGTCGTTTTATTTGTTTTAGACTTGTTTGGCAGCTTGTTTATGTTTTTCCCTATTGTCTTTCCATACAAAAATGTCAATAATCCAACCTTTGTTCACGTGAGTGAGATGCAGATCGACTATTCTATGGTTGTTTAGTAGTATCCATTACCTTCTGTCTTTGACGGAAGAATAAGCTCAAGGTTGTGATTGCCTCATTAGGTTACACTACATAATGTTCAGTCTCATTTGTGTGCTCAGATGTCTTTTGTTACACAAACTTACCATATGGTTGTTTTAGCTATTTGTGTGGACCACAGTCTTTGTTGGAAGGAACCAGCTCCTGCAAATCATGTCCCGTGTTTTGATCTTTAATTTATAGAGGATCTATAAAATTTAGTATATCATGCATTGATTCGATTAATCTGACCATATTTTGTTGACGTGCAGTTGAAAGATGGAGTAAAAAGCAATGGTCTGCAAAACGGAGGCTCATACAACTCTAGTACAGATTATAAATCGGACTAGCTTTGGAACTTCTGGAGGGTTCACTGCTCTGGTATGTTTCTCACTTGTGGCGACGGTGGATCTTGTCTGTGGTGACTCATTTGTTGTAGTTTGTGCAAGCTTGGTGATTAAGAAACTCCTGGTGGGACGATTAGAAGTCTCCAGTAGTTTGAGGTCAGGATTGAAGATGTTCAGTGTCTAGTTTTGGGATCTGAAGTTGTGTTTTCTAGCAAAATGTTCAAAATGGATCGTATGTGTTGGGGTTAATAAGTATTGTGACTGTGAATTCTTGGTGTTGTTTTGCACTATCATCAGTTTTTTTTTCCTCTCTTCTTTTTTTCCCCTGATGTCGGATTCATTTACCATTTTATGGATCTAACAGAGTGATTGAAGTGGTGGGGCTCTTGCCAATTGACCGTGAATCGTGTGTTTTTATTTTACTTGGATTATAGTCCTTCATGGGTTATGACTTGTACAAAGTTTATATGTAAGGGATTCGTCCATTAATTCAACTTAGCAGTGTAATGGGATAGAAGAGAATAGAAGTTCTTATTCCCTTTGTTCCTGTCTACAATCATGGATTCTGGTACGCGACTTATATAGTTGTGTTATAATGCTTATGATTTGAACAAAATTGCTATAAATTTCAGCCCCACTATGATTTCTGTGAGATCTCGGATGTGTCATGTGTGCCATTTAGTCGACGGGTTAGGAAACCTGAATATGATAACTGCTATGTCTGTAACAAACTCTTCTGTTTGGAAATTTGCCTAAGAGCAGAATTCTTCAATTGGTTATTTGCATGGTAGGTCTGTTGGTTTTCTCTGTTGCTTGGGTTTTTGTAGAGTTTTTTTTTTTTTTTTCCTTATGGCATGTCCTTAGCGAGTATTAATTATCAAAAAAACGTCTTTGACCGTCATTTTCCCTTTGTTTTTCTTGTATGGGCTATCATGGTCATCCCCTTGGCCTATTGTTCTTGGTGGTGTTCTTTATTAAGAATTACTTCCAAAAAAAAAACTCTGTTGCATGCATGCTGGACCCGAATGTTAAATGAAAAGGGGGGTCAACTACGATGGTCGTCCCAGCCCACCTTTAGAAAAAATCAAAGAGCAAACTAAAAGCTCGGCAAAGAGAGCGATGAAAAAACCATTATATGAATGTACTTCCGATGTACATACTGATTTCTTCTCAATTTATTTGTGAACGGGAATAACCCAAGATTGAAGAGACAAGATTCATAAATTGTTTGTCAAGTTACAAGATGATTTATGTTACTCGATTTTACTCGATTTTCTTCTCTTTCTTCTCCTGCAATTTTTTGATTTCGGCATCTCTCTTAGCTTTCACAGTTGCATCAAACCCTGGATATGGTTCATAGCCGAAAACCAATTGAAGAGCCTGCAATGAACAAACATCGAAAGCAAATAATCCGATTTAATCGATATTTAGCTCAGATGGTCATTTCATTTTTGCGGTTCTCGATCTTTTTTAAACTTTGAGAGACAAATTACACAAACTTACTTCAAGTAAAACATAGAATGGTTCCATCAAAAAAGTTTGGGTGAGGTTCTCCGGCAGAGCCGCCACTCGTTTCTACACCAAAAAAATAAAAATAAAAAACAAACTAATGAGTTTTACCATATGACAGAAACTTTGAAGCAGGAATATTCCGAAGTACCAAACAAAAAAAAATTAACTTTGAAGCAGTGCAAATTATAGCAAGTCACCTCAAATACACCATGACCTATGATCTGGCCAGTCCAACAGAATAACTGAGCTGCCACAACAACCTGAACAATAGAGTAGATAAGAACCAAAATTCGCCAGAAAAATCAACCGAGTATTGATTCTTGTAGATGTAAAAAACAATTAAAACTCGTGAGTTATGTCAATGTTTTAGGTTAAAAATATTGACAGTAATATAGTAGTAATTAAGTTTTTTTTTTTTTTTGCATATTTCTCCTTTCGTTGCATAATTTTTGCCCGTTTGAAATTCTGTGTGCAAGTGGAGTGTAGTGCAGTTAGTGTCCCTCTCATACTCACTCTCATGCACGTTGGCAAAGTTCGATTCCCGTAACCACTCATCCCCTTCCTAATTCGAGAGGAACTCAATTGGGTAAAATAAAGCAAAAAAAAAAAAAGAAAGCATAAAATCATATACTGTAGATTACCTTCAAAGCCAGAGGAAAGCCGAGATGTTTGGCAACAAGACTAGCAGAGACCCAACAGGCCAAACAGAGAATCGCAGCCAGAGGACCAGCTTTCTTATCCATGAAGGCGTAAAGCGAAGCATAGATCAAAGAGACGAGAAACCCATAATTGGGAACGAGGCCGAGAGGAAACTGATCAAATGGGAATCCAAAGAAGAAAGCAGGTGTGAAATAGAGGAGAATGAGAGTCGTGAAGAAGATTGGCCAAACGAACAAGATGTGTATGAGGCTGTTCACTGGGTTGCTGTGGTATGCGCCGTAGAAGGCGAAGTGTTTCTCGAGATCGAATAACTCCATCTTTCTTCCCATTGGGAGTTTTCTCGGGAAAGCGAGGGTGGAATTTGGGGTGGAAAGTGAGGACTGAGGAAAAGCAGAAGGGATTGTTGGGGTTATCAAAGTTAGAAAATACCTAAAACAAGGACTGCAAGGTGGTCCTAGATTTGAGAGAGGACTACTGGCGTGGGTGACCCGTGACTCTAAACTTCTTCTTAGATATTTTTAAAAATGTTTGTGTAGACGTCATAAATTTTTTTTTATTTTTATTTTGTTGAGATGAATCAATAATACATACATACAATTTTGGAGAAAAATTAACAAACGCGAAAAAAAAATTTAATAAGGAAAAAAAAACTGTATTCATGACTTTTAAGTTAGTGGAAACACACTCTAAGCAGACAAAATTGTCCACATATATATGAAAGAGGAAAGTCCACTTTCACCCCCTGTGGTTATCGTCATGTGCGGATACCCCCCTTGTGGTTTAAAACTGACCAAATAACCTACCTGTGGTTTTGAAAATGTGCGGATAGACTCCCTGCCGTCATGTTTTCCATCCATATTAACGGAGGTGTATCTCACATATCTCTAGAATGTAATCTGAGTCATTCATAATGTGTTAAATAAAGAATAGAGTATCTCTGTAAAAAATCATCTCGATCAGGCATCAATAACCCAGTGATCTAATTTTTAGTAAATTCAAATTTGAAATTTTAATTTCATAACAAAATCGATTTGACCATGAGCTTTTCATTTTTTGATTGACTTGAATTTTGGCATAGACGTAGTACTCGTCAAAATTTACAATATCAACAGTTTGGATTCAATTTTTGGTATACAGGATGGTGTGGTTAGATTTAAAAAAGAAGAAGAATCAAGGGACGTGATGGGGGTATAACGGTCTTTTAATGTTGTGTCCGTTAATATGGATGGAAAACATGACGGCAGGGGGTCTATCTGCACATTTTTAAAACCACAAGTAGGTTATGTGGTCAGTTTCAAACCACAAGGGGGGTATCCGCACATGGCGATAACCACAGGGGGTGAAAGTGGACTTTCCTCTATATGAAAAAAAACAACCCAACTATTGTAGTATTCTTTCTATGAAAAGGGATCCCAACTTCCAATTCAGCCTTTCGTGCTTCCTTTTTTTGCCCGTTTTGATGGTCGAAATGGTCATTTTAAAACTCCATCGAGAACATTTGTCACCAAAAAATTGTATTGAGCGGATATCATTTCATATGTTTTTCAGAATGCGTTTTATGTTTAGGAAAAAATTATTACAACATTGAGTTGGAACTTCTTTTTCATAGTAACATAAATGTGTTCCGATGCATATCTACTAATCTCGAGGTATTTGATTATTTGAGAACTAATGTGTGATGATTTTTAAAAGTAAACGATTCAGCTCATTGAAGTGAGCCTCGAAAGACCTCCAATAACCCTTTTTAAAAAGTTAACTTACGACAATTTCTACATGCATACGTAAGTATATATGGTATCCTAGATATAAGTAAATTTTAAAGATTGCATTGATTCCTTAAACATCAAATCAAATTAGTCTCTCGTATCATAATGAAATCCTGGTCTAACCATTTGTCATCTTATAAGTTTTATCACTTACAAAAATTCAAATCTAATCAGTTCCCATACCTTAAATTAAATCCTAGTCTATCCGTTTGATTAAGAAATTCTTTGATTAATTTTAGATTTCAAAATAGTAATAAAGCAAAATTGATTATTTGACATAAAAGCTTTCGAAGATTAGTTTACATTTGACTTTTCAATAATAAAATGTTTTGGCCACGTTCTTTTGAACTTAACTTAAATTTGGGAGTTTTGTCCTTATTTGAAATTTTTTTCGCATTTATTAGTTTTGCATTAAATTTTTGTGGGTAATTGATTTGTCTCGACGAGAGAAATCGGAAAAGTAAAAGTAAATTTTTTTAACTTTTACCCAAGTATTTGTTTCTCTCGTCGAAACGAATCAATAACCTACAAAAGTTTGGCGCAAAATTAACAAATGCAAAAAAATTCAAATAAGGACAAAATTTTCAGATTTAAGTTAAGTTCAGTCTTAGTATGAGTGACATATGTGTTTTAACACTAAGAGCAAGTATATCAGATTAGGCAAAATTTGAGCCAAAATTGCAAATCAACAGTGCCCAATTTTTCCTTTTTGCTATCCACATTCTTTTCAATACTATCTATTTTACTATTCTTTATTACAATATTACTTTTTTCATTATCTTTTCCTTTTTCTTGTTTTCTTTTTACTTTTTTTCTTCTTCCCATTCGAACAAAACATCAGATCACCAGAGTGGCATTGGTGTGCCGTCACCAATGAGATCAAATGTGGATGGTTACCTATTGGGATTGCGAGAAAAACAAACCGTCGTCTCCTTGATTTTGCTGGAAACAATTTCCTTGATCTTGATTTTGATGGTTACCTCTTGAGATAGAGAGAGCTATGTCCCAAACCGTTTCCTCTTGAACTTATTTTTGGGTTTTCATAGCTTGAGGGGCAAATAACTTGTGGGTTTGTGTGTCTTGTTAAATGAAGGGATGCACTTACCCTTTGATTTTTGATGGAATGTTTCATCAGGGGAATATCAATTGACCGGCCATCCTCACGGAGGCCAGCGACCGAATCGTCTTCAAAGAGCAAACCGATGCCACTAGCATCGAGCCCTTTGAAAAACTCTAGTTTGGGAGAGGGCTCACTGTTGCGAGGGAGAGGGACAGAGAGAATATTAGTATATGTGTAGATTGTGAACAGTTCTTAGGTAAGTTTATCAAAGTACTGTAGCCGAATTTAGTCTAGCTAACCTCAAAAGAGGCTTTTGCTAGCCTGCTGCAGTGTACATTTTGGGAATTTGCCTAGGTAAAGTAGGTAAAAGTGCTGCTAATTTTTTTTAAAAATTTGATAGTCTCGTGAAAACTAAAGTTCTGTGATAGGATTAATTTGTAAGATCTTCTTATGTTAGGATTGGACACCAAATGCCCCGTAAAATAATCACAGAACACATTATAAAAAAGGACAAATTTTCATAAATTACCGAGAAATGGATTGATCCTCAAGTCAATTATATATGTTTGGGATATTTCTGGTAATCTCTTTCTTCACAGTCTATAATGTACTATTTCTTTTCATTTTTGAATATCTAAAAGAGTGAAATGAATTCTGAAGGCTAAAGTCGTAAATACATATATTTGGGACTAATAAAATGCAAGTTGTCAATAAATGCAGCGCCGCAAATTTGGGTGCCTCACCGCCCCAATGGCTTTGACGTCAGCCATTACGCAACAGTTGGGTATTTGTACTTTTATTTTATTTTTAATCCGAGTTGGGCATTTGTACTTTTTTTTTTTTTATCATCAAAATGTAGGAGGGGGCGACCGGAATAGCAACCCCTTTTGGTATGACCATAGGGGCTCCCGACCTGCTGTAGAATATCCGGTTCGAGCCATAGCTATTGTCCGTAAGGAGAGACCGTCACCACAGCACCACCTAGGCGTACAGCTGGCACAGGAACCTCCATGCATCCCTCCAGCTCATATATGTTTTTTGCAACTAGAGGGGTTTAAACCTGAGTGCATGTGGAGGGAGAGGCACTTAAGTCCCATCACCCGTGCCAACTGGGCTACCACCCTGATAGTGGGTATTTGTGCTTGACTTGTAGGAAAGTGGACAAGGATGATGATGCTAAAATTTTGATACTAATAAAAATAGTTTTACTTTTATCACTATTCTTTTTTATACTCCTACGAGAGTATATAAACTCGGTGTTCGGGTCAAATTTTCGAGCATCCATACTATTTTTGGGGATTTAATTTCATTGTTCACTTGCTGAGAACCAATTAAAGTCGGAGCACCGCTCCATATAAACTGGACCCAAATGAATTAATAGCGTCTGGGAAGTTTTGATAAGATGGAGCGAACCCATTCAATCAAACATAGTATTCTTTCCGTCTCATTTTCATTGTTCATTATTCTGTTTATTTTTTTTATGTCTTTTACCTATATCTTTTAATGTGGATCTTGAAAACTATACAATATAAATATTGTTTTATAGATATTGATTAATTCTATAATACAAAATTTTTAAAATTATAAAAAATATTATAAATTGAAAAATATAAATAATTTAAAAAATGACATGCAATTCAAAAATAAATAATAAAAATGAAACGAATGGAGTAAATTCTAATACAAGTGTTTATTAGAAAGCTATGTGAAACAGGGACTTAAAAATGTGTAGTCCTTTTGCATACTTTCCTCAAGGATGGCGACAACGGAAAAGGCCCAAAGAAAATGAAAATGCTAAGTGCACTGATAGGTTGTCCACTGACCCTGCAGTGACCGTCGCGTAAGGCCTACTACGAGTTTTGCATGGATAATTCGTGCCGCTAAATTTTTTGGAAATAATTTTCAAGGGTCCCTTGTAAAAAAAATCAGCTCAATATGTTTAGGTGCCGGATCCAAACTTTTTTTTTTTATTTTTTATTGAGATTAGAGGAGAAGGGTAACCATTCTTTTCCCCCCGCTGTACGGTTATGTTGCAGGCCAAGGGAGATGATGAGGACAATTTGGCATTGTGAAGGTTTTTTTTTTTTTTTTTTTAACAGCAGCAAATTTCATTTCATACTAAGAAGCCTAACGGCACTTACATGAAATAATCAAAACAGTCGGTAAGAGCTCAATCTACTGAAAGCTAGAAACGAGCAAACCACAAAGGGCATACAAGTTCAAAGACACATTACTGCAAAAGCAGACCGACACGATGCGGCGTAGGGTCCATCTTAGCATTGGTAGATGAGCAACCCATAGCTCAAACCATTAGAACGGTCCTTTAATGGCTAATGTTGGCTTTCACGGCGAAAGGGATGAATCCCTCACAGCCGCAAAGGGAAGCTCCAGAGCGAGATTCTGCTGGCACTTCGAAACTCCGGGCGCGGTAGAAGATCAGACAACCCACAACAAGCCAAACCTCCTTACAAGCACACAAACCGAAATCTGGAATCCAGACCGGACAGAAACCAACCACCAAAACTCATTCAACGGTTGCAGCACCGGAGGTAGCCGACAACATTGACAACAGCCGACCACATCACAACAACACCACCGAAAAGTGAGATCCAGCAGCCACCACACACAAAAAATTATTACTGACCACCAGCACCCACCGGATCTGGGGATACCGGACCGGGACAAAAATCCGGACGGAGGAGGACCTCGCCAGAGAAGAAAAGGCACAAAAAATGGCCCAAAACAGACTAAACCTCCTAAACCTCCACAAACCCTAATTATTCCCTGCCAACTGAAGACCAACAGAGCCCGGCTGCCTCCAAAACCCCATGAACCAGATCCGAGCTCGCTTTGGAAATCACCGCGGCACACAAGCCTCCAGAGCTAAGCTGTGTCGTCGAGGTTGCCTGGGTTGAAGACAAACGAAGCTGGAAAGGGGAGGGAAAGCAGAACTGAGGTCTACGGCGCCGGAAGGAGGAGGAGGGGGAAGGAGGAGGAGCGGACGGGGGTGGAGCCGGAAGAGGCGGTTGCCCCACCCCAAAAATGGATCTGGCAGGTAACCCTAATTATTACCTGCCAACTGAAGACCAACAGAGCCCGGCTGCCTCCGAAACCCCATGAACCAGATCTGAGCTCGCTTTGAAAATCACCACGGCACACGAGCCTCCAGAGCTAAGCTGCGTCGTCGAGGCCGCCTGAGCTGAAGACAAATGAAGCTGAAAAGGGGAGGGAAAGCAGAACTGAGATCTACGGTGCCGGAATGAGGAGGAGGGGGAAGGAGGAGGAGGGGACGGGGGTGGAGCCGGAAGAGGCGGTAGCCCCACCCCAAAAACGGAACCCTTGCTTTGGAAAAACCCTTGCTTGGAAAGTGTAGAGAGAGAGAAAAAAGAGAGATCATTAGAGGTGAAGTTAGAATCCTTTTTTAAGAGCATTTAGGTGGGGGCAGAAAGTTCCCTATGAGGACTCAAAATTAGGGGGTGTTTCACTAAGTTGTAAGTTGTTAACAATAATTTTTGAGTTTTGTGCTTATTCAATTTTTTTTGCGTAATTTTGCGCCAAATTTTTTCTGTATTAAGCGTTTGTTTCGATGAGAGGGAATTGAAAAGTTGTTGAAACCTAACCCATAACTATTGTCAATCGTCACTTGGGCATCGGTGAGAACAAGCTCGTGGATAATTCTATACTTGAATTTACGCAAATATTTTGGCAAATATCCAAGAAATTAGAACCAAAATGATCGAATGGGAAACCAAAGTTCATTGCCTTGGAAGATTATTTGACGAAAAAGGTAATTTTTTGCCGCAACTATTCCGACCCTATCTCTCTCTCCCTCTCTCTCAACCATAGCCACCACAACTCCTCTTCTCCCTTTCCCTCCCCATGGGTTTCATATCCATGCGTGGCGGCGGGAGGGGAAGGCTATGGTACTATTCTAACTCACTTTATTTGTTTTTTTCTTTTTTTTTTTCTTCAATCTCTCCAGATCAACAATTTGTCATCTGATTTGTGAAAGCTTTGTCTCTCGTTTTACGAGAGTTGTTAGTTTCGTCTTTGGATGAATTTTGTCTACAGATCGAGTTTTGTCAATCGAGATTGCTTCACAATGATATCTATGTTTTAACGTTCTATCCCCAACTCGTGGTGGCTTGACAGATCTGTAGTTTTTTTGAGTTCATTAGTGTGTTCATCTTTGGTTGTAATGCATCTGATCGTCTGAGTATTTGATGTTTTTATCTTTAACTTTGCACATTTTCTCGTTTGAGACTCCTAATTAGATGTTAAGAAGGTCGCTGTTGCGTCAGGTTATGCCTGGGTTAGGATAAAAGATATCGATTATTTTGTGATTTACTTGTTTTTATTTGTTAGGCGAGTTGTTTGACTTTGTCCAAATTCTGTGTAATGATCTACATTTTGTAAGTGCCGTTGAAACTTTATCAATAAAATCTTCCCACTTTTGACCACAAAAACAAAAAAAACAAAAAAAAGATTAATGGACACGTTCTAGAAGATCTCAATCCATTGCCTTGGAAGATGGGGAAACCAAAGTTGTAAAATGGGACCAAAACAATGGGCCATCCATCTCTGCGGGCGGGCACAAAGCTTCAAACCATGGGGCCGCATGGGCTATCTACATGGAGTATATTTCTGTATCAACTTTTATCCCCATTCCACTATCCAATACTCCTACAATGTATTTTTCCAACATAAAATTAAAAAAAAAAATCTTTAATTACTCAAGGAAGGGAAAAAAATAAAAAACTATAGGAAAACTAAACACAAATTAACATACTTTAATGATTAATCTTCAACAAAAAAAAATTTAAAAATCTAAAACATATGGTGAAATGGAAAAATTTGTCTGCCTTTTTAAGTCAAATGTCCATTTTTGTATCATTCCAAATCTTCCACAACCTGGACGCAGCAAACCTAATTCTTTATTTTTTCAATCAAGCATCCATTTTATACCAACTCTATATCTTCCTCAATCGATCTGGATCTAGCAAATATAAAATCCAAATCCAGATCATTGTTCATTGACCCCACCTATATCCCTTTATTTTCCAATCAAGTATTCATTTTATATCAACACTTTAATCTTCCACAATCTGGATATAGCAAATTTAAATCCAAATCATACATTGTTGATTGACCCCACCTATATTCCTTTATCTTTCAATCAAGTATCCAATTTCAATTAACACCGTATCTTCATGGTGCATCACATTAGAGTAACTAAACTACCATTTACTTCATTTTAATGAGCAAAATGGAAGAAACATCCTCACATCAGCCTCTTTATTAATTATTACTAGGGACCACTTGCCAAAGTTTTAGTTTTGTAACAGTTCCTCTTTATCTTAAGAGAGGCACTGTCCATCCGTTAAAGATTTTTTTATTAATTTATTTTGTCTCACCCACTCCTTTCATTTGTTTCCAATTCGGCACTGTTCATCCGTGGGGACTATTTTATTAACATTTAATTGAAAGAGAGTGAGAGTAAAGAATCTGATGTAGTAAATATTTTAAAATTGGATAGCTAAAATAATAGTCACTTTTTAATGTGTAAATTGATCCAAAATGTAGAGAGTCAGATGCGGATGCTTTAAAATATGGATATGGCAAATTTATATACAATTCCAGATCACTATTCATTGACCTCCAACCCAATTTCATAGCAATTTCAAAGATCTGATTCGTTCATATTGTAGACTTTGTTGGGTATTTGCTAACACAGAATCAGCAGAATACCAACTAACATTTGATCAGAGTAAACATAATATTGGAAACAATGAATTCCTCAAGTTATAATCGAGTGTGCTGAAGTCATTTTAGTTTTATATAAATGTGCTTCGACTGTATAGTTTATTTATCCGATTGACTTTTTTAAATAACTGTAGTGCTCGACGAGGCCTACTATGTAAACTTAGAGCATGTACACCAAGCAATTGATATTTTACCTACCAAAAAGTTCACTTTTTCATTTTACCCAGTCAAATTTTTCTCAATTCCACACCAATACTCTCCATTATCATCTCTATCTTCACAATATACTACTATAAAATATTTTGAGAGAGAGAGCAAATAATAAAAAAGAATATTGCTTATGAACAGTGCATAGCTATTTATTCCGAGCTATTGAAATAAATGTATTTTAGAGCAAGTTTACCGGTCATTAAGTAAAAAAAATGGTGAATTGTACATAGGGATGGCAATCTCGGCTGCCCCGTTCGAACCCGTCCTGTTTCCCGCCCCAAAAATCCCCAAACTTCGGGGACCCGTTTGGGGATTGGGTAGGGTATGGGGAATTTTTTTTTTTTTAAATTCGGGGATCGGGTAGGAGACGGGGATAGGTCTGTCCCCTCCCCGAACCCTACCCATCCCCGTTCATTACCTGCCCCGCCCCGTCCCCGAATCCCCGAAATATACATATTTATATATAAAAATAAATAAATATATACTATATTATATATACCCCTTCAGTCGTATGTTTTTTTAGGGTTCTCGTAATCTCATTCTTTTCCATTCATGTCATTTGTTTTTTTCGACTAACTTTTCGGCACAGTCAATTTTTTCATCCCGTGATGCTATGGCAGGAGGGGATTAATAATTTTCACAGAGAAGTTTGTTTCCTCAGCCCTTTTCCCTAGAAAAAAAAAATACAAAACAATCCAAGTCCTTTCGGCTTTCACATGCTAGTATATGCTGTTAGGTGCTGAAATTGAGAAATACAGGTGCCCGAATCCCGAATCCCCGTTTTGGATCCCCGTTCCCCGTTCGGGTCGGGGATGGAGGAAAAAAACAAATCCCCATTGGGGATCGGGTCGGGGATGGGGATGGGGCAGAGGGTAATGGGTAGGGGGTGGAGGTAGTACCCCCGTCCCCGACCCGTCCCCATTGCCATCCCTAATTGTACACATTTTTCATTTTACATATTCACATTTCTTCAATACTACGCCAATACTCTCTATTTTTTCTATCACTGAATATAATATTACTAGTTCATTATGTGGTAAAGTACAAGAAAAAAAGTAACAAATTAGAGAAGAGAGAGAAAGTGCAAAAGGAGCACAAAAGAATAAAATAATCAAAACCTGGTGAATAATTTTACAATATTTATGCCAAAAAACTATAGTTGTATTCATTTTACTTAGGCATATACCTATGTTACTGCAGGGTGTTTTTGTGTATTTGACCCTCTAAAATGCCTAAAAATGCACTTTGACTACTCTGATACACTTGCTCTTAGCTTGGTGTTTTGCTACTCTACTACTACCTCCGTCCCAATTTAATTGTCACTTTCAGGAGTTCGTGTTACTTTTCAATTGATTATAATGTTTTAGGCTATGAAGCACCGATACCTCTAGAAGTCGAAGAATCGCAGTGTCAGGACACGGGGACACCGCGGGATACCGCAGAGATACGTCCGGGACACGCCACGTAGCGTGTCCCATATTTTAATATTAAATTTTGAGGGGGACACCGCTGGGGACACGGCGGGGACACTGATGGGACACCGCAGGGGCCAAACTGTAATTTTTTTAAAATTTTGGGGGCCAAACTGATATTTTTGAAAAAATTGGGGGTAAAACTGTAATTTTTTTAAAAAATTGGTGCCAAATTATAATTCTTTTAAATTTCTGGGTGTTAAACTATAATTATTTATTTATTTATATATATAAATAAATAAATAAATATACACGTGGCGTGTCCCCCGCGGTGTCCGTATCCCCATATTTTTAGAATTCCCGTGTCCCGGTGTCGGTTTCGGTGTCGGTGTCGGTGTCGGTGCATCATAGGTTTTAGGTGACTTGGAAAACATTGTATTATAGAACAAATCGAGATTTATCAAACAAGATCCATATTGAATATAAAATTCACTACCAATTTAAAGATATAATTAATTTTTTTATCCAGTTAGAATAGAACTGGAACAAATAAATTGAGACGAACAGAGGACATGCTAGATTTGGGGATAACCTCTATACTTTACTTAATTCTGTGCATATAGCGGCTCTTGTGTGCGTGGTCTTTATCAAATCATTGAAATCGCCAAATGTTCGGAAATGGGGTCAAATAGGGTGACTAATCACCTTTCTTTTCTTTTTTTTTATTTATCCGAAGTTACTAATCACCTTACTAACATGAATATTTCATAATCATTGCACCTAACCACTATACCATCTATTATATTTTTTGTAGGGCCTACCTTAGATCTCAAAAAAATATAGAAAAATATTCATAAATTTTAAAATAATATATTATGGGGCGCTGTAAAAAATCAACTTTAACAAATATCAGTAAGCATTATTTCTTGATTCGTAGGGCGAAACTGTGCAGTTGAGCAGTTTCGTCTCTACAAATCAAGAAATAATATTTACCGATATCCGTTGGAGCTGATTTTTTACAAGACCCCATAAAAATATTATTTTAAAATTTATGGATAATTTTCTGTATTTTTTTGAGACCAGGGGTGAGTCCTACAAAAAATGTAATGGATGATGTAGTGAATGAATGGTAGTGTATGTATCATCTCTCTGGAAAAGGATTTTCACACTTAATTTTTTGATTATGGCTCTCCAATTTTTTTTTTGTCTTTTAATCCATCTTTCGTGAGCATTTTTTTAAACTAAAAAACAAAAAATAAAGTGCCATAATAAAATAAATAAATTTTCAGTCTTGTTCGTTTTTAAGTTTAGAATTTTTTTTGTTTTGTTGTATCCAATATTAGCAAACATAAATCCAAATACGGATCATCTTTCATTGACACCAGTGACCCCACCTAACCCCTCGACTTTATCCTTTCTCCCTCTTTTAAAACATTTTTATAATCCACTCCTCGTCTTCTTCGCCTAATTTCAAGCCTCAAAATAGTCCCATCTCTCTCTCTCTCACTCTCTCTCTCTAAAGTCAAAAAGCGCATTTTTCCTTCAGATCCTGCACCTTTTTCACGCAAGGAAACAAGCGGGGTTTACCTTGGATTTTTTGTTTTCTGAACAACAGGAATTGTTTTGAGCCAAAACCAAAACCGGAGGTGGGTTTTTGTGGGTTCTTCTTGTTTCATGCTTCAACTTCGACGAAGCCTCTGATTTTTCAAAGACATGGCTCGCTCGTTCAAAACCGGTCCAACCCTTTCTGGGTCCAATGACCCCATTCTTGGGTCCAAACACAGAGGGGTTTCTCCACCGCCTCCCTCCATTGGCTTCCTCCAACTCAAACAATCAAATCCACCAAATTGTTCCATTCAGGTATGTACTTCTCTTTCCAAAAAAAAAAAAAAAGGTATGTACTTCTGAAAGCTCTCTAAATTTATTTTCTTGTTTCTTGATTTATTTATTTATTTTTTCATTTTGAGCTGACATTTTGGCGATTTACCATTTCAGGCACAATCTGAGGGGACTGCGAAATTCCCAACGCCACAACCATCACTGTGTGTGAGCAGATCTCTGCGTTGGTGGGAGAAAACACTTCAACCCAACATGGTAGAGATCCGTTCGGCACAAGAATTTGTTGATTCGCTGTTATTAGCCGGTGACAGATTGGTCATAGTTGACTTTTATTCCCCTGGTTGTGGTGGTTGCAAATCTCTGCATCCCAAGGTATATCTATACATATTTCTGCTGTATGCATATCACGTCTTTTTAGATCTTCACTTATGAATAAGTTTTGAGGAAAAAAATTGTAGCAACCAAGTTGTTTGGTGTTTCATGTAGTAAATAAGTTGCAGATGAGTTTGTGAGTAGAATTACTGAAGCAAAACAAGTTTTTGTTAACAACTTTTTTGTTGGTGTGAAAAATAGACGATAAAATGCTGAAACTTGTTGATTAGTATGAACGAGACGTGGAAACACCCTTAGTATGAGTTTGTGAGTAGAATTACTGAAGCAAAACGAGTTTTTGTTAACAACTTTTTTGTCGGTGTGAAAAATAGACGATAAAATGCTGAAACTTGTTGATTAGTATGAACGAGACGTGGAAACACCCTTAGGACTCCTTGGTTTTTATATGGTTCCCAATTGGATAGTGGAGTCCATCCGCGGCTCATATGAGTTTCACTATGCATCAATAGAGTACAAATTACATCGGCTGCTACGTATAGCATATGTAGATATATCTTGGGTGGTTTTCGTCACCAATTACCATGATACCCTTTATGTACAAACCTGTCATAGTTTAGAGAAGTGATAAATCATACAAAAATCAGGCTTCACGAACGCAACCTTTTTCTGTCGCCTTATTCGGTTCCGGTTTAACTATTTCTAATGTAAGCACATTGTGTTGACTATCCATTGACACATTCTTTCCAAAATATCTTGATCTCTGTCTGTCTCTCTCTCTCTCTTTCTCGTTTCAGATCTGTCAATTGGCTGGATCGAATGAAAATGCGATTATTCTCAAAGTCAATTGTGAACAGCTGAAGAAAATGTGCCATTGTCTCCACATACATGTCCTGCCCTTCTTCAGATTCTACAGAGGGGCTGAGGGCAGGTTGTGCAGCTTCAGCTGTACCAATGCAACTGTAAGTATTTTTGTTGATTCTCTATCTCACACGTGCTATGAATAGCCGTATTGTATATATATGCATTGCCTTGCGCTGATTCAAATTCAATCCGAATGATTATAATCCACTTGTGAGTTGCGACATGCCATACACCATTCATTTGGATCTGATTTCTTATTGGTGGGTATTTAAACCCGATGCACTATGACTAACATTCGGCATAGACTACATTTTAAGGGGTCTATACATTAAGCCTAACGCGAATGTAACAACAGGGTTTTCGGGGTCTAGGGTTTCATATGATAGTGCTCTACTAATATTGCCGACTTATTGTATTCTTGTCTTAAATAACGATATCCATATCCAAAAATCTTTGTCAGTGGTCATATGCTGTAAAGACAAATCACCCAAATCCTCCAAGTTTCTGTATTAGTTTAGCTTCTATAACTTGTAATTTTTGTTTGCTTAAACAGATCAAGAAGTTCAAAGATGCATTGGCAAAGCACGGGACCGATAGGTGTGATCTCGGCCCGGCCAAAGGACTGGATGAATCTGAGCTATTGAGTTTAGCCTCAATTGGGGAGATATCTTTCAACTTGCCATTACCATCCACCAGGAAGGATATCATGCAAGATCTAGTCTTAACAGATTTGTCTGGTGGTTCTGGCATATCAGGAAATACTAGCATTATGGGAATTGAGGAAGAGGTTTTGGCTTGAAAGCAGATCCAAGCTTGAAAGCAGCTCCAAAGTCCTATGTTTTTGGTCTTGGTTTTTGGTTTTTTTTTTTGGGTCTTGTTTTAGGGCCATATGTATATATCAATTCTTGGGTTTTCCATAAGCGGGGCTTCTGTTTTTTTGCTGGATAAGCCCTGCATATTTGGTTAATCTATCATTAAGTTATCCTTATCATTATCATTATGGATTTGGTGATTTGATCGGATTAGAATGGACTTATCTTATTAATTCTAGGACAATGCTAATCACACAACGATCCAAACACAATAATTTACACAACCTCTCACATACATGTGGGGCCCACATATAGTAGTGTGTGTGGAACCCATATATATGTGAGAGGTTGTGTAAGTTGTTGTGTTTGGATTGTTTTGTAAGTATCATTTTTGTTAATTCTGTGTATGTAAACGTCTCATTATCTAGCTGGAGATAATGTTTCATTATCGTGACAAATTTCCCTTTTTTAATTTTGATTTTTCATTATGTGAATATATATGGTGAAAAAAAAAAGAGCAGGATTAAATTATTTTTGCAATTTTTTGGGCTAAGAATGAATTGATGTCATTTTATGTCTTTCTTCTCCTTGTGAAAATATTGTGTGGTATGTTATCTCATCGTGAGGCACGGGCTGCTGTAACCCATTTTTAAGCTCTGCTTGAATCGATCTTAATGATTAGAACCGTTCATTTTGTTCGGCTCAGCAAGTTCAGCAACACACTCGTGAATCTCACGTCGAAGATGAATTGCCTTGAGTATTCATCTTTGAATTCTTTTTGGCTTTCAACAATGTTTTTGGATGAGCCTCGGATGCAAAAAAATGAGAATTTTTCCAACATAGTCCCAAGGCTGATCATGAAATCACATGTCAGCTGAATTTCAACATTGCTCAATTATTTTTAGCTTTTTCGGTGATATGCTACCGGCCATTCGGATTTGGCCAACGGCAATAATACGTGGTTTGGACGCTGGCGATAAGTAGTACAAGAAAGTATTCCAAACTGCTTGCTCTCGAAAGGTCACAAATTCGAATTCTATCAATGGCAAACATTTCAAACATTATGGTCATTGGAGATTTCGTCGGTTGCTAACTCTAAAACTCCAGGATAAATTGACGGTGACAAAACTGGTCGGACATCCGGTTATAAAGCAAGTATGTGGTTAGGGAATCAATGCTGGTAGTTGGGGCTCGACAAGAAAATGCTTTGATGAGAAGCCAAATTTGGCATTTGCAACTTGCAAGACATGTCTAGTACAGCAAGTGGGGAACTGACGTGGATGACTGGATTCAGATCTCTCACTTTTCAGGACTTCCAAATGCGTGGAACCTACGAGGATGACTGGATTCCATATCTTTTCATGGCCCCCACACATCATAATCCGGATGAGGATGAGTACGTGGACAGTCCAAGAAATTTGTTTTTACTTTTTACCAAATTTTATTTGACTTCTCTGCTATCTGGATTGAGATTATAGTGAGCTTTCGGCTGACCGAAAGTGTTTTCAATTGCTCAAATTTGTTGAACAAATACTATGATGAAATATAACTCCTACCTATTGTTCAAATTCGGACCGCATAGAAGCGAGATCCTAAACTAGTAGTACTATATTGGAGGGAGAGAGGATGGATCTCGGTAGCACAGTTGAGACGACGACAGACTTTCTGCGTTGTGGGAATGAAGCGATAGAAGTATTGAGAATTCAAGATTGAAAGTCAAGGCAAGATGAGCCATTTATCATTACAATAGGTGTCTAGTGGATGACCTTCAACTAGGGGTGAGCATGGGTTGGTTTCGACCCGAACACTGAACCCGACCATGTCAAGTAAGAATATTTAGGCTTGCAAACCGAATCGCACAGGTGGTAAAAACCGTCCGTGAGCCAAATTCTTTGCTTCAGGTTTGGTTGGGTTGGTCGGGTTTAGCCTTCGGGTTGGTAGGATCTGATCCCACGAGCAAGAAATGCACCAACTCGAATCCCGAATCGAAATCTGATTTTTAACAGAAAGTTAACCCGCACCCGTTCTAACCACATGTTCAATCCCGCCCGAGACTTTTCAGATCGGGTCGGTTCTGGTCCGCGGCTTTTTCACACCCTACCTTCAACAACCCAAAATAAGAGGAAGTGGAAGGTGGCCTTCCTTTTGTGAAACTATTTACTTAGCTCTGTTGAGTAAATCATCAGAATCCAGTGAAGTAAAAATCCATCCTATTAGAGCATTCGCGTCGGGTTTTTTTTCATTTTGAACCAATTTACACCTTAAAAAGTCACTTTATTACTGTAGCTATCAAGTTTTAAAATGTCTACTGCATCAAACTCTCTATGATAAAACTATCCCATTAAAAATCTCTTTATTCTTTAAAAAAAAAGACCAAAAAAAAGTGAAAACCATTTTTTTTTTCAGGTCAAACGGAAAGGAAAGTGAGCAAAATCATTTTCACCTACCAAACCAGCAAACAATGCTCCCCCCTCCCTCTCTCTCTCTCTCTCTCTCTCTCTCTAACTTTGCTCTGTCTTCTTCTCAACCCACAATCCAAAAAAATCAGCAAACAAAACGCAGCCCTGGTTCTTCTCACTGAAGAAATCAGACCCATCAAGCCCGGAAGAATCAAATAGCCCTCGATCGTTGGGCTCCAACTTCCCCAGTACCAGATTTGAGAAGAAGGTCAAACTGATCCGCCGTGGATCACTTCGAACCTCTCTCTCTCAGAATCGAATGGTTGAGAGTTTGCATATATTATAGTATTTTATTGGCAAACGAGTGAACAGTTCTTCGTGTGTTTCAAAGACGAACTGTAGCTCTTGCTACTTCTCAGGCGACTTCCAGGAGCCAAATAACCCAAGGTTTTGGGGGGTTTTCTTGGAGATGGCTCGCCACTTTAGTTTAGAAGAGGGAGTAGAGAGGGAGACGTGGGGAACACTTCTCAGGATTTCCAAATGCGTTGAACTGACGAGGATGACTAGACTCCATTTCTTTTCACGGCCCCCACACATCATAATCTGGATGAGGATGAGCACGTGGACAGTCCAAGAAATTTGTTTTTACCAAATTTTATTTGATTTCTTTGCTATCTGGATTGTGATTATAGCGAGCTTTCGGCTGACCGGAAGTGTTTTCAATTGCTCAAATTTGTTGAACAAATACTATGATAAAATATAACTCCTACCTATAGTTCAAATTCGGAATGCAGAGAAGCGAGATCCTAAGCCAGTAGTACTATATTAGAGGGAGAGAGGATGGATCTCCGGCAGCACAGCCGAGACAAGGAAGGAGCCCCTACGAGGATGAAGTGACAGAAGTATTGAGAATTCAAGATTGAAAATCATGGCAAGACGAGTCGTTTATCATTACAATACGGCCATGTTTGATAACTCTCTTAGAGGGTGGGATTGAATTAGTAAGAAAGTAGGACCTCTAATCCTTTGTTTGTTTTGCTAAGAAAGGGGAGTACTGTCCGATCGGCTTTGTAATCCCGTGAATTGGGCAGACTAACAATACCTGGGTACCCCAGGTATTCATAATCCTATCCCATGAGGTTGAATTGCTTTGACACAATTGCCCACAATTATTCAATACATGGACTTAACTGCCCTAGCGTGATATCTCTGTCTTACTCACAAACAAAATTTTGGGTTGATGTGTTTGTGTTTTTTTTTTTAATGCGGACTTTTGATTTCAGGCGTTGAATTATGCTTTTAATAATCCAGATCCGCGGACAATTTATGACGTGTCATAAATTGTCTGCGGATCTGGACTATTGAAAGCACAATTCAATGGCTGTGGGAGGGAGTTCTCATTTAAGCATAGTGCGGGATCCCTTAGGGGTCCTTTAGCTAAAAAAGTTAAGTTACTTATTTTTTTGTCTTTATTCAAATTTTTTCCGCATTTATTAGTTTTTCATCGATTTTTTAAAATTATTACTTTTTCATGATGAGAAGAATCTAAAAAGTAAAAAATTATGATCGAATATCAGAAACATGACAATTGCCTCTAATTTAGATTAGGACCCAGGACTTTAAATATTAGGAACAATTCTCCCTGGCTTAAGCACGACTTTTTTCTTTTTTTCTTTTATTTTATTACAAATGAAAGTTTATGCAATGTGTTCACGAATGGAAAGTAAATGTTAGTATGTAGTTCCATTTTGATGTTATTATAAAAAGGGTTGTAATTGAAAGCTAAATTGCAGTTTAAAGTTGAATACGATACATAGGTATATGGAACTGAATTACTTGAATGATGAATGTGTTTTAAAAAAAATGTTAACTTTGGATAAATTGGTAAAATGATATTATTGTATATCATCGTATTGAACAAGGGGTATTTGGAGGGTCCTGGTGGATTGGAGTTGGGCAATTTTTTTCTAATAAAAATAAAATAAAAAATATGTAAATTACTTACTTTTGAATAACAAAATTCTTTTGAGTCTTCAATTTAAAGACTTGGGCGAAAAAAAATTGAGTACAGTTAATTGTATTTTTTACATATTTTTATGGTTAGAGGGTAAAATCGAAAATTATCATTCTAATCCTATCCAATCCAGTTCTAAACAAACATGATATTAATAATCTTATCATCTAATCCCGTGCCAACTAAACATGCAAATTATCAATCACTTGTCATTATCAACCTCAATCATAATCCCATTTCTGCCCAGTGTCTACTGGATGACCTTCAACAACCCAAAAAAAGAGGAAGTGGAAGGTGGCCTTCCTTTTGTGAAACTATTTACTTACCTCTGTTGGGTAAATCATCAGAATCCAATGAAGTAAAAAATCCATCCTATTAGAGCATCCACATCATGCTCTTTATATTTTGAACTAATTTACATTTTAAAAAGTCACTTTATTACTTTAGCTATCCAGTTTTAAAATATCTACTGCATCAGACTCTTTATATTAAAATTATCCCATTAAAAATATTGTCTCTTTATTCTTAAAAAAATGGGAAAACCAAAATTTTTTTTCTGGTCAAACAGAAAGGAAAGTGAGCAAAACCATTTTCACGAACCAAACCAGCAAACAATGCTCCCCCCCTTTTCTCTCTAACTTTACTCTCTCTTCTTCTCAACCCACAACCCAAAAAAATCAGCAAACAAAACGGAGCCCTAGTTCTTCTCATCGAAGGCAGGTGTTCAAAGGTAGGTTCTTCTCATCGAAGAAATCAGACCCATCAAGCCCAGAGGAATCAAATAGCCCTCGATCGTTGGGCTCCAACTCCCCAAGTATCAGATCTGAGAAGAAGGTCAAATCGATCCGTCGTGGATCACTTCGAACCCCTCTCTCTCTCTCTCAGAGTCGAACGGTTGAGAGTTTGCATATATTACAGTATTTTATTGGCAAACGAGTGAACAGTTCCTCGTGTGTTTCATCGAGGAACTGTAGCTCTTGCTACTTCTCAGGCGACTTCCACAAGCCTGATAATCTGTTGAATCCGTCTAACTTAAAATAAACACGAGCAACATAATTATGAAAAGATTAGTGAGTAAATTACAGTAAACCCCCCTCAACTAACCTAAATTTTCACTTAACCCCCTCCGACTACAAAACCCAACAGTGTGCACCCTCTAACTATCCAGAATTGACACTTAACACCCTTTTGTTAGGTTTCCATAGGAAAAATGCACCGACGGCTATCTCCGGCCACCGGGCGGCCGATCCGAGCCGTCCAAGTATCAGATCTGAGAAGAAGGTCAAAACCAAGTGGGCTTACGCGGGAATCAACGGCATCCGACGTGCGTAGGTGCTCGATCCAAACACTCCAAGAATTTAAATGGGGTGTTTGGATCGAGCACCTATGCACGTCGAATGCCGTTGATTCCCACAGCAGCCCACTCGGTTTTTTTTTTTTAAAATTTTTGGACGGCTCGGATCGGCCGTCCGGTGGCCGGAGACAGCCGTCGGTGCATTTTTCCTACGGAGACCTAACAAAAGGATGTTAAGTGTCAATTCTGGATAGTTAGAGGGTGCACACTGTTAGATTTTGTAGTCGGAGGGGGTTAAGTGAAAATGCTCTAGATCTAGTTAATCCGTCTAACTTAAAATAAACACGAGCAACATAATTAAGAAAAGATTAGTTTGTTTCTTTTGGGGGCTTTTTGTGGAGCCCCAATGCGTAGAGCCATGGGTATGCCTCTGTGTAGTTTGTATCTTTGTTTGAGCTTTTAATGGAAGTGTGCTTATAAAAGAAACAAAATTATGAATTTGTTTTAATTAACATTATTTATTAGTCGTTGATTGATCAAATTTTTTAATGCCAGTGCAACCGGACATACTCCCTCCGTCTCTTATTTATAGTCCGGTATTCCATTTTGGGTTATCCCTTAATAAGTGTCCATTTTGTAAAGTTAGTTGGTAAAAGTTGGTGAATTGTTTATTTTGTCCCTAAAAGTAGATTTCTTTTTGAAAACTAAGTGAGTAAAAGTGTAATGATGATGGGTAAGTAGAGAAAGTAGAGGAAAAAGTTGATGTGAAAGGTATAATGATGATATCTTTTTAATAAGTTGGAGTTACGAAGCAGAACACTTAAAAAGGGACGGCGGGAGTACCAAATACGAAACTACGGAAACATGATAAAATAAACGGAATAATTTTTGGTTATTTTTGCACGAAGATGGATCTCGGCATGCTCCCACCCGCTCTATTCCAGTGAAGCAGCACTACGTGAGGTTCCAAGGCGTTTTTCCACCACACTTTGTGTTAAAACTCACGTGATGTGCAATAAAGAAGAGCTCACCAGCACCACGTAACAGTAGTCTATCAACAGTGACGAATCCAAATTTTAACACTCATCCTCCTTACCATCCCCAAGGTTTTACACTTCTTTATTATACATAAGGACTCATTTTCTTTGTTTGATTCTTTATTTAAACATTAATTAATTAATTTTTGATCCTCAGCTTTAATGAAATTGGACATGAGAGTTTCCATTGTAGTGAATTGATCTTACGGTATTTTAAAGGGAAAAAAAAAACAGTTAGGTGGCATGGGATTTCGAGACCTTGGGGCTTTTAATAAAGCTTTTGCAAAGTTAGCATAAAAAATACATATTCTAGTCCAGAGGAGTGGTTATTTGAAGTGCTAAAAGCCGAAATATTTCCCCTTCTTTCACTTCTTGAGAAATCTAAAAGGAAAATGATTTTTACGCTCTCTTTTTAGTCATTCATATTTCCTTTTTTATTTTTATTCATATGAATTTACAATATTATCCTTGCATGTGTGAAACAATGTATTAAATAAAGGGCAAGATAGTAAATTTAAGTGGATAAAAACAAAAAAAAAGGAGTTTGAATGGCTAAAAGAGAAGTGTAGAAATCAATTGTCATCTAAAAAGCTACTAGTAACTTATACATGGTAACAAACGGAGCCACTAATATCGAATCTAATTATTACCGGGGACGGATGAGTCTTGTTTGTGGGATATAATAAGTCTATACTACTCAAATGGGTGAGGTGGTTAGTTCGGGATGAGCAAACTATTCGTGCTTGTAAAGACCAATGGATAATTCTTCAATTTCGTTTTCAAGGCCTCAAGACCTTTTCCAAGGTGATTTTACACAGTCCTTTTGGTGGTTCTGAGACTTCTTCACCTAGGGGTGAGTCCAAAGATAGGTTTTGTTGGTTAAAATCGGACCATATTTCTTGGCAACAAAATCCAAATGTCCGATTCTGTTTCGCCCTAATCCTCATTTGAAAACAAACTTGGGGGCTATGTTTGATAATACTGCCACTTTTTCTGTTTTTTGTTTGCTAAAATTAATTTCTATTTTTCCTAAAAAAAAAGTGAAAGCAGAAAATATGTTTGTGTCAACCTGTTTTCAAAAAAAAAAAAAGAATTTCTAAAACTAGTTTTTACTTTTCCAAACAATACAAGAGAGAGAGAGAGAGGGGGTAGAACAATTCAAATTGAATCAAACCAATCTAACGTCAAACTAAATCAAACCAATTTAATGTCAACCCGAATCAAACCACTCCAATCATTCTCATAGTCTCATAAAAGCAAGCAAGGAAAGTGCAACTTTTTATCTGAAAAGTCCCAGTATCTCTACTACCCATTGTTTTCACCTCCTCCTCCATAATGTCAATAAAAAACGCCTCATTTTTCTTCAACCACAAGGAATCAGCTACACCTTCCACTTCAACATCATAATCATCCTCAATCTTGATATTTACATTGCCTTTGGCAGCCATTTTCTATTTATAAATCACCCCACAATTGGTCTAAATAAGATCTCAGATTTATTTGAGCAAAGTAGAACTATAGATTTAAGAAATCTCATGGATAAATCAAAGGTGTCCACAACAATAACCATCTAACAAAATTAGGTACATGATCCGACAAATCACCAAATCCAGATTTTAAAAAATAGCTAGTAAATCAATTTTAGGAAACCAATTTCTAATCCAGCAACTTTAATGCAAACATCTGTCTAATATATAGGCACAATATGTAAATTCCAAGACAAACAAGTAATAACTGGAGGTGATGATAGAAACAGTCGTACTTGTCCAAACAAAGAGTTGCGGTTGAGAGTTCGAAGGCCTGAGTTCCTGCATAGTAGATAATAAGGTATATATCAGAATCGAAAGCTCAAAATAAGCCATAAAAATAGTTTAGAGAAATCAAATAATTCACAAAAAGTTGTTAGGGTTTGCAAAATCAAACAATACGAGGTGAGTATTGTAACATTTTTTTTGTTTATTTGCAACTAATATACCATATTTTCTCATGTAATTGCAGATATAGAGCTTTACATCACCAATTCTTGTAAAAAAAGTTAGGGTTTGATGGAGTTCTTCAACAGATCGATCGATCTCTAGAGAGAGAGAGAGAGAGAGAGAGAAGATCGAGAGAGAGAGAGAGCAAGCGAGTGAGCGACCTTTCAATAGCCGCTTCAAACCAGTGGGATCGAGAGAGATCGATGGATCTGAACTTGGGGAAGACTGAGATAAGGGAAATCGACTGTTATAACTTATAAGGAGAACTTGACTCACGCGGAACGTGCCTTCCAAGATTTGGCAGCCGGTTTTTTATTTTTACAAGAAGTGAAAGTAGACTTTTGGTACTTTCTCAATTTTCAAAAATTTAGAAAACTCATTTTAATTTTTAAAAGTGAAAATAGGCAACCAAACAAACTTTCGGTCAAAATTTTAAAAATTTTGAAAATGGAAACTGAAAACAAGAAATGAAAAGGTTACCAAACAAGACCTATGGTGTTCGCATATTCCTCCAAATTCATTTCGTTCATCTAAAAGAGTGAAAGACCCTTCATGGTATCTTACTTTTGTATATAGAAATCTATCGTAGAGGGATGAATACTGATCAAAATTGCCCTTTGTGTCGAGCAGAGCTTGAAAACCCCCTATATTTCTGTTCAACAGGTGCTTATTCCTGACAAGAGTAATGCCAACGCAGTTCCTTCGGTTGTCAATTTTGTTGATTGATTTTTGGAATGGATTGAACGATTTGTGTCACAACTTATGTTTTAATCAACATAATTATCTATTAGTTGTTGATTGATCAAGAATTCACACTTTTTAGAATTTACATCCCACAAGAATGAAATGGGGGTGAATTATTGTAAAGAAGTGTAAATTCTGCAAAAGGATGTGAATTCTTCAGAGAGGTGTGAATTCTTGAAGTGTAAAAAGTGACAAAGAGAAAAAATAGTAAAATCATCTCAATAAGGGTCTTGACAAAAAAAGGGTTGGCACATAACCCAACCCAAAAAATAGGACCGGCCTATCATTTCCCCAAACTAATTGTGTCATATTGAGCAAGCCATGCTTGAGATTGGGCCTGATCCAACCCAACAAAAGAGGACAGTGAAATTATTTAGGGCCCTTTTGGTTTTGGGCTAACTTTTCACCAACTTTTTTGAACTGTTTTTTTTTTTTTTTCAAATTTATGTTCTCGTAATTTTTACTAGGTTATGGGATCTTATAATTTTTACCTCACATCATTTAACGAGCATCATTTATCTCGTTAAGAGGAATCAAAAAAGTATATTGTATAAATATAAACCAAAGTTAGAAATACAAATTCACTAAAACAACCAAAAAAAGGGGAAAAAAAAACGGTGCCAACAAATTGTTCAAGTAACAGCTCGTGTTGAGACATCCAAACCCATATGCAACTATCAATATCGAAACCATCTATGTACAAAGATTAAATAACAAATTTGTTATTGGTTGAGTTTATTATTATATCAACATTTATCTTTTGAGACTGCTAATTTGAGATATGAAGTTTTTACAAAATGTGTGTCTAGCGTAGTGTTTAGGTTGCGGTGAAAGATATCGACTACCTTGTGTTTCTCTCGTTTCACATAAACTAGATAATTAGTTTGACTTTGTCCAATATATTTGTAATGAACACTGTGATATAATTTGACCTTGTCCAATATACTTGTTGACAAAAGGGGGAAAAAAAAAAATTCATGCAAAATAAGCCTTTTAGTAATACCATGGCCTAAACCTGATCATTCCAGTGATTCCACTCACATTCCAGGGGCCACTTTGATATATATTATAGTTGGTGGGGTAAATTGTTCCGTTCTCATAATTTAGGAGGTCCTTATGAAATTAACCCAACCTTTTTTTGTGCCCTAGCCGCTAATAACCCTTGCATATGACCTGTATATATATGTCAACTCCAAGTTCATAAATTAGGGTTTCTTCGTCTCTGTGAGGTGCTTTCTAAGTTCAAATTACTCGTGCTCGTGATTTGTTTTGGTTTTCTCAGTGATTGTTAGGTGATTTTCTTGGGAAAAGATCATTCTTTTCAGCTTCCACAGTAATTACGTTTTGATTGTTTGCTATACTTTCGATTTAACTTTGTATTTGATGGCAGATGATGAAAAGATCATTATATGTTTGGGCTGATCTAAATCATGAGGCTCCAAAATCGAGCTTTTTAAAACTGATGCCACCTCTCGCCTGAAAAAGAAAAACTTCGTTGTATTTGATTGTGGGATTTGCTTGCACTCATGCTCTGTGTTGATTGCTATTAGATGAAACCAATTAAAGCCTCTCTCTCTCTCTCTCTCTCTCTCTCTCTCGATCGATATCTCCTGGAAACTATCAGGGAAAACAGACTTGCTTGATAATTAGGTTTTTGCTTATTGGGTGTTATATCACTGAAATTAATTTAGATTTATCATGTGAAAATTGGGTTTTGAGTCATAGACTTTGTACCCGTTTTGGTTAATCATAATGGGTTTTAGTAGCAAGGTTAAAGATTGTATTTTGATGATTTGCAAGTGATGATAAAACAGACAGGGACATCAGATCTCCATTGGAGGAAGATGACTTAAGTCTTTGGGAATCTCTCTGATGCAATTTGTTTAAACAAGAATATTTTCATGCTGTGGTTTTAATGTCCGTTTGATTTTAGACTCGTGTGTATGAGTTAGGCCCTTTGAATTGTGAGAGAAAAGTAACGGGGGTGTGGTTTCTCCCTCAATCTCTCCGCTTTTAATGAGATTGGGTGAGAAACTAAATTTACCGTAAAGATTGATCTTTTTTCCTTACTCCTTGGCCTATCTCGTCGTTTCCCTTTTAGTTATCAAAAATTAGTTACATTTCTCTTCTTTTCTTTTCCCATTATTTTTCACCATGCCAAAGGGCTTAGTTTTCTTACTAGCGTGCCAATGATGGGTTTAAATATACTATGAGTGCCTAGTGCCTACAATGAACACAACTTACTCTGAGGCACTTGGAAAATATGTTAATAAGAATCATAAGGTGAATTATGATTACATGGATTAAACCCCATTTTACAACTCTTTGAATCAATTACTTGCAAAATGATTTCTCAGTCATAGCGAACTTTAATTTTGTAGCATTTTTATTTTTTTGACAATTTGTGCAAGTGACGATGAACAGACAGGGACATCAGCACTCCGGTATTGGAGTATGATGAGTTGTCTTTGGGAATCTCTCTGATGCACAAAACTGTCATATTTTGCAGATTTTGAGTTTCGTATCCATATGGTTCCTTCTTTTGCTCTAAAATGTAGAGTGTTTTTAGTGTCTTGGTGCCATTTTAGCTAAATTGATTTTGAACCCATGTTACGATTGGAATGTTGCATTGTTGCCCATGTAAACTAGGTTGGGCAATTCACGCTTGCCGGGCTGTATTTTTCTTAACATGGATGCATTATCAAAGGCCATGTCTTGGTTTTTGCCAATGATGCATTTCTATTCACGTATTATCAGACTACTTGATGATGATTTGTGATTGTCACTACCTCTGAGGCAAAACAATCAACAATTTGGCCATGGCTTTGCCTTTTGTTTTGTTTTCGTGTTGATTCCATTATCTGTTTGTTTTTTGCATCGAGGTGATTCCATAATCTCTACATGATTTCTCTAATTTTTCTTCCATGGTTGGCTTTTAAGTTCCCAATTATTTACATCATATGGCTGCTAAGTGCTTCCTATGTAGCACTGACGCTTAGCCGAAGCACGTATCAGTGTCGGACAACTCGCAGACACGGACACTCAACGGACATGGATGATGAATCTGACACTTTAATTGAAAGTGTTCTAATTTTTTCTCAATTTTTTAATTGGAAACTCAGGAACACTCTAGGACACGCTATGGCACCTCTAGGACACTCTGGACACTTCTAGGGTCTTCTTCCCTGTGATAACGGATGGTTGAATCAATATAAAAACACTAGCAAGTGTTATAGTAACGTTTTCTGCACATTTATAAATCATGTACTCATAAATGTGGCTAACTGTGTATTTGGTATTCATATTTTAAGTAGACTATGAGAGGGTTATTCTTTATTTTGTTCTTGTACAACAAAATACACATACAAATCTTCCTAGTCATGTACCCATTGTGTCCGTGTATAATTTTTGGAGTTATTGTTTCCTACGATACCTTGTTTTTTTTTTGTTTTTTTTGTGTGTGTGGTGAACTTGGTTTAAAATCTTGTTTTTTTGTATGTGGTTATGCTGCACGTCTAGTGTTGTCAAAAGGCCTGATGATTGATACAATGAGAACGGAGATTTGAACGATGCTCTTTGTTGTAGCCTGGGCTAACCACTTGAGCTCCAAAAGCGTCTCATGTAATAAGCTGTTTCCAACTGGAAAATGAGGGCGCTTTTGATTTAGCACGACTGTTTCAGTCCTCAGCTATGGCCGATTTGCTAACTTTTTGGACGTGCTCATATTTTTCTGACTATTGGTGTCTTCTCTAGAAATTCAGTAAGTGATCCCAAAAGTAAAAAGAAAAACTGATCTACATTTTTTTTGCAGGAAAGTAAATGGAGCTGAAACTAGGAATTTTCTTTTGAGGAAGAACCGAACCTTTCAAATATATGTGTGTGTGTGTGTGTGTGTATATATATATATATAGATATAGATATAGATAGATAGTCCCCTTCTCTTAAGCACCACCTTAATTTAATAAAATAAGGACATTCATTGCCGCTCAATGTGTTCAGAACGTGATTCTAAGGGTACCTGTTAGAAATCAGCAAAAAAAAAGACTGGAAAGGGTTTCATCCGAGCAGTTTTTGTTTATTTTTTATCAAACGGTTTAAATAAAAACTGCTCAGACGAAGCCCTTTCCGGTCAATTTTTTGCCGATTTTAGGCGGGTACCCTTAAAATCATGTTCTGAACACATTGAGCGGTTCGAATTATCGAAATTGGAATGGAAAATGGGAGAAATGGGGAGGTCCTTATTTTAGTTAAAATAAGGACCAAATTAATTTTTTCGATAAAATTTTGATCGATAAAATTTTGATGATCTAAGCTGCTCAATCTTTTAGAACTTGATTTTAAGGGTACGTGCGAAAAATTAGCAAAAAAAAATGACCGTAAAGTCTTCATCCGAGCAGTTTTTGTTTATTTTTTATTGCCGGTTCAAATAAAAACTTCTGAGATGAAGTTCTGTCCGGTTATTTTTTTTTTCTGGGTACTTTTAAAATTACGATTTGAACACATTAAGTGGTTTGGATAATCGAAATTCGAACGGAAAATAGGAGAAATGAATAAGGATCTCCTTATTTGAAAATGATTTTATATATATATCGAATCCTAGAATGATATCATTCTTGCTGTGACAGCAAGTTTTCACGAGCGTCTTTACTAGTACATGATACAAATAGAGACATTGAAACAACTAGATGCAGAAAATGTTACCTGAAAGTACAGAATGAATTGGTGGAAACATTTACACGAAGGGAATTATGTTGAAAAATGGCTGCACGCACGACACGTACTCGGCATAGACGGTTGAGGTCGCTAGGGAACCTGTAAAACCAATTCTGAAAATCACCCGAGTGATCACCCAACTAGCACCTATCCCCAGGGTGGATTCATCCCTGAGAAGCTAGACCTTAGAAATGTGCCAAGCCCTCTTCAACCGGAACGCTGTCTTGCAGCTTGATCGGTGCTCCGACGACCCTGATCTCATCAAGAAGCAATACTGACGCCTCGCTCTCCTCCACACCGACAAGAACAAATTCCCCTTCGCTGACGCCACAATCCGCCTCGTCGCCGATTCTTGGGTGGTTTTATTCGACCGGCGAAGGAAATCCCTCTACCACAATGAGCACGGCATGTTTCAAAAAGTCAATCTCGTTGGCTCGAGAAGCGATGGGGATTGGAGGCAGCAGAAGGTCGGTGAGGCGCGACGGTGGTAGCGGTGGAGGAGGTGGTGGCATTGTCGAGCTTCTGGATGGTCTGTCCATGGCTGATTCGGAGGTGGAGAGAGAAAGAGAGGTTTTCTTGTGGAAGATTCTGGCGTGTAATAAAGGTGGGGGTATATGTCTCCGACTCGGTTACAATTTAGCCGCCATAGATTGTCCGTCGATCGAACTTGTAGAACACGAAGGACTTTGGATTTTCGGTGTGTTGAAACCAAAGGCAGAGGTCCCCTTTTATAGCTAAAGGAGGAGTCTCTGCCATGAATGCTGCAATGAAGGAAGAGGAGCCATGAATGCTGCAATGAAGGAAGAGGAGCCTTTCAATCAATAGGGGGAATTGAATCCTGCAAATTCAATTTTGGAGAATAAAATTGATACAGTTATTATTTTAGGATTTGAATGCAAATTGTGGGTAGTTATTTTAGGATTTGAATGCAAATTGTGGGTAGTTATTCTGGCAATCAATCAAGCGTTGACCAATCAGCCGCGCATAACTGATGATCCAAATGCCAAACGGGTTCGACCAGTATCCGAAACCCATAAACTTTTGGGCTCTAAAAGGATAAAGGAAGTCCCAAACCTACCATCCAATGCCAAAGCCCAGTCTAGTCCGACGAACTGTGCCTCACGGCCCATGAGGCCAGCCCTGGTCACGGTCCGGACAGTGCGTGGGGTTTATGGGTCGAAGCCCAAAGCCCACATAACGTACGCGCTCCCTCCTTCGGAAAATTAGGGTACCCCCAACGGTCCAACCTTTAAGACATTTTTTGCACTTATGCCCATCTATGGTTTATACTCAACCAGTATGGGGCTAGGTGAATTTTCACCTTTTTAACTTATCCACTTTGAGAGAATTTCTCATTCATTAAATGGAATTTGTTCATTTTTTCATTGGTTTTAACCCCTTAACGAGGAGTATCTAAAACCCATTTGGGCCCATCTCACACGGTGTGGGTCCTACCAAATTCTCTTAAATAAATTCCATTTTTCCAACATTATGCTGTGAGATTTAGAGGGTTTGTCCAAAGCCATAGATGATCTCTATGGGAATATTACTTGTGGGTGTTCACAAACTCCAGTCATGGCACGAAAATTCTTATCTGGGTCTGAAGCTGTGGCTTTTTAGGCTTCTGCCCCCTGTTGGGTCTTTTGATGATATCTGGGTTTGTATTTTCTTAGAGAGAGAGAGAGAGAGAGAGAGAGAGAGATGAGTTACCAGAAAATGTCCCAGGAGCCACACCCTCCACCAGGTATACCATCGTTCCCTCTTTACTAATTCATTCATACGCACATTGATTTAAACCCAACAATCAAGTGATTATTAAGAAATCAACTAGTAACTGATTGTGATTGGTATGTGTGGGTGCATATAAAACTTCACTGAATTTGGGATCCCAAAGGTTTTAAGTTTTTTCGGGTTTTAAGCTTCGAAGCTGCAGAAGAACAAACTGTTTTCTCATCTCCCAAGGAGTCCCCCCTCTCTCTCTATATATATCTGGTAATGGAGAATCGGAGGTGGATTGTGGTTCAGGATTAGGGGCTTCTAAAATGGGTTTGTCTTTCATTGGGAGGTAGGTTTGAATGTTTGATTTTGATTTGGGAGGGGATGGTTTTTGCTGGACATGGTTTTTGAGAGAGAAAAGGGAAATGGCAGGAAGAAAGAGGAGTAATGGGCAAATATACCCCTTCCATTCGGTCATGTGAGAGGCACATGCATGTTTCCGTCCAAACGGAAGTTAACGGAGGGTTCACATTGATATGTAAACCTAAATCAAATGTTAGAATTGTCCAAATCAAAAGTAGAAGGACCAAAGTGAACTTTCATGTAAAGTCGAAGGGATAGAAAAGAAATTTTCCCTTTACTGTTGCACTATGATATTACGTGTCATTGATATTGATACGATATCAATATAAATAAAAACAACAAAAACATTGAAAGACAAAACTAGGGCTGCATTTATTAAAAATATAGAGTGCAAAAAATAATTTCTACCTTTGTTCTCTCTCCTCTTTTGATTTTTCAATTTCTTCCCGAAACGAGTGCTATCAGAGGAGGTTTTGTCGAGGCATATGATGCCACCTCTAACAGCATTGTTCCCTATGAATCAGTTACAATTTACAAAGCCTAGAATGACTCAAATATGATGGAGATGACTCACAAAGTTAACTTTCTGGTTCACTTTGATGCAAGTTTTGTGTCGTAACATATTTTTTATAACCGAATGTCCGGGCTAGTTTGTGTCGTAACATTTTGTTCCGCTTGATGCAGAAGCGGCTGAATTTGTTTCACCAATAGATGGTTTGGCATCCCAACCAAATTGTTAAGAAAAGGGAGGGGATTGTACAAGGTTCTAGTATTAGATCAGAGTTCGGTAGAAATAGGAATACGATAACGATCGGAGTCGTTTATTTTGCAAATCTCAAAAGTATTCTCGTGGGTATCCATTTGAATTGAGCAAATTTATCAAAAGCGAAATGAATGATCAAACTTTGACCACCATTTCTTTTCTAACAAAGATGATGCGACCAGACCTTTACAGTTCGATCAACGATAATTTTTGTACATAAATATTTAACACATCCTACAAGATAAATGGATCAACGAGAATTTTTATTTTACATCCTACAAGATAAATGGCTTGATTGTTAAATGAGATTTTTTTTTTTTTTTTGTCATTCAAGAATCACATGAGAGGATCTTGACTCAATAGATGATCTTGTTTTTCTTCTCTTATTGAGAGACTAGATTTGTGACTCAAACATCAAGTCACGATGTTCGAGTTTCTAATTTTTTCCCTTTTATTTCTTTTCTGTTTTCTCTTGGCGTTTAAGACATGTTAGACTCTTCAAGGAAAAAGTACTCAATTTCGAATTCGTGTGGTTGGCTTGGTGGTTATGATCGTCGATTTAGAGGCTTGTTCCTTTCTATATCTCATGTACAAATCTTCTAGATGTTATCAACTCTTTTTGAGATGTATACACGCTTTGCCTTGGTTTCATTGGTTGCGGTTGACGTCTATGAAATCTTCTTACACCTATTGGCTAAAAAATTTCAGCGTTAGGCGTAAACTTTTCTGAAAAATTTACTACAATGTTCATTTAATGAATTTTCTGGGAACTGGTGAAGTAAATGCAGACTGCAGAGCTCTTGCCTCTTGCACATGGGGTTTGACCGATTTGCTTAGGGGTGTTTTTACTGACAAAAAAAACACTAAAAATTTAACGTATTTTATCATTTCTTTTTTACTAATAAAAAAGTTTCTGCGTTTTATCTTTCCGTTTTCATTAACAAAAAAGTTGTCAACAAAAACTCTTTTTGCCACAGTAACTCGATCTACGCAAACTCATCAATAACTTATCCACTATCGGAAATGACTTGATATTTCTCAACAACTTATTCTCTACTGGAAACATTTAACAATTTTTCAACCACAAATAAAAATCTACAAATTTTGCACTACCGAAAATAACCCTTGGTTATTGTATAACTTAAAACGGTGAAAAAGGTCAGTTATTTTGGCTGTGAGATTTGCCCCTTGACCAGGTTCACCCGAGATTGACCACCGTTAACTTATTTAGGGGAGGCCCCGTTAAAAGGTTTTTCTCAACTCCTACATCATCCAAGCCATTGTTCCCACATTTGATTTGTATTTGACAAATGAGGCGAGTTTAATACAATGGTTTGAATTTGAGATTGTGTTAAAATAGCACTGGAACCTGGAACAACAATATTATTATTGAGACCAAAAGGTAAACTTGCCCCAATGTTAATTTCTTGAATTCTTTTGATTAGTCAAAATTAACCCATTGGCATATTGGTTACGGCATTGTCACAGTCACTGGTCTTGTTGGTCTCAAAAGTTGGCAAAAAAAAATCGAATTTAACTTAGATTAATGCTGTTTTATGCATTTGGCCAAAATGAGCTTAAAAAGTTATTCAAATTTTTTTCGCACCACATGTCTTTGATCCACGAAGGCTATGTTTGGAAAGCCGGAATCTGAATGTGGAATGAGAATACAATATATTTTTGGGATTCAAATATCTAGTAATTCAATACGTGAAATAATTTCATTCTAGTGTTTGAATTAATTCAATATATTTATTCGAGTCAATATTTTATTTTTTCAAGGAATGAAGCAAGGAATTCAAGATTATCAGAGGATAAGAGAAGGATAAGATTCTCACAAAATCTGATTTATAATTGGATGTGTTATCAACAACCGCATTCTTATTCAGGCCTCTTCTCACATTTGTGCGAGCCACACAAATATTTGGTGAAAAAGGCCCGTAAAACTTCGCATGATGGTACTGCTCCAAGATCACTGAATAATCACTCCACAAACAGAGCACCCCATGCTTACGCATGCTCTGGGCCAAAAATAGGGTACGAAATAAAGCACTCCACGCCCGCATGAAACTTACTATTTAAAAGCAGATGATCCATGAGAAGTAAAGAACAAATCGAAAGCTACAAACCGCCATTTCAAATGTAACCAGTGAACGAATTTTGCAGCTTTCAACTTTGGTGAGAGCATTCTGCTTTTTACGCCTACCGCTCCTTTTCATCTGTCCTCCACCGCACTCAATTTCTCAGTCCGAAAGTGTTTTGTACGATCAGGATTTTAAAAGATTCTTTCAGAGAAGAGGTTTTTTAAAGATTCTTCCAGGGAAAAAGTTCTTTTAAAATCCGGACCATTAATTATCGAGACAGACGGTAAAATTAGAGAATCAGTGAAGAAAGTGAACGGTAGGAGTAGCAAGACTCTTTTCTTAGAGGCTGCTCCTGCTTTCCTTACTCTACAAGACTACAAGCCCAAAAGAATCTCTCCAAATGCTTTTGGATCCTCTCCAAATCCAAGCTATCGTTGAACCTAATTCAATAGTGCTTTTGGGTTGTGCTTATTTATTTATTTATTTTTTTGAACATTATGTTCCAAGCATTTTTATGGGGTTATCACCAACTAATTAACGGTTTCAATTATATACTGACCTCATTTCGTTAACAAAAATAACTATTTATTTTTTAAATTAAATTAAAAGTGATATATTATGATAGAATGACCTATCTCATAAAGTGAAAAATAAGTACTTAAAAAATAAGAATTTTAACGGAACGGGGCATGAAGCTATGCTTGAGGATGAGCAGAGGAGCTACTCAACTAAAAATTCGTTACTCCGTCTAGGCTGCAAACAAATAAAATCGCTTGCAAAAGCTCAATGCTAAGCTCGTTGTTAATGGCTCAGCTCAGGTCAATAGTAATAGATCCTAGATTAAACATATAAAACTAGTAGTACAACTTTTGATTGGTTTAATACACAAAGCGAGCTCGGATTAGTCGTAGCTCGGTCACATTGATGCTCGACTCGTTTGAATTCCTACTTAGCCTTGTCTTAGAAGTACGTAAAGCAAATTCGAGAAGCAGAATTCAGTTTTGGCGGGTTATCTTCAAATCTAAGGGACAGTAGAACTGTCAAAAGTACTTTTGGGTACTATTCATTTTGCTTTTTGTCGAGCATTATGTTCCAAGTGGTTTTTCTAATTTAACTTTTAAATCTTGCCCACGTTTACATGTTTTTTCAGGAAGATTAAAAATTTCAATAATGAAAAGGAGATCGGGAACACAAATCCACCGTGTGCATCTAATACAGTTAGAATGTACAAATACCTATTCCGCACACAATACAAAAACAAAGCATAAAAAACATTAATTTTAGGATGAAAAAAAGTACTCCTAATAAAAACACCAATAACAAGGAAAATGATTTTGATCGATATTTCACTTTTTTTGTATATGCACTCCAAAACTTGTTTTGTGGAGTCGTATGTTTTGAAATTTGTGCTGTGTGTATTTTTAAGCACTAAAATAATAAGTTTGGAGTGCATGATCCAAAAAAAAAGAAAGAAAGTTTGGAGAGCATTTACAAAATAGTGGAGTGCCAAAATTAAGGAATTGATTTTCAAACTCCCATTTTATCCATCCAAACTTCTTTGTTTTTTTTTTTTTATCCACTCGAATTTATAATTTTGCTCTTTATTCAATACACTTTTTAACACATTTATGGACTATATTGTAAATTCACATGAATAAAAAAAAGTGTAAATAAATAAAAAGGGAGTGTGGAAATCATTTTCCCAAAATTATTGGCCCAATAACAAATATGAATGACTGATTGAGAGAACCCTAGACACACCGGCGAGTATTGATAATGTTGAAACCTGTCAGAGATGTGCATGCAAATAGAGGATGATAGACTGCAAAAGGTGGTTGAGTGGTTCCTCTAGCTAGCTAGAGGAGACCGGAGAGCAATGCTAGGTATACTCATAAAAGGTACCCCGAATAGAGAAATCAACGGTTAAGATTTACTGGTACCCTGAATGGAGAAATTAACTGTTCAGATTTACTTGTACCCTAAAAATACCCCAAATAAAGAAATCAACAATTCCGACTCACTTTACAGTAAATCTGATCCGTTGATTTCTCTATTCAAACTATACTTTCAGTGTACCTTTTATAGGTAGGTAGAATTGGTGTTTGGAAAAGAGAAGGGGTATCTCTCAATTAGACAAAAAGTAGCACGCAATCGCAATCACCATCACCAGACACTGGACCTTTATTTAAGTTCCAAGCACTTGTACACAAAAAGTCTATAGGAAGGTAGCGATGGGTTAAATTAACAACGGATTAAACCGACAAACTCCCAAAAAAATCCGGTCAAAAAGCAACAAGATTAACTCTGCCTTTTTTGTTTTTCCTAACCAACGTTTCCACTGATTATGCATGGGTTTCTGGCAATTAATTTTGACAATTTACAAGCCTTTTGTATTTTTTTTTTTTTGACAAAAGTGAGAGGTATTGCATGATAAAATCCAACGGCACTTACGTAACGAAATTCAATACAGATAACTTGGACAAAGCCAAACTAATCATCTAACTGATACAAAACGAGAAAGAACAAGGCGATTGATGTCTTTCATTCCCAGCCGAGGTATAGCATGACACACCTTCTGCTGAGCGAAAAATTCATATATCCTACAACAGTCTCAAAAAGAGATACATTATTAGCCAAGAAAAAAAGACAACAAAAACCCAAACGATCAGATAAATTTCGACCAGATTGAAATGAGCACACTAATGAATTTCTAGCAAACCACCAACAGATGCATATTAATCTTCTCGAGCCCGAACAGTAAACAAATCGCCCAAAAGCGAACTTTAATACTCTCACAATGAGAGACCCATAAGGAGAGACAAAACTCCCCCAGATGTTGCTCTAAATCCAGCCGCCCAAAAACCGCCGAATGGATCGCAATCCTCACTGCCTCCACCATTGTTGCCACAAGGGCTCCGGCGACGAATTACGTGCGGTCAAACGACTCCGGTGATGACGAAGCCCACCGAACAAAGAGGGTCAGATATGAGAGAGGAGAAGACGAAAAAAAAAACTATAGGGAAAAGGGGGAAGAAAGAGGAGAGCGGATGGAGGAGGAGGAGCCCGAGGGAGGAGGGAGAGAGGCGCATCCCCCAGACAGAAAAGCAAGACGGCTATGACTTCTCAAAATCGCCTTAGAGCTCTCAAAACCCTAAGAGGAGGCGGTTGTAATTTTCTTACAAAGCTTTTTGTATTGAGCTCTCGTGGAAAGACTTTTCTTATCTCAAAAGATAAGAAGTGCTTAATTACTCACCTTTTTTTGTCAAATATAGTTGCTAGACTAAAAGGTCGGGTTTTTCATACTCCAATTTAGTAGTATTTCCCTATTTAGTACTTTAAATTTTTAATTTGGTTTATACTTTTTTGCATTTGCCATTTCGAGAATGAGAGAAAACAAAGAAGAGCAGCAATATAGTGCTGATGCTATAGGAGCATCTTACGTCGGAACTATTTATATCTATGATCGATATTTGGTAAAACTTCAATCTAAGAGCACATTCGTCCGTTAGTATCAAGATAACTTGATAAGTAATTTATTTTTTTACTTGCTATAATGTCTCTGAAGTTCAAATATAGAAACGTTGTAACAGTACTCGTTTTACGTCATTTTCATACATTCCCAAATTCAGATTATTGAACTAAACTAGTTCCATTTTTCATTTTATCTTCAGTATAGCTCAATTCATTTAGGTGACGTGGCTACAAATTAGGCACCAAAAATGATTTTTGTCATTTTTAACTGCAATTTGACTCATCGAAAGAAAGTAATTTTACAAACGCTCCATTTGGAACTTGTGAAAAATGGAAGAAACGAAGAACAATGATTGAGATGGAAAATGGGATAAATTTGAAATGAAAATTTTACATGTGTTTTGAACTCAAAATTTTCATTCTCTCTCAAAAACGGATCCGGGGGCTCTGAATTCCCAGCCCACACCCCAAAACTGCACCGTTTTGGATAAAAAAAAAATTTAAGTTATCTATTTACAATTCTATGGAACAAAAACATGATTATGAGAACTTTAGAGATAAAATTTAATTATGTCTCTTTAGAATAATATGATCAAAATAATAAAATCTTCACACTAGTTCAAACTGATTGAAAATTTGAGCAGTTAATTTTTTAACCATATATTTTTATAATATATAAACGTTCTAAAAAATTAAATGCACCAATTTTTAATCCATTTGAACAAGTGCAAAAGTCTTATTATTTTGATCATATTATTTTAAAAATGCATAATTAACTTTTGTCTTTAAGATTTTAATAATCATGTTTCTGTTCCATAAGATCCTAAATAAAGAGCATGTACTTAATTATGAGAGTTCTAGAGATAAAAGTTAATTATGATCCTTTAAAATAATATGTTCAAAATAATAAGATCTTCGTACTTGTTCAAATGGATTAAAAATTGGAGTACTTTAGTTTTTAGAACGTTTATATATTAAAAAAATATGGTTAAAAAATTAAGTGCTCCAATTTTCAATCAGTTTAAACCAATATGAAGATCTTGTTATTTTGATCATATTATTCTAAAGAGACATAATTAAATTTTATCTCTAAAGCTCTCATAATTACGTTTCTGCTCCATAGGATTGTAAATAGATAGCTTTAAGATTTTTTTTAACCCAAAACGGTTGCAGTTGGGGTGTGGGTAGGGGGTACAGAGCCCCCGGATCCCTCAAAAACCAAACCAAAGAAGGTTTTATTTATTTATTTTAACTTTCCATTATTTTTCATGACTTTGACAAATATAGTAACCGAGTCGGACCGACAGAATTCATGTAAAGCGGTGCAGAGCGGCTAATTCAGCTGTTCATTTTAGCAATTGATTGCTCAGATTTTAATCGAGCAATGGACAATTCAAATTTATATGTACTCAGATTCGATTTAAGCCGTGGCCGAACTAACCGCTCTGCACCCGCTAGACAGAGAACTGCTAGGCAGCATCCCGAATCCAGCAACCGACGGAGCGAATCGTAACATGGCCCTCTTGTTTGAGAGAGCTGCCACAGGTCGATCAAGACAAAGTCCTGATAATGATATCAACGGACAGATATATAATCATTAATCACGTAGATCCACTTGAGAAATAAGCCAAAAAAAGAAAGAAAGAGACACAGTTTGCTACGTGCGATCTCATAAAACCTCCTATTAATTGCTTTCATGAGTTGGATGGCATTACCTACTTCACAAATAGTTTTGGACTTGTCCGCTAGTGTGACTTCAGTTTTGCTCGGTGGATTTGCTTCCCACGTAATTAAACAGGATCCGATTCTTGGGGTCAGGTCGCAATATAGTATGTGGGGCTCTGATAAACGTGGCTCGCTTTCTATGAAACTGTTGTTCTTCTGGATCTAATCTCGTTCTCTTGAACCTAACCTGCACCACGAAACACGACTAAAGACCACACCGGAGGAGCTCCGGAATGGCCCTCGGTGTGAGGATGAGAATAGTGCAGAGAGGAAAGCAAAGGACTAGGGTTTTGAGGGTAGGAGATGATGTACCTTTTAGGGCGGCTATCCCTTGGTATTTATAGAGGGTCCTTGGCTTGCTCTCCAAGTTTGTCTATGTGTTTGACACGCTTCGGCTGACGTCACCCATGACGTAGCGGATAAGGCGGTTAGTGTGAGCTGTCATGGGAGATATGGCTGAGCCTAGTTGCCTAGTTTCGAGCCGAACTGAGCCTCAAGGGAGCTGTCATGAGGGACAAGGCCGAGCCTAGTTGCCTAGCTCCGAGCCGAGCTAAGCTTCGAGGGAGCATCGTGGGAGACATGGCCGAGCCTAGTTGCCTAGCTTCGGGCCGAGCTAAGCTTCGAGAGAGCATCATGGGATACATGGCCGAGCCTAGTTTCCTAGCTCCGGGCCGAGCCGAGCTTCGAGGGAGCATCATGGGATACATGGCCGAGCCTAGTTGCCTAGCTCCGAGCCAAGCCGAGCCTCGTGGATGAGCTCTACTGGGAGATATGGCCGAGCCTCGTGCAAGAGCTATCATGGGTGAAATGGCCGAGCCCCGTGGACTAACTACGGGCCGAGCCGAGCCGAGCCGAGTGGATGAGCTTGGGAGATATGACCGAGCCTCGTGGCCTAGCTCCGGGCCGAGCTGCAGAAAAGAGCCTCATCCGTAGTGTTGGTCGATCATATGTACCCACTCGTCTGGACGCCACTTGTGCCGAACCAAACCTAGCAAACTCAATCAGTGCCTCAAGGAGTTTAATCCGGCCTTCCACTGAACTTAGCGACTGTGGCCGAATCAGAATATTCGGCCCACTACATAATAATTTCTTGTTGATGCTCTGCTTTCGACCGAACCGGTTAGTGGATTTGCTGAGGTGTGCGTAAGTTTGCCTGAACATTCTTGATCTTCGAAAAAAATTAGTTTTGGACTTTTCAGCTCTATAATTGTTCTTATCTCTATGGAATCACACCATTCTTTCTGGACAAGTTGTCTTGATAAGTTCTTTCTAGCCATGCATAGATGAAAAGGCTGACTACTGATTATCTTTTCTTTTCTGGTCTATTGAATCACAAATAGGTTTGAGCTTAATTTTTGGGTTTTGATTTTATTTTCGCTCATAAAATCCTTCTATAAATTATGTTTTTCATATATCGTCCAGACAGATTTTTATTAAACCTCAAAATCCAATATACTATTCATAAATCCGAATAGGACAACTGGGATATTATCTAAATACATCTACAGGTTCTGATTATAATTCTCAATTTATAACAAAAAATACTGAAAAATTAATAGCTCCTTAACACACCTTAATATACAATTAGATTGCTCAGAAAAATCATTTGGCGGGTTGCAGTGTGCCCCAACACACTTATCCAACAAACATTTATGTGAGACCGAGTAGTACTTAGTTTACAGACCCTATGGAAATGTGTGGAGCATAAGAAGGGTATTGGAGCACAATGTGACGGTACCCAAGACCCTGAATGATTACTTGATCGCTCATGGTCCTGAGTTTTGATTGGGTGTTTCCGGTAGTGAAAAATTTGAAGATTTTTATTTGTGGTTGAAAAGTTTTAGGTGCTTCCGGTAGTGAATAAATTGTTGAGAAATGCTTGTCAACTAGTTTCCGGTAGAAATTAAGTTTTCGATGGGTATTTGAGTGAAAAAGTTATTGGGTTGCTAATTTTTTTTATTAGTGGAAACTTATGTAGCATAGACATGGATACAGACACATACACGAATATAGACAAGGGACATGACAATTCTAAAAAAAATTTGGATACGAACACGGCAGAAGACACGTCACATGTATAAATAAATAAATATATATACACATATATATACACATATATTTTCTTTTCTTCCATGTCTGTTGATGAAGACCTGTCCTATATGAATGTTTAAGATTACCATGGTCCAAGACTCCAAATAGAGGCATAATTACAGTTTAACTTAAATATTTTTGAATAATTTTATATTAACTTCTCAAAATTAAAAATATATTACATTCAGACCCAGTCGTGTACTCGGCGTGTCCCCTATCAAAAAATAATACTGTAAAAACTATTGGACACGCCATGTGGTTTGTCCAATACGTATTTGGGCGTGTCTCCGTGTTCAATACGTGGACACAACGCCCTTTTAGAGTGTCGGTGCTTCACAGGTGAAAACTAGTTGGTAAAATGTGTTAAGTTTAGTGTTTTTTGTTAGGGAAAATGAGATGATCAAATTATTATTTTTTTTAATAGTGAAAACGGGGTACAATTTGAGGATGCTGATGCACATGGGCCTGCTGCCAAGCTTCTGGAAGTACATACCTTCACAGAAGAACCATGCTTACAATTCATTGGACTCAAATAAATGGAGATAAAAAGATTTTTTGTTGGTTCTCCCGATGTAGAAACAGCTAGCTTCTTCAATCATCTGTACATTGAGAAGTTTTTGGGTGCCGGGCGGGGATCCCACAAACGCGCATGGTACTTCGTCGGAGATTTCAGCCGTTCAAATCAAATTTTAGAAAGAAAAAAGGAGGAGAGAGAGTGGTCGGGTGAGAGGGGAGAGAGAATAAATTTGGACAATCCCAAGACTCCCAACATGGGATCACCGATGTGTACGGCCACGTGGTACCCACTCGGTGCCCCAAAAGTTTCTCCTGTAAATTACCTCCATTAGAAAAAAAAAAAATCATCTGCAATTTGGCTGCATCATCCACATGCGGTCTCCTCTCTGTCCCTCTGTATGTGTGTTCCTGTGGGCGTGTGAACAAAAGGGTCTGCAGCCTAACGGACGGTAGTTTTGAATTGCAAGTCAATTTTTCCAACATTAATATTGGCTCGCATTAAGTTCTTCACCGTTTCGCTATTTTTGAAGGCCCCAACGATTCGGTAATTCAATAAGGCAGGGATGCAGGAATACTCTCACGTGTGATGATCTCTCGTGTGAATTCTCGATTGAGACAGCTTATTGAACTTATCAGAAATTGGAGTTCGTCGTAATGACAAATTTCCATTATATGAGAAAATTAGATGACTAGACTTTGAACCACAAACGGTGCTAGTTTTGTGGTTCAAAGCCTAGTCATTCATGGCATTGGTTTGGGTGGCCACAAGGTCTAAGGCTAGTTTTGTGGTTCAAGGCCTAGTCATTCGACTGTGTTTGACTAGTTTTTGGTGAGGCGGTAGTTGTTATCGCTCTTTGGTCCCTTTCAAGGCTCACTGTTTGTCTGGAGTTCCTATGATCATACCCAGGGAAAGGTTGCTACGCTTGGTCGCCTCCTTCTCACCTTTTAGATGAGGAAAAAAAGAAAGACGACTAGGCTTCGATTGCTCATGATTTTCTTCGGACAAACATGATTCAACCAAGTCTATGCGAAGCTTGCATGGATTTATTTTCTCTTTGTGAAGAATATTCTTGAGTAGTTTTTTTTTTCCTTATCATTATGAGGACTGATGTTGCGGTAGTTGGGAATTTTTTAAGTGTTTGGACATTATTAGCCCATTGCCCTCAATGTAATTCTCAACATGCTGATCGTAATTATACTCTTGAAACAAAGAATCGTTCAAGCTGCAGCTCAAGTAAAGAATCACTTTGTGGTGTTTGAATGTTCTTCAACAACTTCAAAAGTACAATAAAAACAATATTAATGTTCTTCACCTAGTACTTAAGTTTGTGTTGGTCTTTTGACCAATAGTAAAAGAGAGAAAGTTTTGTCCGGACTATCCGGATCGCACATCTTTTTCGGATATCGATCCACAGAGGCCACATCAACATTTTTTAGACAAAAACTCGAGGGAACTGTTGTCCAGCCTAGAACGGCGTACGGCACCGTTTCACACCCCATCCCCCAATTTCAACCCTTAAGTCCTAGTTCGGAATGAGAAAAAACAAAACAGTTGTTGAATATTTATTTTTGGGCCCTACAAAGTTTATTTAAATTGCAAGCAATTATCAAAATGTTTTTTATGGGTTCCTGAAAAAAAATTAGGTCAATTCGATATCGGTAAGGTTGTTTTAGAATTCGTAGGGTCCGTTCTAGCCAATGACTTCGATCTGAACTCCTCATTTTATTTTGCTCGTCGAGTTTAAGATGTATGCAAACAACGAAATTGATCAAGTGTCGGTGACTATATGAACCCACATACGTTTCTTCATGAAATAATTTAATGGGTATGATTTCGAGTATAAACTTCAAGAAAAATGTGTCTCACGCATATGACTACCAATGTTCGATCAATGCAATTTTTTTTCAAGTATTCCTTACTCGATGAGACACCAAACAATAAAAAAAACATGGTAAATTAAACACTTAACTATATTGCAAGTTGGGCTTCCCACATCAGGAAGTTTGAGTTAGTGTGTATTAAAAGGGGTCTTCTTGCCGTCACGACTCACGAGTAAGCAATTGCTTAGTTGAGTGGGTTAAGTGGAATGACCGTCTTACCCTTTACTCAAAAAATCAATGGCCATGTTCGTTTAGCACATTTGGGTATTTTAGTTTTGGTAGTGAGTGGAGAGAGAAATAGAGTAATGATTGGAGAGATAGGTAATGAGTGGAGAGAGATAGAGAGAGAAATGAAATTAATAATTGTAGAAATAGAGTAATAATTGAAGAAAGATATAGGGTAATGATTGAAAAACAAAGTTAAAAAAAACTAAGTAAGCTAACCGAACATAGCCAATAGTTCTTGGCCTACTTTTCTGTGGATTAGGGGCCAAGCTCATGTAATTGGGACCGTCCGAATTCGAAGGATGGGAAAAGCTTGCGGACCTATGTTACGGGCTATCTTCCTACATCGGGAAAGTTTGGGTTTTGGACCTTTGGTGTGTGTGTTAAAAGGGTTCTCTTATCTATCACTTGTCAACAATTAACTAATTGAGGGTTCTCTTACCCAGAGTCGGCTCTAACTTTTCAGAAACATAAAGCGAAAATAAAAAAATGAGACCCTTTTGTTGGACTATTATAAAAGGTAAAAAAGTTTGAGGGGTTCTTGAAATTTAAATCTTTTTTGGAGGCCTAAAGCGGTTGCTACACAGGCTTTGGCTCAGGGCCGACTCTGCTCTTACCTCTCACTTAACTATATTGCAACTTGAATAAAACTCGGACCTTAAAGTTAGGCAAGGGAAATAGAAAGTATTAGAAACAAAACCTTTCTTTTTTTTTTTTGAAGGGAGAAACCCAACTTGAATTTACAGGGAAAAACTCTTTTCCTTTTCACATAGCTATTATACAAACACAACTTTCGTAAATCATTTTTCAGACGTGGCTCTTCCCGTCTTCACCCAACTTTTTTGTCCAAAACTTTTTTCGGTATTTTTATTTTTTGTTAAGCTTTTCGTCTAATTTTTGGAATTACTTATTCGTCTCGACGCGAGGAATAAAAAAAGTATAAAAACACGGATTGATGTTGAAAAAAGTTCATAAAAGACAACACCTTACAAAAAAAAAGACAATTGTTTGGTATTTTTTTCGACTTTAGTAAATTTTTTTTTATTTTTCGTCGTAAGTTTTATTTTTCAAACTACTCTCGTCGAGATGGATAATCAATTCAAAAAATATGATATGAATCTAAAAAAAATTCAAAAAAAGATGTAACAAAGGAAAAAAAAAAGTTTATAAGAATGCAAGCCAACGTATAAAATATTGAGGAAAAAAATTTTAAAAAAATCAATAATGTTCTTCAAATTTGAATTTTCCCCAAAAAAGCTTAACGGCCAACTTGAAACCCACGTGGTTTGGAGCCAAAAACAGAAAAGTGGCTACGTTAAAGAGAACCGGGTGGTTGCAGCTGGCCGTTCCAGGCCCCCACAGACTCGAAAGCAGCGTCCGTTAGTCGTTGTGACGTTCGCCAAAGCAAGAAAAATTATTAGATGCCCCATGAGCATGGTCACGTCGCTTCTCATAAATCCTTGGAGTCCAGGGCTCCAAACGAACAAAGTTGCTTGCAAACAACTCGTGGCTCAATTCGGCTCAAATCATTTAGTAATCGAGTTTGAGCTTGAATTGTAGCCTCGTTTTCTAATTGAGCCGAGCTCAATACTCAAAAGCTCGGCTAGTTATATAGTCTCGTTTAATAATTGACCCAACTCGTTTGCCGAGCTGAGCTCAGGCTTTAAGCTTGTTTAGTAAACGTGCCAAGCTCGAACATTACAAAACTCGGCTCGTTTGCACCCATCACTAAAAATATTTCGTTCTCATTTGTCGGGCCTTCGTTCTATCCTAACTGGATAAAAATTAGATTATACTATTTTTTATTTGATAGTACTTTTCCAATAGAATATGGATATTATTTGATAAAACTTATTTAATTCTATTCAACGAAGTTTTCAAATTCACATTCAATATTGACAAAGTATAAACAAAGTAATTCAAATTCTAAAAAATGAGTAATAAATTTGGACGAAAAGTAGCTACTAGCTACTACAGACTCTAGCGAGATTAAAGTCCCGGAACGACCACAGAATAATTTTACTCCTAAAGCAGACATCTTCCCTCTCTTTCCCATTCCCCAAAGCATCTATTTATTCTCACCTCACCCCCTCCCAATTTCCTCACAACTCCCTCCCATTCTCACTCTCTCTCTCTCTCTCTCTCTCTCTCTCTCTCTCTCTCTCTCTCTCTCACACACACACACACACACATTCTACCTGCTTTCCAAGTTTTGGAAGTAAAATGACTCTTCTTGGCCTTTCCATAGTGGGATTTCTCTCTCTATTTTCATGTGTTTGTGGGTATGATGAGGGATGGGTTGATGCTCATGCAACTTTCTATGGAGGCGGTGATGCTTCTGGCACAATGGGTATGTTAATTTCAACACAAATATCCACTTTAATTTCTCTCTGTGTCTCCCAGTTTTGCATTGTGAGAACTGCAAATTAAATACACATTTTCAACCCAAATAGTTGCAGTTTTTAGAATCTGTTCTTTTTTGTGTTTAGTAATCCCAAAATAAATAAAAAAATCCATCGAAAACTTCTTCGATTCAGAATTTTCAAGAGTTGTTTCCAAAGAGTATTTAAGGGAAAAACCCATTTTTTTATAGGCTTGGTTTTGCCAGTCCAGTTATGATAACCAATACTAACCATTACCGTAACCAGTAGTCACTAGTTAATCCGCGCTCTACACAATTGACTAGGATTCGATTCTCGTGGTGAGGCCGCAAGAAGGTAGTTTCTTGTGACTTGTTTAATCTTGGCGTGGATAGCCTGCCTCTGAGGATAGGTAATTAGTTAAGTTGCGCGTAAGTTGGTCTGGACATCTTCGACCGTCGAACCAAAAAAAAAAGAAGTAGTTAGCTACTCCATTGTTATATACCCAAATTGCCCTTTATAACTAATTTGCAAGTCCCCATAACCAACCTTTTGTTTCTTTCCTAGTTCTTGATTTTGGAACCTTGTGTGTGGTTTTGCAGGTGGGGCATGTGGGTATGGGAACCTGTACAGCCAAGGGTATGGGACAAACACAGCAGCCTTGAGCACAGCACTGTTCAACAGTGGCCTGAGCTGTGGGGCTTGTTTTGAAATAAAGTGTGTTAATGACCAAAAGTGGTGCATCCCTGGCTCTATTGTGGTCACAGCCACCAACTTCTGCCCACCCAACACTGCCCTCCCAAACAATGCAGGAGGGTGGTGCAACCCTCCCCAGCACCACTTTGACCTCTCCCAACCTGTTTTCCAACAGATTGCTCAGTACAGGGCTGGGATTGTCCCTGTTTCTTACCGAAGGTATGTATAATGCACTTTTAAAAAAAATAAAAATAAAAATTCCGAGCAATGCTACACGTACAGATTTTTGTCCAAAGATCTGAACACTTGAGCTTGTTCGTTTTGGTATTTGGATTTTGAGTGAAGAGAGATAGAGAGAGTGAAATAAGAGTAGTGACTAAGAAAAAATTTATTGAAGACCGTGCGCTGAGAGAGAGTCAGAAATCCAAAAACTCAAACTAACAAGCTCTGTTTTTGGAACAATTAGATGACGGTTTCAACACATTTGTGTCTAGATCTATGCGCTCAAATTTGAGTATACACAGTTTCCTTTTATTTCTGCAGTTAAAAGCATTTATAAACATGCACAATCTATATGTTACTTTTTTTCTTTGGTGAATCGGTCACAGCATCTTGTATGTACAAAAAGTTGTCTTTTTGATATTACCCTTATTGCAGGGTAACATAAAACCTAACTTAAACCCTTGTAGGATGTACCCATTATAGGTCTGAGAAATGGTTGGGGATAAGGTTTAAATGGTATTTTTCTTGTAAATTCCGGCTCACCTAATTTTGTTGTGTATTTATGGATGCATACATATTTTGCACATACATACATGGGCAGCTGAAATGTAAGTAGCATTTTGTGAAAATATTGGCAAGGAACTTTTAAAATCGTCATATTTGCGTCGCTTGTAAAATTTTGTGGTAAATTTGCTCAATCGCAGGGTACCCTGTTCTAAAAAGGGAGGCATCAGATTCACAATCAACGGCCACTCGTACTTCAACTTGGTCCTAATCACAAACGTCGGAGGTGCAGGAGACGTCCATTCCGTTTCGATCAAAGGGTCGAAGACCGATTGGCAGCCCATGTCCAGGAACTGGGGTCAAAACTGGCAGAGCAACACTTACCTCAATGGGCAAAGCCTCTCTTTCAAGGTCACAGCAAGTGATGGCCAAACCGTGGTCAATTACGATGTCGCCCCTGCTGGCTGGTCCTTTGGCCAAACCTTTAGCGGTGGGCAGTTCCCCTGAATTCGGGAACCCGCCTCTAAACCTAGTAGTTCCTCCATATTAAATTGGAACTACTTAGTAGTAATAGTATCGTTTTTTCCTTTTTGTATTTTTTAAACTGAAAGTCAAAGATATAAGCAAGAATACTGCAGCTCGCGGTAATGAGACTCGAATCGGATCGGTCTCAATTGTACTAGTTTTAAGGGTACGTTTCATTTTCAGAGTTGGGTTTTGGAAAAAAAAGAAAAAAAGGAGGTATATTTCAAGGTGGTCATTAGGGTAAAAGAGTCATTTTTAGAGGTTGGTTTGGGTCAAAAAATGAAAAGAAAAGGGGTTTATTTAAGATGGCTCTTAAGGTAAAAGAGTCATTTTAGGAGTTGGGTTTGGGTTGAAAAGGGCCTTAATTTAGGGTGGGTCCTTGTTTTTTAGGGTCATTTTATACCAGTTTGAGGTGACTTTGGAGGTTTTGGTTTCTGTCTCTGATCTTTTTGGGGAAGGCAGAAATCAGGCAGTGGTGGATTCATCAACTACCCGCCCCTTCATAAGTTGCTTTGTGCGTCATCTATCTTTTTGTATTTGAATTGTTCATTTTCCCTTATTGAAATGATAAGCAAATCTCCATAACTAGCTTTCAAGCTTTTTAGTAGTAATTGATGTGACCATTTTGTACTCATTAAAATGTCATTTTGTGTTTTCACCAAACGACCGTCAAATTAGATTATTTATTTTCATTAACCGGACTATGAAGACAACAAAGCTTATGGTTCATCAAGCTACAGTGGGACCATTTACACTTCATCATGATTCTTTAATTTCGAGAAATAAATTAGGTTTTTCCCCCTATCAGAAAAATATCAGATCGCTAGAGTTTGTGACGTAGAGAGTTTAACATATGTACTGCTTTCTCCTTGAATTAAAATTATCAAATGGTATTTCATATTTTCCATTAACAAAGACAAACAAAATTGGAGGCCAAACCCCTCAAACATGGAAATTCAGAACAATCAACACAGCTAATGGCAAGCGAATCACAGAAAATGGAATTCAAGGATGAGTAATTGGATTAGAGTGCCTTAGGACTTAGGAGTACCCTAAAAATCAATTGGCAATGGGTGACCTCCATCGCTCAGGCTTATGAGCTAGTTTTGGAGATTATAATTAATCAATGTCGGACAAGCTCTAACACTCTTCCACACGTGCGACTCCCCCACACACCCTCCCTGACCCGACCATGGAGAGGTAAACAAAGGATCCACAATAAAGGATTACAACAAAATAAGGTGGGCTAACGCAAACAACGGGACAAACTGGTGCCTCCTAGCAGCGTTAGCCTTGTTCCCATGTGACCAAATTTAAGAGCAACACTAGCAGTACTCAGAGCCCGTTCCAGAACACCTTCTTAAAAAATAAGTACTTATTTCACATTTTTAAACTCAAAAATAATGTAAAAGAAAAATAATTTTTCAATTTTTTTTGCACCGTATTAAAGATTTCGATGAGATCTATCAAACAAGATCCATATTGCATATTTTTAGATTTCAATAAGCCCATTATATTTGAGCTTGAAATTGCTTTCTTAAAAAATAAGTACTTATTCTACTTTCTGGTACGGGGCCTCAGAGTAGTCTACACTAGCAGCGTCTGTGGTAGTAGCAGTACACTTGAGAAGCAACTGGTGCTGTAATTGGTGAGCAAAAATCGATGGCGGCGACGGTCGGCTCGCCAACAGAAGAAGGGTGTAGGTAGGATTAGTCGAAGCAGACGGAAATGGTGAGGTTGGGGGTGCAGTAGAATGGTTGACTGGGAAACTCGCAACAACTCCCCTGTCATCTCTTCTTCTGCTTCGTGTTTCTCTCCCTACTAAAAAAAACCCACCCTTGTAATCTTGTGCGCAAAGAGTCTTCAGAGTTCAAGCACTTAAATTTATTTATATTTATATTTTATTATAACCGGATGTTCATGCACATCTCGACTAATTTCGGGGATTTGAAGGTAACGATTGGGCATAATTTCGGTGGCTCCAAAAGTTTGAGATGTTTGGCCTGTGTTGGAATAGAACATGTTGTTGGAAAAAATATATGCGATAGAAATTTTCTGGTAGAATAACAATTCTAAATAGTATTCATCGATCAAAATCAACAATATAAATAAATAGAGAAAGGTATAAAAATAGCCTGTGGGGTGGTCGAGCGTGATAACGTTCTCCTGAGGAACGATATACCCCTTCTTGCACATATCCCCTCTTGCATAGGGTTGAATAGTACTCTTCCAAGATACATCAACCTTCAACTTCAATTTATCTTCTGGACAGTGAATTAAACTCACGAACCGTGTGGTTTTCCGAACCGCGTAATATATTTGAATGATTGCCGAATATGATCAGTCCGAACAAAACCAGTAGTCTGGGAAAAGTTGTTTAGTCAGTGTTATGTTTTTTAAAGGAGGAGAGAGAATGAGATGTAGATAGAGGTTTTTTTTTAGGAAAAGAATTAGGAGATTATCAAGCTTAAGGTTTATTCAGCCGTTAGTATGCAACACATGCTACTAGTAATTAGGAGTAAAATAAGGAGACCACTTCAAAGGTATTTTTCACTCCTTCATCTCTCTCTGCATATATTACCTCTTTTATAAATAAATCCATAAAATTTAATATTAATATTAAATTAAACCAATAATTGTAACATCATTGAAGAGCCATTATTGCTTTCTCACAACCACTTGGCCTGTAAATGAATCGAGTAGCTCCCGAGCTCGAGATTTTGGCTCGTTTAGTTTGACAAAAACTCGATTCGTTAAGGGAGGTTCAGTTTTGATTAAACAGACTCGTTTAGTAAATGGCTAAGCTCAACTCGTTAAGGCAGCTCAAGCTCAAGTTTTTGGCTCGTTGAGTAAATAAGCCAAGCTCTAGCTCGACTGGACTGATTTGCAGCTCTTCTTAAAATAATAGCCTTTGAAAATGAGTCATTAAAATATTATTTTTATTATTCAATCCTTTCATTTTTTTAAGATGAAAATAATACCTGTAGGTGCCTAACTGAATTACTACTAATTACTTCAGCAGTTATAAAAGATTCTATTGTTTTATTTTTTTTTCAATCCTCAAAAGAAATTTTTTTTTTTTTTATCAGATGAAAATGCCTTCAAGGCAAAAGATTTCTCTTGGTTGAGCTCACCTTTTTAATACTCCTATACTTGTACAATACCATGTTTGGATATAGACAACCGAATACATTAGAAGAGTTAGAAAAGTTCTCTATTGGCTTTGACAATCGATTTTGAGGAATAACCAGAAAAGTTTCTATTGGAAGAAATTAAACCTTGCTGTAGTTAGCTACATTCTATTGATTGTGAATGAAATGCCGCTTTTTGATTGATAATTCAACGGTGCGGTGCTTCCAATTGGTCAAACGACAAGGCGCTTTTTACTGGTCAAATGCACAGCACTTAGTGATTAGTAAGACAAGACGACAAACTTTTTCTAACAGCCCATTTGGTACGTGAGAGTTTGCGTGAGCAGAAAAAAAACGGGAAGAGAACTCAATCTCTCCCTCGTTTGGGAGGGGAACAAGGCGAGAGAGGGTGAGAAATGGAGGAAGACCAGAACCCCTCCCAAGCCTAGTTCTGATTCTCGCAAAAAGTGGTGAGATTCCATAAGAGAGGAGAGCGTATGGTCCACCCCCTCGTTAGGTCGTTGTCGAACGAGTTGCTGTGCGTCAAAAGAATACCAACCGGAGGAGAGAGAGAGAGAGAGTGTGTGTGTTTCAGCTAGCCGGAGAGTCGCTAAAAAGAGACCAGTCGCTTGTGAGAATTTGATTTTTCACTGTTTATTTGGATGGAAGGGTTAGAAATCACACCCCTTTTTTTCTTTTCTCACACCATCCAAAGAGTCTGTAAATCTTCAACTTTAAATAAGAACCTTATACCTCGATTTCATTCATTTTAGAAACTTAGGGAGAAAGTATTCTAAAGAACAGTAAGGAGAAGGAAAAAAAAAAATCAATAGCTATCTCATACTCCCTTCGGCCCTTTATAAGTGTCCAGTTTCATAATTCCAACTTATTAAAAAGACATCATTATTATACCTTTCACATCAACTTTTACCTTCCCTTTTCCTCATTACCCTTTCTGAAAACATCATTATGACATTTTTTTCAAAATAGAGTCTACTTTTAAAGGCAAAATGGAAAATTCACCAACTTTTACCCACTAACTTTACAAAATGAACACTTATTAAGGGACAATCCAAAATGGAATACTAGACTCTAAAAAAATGATAGAGGGAGTAGCATTTTTAAGACCAACCATGGCTGCACATTCCTCATGAGTCCCATATTGTTTGATACAGGTTTGCAAGGTGCGCGACTTATAGCTAAAAACACAATGCCTACACCAAAAGCTTTCCTCGACGAACAGTAACCAAATCTTTGTAAAATTTCTTTGTAAAATCTGGTTGCATGAGTTCAGAAAGAAAGAATTGTAACGGAGATATTGTTCAAAAGCATTCTAGAAATGATTCATAACTTCAACCACCTTGGTGGAACTCATTCTGTTACTCTATGTTATATGGACTCTTCTAAATACATATGAACTTATAACACATTCAATTATAGCAAATAGCAATGAATTCTTCGAAGGGATTCTGAACGTCAGCCACCTCGGTGGAATCTGTTGCAGCCAATCTTTGTAAAATATGCTGTTGCCGTTATAATATCATATCCTGTTCTCATTCTACTTGTTTACCGGAACTATGTGAGATACCTGTTGAATTGGTTCATCCTAGTCATTTGGGTTGATAAAATCTGTCACTCCAAAAATCTTCGCTGCAACGGAGAAGATACATAGGCAATCTAGAGAATCACTAACATAGAACATACCATTCTGAAGTACGAAGAGCTGAAGTTACGGTACCTTTTTCTTTCTTTTCAGGATTAGTATCCACACCAATTATTTGAGATGCTCCCCTTAGTTTGGCACCTTGTGCAACCTACTCACAAAGAAATCATGAATGGAAAAAAAAAATTCTTGAGACGGGGGGGACAGCTAGAAAATCTTGAACATGCATATGGTAACTACTTACAGCAAGGCCGACAGTTCCAAGACCAAAAATGACAACAGTTGAGCCTCCAGCAATATCAACAACCTCCCAAGCTGCACCCAGCCCTATTATCAAATGACAAATCACCGAGTGTTTTCATTCCAAGTTTACAAATGGCTCTAAATCACACATAAATGGAACCAGCAAATCAAGTTACATAATATAGAAGAGTGTACAAAGGAGAACATCCAAGCTGAAAGGAAAAAGATCTATGATACCAGGAACAAGTATACGACCTTATACCAGTTCCCAAATACAAATTCCTTTCAATGTTCTTTAATATCCAGGAATGAACAGCACGCATGTTTTCAACATAATTGCCTAGCACCATTCTCTACTATGGTATCGAGAACAATTGGATGAAAAAATTAGCAAAGATTGGCATAACTTATATCTATTCACAAACATATGAACAGTTCCTTGATTTTGGTTAAGGGATTGCTGAATCATTGCCTTGGAATATAAAAATTGTAAGCAAACAAAACTCCCATGGCAAAGCTAATGTCCATCTCAAACACAAAGCTAGGGGAAAAAATAATCCTGAAACAGTACTGTGAAATCATTTTATCTCGTGGGAAACAAGGGAACAGGCTTAAGATCTCACTTTCTGCAAATGCACTTATATAGGGCATGTTCGCTGTTGCAAGGCATCCCCCAGGAGGAGCTCGCTGAGGAGAAGGGATGTTCCAGTTCAAGTACTCATAACCTACAGGAAGGAAACACCAAGCAAGCATCGATAACCTACACGAAAAGAGTGACTAGATTGCCTATACAGAAATCTAATCTTTCAAAAAAAGAGGTTAGAGAAATATACTAGCGCGTAGAAGCCAAGAGTTTGACCCCCAGTTTCTTTTCTCAAAATAGGAAAGAGATGTACAAATCTCGATGCAGACAGTTATGCAGCACGGCCAAGATAGATTAACACATGGCTGAAAAACTCCACAAATGGGAAAAAGTTGTTATCATCAGTCATTGTGCAATCACTGGATAATACGAGAGATGGTCTGGTGAATCCATCAATTCCGACTTACACCACCTACTTGGCAGCACCCTACTATTCAAGTTGCTGAGTACTGATACAAGAACTCATCAATTGATTGACTCAGCAAAAAAAACTAATTTTAGTATGAAAGATGAGCATCTTAAGCATGGTCAAAGATCACTACGAAATTGTTCACCGCAAGCCTCCTACTCTAAAGCTGTTTAAACAAATATTACCAACTACTTCATCCATAGGATGACCAAACCCATAGGCCGTAAGCATGAGAGAAAACACATCAACGGATTCCGACTCCAAATCTTGCATTGCTCTCAAGATTCAAGAATTATCTGCTATTATTACTTTTATCAGAAGCAATATTGTACCAGTAAAGAAGAATGGAATTCAGATACATGTCTCCATACCAAGCAATCAGTCCACCAAAATAATTAGCCCATCAATAACTCCAACGAGACAGGATGAGAGAATTCATGCTTTCATAGACCAATCCCATTCTAGCCTTTGACCTCATCACTTCAGAAAAAAACTTGTACATATCCAAAGCTTAATCTCCTGTTTCCTTCGAAAAGCTTGTGTTGGTGGTCGTTGGTGATGCAGTCAGACCATGGTCCCTCTGAGAATTATACCATCAGACAGCGATATACCATCGGTCAACATCAAGCCAACACTCAACCATCACAAATACTGAACAAGAGCAATCCCACAAAAGCAACCTTTCTGTCATGTTTATGCTAAGTAATGCCACCTAGTGAACAATGATGCGACCCCATCCCCAGTTATACATCACATTCTACAAAGTGGAGCTACTGGCAGTGGTTTTCTTTTTCCTCTCACCAATCATGCACCTCCTCCAGCTATGAAAACAGAAAACGCTCATCCACAGAACCCATACTATACAAGATCGTTAAAAAATACAGAAGGGCAAACCACATCTACAGCCACTTAACTTCAAATATGAAGATGATCCATCAATGACTCTCGCGCCTCCTCATACATATAACATAAAAATGAGAATATAACCCCTAGAAGTAATCCATACCAACAGAATTTGATGACACCGCTTTTCTTCTAGGATTCCACGCTGCTAAGGATATTGAATAAATAAATTATCCTCCCAGCCTTCAAAAGCCAGTCCAATAAAACAAACCTCCAAAAACTCCAAGCCACTTGGTGCTATATGAGGGTAAAAAGTTGTGCCCTCTAGCCGCGCAGGAATTGGTAGATTGTACGTACTGGATAGTGGGGATAGGGGCCTCTCTAATAAGATCGTTTGATTATATTTGCACCCTTGGGTTAGCTTATGAGAAGTATTACCCATATACGGGTAATAAAGGTTTATGTAAAAGGCTTTTGAAGGTATAATTTTTGAATTATTTTTCTTTTTGTCTAATTATTTTTCTTTATTTACAGTTTTTTTTTTAAACTTTGTGCTTTAATTTCTAGATGATATTCGGATTTAAGAGGATCAAGGATTTCTGTACCATTCCTTCTGGCGACGAGGAACAGATGTTGCTCGCTCTCGGGTATGGACCTCTTGCTGTCACGATCGTCTACCACAAATCCTTGAACAGTTATACAGGGGTAAGAGATTCCTTCAAATGCCATTAATTTTTGAAACATGTTTGTTTTTTTTTTGGACCGGTAGTGTCCACTTTATTGTATTATTATCTTATATATAAAATCTGACAACTCAACCGCTTGCAAAAATTTGACTAAAGTCTTCCTAAATTGATGTAGGGTGTTTATTATCCACCGAAGCAGGCGAAATATTCTGATGGGGTGTGGACTATACAAGGCGAGGCTGTTGAGGACCTACATGGTCTAGTCTTGGTAGCGGCCAGCACCTATGGAGGGGTTCCAGTTTGGTTGTTAAAAAACAGTTGGGGCACCCCCTGAGGGATTAGGGGCTACGTCTATTTCCCAGAGACGAGACTTTCGAAGGGTGCATGGGAATAAATTTACTTGTGTTTTTGTCCCTTGTTGGGGATCTAGAAAAGTATAATATGAAGGAAAGGCCGTGGAAGTCATAGCGCACACAAGGGGCAAAAACACAAGTAAATTTATTCCCATGCACCCTACGAAAGTCCCGTCTCTGGGAAATAGACGTAGCCCCTAATCCCTAGGAGGTGCCCAACTATTTTTTAACAACCAAATTGGAACCCTCCATAGGTGCTGGCCGCTACCAAGACTAGACCATGTAGGTCCTCAATAGTCTCGCCTAGTACTGTCCACACCCTATCAGAATATTTCGTCCGCTCCGGTGGATAATAAACACCCTACATCAATTTAGGGAGACTTTAGTAAAAAAATCTCTGCAAGCAGTTGAGTTGTCATATTATATATATAAGAAAACAATACAAGAAAGCGGACACTTCCGGTCCAAAAAATAACAAACAAACATGTTTAAAAAATTAATGGCATTTGAAGGAATCTCTTACCCCTCTATAATTGTTCAAGGATCTGTGGTAGACGATCGTGATGGCAAGAGGTCCATACCCGAGAGCAAGCAACATCTTCTCCTCGTCGCCAGAAGGAATGGTACAGAAATTCTTAATCCTCTCAAATCCGAATATCATCTAGAAATTAAAGCCCAAAGTTTAAAAAAAAAAAAAACTGTAAATAAAGAAAAAAATTAAACAAAAAGAAAAATAATTCAAAAATTATACCTTCAAAAGTCTTTTAAATAAACCTTTATTACCTGTATATCGGTAATACTTCTCATAAGCTAATCCATGGGTGCAAATATAATCAAACAATCTTATTAGAGAGCCCCCTATCCCCACTATCCAGTACATACAATCTAGCAGCTCCTGCGTGGCTAGACGGCGCAACTTTTTACCCTCATGTAGCACCAGGTGGCTTGTCACCACATCACCGGCCACAATTACAAAGCACGTACCTGCACAATATGAATAACCAATGAATAACCAAAAGCAAAACAAAGTTTATTTTTCCGATCCGGCCTTGATGTCTGGGTTGCCCAAGCCCGACTCCAAGTTGGTTGCCCACTTACTATTAGTCATAGAAATTAAAGAAATACAAGTCAAAAACCAAAAAATACAAAATCATCAAGGTTACATAAAATATACATTTTTTGATTGGCTTCTTAGTTCTTATTAGCTTTAGCTTATTTGATAATGTAAAAAACTTCATGCTAGAGTATAAGCCTATGTATTAGAAAAAAGCAATAACAAGTATTTTTGTATATTTAGGTGGAAAGTATTGGTACTTTTATTTATTTATGTTTTATCCAGGGACCATATTGTATGTGACATCTTTGTGGTGCCAATGCAAACTTGCAACATTGGGCCGGCGCTGGTAAAAAATCCTTAAAATGCTATATCTTAGTAGCACGAAGCGGTAGCACGAAGCGGGAGCAGGAGCGGGAGCGGAGGCACCTAGAAGCTCCTAAGGTTGGGAGCGCCTAAGAAGCGTATATAGATTTCATATAAATACGAATATAAAGTATCTTTAAATACTTAACCATTGATGGAAAAGTGATTACTTATGAGAATTTTCATAATCTTAAAGGGTACTTATAGGAAGTTAGATATTTTCAATTTGCCAAACTTCTTGAGTGATAAGATTTTCATATTTTTATTTCCACAATGGCATACCTCCCTTAAGAATAAGAGAATAGTTGCCTTAACCATCCAATAAGCTCCCATGTTAGTTGGGAGCGAGCTCCCGTCTCAAGGGGAGCGAGCTCCCGTCAAGCTCCCATCTTGGGAGCGCCGATTCGCGCTCCCGTCTTGGGAGCGCACCCATTTTAGAAGAATCCTGCTACTAAGTGCTATATCCATGAAAAATCACGAATAAACACATTCAACGCCTTCATGGAGGAGTTCCTCCAATGGTAACTTCTCAGTAGCAGTTGCGTATAACATTATTAATCCTGATGTCGGCTCTACTTTAAATTGGATTTGGATCTGGAAGCTGAAAATCCCTTGAAAACTGAAGTTTTTCTTGTGGACCGTGTTGCATAATAGCCTTCCTACTAATGCTCTAAGAGCCCGTAGGGGAATTATTCCCATGGACTACTGCCCTAGATGTGATGAGAATTCTGAGGATATCAATCATCTCATTCGCACCTGTCCTAAAACTAAAGATTTTTGGAAATTTATCCGTAGCAATCATTGGCTATGTGGGAGTTTGAATGAACCAATCCTTGACTGGATTACTTCAAATTCTAAAAAAAAAACTCCTTATGCTTTAGATATTAACATACCAGGGTACACTGTTTTTATTGTTTCACTTTGACAATTGTGGAAAGCTCGTAATAGGATGCGCTTTGACAATATTGAAACAACATCAACAGCAGTTTGCCCAAGGAATGTCAACATCTACGCTAAGGAAATTTTTATAGTGTTCAAGACTCCACAAACCAATGATAAGTGTCATGGTGTACGGATATTTTGAGTATTACCTGCTACAGGAATGCTAAAATTGAATACCGATGGCTGTTTCTATGAAACTACCAACTTGGCCGGATATGGAGGAGTTCTTAAAGAGCACTGGGAAGTGGGTTCTTGGCTTCTATGGGAAAACTACGGGCACCAGCAGCTTGGAAATTGAAGTATGGGCTGTTTTCAGAGGCCTTACTGTTATATTTAAGAAAGGATTGTCAAATGTTATCCTAGAGTCAGACTCAAGTGTGGCAGTCAACTTTTGCAACACGGGGCATCCTCTTGACCACCTGCAGCGTCACATCATTGAAGAAGTGAGAAGACTTGCGGCCCAAACCAACTCAATAACCACTCACATATATCAACAAGCTAATCAAACGGCAGATCGCCTTGCCAGACTTGGCGCGCAACAACAAGATGAGTTGATTGTAACTAGCTCCATTCCTTTTGGAGCAAGGGAATACAACTAGGGAATATGCCCTGGCAGATGCCATGATGCTTATGTTTGTTTTTAAGTTAATGCACTAATTTCTGTTTGTCTTAGTGCTGCAGTGTTATGATGATTGGCCCATGTAGGTGTGAATGTAGTGTTATGGTGCTTATTTTTGTTTACAAGTTTTGTTATCATTATGTAGATTAAAAACTTTGGGTGAATTCATAATTTTGCACTGTTCTCTTTGTGCTGCAGTGTTATGGTGATTCTTTGTGCTGCAGTGTTATGGTGATTCGTCTTCCATTCATCCGTTGGGTTTACAAGAGACATCCGCCCCATGTACATGCAAATCGGGGTTATTATTATGTCATCACTGATGTGGTTATTAGTCGCCTTGAACATTTCTTTAGAATGTGTATATGTACTAGAATCATACCCTTAATGATTGGGGACTTCTGTTGCTGTGTATATGTACTAGAACATGCTGGGCTATAGTGTAGATTATGGCATGCATGGTCCTTGCTTCAATTTTTGGATTTTTCTTTTTGGTACTTCTTGAAACTAATCCTTCTCAATCAATTTTTACAGAGTTATAGTGTGTGTGTATATCCCTTCCTGCTTTCCTTAAAGAGGATTGGCATGTTGGTAGATGGACGAAACCATTTTCTTGAAATACTTAAATGCCCTTGTTTGCATGCGGTGAGTGTATGGTTGGGTAGTGTTGCTGAGGTTGTTTTGGTAGTTTTGCAGCCTCTGATTGGTGTTTGGGGTGTGCAGACCTTGGCTATTTTTTTTTTTTTTTACTTTAATAAGTTTTTGGACTTTCCATGTTTTCCTTCCATGTCCTTTTTTCCTTTTTCGGTTTATGCTTTGAGTTTTGGCATGGGGGTGCTTTGGTAAAGTCATGCACCTGCTCTCTCTTCCTCTCCCCAAAGAGTCAGAAGACTCAGAACCGAATCTGATTTTTTCTGCAAAATATCAGATCAAATCTGATCGATCTCTCTCTCCCTATCTATCTATCTATCTATCTATATCACACAAACACATACACAAACAGAACAGAGAGAACCAAGCCGGAGAAGGTGAAGAGAGAGAGACGTACCAGCAGGCATCGTTTACGACGAAGCACAGTTCGGAAGTAGTCCGTCTCTGAGAACTCCTCCTTGTACGCGATCGGCACAGCCGGGTTCGGCCCATCGTCCTGCTGGACCGGAGTCACGTACGGCCACTCCGGTGGAAGGCTCGGCGAGACTCTCATCAGATCTATCGATTGCTCAGTAGGAGAGAATATGGTCCGCGTACGGAACCTGTACCAATCCGAGAGACGGTGAGAGATTGTGTGGATCGAGAGAGAGATCTTTGGGTGAGAGAAAGAGACATTGGTGGTGCGGCGACGTTGGCGTTCCGGCTTTGGTGGTGTCGGCTCCGGTGGTGGAGAGAGTTACAGATGAGGAGAGTAAAGTTAGAGAGAGAGTTAGGTGAATTTGTTGAGAGAGAGAGCTTTTTTTTTATACTCTGTCGAGATGGAGACCGGGAGAATTCTAGCAACATTGTTAGTATTTTACTTTGGGGAATAGGTTAAATAATTTGAGATGTGGTAGTAAATAATTCTTTAACCTGTTTTGGGCTTAAAAATATAATCAGAATTGTCTATATTGTCGAGCTTGTCGAGTATTTCAACTATGTAAAAATTCATGTTAATTGGATATCGATCAATACCTGATCCAATAAAAAATGGGTGGTTCGGCCCAACAACATATCAAAGGTCTCTCGACGGCATTTACAATTTACTCACACGATACACCTAAATATCAACGGTCCATTTTCTGCATTTCACTCTCCCTTGACAGCATAACCCAACTTTTTTGCATTTTATTCTCCTTACGGCCCCGTTTGGATAGAGGATTTGTTTTGGGTGGATATAGAATGAGGGTGGATTTGAAGGTGGATATGTAATGATGGGTGATATATTAGATAGGGTAGCCCTACCACTTAAGAATGATGGATTTATAATGAGGTGTTTATGTAATTTTTTGAGAAGGGGATATGAAAGGTGGATATGATGAGATTAGATGTCAAATGACTGAATTGCACCCACTTTGATTTGTTAATATTCAAAATTGGTTTATTTCATATTGAATGGAATAAATTGATTTTTACTATTAATTATGGGATAAAATAATTTCATTTTAGAATACAAATGCTTACACTTTTTTTAATCAAAATATAAGCAATTGAAAATTAAACTACACCCAGACAACTACACCCAGGGCCGGCCCAAGAGTTTTAAGTGCCCAAGGCCAAATTAAAAAAAATGTGCCCTCAAAAAGTTAATACTTAACAATTTTTACAACAACAATTACAATATTGGTGCATTTTATTTGTGAATTTGAAATTCAAAGTTAAAAGAAAAATTAAAACAAGCAAAAAATTCTTACCAGAACATTTATGGTGCGTTTGAACTTTGATCTTGAGTCACTATGCTTAAGTAGTTAAAAATATAAGAAGTGTAAGATCCATCATATATTTTGACAAGTAAGAGTCATCATATTATATGCAAGAGTCCACAATTTATAAAGGAAAAACAAATGCCAAAAACATGCAAAAGAGTCCACGGTTTACAAGGGAAAACAAATAGTGAAAAAATAGAGGACCGGGTTTTGAACCAGGTACCTCCTGCCTTTATTCTTGTTATAAACACCACTGGGCCAGAACATTTTTTGTGTTAAGTCACAGAAAAACTTTAATATAACATATAACTGGAGTGCCCCAAAATTTTCTAATTATTGGGATGCCCAAGGCCTAGGCCTCTTGGGCCTTGTACTTGAGCCGGCCCTGACTACACCCAATTTCTGTCTCCTCCAACTCTCACGCCCCAATTTATTGCCCCAAATTCACCTCTTTCTACTTTCACCCATGTCCATTTCTTTCTACGCCCAGTTTGGCGAAACCAATTCCGACACCGACGCCTCGTTGCCAGGCCAGGGTTCTCTTGACACCAGTGGCCTCTTGCTTCGATTAGTCCAGTATCTCTCGCTCCCTCCCTCCCTCCCTCTATCTCCGGTGTTTGGGTGTGAAAAACGTGAGCCGAATTTGAGGGGGGAGTTGTTACTGTTGGGATTACAAATCAGGGAAGAGGTGGATTTGCCAAGGCTAGGGTACCCCCTATCGTTAACTAAGCGGGGTGTCTTTTGGACCATCCTACCCTTGTCTTTTCTCTTCCATCGCCAACGATTTAGGCTTCATGTTCTGATCACATTGAGCGGCTCGGATCATCAAAATTTGATCGGAAACTATGAGGTGTTTGTTTAGATGTCCCTAAAACCGCTCCATATATATATATATATATACACACATATATATTGCAATAGGAAACCTACAATTGACCAAACACAAGGCACCAACTCCGGACAACATAGTCAATGATTCAAGATAGTGAACCTTCAACCTGCCAACTTTAGTCATCAAGGTCTAATGCTACCAATTGATTTAAGGACCTCTAAATTTCTGTAAATAACTTTTGCACAAAGTTTTAGCCTTCTGTTATTCTAATTTAGTTATCTCATACCATAGCAGTTTGTGCATTACTAACGAACATCACGGGCACAAAATCCTTGTGCAAGCAAGAGGCCAACACCTAAAGTCAATTGTAATCAACAGTTTGCTGAATTACTCTGGTTTTGGTTATGGATTCCTGACATCAGACTTGTAACCGTTTTGTTATATAAGTTCTATTTTCTCTCTACGTCGCTAACATCGATCCGATTTTAATTGCATCACCGTGCATCAACCTATGGCTCTACCCTGATTTCCTTCAACAACAATTTAGAATATGTAGTGCGCGAGAGGACCGCAAAACCAATAGAAGATTTGCAATCTCTTAATCTTGCACAGTCAACCTCTTTGTATTTGCTTCACTCTCTGATGTAAAACCGTGAACGAGCTGAATTAATTCTTAGGGAGAGGTATAGGTAGAGGTACGGCTTTGTTCGTTGGCATGCTCGGGAGACACCATAACTTCTTCTGGTGTGTAAGGAGCACAATGTATTCCACAAATAAAATCAATTAGCTAGACTCGTTCTTGGTAGACAAACTTGGAGTTTGCGAGCCCGTGTAAGTTGATGTGATGGGGTTCTAGCAAGGGCACTTGCACAAACTGTAAAAGTAATGGCCTTGTAGAGACCATAGCTATCTATGTGGAGAGATGAAATTATGTTAGGCAGTGGAGCCTTACGCGTTCAAATGGTGCTTCGAACTGACCTTCGTAGGCAGGCCAATTACCAGAGAAAGGGAGAAGATTTGCCAAATTTTGATGATTGCCTCATCCAATTAGGCACAAAGTTGAACACCTTCAAGTTTGGTTGCCGAACTACAATATGAGCTAGAAGAAGAACAGTTGCATCTATCAAAAGTTTGGGCTACAAAAAAACAGCTGATTTGGTGCAGGGCTGTTGAACGAGTGGGCTACCAAAATAATCTCTCATGATCGTTTTGGACTTGACTTTTATCAGAGCTTGCTCTTGTCTGGGCTAAAGAGGTAGCCTCTCATATGCCGGCCGCAAGCCCTTGATTCTCGATCCAAATCTGTTGACGTGAATCTCTAATGATCAAATCGCGGTCTGATAATTGGCTAAGTGGATGATTTATAATTTTCTCAATTCGTATAATTCTTCGGGAAAATTCGCTTGGAAGGTCACAAAACAGGTTTTCCATATTACTCCAGTTGATAAGATCAAATGTTCTACTTCTCGTTACATATCCTAATTTCTATGGCTTTAAACCTCCTTCATCTCTTCCATATTCATGTTCTATGACCAGACAAAATAAGATGGTTTCGCAATGTGATTTTGGATGGCTCGAATTTGGAGAGAGAAAAAAGAGAGAGAAAGAGGATGGGTGAGAGGAGAGAGAAGGTTTCAATCTGAGCCGTCCAAAAGTGCATCGAACGGCTTGGGAGTGCCGAGCGGGCACCACGTGGGATATACCCGCTTAGCACTGCAAAATTTCTCGGCTGTAAGTGCTTGATCAAAATTGGTTTGGTTTTTTGTTCAAACTTTGCAGCATGAAGCAATTATGGATATTTGATTGAACTATTTTTTTACACGATGTGTTACTAAATTACTATATTTTATAAAATGAACATCTCAAATCATTTTTTGTTTTTTTGAATCATTTGCGTGCGATCCTGATGAACCCCAGATGAGCAAGATATATTTTGTGTACCCTAGTCTGCGCCCACAGTGGGACTGGTTTTGGGGCCTTGGGCTTGTGAAGTTCCTTCGTGGAAGCAGAAGAGAAAGAGAAAGGGTAGCTGGTCTGTCGTTTTCGTACCAAAAATATAATTTATAAAACCAAGGAATTAACTAATATTCCGAAGAATAGCGGTTAAGTCCAGGATCGTCCGCAGGGAGTAAAAAAGCTGAGTTGCAGTAGTTTCAATTAATTTCTAATTTAATTCAGAAAGTAAAGAGAAGTTGGATTTTGATTTGAATTTAATTAAACTAAAATTAAACTAGAAAGCGATTAAAGGATTTTGGAACAAATGAGAATTTAGACTGCAAATTTTCACTTTTAGACTGCAAATTTGTTAAATGAACACCAACCCCAGAAAAAATTTAGATTGCAAATAAAGGCACTTTCGTAAACTTTGCAGTCTAAAAGTGCAAATTTGCAGTCTATACAAAAATTTATATTGCAAATTACTAAACAAACACTAACGCTAATGACACAAAAATTTAGACTGCAAATTATTAAATGAGCACTAACGCTAATGAGAATTTAGACTGCAAATTTGTACTTTTAGATTGCAAATTTGTTGATTGAACACCAATGCCAGAAAAAATTTAGAATGCAAATTTATACTTTTAGACTGCAAATAAAGGCACTTTCATAAACTTTGCTATCTAAAAGTACAAATTTGCAGTCTACACACAAATTTAGACTGTAAATTATTAGATGAGCATTAACGCCAATGAGATTTTAGACTGTAAAGAGAAAATTTAGACTGCAAGTTTGCACTTTTAGAATACGAATAAAGGCACTTTCGTAAACTTTGTAGTCTAAAAGTGTAAATTTGCAGTCTACACAAAAATTTAGACTGCAAATTATTAGATGAACGTAACGCCAATGAGAATTTAGACTGCAAATTTGTATTTTTAGATTGCTAATTTGTTAAATGAATACCGATGCCAGAAAAAATTTAAATTGCAAATAAAGGCACTTTCGTAAACTTTGCAATCTAAAACTGCAAATTTACAGTCTAAACAAAAATTTAGACTGCAAATTATCAAATGAACACTAATGCCAATGAAAATTTAGACTGCAAATTTGCACTTTTAGACCGCAAATTTGTTAATTGAACACCAATGCCTGATAAAATTTAGACTGCAAATTTATAGTACTTTTAGACTGCAAATAAATATACTTTCGTAAACTTTGCAATCTGAAAGTGCAAGTTTGTAGTCTACACACAAATTTAGACTGCAAATTATTAAATAAACACTAACACCAATGAAAATTTAAACTGCAAATTTGCACTTTTAGATTGTAAATTATTTTCTTAAAACACTAACGTCAATGAGACATCAGAAACGCAAGTGTGACCCAAAAGGAATGTGAATTACCAAAGAAGAAGTGGTGGTGGTGGAGTGATGGCGGCGGCGTGGTAGTGGTGTTGGTGATGGTAGAGTAGTGGTGGTGGTTGTGGTGGTGGTAGTGGTGATGACGATGGTGGTGGCGGCGGCGGCGGCATGGTAGTGGTTATTGTACAGGTGGTGGCGGCGTAGTGGTAATGGAGTGGTGGTGGTTGTCATTTCGGTGGTGGTGGTGGTGGAATGATGGCGGTGGCGGCGGCGGCGGCGGTGGTTGTGATGGAGTGGTGGTGGTGGTGGTTGTGGTGATCGCTTGGTGGTGGTGATAATTGTAGTGGAGGTGGCGGTGTTGTGGTAGTGGTGGTGGTTGTGGCGGCGTGGTGGTAGAGTGATAGTAGTGGCAATGGTGGTGGCGGTGGCGGCTTGGTGGTGGCGGTAATTGTGGTGGAGGTGGCAGCATTGTGGTGGTGGTGGTGGCGGTGGCGGCTTGGTGGTGGTGGTAATTATGGTGGAGGTGGCAGCATTGTGGTGGTGGTGGTGGCTGTGGCGGTGTGGTGGTGGAGTGATAGCGGTGGCGATGGTGGCGGTGGTGGTGGCGGCGGCGGCTTGGTGGTGGTGGTAATTGCGGTGGAGGTGGCGGGGTGGTGGTGGTCGCGGCGGCAGTGTGGTGGTGGTGGTAGCAGCAACGGCGGCGGATTGGTGGTGGAGATGGTGGTGGGGGCGTAGTGGTGGTGGAGGTGCCGATGGTGGTGTTGGTGGCGTTGATGGAGTGGTGGTGGTGGCGGTGGCGGTGGGGGGGGCATGGTGGTGGTGGCGGCGGCAGCGGCGGCAGCGGCGGCGATGTGGTGGTGGTCATTATGGTGGTGGTGGTGATGGTTGTTATGTGGTTGTAATAAGATCGAAAAAAATGAAAAAATGTATTTTTTGTATTAGCCAAACAAGGCCCTTGTTTCTTTTATACAGGTTATTTTTGTCACTGAAATTTTTAGTGGACTAGAGGTGTTAGGAACTTTAGAAGTGGATTGGGTGGGTTAGAAATATGCTATAATGGACTTATCAAAAATTCTCCCATTAAATAGAGTGGCCCCGGATTTATAACGAGGTGTTTTTGGATAATTTTTTGAGAAGGGAATATGAAAGGTGGATATAATGAGATTAGATGTCAAATGACTGAATTGCCCCCACTTTGATTTGTTAATATTCAAAATTGGTTTATTTCATATTGAATGGAATAAATTGATTTTTACTATTAATTTTGGGATAAAATAATTTCATTTTAGAATACAAATGCTTACACTTTTTTTAATCAAAATATAAGCAATTGGAAATTAAACTACACCCAGACAACTACACCCAATTTCTGTCTCCTCCAACTACACTCACGCCCCAATTTATTGCCCCAAATTCACCTCTTTCTACTTTCACCCATGTCCATTTCTTTCTACGCCCAGTTCGGCGATACCAATTCCGACACCGGCGCCTCGTTGCCAAGCCAGGGTTCTCGACACCAGTGGCCTCTTGCTTCAATTAGTCCGGTATCTCTCCCTCCTTCTCTCCATCTCCGGTGTTTGGGTGTGAAAAACGTGAGCCGGATTTGAGGGGGGAGTTGTTACTGTTGGGATTACAAATTAGGAAGAGGTGGATTTACCAAGAGTAGGGTACCCCCTATCATTAACCAAGCGGGGTGTCTATTTGACCATCCTACCCTTGTCTTTTCTCTTCCATTGCCAACAATTTAGGCTTCACGTTCTGATCATATTAAGCGGTTCGCATCATCAAAATTTGATCAAAAACTATGAGGTGTTTTCTTAGGTGCCCCTAGAACCGCTCCGTATGTGTGTGTGTATATAGATACATACATACATACATATATATATATATATATATATATATATATATTGCAACTGGAAACCTACAATTGACCAAACACAAGGCACCAACTCCTGACAACATAGTCAATGATTCAAGATAGTGAACCTTCAACCTGCCAACTTTAGTCATCAAGGTCTAATGCTACCAATTGATTTAGGGACCTCTAAATTTCTGTAAATAACTTTTGCACAAAGTTTTAGCCTTCTGTTATTCTAATTTAGTTATCTCATACCATAGCAGTTTGTGCATTACTAATGAACATCACGGGCACAAAATCCTCGTGCAAGCAAAGGCCAACACCTAAAGTCAATTGTAATCAACAGTTTGCTGAATTACTCTGTTTTTGGTTATGAATTCCTCACATCAGACTTGTAACCGTTTTGTTATATAAGTTCTGTTTTTTCTCTATGTCGCTACCATCGATCCGATTTTAATTGCATCACCGTGCATCAACCTATGGCTCTACCCTGATTTCCTTCAACAACAATTTAGAATATGTAGTGCGCGAGAGGACCGCAAAACCAATAGAAGATTTGCAATCTCTTAATCTTGCACAGTCAACCTCTTTGTATTTGCTTCACTCTCTGATGTAAAACCGTGAACGAGCTGAATTAATTCTTAGGGAGAGGTATAGGTAGAGGTACGGCTCTGTTCGTTGGCATGCTCGAGAGACACCATAACTTCTTCTGGTGTGTAAGGAGCACAATGTATTCCACAAATAAGATCAATTAGCTAGACTCGTTCTTGGTAGACAAACTTGGAGTTTGCAAGCCCGTGTAAGTTGATGTGATGGGGTTCTAGGAAGGACTCTTGCACAAACTGTACTTTTAAGTAATGGCCTTGTAGAGACCATATCTATCTATATGGAGAGATGAAATTATGTTAGGCAGTGGAGCCTTACGCGTTCAAATGGTGCTTCGAACTGACCTTCATAGGCAGGCCAATTACCAGAGAAAGGGAGAAGATTTGCCAAATTTTGATGATTGCCTCATCCAATTAGGCACAAAGTTGAACACCTTCAAGTTTGGTTGCCGAACTACAATATGAGCTAGAAGAAGAACAGTTGCATCTATCAAAAGTTTTGGACTTTGACTTTTATCAGAGCTTGCTCTTGTCTGGGCTAAAGAAGTAGCCTCTCATGCCGGCCGCAAGCCCACGATTCTCGATCCAAATCTGTTGATGTGAATCTCTGATGATCAAATCGTGGTCTGGTAATTGGCTAAGTGGATGATATATAATTTTCTCAATTCGTATATAATTCTTCGGGAAAAATCGCTTGGAAGGTCACAAATCCAATAACAGGTTTTCCATATTACTCCAGTTGATAAGATCGAATGTTCTACTTCTCGTTACATATCCTAATTCTATGGCTTTAAACCTCCTTCATCTCTTCCAAATTCTTCGTGTTCTATTTGTTGGAAATTTTACGGAATTTCAAATGAATGAAATCGGGGCTACCGGAGGGTCTCTTGAGTCAACCGAGCATGTCCCGGGTTCGTTGTATCTGGACGCATCACAATCAATAGACGTATTGATGTGTGGATGTCGTAACTCATGTAACCCCTCACCATGATTGTCATTCACTATTGTAACTTCCCTATTCATTGGCAGAATTCATTAGCCTGTTAATGGCAGCAGGAGTTACATAGGCCACCCTCACTCTATAAAAGGGGGCTCACGTTTTTGAAGAAGGCACAAGCAAATTCACAACATTCCAATACACTCTGATATTCGTTCTTGAGAGAGAGAGAGAGGCATGTAGTAGTCAGTTCGCCAAGGCGGTCGACGATGGTGTTCCTACGGCTTGCTGTTTAGCCGAGCCAACGCTGGGAGGAAAATGTCGAACAAGAACCTACAACACCGACGGTAGGCAGCGAATCTTTCTTAAGGAGACTGTGGTATCAAACAGGACTCGATTTGATAATCTAGAAATTCAGTTTGTATCTCAACTGTTTCAATTTGTATTTTGTTTCGATTATGTTACTGTTACATTATCAATGTTAATGAAATTATTCTCTGGAACATTATGCTTTTGCCAACATTTTTCCCAACACTATTACCAGACAAACTAAGATGGTTTCGCAGTACAACAAGAGAACACGTATTGTTTTGTGTTTCTGTTCCAACATGACAAATACAAGTCCTTTTGTAGGGACTAAATTATACGGGTATCGACGGGTGGGTAGAGAAATAAACTTCCATCCATGTGTGGGGCTCCCATCGGGTCCTAAACAGTGCACAAATCATTAAGAGGTTTATTTTGTGGAGAATAATTTTCTACCTATTGAAAATCACCTCAATCAGCTGTCCGTCAGGCCGTGAGGTGTTGGGTTAGATAGCATTAAGGAGAAACTTTTCAGTGCCGAGTGGGTACCATGTGGTGTCCGCCCGGCACATCCGAGTCATCTGATGCGATTTTGGACGGTTCGAATTTGGAGAGAAGGTTTCAATCTGAGCTGTCCAAAAGTGCTTCAAACGGCTTGGGAGTGCCTAGCGTGCACCACGTGGGATATACCCGATCGACTGCAAAATTTCTAAGTAGTAAGTGCTTGATCAAAATTGGTTTGGTTTCTTGTTTAAACTTTGCAGCATGAAGAATTTATGGATATTTGATTGAACTGGTTTTTTTACACAACGATGTGCTATTTTACAAAATGAACATCTCGAGTTTTTTTTTCTTTTCTTTTTTTTGAATCATATGCGTGCGATTTGAATGAACCCAGATGAGCTAGATATGTTTTGTGTACCCTAGCTAGTCTATGCCCACAGTGAACTGGTTTTGGGGCCTTGGGCTTGTGAAGTTCCTTCGTGGAAGCAGAAGAGAAAGGGTAGTAACGTACCATCTATTTTTTCCTGACAAGGAAAAAAAATATTATACAATCTATTTTTTGGTGTCTTGCGACTTACATTACAGGCTGAATTAAACTCAACTAAAAAAGGGGAAACTAATTTTATTTGATTAGTTTTTTTCTAGTTACTCTATAGAGAAGAGTATGCATCAGCATATATGCATAAAGTAGGTTTTCTTCCCTTGCATTTGTCAGTTTTGTTATGAATTTTGATCTTGAAACCAAAGTCTGAACGTGTATTCGGTGAACTACACAAAAATGTGTGATGGATAAGATTGTTGAGGTACTGCATGACGGTACTCAAATACCACCAAATAATTTGGATTGGGTGATGATATTGTTCACATTTGGATTGTTCGTGAGATGGAAATCAATGGTCAGAATTGCTGAGACGGTTGGACGGTTGAGATTACGCATAGTACCGAGTTGGACGGTTGAGATACACACAACAATGAACAATCGAGGCTATTGATTGCGGAGACAGATGGTCCGAATAGTTTATCAGATTCCATAAAGAATTGACAACTATATATAGATATGTGGTGTTGAGTTTCTGTCTGAGCGAACCATTTGTCATGCATTGATTGGACAGCAAGGATTCCACATGGCATAAGGATCTTCCTACATGGCAATTACCTAGGACCCACAAATCTTCCCTTAACCAACAGCTACAAAGAAATAGATTTGTGGATATGGCACCTAGATAAGAGGATAAGGAACACCACATCCCATTGGCTAATCTGAAATTCACAAACCAAATCACAACCGTTGGATCCCAAAAATCTAAGCAAACCAACCATCACAATCCCACAACGAACACAGGCCACAAGTGTGCCAACTCAAAGGACTACATCAACCATATAACACAAAACATTATCATTTTGTGTCAACACCACCACAGTTAACAACCTTATACACCAGGAAATTCAGGCCGGGAAACATGTCTGCCGTCAGTGCTCAGGCGTCCACTGCCGTTTTCCGGCCATCCACCCTGAGATCCAATTTTCTTTCCGGTTCTTCCGGTAAGCTGAACCGACAGATCACCTTCAAAACCGCGGCATCTTCGTCGCGTAGGTCATTCAGAGTCGAAGCAAAGAAAGGAGAGTGGTTACCGGGTTTACCCTCACCGGCCTACCTCAATGGCAGGTAATTCTTGTTATTTTTATTAATGCCAGGCTAAGTTTAGAATAAGTCGAAGTGCGCGTAAGTTGATCCGCATACCCTTACTGCTAAATTAAAAGAAAAAGGAAAAACTTATCTTAGTTAAACAACCGACTTGGATGAGGGGAAAAAAAAGAAAAGCTGACTTGCATATGAACAAAAAATCCAACTAAGTTGCGTTATTTGTTCTGATGCAGTCTACCAGGTGACAATGGGTTTGATCCACTGGGCCTAGCAGAGGACCCTGAAAACTTGAGATGGTACGTCCAAGCCGAGCTCGTCAACAGTCGGTGGGCCATGCTAGGCGTCGCCGGAATGCTACTTCCGGAAGTTTTTACACAGATCGGTATTATCAACGCCCCTAAATGGTACGATGCGGGAAAAAGCGAGTACTTTGCGTCTTCATCGACTCTGTTTGTGATCGAGTTCATCTTGTTCCATTACGTCGAGATCAGAAGGTGGCAAGACATCAAGTACCCTGGAAGTGTAAACCAAGACCCCATTTTCAAGAGCTACAGTTTGCCTCCCAATGAAGTTGGATACCCAGGAGGCATTTTCAATCCCCTCAATTTCGCTGCCACTGAGGAGGCCAAGGAGAAGGAGCTCGCTAACGGTAAAACCATATACCATACTGATCTTTTTAGACAAATGAACTTGACAGAGAACGATGTGACAATAACGCAAGTATTTGAAATCACGTGTCCTAATGTCGTGTGACTCTTTGTGCAGGGAGGTTGGCAATGTTGGCATTCCTGGGATTTTGTGTTCAATACAATGTGACCGGAAAGGGGCCATTCGAAAACCTGTTGCAGCATCTCTCTGATCCATGGCACAACACAATTGTTCAAACATTTGGGGGAAACTAATAAATGATTGAGAAATGAAAGGAAGTTCTGGTTTCTAGTGTGTGTAATCATGAGTGAAATGGGTTTTTGAGTGTGTTTTGGGCATCATTGTAAACAAGTACTATTGTTCAATGTACAGGGGAACTATTAAGAAGTCATTAACAATGTATCGCCTTTTTACTAGGATTTGCTCAACTATAATATTACAAATCAAACTTCATTTACCAAAAAAAGAAAACAAATCGAACTTTGTTCTCCCAAGCAACAATCTAAGGAATCCAAGGAATTCGATCTGTATCTAGACAAGGGAACTGATTATTTTGCGTAACTGGTTTCATTTTTGTGGTGTAGATTGTTTTTTTACATCAGACAACTGAACAACAAGCAACTTTCTCAGCCAAAAAATGTGAGAAATGAAATACATGGACCAACTTACAACCGTGTATGATTGTATCTTACACTATACGGTTCACAGTTCGCTTACCAAGTTCATTTTCGGGTTATATCACAAGCTCCATCAAGCAGTACTGCAAAAATGAGTTTTTTTTTCCATCTGCTAGTGATGCAAAGTGAAATATGGCATCATCAATAACTCTCCGTTCGAAGCAAGGCAGTGGTGGTGCAACTTGAGTTTTGCAGGTACCATTCTCGGTGCCTCAATGAACGGTGCAAGGGATGTGGGACTTAATTTGGTTGCTGCAAGCAAAGAAAGAAAGAGAACATCTGATATGAAACCAATTGGAATGCAAATTCAGTGGCTAATTCCTCCGGAATCTAAAAAGTATCAAATGCATGCATATGGATGAACATCTAGTTAGCTGAAATGCATAATAAAGACACAGAAAATAACTCACCTTGAGTTAGCTGAAATGCACGAACCAAAGTGATCTATCATCTTAGATCAAATGTTCCAAACCCTAAAGGCTAGTTTGTTTGGGGATGTAATTGTTTTTGGCCCCAAAAGCCGGGCATTTTTTGCAACCGTTTTGGACAGGATGACATGGCTTATATCCCGCTGCCGGGATATGAAATCACATCGGAGGGGATGGGGTTACGTATGCCCTCTGTCAAAAGCTTATTGATGTGACCGTTTTGCAAACCTGTTTTGTCCTTGTGTGATTTGCATAAGGATGAAATTAAAATATGCATATCACAATCCCAACCAAAACGAACACAGGATTTGTTTTTCCTCCACCATTTCTATATCCCTGGGGATTCTAAATCCCACCCATATCCCATGAATTCTGTATCCCATCTCTTTATCTCCGGGCAAACAAACAAGCCGTCAAAGAAATGAAACTTTGTTTAAAGGACTTGGGATGAGACAGTTAAAAATATAAGCCATGTCTTCCCTAAATTCAGTCACCCTTTGTCAAGAAAATGATGCAGTATCAGAGAACTGAACTCAGTTCATGGGGTGAAGAGACAAGGCATAAACTAATTCACCAATATAAAATATTGGAAATCTATTAGAAAAAGAACAGTGCAAAAAAAAGAAAAGAAAAAGAAGTTAACCTGTGAGAATGGGTTGCCATTGAGCATGGAAGTGGTAAAAGGCTCAGATGGAGGAATCCAAGCATGATGAACATCGTCGTCACACATACGTCTTAGCAGTTGAAAATTGCTATTAATCTCATAATCAAATGGATTTCCTTGGAAGTTCATCTCTGAATCAGGCTTCAATTTCTTTGCATCCGGCAAATCGAGACCACCATACGAAGGGTATGGATATTGCTCATCGAGTTGTAGTCTCAACCATGCAGTGGTATCTTCCACTCCAGTATTATGACCTTGTATAGTACTATCAATTACTGTTTTGCCAGATCCAAAATAACTGGAATACGTTGGAAGTGAAGGATCCGTAGAGCAATCCATATCTCTGAAAAAGGGAAACATCATTGAAAACCTTTGTGAATCTGGACATCGGAACAAGGATTAAACTTTATGGATGCTGGTTTTAAGAAGTTAGTGGTTCCAAAATTATACACTATAAACATACAAGCAACACAGACTCGCAAAACAGAAGACTTTTCCACGAAGGGCGATATATCTTAATATATTGAGGTGACAAATACTAGTAATGTTAAACCAAAATAGTTATGGGTAGTCCACACCTTGGAAGCAGAAAGTTTGGCTCTCCAGTTAACATCATATGTTGATTCTCATTATTTGGAAGCCACGACAGTGCTTGGGATTCTTGCATAGAACCCATCATCAAGGGTAAATGCATACCATTCTGGAACTGTGATGCAATATTCGTCCACATTAGATTTCATCCACATCACAACATAGACAAGCGCAATTTCCTACAAGCTGAAAGATTCATTACCTGGCTAGTGCATTCTAAGGGCATAAGAGGGTGCTTTGTGAAACTTCCCTACAAGATTAGATCAAGAATTAAGTATATTGTTATCTGGTTAACTTGATAATTGAAGAGAATGTACAAGGGGTATATAAATTATTTACAGATTTTTGAGTTATAAGTTCGCCAAGTGATTTTCACATGATGTAAGTGAGATGTTCTAAGCGTTAAAAATGAGAATATGCCTACTAACTTGGTTTTCACCACCCACTAAAGTGACTACATGTCAAAATAACTGATATTACGCAAATTTATGGTAATTCCTATACCACATATAATGCTTCCACATCCCTCTCATATGGTGGGCCTCACCTTGTGAGCCAGGGCTGGTTGTCCATAGAAGCTGGTAGAAGTATCAATTTCCAAATTTTGCTAATCAATACTTATTAGGGTTCAAGTCCACAAACATAATACTCCCTTCCTCCACTTTGTTTGTCCAGCTTTGAAATGTCAATACCATTTGTCCACAAACATATGTGTGTCTTCTTGGAACGGTGAAACTCCCAAAAGAAGAGGAACGGTGAAACTCCCAAAAGAAACTAACATTTTGGAACTGAGGAGTATTAACATGGTATATATGGCCAAAAACCAAATAAGTAACCAAACTATCCACAGTCCCAAGTTTTCCATAACTGTCGAGCTGTGAACTATGACAACATACCTTTTGCATCCGAATACGGTTGAGTGATTCTCTTAGCGAGTCTTCCATTTGGCTTAGATGTTCAATGTTGCCAATCTTGTCAGGATTATTCCAATAGCTGAAGCAACACAAAACATAACAACAAATTACTTGTTCTGGCCACTTCACATATATGCCCCTTGTTAAAGCATCAAACCCAAAGCCGATTGGCAATGCATGGCTTAGGCTCCTATCTTAGTTCGTAGATTGTAACAGAGTGGTATTGGGTAAGCTCAAGCGCTTCCTCTACACGTACACTTTTTTTGGAATCAAAATCATCAATCAAAGGATAATATTTTATTGGGATCAAAATTAAACAAAACAAGGGGGAACCAATCACTAAAGAAGAAATAGAGAGTCATCCAAAAATACCTAAAGTCCTGCTAAATACCATTTTAACAATCAACAAGACCAAAAAGAAAAAAGCAATACTTTAATTCATAAGAGCTCCAAATTTGCACCTCAGTCTCTTGTGAACTTCTGAAAGTTGAGCTTGCAGTATCTTTACTTGATTGGACAATTCCTGTCCACAGCAATTTACATAAAAGATGTCAAGAAAGAATCTTATTAGGATTCTAGAGGTGAATAACAACTCAATTTCTTCTTAAAATTGAGTTCATTTATATCAAGGACAAAGTGCTCACCTCAACTGATTGAGTGCTGCAAGTATAAAGAAAAAAGAACATCAAATCTTTCACGAGGACTAAATACTTTAAGCTCTTATAGATTCGTCAAAATAATGATCACACACCTTGGACCCAAAAATGTTTGAATATTTACATCATGGTCTACCTTCTTAAAAGTTTTCTTCAGTGCCTATATTCCAAGCCAATATGTTTGACCGAGTGTTAGTCATACAAGCCAGAAACAAAAAGATAGTGAGACAATGGAGAAACAGAAATTGTTTTGGAGAATGGTGGTATTAATCTTACTTCAAGGCTCTCCAGCTTCCTGCTCCAGTCAAATGAAAATCACTTAGCATCAATTAGTCCAAATAAATAAAAAATAACATATTAGACATCAATAATCACAAATTTAGTGTGATTTTTCGTTACCTTTTCTCCCTTTCATGCGGCGTCAACTGCGCAAATTTCGCAATGACCTCTTCAAAGCTGCTGACCAAGGAAGTAAATACATGATTTTAGAACATAAATGATGACGTGCTGACCTTACTATTTATTTCATTTCAATAGGGAGAAAAAAGTAATTTTGTACTATTCATAATGGGAATAATCCGACAACACTAAGTTTAGCTTACGCCTAAATTCAGAACAATAGTCATCATTTAGCTAACTCCGCCTGGTTCGTGCTTAGAGTCATATCTTTATTTCCCAGCCGGTCCCAAGCCCGGATAAAGGAGGAGGGTTGTGCGTTAGGTAGCTGACAGCCAGCACGTAAAAAACCCGTTAGATCTTTTATGACATGAATCCAAATATGATTACAAGGAGGAAACGGATTCATGTAGCCGACCCCAAGTGATTGGGACGTAAGGCTCGGTTTGGTAGTCATCATTTAGCTCACTCTGGACCTTCCCATTAAAGTGACTTAGAAGAGAACCAATTATAAAATATAGAAACAACAGTGTTCATAACATAACGTCCAGCGAAATTTCCTACTAAGTGTTCCCACGAGATAAAGCAGTAGTCACTTTTTTTTTTGATAAGTGAGATAAAGCAGTAGTCACATGATCACATGTTCTTCACTCAAGCTGGAAGAGGGTTGAATTCATTACTATAACGCCTTGTTTGGTTTGCTTCTCAAAAAGAATTTTTCAAAAATTCTCCCTAGATTCCTCCTACTTCCAACATTTCTCTCTCTATCTCTCTCCACTTATTACCCCTACTATTTTTCAAAAAACTTTTCAAAACACAAACCAAACACAGCATAAAGCATTACAACAATTTCCATGTGCATGACTTGATTACCTCCAGCAAATTAACATTTTCCCTGAACTACCAAAGAAGTATCTGCCACTTGATAGAATGTATGATGATAATGAAATAGAAGTCAAGCAGACCAAGTAGCTAAAGTTCATCTCATTGTCCTCACAAGCTATTGGTATGACTTACGCTTCGAAAAGAACCTAGCTCATTCCATCTCCTACAACCCATCAGCTGGCAAAAGTTTCATGTCCCAAGCAGAATAAAAGGCTGTCAAACCTAAAGATTTGTTAATGTGCTCAAGTTTTGCACCGTCTCTTATTCCAACGTGTTGAAGATACATACTCCGGCGCCCTTGGGCGTCTGCATGGGTCGAGACGGTTTGACAGGTCTTTTGCACACCCCTACTCCATTAAGTAATGGGTCCCAAACATAGGGTACTTATCTGGGGTAGGGGGAGGAGAAATGCACTGCAAGCTTGTTTTCATAGTTTAGCAAAGTGAAGGATTTCAGTATTTAGACTTGTATAGGACAGGGATAAACCATCCTTTGTATCAAGGACTATTCAGGGATGTGTTTGCTTTTTGTAACAAGTAGACCCATGATAGTCGATAAGTCTAATAGAAGTTCCCACTCTTACCGGTCGGTAAGATCTATTCTAACTTCAATTTTGTATCATCACATATGCACAGAAATAATACGGAAGAATTCACGGCCAACGAGTACCTGCGCTCCCCACGGACCAATGTTGGCTTCCCATTTGGAGAGAACATCAGAAGGATAAGGTCGATGTCACATAATATCGATAATTCTTTAGCTTTCTTCAAGATGCCATTCCTTCTTTTCGAATACGTTATTTGCCGGTTGCTTGTGCTTTCTAACCTCTTTATCTTTAGCTTAACCCTCCCCATACTGCAAACAATGAGATATCAAAAGTACTTACGCCCTCTCAAACACTCTTATCTTTAGCTTAACCCTCTCAAACACATATCAAAAGTACATGTCTTTCAATATCTCCAAAAATATCAAAAGTACTTTGCAATTAGTACATATCATTCCTACGCTACTACGATTATGCATAGGAATGATATGTACTATTGCAAAGCATTATCTTTATCTTAACCCTCTCAAACACTACGCCCCGCTGCATTTATGCCGTGCCCATACATTATGAAACCCCAAGATGACTCAATACAAATTGTCTTCAGTTTTACAAAATTTACGTACATATCTAGCCCTATAACCCATTTCAAGAAGTACCAAGAAAAGCATGGAATTTCCAAATTATCCACGAAGAAGACAAGCAATGATTCAATATATCTTTTTAATAGAACGCTGAAGCTATGAGATGTAAAATGATTTAATTGTGCTTCAGAGCCTAATTCAAGATAATGAAAACAGGGGTTAACTTACATGATTGGAAACCGAAAACAGGGGTTAACTTATATGATTGGAAAAATAAGTGAATTTCGTGATACCCACAAAGGAAAATACGAAATATGATTATCGAATACCTGAATCAAGAATACCCAGCGGAAGATTTTCCAGTTTGTAACCACTCTAAACTCCAAACGATAGCTAGATTATAACAAGATAAACTTTAATAGGATCAAGAAAATTTGAAAACTCGTGAGGAAACAATTCAGAAAGCAGAATAGGGGAGAGAGAGAGAGAGAGAGAGAGAGAGAGAGAGAGAGAGAGAGAGAGAGAGAGAGAGATTACGACTGGGCGAAGGGCTACGCTGTGATTGCGGGTGTTGAGACGAGCGAGAGAATCGGTGAGGTGTCGGAAATGTGAAGAGAGAGAGAGAGAGAGAAGCGTGCGCCGTGGGATCGCCGGACGGTCAGGGTTTGTGAGATTCCGACGGTCGGAGGGAGTCATAAGAGGTTAAGTTGGGCTGGGCTGTTTGGTTCAGAAGCCGCCTTAAAGCCCATAAGTGGAGTTTTCTACAAGTTTAGACCCGGGCCAAAATTATACTTAGAATTCCCCTATAAAAGGACCAAAACAAAGTTTTTTTTTTTTTTTTTGGGGTATGATATTCGATTTCCATCATGTGTTGTCAACGACGTATATTTGCTTTGTTTTTGGTGGAAAAAGAGATATTCATATAGACTATTCCAAATATTCACTAGAAAATACTGATTTTGGCACCACGTAGCCATTACAGAGACCTCACAACACTTACATCGAGACAAAATTTGGGACTAACGCAGAGTTTCACCATTAGGTGAATGAACATTCAAAGAACACTATCATAAATCTATTGGGTATACTTGAAATATTTAAGACTATTAATGTAATTTAACAAATCGGGTAGGGGCCCGTACCCCTATGGGACACTACATAGATTCGTCCTTAGTTGTGATGTTTTTAAAGAGGTGGGTGGATGTAGAGTTGGAAGGTGGTGGAGAGAGGGGGTTTCACTTGCTTTTGGCATAGCGAGCCCCCAGTGGTAATTAAAGAGATGGGAGGTTGTAGCATTCGATGGTAGTGGAGAGATGACGATTGTTGTATTGGTGGTGGAAAATACTGGAAATGGAGACGGTACAGTGGCAGAGATTGGTTATGGTTATGGTTGTAGTTGTAGAGGTAGGTTGGTGGAGAAATAAAGGCGTGGGGAGTAGTGGTAGCAATTAATGGCAGAGTGATAGTGGCGAGGTGGGGTGGTGGTAGTGATAGTGGTGGCGGCAACGATGGTGGGAGGGTAGTATAAGGAGGTGGTATAAAAGTATTAAGGAGGTGGTATGCTACTTAATCTTTACGAAACAATTTAACCTATATTTTAACAGGGAATTTAAATTTTAAGCAAAGAGAAATATGATTATTAAACCTACTTAATTGTTTATTGCTTACATCCAGTTTTTGAATTGGGTTATCAAACAATTTCTATGTTCTACAAAACATATACAGAAATTTATCCCAAGTGTTAAAGCAACGACTTTGCAGGCTCTTTTTTAATGATGATTTTAGGGGAGTGTATTGGATTATGAATTTATTAGGTCCTCTATACGGGAGTTTGAGGCCCCGTACTACTTTCTCAAATAAGTACTTAAAAAATAAGTACCTATTTTCAAGCTTAAATATAACGAGCTTACGAAAATAATTTTTTAATTTTTTTCAGGGTTTAAGATCTATCAAATAAGATCCATATTGCATTTTTTTTTATTTCAGTAAGCCTATTATTTTTAAGTTTGAAAATTTCAAATAAGTAATTATCTTTTAAGAGGGTAAACCAAAACACCACTTGATTCGAATTTTGAGGGGGAATAGATATGTACTCTGGAGTACTACAAATGGCCCCCAAAATAGGGGTTATATGAAAGGGGAGGGGAGGGGGAGGGGAATTTGTTACTAGCAATTCAGTCCAAAGCTTAGTAATTGAAAGGACCATACTATCCTCTCGTTCTACCAAACCTAACTTCACCTCTCTCTCTCTCTCTCTCTCTCTCTCTCTCTCTACAGTACTACAAACCCTTGGCTGTGAATGAGACCAAAACAATCTCAAGCCATCACTCCGTCGACGACGAAACTTCCATTGTCTGTGTATCGCTAATCTGACACACACGATGGTGTTAACTTAATATTATGAAATATTAAGTTATCATATTTTCTACGTTATATTTCTTGTTCAGTCTAGGTTTCTTGTTCAGTTTAGGTTTTTTATTCTTGTTTTCTAGATAGTCTTAGTTTCCTTACAATGCATGTTTCCTTAATTTGTTTAGGTTTTCAGTCATCAAATTTTGTAGCCTACATAAAAACATGTTAGGCCTAATTTTAGATACAATCAATAATGCATCAGTAAAAGCAAAGTTTTAGGCGAGTGTGAGAAAAAGATCATACACGCATTTCCTAGAGCTTACCTAAGCAATCCCCACATTGACTCGGAGGTCAAGTTGAGGAATGGGCAGTATATATTATATTCTCCAAGTCATGCTGTTGTGATTTACTACTACTATTATTTTGGCTGGGATGACAATTACAAGACTCTTGTTGACAGTGAAGGGTGTATGGAAAATGCTTCTACGTACGTTTTTAATGCTTTTAATTATTTAATCTAGGAATGGCAACAGGGCGGGGCGGATTTTGCCTCACCCTGATACCGATCCGAAAATTTAACCTCGCCTCCAACTCCGACCCGAACCTGGACTGCGTAATTTATGGGTACCCTGCCCCGCCCCTATCGGGTATCGGGTTTCTCTGCCCCACCCCGCTCAATTTTTTTTTTCATTGAGAAAATATGTTCTAGATTTTAAAATAAGTGAGCATAAACAATAAAAGTTTATGATATAACTATTATAATTTAAACAAAATCTATTATCTAAATGCAAAATGGAAGAAATAGTTAATATTTTATGTGATATTTTAGTTGTAAGAGTAAAAATACAAGAATAAAAATAATTTTTTATGCATAAAATAATTTTGGGGCGGGGCGGGTACTTGAATGGGGTAATGCCAAGCCGAACCCGACCGGGGTTCACCAATTCTCCCCCTACCCCGACCCGACCCGACCCCTAAAAAATACAACAAAACCCGCCCCAATCGGGGCGGGACGGGGCGGGATGAATTGTCATCCCTAATTTAATCACATTGCTTGATGAGAGTATATGCTTATGCATGTGTGGTATTTGGCTGAATGCTGTCCAGAGAGTTCATAAAGCTTAGGGTAACCACCCCTAAAATAGGGTGCATGCATGGTATGTACTTTTGATTTTGAGCCATAAAAACTGTATTTTAGGACAAAAATCTCGGATTTGAACACTCAAAGAATTGTACTTATATTACAAGCAGACTGGTCTCAAATCCTATTCTTTTGCTATAGACAAAGTTATAGACAAAGAGTCACAATAGGGGCACACAAGCCCCCGACTCCCTTAAAAGCAATGTATGCGTAAAGTAGCTGGAATTTTCCATTCTCCTTTTTAAACTAAAGGTAGTTGCATGTTTTTCTCCGATGCAATTAAAGAAAGCATGCACCACATTTGGAACCGACCTAGTTGTTTATTTATTTATTTTTACTTTTTTACTTTTTGCAATTTGTTGACTATATATACTTTCTTCAAAGTGCCATCATGATGAAGGACAGGGAAATTACTTGGTGCGAGTTTATTCCATTTCCATAGACTTTCCATGAAAATGAGGTTTAGTGGTTTACGCGGAAGTCCTCTCCCATTTTTTCTTCTCTACCAACTTGTAAGCCAAAAGAAAATATTACTAATTAATTTGACTTAAAATCAATTTTAACTTTTGAAACTTTACAATATTTCTACTCTGCACTTCCACTCCATGCGACGTATCCCGAAATTCTATATATTCTTTGTCAAGGCAAAAAGGATAAAATAATTTTAAAAAAAAAAACCCAAACAAGATAGGAAAAACAAAGAGAGTCCAAATCCGTAAGGATGGAAGACGGTGCGGAATCGGATCGATCGGGTTTGCTCCCTTTAGATGCGATCTCCAAACACTGAGTGCAATTTTGTTCACCCTCCCTCTTATTGGTTGAGAAAGGTGTAAGGTCTCATCCGTACAATGCACTTTTTGGTAAGTATAACATTACTTTTATGGGTACCCCGCCCCGCCCCTATCGGGTATCAGGTTTACCCGCCCCACCCCACCCCGCCCCCGCTCAATTTTTTTTTTCATTGAGAAAATATGTTCTAGATTTTAAAATAAGTGAGCACAAATAATAAAAGTTTATGAAATAACTATTATAATTTTAACAAAATCTATTATCTAAATGCAAAATGGAAGAAATAGTTAATATTTTATGTGGTATTTTAGTTGTAAGAGTAAAAATACAAGAATAAAAATAGTTTTTATGCATAAAATAATTTCGGGGCGGGTACTCGAATGGAGTAATGCCAACCCGACCAGGGTTGACCAATTCTCTCCCAACCCTACCCGACCCCAGAAAAATACAACCAAAACCCGCCGCCCCGATTGGCATGGGGCGGGGCTGGTTGAATTGCCAATCCCTAAATTTTAATCACAGTGCTTGATGAGGGTATATGCTTATGCACGTGTGGTATTTGGCTGAATGTTGTGTAGAGAGTTCATAAATGTTAGGGTAACCACCCCTAAAATACGGTGCATGCATGGTATGTAGTTACTTTTGATTTTGAGCCATAAAAACTCTATTTTTTATGACAAAAATCTCGGATTTGAACACCCAAAGAATTGTACTTAGACTGGTCCCAAATTTTGCTGTAGACGAAGTTATAGATAAAGAGTCACAATAGGGACACACAAGCCCCCGACTCTCTCCAAAGCAATGTATGCATAAAGTATTTGGAATTTTCCATTCTCCTTTTTAAACTAAAGGTAGTTGCATGTTTTTCTCCGATGCAATTAAAGAAAGCATGCACCACATTTGGAGCCGACCAAGTTATTTTGTTATTTTATTTACTATTTACTTTTTGCAATTTGTTGACTATATATGCTTTCTTCAAAGTGTCATCATGATGAAGGACATGGAAATTACTTGGTGCGAGTTCATTTCATTTCCATAGACTTTCCATGAAAATGAGGTTTACGCGGAAGTCCTCTTTTCCTGTTTTTTCTTTTCTCCCAACTTGTACGCCAAAAGAAAATATTAGTAATTAATTTGACTTAAAGTCAATTTTACCTTTTGAAACTTTACAAATTTTCTACGCTGCAATTCCGCTCCATGCGACACGTACCATGAAATTCTATATATTCTTGTCAAGGCAAAAAGGATAAAATAATTAAAGAAAAAAAAAGAACCCAAACAAGATAGAAAAAACAAAGAGAGTCCAAATTATTTACCCAAAAAGAAGAGTCCAAATCGGTAAGGGTGGAAGACGGTGCGGACTTGGATCGATCGGGTTTACTCCCTTTAGACGCGATCACCAAACGCTGAGTGCAATTTTGTTCATCCTCTCTCTTATTGGTTGACAAAGGTGTAAGGTCTTATCCGTGTAATACATTTTTTGGTAAGCATGACATCACTTTTGGGGTGGGATCCACACTGTTAATTAATTTCAACCAATAAAAAGAAGTGTAATATTCATCACCCTCTTAAATGAAGGGTGACCAAAACTCAACTCCCAAACGCTATGCTTACATTCATATCCAGCTGGAGATACTGAGAAGTTATCAAACCTTTATCCAAATAAGAAATGATATTAGCACTCTAAAAATTGACGTAGACACTCTAAAATCAGTGTAATTTCAAAGGATGCCTGTATCAATTTTTGGAGTGCGAATATCAATTCCCTAATTGTTATACTATTATTTGATCTACCAAATTTTATATATTATTTGATACTAATAATTTGACTTTTGGAGTTGATTTATCCTTTTATCCTTCTTTTCTTGTCTGATACGTAAGGGCCCCTCTTTGTCGATGATTAGCATAAAGAGATGTGAACCAATACCTAACTCCTCTAATCTCTATGCTCTGGTCATACCAACCCCACCTTCAAATTAATTTAGGCCCCATTTTGTCAAAATTCTTATTTTTTAAATACTTATTTTTCGCTTTACGAAATAGATCATTCTCTCACAATACAACTCATTTACTTTAAAAAAAAGTACTTACTTAAAAAATGAGTATTTATTTCAGTTAATGGAACACACCCTTATTTTAGTTAGTGATCAGACAAATTACACCCTCAATTAATTGACACAATTAAGAAGTAAACGAGTGAACTTTTAGCCATTTAAAAAAGACTTCCTTAAAGTAATGATCATGATGCAAAGAGAGCTGCACATAAAGCAGACATGCATTCTTTTGTGGCCAGCAAAAAACATTTTGCGTGGAAAGTAGACAGATCTTGTTAATATAATGTATTGTCACGGTATAGTTGTGGAATAGGGAATTAAATTGTGAATCCTTCTGATTCGGTGTTAGTTTTAATGTAGATGAGGAATTTAAATTTATTCATTTGGGTGATCACAATACATAAGATAAATGAGATTTTTAGGTGAAAACTATATAAAGCTTGCATTTGTGTCATCGATGATGTACACCTATGTCAAATCATGCGATCTATTTGTATCGATGAGGTACGACATCGTAGATTGTATTGGTAATGTATTATTCACTCCATTGCCATGCATTCATGTCATTGTTTACTCCTTACCCCGAGAAATGTTTTAGTGCCAAGCGGGTACCATGTGGTGACCGCTTGGTGCATTCGGACCGTACATTTCGATTTTGGACGGTTCAGATTTGAAGAGAGAAAAGTAGACAGAGTGTGGGGGTGAAAGGAGAGAGAGTGTTTCAATCTGAGCTGTCCAATACGCTTTTAGATGGCTCAGATGTGCCAGCTCGGACACCATGCATGTCAACCGAAAGACGTGGTACCCACCCGGCACTGAAAAATTTCTCCCTTACCCTCACGTTCTCTATCCTATCACAAAACACGCAAACCAACACTCACAAACATCTGCATTAATTATGTAGTTGAGAAGCAATGAATCGGATAAAGAAAAGCAATCTTTATTTTCTAATGTCTCTTCTCTTTTTTATAAGAGAGAAAGAATTTTATTGATAATATGAAAGTACAGGAGGCATACCCAAAGAGGAAAGACAATTAGAACCAACAAACACAAAACAACCGAAAAAGCAAAACCCAATAAAATTGTAAAAACAACACAACACACAAAGGATATACGCATTGCGCATTCCAGTACCTGCAAAAGATCCATTAGAGAATAAAAACAGATAAAAAGAAACTAATTGAGCACACGACGCTGTGGAGCTTGGAAGATGTAAGGATCGTTGAAGCTATTCTCAATTATGTGGGATCGTTTGTGCTTAGTCCTTATGTATTTTTTGGAGGCCCGAGCATTTTGAACATTATCAAGATTCTTGAGTCTCGATTTTCGCTTACGAGTTCTGCATTTAGGTTGACTAGCCACGTGGCGATGTCCATTATCAGAATTGGCATTCCTAATAACCCTGTTCCACTTAGACTTGAGATTCCTCGTCTTGTAATTGGTTGAACTAGCCACATGATGACCTCCACCTCTCGAATCATTGTCCCCAAAGGCCATTATTCGCTTCGTCCTTAGATTTCTCACCACCGGAGCCTGACGAACAAAATGATTTTCTATTCTAGTCGGACAACATTGGATCCTCAGATGGAGTTTGGAAACCAATCGACACTGACGTTGGAATGATGAGGAGTTCGTAAACTGATCGACAGAAGAAGGGGCTCATAAGCAGTCATGCTTTCTATCTCAATTGTAGTGGCCGGAAGTGGTGGATTCAGGCGAAAGAACGTAATTTCAAGTCGCAATTCATAGGTTCCTGGAAAAGCTTACTTGTGGCTTGAACCTCAACAAGTAAGACACTATAGCTCCATCGAAAAATTGAAAGGGCTCATCAGTTTCCAAGGATGGCTGAAGGTTCCAATTAATGAGGAGGAAATCACAACCCAGAAGGACATGCACGTTTCGTTCTATTCTCTCAGTTTCTCTCAAAGTTCTAACCATTACCATTAGTTATTTTTGGAAAAAAAACTGAAATGGTCTTTATAATATAGTATTTGTGTCAACTTAATTCCTGCAGTTTGAATTGACTTGATTTATACTATGTAGTTTTCATTTTGTTCCAACTTATTCCAATTACTACCGTTAGATTCCGTTAACCTCAGACACAAATGAGCCCCTTTTCTAGGGTTAAAACTTTAATTTGTCATTCTCCTCTTACCCTAATATACCTCTGAACTAAAACACAGAGCCTCATTATTCCATTCTCCATTTTTTTTCACAGCTTTCATTCTCCATTTGTTGCGTTCGGGATTTTACCTTCGACCGAAACATGTATTGTTCGCCTTCCGGGGAAGGAGTGAGAGGGATTAGGGCCTGAATAAGTGATCCAATTCCTATGAATTGTGACGTGGTTCTTGAAAAGAAAAGAAAAATGAAGAGTTTTGTGTTCTATAAAAGGGGTTCGGATATTTTTGAAAAATGTTTGAATTTTAGAAAATGAAGTGGGTTTTACTTTCAAAGGGACCGAGTTTTCATCAAGCTGCTTACATATCTCCGGGTAAAGGAGAATCAGGTCTGGCCATAATTTGGGCCACAAAAGGGGTTTAGAGAAAAACTTATCTCCACTAGACAAGGAATTTAAGTGTGCCTGGTCACCTCTTGAATATCGGAAGAATAATTCAAGTATTTTAGAAAAAAGAGCACGGCCAGAGAACCCGATTTTTAGAAAAAAGGTGACTCCGTTTTGCTTTTTAAGAAAAGACTTTAGGTCTGCGAGGTTCAAGAAGAATAGGTTCAGTAATTCACTAGAAAAAGGACCCATTTGTGTTTAGGGTTAACGGAGGCTAACGGCAGTTAGTAATTGGACCAAGTTGAAACAAAATGAAAATTACAAAGTGTAAATCGATCCAATTCAAACTGCAAGAACCAAATTAACACAAACACTAAACTACAGGAACCATTTCGATTTTTTTCTCTTATTTTTTGGGGCATACCGATCACCATACAAATAACTTTCCTGCAATTATTACCTCAAAGAATAAAAAATGATGCCGACATGAACGAACATGAAGAGTTCCGCATAGATATTTGTTCGAAACCAGATCGATGTGTAATAACTCCACATCTACCATATCAGACTCACATGGTGTACAGCAGCCGTGCACAGATGATCGGAACCGCTCATTTTGATCAAAATACTTTGTTTAGGGTCCCTGTAAAACATCACCTCAATCCGATATCGGGAATGATGTTTACTAATCATCCAACTTTGCTTCAAAATTAAGGATAAATTTTGAAGCAAATTTGGATGATTTGTAAACGTCATTCCTGATATCGGATGGAGGTGATTTTTTAATGGGATCCTAAACAAAGTATTTTGAACAAAACGAACGAATCCGATCATCTTTGCGAAACTCCAGACGGGTACAAAAGCGATTTACGCACGGCTGCTGTGCAGCCTTTGCTGTACTTGTATCTTTACCGTTTATATCCCGATATACATCATATACGTGCGTAGCATTGCACTTGCTATTTGGTGGAAACCCAACCTCACTTTCCCAGTAAATTAATGCTGGATTGAAAATCTAGTCCATTGGTATGATGCACTTCACACTTGTGTATCCCCAAGGATCAACAGAGATCTCATTGTAGATCCGATAGGTCTTGACTTAATTACTAGTAATTTGGTTATGAGCTGTCCCTCCACTTGAATAGTCATGCCCATCTAATTTTGTTCACATTTTGACTTCATTTTTTTTTCCTTCCCATCATCATCATCATACCTTCCACTAAAACAATGCCATATGTTAATGATTTTGAGATGGAGGGATTGACCTCCAAGGATAAGACACTCACGACATCAGTGACACGCCCATTCTACACCCGTTGTTTTACCGTGTGTGGTCCTCTTAAAATATGCGAGTTTGTGCATTTGGCCGAACACACGTGTCTTGTACGTTAGTAAGTGTTTGTGTGGTCCTCTTAAAATATACGAGTTTGTGCATTTGGCCGAACACGTGTGTCTTGTACGTTAGTACGTGTTACAGAGACGCCACATAAAATATTTAGACCGGGTGCTGAGTCATTCACATGGGCCGGTCATGTACCTCTTGGCCTGCTCGTCGAGCTCCCCAAGCTGGCCTCATGGGGAGGTTGGGCTGAGCGTACCGTCCGGCTCATGTGCGCTCGACCCAAGCAATCTCCAGCGGCTCATGTGCGCTCTACCCAAGCAATCTCCAGCGAAAATGGGGTTCCTTGTGGTGCCATGCCCAATGGTTGGTCGTCCCACTACACCTCTATGGTGCACACAGCCACGCACAAAACAACAACCAACCATTTTTGTATGGTTCACATTTCACACGCAACCACATCATATTATGTTGCTCTGAATCATTTGTTTGAAAATTCGTGAAAACATGGGCTTTTTAGTCAATTTAATTTAACAGAAACGCACCCTCAATAATGTTTTGCTTACACCAAATATCCAGACACGGATCCATGCGCATGATATTGTTCTATGCCGGCTAGTTCTATAGTCATTCATAGAACCTAAGCACGTACACTAGATGATTCTAAAGACATCTGTGTCCAAATTTGTGTCTCAAGGTTTGTATCCCCACTTTGTCGCCACAGCCTTTTTGACTTTTGCCATTTGATAGCAACCCCCAACATTCCACTAATTCAAAAAATCGGTCTCCAATAAGAATGTGCATATAAATGGGGGGTGCTCTCCAGCCTTTTATTAGACAACAAAACAAACACTATACCAATAGCCCTAAACAAGTACCGTAGCAATGCAAGCCTCTCTGCTTCGTCTGCTATTGGTTCTTTTATGTGTTTCTTCACTTATCTGCTCGAATGCTGCCCCAGTTTCGAGTAATTAATCCTCCATTCACTTTCTACCTCTTCTCTCTCTCTCTCTCTCTCTCTCTCTCTCTCTCTCTGTGTTTCTTCTTCCTCTGTTCTTGATCATGAAAATTACTCAATTTTATGTGCAGGAACAAGAAATCTAATGCTTCCGCCTGAAGTTTATCGAGTTTCAGGGAATACCCACTTGGTATTTCACTGCTTCCATGATCCAAAGCTGAGTTTCGGATTAAGTCATGCTTCTTACATCATGATTTCTGACGAGGATTTTTGTGTGTGTCTTTTTTGGTTTGGTTCTCAGGAAAACAGAGGAGAAAGATTGAAGGGAGAAAGGGTGGTTCTTAGAAGGATGGACGTGGAGCTGAATGATTATCCGGGGTCAGGGGCTAATAATCACCACACTCCAATTCCAAAACCAGGGAAAGGCGTCTGTGTAATTGATTGCTGATTAATATCTAGTTTTTACGTAGCAATTACTACAACTTAATTTAGTGTGTCTGTATCAGTTACTACTTGAATTAAGAGAGAGAGAGAGAGAGAGGGAGAGAGTGAGAGAGTGAGAGAGTAGTTGTATAATTGGAGTGGACTTCAAGCACAAAATAAGGTCATGTATTTCTACTAATTCTCACCGGCAGTTAATAAAACTGACTTTGGTAATGATGGAATTACCTTCTATTTATAACTCTAAGTGTCTATGCCTACTTACGCAAATGCGTTATTTCTCAATTATCTTTCTGGTTTTTGGTAGTGATTTTGCACCACCTGTTTGTATTTCTGCACTCCTTCTTGTTTTCCAAAACACGCTAGGCACACGTCCAAGTTTACATGATCAATTTTTGCATCTCTTGCGATAAGCGAACTATTTACGTAGTGTTGTAAGTCTCGCCATCATTCGTGGGAGAGAGAGGATGTAAGAATATAGGGTAAACTTAAGATATATTCAAAGCATTACTCTTTTTTGTTTTCGTACATATGAACTTTCTAAAATATTATGTTATCAGTTCATTTTAGAAAATAATTTCGGCACTTTAATTTTTTATGATGGCACTTCAAAATTTGGCTTTTAATGTGTCTTGCTATGAATAATTTTTACACTAAAAAATAAATTTTGGAGTGCCAAAATTATTTTCCTTTATTTTTCGTCACATTAGAAAGATAATGTAACTTCAAATGCATGATTGACAAAAAAAAAATAGTAGGTACAAAAATAAAAAGGAAAGTACGAAAGTCATATTAGTATTTGTGTTCTCTTTTCATATGCAAGCTCCAAATATGGAACATAGGCCTTGAACTGTTGACGAGATAAGGCCCAGTGGAGACTTTAGTTTTGGGGACCATTGTGCACTGTATTGTTTCTGTTTAATTAATTTACACTGTGCATGATTATTATTATTTTTTATAATCGGATTTTCGGGCCTACTTACGCACGCCTGTACTAGTTCAGGTTCCTCAAGTTAACAACCAAACGAACTCTCCAGTAGCTACAAATAAATAGAAAATAATTTGCACATGAATAAATATGTAGTACTGACACATCCAGGGTTACCCTAACGGTAAGCGCGAGTGCTAGACTTAGGGAGTAATCCCCTTGGTCTGGATTTCGATTCCCCACCAGGTGAGAGTACCTTGGTATTTGAGCGGAGGCCACGGCTGGTGTGCTATAGCTAGCTCTTTTCTAGATTTGAGTTGCGCAATTTGATCCATTTAGTGGCCTAACTGTAGAATCGTTTCTCGGTTTAAAAAAAGAAGAAGAAGGTAGTACAGCCACTGGTTGGTGCAAGACAACTAGATTGAGATTCCATAAAGGAAGTCAGAAGTTAGGTAAAGAACTTGCCTTATATGTATGTTCACAAGTTGAGCAACTAATGTGTTCAGTGGAGGAAAGTGGACTATGTAAGGAAAGCACTTTCTCACCACTATCTTTCCATTGCATTTTGCGATTTTGGGGGCTTTGCAAGTATAATTCAAAAATTATTCCCATTAGTTGGGTAAAATAGCATGATTCCTTTTCGCGAATGAAAAACTATTCCGATATGGATCCCCTGCAATTGTGTGATCACAAACATAATTCAATCACTCCTTTACATATATCGGCTTATTCTGCTTAATAAGTCATTTGGCTTATTTTTTTGTTTTTATTCAAATTTTTTTTTACATTTGTTAGTTTTTCGTCAATTTTTTAACGATTATTACTTTGTCGTGACAAAGGAAATCTAAAAAGTAAAAATTTAGGATCAAAATCTAATTTTCTTTGAATAAAGACAAAAATTAACTTATTGACTTATTTTTGTCTTTATTTAAAAAAATTAGGTTTTGATCATATTTTCTTACTTTTTAGATTCCTTTAGTCACGATGAAGCAATAATTTTTAAATAATTGACAAAAAATAATAAATATGAAAAAAATTGAATAAGGACAAAAAAAAAACCAAATTGCTTATTAAGCTGAACAACTTAACCATAATAAAGGCAAGATAGATATGGTCATGTATCCTCAAGACTTTTGCTACCATGATGAATTTTGTTAATCATAAATTATATCTGTTTAATTCACTAAATTTAACAAAATTTGTACCAAAAGTAATAGAAATCAAAGAATTTATTACTTTTTTTTTTGGTACACATCAAAGAATTTATTACCTTAATAATACATAACTGTGGAGTATTTTTTGATTTTTGCAACTTCCAAAACACACTTCCAAGTTAAATTCCATGCGAGAATTTAAGGGCGGTTTGGCAAAATTGAAATAAAGACTAAAAAATTAAGTACTGAATGCTAAATTTTTTAAGTTGAGAAGTTGTTTAATAAACATGGTAATCAATGAATTGAAATAAATTTTGTTCTATTAGTTATTGTAATTCTCTTTTAATTTTATTGATGGCCACCATATATTTGTGGTAATAGTGGAACGGTGATTGTGGTGGCAGCGGTGAAGTGTAGGAGTGGTAATGGTACTGGAGTGGAGTGCCGTGGGAGTGGGAGTGGGAGTGGTGGATGGGATGGTGGAGTGATAGCGATGGTGAGGTGGTGGTGGTAATAGTAATGGCGGCAACGTATATTGTTTGTGGGAGTGGTAGAGTGATGATGGTAGGTAGTGGCGACAACGGTTGGGGTACCCACAGTGGTGATATACAGACAAAAGATTTTCCCCACCAATAAAGTAAACTAACGTGGATTAAAAAAGGGGTAGACCCAGCCCAAAAAGTAAAATAACGTGGCACAATTCTAGCCACTTTTAACACATGCAAAAATCATAAACTTGCACTCTTTCAAATTTCGTACTGACCTAAGTCAATTGGCTAAACTTGCACTCTTTAAAAAAAATTTGAGTAAAGATTAACATCAGTTTTTTTTTTTAAATCAGTCAATTCAATTTCTTTCACAATACCCGAAGGTAAAAACCCAAGGCTACAACGATTTCATCAGAAAATACAAGAAAGAACTAAAACTACTAAAACTTAGACATGAAGCACATCCACTAGGAGGCTCCTAAGCACACCTGCCAAAGGCAGATTATACATAAATGCAAGGCAATGAACCCGTCTCCGATTTTAGTAGTAGAGTTCAAAGGGATGCCCAGCTCAAACCATAGCCTTTAGTACGGATGAAATCTGTTTCAAAACCAGAACTGCCGTTGACCGCACTACTGCCAAAGACCGCACCGAGCCGGCGCAACCCATTTCACCGGCGAAGACGAACAACCAAACTCTGGAAACGGAGAAAACCTGAACAGAGAACAATAAAACTAACCTAGGCTTATTTGCCCAGCACCACACCCTCCAGATCGGGGGGAAACCCAGACTGGAAACAGAGCCGGACTGGAGAAACCAACCTAAAGAACCGGAACAAGCTAGAGACAAAACTAAAGCAGAAACCCCAAACTCACCCACAGCGTTATTGGTCCACAGCACCACTGATGGCTGCTACCTTCCAGATCAGAGGACTTGGAGGAGAAAACGGGCCAAAAACAGCCACAGGCTGTGACCCTTTCGTTGATTGCACTGCACAAATTCACCACTGGGGAGGCGACACAGGTCGGAGGAGTAGGGAGGAGGTGAATGGGTGAGGGGGGGAGGCACCGCCCCTCCCCCATTCGAAACCCTGAGACTGGTTTTTAGAGAGAGAAAGTTAGAGAGATGGGAGAGGATAAGGGGAGAAGGAGACCCAAGATAACCATCAGTTACAAGGTCAAATTTTTTGACTTTATTTTTGGAAACAATTTGTGTGAATTAAAATTTTTTACTTCTTAAATTCTTATCTTTTGACACGAATTAATAATTCAAAATAATTTAACGTCAAACTAATAAATGCGAATTTTATAGTATAAAGACAAAATATATACTAATTCATTAGCCAAAGCCCCATTCAAACCAAAATCTACTGGATAATTAAACACCATTCACTGCCCTCTTCCCATTCCCCGCCCATAATGTCCTCCCTCGCCCTCAACACCTTCGCCGGCCTCCGCCACCCCCCCACCGCCGCAAACCACCGAACCACTGCCGAGACCCGCCACACCATCTCTCTCCCCAAACCCATCTCAACCCGCAAGAGATTCATCGCGAGGGCGGGAAAATTCAGCCCGAAAGTGATCACCGGCCGGAACCTCCGCGTCGCCGTCGTGGGCGGAGGCCCGGCAGCCGCGGAGACCCTGGCCAGGGGCGGCATCGAGACCGTCTTGATCGAGCGCAAGATGGACAACTGCAAGCCGTGCGGCGGGGCCATACCCCTGTGCATGGTGGGCGAGTTCGACCTGCCGCTGGACATCATCGACCGCCGCGTCACCAAGATGAAAATGATTTCGCCGTCCAACGTGGAGGTCGACATCGGGTGGACATTGAAGCCCCACGAGTACGTTGGAATGGTCCGCCGTGAGGTCCTCGATGCCTACCTCCGCGACCGCGCCGCCACAGCCGGCGCCAACGTTATCAACGGCCTGTTTTTAAAGATGGATATGCCGAAGAAAACCGGGCCGGGTTCGGATGCCCCTTATGAGCTTCATTACACAGGGCAAGTAGTCCAACAATTCTTAGGAGCACAATTTAATAACACAATTCTGTCCGGACACAGATTGTGATCAGAATCAACATGCATGCATGCGAATGGTTCTGAAAACAGTTATGACTGAAAATTGTGTTCCTAGACTTTTTATAGGTAGGAGGTTAAGGAACTAAACATGCAATCATCACTATTAGACCCCTAAAAGGAAAATCTAGTAAAAAAGTTTAATCCAACAAGGTAAAGACCGAGCTATTTCACCCCTTATTCTATTTTCCACTAAAATTTTGAGTAAAAGCTTCATTTGTTATGATGCACTCTAATGGGCAAGTCCACATCTAAACTTAAATTTGAATAAAAGCTTCATTAATAACATAGTTGTAAATTAAGCGAGAGAAAATGACTTCCAAGAGTTTGAGTTGCTTTGATTACGTGAAAATTTTGGGTGAAACTAATTTGATATGTGTTGAAGTTAAGGGCTGGAGTTAGATTTAGGATACTTCACTCAAATTTGATTCTATGTTTTAAAAAGTGTAAGGAGATCTAGATGGTTTTAACATAACAACCTATAATAGTCGCCTTGGAGATGTGTACATTTTAAGAATATTGAGATGTACTCAAATGAGTTATATGTGTAATTTTACAGGAGTCAAAAATCTACCAATCAAGAAATTCTGGGATTTCTAAAGTAGAATTCATAGGCTTTGTTATATTTGGAGACGATTTGCCGAGAACGCATTACTTCCTCCATTCCAAATTGCCCATCTCATATTAAAGGTCATGTAATTTTTAGATAAAAAAATTAAGTACTTTCGAGCATTATTTTTAAAGTACTTCACGTGTTCTTAATAGAATGCAAATAAATTCAAAAAAATATACCCGGATGTATTTTAATAATTTTTTAATCTCAAAATTGCATGTGTTTTAGAAGGGTTCTCGAAACAGAAGCAGCACGCTCGATTCGATTCGATTCGATTCGAGTGAGAGCAAATATGTAGCGATTCTAAATATTGTGCCTCAAAAGTCCGATTCTTTCTTCTGTTTTGCTACGATTTGAAGTTGGCTGTGAATACTATTGGGAGCCTGCTTAGGGCTCATGCTCTGGGCAGAGAGATGGAGAAGATAAGCCTATGAGCGTACTATGTCGCTGTTTCAATATCGGTTGCGCGCGAAATCTTCTCTTTCTGTTACAAAATTTTTCTGGATTTGCAAATGGGGGGAGTCGTAAGAATTGTAATGGTGGTGTTCGGGATTGTAGGTGGAGTCTAAAGCTTACTCATCTTTCATGGCCCAATTTACCATCTGTTAGTGCTAAACATCCAGCTAGACAGGGACCCTGAAACTGTCTGTTTTTCTTTTCTCAAACGGTCAGAGTGCCTGGGCCGGTAAGCGCAACTCAACTAATTCCTCTCGTCCGATTAAAGGTTGGTTTGCCAAAATTTCCAATTGAAAAAAAAGAAAAGAAAAGAGAGGCTGGTTTGTCCGGATTTGTGTCCTATATCATAGTATTTGAACTAACAATAAACAATTCTGATGAAAACGAATGTTAGCCTACGTATCAGATATCGTCAATTAAACTGCTCCTATTGTGACTATCTTTCCTAGTCCAAGACATTGACCAAAGAGTATCCGCTCTGTTTTATCCAACAGCTTGGAATTGGATCGTTTTGTAAACGTATTAAATTAATGACTTTAATTATTTTTGTGGGATTCCGGAGTGGGTCCTACACAATCCAGTGTAAGCATTTCGCACGATTGGGTGTAATTGAAATGCATCACCAAACTTTAAGGGGCTAAAAGCAATTTCCAAACCTGGAGGGGGAATCTGTACTTGCAAGAAACCTTGGGGATTTAAGTGATATTTACCTCTAAGAAAAATCTACTGCATTATCCACGATAAAGGCATACCGTCCATTCCCACAATCCAACGCTCAAAACCCCCCAAAATATCACAAACCATATCCACCAAAATTACATAAAACAAAACAAACAAAACTTAAAGAACTCTCACTCCCCTCTTCCAACTCCCACCCAAAATGTCCTCCCTCGCCCTCAAAACCTTCGCCGGTCTCAGCCACCGCACCACGGCGGAGACCCACCGCACCGTCTCTCACCCCAAACCCATCTCAACCCACAAGAGATTCATCGTGAGGGCGGGAAAATTCAGCCCGAAAGTCACCGGCCGGAACCTCCGCGTCGCCGTCGTGGGCGGCGGGCCGGCCGGCGGCGCCGCCGCCGAGACCCTGGCCAAGGGCGGGATAGAGACTGTTTTGATAGAGCGCAAGATGGACAACTGCAAGCCGTGCGGCGGGGCCATACCCCTGTGCATGGTGGGCGAGTTCGACCTGCCGCTGGACATCATCGACCGCCGCGTCACCAAGATGAAAATGATTTCGCCGTCCAACGTGGCGGTCGATATCGGGCAGACGCTGAAGCCCCACGAGTACATCGGAATGGTCCGCCGTGAGGTCCTCGACGCCTACCTCCGCGACCGAGCAGCCGCAGCCGGGGCCAACGTCATCAACGGGCTGTTTCTGAAGATGGATGTGCCCAAGAGTGCCGGGCCGGGTTCGGATGCGCCTTATGTGCTTCATTATACGGGGCAAGTGGTCCGACAATTCTTATTCCTCCGTTCTCTTTCTGTCAACATTTCAATTTATATAACAGAAAACCTATAGGTACCGACCAAAACCCCCCTCCACCGAAATCGTACCGACGGCCGAGTCGGGCCGTCTCCGGCCACCGGATGGCCGATCCGAGCCGTCCAAAAATTCTTAAAAGAAAAATACAAGGGGTCCTCAGGAATTAACGGCATTCGATGTGTGTAGGGTAGGGTTCTTGATCCAATATACATGTATATACGAAAAATAGGGTTTTTGGATCAAGTACCTTACACACATTGAATACTGTTGATTCCTGTGTGGGCCCTCTCATTTTTTTTTATGAAATTTTTGGACGGCTCGATCAGCCGTCCGGTGGCCGGAGACAGCTCAGCGCGGCCTTCGGTACGATTTCGGTGGGGGGTTTTGGTCGGTACTGATAGTAGGACTCACAAATTGTATTCAGAATCTACATGCATCGAGCTGCTCTGAAAACAGTTGTGGCCGAAGGAACCAGGAGCAATGCTACGTACCTTGACAAATTATCCCAAAAAGATAAATCAATGGTTCAGATTCTCTCCTTTTGGGGCATTTTCGGGTTAATTGTTATGGATACTCATAATTATTGTTGTAGTATGTGGGGAGCCCACATGTGTTGTGTGTTTTTGTGGTTTTGGACTTGTTGAAAACCTAAAACGAGAATCTAGTAAAAAAGCTTTATGGTGTTCCGGTTTCTTAAAAAAAGAACTTTTAGAAAATGAAGATAATTTCAAGTTCAAAAATCATGTATTTACGCAAATAATTTTCTATCAATATGGATCTTGTTTAATAGATCTCATTGAGATCTGATCTTTTATACGGTGTCAAAAACATCATAAAATTATTTTTATTTTCATCATATTTGAGTTTGAAAATTGAAAAAAAAGAACTTTTTAAAAAAAAACCTTTACTAGAACTCCTTCTTAACCCAACGAGATAAGAGCATCTCTAGCCCTTACTCAATGTTCCACCGAAATTTGACTGAAATTTGAGTAAAAGTTTCATTTGTTATGTTTGCACTCCAATGGACAAGTTCAAGTCTAAGCTCAAATTTCAATAAAAGCTTTATTAATGGCATAGTTGTAAATTAAGACAGAGAAGATGGCTTCCAAAAATTTGAGTTTCCTTTGATTTGGTTAAAAATTTGAGTGAAACTAATTTGATATGAGTTGGAGTTAAGGGCTGGAGTGAGATTCTGGATATTTTACTCAAATTTTGATTCTAAGTTAGAAATGTTTAAGGAGATGGCCTAACATGACAGCCTATAATAGTAGTAGCATTGGAGATGTGTAAATTTTAAGAAACAGAAGGGGGATATACTACAATTGTGATGTACTCAATGAGTTAACTAGTCAACAATCTACAAATCAAGTGGTTCTTCATTTCTCAACTAGAATTCATAGTATATGAGCAAGCTTGATTCGAGTGAGAGCAAATATGTAGCGATTCTGTCATGCCTCGAAGTCTGATTCTTTCTTCTATTTTGCTACAACGCCCCAACAGGTACGACGCAAAGACCGGCGGCGCGGGAGAGCGGCGAACGTTGGAGGTCGATGCCGTGATTGGCGCCGATGGGGCGAATTCTCGTGTGGCAAAGTCGATTGGCGCTGGGGATTATGAGTACGCGATCGCGTTTCAGGAGAGGATTAAGATACCGAGCGAGAAGATGGAGTACTACGAGAATTTGGCAGAGATGTATGTAGGTGATGACGTGTCGCCGGATTTTTACGGTTGGGTTTTTCCAAAGTCGGACCACGTGGCGGTGGGGACGGGGACTGTTACTCATAAAGGGGATATTAAGAAGCTTCAGTTTGCTACTAGGCATAGGGCGAGGGATAAGATTCTTGGTGGGAAGATCATTAGAGTTGAAGCTCATCCGATCCCGGAGCACCCCCGTCCGCGGCGGCTCTCCGGTAGAGTTGCACTCGTCGGTGATGCAGCTGGGTAAGTGAAAATTTATATTGTCTTACCTGTTTGTTATCCTCTTTTCGTTTTACCATGTAAAATATGATTCGATGTGATTCTTGGTTGCATTAATGTTTTGTCAAATGTGAAATCAAAACAATCGAAATAGTGACATATTCCGTAGAAGGATAGAGACTCCAATTTTCATTACTCTAGAGAGCGAAAGATTAGAGGTGTAAAATGTTAGATAAGTATAGGTATATTACTTATTGTCATACGAAAATGATGAAATGGAGATTGCGCATGGTGAAATCAAAGTTGTTAGAACCATAAGTAGATAGACCCTGGTTGAAATTCCGATGATCAAGGTTTGCTTTTGGCACTTTGTCTTTAAGATAGATTCGTCTGTCAGCGCTTTGGACCTCGTTCATGATCCGTTCAAATCAGGATCACAATCGACATGTCTTGCAAACCAAACTAACGAGGTCTCAAATGAATGTTCTAAAACTATTGTTTCCAACACAAAATGTTATATAAGACTAAGGACTTCTGCTCTCTATCACGATAAGTTTAACTGGAGAGACTACAACGGAGTGCAGGAACCAACTCCAGCAATTATAACTTCTACTGTTCTACATTCCAGTCATAACCGTAGAAACATTACGATTGCATCACTCATTCATAATCCAACAAGGAAAATAATACTCGTACAGATGACTTACAAGATCACAGATCGAAGTAAGACTCGTACACATGACTTACACATACATAAAGGTGTACTTGATGTGCGGATATTAAGTGAGTAGCCAAAATTGGTCATCAAATGTGTATCGAGCTATTTAATGCACTCTTTTAAACTCAATTACGTTTACAATATTTACTGAACTATGTTGCCCACTCAGTAATAATTATCCATTTTACAGGTACGTCACAAAGTGTTCTGGCGAGGGGATCTACTTCGCGGCCAAGAGCGGGCGGATGTGTGCTGAGGCAATCGTGGAGGGTTCAGAGAACGGGAAGAGGATGGTGGAAGAAGGGGATTTAAGGAAGTACTTAGAAAAATGGGACAAGACCTACTGGCCAACGTACAAGGTGTTGGACGTGCTTCAGAAGGTCTTTTACCGATCGAACCCGGCGAGGGAGGCATTTGTGGAGATGTGCGCCGACGAGTACGTGCAGAAGATGACATTCGATAGTTACTTGTACAAGAAGGTGGTGCCAGGGAACCCGTTGGATGATTTGAAGTTGGCTGTGAATACTATTGGGAGCTTGGTTCGGGCTAATGCTCTGAGGAGAGAGATGGAGAAGATTAGCGTATGAAGGAAAATAGGGTATCGTTGTTGTAATCTCTGTACCTTGTTCTCTTTTAAGACGCAAACTGATGGAATCCGAATCAGTTGCGAAATCTTTTCGCATACGGAATTTTCTGGATTTGGAAATGAGGAGTCATAAAAATTGTAATGGTGGTGGTAAGGGGTTATATGTGTATGCAGTTTTCAATTAATTCTGAAAATGCTAAATTTGTTGATTTTCTAAATTCATTTTGTCTACAGAATTCACAACTGGAGCTACAAATTTTGGCTGGAGTAGGAAAAATAACTACCTGGTCATTTAGCATCTTGTAACAAAACCTGTGAACCAGTAGAATGCATGTTTTACGTCCGCTTCTTCACTACAAGAAAATAGGCATTTGCCGCTATAAGGCTGAAAACCGCCGGCTAAACGTTTGGCGACGTATATTGGTGCCGTCGACTATGGTAGGGGTAGGCTAAAGGTTGGTGCTCCTCGGTATGGTTACTTTTTAAAGTTGATTCTTCCCATGGAATATTTACAAAACAGTTCAATTCCTAACTCAAGATTCGTGTTTTGATTTCCTCGTCATTTTCAGGTAGGCAAAAAATGGTAGAATGCTCCAGGTTTTGTTCACCTGGCCAGAAAATGCAGGCACTCTGTTTGTCCTTGCGGGCTGTGCACATCCTGCAAACCTTAATGTGCACAGCCAACATCATACTGTATGAGGAATTTGTGAACGTATTGTACGAAATAGGTGTTGTTGGGGTGTTCATGACCCGGTTCTCCTTCGAATCTCTTGTTTGGATTTGGACGGAGCTGAACCATCTCTGGCCTTGATCTGCAAGACAGAACACTGTTCTGTTTGGAAGCAGCTATGTAAAGGGGATTATGATATCCCCCTGATACATGAGCCCATGCATATGGCGTGGTTTGAAAGTCCAAAACTAGGGTGTATATCTTTACACAGCCTCCTCCATAATCCCCCTAATACCCCCTAAGGGGGGCTCCTTCATAATCCCCCCCTAATACCCTCTAAGGGGGGGCAAACACATGGCTAGGGTGGGAGGTGGCTATGTGGAATCCCCCCTTATAACACCCCATTTCTCTTCCATTCAACTACAAAATAATTTTATCCCCCCATTTTATACCTCATCTAAACAAAGTATTATTTAATTCTCCCGTCACATCAATGTGGACCCACCATTCTTATATAATACCCCTACTATCCAATCCTCCATTCTTACATAATTCCTCCAAGCCTAATACCTCTCCTGCCTGTTTGGAAGCAGCAACGTAAAGGGGGATTATGATATCCTCCCTCCTAATACGTGGGCCCGTGCATATGGCGTGGTTTGAAAGTCCAAAACTAGATTGTATATCTTTACACGGCCTCCTCCATAATCCCCCCTAATACCCCCTAAGGGGGGCTTCCACATGGCTAAGATGAGAGGTGGCTATGTAGAATCCCCCTTATAGTATCTCCTCTCTCTTCCATTCAACTACAAAACAACCTTATCCTCCATTTTATACTTCATCCAAACCAAATATTATTTAATCCTCTCGTCACATCAATGTGAACCCATCTTTCTTACATAATACCCCTACTATCCAATCCCACGTTCTTGCATAATACCTCTTCCAAATGAGCTCTTAGTGCACCGGAAGACACTGTGATGCTTAACTCAGTTTCATTGAAGGAAAACTCTTGGAGTGAATAGTAACGTCGTATCTCTCTAACATTTGGAGTTGTACTTTGTATAAAGTGACTTGACTAAAGGTTCCAATTAAGCTTATGTTAGACACGTGTCATAATCGCTTCTTGAACTTTGAACAATAAGCCTAAGAATACTCCTACCGACTACTCTCTGACTACACCACTCTCGCATACGTGTGAGATTCATCTTACAGTTAAATATGTGAAGTCGAAACATATGTGAGAGGAGTGTGGTCAGAAAGTGTTCGGTAGGATTGTACACAGTAGAATTGTTGCTATTTGAACTACCACTAAACAAATTCTGACGCAAAGCGGACGTTACCGAGTCTACGTATCAAAGTCTCGTCAACGGTCTATCCGAGCCTCCCTATATTCATGGAAACACAAATCCGAGCGAATCTGAGGCCCCAGTTCTCCAACCCACCACAAACGTGATTTCCAAGAAAAACACGGTAGCGGCTTTCTCAAGACTCTTTCAACACCCCCTCGTAAACGCGGTCCATTGGTTGCATTTTTCAGGTACTGCTTTAGATTGGATTGTTTTGAACGCGTTTCAAAATTGTTTTCAGCTTCAAATTCCCGTCGTTATCGTTTTTTCTTCGGTAAGAATTCGTGTCTAATTGTCCACATTTGCGTTTTTTTGGGTCTTTATTTTGTTCTTATCTGCACCGCATAGACAAAGTTGAATTTTCCGGGCTATTTCAGGTTTAATTTTGATCGGAAAATCTGTAATTCCTCAGATATTTTCTGGTTGTTTCTTGGTAGCGAGATTTGTTTGGATTTCCCCCAATCTGAAAGTTTGGGAGGGTGCAAGTGAAAAGATGGATCTGTTCAGTTTTCAGGATTGAAAGATGGATTCACATAAATGAGCCTATGCGGGCGTGTTTGCAATAACTATCGATATAGATTTTAAATTTTAGCTTCAGATTCTGCTGCAAATTTTAGATTTAGGATTTTAGTAGAAGTTGAGAAACGTGGTGTTGTTGTAGCTGCAAAATTATGAGAACTTCATTCCTTTTTTAGAATTTGTGTTAGCGGAATCCCAAAAGCTACCCAAACCTAGCTTTTGGATTTTGAGAATTTCATTCTTTTTTTTTTTAGCTTTTCTGAGTCTGTAGAATCCGAGAATCACTTATCTAGAATTTTTGGCAAACACTCTAAACTAATTTTGAAAAGCTAGAATCTCATAATCTGCAAAAAAAAATCTCACAAATACGCACTATAACCAACATTTGGCTTCCTTAGACTATGTTTGGTAGGTGAGAAAGGGAAGAGATAAGAGGAAAGATCGAAGAAGGAAGAGAAGTATTTGGATATGGTTGATTTCTCTTGTTAGGCTGGTAGGATAGAGCCCAAAGAAAGAGCAATGAAATTGAGTTATAGCGCCACTCCACTTTTGCGGGTGAGCACCCCCCACAGGCTACACCTGAGCTGTTGAATGTGGCGGGCACTGTGAGAACAATCTGGGTAGGGCTTACCTTTTCTACCCAGAAGAAGACCTACATTTACGGGTACCCTCGTCCTTCAGAGAGACGATTAGCGAGAGGATGTACAAGGCCTCACTGGTTGTATGATAAGGGGAGACAGTACCTTCGGATATTATTCACCGGTTTCCCACTTTTTCTCCTAATTGTCCTGTTCAGTACGAAAGAGAGCCTTTTGCAATGTTTTAAGGGCTTTCTTTCTCTATGTTAAATTTTATGTAAGTAATTAACCTATGATTTTTGGCTTTGATTTGGGGGTATGGTTTTGCAGCAAAACAGGTATAGGGGGCTGAGAGCAGCCACTTTGTGCATATTGCCAAAGGTTAGGTCTGTCTCCAATCCTCTCCCGCCCATACCCCCAATGATTGGGGACTACATGGATTTTGTTATTGTTGTTGTAATTAACCTATAATTTTTCAAGGATCTTCTTAAGGTATTATTTGAGATGCGGTTCATTGTTGTATCTCGTGACTATATAAATTGTTTGATTTTAAATGGGCTCATTAATGGTTTTTGGTGATCAGGGTTTCTTTTGGTCTAGAATAGTGATGGGAGACCATATGGTTTTGTGTGTCGACCGCCTCATTTCACCTGAATCATTCCAAACACTACAAGGGGCTGAGGTCCCAAAATCATCTGGTGGGTGTTCTTGCTGTAACATGCCCAATGCTTCCACCTCAATTGAAATGAAGGATGTAGAGGAACATGGTGGAGTTGATGAAGAAGAACCGCTTATTCAGATGGTGGAGTGCCGCATTTGCCAAGAGGAGGATAGCTTCCAAAATCTTGAGATCCCTTGTGCTTGTAATGGCAGTTTGAAGGTATCTTCTCCTTAAGTTTTTAGATCCTCATTTTGTGGGTCGCCATGTACTCTGTAATGTGTAATTTCAGTCTCACCAGGAGTTCTAACTTTTTTTAGGTTTGAATGTCAATGGCTATGTGTGAATTCTTCTATGGGCATGACCACTGAAAACTCTTCAAAAAAAGATGTTATGTTCCTCCTTTTCCTTTTGAACTCATGAGGGGTTTCAGTGGACATTATACTGCAAGAACCATTTACATCTGATTTTGGTATGTGTACAGGTTGCTAAATTGTAATAGCCTAGCTGTTTTACAAGGTTAAGGCTGGAGATGCCTACATCACATTATACTCATACTTCTTTTTCAATTTTGTACGTTGTTTTCCTGCTTTTAAAACTTGATTAATTTTAAGAATTATTCGGCACCTAATCTGCTCCATGTGGTGTACTTGTAAAATGTCTTATTTGTCAATCTTCTGTGGCACTAGGGAAATTGAACTCTGATAATAAAAAAGGAGTCCCAATTTTCACTTGATTGATAGGTCTGTTTGGGGAACTCACAAGTAGATAACCTTTTCTTGGTGATAATTTGGATATATCTGAAACTTTACAAGGAAAGTTAATGGATGATGCATGCGGTCTTGGTATTTGTTGGAGTGAGCGGAACCTTCTAAGTGGTTTCATTGACAATATCTTCCATTCAACTTATAGACCAACTCCTATGCTAATTGGTAGCATGCACATGCATCAGCATACTGGTTAGGGTACAAACACGAATGGCGACATCCACCTTCATACATGCCCTTAACCACATCAATGTTCCCTTTTATCACACTCTCTATATAGCATCTATAGGCACCTTATCATAGGCTTTTTCTAAGTCGGTGAAAACCATGTGAAGATCCTTCTTTTTCTCTGTGCATTTTTTGACTAATCTCCTTAACAAGTATATTGCTTCCGCAGTTCATCCACAAGGCATAAACTGAAACTGATTCTCCGATACTATTTCCCACAACTTAATTATATGGCTCATCAATTTAATGCCTCTATTATTATTGCAACTTTTATTATCCCCTTTATTCTTTTACATAGGTACTAGGATATACTCTTTCTTCACTCATTAGGCATCTTTCAATTTTTTTTGATGAGGAATTAAATATATTAGAAACAATGTATCAAGGGAATGCCACTGAGATACAAAAGAAGGCCACAAACAAAAAGGCCCTATACACTACCAAGAGAATGGAAAAAATCAAACCAATCTATGAATTGGTCAAGAGAAGGATTACATTCCCCCTTATCCCAACTATACAAGCTATTAACCAAAAAGCTTTTTATTCGAAATAAAGGCTTTTCCATCCCTTCAAAACATCTCATGCTTCTCTCCCACCATATTTGACATGCTTCGTTCTTTTCCCCACCCTAGCACCTCTCCACACAATTAGAAGTTCCATGATATTCCTTGAAATAGCCCATTGCAACCCAAACCAAGAAAACACCAAAGCCCAAAGCTCCCATGCTACCAAGCAGTGGATGAGGAGTGATCAACCGTCTCTGCATCCCTTTTACACGTACATCAGTTGACAAAGATGGTCAGGCATATTTCAATTTGACTGACATAGCTTTGGCCACCCCTTAATGACATTCCATTTGAACATTTTTGTTCTAACCCAAAGTTGGATTAGATACCTTCATTCTTGTTTTCATGGATTCTTAATATCAACAACAGTGGAAATGTTTAGATCTGCTCACATAGTCGACTTTAGAATTTTTTTTTTTGATATAACCAAATTGTATATCCTCAACTTGCTTTTTGTACCCGACGAGCAAGGAAGGGGCATTTTTTCCCAATGGGAGGCTTGGCATAAGATGATCCCCTCCATCCAATGCCATGTAAATTCATTCACAGTTGGCACAACCTCCTATAAACTCCTTTTGCAAGTGTCCTAAAGTTTCAAATGTTTGTTTATGTTGTCTTTGAGTATGTTTATCTTAGATCAACGGCTAATAACTTTGCATTGTCCAGTTTGCACACAGGAAGTGTGTCCAGCGATGGTGCGATGAGAAAGGAGATATAACTTGTGAGATCTGTCACCAGGTATTGCTATCTTCATGTCCTCTTTATTACTTGTTTATTGTGCTGCAGTGGATTTAATTCTGTTAATATGACTAGTAAATGACAGTTTGTATACATTCAAAACTATTTTTCTTCGGTGGTTGAAAAACTAGCGTGGTAATAAACTTGTCAGGGCCATTCATAAGCTGACTGTGGTATGATGGGCAATGACAAAAGTTTTTCAGTAAAAACACAAGTAAAAATCTGTTGACAAACCCTTATAGCATCTACGAAAAATCGTTGCCCATGTAAGTGTATGCATGCTTGAAACCGTTGAAGTTGGTTAGGAAGCATGAATCCCTCGTTTTGATTCCTTTTTCTTCTTTCCCCGTTTTTTGATTGCTTTGCAATTATGTCAATCATTTCCCCTACCATTTTGCAAGAAAAGAAAAGGAAGTGCTTCAGCTTGGTTCTATTGGTAAATCACACACTTTGTCTTCACTAATTTGTTTCTTTTAGATAACTGCTTCAGGTTGTTTCTTTTAGTGAATTGCACACATTGTCTTCACTAATTTGTCTCCTTTAGAAAATTCTCTGTTTTAATATAAGGAATACAGTCATGCTTTGTAACATATGTTGAGTCAATGCAACTTGTAAGATGTGGTGTTTTTCTGTAGTTTCTGATTATGTTTGTCTGACATACAGCCATACCAACCTGGTTATACTGCCCCTCCACCTGTTCCTTGTTCAGAAGATATTACCATTGATATCAGGTAAGTTTAAGCTCATACTGTTGTGGATTTACTGTTGTGTGTTATTATTATTGAAGATATGCACCGTCTTTGAAAGCCAGTCAATTGTGAATGCAGTTGTGTTTAAGAAACTATTCTTGGTTGAGAAACAATAAGTTTGGTGGCTGATTAATAACTTTCTATGAGAATGCTTAGTGCTGTAGAAGAAGCAAGAAACCATCAATTAGGAGGTTGACCATGTTCACATTGATGAAAACGGAAAGTAACACATATTCACACAGACCGCACCAGGTTCAGTATAATTGGAAATGTTCTCTGTGTGCCGGGGATCACCATTTGAATTTTTTGTCTGTGTGAGAGCACAATATTTCTCTCATGTTTGCCCTTCCACTTCCTGTGGTCCAGTCAAATCACTCCTTGTTGGTGCACTCACTGGTCCTTGATACCTGTTCGGCTGTCCCTATACTATTTTAGATAACTCTGTCTAACCTACTTGCAATTTGTGTCACGTCTAGCTTCTCTTGATGCTGTATATTTAGGTTATTTTGTTTTCCTTTTCTATGCTGCATATATCTTGCACGCAGATATTTCTTGACATATTTCTTGACAATCTGAACTTTTTTTACCATAAGGCATGTATGCTTTTTTTACTCTCTTTACTTTGTCCCTCCATTCTATATTGGTTTGAGATCGGCTAAGTTGTCTTGACTAATGGGTCAAATCGATTGTTTACTATTGTTAGTTCTCTGCAGAAATGTCGGAACTTTGACTAATCACCCGTTTCCATGTTTGATGCCTTTATTTCCTCACAGTGGGGTTTGGACAATCTCGGGTAGTCCTTTGGACTTGCATGACCCACGACTCTTGGCTATGGCAACAGCAGAACGACATCTTCTAGCAACTGAATACGATGACTATGATGCCAATGCAAGTGGATCTGCATTTTACCGTTTTGCCGCTCTGATTGTAAGCTCTTATTTCGCATTTATCATTTGTATCATGCAAAAATGGCCATGAAGGGGTTCATTATTAATTGGCCAGTAGGAAGGAATGCTATAGGTGCAGCTATTCAGTGTCTTCTCCTACATGTGTTTTGTACTTTTGTTTCAAATTATGTTTGTTTACTGGCAGTTAATGGCTCTTCTACTCTTGAGGCATTCTCTAACCATCAGCAATGGTGAGGAGGATGATGATGCTTCCACCTTTTTCTCTGTAAGTGGAGTTTCTAGTATGTTTGGCCCTACCATATGTTTTCTGTGGTTGCACTAATATGTAGAGTTGTTCACTCTGTACAGCTGTTAGTGCTGCGGGCTGCTGGTTTTCTTCTCCCATGCTACATTATCATCTGGGCTATCGGTATATGGCAGCGTCGCAAGCAGAGACAGGTTAGTGGAGAAACTTCTGAAAACATTTTGATAAGATCATTAGGGGTGGTTACAGGAACAACTAAATGCTTCTCTTCATGTTGGAAAATGAAACTGGAGACACGTTGCATAGAAGGGTACACGTGTTTGATTTCCAATGTACTGATAGGCAGTTGACCATACGTGGTAGTAAAACAGTTGTTGCTTGCATAACTAATCGAATTTACAACCAGTAACGATTTTGCTGGCCATTGATGAATCGTTGGAATTTAGACCAGTGGCGGTTGTGTTTGTTATTTGAGTTCTGAAATGTTTGGTTATGTGTATTGTGTGTAGTGTATACATGCTAGAGATGCCCACATGCATTTGCAGTAGGTTCATTTGGTGCATGGAGTGGGGCTTTGGAAGGGTATAAGAAAAGGGTGAGTTTTCTAGGTACACTAGAATGAAGGTAAGGAAGGGGACGAGGGTGAAATTTTGGGAGCATGTTTTGTGTGGGATGAGAGGTTGATTGATGTTCATCCTTGTATTTTGCAATGGGCGGATTATCTTAAGATGGATGGGGGAGGTGCAGGATTGGGAGTTGGACGAGTTGGTGGCCCTTTTTGGCAAGTTATATGACATGTGGGGCTTGGGGGTGGGGGAGATTCCTTGAGGTGAATTCTGGTGGCAAATGGGTCCTTTCAGATGAAATATTTTTGCCAAGTCTTGGTTGGAGGTACTAATATATACTTTTCATGTAAAGCCATTGGATGCACTCATGCTCCAACCAAGGTTCCTTTCTTCGCATGGTGTGTCGCTAAAGATAAGATTCTTGAATTTTCACTTGTCATAGATAATTTTATTTGGCGTAGGAAGTTTATTGGTAATCGATAATGTTTGTGCTTGAGAGATGGGGATTAGTGGGCTCTTGCTTATTCACTGTCTGGTTGCGAGGGAGCTGCAGGCTACAGTTGTTGTATGGTGGGACATGTGGGTTTTTGGTGGTAGAATAAATTCATGTATGATTCGGGGCTAGAGTGGGTAGAAGACAGAAGCATTGGATTTTGATCCCATTTTACTTGATGTGGCTTTTTTGGAGAGAGGAATATGAGATATTTTGGTTGAGTGGATTTGCCTATGTTTAGGCTTAAGAGTTGTTTCCCTTTCTAGTTAGCATAGTTGTGAGTCGAGGGAATGGAATCCAACTCTTGACTCTTGACCAATTTCACAATATGATAGATTTTTTTGGAGTTCAAAGTGGTGTACAAGTACAGGGGGGTTTCCTTTCATTGGTTTTAGGCTTTTGAATGTGCGTTGTCTTTCGTCCTTGGTCATTCTTTTGTTTGTTGGTGGCATCCCTTAATGCCTTTTCTATGAAATTTATAGACTATCATAGATATGTGTGTGTATATATATATACACACACTTAAATTTAATATATATATATATATATATATATATATTAATTTAAGCTCATGGGGAACCAAAGTGGTTCTTGAGTCGTAAGCTTCACAAATGAAATGTTACAATTTTCTAATAAGCTTGGTATCTACGAATTTGCAAAACCTAATTATGCTGTTGCTACACAAAAGACTCACGCTTGGTTGAAGTGGATGCTGTAAGCTGTACACTGTGAGGGAACTTATACGGACTCACCACTGGCGTGCTAGAAGTCTTATCATTTCAAAGAAAAGAGAAACATCTCTATGGAAAAGCTATTGACTGAATAGTTGTGGGTGGAGAGATGGTGTCCGTATGCTATGGCATGGTGCAATTTGTAGATACCAATTTGGCCACCTATCTCCGCGATCATGAAATGACAAATTATTATCTATGACCAATAACATTAAAAAGCATATTTTTCGGCTTTTACTTGGTTTATCTCTTATCTTGAACTTTGCTTACAACGATATGGTGGTCTTTTACTCTTCTTCCAGTATTGTTAGCTACACCCATCTTAGTTTGGTGGTGCCTATTTACCCAAACCCCAACGATAATTGCAAACATTATGTTAATTTTCATCATTAAAGTATAAATGAAACAGATATCATTTGTCATACTTGTCCTGGTTTTTCTCTTGGTATCCAGTCATATCATGGGTTTGAAATCACAGTATGAGGACAAACCTGTATATGTAAGTAAGTGTCTAACAAGCAACAAGCTGATACAGACGCTGGAGGAAGAGACATCGTATCCGATTTGACTCTGGATTTATCCACTCTACCTCGATCATTTGTTTACTCCGTGTATTTTGGTAAATCAGGAAGCAGAAGCAGCAGCTGCAGCAGAAGTTGCCTTCGTGATACAGGGAGTGCAACGCAGGGGTTTGGAGTTTGCAATACCAGTGGGACTTGCACCACCACTAGGACCTCGAATGAATCCCCTTCAAGAGCCAGTTCAGTAATGTGGTGTCCTCTCCAACTCTGTTAATAAACGACTGCTGAAGCATATAGCTACAGCTTGGAAATTGAGTGTATCCGTGTTACTCAATACACTGGCAGCGAGACACAAAATTTTAGAACATATATCTGACTGTTGACTTGTATCTTAGCTCGGCTACTCCCGAAAAAGCTGAGTTATCTTATCTTGGTTTCATTTGAACTATATTGATGTACATAACAACACATTCGGAATCAGCGCAGCATCTATTCCTGCTTGAGAAATAACGTTTTCTTCATTTGGGTGTTATTTCACGTGTGACAGCAAAGTAGGTTCGATCTTATAAACTGTTATCATACCAATTCACGATATGGGTTACTTCGTACTTTAAAAAGCAGCAGAATAGCCCGATCGAAGAGAAAAAAAAAGCAGCAGCAGCAACAGAATGCTAATTGAAAATGCTACTCTTTCTTGTGATTAGCTTTGCATCCGTTGCTTTATGTCTGATCTGGTTAACCTTTCTTTCTTGATGCTGTTCTGCTCGTGAGTTTCCGGTGACCCGTCAATTGTCTTCTTTTAGTTATCTCGTATTATCCGATTCCATTAGAATCACCGTTCTGTTACATTAAGCTTGAATCCACTTTTATGTGCGGTTGGTATCTTGTCAGCTACACTTTTTCGTTCTTTTGTTGAGCATCTTTTTTTAAACGAGAGGCTAAGTTGTAGGTTGAATTTTTCAGAAAAACAGTATCAGGAGAGTTCAATGTTCTTTGAAACTCTCACGATGCATTTCTTTTGTTACTATTTTCAGGTCAATAAATCAGGAGTAATTAGTAAGACCGCCTTCAGAATAAATTAGAGCCACACAATAGCGCTAAGTTAGTCTACAAGGATTTCAAAGGCGACATCTAGTGTTCATAGCCTTGAGCACAAACGCCCACGACGGGGCTCAAACCCTGATCTCCCCCGAGGGAGGATCAAGAAATACCATTGGGCTACAAGCCCTTGGCAAACCGCATGCCATCTAGAGTTTTTTTTTTTGGTGATCCGGCTTCTAGAGTTTGATTGGTCTTGATTTAGCTTTCTTCGTTATTGATCATTTTTCTTCATCCTTTGTGAACCGTTCTCTAGTATTTTGTCTAAATTTTATTTTTGCAACTCTTCTCGACCAAATAAACCGAAACAATTAATATAAACTAAATTTGAATTTATGTACAAAGGACAAAAATTAAGCAAAAACGATGGGTTCTTTTGTGTTTTTCCTGTCAACACCGAACGAAAAGTAAATGAATTTTGGGCAAAAATAAAATTTTTTACAAAAAAAATCATTTCACTTTTTTTAGTCGAAACTCGGGGTATAATGGAGTTGTCAAACATTTGATTCCCTTCTCTCCCCTCTATTGGAATTTTTTTTTAACATCTTCGGAATTTTTTTGCCCACTTTGGATTTTCAATCCGAGTGGGAAAAACCTTCATCCCATCTAATTTTTTGGTAATTTATCTCACAATTTCAAAATAAAAAAAATGAGATTTAGATCACAATCAGGGTCAGCATCACATGGGGTGGGTGGGACACATTTTTTGCATATTTTTTATAAAAATAAACAAGATTATCGTAGCATCTTCTTTTTCTACCACTCTACCTTAGGCTACACAAAAAATGTGATGCCATGTTGGATGTTATCTCCCTTTCATTAGTAGGCCAGCTACCATGGAATTAGGACTGGCTCTAAGATTCTCGGGGCCTACGAAAAAAGTGTGAGGAAAAAAAAAAAACTCATAAGGAAAAGAGAGGCCCCCTAGGACTTAAACTTTGTGTCTATTGGATAGAAAAATGACTCCCTCCGTCTCTTATTTATAGTCCGGTATTCTATTTTGAGATGTCTCTTAATAAATGTCCATTTTGTAAAGTTAATGGGTAAAAGTTGGTGAATTGTCTATTTTGTCCCTAAAAGTAGATTCCATTTTAAAAAGTAAGTGAGTAAAAGTGTAATGATGATGGGTAAATAGGGAAAGTGGAGAAAAAAGTTGATGTGAAAGGTATAATGATGATGCCTTTTTAATAAGTTGAAGTTACGAAGCAGGACACTTAAAAAGGGACGGAGGGAGTAAGTTTTTCCATCGGATTAGCTATGCCATTTGTTATGTAAGTGCTATATTGAACATATATTACACACATATGTTGTTATTTTTATCTGAAACCCTAATTTTGAGCCAAAGTTCGAAGCTTAAGTCGGCGACCTCGTTCGGCTTAGCTAAAAGCCCGCCCTGCTTGGAACCTCTGCGTAATGACATACTCTCCTGCCCTTGCCTTTATTTCCATTATCTCTATTTCTTAGTATGTTTTAGAGATCGAGTTTATTAACAACTTTAATGTTTGTATTTCTTGAAAACAAAAACACTCGTGCCTGTCGTACTTATTTATTTTTCGGAGAAAATAATTCTTGCGAATTTGGGACATGTTTTTTTTATTTTTATTTTTTTAATTCTAAAATGGGTCATCTAGCTTCTAAACAATTCTCATGGTTAAAGCAAGGTCCATTCATCATTCCATAGGGATGAGAATCACGTGTACAAAACCTTAATTTATTTGCAGCTAGACTTTATTATAAAGTCTAGTCTACGTTTAAGTTTTTTATTGTATATTAAAAAATAGTTTGATTACGGCAAGAAAACATGATTGGATGTGTGTGGGGCAACTGCATTTAATATAAATACTGAATAATTCTAAAAAGAATAAATGAAGTACTATGTGTTTTCTTGGATACTAAAGTTCTCATGTCACGTGGGTAGACAAGAAAATGGAGTCATCGTACCAAATAAATTAATGATATGGTCTGTGTAATTCCTGATAATTTTTTAAGAACAAAACTGTAATGGCGGCTCAAATTGTGTTTTTTTTTTTTTTTACCAAAACAATAACAGGTGATATTATAGATTCAAGAAATAATTTGACACAAGAAAAAACTCTATCCCTAAACAAGAGATCAAGAAACCAAACCAGAGTTTAGTTTGGTCAATACAACACTTTCACGTAACAAAATACAACCGCACAAACTTTAAAAAAAAAATCGCACCAATTAAAATATCTCAATTAGTTCTTTTAATTGACATAAAAGAAATTTGAAAAAATTATGCACCTAAGTGCTTTAATTTTTTTTCCCAATTAGTAGCCAAAATATTTTTTTGTTGTAATGGATTCAAATGGGATGGAGAGAAAATAAAGAACACCTCGTGATCATTAATAGTTTGGGTTTGAATTGAAGAAGGAAGAAAAATTCAGCACTTCAAACATGCACGGAATTCGGGGATGGTGTTGTGCAGTGGTGTGCGCAGCACCATATTGTGCACCTTCGGGCCGTTGAATCGTGCATTTGATGGCTCAAATCTCATCTCGACAATGAACGGTTTTCAACTACAAGCTACAGAATTGGGTATTTTGAAGTTAGAATTAATTTTTGTCTATGTATTTAAATGATTAATCAAGATTTTATTTCGATACAAATTTCTGCACCGAAATTTCTATTGCAACACCATTATCTCCCTTACATTTTATTTCTGCACCGAAATTTTATGTCTAGCTTCAATTATGGAGCCAAAACTGCTAGACAAGAACAGATAAGGGATATCGATATTCCACAACCATGAAGGGAACAGATAGGAAGTATTATCATTATTTTATATACCATCTGCTCTATATCGTTTGCATAGATTTAAATATCGGTCACTACGTAGTGGTTTTTCGGTCAATAACTCAATATCACTACATTTCGGTATATTACTGTTACCCAAAATTCACATCCATACCGACCGATTCGCAAGACACATTGCTTTAGGTCCGTTCAGGACCACTACGGCCGCTACAAGTACTCAGGCATCAATTTTTTCTTCTTAAAAAATTCAAGATCGCTACACCTGATTCCCGCTACGTCTATAATTTGATACCTCCGTTATCCAATCCGCTACCGCTATTTAAAACCTTAATCCTTTGAGCCTCGTGTTTGTAATACACATGACATTATTACAGGTTCATATCGATTGGTCAAACATGTTGCTCAACTAATTATAAAAACTTGTTTTCTTATTATTCCGTATCAATGCCAATTTCACCTTTCACTCGTGGTGCTCCAACATTAAACTTGTGTTTTACATGTCTCTTGACCATGAAGAATTATTAATTTTTAGCCACGACGACTCCTGGCCACAATGTTTTGAACTCGTGATTACTATGCACAATTCTCTTGTGTTTTACATACCTCTTAGCCGCATAGAATTACTTCTGGCCGCAACTAAGTACTATTGGCAACAACTAATCCGCAATGTTTAGGTCGTGTGATTACTATGCACAATTCTCTTGTGTTTTACATGCCTCTTGGCCGCGAAAAATACTCATGGCCGCAACGAATTACTCATGGCCGCATCGAATTACTCATGGCCGCAATACTATGCACGATTCTTTTGTGTTTTACATGCCTCTTGGCTACGAAGAATTACTTTTGGCCTCAACAAATTACTCTTGGCCGCATCAAATTACTATTGGACGCAACAAATTACTCTTGGCCGCATCGAATTATGCGGCCAAGAGTAATTTGTTGCGGCCAAGAGTAATTCGATGCGGCTAAGAATAATTCATAGTGGCTACAAGTAATTAGTTGCGGCCAATAGTAATTATGTGCAGCTATGAGTAATTCTCCGGGGCCAAGAAGCTCGTAAAACACAAGAGAATCGTGCATAGTAATCACGCATTCAATATTTCGCGGCGATAAGTAATTCGTTGCGGCCAAGAGTAATTATTTGTGGGCAGGAATAATTTCTTCGTGGCCAAAAGTAATTTATACTAAATAAAAATATATACTAGCCAAAATTGATAGCATGCGGGTGGAAATCGAACTCTGAACCAAAAACATCTTGTGTCCAACTCCAAATACTGCAAATTTAACCACCTTTCAGGATGCAAATATTATGCTGTCCGACTTATTATGATATCTCAAGTTTCAACTGCCATTAGTTATGAATAGACTCTGAATTAGTTAGATGCTAATACTCTACTCTACTCTACTCTATTCGATCAAAAAACTCACTATGAACTCTTACGGGACGAGTTTATACGAAGATTTGCTCCACTTTTTAATTGGGCTCTCCGCAAATTAGCAGTGGGATTGAGCCCCCCAGGATTGGTCGGTCGAGGTGCGCGAAAGTTGGTTTGGACACTTGGGTTGTCAAAAAAAATCCTAATTTTTTCCCAGATGCCCATACGTCTTTTATAAGCCTTCAAATTAATCTCTTCGAACTACGACAAAAATGGTTTGTATGAGGGAAATTGTTACAAACAGTAGTTTCCAGTAAATAATTGATTGGTTCAAATTCAACAATATATGTTGGGTTTCATGAAAAATGACATTAATTAATCATCACGTGCACAAAAGCTAACCAATGACAAAAGAAGCGAGATTAAAATACCACTTCAAATTTACTTAATTTCCTTAATTACAAATCCATTTTGTTTGACAAGGCCAATCATTTGCGCAGCCCACTATAAATCTATACAACAACAATCTCAAACATAAAACCGAGGGGGGAAAAAAAAAACTATAGCCAGACTTTCACATGTAAATTTAGCAAGTATACTAGCCAATTCGATCGATCTCGACACGATTACGATGCTAGAAATTAATCAGAAGAGTCACAAACTACCTCAGTTTCCACCTCTCTTCTGTGGAAATTCCGATGGCAACCACAAGCGGCACATATTAGCGCCCCTGTTGTCCCCTCCTCCCCACTCGCCATGAACTCCCTGCACCCATCCACCGCATGCCCTCCAATGCTGGCGGCGTGATTTTTCTGACACTCTACGTATCGAACGGTCTGAACAGCCGGAGCGCTGACGGTGCTTTTGCGGTCAGGTCCATTTCTTCTCACTACCACCTGGTGGTTCTTCATAATATTCTAACCCTAAAATTCTCCTTAGCTAGGAACAAGAAGATGGTATCAAGTGTGGTGTGGAAAGATGGAAGAAGAAGAAGGGGGGTTTTGAGTAGGTTGACAACAAAACCTACCCCTAGAATGTATATTTATACTAGTGAGTGACTAATGAACTACCACAAGAGAGAATTGCCATATGTGGTATTATTTTAATCATTTTCCCTCTCTTTTTAGGTTTACTTTAGTGCAGGAGTTCTTTGAGGGCCACTCACGCCCACTTTAGTCTCCCACTTAATTTGTAATTTAGTAACATCACACACAATGATTTCTTTTTTTATCATTCTCCCTTGTGGCCGAGAAATTTTTGGGTGCCAAGCGCATATCACTTGGCGGTATTCATTGGTGATCTTGGTCATCCAAACATGTTTTGGATGGCCAAGATTTATTCCCTCTTTTCTCTCCCCTCACCTGATTCCTTTCTCTCCTTTTTTCTCTCTTTGAAATTCAGACCGTCTAATACACGTTTGGACGGCTGAAATCGCCGATGGAATACCACTATGTGGTACCCACCCGACACCCAAAAACTTCTTGTAGCATGTTGTAATGCTTTTCAAGTAAATAAAATACTTATTCTATTAAAAAAAAAGAGCATTGTAGGAGGGTGGTATTAATATATCCCTCCAATTTTGCCCGAAAGCGAAAACAAGAGAGAAGAGCTAAAACAAGCAGATTTCTGTGGGCTGTTTTTTATTTTTTGGTCAAAGGCAAATAATCCTGTCGGCTGTTTGCTCGATCCATAGAGAGTGGAATTTTGAAAAAATTGCCAATGCAAAGAAAAAAGTAATGAGGATAGTATGGTCATTACAATAAGATTCGTGTCACCTTACGTGGTACTAGCTAGTTCCTCTTCAAAGTAACAATGGGCAAAGTATGACCATACATGTGGGTCTCGTAGCCCCCCATGAATTCCCTCATACAACATATACGAATGGTTGTTTTTTGAAAAATCAAAGTAAAAAAAAAAACCCTTGTAAATTTTCACAAATGAACCCTTTTAAATTACGAGCAAAGAGAATGAGAGGAACTGTGCAAAATTATCTCCTTAAAAGGTTGAGACTCCAAATAGAACGATCAATATGGGACATATATATTATCAAAAATATATATAGTGTCCTATTTATTTTTATTTTTTGAATTTGTAGTGATTGATTATACAACATATAATTTGTAGTGTGACATGATCATGTCCCCACTGCACTATACTCAATGAGTTCTACATAACAAGCGGGAAGTTTGACCAGATTCATTCATAGTTTCATACCAATACGCGAGAGTATATATATATTGTAATAGAATTTGAATGGAATAAATACAACATATGATTAAAAAAAAATTTAAGAATAGATTTAGAACTTCGACGTTGAATGTTATGTACCGAAAAAGTGCCTCCAGTACGAAGAGAATTTTGTACAATCCTACGACCGAAACTGCGCAGAAACAGAGGTACGGACACTTCTCATGGTGTCTAAACACTTGACTACCATTCCACCTGCGCGCGTTCCTCTTGGCATTAATCTCGTTATTCTCGTGGGTGCAGAGTGACTAGGCCGAGCATCATGATTCTGCAGACGTGTCGTGCTTTTATCGGTTGACGTTAAGGTTAGGAGGAGACAGAGAGAAGAACCCAAGCGATGGCCCTCATCCATACATAAGCCATGGGAAAACACCAGAATTGTCGTTGGAAATGATCGCCCAACGGCCTTGCAAGACTTTGGACCACAATCGGCCAGGTGTTTTGCAATTTACGTATACTTCAACTAATTATGGCGACCGATTACGCTGTTTATTATCAACGGGCCTCAATTAAAATTGCAGTAAAATTTCGTATGGACTGTTCGTAAAGAAATTAATAGCACTTCACAGCTTTTAAACTTGAGACCTTGAAAAGGAAAAAACTCCTAAATCTCAAGACTAAGACCAGATGTGGGCCCATATGATTAGTCGATGTGTGCGTAAACTGACCCGGACACCTGAGTTATTAGAAAGAAAGCAAACACAAAATATCATTTCTAGCATTAAATTTGTACACCGGTAGGTTGATTTGTTGTGGATTGACTCATTCCATTGGCTCTGCTTATTCTGTAGGTAGGGTCCGAAATGATACTTACAGATTAAGGGAAATGACGGCTAATAATGTGTTTCAATAATTAATATCCGTCAAGAACATTTTCAGCATTAATAAATGGTCTCAGCATATTCTTGGCGGATGTTAATTATTAAAACACGTCATGGGCAGTCATTTTCCCACAAATTTAAAGACAGGTTTCTGCAACCTTTTTCTTTGACTTTAGAACACACAATGAAGTGTGGACAAGGGCAGCAGGCACGAAAATAGGCACGGCACAAATTTGACAAGAATCGTGAATAGAATTGCGAATCGAATCGTGAATTAACCGTGCAACTATAATTTCTAGAACTGATAACTTATACTACAAAAAACAATACATCGTACTTGTTCAAAAAAATGATAGGGCAAGAATTTTCTCCAGCTCGAGTTGGAGAATCTCCATTCGCCTTGACCCTAGCTTGTAGTACTTGAGCTCTCTTCAGGCTTTAAGTATTAAGGGTTAGCTTAGTGGACAATGACTCTTACGTCTCATTGAAAGATCAAAAATTCAAATCTTTCCGTCTGCGTGGAGCCATCTACCCATTTCCCAATTCCCTAGCCTCCTTGTCCTACCTATGAGAAGATAAACTAATTAACCTACTCTGTTTTTTCAATCGCATCAAATTCAGCGCTGTGACAATACATCCACTAAATAAAGCAAAAACAATACATGTTGGATGCTGTCTCCGGTATTCAAAATTGGAAAATCCAATATTCCAACTTTTTGTCCCATTTCATTTCATTTCATTTCATTGCATGGTTAATGGTGCATATATATTTAGTTAGTCAAGAGCTCCATGAGTAATGGATGCACACCATTTCCAAACAAAAAAAACGAAGTGACAAAGTAAGCATACTGATCCATATGCAATCATCTCAATAGATCGAAACAAGTGCACGGGTTGATTTGGCCAACAAATTAGTTAACTGGAAGAGGGGAGCTGGTATTTGTGAATGAGTTGGGGACATGATAAAAGGTGTGATGAGGGGAGGTATTTGGAAGCTGGCTCGGATACCCGCCAATATTTATATATTTATACAATGTGATGTGATCAGAATATTGATTTGGTTACTTCTGCGGATCCATCTCGTGAGATGGATTCGATCTCCTTTCGTCTCTAGATCACCAACACCTGTAAAAGCAGCACTCAGTCAGTTAGCGCCTAACTGCTTATTCAAAAGATGTCATGCATGACGCACCAAATGCCACATACATAGTCGGACTCTATGTGGCCAAGCCAAGCAACTTGGTGCCCATGCAGATCCTAACTGGCTGCAGAGAGGCACTTCAAGCCAGACCAATACCAGTTTGGCCCAATGCACGTCTTTTGGCACCCGCCATATTCCAGGGCTAGGCTTAAATCATCTCTTGAGGTTTTGAGTTGAATTAGCAAACTCAAAATTACATTTTTAGCCAACAAGAACATCATCATTTTGATAGTATATTCCAGCAATGGTGTTTCAATTAAGGGTGTGCCAAGCCATTTTTCAACACAAAAACAGCCTAGCTAGGAGGATATAGTTCTATTTCCCCATATCAAATAATGTTATGTGAGTAACCAAAACAGGTTGAAGCAAACCAATGAAACACTCAACATAGAAAAATCACTGATTGGAGAGTAGGATTTAGGGAAGATGAGACATTTAATTTGTTTCTCACCAACCTTACCAAATTGTGTGGCCTAGGAAAAATATCTATACAGCCAAGGAAAAAGAGCCCTGGGGTAGGATCTTTTGTCTCCAAATCATTTTTTATTTTTTTTTGCCATTTTTCAGTTCAGTTTCTTTGTCCATTTGTTTGACTTGTTGAGTAAGGGAAATCTGACTTGTTCAGCAGGGGAAACCCATATAGTTTGATTGATGCGACATTTGCCAACTAGAAAAGATTTTTTTGGTATAGAGATTAAAGACCAAGACTTACCAAATTAAGCTTTTCACGTGCGTTAGCTCTTAATTTGTTATCCTTTGTTTTCCATTTTCTATACAGAAAAAATGCTAAAAGGCTCTCAAGTGTTAAAAAGAACATTTGCGAATACGAGGCTGGATCACAATAAAAAAAAAAATGAGACTGTAATGTGGCGTTTTTGACAGCACATTTTATACTTTATATGTCGATTGGTGCGAGGCTACCCCTTTGTCGTATTGTTTGACGAGGCACAAGTGTGACAGGGCAGTTAACCATTGGTTGCCCGCCCGAATGGGTCATAGGTGTACGTACGTACGGTGCCTATATATAAATAGGCCATGCATGTTGCAACAATCTAGTTACTATAAGAGGGCACGTTGAATCCGGACTTTGGTGTATCTTGAAGGAAGATTTATTATATTAATCCGGTAGCGAATGTTGTCCTTAAAAAATAGTGACTCAATAAGGCGTCTCAAATTGACTTTTTGTTCTAAAGTGATTGAAAGAGAATATAGACAATGAGCATCTGCCCTTAATTGCATATATCGGGTGGTGGAAGGCCAAAAGGCCCATCAATCAAATCCTCTACCAGCACTGAACCTCCTCCGTCCTTTAGCCTTGCATTTTAAGATTATTTTGGTTATTTGATAACTTCGGTGTCCAGATTAATTTTCGCACAACTTAATTAATTTTAGGAGTTTTAATCTTACCGCTCATTTATGGGAAGGCCAATTACTATAAATGGAGCAAAGTCCCGTGTGGTCTGGTCTCAAAGAAAAAGATAGCACCCAATTAAAGCAAGAGGAAAGCACCGAACTTAAGATCTTAGAATGTAGCAAACCCCTGGGTAGGGTCTCCAATAAATTTTCTCTATCTATCTATCTTTATTCATTACTCTCAAAACACAAACCGAACAGGACCGAGATTCTTTTGATTTAGCTACCGATTTTGGGCTATGCCCCATTCAAAAGAAATCCTAACCCTTTTGCTCTTCCACACTGAGAGGACCACATACCCACCCCCACCAGTCACATTTTCTTCGTTGTTATAATTTCAATTGGGTGGGCCCAATTAAGGTCATTTAAGAACAATTACTAAGTGCTTTGAGAATACTCTAATACTAGAGAGACAGATTGAAGCATGTCTCAGAAGTACTGAATAATCTCTCTAATTACAAGGTAATCTTTATTTCTTCTTCTTCTTCTTCTTCTTCTTCTTCTTCTTTTTTGTCACAGTTTATACATCAGTAGGGGAGTTAAGGGATTAGTAAGTTAATTCACAAGAGGTTTATAGGCTATTCATAACTTTTATTTTCAGCATTAATAAATGTTCTTAGCATGTTCTTAACGGGTATTAATTATCAAAATATGTCATTGGCCTGTCATTTTCCTTAAGTCTTGACTACACAATAACTCCCTGTTGGGCCTGGGAGTGCTTTCTTCCGTGAAGGGAAAAAATAATTATTGGGCCTACGATGAGCCAATTCCGTTCCTAAATGATAGCCTACTACGAAAAGATGTACATTTTCCAGATAAAAATAATGTACTTCCAGGCATAACATTTTAAATTTATCGCCACTAAATTAAAGAACTAACTGAGATCTTCAATTCAATTTCAACAAAATTTAAAAATTATACACGGAAGTGCTTATTTTTTGATATGAAGATTTTCTTGTAGTACTATTGGACTGTCGTTTAGGAACGGAGGGATCGAGTTATTGTTTTTCTATTTCGAAACACAACAGTAGTTTAAAAATAGCACGGCGTTATTTCATGCGCCATATAAAATTTTGCTAAAATTTGTTTATGTATTCTTAAGTGAAACGGGTTTTCCTTTGAAAAGAAAAAAAAATGAAACGGGTTTGGGCTTAGACTTTACTGCTCAATTGTTGAACGTGGCCCAGCTTGAAACTGTAAGTGCTACTAGTGGAACTGGGCTAACCCAAACGGCCCAGCCCACCAGACCCATTGCCACCCTTGATATTACACAATTTTCACGAAATCATTTGAAAAATGACAGTCCAGAACTGATAATTAATATCAGTCAAGAATATTTTTAGCATTAACAAATGTTCTCAATGTATTCTTGGTGGGTCTTAATTATCGAAACACATCATTGGCCATCATTTTCCCAAATCATTTCAATTTATATCGTTAAAGGGTTTTTTTTTTGTCAATCAATAGGATGGGATAGGGGAATGGGTGTTGTAATTCGTAACGATAAGAGTCGAACTCATGCATTTTACCTGGTATGAGAGTGCCACAACCACTAGGCCAATCCCTTGGTCTTGTTAAGGTATATTTCAAAAAGATGTTTTTGTTCAAATTTTATATCTTTATAATACTCAATATAAACTTAACATAATCACGATACGTAATTTTTTTACATTATCCATTTATTACTCCCTCCATTCTGAATTGCTCGACCTTGTTGGATAACCGTGCGTTTTGCGCACACACAAAAAAGTATTATAGCATGAATTTAATTTAACCATCTTGACTTGAAGGTAGACCAACCATTTTTAACTTCACAAAACCCAATGAAACACGCGCGTTATAGGAAAAATGAATAAATCAACTATCTTGTCGATTGAAGATAGATTTTTTTTTTTTACCAATTATTCAATGCCCTTGGAATACGGCCGGTCACGTGGTGCCCATACACTTTCTGTTGGACCCCGCAACAATATGTGGTGAAGAAGACGCTGGAACACCAAGTAGCCGTGGCATAGAATAATTTTTCCAACTTTACGTAATAATAATCCAAGAATAGACATGATTTAAGTAAGTGAAAGCTAATTGATGCTCACTGGCGGCATATGGTGAGAGAGGGACCTTATTAAATTAATTCCGCATTTGTAATGTATGATTGCTCCAAACTTCAAGTTTTTTTTCTTTCTATTATTTAATTTGACATGAAATGAGGAGATTATTCAGTGCTCTTGCATGTATTATTCACTTCCTTCACAGAATAGATACTACATTGAATCATATATATATATATATACACACACACACCATTTCCCACGTCTACCGTGCGAAGCAAATTAATGTGCGGGCCACCTTGCTCGTGTAGGGGCTGAACAGGAGGAAAACCTAGTTGTAATTGCTGATACTCCCATTTCAATTAGGGAGTTAGGGTCTGTCTAGGTACTAGCTAGACAGATTCTAGAGTACTTAGAGCATCCACAGTGGAATAAGCAAAAGTGAATAATTAAAACATGCCACATTAGATTTTGATTATCCATTTAGAGGTTGCTAAAGTTAGCAATGTCAAATCTCACATTGGTTAGTTTTTGTTCATAATCAAAACCAATAGGACCATTGTTTCCTTCCATGAGTTTTCTCCAAAAATTTCCCCTTCATTTCACGTAAATTTTTTGAAAAACTAGTTTATATTAAAAACAGTTTTTATAAAAAAATATTTGTTCTTGAAAAAAAAAGTTAATTAAACGGTTTTTGGAAGAAAAAAACAGTTTAAGTTAAAAACAGTTGGATAAAAAAATAGTTAATGAAAAAAATGTGTAAAAAAACAGCTTTGTGTAAATAAATTTTTTTTAAAAAATAGTTTTAAAAAATTTGAACAGTTTTTATTAAAAAAATTTTTAAAAAAAGAGTTCATATAAAGACGGGTTTTTTTTAGAAAAAGTTTTTGAAAAGAATAGTAAGAATGGTTTTTTATAATTATTTTTTGAAAACATTGTTGAGAGAGAGAGAAAAGATTTTTGTATAATGATGGGTGTACTTGATTGAGAAAATATGGGGATCACTAAATTTGATTATTGGCTAAAAGTTGCTAGTTTTGATTATTCAAAGGCCAAAATTTGATGAGTTGCTAAGATGTTGTTAAGTTTGGTTATTCCAATATGAGCACTTTTTTGAACAAATATTGCTGACCTTTAGTAATTTTTTGTTTTGCTTATTCCACTGTGGATGCTCTAAGGCTGTGCTTGGCCTTCTTGTTTATGTAGTTTCTCTTAATTTGTAGTGCACGTTTGATGCGGACTCTTCTATCGGTTTAATATTATGAAGTTCCGATTTATCCAAAAGAAAAAGAATTCGACACACTTTTTGGTACCACTGTTATACTAGAAATATATATTGTCGCTGCCGCAACCAAAACCACTACTACGTACCACAATATTTGACATGCATGCCGGCCTCCACTCTATTACCACCACAAGGGTCATCACCTTTCCCTTCAATCACCACCACGCTAATAACGTTGCCACATTATTATGACTGAGATTGGCTCAATTAATTAATACGGAAGAAATTAGGACATGACATACTGTCATCGTGTCATGGCAACCACCGCACATGATTGCCGTAAAACAACCAATGTTGCTATCATCCATCTGCATTTTCACATGTAACCAATTCCATCGAACACCAGTACTCCACCTCCATTTTCGCTACCAATCACCATGACAAGACTACCGCCCCGCCGGGGTATAAATTGTGAGAATGACTCTAATTGAAATATGGTAAAGTTCAAATCCGAATGCGATTTTTCACATAAAGTGAAATCCAGCGCTTATAATTTTAGTACATGCCAAACTATTTCAGTCACAGTAAAAATTTCGAATTGTGTTTTCAATCCTTGAGTTCTATTGGGTATGTTTGGTTCGATAGAATCAAAGTTGGAATAATCAATCCAAATGGAATCCCTATTCATTTTAGTACTAAAATGAATTGTCATTTCACTAAAACAATAAAAGAATTGTCATTCTATTTCTTTGTCACTCCAAAATTACTGATGTCGCTCCAAGATTCACTATTGTCATTCCAAAAATTACTATTACCACACTATTCCGACCTCAATTCCATTCCATTGTCAATTCCATTCTATCGATGCAAACATACCCTAATACTCCATCCGTCTCTTTTTAAATGTCCTGCTTCGTTACTTCAATTTATTAAAAAGATATCATCATTATACCTTTCACATCAACTTTTTCCTCCACTTTCCCTACTTACCCATCATCATTACACTTTTACTCTCTTACTTTTCAAAATGGATTCTACTTTTAGGGACAAAATAGACAATTCACCAACATTTACCCACTAACTTTACAAAATGGACATTTATTAAGGGACAGGCCAAAATGAAATACCGGACTATAAATAAGGGACGGAGCGAGTAGTTTTTAATTACTTTCCAGTCTCCACGCCACTCCCCTCCGGTTCAATCATAATATCCAGTATTTCTTGTTAAACTCATCAATATTGTACCTAGCTAGCAGTGAACATGAATGCAAAACGTAAAAAAGTCCTATCGACATCTCATGTACGTAATTGAACGAGTCAAGGATATCAAGAAAATCCTAATACCCTGCCTCCCTAGTACCCTAATTAATACAAGAAAATTAACCAGCTGGGCAATAAATATTTTTGGATCCATATGCATGTGGGTAATGGGTTTGGGGACCAAAGCCAAAGCCGACCTGTGAAATTTTCATCACGTTATTTGCACAAAAATAGTGTACAGTTTTGTGTGGCATATACAGCAATGCAAGGTCATATTGTCTTCGAATACACATGATTGTGTCAACTTTTATTGATTACGATTTTTTTTTTCTTGGGAAAAACTTTTATTTATCGGATAGATAGATAAGTTTTGAGATGCTAAAGTAAAAGTTGTTTAGAGTATTAATTTAGAGCTAGTCCACCCATTGATGATACGTTGATTGCAAATTAAAACCATAATTTTATGGTAGATTTTCTTGATAAAATTCATGTTCATTGGTAAGACAAACCAACTTTTGGGTAATGCAGGGTGTCTCGGGCAAGCTTGCGCGCACCTTAGTCTAACTCGTACAGCCTCTCCCACAGCTGTTTCACACGCTTACGCGTGGGGGGTGAGGTAAGGTAAAACAAACTTGTTCGCTAAAACCGGCAAAGTCGTCTTCTGTGCAAAATTTGACAAATTTATTACATCACCCCAAGCCGACAAATCTACATCAACAAATGAGATGTGTTTAATTCAACAATCTAATATGGTGGCAAAGTGGCACCTAACTGGTGTAAAAATGTTGATATTTAAAAAATAATACACTCTAACAAGCCAAAAATGATACTATCAAACACATTTTGATACTAACAAGTAGACTTCATCAACAAAAAGGAGTTGGCCGGTGTGGCAGTTAAGGTCTAGGACTCAGGAGTTTACTCCTTCCAAAGGTGTCAGGTTCGAAATCTCTCAGGTGTTATCAAATTCTCGATCAGGATCCAGTCCAAATGGAGCATTATCTTTGGCTTTAAGTGAGTCCCCCACCAGTGCAGGGACAGACCTAAGTGGGGGCATGCGGGGGCACGTGCCTACACTTGAAATTAATTTTTTTTATATTTTTGTATAAATTAACATAATTATGAAAGGAGCCGCTAATATCTAAACATACACACTTGCATATATCTAAAAAATACACATATAAATTAGTTTTATGCCTAAATTTCATCATATGGTGCATTTATAATTGTTAGCTTTATGAGCTGTTTGTCTACTTAGAGCTATTCTTTTTTTATTTTTTTTATTTTTAACCGTCTGGGATAAATATTTTAAAATAAAGTCATTAACAAAATTAGTTCAATCATTCTAAAACTTGCCGATGTTCATTTAAAACATACTTTAAAAATTTTGTTTGAGATTTTGCACTCATTTTTACCTAATCTAATTTAAAGTGCGCGTTATAAATTTTGGTAGTTTATAATGCATGCTTTAATTTTGTACGATCTTACTATAGTTGACTTAAAAAAATAAACTTTTGCCATTATGATTAACATGTGCCCCCACTAGACTATATTCCTCGATCCGTCCCTACGCCAGTGGACGGTGAGTTTATATGGTCCATAGGATCAGTCGACATGTGCGTAATTAAGCTCTCTTGGACACATGGCTATTTTTTTTTAAAAAAAAAAAAGCAAGCAGACTTGGTCTTAGGGTAAAAAAGGAAAAGTCGAGAAAGTGCTGGCTAGTTTTGCTTTATGGGAAAGAACATGGGTTTTCATAACCTTCTGCACCATATGCCAGCTGAGGATCCATTACTGAATCCAGCATGTTCCATGTACACAAGCACTTAATAAATGATTGTGACCATTTGTATTCCAATGCAGCTTCCTATCACAGTTCTGGGATTATGGCTTTTTCTCTGTATGTAGTTATTGTGCCAATCTTTTACGTACGTACGTGGCTATTCTAATTAGCTAGCTCCATTAATCAGTCTGTCAAGAAGTACAACGGTGCATGCTCAATGAATTCCCTAGCTGCTGTTTGGTGGGGTTGCATTAGAATCATGTTAGGGCTCGTTTGTTTGTCCGGATATCAACGGAAGGGATCGATGTAAAATACATCGTCGAGACATGTGTATGAGATGGAGATATAAAATCTCATTTCGATTGGGATTGTGGCATGCATTTTATATTTTGCCCCCCTTCCAAACTATACGTTTGGTAGAGACAAGGGGCAAACTATTCGTGGGATTACAAATCTCACGCTCATACATACGGTATATGGACACCTTGATTTTGAATTAAGATCATGTAATCCCATCTCATTTTGTGACACCAACTACGGGATTTATCATTTATGGACCTTGAGTGATTACATCTCCTATTCCGTCCCTGAATCCTCCAAGCAAACAAGTCCTTAGAACAGTTTTCAAAAAAACTAGTTCGGTTGATGGTTTTAAGACATTTGTAAGAACATTTGTTAAGAAGAATCCATTTTCAATTATAAAAAAAAAATTGAGAAAAATGAGTTTTTATTTTTATTTTTTTAGCAGAGGGCAAGAGGCCTGGTACGTGTAAGTGGTAATATTTTCAACAAATTAATAATTTCGAGAAAATCATGAAAAAGGAGTACTACTTTGCATGCCTAGCAAAGCGTCAACTGGTGAAGGTACTCATGGGCGACTTATGGCTCCTCCACTGCCTTTACAGTGTTGGTAACACATGGGAATTAGGTGGGTGGTAATTACTAAAAGGATATATGAATCTCTATCTCTCTCAATCAAAGAGTCCAACTTGTTAAAAGGGAGAAGGAAAATAAATAAATAAATAAATATATATATATATATATATATATATGTATGTGAGGACAGAAGTCAATCCCCTCACATGATGTGCATTTACTAGCCAATTTGCATTTTCCCAATGACAGACCTGCAGCTGGCTATGGTGTAATTCCCCCTGATCAATTCAAATATCTACCCACTGCTGATCCGAATGAGCTAGAGATCGAGGTCGGTCATGATGAAGATTGAAGATCCTGGTTAACACATCAATGTTGGATTAAAATATTGATGTCTTGTGAGCACGTGATTAGAACTACTATCATCTTAGATTTTTATTTTTCTTCTCGACAATTGGGTGTCGAAACCAGCTTCTGCATGTCGATTAAACTAAAATTGCATGAGTTAGGCTTTCATCTTACTAGTTAAAACTGAAATAACATGAGAACTAACCCCTTAGAGTATGGAGACAAATTAACCAAATTTAAAGTTTTTGCTTCCACAAGAGGGTATAGCGCGCTGCTCGGGTTGTTACTCGGTTGCATGTTTGGAAGCTATGCGATGGGCAAAATGGAACATTGCCCAAATTACCGATTACACAGATGCCCTCGAATTGGTTAATGTACTGTGAAAGTCTAGGGCTGGTAAACGAACCAAATAGCTCAAGTTTGGCTCGACGACTTTCGGCTTGTTCAAACTCGTTTATAAAAAATATAAGTCAAGTTCAATCACATTTTTTTCGTTTGTTTATGAATTCAAGCCAAACTTAAGCATATGGGTGTTTGGCTCGATAGGCTCGTGAGCAATGAGGTCATTCCGTAAATACTAAAAATATAGGAGTAGATTAATAAATATCTCAAAATATAAGATATGAGCGGCAGATATTTTACAGTACTCTTGGAGCTACTGTCACATTTTTCTAGCTAGGATTTTTATTTAGCTCATTTCATCTTGGAACTTAATGAGTTTAAGCACAAGCTTGAAAGTTCGAAACTTCACGAGCTTAAGCTAATACTTGGAAGTTTGAGATTGACTTGCATATTTCACGAGTCAATTCAAGATCATCACGAACACAAAACTTCAAGATCGAGCAAAGCTTGAACAAATGCAACAAAGAATCGAGCCAAGCCTGAACAATACTGTGCTTGGCTTATAATTTGGCTCGATTAACACTCCTATGTGAAACACAACAAGTGCGGGCTAGCTTACACGCATTTCGACTAATCTTGGAGAATCAATCCAACCGTCAACTAACCAGGACCCTAATTGAAACCAGGGCAAAATTCGGTATGAACTAGCCCCATTAATTCCAAAGGATTTGATAGCAAATAAGGGATTTCAAACAAAAGCTAGACTTTAGAAGGGAGCAAATCTTATGTCCAATAAGTACATAATTGAAACACATATTGACAAACAAACAAAAAAAGGGGTTCCAATTCATTAGTAGGTGTGTTTATTTCCTTTTTTCAAAATAAAAAGTATTCCAATTAGATTATTCATTTAGCTCCTTGTACTATGTGTTATTTGAGCTAATAAATCTTTTTTCCTTTAAAAAAAAAAAACTTATCTCGAATATATTGTACACAAGTAGAAATGGACAAAAGAAAGCTTTACGGCTATGGATGCCCGGATCCGGGGTGCTATAGCGTACCCCGTGTAGTGCACGTGTCAATCTCATTAATCAATGGTTCATATTAAAAATCAATTATGACCGGTAATAAATAATTGTTACCGGTCATAATTAAAAATTATATCTCAACCATTCATTATCAAGATCGATGGCCTATGTGCGCTTATAGGGTGTCTTGTAGGGCCTTGTACTACGGAATTTCTCAATCCATGGATGCCCACACAAATATCATTGGATCGGATATAAAGTGAATTATAGGGAAAAAAATCAGCAACTTGAGCTAGTCTATTTCATTTCATTGCCGACAAATGTGAAAGGATTAAGACGGGACGATTAAAAGTCAAATCCCTTCATCCTCTTCTTCTCTTAAGAGGAACATCACAGTGATTGAGAAACCTCTATTTGCATGCTCATCCATTTCTACTACCTTTTGTGGTGAGCATGAACTAAAAGACACTGCTAGGGACACATCGGTGTGGCTGAGTTCAGCCACACCCCTCTCACATACAGGTGGGACCCGTTTCAGTGGGTCCCCCCTGCATGTGAGAGGGGTGTGGCTGAACTCAGCCACACCGATGTGCCTCTAGTAGTTTCGGTTCTTCAGTACCCCTGTGCCCTGCTATACCAGTGTTACGATTTCACGAACCACTTGTTTTATCCAATTTTTTTCCTGCTTCACAATCGCTACAGTTGCTTCACGGGGGTGTTTGGATGGGCCGTTTTTACATTTTTCAATTCTAATTTTTGGGTTTCGGTTGTTTGGCAAGAAAAGGGAAAATGGATTTTGGGTTTTGGCGTTTCTAAAATAAAATTGACAATGTGGTGGATAGGAGTTTTTTGAATTGTCATTTTCCCATTTTGGAATCCTGGCATGCCAAAAAGACCACCCTACCCTCTCCCTTTTGAAATAATCTTCACTTTGCCCTCGTAAATATGAACGTTATCTATCATTTAAAAAAGTAACAGCAAACAATAATAGAAATAATAAAAATATATTTAAAATAAAGGGGGGACACTTTCAGTTCATGCACCGGTCCAATTTCGGAAGTACATTTAAAATTTTTTTATTAAAATATTATTTATATATATTATACACTATTATTAATAACCGGGGGCAAAATAGTAAAAAATCAATCCATAATTCATTTTCATTCCATATATTCCAAACACTACTCCTATTGCAAAATGCATTCTGCACATATCATTCAAACACTCTATCAAAATCAAAATACATTCTCACCACAATTCAAAAAGTAAGCTTCCAAACACCCCCACGTGTTCTAGAGCCAAAATTTTTTTAAAAAAATTCACGATCGGCAACACCTGACTCTCGCAACGTATCATTCGATACTCTTGCTACAGCTACGCATATCGCTACCACAATTTAAAACCTTAATGGTGAGTTTCCATTTAATTTCAAGCTTAATTCAATAAAACCGATATATACACTTTGGAAACAGAAACGAAGAGAAATTAACATTCTGATGACGATATCATTCGGTCCAGGCTATTAGAAAAACAATAAAGGCTATTAGGAAAAAGTTTTTCCAGTCTATTTCTTCTCGGAATGTGAGAGGTTTTCGAGACTATCTAGCCTACTTGGCAAGATTTGCCGTGTCTTCAAGGACATTTAGAAGCTGATATAATGTATCCTTTCGATAAAGGTTAATCTTCTCGATGGATTTTTTTGCTTTAGAAGTTGCCTATCTTAATTATGCTTGTTGTATTCCGTTATTTATCTTGAATAATCTTCTAGTTCTTGTTCACTTGTAATCAATTATTTTCTGTATTGACTCTTTGTTTATCTATGAAGTTCGGTGCTGTTCTGTTTTCTTTTTAAACCTATTTTTTTAAAAAAATGTAATTTCAAACTCAAATATAATGAAATTTTTTGATTTTTTTTGCGTCATTTAAAAGATCTCAATGAAATCTATCAAACAAGATTCATATTGGTAGAAAAATTATTTGCGTAAACACATAATTTTTGAGTTTGAAATTACATTTCTTTTCAAAAAATACTTTTTAAAAGAAATTGGGACGAGCCTTCATCTTTGATGTAAAAAAAAAAAAAGAGACTATCTAGCCTACTAGCCATGCTTATTTAGCCTATCTAGCCATGCTTTTTTTAACCTATCTACCCATGCTTTTTTTGTATGCAATATGGGCCCGATTAGATGCGGGATTAGGTTTAGGGGTATTATTTATAAAGGAAGGATAAGATAAGATGTGGTATTATTTATGAAGGGAGATAAAAATCAGAGGGTTTGGATGGTAAAAAAAACAAGGGGATGAGGAGTATTAATCATAACCACCTTAAACCCATCCAAAAATTATCCCCCCAAAGGGGTCTAGGGGGTATTAAATCGGAAGAGGTATTAACTAATACCCTCTCCTTTTGGCCAGCCAAACCAAGGCTACAAGGGTATTAATTTTCTAATCCCCACATTAGTTATTACCCCGTCCTTAGAGTGTCCACAATGCTATAATAAAAAATGGATAACTAAAAGTTGTCACATCAGCTTTTGATTATCCATTTAAGAGATTGCTAAGGTTAACAATGTAGAGGTCCACAATGGCAGAACCAAAATTAAATAACCAAAAGTTGCCACATCACTTTTTTAAATTATAGAAAAATTAAAAACTGTGAACATAGAAAAACTATTTAAAATAGAAAATAATTTTTGAACTTTTTTCAAAACTTCAAAAAAAAAAATGTTAAGAAAAGCAGCTTTTGTGTAACTACAGTTTTTAAAAAAATAGTTTTTATATAAGAAAAGATTTTGAGAAAAAACATTTTCTTATACAAAACAATTTTTCAAAAAAAGAACAATTTATTTTGTATAAAATGCTTTTCTAAAAACAGTTAAAAAACAAATTTTGGGGGAAAACAGTTTTTTAAAAACAATTTTAAAAAAATAGTAAAATATTTTTTTTTGAAAACATTGTTTTAAAAAGAAAAGAGAGGAGGGAAAATGGAAGAGAGAAAATATTTATTTTGTAATGATGTGTGTATTTGATTGAGAATGTGAGATTTATTAAATTTGGTTATTGGCAAAAGGTTGTTAGTTTTGGTTATCCAAAGTCCAAAATTTGATTATTTCTAAGAAGGTTGCTAAATTTGATTATAGCATTGTGAACTATATTTTGCACCAACATTTCTAACTTTAAAAACCTATCACTTTTAGTTATGTCATTGTGAATACTCTTATACCCCATCCAAACATGCCTTATGGGTGGAGACATGTGTAAGTTACAATGGGGCCGTAAACGAGCCGAGTTTTGTCAAGCTCGGCTTGGCTCGTTAAGGCTCGTTTAATAAATGAGCCAAGATTGAGCTTGAGTTTTCGGCTCGTTCGACAAAAGTTCGGCTCGTTAAAGGAGGTTCGGCTCGATTACTCGTTTAATAAATGACTAAGTTCAGCTCGTTAAGGTTAAAGTCCAAATTTTTGGCTCATTTAGCAAACAAGCCTACGTACATATAATCCTTGAGTAAGATCTTCTATGTACGTATAATCCTTTAGTAAAATCTTCCGCTCGCACTCGTAATTTTCACACTACGCATACAAAAATGTCCTAGCCACATTGTTTTTGTTAAGAACTCTACTTAAAAATCCCCAAAAGAACAAGTGGAATCATTACACTAGAAAGATCCATGAAGAAAAAGCATACCACTCCCAACATTTCAGTTCTGAATTTTAGCAAATAGAAGTGACCATAGTACGTACAGATTATACCAAGCTCCAAGCAAGAGCTGCACAAACAGTTCCAAATTAATCTAATTAAGCAGTACTTTACATGAGATTTATTATTAATACACCATTCATAGATATACTAGTTGTAATATACACTTTCTGCTCTTCCAATACTTGAAAGATCACATTTTCCTGCTCAAAGCTAGAAACAAAACCTATCAGGCTGTATTTGGATCTTGTACTTTCGGAGCGATAGGAAAAGAAAAGCAAATCGATAAAGAGAAAAAATTAACTTCTAAAATCGATTTGTTTTCTTTTTCCCTCTTGCGAGTTCCTCTGTCTGCAGATACAAGATCCAATGACAGCCTCGGTTTCAACCCTAAAAAGACTCAAAAGATAACAAAGAAAATACTCAGGATCTAAAACAAACCCACAACCCCCCCCCACAAACTCAAAACAACCCATGATCATCTTCTCCCAAAGACAAGTCCATCATTAGGTGATCATCACCTTCTTCTTGTGCAGCACCATCATCAAACAGCCAATTCTCTAGAAATGTCAAAGGGACTTGGTTGTCCAAATTTGGCTTCCTTTCATGCTGGAAAAGGGTATTTCCGGGTGTGAAATTTCGAGCCTTGTCACAATTGGAAGAACTGAAGCAGAAATTAATCGAGTCAAACCCCTCCGCGGTTGCAGTGGTTCCTTCACTAGGGCTAGAAAGATTTCCCATTGGGTTATTGAAGGAGTTTTGGGTGGTAATTTCTGAGCTTGTTTGAGAAGATTTAGGAGAACTCTTCATCCAACTTGGAAGCAACCTAGCTATGTTGTCAGTGCTGGATGCATATGTGGTGGATGATTGGGCAGGATCTGTGGAAGGGCAAACTGGGTAATTGACATTGGATGGTTTTAGGTCAGGCAAATTGTTGGTAGATTTGTCTAGGGATAGAGCGTCACACAAGGCCTGCTTGGCCGTGTGGATGTCTGTTTGGAGCCTCCTCTCCCACTGACCCTTGGAGGTTGATTGGGAACTGGGTGAGAGCCCTTCTTGGAAATTACCGTCTTGCCCTTGAACCTTCCTGAGCTTTTTCTTCAGATGGGTGTTCCAGTAATTCTTGATGTCGTTGTCTGTTCTCTCTGGGAGGTAAGAAGCTATTGCAGCCCACCTGCACCCATACGGTAAAAAAAAAAAAATTAATTGGTTTGCTCAATACAGGGAGAAATTTTTCAGTGCCGGATGTGAATTTTTTTTAAAGTGGTATCCGCTCGGCACATACAGGCTGTCTAAATACAGGGGTTTGAAAATTTTAATTTGATCCAACCCTTCTCAGGGAAATAATAACGCTCTGAATGTATTGACTTGAGATGAAATATAGGTAATCCTCTCCGGTATCGGACGGTCCTGTTCACATCATTTATGAGTCCTTCCCGAGTTTAAATTTGATGATTGAAAATGTACGCCTTTTAAACCCGTCAATAAAATAAATAACTAAAACCTATATTGATACGTTCGGCAAACTCTAATTAAGAAGTGAACAGTTCCGTTGAAGTGGTCCTGAGAGAGCACATAAAATGAGATGGACAGGACCTGAAGGGCTTCTGCAGGAACCCCAGCCCTAAAATGAATGTGGATAGGATTCAATCAAACTTACACACTTCCTGCCCTTGTAGTTTTCCTAACTCATGTTACAGAAAGATACCTACAGCTATGTGAAGAAATTTCATTTTCGAGATGAAAAAAAATAATAATAAATTCAAAACTACAACCAAACAAGGCCTTGTCTTTTTATTGCTTCAAAATTCGTCATCCAGTATGGCTATAGCGCTTTGAAATTTTCTTTTTTCTTATTTATGCTGGTGTCGTACCATTTCTCGGAATTAGAAAAAAATGAGCTTTTTTACAAAAAAGATGATGCGAAGATTTTAAATAACAGTATCGGGACACATAACGGAAATCGAGAGTATTTTAACAAAAACGGAGATCAGTTGTTGCGGTCGTGGATTTTTACCTGTTGCCGAGAAGGGCTTGGAGGTGGATGATCATTTTCTCTTCGTGAGGAGAGAAGTTGCCGCGTTTGATGCCCGGCCTCAGGTAGTTCGTCCACCTTAGCCGGCAACTCTTGCTGCATCTTAGCAAACCTGATCCAAAAACACAAAGACAAAGGCCAAAACTGTGAATCTTGCAACCAAATCACACCCAAAAGGAAAAAAAAAGAAAAAAAGAAGAGAGAGAATGGGAAAAAGATGACTTTTTTTATCTGGTAGAGACGGTGATAGAGCTGTAGAGTATTAAATACACTCTTTAATGATGAAACCAACTCACATCAACCCCAAAAAATTCCAATAATACATTGAAGGCGATAAACCAGCCGACGAGCTTCAAAAGTATGTTTCAAAAAGACGAGCTTCAAAAGCATGTTTCAAAAAGCTAATTTGTTTACGAGACAAGCCGATCTCATAAGATTGTTAATCGGGTCGATTCATAAGATTATCCAGCTGAATAATAGATTATTGAAATATAGTTGGGAAATTTAACAAGCTAAGAAGATAGAAAACAAGGAGGCTTTGTTTATGTTTGGAGTTGAACTCGAGTAATTTGGTTCATTTGAATCGGAAAGCTGAATCAGCAAAATCATTGGAATCATGTTTAGTTACCTGTATTAGAAGGAACGCCTCTCCAATTCCCAGGACCATGGTTTTGGATATAAGTAACCAAGACTATGTCTTCTTCAGGAGTCCATGGCCCTTTCTTCACACCGACTTTATCACAACAAGGTGGTCTTCCCATTTCTCTCGCTCACTCTCTCTCTCTCTTCCCTGTTTCTTTCTCTCTCTTTCCAAGACTTCTTTTTCTTTGCAAGAAATGTTGAGACAGGCGTCCAAGGCATGGGTACCCTTTGTTTATGACTTTGTATATATAGAGATAGATAGAAGGAGAGAGAGAGAGGTGACTCTGACCAAATCAAGGAGGAAATAATGAAAGGGGGTATATCCCGAAAAAGGTCAAAAGTGGCCAACAATGAGCATTTAACCCTTAACTCTCTCATTTGGTTGCAAAAAGTCAGCGCTATGCTTGAGAGAGAGAGAGAGAGAGAGAGAGAGAGAGAGAGAGAGAGAGAGAGAGAGATGGATCGTTCACTTTCAGCCTCGCGAGACCATGTGGCAATCAGTGGCGTCACTATTTTTGGCTTCATTCGCAAAACCCTAATCTCCTGTTATTTTCACTCTAGTTAAATGATATTCATCTATATAAAATAGTAATTGCAAATCTCCGATTAGTAAATTTGAAATAATATATTAATTGATGCTCGTGTTGGCTTTGCAAATTGTTTTGCTTGGCCTATATATGTGTGTCTCTTTTGAGCATTGGGAGTCCAAAAAGTGGCAAAACCAGAGTTTGAAGGAAATAATGGGGTCGAATCTTGAAAGTAAATAAGATGGAGGAAAAAAAAGATGCGAAGAATAATTTCAACAGTGGGCATTAGGGGTGGTTTTAAATGTTGTATGGGGTCACATGTGTACTAACAAGTTAGATCAATTTTTGTACTAGTAGGGCTGACTGCCGAGTGAGACCGGCAAGGGTCACTTGTTACTGTGTAGTACTAATTGCCGATTAAAGGCATGCTAAGCCCGTATGAATTGGCCTCGTAAAAATTTATGTCAACTTATTTTTTTTTACATGGAACTTCAAATTTTGGAGCGAGCAAACTCGGACAAATTTAGGCCATGACCATCTAGCTAACTCATTTGGAGTTGTAAGTTTGGATGTTTAGTAGACTTTTCGCTTAATTAGTCGTTCATGTGTATACATATCTACTCATTAATTATCACTCTTTTTTTTTTTACTCAACAAAGAGAAATATTTATAAAACTCGAAAGGGTACATCGAGGTTAAATGCAGATGAGCTAAAACTTGCTCACCCACAAAACGAAATAGAAATAAGCATAAAATTAGAGCATCCAATCGAAAGTTGGATGTCACAACACCTCAAGCCCAGATTAAAGTTTTAGCTTGTGAATTCCATCTAAAAAGCCCTTAAAATCTTTCACCGAGTACACCTTAATTTTGAACTTTGTTTTCATCCACATTGTCTTTGCAAGGATCCAATGAAATGAAATATGCACCATATTGTTTCTAGTTTTTCAAGCTTTCATTGAAATAATAAAAAAAAAGGAAATAAGTTAGGCAACCAATATTTGGTAAAGAAAATAACCAAAAACTAGTTGTACAATCCCCCTTCCCAAAACCCCTAGGATAGAATAGATTAGAATTAACGAATGACAAAAACAAAACAAAAAAGAAGAAGCTGGCCTTCGTGAATAATTTCAAGGGTGGTTCGGTAATATACAAATTCCATTTAATTAATTGTTGTTTTCTAAGATAACGGCGGTTATGCATTAACTAGGGAAATTAAACATGGTTAGCTACCTCGTTAACATCATTAATTTGGAAGTTTTTGCCATACTCATCTCGAAGGATCCACAGATTCTTCAACTTCTCATAAAGTTACATTGGTAATGATTGATACTACTTTGAAATCGTAATTGAAAACAAATTAATACAAGAATATACGGAGTATTTTATTTTACGTAGAATACAAATGCTTACACTTTTCTACATAAATTTTTTTGACCCACATGAAAATATTACATTGTGTAAAGTAAACAAAATTGTAATTTTTATTTCCAAAAAAATTACGTTGGAAAGTGATTTACTATTAAGGAAGGTTCAACGAAAACCAAAAACAAAAACATCAAATTATTAGACAGATATATATATTGGCCCCGAAGAAGTGAAAATGTGGAGGAAGAAAAAAGAAATGATTGCACGATACAAGAAATTTGGGAATAAATGACTAGAAAAAATGAGGGACCGAGGTGGAGAGAGGGAAAAAAACAAAAGAGAGATGAGAAAAACAAAGAGGGTTATTTGAACTTTTTAAATGATTTTTTTCATATTCTTAAACTACACTTATGTAGTATGGAGTAGTGAGGTAAGATAAGATATAAATATTTGTTTTTTAGAGACGTGAAGGTCAAGAGTTCATGAACTCTAGCTTCATATTTTTTGCGTCTAGCATTCCTACTTTTCGTTCTTAATCGTTTTTATCCCTACTTTTCGTTCTTAATCGTTTTTCGCGATTGTGTGGTCAGTAATTTTCAACGGGCTGTTACGCTTCAAATAATCAAAATTTGTTTCGAATAAATTGAAACTCGTTATACATGCATATATGCTCAATAATAAATATCCCAACACAAATTTCAGGGGGTTCCCCCTTTTCAAAATTTAATGGGACCCAGGCAGGAGAGAGTGGAGACGTGGTCTCGTAATCGCAATTTGCCTTGAATTAATAATCCTGGTGTGAACCTCAAATATTAGGGCCGGCCAAAAAAAAATCAAACATTAGGGGTCTCTCTCAAGTCTATTTCTAAGTTTAAAATAGTATATCCTTGTTGATAATTGGAAGCAAAACAACAAAAAGAAAAAAATGGAAAACAAAAAAAAAAGAAAAAGAAAAAAGGTGTGGGGCAGTGGGGGGCACCGTCAACATTTAAGGTAAGATTTGTCAGACTAGGTCGTAACGGTGTTTACAGCGTATCTAAAACGTAAGTCTTTGTTTTATGCTACAACACGAAATCCGTATGCGATGCTTCTCCATCACAAAACAGGGAGAGATCTAGAGAGAGAGAGAGAGGGAATCCTGTGGCCACCGTCTTGCATCACCACCGACGCGGGTCTTCTAGGGATCTCACGAAAAGATCCGAGTCGTTTAAAATTTTAAAAAAATAATAATCCCTCTGACCTATTTTCATTGTTCATTATTATTGTTGTCTCTTTTGTGTCTATTGCCTATATTTTTCAATCGATAATGTTTTTCATGATTTTGACAACTTTGTATTTTAGAATAAATTAAAATCTATCAAATAAGATTCATATGGCATATTTTTTAAGATTCATGTTGAAAGATATAAGCGATTGAAAACTGACACGAATATCAAAAAGGGACAACCAAAAAGGAATGGAGGGAATAATAATAACCGAGTAGTCCCGTGGAAATTCAGCTCAATCTGATATGTGGAGGTGATCGATCCGACCTTCCCGTGTAATAAGTATTTATTTTATGAATTAAAGGGGAGGATATATTGTGAAAGAATAACATGTCTCGTAAAATGGAAAATAAATCGTCCGTCCCACTTTGTTGTGCCCTTATTCCTTTTTGAAATGTTCCAAAATGAGATATGCTTGTTTCAAAACTTTTCAAATTTTGGATGTCCATATTACCCCTTATTTCTCCCTCTCAAATTCAAATTTTGAATTTGATTTGAAAAGAAAGTGGAGCAAATTAATGACATGACAAAAAATCGTAAGTTACAAAAGGGTAAAATGATAAAATTTACACAAAGTTAATTTAATTATGATCTTTCCTTAAATTACGTAAAAGTCAAAATAAGCGTAACAAATTAGGACGGAGGAAGTACTTAAAAAAAAAAAATCTAGCTCAACGGAGCTTATTGACTAATGCAAAAGCCGCACATTAATTGGGCCTAATTAGTGAATTGGGCCGTCGACATGATATTTGGAAAAGGATAGCTTTTAGATCGTGAGAAGTTAACTTCACCTTGAAGTTGAAGCTTATGAAGAGTTCCCCTTCCCCGGTTAGCGACTGTGATCGAATCACGGATACTTTTCATCATCAGAAATAGAGCCGTAAGTGAACCGAGAACCTCGCGAGCTTGGCTCAACTTGACTTATTTGACAAAAGCTCGGCTTGTTAAGGATGGTTCGGCTCGATTAAAGAGGCTTGCACTACTATACGAAAGGGCTATGACGAGAAAATATGGAGAGGAAAATGGATTTCCTTGCTAAAAGTATATTATTTACGAGGAAATTCAATTTTGTCGCCTTTTCCAGTGTCGCTAAAAGGCCTTTTCTAGCGAGAAAAATAGATTTTCTAGCTAAATATAACCTTTTTGCGAGAAAATCTTTTTTCCTCACCAAATGTAACTTATTGACGAGGAAATATTTCGTTACCTGTTTTAGGATTCATTCATTTTGGATATATAAGTCATTATTAATTATATTCCTATGTATTTTATAATATCACAATGGTATGACATAATAAACTATATAGTTCAATACCATTATGAAATTTATAAAAATAAAAAAGTGATAAACGGGAAAAAATAGGTTTCCTCACCAATCGCATTGAATTGGTGAAATAACCTCATATTTGTCACTTTTCTTATTCTAATTAGCAATGAAAAATATCTTGAAGTGTAGGTATCAATCGATGATTTATTCCATAATAGTGAAACACTCAACAGAAGATAAAGTTAAAAATATCTTGAAGTGATGTCATATTTAAAATACCTCGAAGTTAGATCATTACAAATCTATTTTCAGAACATCTACATAAAAATACACTACTCCATTTCATATTTATTGTGCTATCATGCTGTAAAGTTTTTTTTTTCATAAACAATTTGTTAATTTTTATTTAAACCAACTTAGGTGATTCTAATGACATTCCTTTGCAACCAGATAAATATGTTGAGTATTAATTTCAAATGCAATTTTGCAAGTATCATGGATATTTTTATTTATACATATACATATTATGTGTGTGTGAGTGAGAGAGAGAGAGAGGGGAGGGGGCAATTTAAAATTTTAAAAAATTTGTTAAAGATTAAAAAATTTAAAAAGTATTGTCTTTAGTGCTTTTAGGATGATTTTAAATGTATATTTATAAATTTTGTTCATATTATTATAACAATGATGAAAAAGACTTCAAAAAAATACTACGAATCTATAATACCCTTTGTATTTGGCAAAAAAGAATGTCAAACTCACTTTTAAAATTAGAAAATGAGCGCAATGCCTCTTGTCATTCATAATCTGATATTAAAATATTAGTACTAAGTACAAAGAAAATTTACCCAAAAAGTGTCCTGAAAAAGCAATAAGTGGTTGAGATTCACTTTTATGTGCGAGGTCCCACACATCAAACTGAATTTTAACCACTAGTTGCTCTTTTGGGGCACTTTCGAGATAAATTTTTTCGCGCTAATACATTTTGCGAGGAAATCAGGTGCTTTGGCGAGGAAACTAAATCCTCGCTATAGCCCTTTCGTGTTGTAGTGCCGAGCCGAGCTTAAACTCAAATTCTTGGCTCTTTTTTTTTTTTTTACCTGACAAACGAAACTTTGATATAAACTCAAAAGGATACATCGAGAAAAAAAAAAGAAGAAGAAAAACAGACACATCAAGACCTTCGCACAACAAGTTGGACAGAAACAACACCTCCACCAAGATGTGTTTAGAACATGCAGCTCGTGGTGTGGAATTTTATTAGGTGACAGGTGTGTGTGTGTGTGTGTGTGTGTGTTTAATTTTGTTAGGCGTACATCTTTTTCGTTGTGTTGAGAAAAAAAAAATGTTAATGGAGTAGCTCATTCCTTATAGCTACTAAGGATTTTGGATGGAGGAACACGTTTACGGTAAATGCCCGTATGCTATTAGTATTTCGTAGAGGTGGTAATCTCAATCCATAATTTTTTCACCCGCTCAAATCCGTCCACTTATAATTTAACCCAACCCGCCCATATTATATAATGGGTTGATATGGATTCAACCCATATCAACTTATATTTGGGTGGGTTTAGATGGGTTAAAAATGGGTTCAATATGAAATTTTTTTTTTTAAAAGGATCACGATTTTATATAAACTCATGAACGATTTACATCTTCGGAAACCAAAACTTTCACAGCAAGTGGTAAACATTCTGCTTGAAATACAAAATTTCTATCTGCACAAAATTTCAATATGGGTTGAAGTTAAAAAACCCATCCATTCTTCTTAAGGGCTTTCCACGACAATTTCATGTCACAGCTCGAGGGACTACTAGTGTGATTATGATTGTTATTCCACTAACAGGTTCTTAAATCCCGCAAGCCTATTCATCCTCGGGTCTTACTTCAATAATAAAATTTAATTATAATTGATCAGTTAATTCAGTTTAAGAGTGGGTTTAGCTTAAAAAGATAAGCGACTTATTTTTTGTATTTATTCAAATTTTTTTTTGCATTTATTTGTTTTGAGTCAAATTTTTATGACTTATTGATTTGTCTCGATCAAAGAAATCAGAAAAGTAATTTTTTTTAGTGAAACTCATAATTTTTTGAATAAAAACAGAAAAAGTAAAAAAAAAAAAAACAGTCCTTTTTTTTTTTTTACTTATTTTTGTCTTTTTGAAAAATTTATGAGTTTTGATCATAATTTTTTACTTTTTCGATTCTTCTCGTCAATACAAATCAATAAGTCATAAAAGTTTAACGTAAAACTAACAAATGTGGAAAAAAAAAATCATTCGTAACTTTTTAATCCAAAATCACCCTGTCTTTTATCCAAGTACACAAAGAAAAGTCAGCAGACCAAGTGGTCACCGATACTCGGTCCGGATACACTTACTTATAAAGTCGATCAAATCTTGCAAAAAATGGTCCAGTTTTTTTTTTTTAATGAAAACTAGATGATTGTTTGTTTAGTAAAATAGCTAAATTCAAGCAAATTTTTTTACTTTTTTAATAAACAAGTCGATGTCAAAGTAGTTGCAGCTCTACTCCAATTTACGTAGCCCGCTGAACAAGCCGAGCTCGAACATTTTCAAATTCGGCTCATTTGGAGCACTATCAAAAGGGGGAGGGTTATTTTGTTCGTTGTCTTTCTTTTTTGATTTCTCTATTTGAATAAAACCAATAATTCACAAAAAATTGACGTAGAACGTACAAATAAAAAATAGCTTATATAGCTAAAAGACCCCATGGAATTTTGCTCATTTGTGAACGTGTTTCAACCCCACATCAGGGGAAGACAGTAGAGAAGGAAAAGAATGAATGGGGAAATGGAGACGGAAAAATAAATAAAGGGAGGGAAACGGGTCGGGTCGGGCGGGTTTTGGTTTGGCTTGACCCATATTCGACTTGATCCGTTTCAACCCACTATTTGACCGGCCCATAGTTGACCCACGACCCGTTTCAACCCGCCCATTTGCCACCTCTAGTATTTTGAGCCACAAAATCTCATATTTGATTGCCAAATTTTTTGTATGTTGAACCACAAGAATTCATAAAACAACACCACAAAATCTCATCACTTTGAGCAACCATTTTCACATTGCGCCATCTTTTTGGACCACAGAATTCATATACAAACAATCACAAAGTCTCATATATTGGGCCACAAAAATTTATAAGTAAGCCAAAAAAATTCGTAAGGGTGTACCATACACGCTTTTATAAAATGAGCCAAAAAACTCATAAATAATGAGCTAAAAAGATTTTTAGAGGAGACATGTACTGGAGTTTTACCCGTTTTGGAGGTACATTGTGGGAAGCTTACCAACTAGCTAGCTAGTTTGGCTATCCAGTCCTCTATATCATGGATGCTTTTTGTTATCAATAAAATTCTTAAAACCCGTTTGTTTTGCGATTTTGGATTTTGATTTGTAAGTAATAAGTATAGAGAGAAATAGAGTAATAATTGAAAATATAGGTAATGATTGGAAAGAGATAGAGAGAAAAATGAGAGTAATGATTAGAGAGAAATAGAATAATGATTAGAATCCAAAATTCAAAACCCTTAAATGAACAGAGTCTTAGGGCCTCTTTGGGAGCCAGAATGTGCATTGTAATTGTGCATTTTCTAACTTTTTTCCGTTTCGGATCCAGATTGTGAGAATGGATTTTCTCACAATGCATTATGAAAAAACACTTTAGAGGCACAATTTGATAATCAGCCTTGGAAGAGCTATTTCAATCTCATTTTGGATTTTTTTTTTTTCCAAATTCACAATTTATTTTGAGCATTATCCTCAAAATGCTCATTCATAATCTATTCTGAGATTTATCTCCCAAACACTACCTTGTCGCAATATCTATTCTGCACATATCTTATAAGCACTGTACCAGATTCATAATCTATTCTGCTCGCAATACAAAACCACTAACTCATAATCCAAAAATCAAAATGCAAAAATAATTAGGCTCCAAATCGAGCCCTGATCTTTGGGCTAAAAAAAAGACAGATATGTCTACAATTTAAACAAATTTTAGAGTGCCATCATAAAAGAATAAAGTGTCAAAATCATTTTCCTACCCTCTCATAATACTACTGTAACTTCTGCCGATAAAAAAAAAAAAAAAAAAGATTTTGTCTTCGGCCTTCAACGAGGTTGGGCCGCCTCGGGCCAAGTCTTCTAGATACTAGCCAAGTGTGAGGTGTGCATTTTGTTGTGCTATCGATCTCTGTTGCTGATTTTCATTCATTTGTTTGTAACTGAAAACGAAATGGATGCAAAATAATGTGTGACAGCAGTACTAATTAATTGTCTGTGAGAAAAACAAGCGCAAAGACTTGTTCTTGGACTCTTTTTTCCAATGAGTCACCCTTTTTTTTGACAAATTTGTCAACTTTCTCGTCTTGATAATAACATATTGTTATTTACTGTGATTTATTGGCCGGGAAGTGGCTTGGCTTGGACTTCTTTTTTTTTTTTTGATAACCGGATGCATGTTCGGGTCAATTTGTGTGCGCCTCAACTAATTTTGATTTTCGGAACCCTGAAGGTATAACCCCCAGTTGCTCTAAACGTTTGCAATGTTTGGCCTTTGTAGAAATGAAATTTGTGACCTCATGGAAGAGCAGTACTTATTGTTTTATTATAGCCACTTGGTCAAACCCCTTAAGTTTTATGCGCGCCCGTGCACTCTTGTGTCATGCACTCATAAAACATACTCCATCGGTCCCCTTTTAAGTGTCCTGCTTCGTAACTCCAACTTATTAAAAAGACATCATCGTTACACCTTTCATATCAACTTTTTCCTCCACTTTTCCTACTTACCCATCATCATTACACTTTTACTCACTAACTTTTCAAAATGAAATATACTTTTACAAAATGGACATTTATTAAGGGATAGCCCAAAATGGAATATTAGACTCTAAATAAGGGACGGATGGAGTACAATACGGGCTGCGAACAAATATGTACACACACTACATACGGACTTGTTAAAAAGTGTACGGTATGATGCTCGATTTGTTGATTTGATATTTACTTTTTAGAATCCGTTGAGAACATTAGTTACGCAACAAATTATATTGATTGGGTTTTGGTACGTATTCAAAATACATTATATTGATTGGGTATTGTTTAGATATATTACTTGACCTCCTAATAAGATACAAAAGTCTTGCCAACTGAGTTGCCCACAGTAATTAGCTTGGACTTAAATTGTGAGTCTGTGACATGCATGACTTGAGGCAGAGTAATTCGCTCTTGAAATATTACCAACAAAATTCGTTCACCTCCTGTATGACTTCTTGTATGACTTCAGTATGTGCATGCGAAGACGTACGTAATCAATGATCGAAGACGTTGGGGAATGTATCGGGCGGAATATATCAAACTGTATTATAATTTACATATATATAATAATGCGAAATATAGTATTATAGTATGTGCATGTATTGTGTGTGTGTGAACACAAAAGATGTGACACAACACGTGTCACGTGTGTTGAATAAAGTTTAGTTTGAATGTCTATAGCAAATTAATTTGATTTGTCCCCAGTCTATTGGCCCCATAAAAAGCCAAAAAGAGTACGTAGTACTTAGCTTTCTTGAATCCTTGGGTTGAAATGGTTTCTTATGAACTCGATCTGAAATGGTTTCTTATGATCTCTCTCTCTCTCTCTCTCTCTCTCTCTCTCTCTCTCTCTCATTGCTGGATAGCTTTTTCGAGGATTAAGTCATCAAGTGATCAGCACCGATCGACTTACTATTGGATAGGTTCACATAGGGGTTAGTTATGCATGTGATTCTACATTTCTACAAGTCAAATATTTTGATTATTTGTAGAAATTCGCATATATAGGATGCAAAGAAAAAGCAAATGAAAATATACCCAAGATCCAAATCCCTATTACTATTGGAATCAAGACTCACCACTACAAGGAGTATCAATCACGGTAATACATACACACTTACTTTTCCTAGCTTGTTAGGATTTTTCGGCAAAAGGAATTCATTAATTTTTAAAAAAAGATGCAACAAAGATTAAACGGACCAAAACAAATAGAATCACTAGACCTTAAAGAAACTCCCAAACCTAACTACCAGAGCACCTCCAAACTTCAAAAATCAACCATCAAGCACCTACAACAACAAAGAAAAGCCACAGAAACACAAGTGATGAGAACACAACCAAAGTCAACACCCTCGCTAAACTACCTACGTACAACCAAATCGAACAAAACCCACAACATTGCGCAAAAAAAAAAAAAAAAACCTCGCTCAAAAATCAGGTACACAAAGCAATGGATACAAGATGACTAAAGCTCCACACAAAAAAAAAAAAAAAAAAAAGAGTCCTCCTCGATCTTAGCAAATCCATCCTCATGATCCAACTCAGCAAAAGCAACGACCTCCGCCTCAACATATTTCTTCAAGTTAAAAAAACATTTCTCCCCGGGAAATATTTCAACACCCAACACATGCAGAAGCATTATTCACCGCCTTACCATCATTCTTTATCTTGATTTTTACCCAAAAGTTGAGAAAAGGTTCTTTAAATACAACAAAACCAAATTCCACAATTCCACCTAATGTTTTCGAGCTTGATAAAGATGCAGCGGGGTCTTGTCACTTTAGTATATTGAGATTGACACCATTCATTTTTCTTTATTTATTTCTATTCCTAGGTTATGTAAGTGGTCCTATTTGTTTAGCATCACGGTTTTCAGTGAAAGCGTGATAAAAAATTGTGTTTAATTTTTTTTTAGTCTTAGTTTAAGTCTGAAGTTGGGATAAAAAGTGAGTTTTAGCGTGAAATAAAAGACCTCGCACTTACAGCCAAATAAAAGAAAAATAACCTCATCCTTACGATGTGATAAAAGATTTTAGAGCAGAAAAAAATGAGATAAAAAATCTCGCTCTTGTGGCGAGATAAAAGAGAAAAGACTTCACCCTTGTGGCGTGATAAAAGATTTTAGGGCGAAAAAAAATGAGATAAAGATCTCGCTCTTGTGGCGAGATAAAAGAGAAAAAACTCCACCCTTGTGGCGTGATAAAAAAGAAAACAAACCTCACCATTGTGGCATGATAAAAGATTTTAGAGCGGAAAAGAATGAGATAAAAGATCTCACTCTTGTGGCGAGATAAAAAAGAAAAGACATCATCCTTGTGGCATGATAAAAAACTTTTGCGCGGAAAAAAGTGAGATAAATGATCTCACTCTTGTGGCGAGATAAAAAGCCTACCCATTTAGGCGCGTGGTCTGAATTTTCACGTGGGCGGGTTGGTACTCATTTAGGCGGGCTTTGAAAAGTTATGTGAGAAAAATGATGTCGTTTAAGGACTTTGAAAAGTTCTTCTTTTTTTTTTTTTAATAAAAGGTAAGAAGATAAGTCCTAATTACACTCACTCCAAAAAATCTTTGCGTTTTATCTTCATCTTCACGCCCAAAAAGGTCGAGAGAGAGAGAGAGAGAGAGAGAGAGAGAGAAGGCAAATCCCACGACTGGGTTCCACCAGTGCCTAGTTATTTCTTCGACGATGGGCGGTCTGTTCCACTAGTGCCCAATTTTCACATGGGCGAGTTGTGATCTTTATGGTTTATTGTAATAGTGAAATTTTAGTTATTTCGGATATCTTCCAAGTGTTTGACACATTAAGTAAAAAAATATTATAATATTATAGCTTAGCCTTGTCTGAAAAGGATTAAAATCCAATTGAAAAGACACCATTGAAATTGAAATTCAATATAAACACAAAATTCATATGAAATGTTTAGTTTATAAAAAAAATCTAAAGTTTGTCCATAATGTTACAATCTGTAGGTTTTGATAATTTACATAAAAACACAAAGTACACTCTACAACAAAAAAACACTATTGTCTACTAAATTTACTGGCTAAAACTAAAATTTTCGTCCCAAGAAAATGCTTTGGTGACCAACAACTAATTTTGATTGGCAAAAGATTTGTTGTCATATTTTTAAAAATTTTTAAACAATGTTTATATATGTATTTTATATATTTTAATATCATGTTAATTGCATTTCAAAAAATTCAGCAAATTTTTAGGGAAAAAAAAGTTTTCTAAAAATTCAGCAAATTTTTAGGAGCACCCAACTACTCGGTAAGTATAAATATTTTTGTTTCCTGATGTAACAAAAGTTCTTGGCTAGCGTAATGATAAGGGCTTGGAAAATCAACCAAGGGTGTGTGGGTTCGAAATTTGATAATGACAAGAAAAGAGGGTCTAGTAGATACAAAGAAAACATCACGCGCAATGATTTTCCATCTCAGTTCATGGTTTGATTATTTTGAACTTTCAATCACGATTATTGACTGTGATTTAAAGTGACATACGATCACACTTAATAAGTGTGATCATTTTGAATTTTTAATCATGTTTATTACCGTGATTTAAAGTATTGGACTTACTTACAATCACGCCCAAGAGAAACAATCACGACTTATAACCGTGATAAAAGAGAAGAGATCACGCCTTTTGACAGTAATTATTTCTCTCTTTCAATCACGATTTATAATCGTGATAAAAGAGAGTAACTTATAATTACACCCAAATCCATCACGGTAGCAGGAGCATGATGGAAAACTTACAATCACGGTCAATAGCTGTGATCTTTATGGTTTATTGTAGTAGTGTAGGACCTTGCATGTTCTCGTCCATTCGACAACAATTTCTACTTCGATAACTCACGATTAGGGCCAGCCCACGCCCCTGGCCCAGGCATCGAGCATCCCCAAAATCCTAAGTTTTAGGAGCACTCAAATATTTTTACTATTTAAGTTTGAGTAGGACTCTTTTTAAGAAATCCAAATAAAAAACATGGATAATAGACATAGATATATGTACTTCTTGTTTTTTTTTTCAGCAAAACGTGAGGTTACGCAAGGCTCAAATATTGGTCACACCCAATTATATCCGTCTCTAAAACAACTCACTAGTCAATATTTAGAATCATGTTTTTCTTTCCTAATTCTAGTAGCATAGTATATTAAGAAATTAAGTGGCTATAGCCCGGCCCAAGGACTAGTTCGTTTGATTGGTGGGTTTGCTAACTACACAAATTAATTATGGTTTTGATTTTTGGGGTCAGGCTGGAATGAAGCAATTTCTTGTGAATTCTATAGTCTCGGCATAGATGGCACGTATTTGATTAGACCGGGTAGGGGAATAGTTGAGGTGCGCGTGAGTTGACCTAGACACCCTTGATCGTCAAAATTTAAATAAAAAAAAAAAAAAGTGGCTACAAGCCTACAACCATGTTAATGAATGTTTTTGACGTATAGTACCTTAGAACATAAGCATTAGTAATTTAAGACTTTGCGAGCTCACTGTGTTGAATTGCATGATCCCGTTAAAAACTATTTTCTTTCTTTATGTAGTAATATGGTTTGACCTAAATTTGCTAATGCAATAGTAATTGTTTTATATATTTTCTTCTCTCTTTTTTATTCGTCACCTCAAATTATGTTTGCGATGGCTATAGAAATAATTTTCTTAGCTTTTTGGCACCAAAAACCGTTCATATTGCCTTCTCTATTCTGTCAGAAGAAATCATCTAATACTCCGTAATCCGTATTAGCTTAAAATCATAGGGGTGGCCTAACACTAGACAAAAAAATAAACCATATCTGAAATATCTATGAAACGTGTTCTTAGATTTATTTTGGAATATATTAAATTTCAATTTTCAAAGATCTTTGCAAAGAAGGAAGAATCGCGTTGTTCAAAAGCTCGAAGAATTAATACATTGTTTTTATTTTTTGCATTAAATTTCTTTTTTTTTTTTGATGCACTAATAGAATTAAACACTAATCGACGTATAGTTAGCTTATCAAAAAAAATTGTTATAAGCCTATCAAAAAAAAAAAAATGGAAGTGCCTAGGCATAGTAACCTATTACTTCCATCAGATAGTATTGTCCCGTCATATCAAATTGTTATCTGAAAGGGACCCTAGCTACTGCACCAATGTTAAGACCAAAGCTAATGTCCAACCACGTGTATTTGCTATTAGGAGTATGTTTAGCCCCAATAAAGAGCTATAAGGACTCGAACATAGGCATTGTCCAACAGAGCCGACTCTGAGCTAAAACAAGTTTTGTGGTCGCTTTAGGCCACTAAAAAATTTTGAATTGTGAGGGTCCCCCGTACTTTTTTATCCTTTATTATAATTCAACAAAAGATATCCTATTTTTAATTTTTATTTTAAGCTCCCAAAAGGTCGGATCAGCTGTGTAAAGTTTGAAACCAACCCATCATTGGTTTGGTGTTAGATTTCCATCCTCAAAACGTATACGGCCCATGGAAGACTACTTGGCAACTGAAGACTTTTCAAGCAACACCACACTCCAAATGATAACCTTTGTGATTAAAGAACTCCTCCCAGGGGTCAAACCCAATGGGCCCCCCAACATGGGCCGCCGGCCCACTACTTCCACCCACTCATAGATTCACATTTGGCAGGGAATGACACGTGTGTGGCTGTAGAGAAGCCATTTGGGAAGCCACATTTAAAGGAAGAAGGGATGAAGAAATTTTATCCGGAAATGATCCGAAATATACTATTTATGACCATTCATAAAATATGTATGATCGGTCATAAATAGTGTATTATGGGTAAAATTTCGTTGCCCATAGCTTTCTGAAGAAAGAATGGACACGGTTGAGGGGGACAGGGCCGTGGGCCGGCTTGTACCATGATTGGGCTGGGTAGATAAAAGTTGGAGCCCACCAAATAAAAAGGTATTATTATTTCTTAGTATTTCTTCAATTTTGGGCCTGGCCCCCACCCGACTCTCACGTGAGAAGTTTTTAGGTTGCTGAGCGAGTACCACGTAGCGGTGCCTATAAGCAATTTGGACCGTTCGAACATGTTTAGGACGGCTCAGATTTATTCCCTCTCTCCTCTCACCCCACCGCTTTTTCTCCTCTTTTTCTCTTTTTAAAATCCGAACCGTCTAAAACATATTTGAATGGATCGCCAAAGGGTACCATGGTACCGCTCCGGCACCCAAAAATTTATCCGCATCAATTGTTGTTGTTGGAGGCCATTGTGTCAAAGTCATGACGCACCAGCAATTAAAGTGGCTTTTTTTTTGTATGTGCATCTGTCAACATTATCTTCATTTTTTGTTTTTGAATTGTCAACATCAACTTCATCCTTTTTTCACGTTCGGGAAGTCCAGGCTAATTACGCTCATTTACACTTATTTTTTCTCCAGTTCTCTCAAAGGCAGGTGATCCGTACCAAAATCAAAGAATTCAAGAGATATTTTACTTTTTTTACACCCTAATTTCAAAAATCAAACCCTAATCAATTGTGCCGGGACCAAACCGGCCACCAACCAAACTATTCCTTCAGATGTATGCATTGTACAACAAAACTAAGGCTCCGTTTCCACTAACAAAAAACACTAAAAATTTAACGCATTTTACCATTTCGTTTCTACTAACAAAAAAATTTCAGCATTTTACCATCCATTTTCCACTAACAAAAAAATTGTCAACAAAAACTACTTTTACTATAATAACTCTACTCACAAACCTATAAAAATTTATTCACTACCCAAAAACACCTAATAACTTTTCAACCACAACTAAAATTTTATGAATTTTTCCGGCAGCTTCTTTATTGTGTCTACTTTGCTTAATAGGAAGTGCATTCTTAGCCAAAGATGACAAAGAGGTATCGATACTTCCTTGAATCCCTTCACTTGGCATGTTTTGGTAATTGTTGATACGAGTTTGTAAATTCAAGCGTAGAAAGTTCCCTTCTAACTTTATAATTGTTATTCATGCGCCATTTTCTGTTAGTTTGATACTTTATTAGATTCCGCTGGAAACATTTCTACAGTACTGGTTGCTCGGTTAAATAAGCCAATTAGTGGCTTGTTTTTTTGTCCTTATTCAATTTTTTTCTGCATTTGTTAGTTTTTTATCAAATTTTTTGGAGATTATTGTTTTGTCATGACGAGAATAATCTAAAAAGTAAAAAATTAATATCGAAACCTAATTTTTTTGAATAAATACAAAAAAAAGATAATTTTTTCATCTTTATTCAAAAAAAATTAATTTCGAACTTAATTTTTTACTTTTTAGATTCCTCTCGTCATGATGAAACAATTATCTTCAAAAGATTGACAAAAAACTAACAAATATGAAAAAAAAAATTGAATAAAGACAAAAAAAAAAAAAAAGAAGAAGAAGAAGAAGCCACTTAACTTATTTAGCCGAACAACCAACTTTGGTTCATGTTTTTTTGCCTTCATTTGCTGCACCATATTGGGTTTCATGTCTTCTGTATTAATCATCAAATAATTAACTTGAGTCCTATTACACCGAAATTATTCAGGTGGGTGTTGTGGGAAAAGAATGCGCATGCAAGAGATGCAAATGCAAGGTATGTTTTCCTTAAAGGCTTTTTCTATCTGCTTGTGTCAATTTCTTCTTAATTATCGTTCTCGATCTGGCCAAAGGTAATGTTTTTTTGGAATCACTTTTAAAGAATTGAGCAAATGCTCACTAGATCATCTCGATTTTTGCATTATTATATTGTGTTTTTTTCCCATTTGTACGTGCACCCTTTTTGGTCCTTATTCATTTGAATTCACACCGCTATCCTTTCATCGATCACTTTTTTTAAACACGAAGGGCTAATGTAGTAAATTCACACGAATAAGAACAAAACGGAGTGCGCGCGGATGATAGGAAGGAGAGTGCAAAAATCAATTTCGCAGACACAAACCACGTCACATTTTGAGAGTTTTCTGCCGCCGTACAGTGTGGTTGGCTTGTACAGTATCAATCTGTTGTTGTCAAGACTTGGTGCTAATTATTGCTATGTGGGTTTAACGTTGTCTGCTTTGAAGTTGACTTTAGTACGGACTGTAGTGTTCGGATAAATAAGTCAATTTGGCTTATTTTTTGTCCTTATTCAAATTTTTTTCGTATCGCGTGGCTTATTTTCAATTTTTTGGGGATTATTGAATCTTCACGACAAGAGGAATCTAAAAAGTAAAAAATTTTGATCAAAATCCAATTTTTTTTGAATAAAGACGAAAATAAGCCAATAAGCCAATTTTTTTCGTCTTTATTCAAAAAAATTTGAATTTTGATCAAAATTTTTTACTTTTTAGATTCCTCTTGTCATGAGGATGCAATAATCCCCAAAATATTGAAAATAAGCCACGCGATACGAAAAAAATTTGAATAAGGACAAAAAATAAGCCAAAGTGGCTTATTTAGAAAAACGGGGTAACGAGTATAATAATTGCTGCTTAATTATAGCTGTGATATTGCTAATTGGAATGAATCAATTAATCTTGGTACATTTGAGAGATCTGAAGCTGATTGGTATGCTGACCTTATGGGTTGTATGTAATATAATCTGTTTTTGTTCTTCTCAGCTCAACTTCTTGTTGGAAGTTCCTTCTTCTCGATCCTTCGCTCTTTCTTTTTTTGCAGTGGGGTGGCTGCATGGCATGTCGTGCGACCTCCAATATTCTTGCTATTCTCTTTCTCCACTTCTTCCTTCTCCCTCGATGTACCCATTATCGAGTTTATTAATAATAATATTTTGCTGTTTCCAAGAAAGAAAAAAAACAACAAATCTTAGAAGTTCGCAGCGGTAGTAGATACATCCATTTTCGTCTTTTTCTTTTTTTTACGACTTATCATTACTACAAGAATAGACGACATACGTATATTAACTTCCCGACTACTAATTATACCGATGAGCACGCGGAGCGTGCGATTTATGAGGCATTACAACACCCATTATCGAATTTATTAATAATAATATTTTGCTATTTCAAAAAAAAATCAATAAAACTTAGAAGTTCACAGCAGCAGTAGATATATATGTCCATTTTCGTCTTGTTTTTTTTACTACTTATCATCACTACAAGAACATACAACATTTAACTTTCCGACTACCAATTACACCAATGACAAGCAGAGTATTTCTTTATTTAATTGCGTGTCATTTATTATCAAAATGTTTTCTTCTCCCTATCATAAATCTTAACTCTATCATTGAGGTTTTGTGCACTGTCCACTCATCTATCAAAGAACTCTATTGAATTCTTTTCTTTCATCAACTAAGGTAACAATAGAAAAATATTATAAAAACTTAGTCGCAAAAGAATAAACTTTGTTTTTTTTTTTTCCTCAGTAGTAGTGCTTGATAATTTGTCTCAATTGTAGGCCTGTAGCATTCCTTTAATTTGATGGGGAAAAAACTCAAGTTGTAGCATTCGTTAACTTACGAGAAGTGGAGTTTTAAAACTACAGTCCGGATCCCTTCAGGGATCCCGGACAGAGCATTGGTGCGGGACTTGTTTGTGGACCGTTGGATTTAATCCGACGGCCAGGAAAAAAGAAGGCAAGAAACTCGCGAGTAATTACACTTTACCCCCTCAACACTCACACTTCCCCCCTTGTTTCATTCGGACCACAGAGAGAGAGAGAGAGAGAGAGAGAGAGAGAGAAGGGGACGAACAAAGAAAGAAACGCGGACGAACGGACAACGAAGAAGAGAAGGAGAGCGAAGACGACGATAAAGATTGAAGGCAGACGACCAAGGTATCTCTCTCTCTCTCTCTCTCTCTCTCTCAAAATCTGGTTGGGGCTTCTTTTGCTGATTCTGGTTCAGCAAAATTAGGGCTTTTTTGTCGATTGGAACCTAGCTCTCTCTCTTGAGAGATCGATCTCTGCATTTTCAGTAAAAATCAGAACAGGTTTTTGGAACTCGAACCAAAAAGAGGGCTTTTTTGAACGATGATTTTGATTTTAGGGTTAGTGTTCGAAATTCGTGATATTACTCTTCTTAGGCCTTTTTCTTTAAGTGCTAGTATGATTTTTACCATAGAACATACCAATTGGTCGGGGAGTAGGTGGGGCATTGAATCTTCCATATTGCCAGCACCCAATCCGTGCGTTTGTGCTAGCTGAGCGCGGTTCTGCCATAAGATACTGTATACACTTGTAACATTGTCCACCCACTTTAGGCTGTTGGAATTGGATGAGCATTAATAAATCATATAGGCTTGCTACATGTTATTGAATGTGTTCAGCTGATATATCTAAATTAGTTTTCACAAAATAAATGAGTTGCTTGTTATCACTTTCCTGTATATCGATGTGTATGTATGAAATATTTTTGCCATGTCTATTTCTTGATTTCTTGAGAATCCTCGTGTTAGCATATCTCAAATTTCTTATTTTCCTATCCTTTTTCCATACTAGTGCTGTTGTCGCTAGTGCTGGCGCTGTTCTTTAGTCTCTATTCTATTTTTTTTCGAATGCATTACTTACATTCATTTTAAACATTCCTTACAAAAGCTTGTTTCTGTTACTGGATATTCTCAAAATGGAGTCACATCATATATTGGTGTGTCGACGCAAATTTATTCTTTTCTCTTTTCACAAAACTGGAACCTTTTATGTGTGGTATTACATGTCTATGTCCATATTTAACATGCTGCAGAGATAATTTTGTTTGACATGGATATAGTATTCACAGATATGAGTGGAGGATGGCCATGTAAAATCAATATGGACTCGGAGACTAGACTCAACCAATTCTGAACAAAGCTGGTGTTCCTCCCACTGTTTTTGATATAGGTCTTGGTTTCATAGAAACGTATGGTCTTGTTTTTACTTGAAGGACAGAAGCTTGTTTGCAAAACTTTATTTTGGGAAAATCTTGCGAGTCTGCCTTTTTTTCGTTTATATGACTAAGTATCTTGAATCTGTGGTCAAATATTCTTAGGCAGGGGATTGTATTCCTAAAAAGCTCACAATGGAAGGAAGTAGTTCGGGTAATGATGGAAGTGGTGATCCCGATTTTAGGATCTTTGTTATTGCGGAAAACCAACACCATTGAGGACATCTGGAACACAAAAGAAACCAGGTCGAAGGTTCTTCGAATGTGCAAAGTATGAGGTGAGCTGCATGCATTGCCCCAATTTATTCTCTTGTTGTCATTGGAGTTGAAACCCTAATTCTTATTGTGTTCTTTTTTTACAGTTAAACTTGGATTGTGGTTTTTTTTTGCTGGTATGAGCCTTGTATTTTGCAAGGGCTGATTTGGGGGCCTATGCTGGTTCAGACAAAAACAAAGGCTGTGAGGGCTGTTGAACATTATGAGATTTCAGTATCCATGAGCATTAGTGAAGAAATGCAGAGGACAACAATTACAATGCAGATGAAGATTGAAGCCATCCAGAATGAGATTGATGCAATGCAAATGAGAATGAGAATGAGAAATTGGGGGAAAATGAACGGGAATTATCTTTGGATTGTTGTTTTTTGTGTTGTGTCGTACATGTGTGGCAAAAGCAGCCAATGATCTGAAGTAGTAGTATGTTTGGTATGATAATATTTCTAGGTTAGTGAAACTAGCGGCCTTGTATGTGGTCTGTATAAGTGGTGATTGTGGTAGTTTAGCTTGGCTTTGGATGTATGGCTAATTTATTTTGAGATCATTTTTTTTTCTTACATTTTGCCATCTTTCACTGAATCTTGAAGTCCATGTAAATCGGGAAATGGAATAGAGTTAATTCAAAAAGGCCTTAGTTTGTACAGTATATACACTTCATGCCATCAGGCAAACAGTTTATCAAATACTATGAACACTCCAGGAATCAAACAATTGCATTCTGAAATCAAATGTTCTACTTTATCAAATATTTGTTGCCGCAAAAGACTGATCATGAAGGAATGTCATTGGAGATTCCAAAGATTTGCATTTGAAACAAAGACTTCAATACATTCATGCAACTGGAGAGATGTAAAAACTGAAAACGCTCAACTAGGGAATTCCAAAATGCTAGATAGCTAATGCCCATATTCGGCAAAAGTCAGTTACAAAAAAAATGCAATTTGAACGACAACAAAAATTCAGAATGGTCATGTTTTAATTTAGAACAGAAAGAGTAGAAAATGATAACCACCATAATTAGGTAGAGAATTGCTCAATCCAAAACAGATGTATCACTCAGCTAAACAATTTTCAAATCACTTTAAACCCAAACAATCTGATCCAACCAACCCCATTTTACATCCCCAACAATTCCGAAACTAAGCCGTAACCCAAAAAAAAGGAGACACCCATGATACACATCAAACAAGTTTTCTATTGTTCACCATTATCTCTTGCATTCATCATTTCTAAAAAAAAAATTATTGTCCTCTTCAACCATGTTCTTGACTTTGGTGATCGCTTGATTGGCCTCCTCCCCAACCTGTCCTTGACTTCCCAAAAAGCTTCATTGTTCAAAAAGCAGCAGCCATAACAGGTATCAATATAACAGCAGTAGCAACAAGATTAATCAGACAGATGCATCAAGACAACAGCAAAACTGCTGCAGGAATCCTTCATAACTGCTCTATTTGATCATTAGTAAAGCCAAAGTAAAGAACACTACTAATAACATGCATCATCTACCATGTGTGCCAATTTCATCTCCATATCCGCAAACCCATATAGTTCCTGAAACACAAATAAAATTAGCATTCAAGTCCGTAATTCACTACCTCTTTGAAGTCCGTATTTCACTTAAACAAACACTTACATTCATCGTCAAAGTCATCCTAACCACCAAAAGACAAAAAAATAAATAAACCATAGTGATCATAACTACCCTATTTTTCTACATGAGAGAAATAAACCTTCGCAGTGGTGGTGGTGGAAACAAGGGGGTTGGATTGACATTGGAACTTTGTTCTTGTTCCATTTCTTCTTCTTCGTTCCTTCTTCGGCATAGTTCAAACTCTTTTCCTCTTTAAGAATGCGTAACTGGAAATAGTAAAGACTATCAAATCGAACTAGTATTAGCAAAGAAAGGCAGAGACAAAGGCATCTTAGCAGAGAAAGAGCTATCATATATACAAGGGACACTAAATCAACAATCTGAGCATTTGAGCACTAAAAGTTATAAGCTAACATTTACTGCTTGTTTGATATGAAAATGACCATTTGAGTTTGAGTATAAGTCAATGACCAATTCATCAGGTTATGTGTTATCTTGCCTAAGTCACTGATATGTCCTCTTCCTATTAAAAAGAATGGAGTGTTGCAGGTTGAATGTGTTCTACAATTACAAATCACTAGATAGCGCGTTAGGGGCACTCACCCATGCGTGTGCAAAGTGAGAAAAAAGAAATCACTAAATAAAGCAGAGTAGTTAATTGAAGCAATTAACAGAGAAAATTGTGGGGAATGGACAGTCAAGAATCTGACTGTTATAAGCTAACATTTAGTGCTCGTCGTATCATATAAGTTTGACTAGGTTCATTTTCAAAGAAGATATTAATCAATAAAGTATACTTCGTTATGTTACTGATTGAACTTAGGTTCATTTTCAAGAAAAATGAAGCATACATTGTACATTCTGTAAAAAGCGCAGAATAAAGAATAAAAAGATTAAAATTTCAAGTTAATGAGAGAATTTTATTTCATTTTACGTAACTTCGTTCTTTTAGGTTTACGGGAAAAAAAAATACTAGCTAAATTCTTTTAGTATATAGTGTAGATGATATCACATAACAGAATGTGAGCTTCAAGCATCACTTTCAAATATTTTCTCAAATCAATTACTAACGTGAGACAACAAGACGAGATATCCCACCCACTGCCAGCACAACTAGGGTTTCTTTTTTTTCCAATTTGTAGAATATAGTTCAACAGATAACGTAAGTATTTTATCTCTCTTTGAACAGGTTTTTTTTTTTAACAGGCGTAAGTATTTTATCGCTGTGTGGATGGGCGATGGTAAGAAAATTTACTTGAAAAAAACAATCATAAGCTTCCGTTTGATGCAGAGATCGACCTCAAGAGAGAGAGCTAGGTTCCAATCGACAAAAAAGCCCTAATTTTTGCTGAACCAGAATCAGCAAAAGAAGCCCCAACCAGAATTTGAGAGAGAGAGAGAGAGAGAGAGAGAGAGAGATACCTTGGTCGTCTGCCTTCAATCTTCATCATCGTCTTCGTTCTCCTTCTCTTCTTCGTTGTCCGTTCGTCCGCGTTTCTTTCTTCGTTTGTCCCCTTCTCTCTCTCTCTCTCTCTCTCTCTCTCTCTGGGCCGAATGAAACAAGGGGGGAAGTGTGAGTGTTGAGGGGGTAAAGTGTAATTACTCGCGAGTTTCTTGCCTTCTTTTTTCCTGGCCGTCGGATTAAATCCAACGGCCCACAAACAAGTCCCGCACCAATGCTCTGTCCGGAATCCCTGAAGGGATCCGGACTGTTTAAAACTATTCACTTTTTTTGGATTAGTTGCTAGTTGAACTTTATTGTATACGAGTGTGATATAAGTATTGGTTGATCATGATATCTGTTAATGAATGATTGTGCATAAGTTAATTAGAAATTTCATTTGGGTATGTGCTCTTACTTTTTTAATGGGTGTGATATTTTTTGTTGTGAAACTATTCTTAAAAGAAATTAGTTCAATTTATTCTATTAATTTGAAGAGAATTTACAAAATAAATTATAAAAATTTTCATTTGGGTTTGTTAAGTTGTGATCACTAAAAGGGAAGGATAATTTTTTTTAAAGTCATAATAAAAAAATGTTGTGTCGTGCTTTTTTTTTTTTGATCGACGTGTTGTGTCGTGCCTTTAGGCACCGACAATCACTAGTCACCTAATAATGCAAAGTGACCCTATAATTTCCGAAAAACAAAACTAGGAAAATCCATGAAAGGCATGTTTCAAGAGATCTCTCAATCACCTAATAATGTAGAGAAACCCTATAATTTCCTTCTCTCTTTAAATTTGGAGGATATTTCTCTCCTAAAATCTATATAATAAAACAGCTCAATATTTGAATCCTATGTACATAAATCTAACGGCTCAAACTTATCGCTCATAAATCCTACGGCTGAGAAGAGTTCTAGGGCTGAAAAATTATGTTTTCAATCTTCGCCAACCTTTCCTATTCCAACTCTCTTTTATTATGGAAAGATAGAAAGCAATAAAATTTCATTGCCAAAAAAAAGAGCCGAATTTTGAAATAACAAAGGGAAGTAATTTTTGAAAACTTACCACTGTTCTCTCCGAAGTAAGGCGAAATCTTCTTTAACTTTTCCTATCTCAACTCTCTTTTGTTATGGGAAGATAGGTAGTGATAAAATTTCATGTGTAAAATTAGTGCGAGGCGAATTGTAAACTAAACAAAAGGGTAAGAAATATTTTTGTTTATCAGTTGATCAATTTAAATTTTTTTGGGGTGTGTGTGTTTTTTTTTAAACTAAACAAAAGGGTAAGAAAAAAAATCTGTTTGATCCTAATTTAAGAAAAAATCTTTCCGTATAAATCAGTTTCGTTGGTGGGGGTAGTAAATGCGTTGCGTCGTGCCTTCAGGCATGGGCAAACTCTAGTACCAAAACAATGTGACATTATTTCTTTGCTTCTCACTGTATCATATAAATTCGGTTTTTGACACTTGTTTTGCTTTTCTTTTTATTTTTTCAAACATCAAACTCCAAATCTCTAATTAAAAAAAAATTTTTTGATTGGTTCCCTCCAAAATTTCTCATAAAGTGCAAAAAAAATTGAAGAAAAGAAAGAGTGAATTAGTTTTTCATCTTCCCACAATATATCGCATCTATTCTTTATTTCAATAACTTTAAAAACACTCCTATCGATGACTCCTCTCTCACATATCTTTAGAGCCCATCAAGGAATGATCGATAAGAATGGACGTAGTATTATTGATTTTGGAGTTATAGAACTTGGTTGGATTTGCTCTCGCACCAATACCACCACCAAATTCCCCCACCCTCCACCGCCTTTAGCCTTCCCTCCACCTCCTTTCATCACCCTATGAGCCCGTAAGGATTTTCGGGTCATGCCTAAACCACGTGACATCGGTTGACAAATGGGAGCCACCTTTCCGACATGGTATTCAATTGGGTTGCAAACTCCGTTGACGTAGGAGTGGAGGTGGTGAGTCATTGAAGGTATTGGGTGCCTTCGGGCTTTGAAACCAACCTTTCGTGCTAGGACCACCGTCAAGGATGAAGCCAGGGGATTTAGTGAACTTTCCGCTTTGAAAATGTCTTAATGTGAACAGATCAACGACGTAAGGTGGCTAATGCAATGGTCCCAACACGTACGGTTGGTTTCAAAGTCCAAAGAGGCATGTAGTGGACCAATTTCCGCCATGGGGTAGTCCTAGACTTCTGCTTTGAAAATGCCTTTATGTAAACAGACCAATGAGGGACTGGTTCAGTGCTTGGAATTGATCATAACTGGCTTGGACTGTTGGACAAGACTCATATCTAAGTTTTCATAGTTATTTATTGGAACTAAACATACTCTTAAAATCATTAATGCGTGGTGGTGTTTTAGTTTTGGTTCTGACATAAGTGCAGTGAGGTCTCCTAAAGATAGTGATATGGTGTGACGGGACAAATTCCTGGCAAATGTGACAGAATATCATACATGCAATTTCATTTGAAGCACCTAGAAAAAAAAAAAAAAAAAAAGATTTGTGGGCAATGATTTTAGTATTTTTTTATTATTTATATACACATGTATACCTATAATATAATTTTTTTGCCAATATGAGATTATACAATTGTTCCTCATTTGGGCAAAAATATTAATTTATTTCAAAAGGATTTTTTTATTGAAAGTATAACCAAAATTTTAGAGAGAAAATAAACTCTTCCAGGTGTGATTTTTGGATTCTAAAGTTGCTAGTTCATTTTTTATCCAGCATTTTTTAAAAGGACATTGATTTTGGCGTTCCAAAATTTACTGCTGACGCTCCAAAAGCGGAGTGCCAAAAATTACAAATAAATTCCAAAATAATCTACTTTAAGCTATTAACCTTTAATTAGTCACAGTCTCAGCCAGTCTATGATGCTCTGGACCGTTCGAAATTAAAACTATTGGCGTGGGATAATCCACACCAAGTATCAAAAGTGCTTATTCAAAGGCCTAAGAGGTTGGTAAGTTTGCTCTTCATACAATTTGACCCGAGTTCGATTCCTGTGACGGTCAGATTGCAAGAAGAAAATTTCTCGTGGATCTCTCTAGTCCCAATGTGGATGACCTGTCTCTGACCGGATCAGAGATAGAATTAATCGAAGTGCGCGTAAACTGATCTGGACACTCCTAATCGTCGAACCAAAAAAAAAAAAAATTGGTTTGCTGCATCGACAGAAAACCATCTTCTCTCTCCCCTCTCTCTCAATTTTAGATGTAACAAAAATCAAAAATCGTAGAATTTAGGGCTTTTGGAGACTTTTTAGCCCAATTATATTTGTATATATAGTGTAGACTGATCTATAATTACTACCAGACAAAACTATTGGGCCGGCTTGGCCCATGAATAAGTCTTCTAAGTTGAACCAAGTTCCGAACCCCGGCCCAGAGTCAGCCCATTGCCATGGCATGGAGAAGATTCAACCAGAACCGTCAGATCTAGGGTTTTAGAGACGTATATAGGGTTTCTTCCAGCGTCAAGAGAGAGAGAGACGTAGAGGTAGAGGGGCAGAGAGAGAGAGAGAGAGATCCCGAAGATGGTGCAGCGTCTGACGTATCGCAAGCGCCATAGCTATGCCACTAAATCCAACCAGCACAGGATCGTCAAAACCCCTGGTATATACATACATACATACATATATATATATATATGCACGTACATGCGCACATTCAATCTCTTTTGCGTGACATTCAAAACCCTAGCTTCAACTAGCACTCTTATTTCATCACCACGTACATTTTGTTAGATCCACTCATTTTGTAATTTTTTTTAATTTATTTAAATTGTTCGTTTGATTATTTGTTGGCGTTCATTGGAATGCAGGTGGAAAATTGGTGTACCAGAGCACTAAGAAGAGAGCGAGTGGCCCGAAGTGCCCTGTAACTGGAAAGAGAATCCAAGGGGTATGCCATTTGACGTTTCAGTCACATTCACCCACCACACCAACCCCACCCCCACCTCTTCTCATTGGTCTATGAACTAATTCAGTGTCTGATTATTTGCTGATGTTTCTTGCTGATTGGATAATGACTTGGGACGTCATATGTATTCCAGATTGATTGACCACTTCCCATTCTGTTTGTAAAACCTATAAGTTTGATGCCTAATAGTGATTGGGGTTGAACGTTTGTGTAGTATGCCTAAAAGAGCAAATTAAAGGTGCTTGAGTCATTTGCCTAGACAATGAATGGAGGAGTTGAAGTTTTATTGATAGGTTAAATTATCTCGCAAGAGCATATTGATGCATAGTAAAGTAATTATTACTGGGGTTGAAAATTGGTTTTGCCCTTGAAGACATATGAAGCTGCTTTTCTCATGTGCCCCGATAATGACTGGAGGTGTTGAAAGTTCAAAATGGTCTTGCCTGAGCATTTTGACGAATTGAATCGTAATAACTAGGGTTGAACAATAGTGTTTTACGGCCCTGTCGGAAAGTTAATGGTGCTTGTGTCATGTGCGGTGTGCCTGGACGATGCTGGACGATGACTCCATGATGAATTTTATTTATAGTACAAATTGTCTCCTAGAGCATCTGGATGCATAGCAGGTATTATGGTTGAACAATTAGACTTCATGACTAAAAGGAAAATGAAAGATGCGTGTTTTATGTGCCTTGATAATCGTAAAATGGCTCATAGGGAGTCAAAAGCAAGCAGAGTCATAGGAGGGTCAAACTCACATAAGCAGAGGGGGAGACATTCATGAAAAGCGACCAAATTCTAAAGTTTTTTGATTGCTCAAATTACTAGCGAGAGCGTTTGGATGTGTAGTTATTAGTATCGTTGGCCAATAGTTCTATATATTTGAATGGGAAAATAGAACTGCTTGTGTGATGTGCCAACAAAATGGATTGCAGTAGTAATTATTAATGTTGAGCAGCAGCGCTTGCTGCCTACATGGCAAAGAGCTTCGTATGTCATGTGCCCGATAATGATTCAAGCATGAAGTTTGTTGATAGTTCCTGTTATCTGACCAGGGGATTTGGATGCATAGCAATTATTAGCATTGAGCAATGGTGCTTGATGCCTAAAGGAGAAATTAGAGTTGTTGTATCATCTCCCTGCGCAAATGTGAGCATAAAATCCATCAATAGTTCAGTTTTTCTCGAGAGAGAATTTTAATGCATATAATATGGTTGAAACATAGTATGCCGCCCACAAGATGCACCTACCGCAAGTGATTCTAAAGACAACTTTGATCAGCATTTTACTGATATAGTTCTTGTGACTTCAAATTAACATTGTTGAACATTGGAATAGATAGTGAAGTATTGGTGCTCGTAATCTCTTGTATTACCCAACTCCTAGTCCGCTTCGAGTCTGCTTCTAGGGAAAGGAGAAAACGAATTTCAAACTGTTGGAAGATTTTTATTAGTACTTGACAAACTTATTCTGGACTTCAAATTGAGTGAGAATGGAATTGCTTTTGCCACTTGATAATGTGCTAGAATTGGGATGTTGTTTGTTTGGGAATATGCTCATGTTGTACTTTTGTCTTTTGCCTCTTGTGAATGTATCGTTTGTTTAAAGTACGGTCGTTCATTATAAGAATACGGTATTAATTATAGATGTTGACTGTATTTGCAGATTCCTCACTTGAGACCTGCTGAGTATAAGAGATCCAGACTTTCTAGGAACCGGAGGACTGTGAACCGGGCCTATGGTGGCGTACTATCTGGCGGTGCTGTCAGAGAGAGGTTTGTTCTTGTGGTTCAATAAATGGTGCTTCTTTTTTTGTTGTGAAATGGGAAGGTCTTGGTGTACTATAGGCCAACATTTGGTGCCATTTAAGCTGAAAGGTTGTAATTTATTTTGGTTTTGCAGGATCATCCGAGCCTTTTTGGTGGAAGAGCAAAAGATTGTGAAGAAGGTTTTGAAGATTCAAAAGGCGAAAGAAAAGCAGGCTGGAAAAAGCTAAAGACATTAGACTTGAGTTTTGATTGTTCTTGAAAGCAGTTTTGACTTTTGTGAGGTGATTACCGGTTGTTCACCATGTCATAGTGAGGTCATTGTCTTGGAATCTGAATGAGCATTTGTCTTAAGTCATCTTTTTTGTTTTATTCCTCATCTCAAAACATTGGAAATATGGTTTTTGCTTATGGTGTGGACATGTCGTGGATGGCCTGTATGCTGGGCAATACTCAGGATTTTCTTGTATGAATGTTAACTTATCAGCCAATACTCGTTTTTTGGCCAATCTTGGTTTTTGGTTTGATATGAATGTGTTCCTGTGGTTGGCACTTAGCCGGTACAATGGACCCTTCTATTTAACCAGTTATGAGCTTGAAAGATCTTTTAGTTCGTTGATGTTTTTGTTTCTTTTTTCCATTGATAAAATGAATTTTAATGCAGGCGGTATTGCTTATCTTTGCAATTGTCAAGAGAGAGACCATTGCACTTGCATTGGATTTTTTTTTCCTCCAAAACCTTAGGTTGACTTTGAAGTACTTTTATTTAGCTTCCGCTGTTTAATGTCTTTTGGTACAGTAGAATTAAGTAGTATCTTTAAATTTTTAGGAGCTTGGCTTGATGATCTGAACCGCTCCGGTCCGTTAAGTTTTCTGGACTACTTCAGAAGTCCTGGCAGTGCTTTTGAAATAATGCCATTTAGGTGGTATGATTCTTAACTTTGGAATTATATTGATCTGCCAAAATAAGTTTGGTAATTGATCTTGATACCCATTTATAGACAACACATACTGATATGACAACTAAGTAGAAGTGAACATTAGACCTTACTATCGTCATAAACCCTAGATATCACATGCATGTATTTTTTCGTTTGTTGCTGGAATTTGTTGGTTACTTGGTCATTTGAGACAGGGTTTATTTGAGAGAGGAGGCATTCCCGTTTCAGAGGCCTATTGTGTGAGAGAGAGAGAGGGGTACCATGACTCGAACCCCTGACCCAGGGGACACCATAAAGGTGCCACCATCAGGGAACCCAGAGCATTGGTCAGAGGCCTAGTGTAAGTTAACAGGTGTGGTTACATTTTCTGAGGTGCATTGGAAAACAAACAGTTTGTCACATTTAGGTATGCCTACTATATGGTTGAATGTGGTTGCCAGTAACATTTCTTTCCAAATAAAACTAGTGCAGACTATATTAGCAGCATCTGGGTAACTTGGGCATTATGCTCAAGATCATAGTGCGATCCCGTATTTTATCCAACTAATTTTTTGCTTTAGATCTCAGTATCAGAGTTGAAACGCAATTTATTGACCCGAATTGTTGAAAACAACGTGGGCGTGTTACACAAGAAGAAAACAATCACAAAACTGCAAAGAAGAGGCCCACATAACACACAGACGAGCTAATAAAAAGCGTCAAGAAAAGAGCTCAAGCTTTAGGAGCTTTAAGGTTGTCTCGAATAAAGCGAATAAAAGCCACTGATTTCTCATGAGATGGCCTTATCTGTTTCACTGCAGGGAGCTCAATTAGGGCTTCCACCCATGAAAACACTAGTGGATTCCTCTCCGGGTCTACCAGCTTCACACCAATCACTTCTTCAATAGCTTTGCTGTAACCTAAAACTGAGCATATCACTATGTCAAGAAGTCCCAGCTGATCCTCACTGGTGATGGGTGTGGTTGGGAAAAACTCCAGCATTCCCTCTTCCACCACCTTCAGCGCGTCGATTTCCTCTTTGATGGCTTTCGCTTGTGCTTCCCCTTCTGTGGTTATCACTGGGAAGATGGGTGCAAATAGCTGCATTCATGTAACGACTATGATTGGTGATTACTTCATAACGACCACGAAAAAACAGAAAACATTATGTGAATCTTTTGCACCGCCAACCAGAAAATGAAATCCTAGTCTATGGTTTTCAGTTTTACCTGTTGGTGGAGGAAATTGGCCCAGAACCGGACCTTGGCTCTTGTACAAGGATCCTGGGGCAGAAGCTGGGGACCGTTCTCCTTCCAAACCTCGTCAATGTATTCGAGGATGACTAGTGACTCCACAATGGGTTTTCCGTTGTGTACAAGTATAGGGACTTTCTTGTGGACTGGATTGTACTTCAGCAATGTCTCACTCTTGTTCCTCAAATCTTCATCCACATACTCATATGGTATCCCCTTAATTTTGAGAGCCAATTCCACCCTAAAAGAAAATGCACTATTCTTTGTTCCATGTAGCTTCACTATATTTTCCGCTTCCATTCTCTCTCTCTCTCTCTCTCTCTCTCTCTCTCTCTCTCTCTCTCTCTCTCTCTCTCTCTGGGTGTGTGTGCTAGTTCTTGATGTTTGCGAATGGTTGTGGAAACTTTAAATAGAGTTTCAATTAGGCCCCTTAGCTTGGTTGACAAGCTTTAGACAAGTATTTTCTAAATACTTGGCATCGTCATTGATGACCAATAAGCATTAAGCATAAGCCACTAGTCAACTCTTGGCTTTAATTTATAAGCATAATTACAGTAGGGGCTTATTGGTTGGGGGGGCATATTAATTAGATCACGTGTTGTTGGTATTGCCAATGGGCTGTTATTTTTTTTCAAATCTTAGCAGGCCCTCAACTATCATAAATGTATGCATGTATGAGAAAACCTATTTCACGGAGCTTTCCGTGAATAGTAGTTTACGGAGATGAATTGCGCCTGTCTAAAGTGTATTGGACCGTCTGGATTTTAATAAAACTTTTCCTTCATTAAAATCCCGACCGTTCTGGTGAGATCAAGCGGCTCCATAAATACCTCTTTACAGCAGCTCTGTGAATATGCCATACTCAAATGTATGTCCCGATTAGTAATTTGGTTTTCTTACGTTGGCCGGCCAGCTGAACGAAGACATGGTTTGAAGCTCAAAGGATGAGTTCATGATGACATACTTCTCTTCTCTTGCTCAGAAAGAAATTACTTCCTTCCTTCTGACTGCCTAAGCACTTAAACTGGTCCATGATTTATGCATTGAAACTGTTTCATCAAATCCCTCAGCGGAGTACCGTTACTTGGAATGTCATTATTTCGGCTTGTAGTGATTCGCAATGGCCTTTATCTGGAAAGCAGGTTTACTCGCTTGTCGTGAGGGAAAAAAAAAAATCGGGTTCTTTCCAAATGGTTATGTGCAGTCTGGAACGGTTGACTAGTTTGCAAAATCATTTCTTTTTGGAGGATCCTTTGAAGCTGTTTGACAGCGTGTTGTTTGAGAACGTCATGTGTTGCAATGCTATATAATCTTGGGAGCTGTTGAGAATAGGTAGAATTGGGTTGCTTTGGGTATTTACAGTGAAATGTACCGTGGCCTCGTGGGTTTTTAATGCCAAATGGTTTTACTTTTGGTAGGGTTTCAACTGGTTGTGCTACACTTGAAGACAATGAAGAGCTTGATTTTGGCAAAGGGGTTCAAGATTGGGTGATTAAGCACGGCGCAGGAGATCAAAGATGTTTTGTAGGATGTAAGATGTCGATAAGCAGAATCTCGGAGACTATCACAACATTGCTGGTGTCGGAAGTTTTGCCGCTGCAGCTAAATCTACAAACCTGGTGGGTTATGAATCTTATGTCAACCAGTTTTGGTGTAATTTCTGGTATTGGGTTAATAGGCATACATGATTACCGGCATGTTTCTGAAACATGACTCATTTATTTGGTTATTGCTCTATACTATCATCTCCAGGGCTTTCTATCGGAAGGTGCTTGACCGTGTCATTGTCATTCGACTTTTTCTCTCCAAAACCTTCGTTTTGAATTCGTAAGCACCTTTATTTAGCTTCATCCCTGCGATATATCCATTTCGTACAGTACCATAAGTAGGAGCTTGGCTTGATGATCTGAACAATTCAGTCCATCAAGTTTTTTGGGTTTTCTTCCGAAATCCTAGCAATGCTCTGGAAATTATGCCGTTCAGGTGGCCTAACACTGAATCATCCAACTATGGTTGGTTCTTCAAAAGAAATTGGTATATAGATTCAGATACCCATGTATAGATACACATAAGTTACTCATAACAAAAAGAAACAAACATTACGAACCCACCACGATGGTCATAATTAACTTTACTTTCAAAGATCTAGCAGCGCGCATTATTGGCCATGGTTAATTTTTGCATGATATCCAGAAGCCACAACTTGGACATGGTAGAAAGATCCCATATCATATCCTTACTAAATCCTCCCTTCAATCATCAATATATCAGGGTTGAAACATGATTCATTAAAAAGAAGTACGAAAGGCAATATTGGCCTTAATTATTACACAAGCGGCTTGTGACAAGCCTTGCACAGAAGGGCCGGGGCACGTTACACTGATTGACCTATGACAACATATATACTTGAGTTCAAGCCTAATGAACTTTCCAGTTAACTCGAAGGATCTGAAGAAAATTCACTGTTTCCACATGAGTTAGCCTTATCTCTTTCACTGCAGGGAGGTTGAGTATAGCTTCCAGCCATGAAAACACCAGCGGATTCCTCTCTGGGTCTATGAGTTTCGCACCAAACACTTCTTCGATTGCTTTGTAGGAACCCAGAACTGAACATATGACAATGTCAAGGACTCCCAGCTGATCCTCACTGGTGATGGGTGTGGTTGGGAAAAACTCCAGCATTCCCTCTTCCGCGATCTTCAGCGTGTCAATTGCCTCTTTGATGGCTTTCTCTTGAGCTTCCCCTTCTGTTACTAACACTTGGCGTGTGGCCATAAATAGCTGCGCGCGCAAGTGTCGTATAAATATATGCAAAGATTGAAATACAGGGACAGAGAAAATATCAATCGCTTGCATCTTAATTTCTTGGCGTGAATCTTTTGCATGATTTTTATGTTTCTTTACCCCTAAAGATTAATGTTTCAATGGACCTATATTAGCACACTTGATTGATGCATACAAGAATCTACATATAGTACATGAGTATGATACTAAGGTGTTACCGATGGTTTCATTGCTGCACAAAAGCAAAGCTAAATGTTACTAACCTTTAAGACGGCGGATAATGTACACAAAAAATGTATGGACGGTGGGTAAATGTTAAACTGGGCGGCTAATGTTCTTACCTGTTGTGCGAGAAAACTGGTCCAGAACCGAACCTGCGCTCTGGAATATGGATCCTTGGGCAGAAGCTGCGGCCCGTTATCCTTCCAAGCCTCGTCAATGTATTCGAGGATGACCAGTGACTCCGAAATGGGAGATCCATTGTGTACGAGTACAGGGATTTTCTTGTGAACTGGATTGTACTTAAGCAGTAACTCACTCTTGTTGTTCAAATCTTCTTCCACAAACTCATATGGTATGCCCTTAATTTTGAGTGCCAGTTCCACCCTGAAAGAAAATGGGCTATTCCTCCGTCCATGTAGCTTCACTATATTTCCCCCTTCCATTCTCTCTCTCTCTCTCTCTCTCTCTCTCTGAATCGTTGTGGAAACTTTAAATAGAGTTTCAACTATGCCCCTTAGCTTGATTTGCAAGCCTTGGCCACTAATTTTCTAATTACTGGGAATCGTCATTGATGAGCAATTAAGCATAAGCCGGCAATTAATTTGAATAATATGAAGTATAAGATTATTTAAATCTGTAGTTATATAGGCTGGTGTGCAAGATTAAACTATTGTGTAGCTGGAATTGGAAATATCTTGTCCTTTTAATGACCCCATGTCCCCATTACTTTTTAAAATTTTTTTTTTGATAACTGAACCTATCAAAGCCGTCCCCGTTCACTAACCGGGAGATGAATTAAAGGCAAAATAAAGTCTCATATGAACTGCCTCACAAGAGCTAAGTAAGAAATCTCTTCAGTCCCCAGCTTTGACCACAAGCCAACCCCTTCGGCTAAATTCCCAGTACTTTCAGGGGGTTGGCTTCGTTTAGATAAGTGGAATCATAGTTTAAGCTCAAAAGATGAATTAAAGGCCTTTATTATCAAGTGTTAGAGCATGTACGCCAATGATTTGGTAAAATATCTTGTAAATAGTTCATAATTCTAGTTTAGCTATGACTTTTTTCTTTCACAACTACACCAATACTATCTGTATCACTTTTTTCTTTTACAACTATACCAATACTATCTATTTTACCTAACACCAATTAAAATATATATTCTACCACTTTTTTCCTTTTATCTTTTTCATTTTCTCAGGAGTTTCTTCCACCTTGGCAGTGGAGAATCAGTTTTTGTGCAGAAACTGGATTTTGATCAAACATGGGAAGAATTTTGTTTCATGGTGATGAGCAGAGAGAGAGAGAGAGCTGGATTTTGATCAAATATGGGAAGAATTTTGTTTCATGGTGATGAGAGAGAGAGAGAGAGAGAGAGAGAGAGAGAAATAATATTTTAATGCTTACCTTGAGAGAGAGAGAGAGAGAAATAATATTTTAATACTTACTTTGTAAATAGTTGTTAGGTAGAAGTAGAGAAGAACTGTTCATAAATGGAAAATATCTTGGCTAATTTGCTACAGCTCTTTTTTGGTGTCTTGAATAGGTAAAATAGCTACAAAATGTGATTTACCTACTCTGGTAAACTTGCTCTTAATAATCCAGTCATTTCGTAATATTCTTCATATCAAATACTCAGTTTTTTTTGAAGCGACATATCAACTGGTATATGTCCGAATAATTAATGGAGACAAAAAAGTGGAAACTCTAATCACAAAAAAGAAGTAAATTATACTGTATTTTTTTCGTCGGTATTGAAAACCATGAGTTTTTCGCTACCGCCATTGTGGGCCTTATTGCGCGTTTATTATCAATTTGAATCTGTCAATTTGTGAGACCCCGCAGAAGAGTATATTAACGTCAAAAATCAACTTAATTGAACATCTATACGTATATCAAAATTTAAATTTAAATTATAAAAATAAACGTTCACAAATAATTTAACTTTAAAATTATTGACAGCATCATCAGACCGTCCATCGGTGGACGAAGAAGTTCCATGAATATCAAACTTGTGGCCAAAATTCTCTGTAGAAAGCCCACGCATGAAGTCGCGGACGCTTCTCCACTCGATCCTATTCTGCCTCTCTGATCCCCACCATTCCGTGATTAACTTGCGTTCACTTTCCCGCGCTATTCAAAACTAACTCTCCACAATGCCACCTCCATTTTCGTCATAAACCCAAATGATTTCTCTAAGCTGTAGAAACTTTGAAACCAAATTCTCAGTTTCCGGTCGCAAATTCGTATCATCCCCTGCTTTAGCTCAAAACCCACCAATCTCCAAAACAAGCCAAAACCCCCTCACATGCACCCTTTTCATTTCTTCAATCACAAGACAAATTCAAAGAATCGAACAATCAGAAACACCGAAGTCCTATATAACCCTTCCTAAAAACTAATGTGACCCAATTCGACAGATTTGTTGCGAATTCTTTGGTTGGTGTGTACTGTAAATCTGGTCACATTTTTTATGCAATTAAACTGTTGGATCAAATTCCTCAAAGGAGTACTGTTACTTGGAATGTCATGATTTCAGGTTACAATAGGAATTCATTGTTTTCGGATGCATGGAGAACCTTTTGCGGGATGCATTCGTGGTTAGGTATTGAGCTCGATGAGCTCATCTACTGGAGTACTCTTTCAGTTTCGGCTTGTAGTGCTTTGCAATCGCCTTTATGTGGAAAGCAGGTTTACAGTAACATATGTCGTGGCCTCGTGGGATTTTAATGCAAAATAGTTTTACTTTTGGGAGCATTTCAATGGTTGTGCTACATTTGAAGACAATGAAGAGCTTGATTTCGGCAAAGGGGTTCAAGGTTGAGTGATTATGGTGCAGGAGATCGAAGTTGTTTTTGTAGGATGTAAGATGTCGACAAGCAGACTCTCGGAGACTATCACAACATTATGGATATGCATATATGCTGCCTGCTGGTGTCTGAAGTTTTGCCGCTGCAGCTGAATCTACGAAATTGGTGGGTTATGAATCTTATGTCAACAATAGCAGTGGACAGTCTTGGTGTAATTTCTGGTATTGGGTTGATAGGCATATATGATTACTGGCATGTTTCTTAAACATGACTCATTTATTTGGTTATTGCTCTATACTATCATCTCCAGGGCTTTCTATCGGAAGGTGCTTGACTGTGTCATTCAGGGACGGATCAAGAAATTTAGCATAGTGGGGGCAATCATAAAAAATTATTTTCCTAACCAACCGCAATATGATCCTACTGCATTAAGACACAAAAAGAAACAAACATTACGAACCATCCACGATAGTCATAACGTTACTTTCAAAATCTAGCAGCATTGAAGGCCATAAATAATTTTTGCATGATATCCAAAAGCCACAACTTGAACATGGTAGAAAGATCCCATATCATATCATTACTAAATCCTCCCTTCAATCGTCACTATCAGGGCGGAAACATGATTCATTAAAAACAAGTACAAAAGGCAGCAATATTGGCCTTATTACACAAGCCTTGCACAGAAGGGCTGGGGCAGGTTACACTGATGTACCTATGACAACATATATAGTTGAGTTCAAGCTTTACGAACTTTCAAGTTATCTCAAAGGTTCTGAAGAAAAGTCACTGTTTCCTCATGAGTCGGCCTTATCTCTTTCACTACATGGAGCTTGGGTACTGTAGGGTTTCGATTTGCTGGGACCTTGACCATGGTTGGGGTTAGGTTCCTTCCTCCGCCACTCCGTGCTCCTGCTCCAGGACCTGCAACAAGTCACTAGGGCTTGAGAAGCCCAGTGACCCTCTGACGATCAAGTTAGATCTCTGGGGAGGAATTTAGGTCTAGAATTAGGGAAGAATGACATACCTCTCTAGATGAGCATCCCTTTGTATTTATAGACCTAGGTTTACTTGGCCTCCAAGCTACGCTCAGATAACCGCCTCGGGTGACGTCATATATGACGAGAGAAGCAAGACGGTTATGGAGCACATGGCCAGACATGATCCCAATGATTACAATTGCCACGTAACCCTTATGGGCCTGATCTGGCATAACTACCTCTCTTGGGTGGCTTCGGGAATGCCGAAGTGGGAACACTACCTGCTGGCATTCACCACCCGGTCGGAGTCCTTCTACCGAGCGGTAATCTGAGCAGCATGTCAGGACCATTAGCTTCCATCAACTCGCTGGTCGGGTCCCCAAGGGCATAAGCTCAGTACAACTGGCTCGGTTACAGAGATAGTAACCGAGGCCACCACAGGTACAGCTTCTAGCCATGCAAAATACTAGTGGATTCCTCTCCGGGTCTATGAGTTTCACACCAATCACTTCTTCTATTGCTTTGTTGGAACCCAGAACTGAACATATGACAATGTCAAGGACTCCCAGCTGATTCTCATTGGTGATGGGTGTGGTTGGGAAACACTCCAGCATTCCGTCTTCCACCACCTTCATGTGTCAATTTCCTCTTTGATTGCTTTCTCTTGAGCTTCCCCTTCTGTGATTAGCACTTGGCGCACGGCCACAAATAGCTGCATTCATGTCAGTATCATGTGAATATTCGCCTCTGTACAAGCATTAAGCGGCCAAGATTGAGTTCTCTCTCTCTCTCTCTATTAGATAATGGGTTGATTATGAATTACAGGGACAAAGAAAAGACTTTATTGCAAATGCGAATGGGTATGTAAAACCATCTCCATTAGCTACTTTGACTTAAATTCGAGTATAAACACTTAAAATTCCTCTTTACTTGAAATAATATAAGGCAGCAGTGTATCCAGTCTAGCACATCATTCTTGCATGATTTTTATGTTTCTTTACATCACTAATGGCCCTATATTAGCACACTTGATTGATGCATTCAAGATTCCTCATGTGGTATTCAAGTATCGTGCACAAGTTCTGCCAATAGTTTCACTGCTGCATAAAAGATGAGGAAAATGCTAAACATTGCATTTAGGACGGATAATAACTGATAACCGTAAAAAGTTCGTTGAAACATATAACAATATTCAAAAATGTGGATTAAAACAAAAGACTACTTTTGTATGTTTTTACCTGTTGTTGCAGAAAACTGGTCCAAAACCGAACCTGGGCTCTGGTATACTAATCCTGGGGCAGAAGTCGTGGTCCATTATTGTTCCAAGTCTCATCAATGTATTCTACGATGACAAGTGACTCCAGAATGGGCTTCCCATTGTGTACAAGCTTCCCATTGTGTTCAAGTACAGGAATTTTCTTGTGAACTGGATTGTACTTTAGCAATAGCTTCAAATCTTCTTCCACAAACTCATATGGTATGCCCTTAATTTTGAGTGCCAATTCTACACTAAAAGAAAATGGGCTTTTCCTCAGTCCATGTAGCTTTTCTCTCTCTCTCTCGCTCTCTCTCTGTCTGGCTTGTAGCTTTTGATATTTGCCAAAGTTTGTGGAAGCTTTAAATAGAGTTTCAACTATTCCCTTTAGCTCAGAGGGCAAGTTTAGCCTAACATTTTCTCTCTCTCTCTCTCTCTCTCTCTCTCTCTCTCTCTCTGGCTTGTAGCTTTTGATATTTGCCAAAGTTTGTGGAAACTTTAAATAGAGTTTCAACTATTCCCTTTAGCTCAGTGGGCAAGTTTAGCCTAACATTTTCTAATTATCGGTCATCGTCATTGATGAGCAATGAGCATATATAAGATCCGCTAGTCAACTATCAATTTCAATTACTATAAGATTGTTTAAACTTGTAGCTTATTGGCTGGGGTGCAAGATTAAACTGTGCAGTTGGAATTGGTAATATGTTGTCCTTTTACTTGGCCTCCCAAAGTAAACTTTATGGGGTTAAGCTCCCCTCCGTACCCTTATCCTTCATACTTCACCAAACAATACTTTTTTGGCCCCATCTCAGGCTAAAAAAGGCTATCCGAATAGTTCATCTGATGTGTCCCAGAGCCAATAATACGTGTACAAAAATTAAGTATAAATGGATATTGCTAGCTATCTGAACAAATGGTATTTTGCTTTATAAAATCGGTGGAAATATGAATTTAAACTAAAATTTTCACTTTAAACAATTGGATTATGTAGTTTACTTTTGCGATCATTTAACCTGCTTGTGCTACACTTGAAGAGCTTGATTTGGGCAAAGGGGTTCAAGCCTTCTGTTGAGTGTGAAGTCGAATTTGGGCCGGACCAGGCCAATTGTGGTCCAGACCAGGCAAGAGGAAGCAAAAACTAAGTTACAGTATATGTGGTCCGGCGGTGGTCCAGACCAGGTTCTTGCTGGTCCAGACCAGAGAAGCTGCATAGCCTGCATGTGTGCTTTTTTGACCTTTTTAGGTTTTTTTTTTAGGGCTTCTCTTGTATTCCTTATAAAAGGCAAAGGATAAGCAGCCCCCAATGTAACTTGTTAATCTTTTCATCATAGTAAAACCCCCCAACACCCTGTGGAGTACGATTAGCCAAAATGTTTAAGTCAGAACCGCATATATTGCGTGTATTGTTTTTTTTTTCCATTTGCTTATTTATTTTCGCTTGTGTTTGTTCTCTTGCCCTAACACCTTCAAGGTTGGGCGATTAAGCATGGTGGGGGAGAACATGTTTTTTGTAGGATGTAAGATGTCGGTAAGCCGACTCTCGGAGTAATCACAATATTATGGATGTAGATGCTGGCGTCGGAAGTTTTGTTGTTGCAGCTGCTGAATCTCCAAAACTGTTGCATATTAATGTCATGCCAACAACAAACAGTCTTGATGTTACTTATGACATGGCCTTGACAGGCATCTCATTAACGGTATGTTTCTGAAATACATGCCTCGTTGATCTATTTGGTTTTTGTATTGGAAGGTTATATCTATTTGCTAAATTAGTCTTAATATTTGACTTATATTTATGAGCTTGGTTGATCTGAACCATTCTGTCCGTGAAATTTTTTCCGGCTTACTGCCGCTTTTGAAATTATGCCAACTAGGTTGATTAACCAAAAGTACAGAATGGTAATAGATTCAGATACCCTTTTATAGATATGCATATACGTTACAGATAACGAAAAGAAACCAGCATTACAAACCGTATAAGATAGTCATACATTACTTTCAAAGATCTAGCAGAAGAGATTGTCACATTTATGTATGCAAACTATATGGTTCAAATGTGGTGGTTGTGACATTATTTTCTGAACAAAACTTTTGTAGACTATGTTAGCAGCATTAATGGCCATGGTTAATTTCGGCAAGATATCCAAAAACCAAAACTTGGACATCATAGGAAGATACCATATGATATGAGATTCATATCCTTACTAAATGCTCCCTTCAATCGTCAATATCAGGGTTGAAACATGATTTAGTAAACTAAAGAGGAAAGTCCACTTTCACCCCCTGTGGTTATCGCCATGTGCGGATACCCCCCTTGTGGTTTAAAACTGACCACATAACCTACCTGTGGTTTTGAAAATGTGCGGATAGATCCCCTGCCGTCATGTTTTCCATCCATTTTAACGGAGGTATATCTCACACATCTCTAGAATGTAATCTGAGTCGTTCATAATGTATTAAATAAAGAATAGAGTATCTCTGTAAAAAATCATCTCGATCAGGCATCAATAACCCAGTGATCTAATTTTTAGTAAATTCAAATTTGAAATTTTAATTTCATAACAAAATCGATTTGACCATGAGCTTTTCATTTTTTGATTGACTTGAATTTTGGCGTAGACGTAATACTCGTCAAAATTTACAATATCAACGGTTAGGATTCAATTTTTGGTATACAGGATGGTGTGGTTAGATTTAAGAAAGAAGAAGAATCAAGGGACGTGATGGGGGTATAACGGTCTTTTAATATAGTGTCCGTTAAAATGGATGGAAAACATGACGGCAGGGGGTCTATCCGCACATTTTCAAAACCACATGTAGGTTATGTGGTCAGTTTTAAACCACAAGGGGGGTATCCGCACATGGCGATAACCACAGGAGGTGAAAGTGGACTTTCCTCTAAACTAAAGTACCAAAAGCAACATTGGCCTTATTACACAACAAGAAAACTGTCACAAAGCCTTGCAAAGAAGGGGCCACATTACCCAGATGCACCTTCAACAACATAAATGGCCGACTTCAAGCTTTAGGACCTTTTAAGGCAGTTCTCTCGAATGGACCGAATGAAAGCCACTGTTTTCTCATGAGTTGGCCTTGTTTCTTTCACTACAGGGAGATCAAGTAGGGCTTCCATCCATGAAAGCACCAGCGGATTCCTCTCCGGGTCTATGAGTTTCACACCAAGCACTTCTTCAACAGCTCTGTAGGCACCCAGAAGTGAACATATGACAATGTCAAGGACTCCCAGCTGATTCTCATTGGTGATGGGTGTGGTTGGGAAAAACTCCAGCATTCCCTCTTCTGCAATCTTCAGTGTGTCAATTGCCTCTTTGATGGCTTTCTCTTGTGCTTCCCCTTCTGTTATTAACACTTGGCGCATGGCCACAAATAGCTACATTCATGTAAATGTTGTGTAAATATATGCAGCTGTGAATAAGAAAACAAGATTGAAATACAGGGACAGAAAATATCTATCGCAAATGTGTATGGGATATGTATATCTTCATTTCTTGGCGTGAATCTTTCGCATGATTTTTATGTTTCTTTACCCCTATAGAATTATAGATTAATGTTTCAATATCAAATCATAACCATCTTAATGTGATGCTAGTTGAATCCAACTGCATAACTAATGGACCTATATTTGCACACTTGATTGATGCATACAAGAATCTACATACAGTACACGAGTATGATACGAAGGTGTAACCAATGTGGTTTCATTGCTGCACAAAAGCAAAGCTAAATGTTAAATAGTGCCTCTAAGACTATGGATAATGTGCACACAGTGTATCGACGTCTGCAAAAAGTGCATTAAAATTTGTGAATGCGTAACGATGTTCACAACATGTGTATTAAAATGCTAAATCCTATTGCATTATGTGAGTATAAATGGGCGGTGGCTAATAAAACTGAAAAACAGAATACTAGTGTATGTTTTTACCTGTTGTTGGAGAAAACTGGTCCAGAATCGAACCTGTGCTCTGGAATATGGATCCTTGGGCAGAAGCTGCGGCCCGTTATCCTTCCAAGTCTCATCAATGTATTCGAGGATGACCAGTGACTCCGAAATGGGCATTCCATTGTGTACAAGTATAGGGATTTTCTTGTGAACTGGATTGTACTTGAGCAATAACTCACTCTTGTTCTTCAAATCTTCTTCGACATACTCATATGATATGCCCTTAATTTTGAGTGCCAGTGCCACCCCGAAAGAAAATGGGCTATTCTTCCATCCATGTAGCTTCACTATATTTCCCCCTTCCATTCTCTCTCTCTCTCTCTCTCTCTGAATCGTTGTGGAAACTAGTTTCAAGTTTTCAACTATGCCCCTTAGCTTGTTTTGGAAGCCTTGGCCACTAATTTTCTAATTACTGGGCATCGAAATTGAGGAGCACTAAGCAAAAGCCGCTGGTCAACTACCAGCAATTTGAACTATAAGATTATTTAAATCTGTAGTTTATAGGCTGGTGTGCAAGGTTAAACTATTGCAGTGTAGTTGGAATTTGCTAATATGCTGTCCCTGTCCTTTTACTTGGCCCTCCAAAGTAAAATTTATGACCCATCTCTCCATTCCTTTTTTTTTATATATATATTTTTTATGTTTTGATAATTGAACCAATAAAATGAACGGTGGTTTTAACTCTTTAAAGTTATTGATAGGTTCATAGAGTCATTAGACCGTTCATCGGTGGACAAACATGTGTCAAAGATGACACAGATGAAGTCGATCCGTTACTTACTAATTTCATTTTGCTTATCGATGAATAAAATTTCTTATGTCGATAAAAAGAGGAGTGAATGCTTCTTCCTTTTTTTGACATATTTTTTTGAATTGTTTTATTACTCAATTGAGTGGATTTTCAAACGCATAAAAGACCACAAAAAGTGTTTCGTTTTAGGGTTGTTCCGTATACGTGTCTGCTTGTGCTCGAGTAAACATTCTCAAAGTAAATTGCTCGAGTAAAGGTTGGCCGTTCTGCTAAATAAGCCAAGTGGCTTATTTTTTGTGCTTATTCAATTTTTTTCGCATTTGTTAGTTTCTGGTCAATTTTTTAGGGATTATTGATTCTTCATGACAAGAGGAATCTAAAAAGTAAAAAATTAAGATCGAAATCCATTTTTTTTTTAATAAAGACGAAAAAATTGGCTTATTTTTGTCTTTATTCAAAAAAATTAGGTTTCGATCGTAATTTTTTACTTTTTAAATTCCTTTCGTCATGACAAAGCAATAATCCACAAAAAATTGATGAAAATTAACAAATGCAAAAAAAATTTGAATAAGGACAAAAAGCCGAACAAGGAAGTTAAGGTGGTGTTCCACTTTTTAAAAAAGTACTTTTTTTCAAATGAAGGTAATTTCAAACTCAAATATAATGAAAATGAAAAATATTTTTTCAATTTTTTTTTGCACCGTTTAAAATATTTTAATGAGATCTATCAAACATGATCCATATTGATGGGAAAATTATTTTTGTAAACACATGATTTTTGAACTTAAAATTACCTTTTTTTTCAAAAAGAAATTTTTCCACAAAAGTGGAACACTCCCTAAGTTATGTGGTAGAAAAACGAGAATTCTTTACTTCTTTTTTTCAGTCATGCTACTTGCATATGTATTTTTACACATATTTTGCACATACACTTTTATGTGGCCCACCTCGGGTCCCACAAATATAATCCGAACCGTTCATTATTTTTAAAATAATGTTTTAAGAGTTTGTTTCAGAAAATCAACTTGATAGGATATCGGTAAGAGCTTTTTCAGAAATCGCAGGGTGAAAGAGTCTGATTCACCCTGCGATTTCTGAAAAAGTCCTTACCGATATCCTATCGAGTTGATTTTTTACAGAAACTCTTAAAACATTATTTTAAAAATAATGAACGATTAGGATCATATTGGTGGGATTCGAGGTGGATCCCATGAAAGTGTATGGGCTAGATATGTGTAAAAATGTAGTATGTGTCATGAGATTTATTGTTTTTTTTTCCCTCTCCGGCGGAGGAGGACCAGGGGACTGTGCTGCGCAGCTCCGTGCTGCGCAGCGTGCTGCACGGCCCCCGGCGCCGCCTTGCCGGCATCGGTCCGACGATCGGAGACGTCCACTGCGTAGAGCTCGTCGAATACTACAAGTGTACCAAAAATCAACCCGATCAAATATCGTTAAATACTTCATCGGAGTACAAAAAAAAATGAATCTTAATGGATACGAAACACTGGATCAAAACCACTGAATCCATTCTTTTTGAATTATATGTGTTCCGATGAGATACTTAACGATATTTGATCGGGTTGATTTTTGGTACGCTTGTAGTATTCGACGAGCTCTACGCAGTGGACGTCTCCGATCGTCGGACCGATGCCGGCAAGGCGCCGCCGGGGGCTGCGCAGCACGGAGCTGCGCAGCACAGTCCCCTGGTCCGGCGGGGGAAGTCTTCTTTTGTTTTTTTTTTGAACGGGGAGGAAGTCTTCATTCTTTATAGTTCATTTTTATCCCAAAAAAAAAAACTTCAATACGCATTTTCCTCCTCCAAGTCCATTTTCTGTAAAAAAATGTCACGCATGAAGGCGTGGACGCTTCTTTACTAGCAGATCCTATACGGCTATACCTCTCTCTGATCCCCACCCACCTTCCCGTTATTACATTGCGTTCATTTTCCCGCCCTATTCAAAACAACTCTCTACAATGTCATCTCCACTTTCGTCGTAAACCCAAATGATTTCTCTACCCTATGCGAATCCTCAAACCAAATTCTCTGTTTTCCGACGCAAATTCCTATCATCCCTTGCTTTAGCTCAAAACCCACCACTCTGTCATAACCAAAACAAGCCAAAACCCCCTCATATGCACCCTTTTCACTTTTTCAATCACAAGACAAATTCAAGAGATCGAACAATCAGAGACACCAAAGTCCTACATACCCACTTCCAAAAAACTAATGCCGTCCAATTCGATATATTTGCTGCGAATTCTTTGGTTGATGCTTATTGTAAATCTGGTCACGTTCTTTATGCAATTAAACTGTTTGATCAAATTCCTCAAAGAAATACAGTTACTTGGAATGTCATGATTTCAGGTTACAATAGGAATTCATTGTTTTCGGATGCGTGGAGAACCTTTTGCGGGATGCATTCTTCGTTACGTATTGAGCTCGATGAGTTCACCTACGGGAGTGCTCTTTCTGCTTGTAGTGCTTTGCAATCGCCTTTTTGTGGAAAGCAGATTTACTCGCTTGTGGTAAAAAATGGGTTCTTTTCAAATGGTTATGTACGGTCCGGAATGATAGAGTTGTTTGCAACATCATCTTGTTTGGAGGATGCTTTGAGGGTGTTCTACGATGTGTCGTGTGAGAATGTGGTGGGTTGGAATGCTATAATTTCGGGAGCTGTTAAAAATAAGGAGAACTGGGTTGCTTTGGATCTTTTTCGTGAGATGCGGCGTCTTGGACTGTTAACACCAAATAGTTATACATTATCGAGTGTTTTAACTGCTTGTGCTGCACTTGAAGAGCTTGATTTGGGCAAAGGGGTTCATGGTTGGGTGATTAAGCGTGGTGCAGGAGAAGATGTTTTTGTAGCGACTGCTATTGTTAGTTTATATGCCAAATGTGGATTTATGGACGAGGCTATGAAGGAGTTTTCACGGATGCCAGTCCGCAATGTAGTTTCTTGGACTGGCATGATTTCTGGTTTTGTTCAACAGGGTGATTCCATTTCTGCACTCCAGTTCTTCAGAGAAATGAGAAAAATGAGGGAGGAGATAAATAACTACACCGTCACTAGTGTGCTTACGGCTTGTGCTGGCCCAGCCATGGTGAAAGAGGCTATCCAGATCCATTGCTGGATTTTAAAAACTGGGTTATACTCGGATGCAGTAGTGAAGGCTTCATTAATCAAAATGTACTCAAAGATAGGAGAGTTTGTTTTATCTGAGGTAGTGTTTAAAGAGACTGAAGACTTAAAGCAGTTGGGTATATGGGGTGTCATGATATCTGCTTTTGCTCGGAATGAGAGTTATCGAAAGGCAATTGATATGTTCCAGAGAATGTTGTATGAGGGTCTGAAACCAGATGAGTTTTGTAGCTCTTGTATCATAAGTATTGTATATTTGTTAAATTTTGGTTGGCAAATCCATTGCTACACTGTTAAAGCTGGGTTAGTCTTGTATGTTTCGGTTGGCAGTGCTCTTTGCACAATGTACTCGAAATTTGGCAGTTTGGTGGAATCATATGAAGTTTTTCAGCAAATTGTTGAGAAAGATAATGTTTCGTGGACCTCAATGATTTCTGGTTTTGCAGAGAATGGTCATGCAAATCAAGCCTTTCAGTTGTTTAGAGAGATGCTGTTTGAAAAAAATGAGCCTGATGAAGTGACTCTGGCAGCTGTTTTGACAGCATGTTCTGTTATTCAGTCTCTGAACACTGGTAAAGAAGTGCATGGATATACTCTTCGTAGAGGAATGGACAAGAAGATTCTTGTATGTGGGGCACTCGTGAATATGTACTCAAAATGTGGTGCTCTTGATATGGCAAAAAAGGTATTTGATATGATGCCTGTAAAGGATCAGGTCTCCTACTCTTCCTTGGTTTCAGGGTATGCCCAAAATGGGTGCATTGAAGAGGCACTTCTGCTATTTCATGAAGCTCAAATGACTGAGTTGGAAATTGATTCCTTCACTCTGTCATCTGTTCTTGGGGCTGTCTCTCTGTTAAATAGACTAAGAATTGGCACCCAACTGCATGCCCACATCCTGAAAATGGGATTAGAATCAGATGTCTCTGTGGGTAGTTCCCTTATTATGCTGTATTCAAAATGTGGAAGTATTGATGACTGCCATAAAGCATTTAACGGAATTAAGGAACATGACTTGATCAGTTGGACGTCAATGATCACGAGCTATGCGCAACATGGAAAAGGCACAGAGGCATTGAGTTTTTATGAGGTAATGAGGAAATCAGGAATCAAACCTGATTCAGTGACATTTGTTGGTGTTCTGTGTGCTTGTAGCCATAGTGGTTTGGTTGAAGAAGGCTATTATCATCTAAACTCAATGGTTAAAGACTATGGAATTGAGCCTGGGTACCGACATTATGCATGCATGGTAGATCTTCTTGGTCGGTCGGGAAGACTGAAGGAGGCTGAAAGCTTTATTACCAATATGCCCATCAAACCTGATTCATTAGTGTGGGAAATGCTACTTGCTGCTTGCAAAATGCATGGGGATATTGAGCTTGGAAGGCTAGCAGCCAGAAAGGTTATGGAATTGGAGCCATGTGATACTGGAGCTTATATCTCCTTGTCAAACATTTGTGCTGATGTGGGTCAGTGGGAAGAAGTTCTCAAGATCAGAAGTGAGATGAAAGGAACTGGAGCGAAGAAGGATCCAGGGTGGAGTTCTGTATGAATGTAGCCCGGCCTTTTTGGTAACCGAACATAATTCCAAGAGCAAGTTCGTCTTCTTTTCGTTTTTCTTTTTTGGTTTGTGTGTGGGCGTGTGTTCTATATTTATGTGGTTTCTTTGCAACCACATTCACATTGGCATGTCCGATGGAATTTGATTGATTTCTTATACTTGGTGGATGCTCGTTGCTTCAGGTCCTCTGATTTGGTTGAGGAGTAATTTATCAAGCATGGCAGCATCGTAAAAAGGAACTTGAGAATGACAAAGACAAAGTTGAAGAGATTGCCAGCTTTTTTTGCTGGGAAAAGAAGCATGAAATGAAATTTCCTTCTGAAGAGTCCCTTAGGAGGATTTCCCTGACAGAGCTTCTCATGTTACTATGTGCGAACCAACAAATGCAGATGATTTCTGGTATGTTGTCGCCCTTGATAGCTCTTAGGTATTTTACCATGACCGTAAACAGGGGAAGCTAACCTCCAACTGGGGCTACAAGTACATGAAGAAGGTTACTGCGTTGATGATGTGGCCAAAGTATTGAGCTTGTTCCAATTGGTTAGATGCACTATCCATTTAATACTTACAAGTGATGCTGAAGATTTGGAGGATATATTTAATTGTCAGTTCTTGCTGCTCTACTTTCTGCAGTTTTGTACTTCAAGTGCATGCTTTTATTTGACTAGTAAAAAGAGAAATCATAACGAGTTCATCACAACTTGGCTATGTATCTTGTTTATTTACAGAATTTTATCCTAAAGCTGTGTATCTTTCCTGCATCAGTTTTTCCAGGCATGGTTTGCTTGCCTGCTCTTATGCAGTTCGTACTGTTCATGGTTTGCTTGCCTGTAGTGAAGTCTATCATTTCTGATTGGATTTAACTTCAAGTTGCCTTTCTTTATTTGTCCAGAAAACATGTCGATTTGCATTGTTGAAGTTTTTTTCCTGATTTATGGGTTTCATTATCTATTTGTCTTGAGATTCTAACTGGTCTTGTAGCAAACTTGTTGATTTGCGGCTTCTGACTTGTTATGCGTTTTATGGTGCACAGTTAGTGGAAGATGGAAGAATGTACAACTCTTTTTCCGGAGACTGGCAGTTCAAATGAAGATGTTTCTCCCAGAATAAAAGATCCATCCATGGAGTCTCTGTTGAGTCAATCCCAATGAGTAGGAGGGAAAATCTGGAAGAGGCACCTGAAATCAGAGGCTCAATACCATCATCAACTCTGGGATATTACAATGTTATGGAGATGTATACCAGTCTAGGAAGTTTTGCTGCCGCGATTGTGGCTCATGAATGTTTTGCAAACAGTAGCCGATGAGGCACGTGGTGTTACATGAACAATGTTTGATCAGCATATATGATGGTCAGTATATTTCTCAAACGTATGCCTCATCGATTTGGTTATTGCTCTACATCATCATCTACAGGGCTCTGTTTATGTTTTATAATATGACTTTCTCGGATGGGGTTGAGGATCTCCCTCTGTGTGTGTGTGTGTGTTTCTCTTTTGCTGGAACTATGTCTACATTCCCATCATATCTACTAGAACTTCAGTATATTGTTGCTATCACATTTTCGGTAAATAGCATTAATAACTTCTCGATCCAATAACGATATGTGGCTGCATCCAATCTGGCCCTTTGCATCTACTGCTGCACAGTATACATTGGAATTACTTGAGATGCCCATTTGGTCCACTTTAAAACAACTCACTGTTTAGACAAGTTAATGATGTATCTTTTTCCCTGAGAACTTGTATACTGGATCTACTAATTCGGGGACCATGCCCCCTGTCCAATGAACGATATCATTCGACTTCTTTTCATGAGGATGAGAGTTTTAACATAAAAAGGGCCATCTTGGTGCAGATAATCCCAAAGGTTAGGCTCGCACTCTGATCCATTAATGGGGATCGTGACAGGGTCATTCTGTTTCTTTTATGATTCTTTTACTGTAGATAACCCAGGGCTGATGACACTTTGTGAGCTACTGTTGGGGAACCTTATTTGTTGCAAAGCAAGAGTCATTTGTAAAACTAGACCTCTGTGGAGAAGGCTTCACACCTAAAGAGAGTCTATATTGGAAAAAACTAGACAAAATGAAGAATACGTATCGATTGGACTGTCGACCACTTTGATAGTACACGACTATCAGATCTGATACTCGGTTGAGCATGAACTACACTATCAATGTACCTTTGCAATGAAACAGCTTTTGGTATGAGATGTGCTTGCGTAATGAGTTGATCCACTTGATGAGGGACTAGATTTTGTACAAGGGACATGTCTTCTGTTATAGCATGAATGCTTTTATAGGCCGATAACTGTTGCTGAATAACTCTGAAGTTTCCCACTCATGCAGTATCTTTGAAGGCGCAGTACAGACTGCAGAAGACATTCTTGAAGAAAGGGATTGGCCTATGACCTAAAGGTGCAGTCAGTTTTCGCAACCAAGTGAATGTGATAGTCAAGTACTCAAGCTGACAAGAATTGTGGCTGGTATGAGATGGAACACTTGAATTGTGGATCATGAATCTGAGAAGCAGGGTTCTAAATCGCGGTATCCTGATAGGTTTCGGTATCAGTGATATAGTCAGAAGTTTAGAACGGTATCGGAGGTCTAAATCATGTTATGTAACAGCCGATATTCAAAAAAGCACTGCTGAGAAGGTATTGTTTGCAATTAAACGCTGAGAAGGTAGCGGGCAATGCTGCTGCATCTGACCAGAATCCCACTGTTGCGTTTGGATTGCGGATTTGTGCCTGTATTTACTGCGAGAAAGGAAAATGAAGGAAAGTCAAGGAAATAAGATAGCTTCACTTCAGTATTTTCTTATTCTCTTGTGTCCAAAAACCCATCACCCAAAACAGGTCAAGGGTTCTAGTAATTTATGTTACAAGCACCAGAGAATTTAGGTAGAGGCTTCTGCAGTTCATTTTTTGGTCGAGTTTTTGGGCTGCTCTTATTTGAGGTAGATTTTTGTATAGTAACGAGTGGAAAGAGATAGATAGAGAAAATTTATCGGAAACTATGTCCACGGGTTTTGGGGCCTCAAAACGAACGATTGTATAAATACATGAGGTATTCCAATTTTCTTTTTCTTTTTGGAAATGACAATATGATGGCTAAGAACTGGTGAATTTTTTCCGTTTTGGTTGATGGTATTCGATCGAAGAGAGGAATCAATGTGTTAAAGAAACAGTCAGAGGTAATGTACTACTCATATTCTCCATTTTATTTTTATGATTTGTTACTTTTTCAATTTTATCTTTCAAGCTGAGTGATTAATTAAAAAAGTTGACGAGAATTCACAATAATTTGATATATACTAAGTAAAAAAAAGAACGTTAACAAAAATACCCAAAAAAACTGCCCAACACACCCTAATTTATCCCGATTTCCAAGGAAAATCGGATGTGAAGATTTTTTTCCTGACAAGTAAGATTATATTGATAAAAGATCAACAGTACTTACATAATGGAGTTTGTTATATAAATATTTTAGACAAAGTCAAAATAATTGTTTAACTAATGTAAAATGAGAAAAAACACAAGACAGTCATCCGGAACCCAAACGCAAAGCAGTCATCCGGAACCCAACATTATTTATTCTACTGAAAATTTTATTCAGCTCAAAAGAAATAAGTAGGCTTAAATTAAAAACAATAGACAATAATTAATTAATAATTACAATATGATCATAAATTAATAAGCAAAATTCTAAAATCAGCCTAATGGGTTGACAATAGTAGGTCTGTGAATATGAATTACAGAATGTAAAAAATGCACAGAAATAAGTAATTTTCTTGTCTTTTAGTGTGTTTATCATCAACCCAGTGAGCTGACAATAGTGAGACCGAATTAATAAAGCGAGGCGACAAGAATAAGACCTGTAAATAGTACTCTGTTTCACATCGTACCAAACCCTAATTCCCAAACCTAGTTTTAGCAGTGTTCGAGAGAATTCACACCGTATAACTACAAACACCGTAACCTACAAAGCTAACGCAACTTCAAAACACCACGTGTCCCATACGGTCCCGAAAATTTCTCGCCCTGACTAACTTGTGACGTTTTCATTGGCCGAACCTCCACGCCCACTTATCCATCCAAAACACCGGATCCTGACTTCTTAAAACCCTAAACTCGCTCACTTTTTGGTATCCCAAAACCCTAACCCCCCCGTTCTGTTCCTCCTCACTTTGCTCTCACTCCATCTCTCGCTCTCTCTCTCTCTCTCTAGAATAATCAAGGCGGTGAAGATGGTGGGTGACAAGGGCAAGAAGTTGAAGGTGGGAGAGAAAGGAGAAGAGGAAAACGCAGAGCACATCGACGGAGATCTCGTCCTGTCCATCGAGAAGTTGCAGGAGATTCAAGACGAGCTCGAAAAAGTATAAAATTTCTCCCTCTCTTTCTCTCTCACTCTTTCGACGGTTTTTTTTTTTTTTTTGCCGTAACACGGAAGAAATAATTAAACAAAATAATTCATAGATATTTTTTGGTTTCAGCAACCAAAATGCAAAAATTACGAAATTTTACTTTAGCGGAGTGTTTAGGTGGTTGTAATGGTTTTTAAAGGGGCGTTGCTTCTTTAATTATTATTTTTAATTACGGGTGCTTTTAATCGATGCGTGTAGCTGCTTTTTTTTGGTTCATTATCGTTTAAGGTTTTGGTTTTCATCATTTTACCTTGTTCCAAAAAGAACATGGGGTTAAATTAAGCTTACTTTGTTGAGAGAGTGATTGCATTGTGGCTCTCGGAGATGGCCCTTGGCTAAGGCCCAAGAAAAAAAGTGTCATAATTAGGGCCTAATAATGCTAGGGACACAACTACCAGCCACAACCCAACCACAGCCGGCCTACGTGGCACTGCATGAGCATGATTGGTAATGGGAGAACAACCACTTTGAAACTACTTTGTAACCTCCAATCATGCTGTGCCATGTAAGCGGTTGTGGCTGGCAGTTGTGTCCCTAGCATTATTGGGGCCTAATAATATTAGTTCCTAACATATTAGCTCAAAAAAAAAAAAAAGTTTAGTGCCCAACTTATAGCTCAAGAAGAAATTAGGGCCCTTTATTTGAAATTTGCCTTAGGTTTCTGAATTGTCAGGGAGGGCCTTGGTGGCTCTATATGGAGGTGTAATGTATGGAGGCATGCATGCATGAAGCACAAGTATTGAAGAACGTATATAACCAACTATAGGGTTCATGTAGTACATATGTATTTGTTCTGTTGCCAGATCTCTTGCCCTGATTCAAACATCCATTATGATATATGTGTTTACATTAAGTTATTTTGGACCTGTATTTGCTAAATTGAGTGAAGCGGGTGGTTTATGAGTGGAACAGCTTGGGTTGGATGTTCAAATTTTAGAGTGAACTGAGATGGGTGTTAAACTTTTAGCCTAGGTGGTGTGGCAGCTTAAGATACACCCCAATCCCACTTTGGTTGTGTCTATACTTATATAGTGTTCATATTGGTATTGCTATAGACATTTAATATTTGTTTAGGCATCCACTCTATTGAGTACCCTCAAATACATTTGACACGGCTTAACAGCCCATGTACTTTGATTCGTTGACATGAATAACTATGTGTTGAGTTTACCTATGCATTAATGTTCCCGAGGATGTGTTGAGTGCCTTTTGTTGAATCTGCTTGTATAAAACATTAGTTCATTTTGTTGGAAAATTTTGCTTTAGCAGAAGTAATGGAAGCAGAAATGAACTATATGGTTTATGGATTTTTAGTCAAACAGCCTTCAGGCCCTTGCCATGCGAAGAGTGTCACGTTGATACAGATCAAAATACAGCTGATAGGAGTAGACAACAATTTTAGTGTGTTGCATCATGGACATGGTTGGGTTCCAGATCACAATTTGATGATTATTCCTGGCCTATTTTATTTCAGAAAATTGGTTCTGTTAGTTGAATATCTGTTTTATTTTTCTCCATAGGGTCATGTTTTCATGTCGTGAAATCCAAACGTTGAGGCACCAATTATCTCTAAAGATTTAGTTGCTAGGAAATGGGCCCAACAAGCAATCCATCTAGGCTATCTTGTCGAAAGACGCCTAACTGCACTGTTTATTTATTTTATGGTTACAGATTAATGAAGAGGCAAGTGACAAAGTCTTGGAAGTTGAGCAGCAGTACAATGAGAAACGCAAACCCGTCTATGAGAAGCGTAATGATATTATCAAGTCCATTCCTGACTTCTGGCTAACTGCTGTTAGTGATCTATCTTCGTCCGTTGTATTTTTGAAACCTACATGTTGTGATTTGTTGATTTTATTCTAGACACTGATTGAAATGACCAATCCCTGTTCTATACAGTTTCTGAGTCATCCTGCTCTTGGCGACCTTGCGAACGAAGAGGACAAAAAGGTTTGGGTTTTCTTCTAATATAAGTAGGATAATTTATTGAGTGATTAGATCAGGCTTCTGATTATTTGTAGTAATGAGGTCTGTTATGGTGATTCTTTTGACGTGTTGAATAAAACTAGTATATCATTATTTTTGAATGGTTAGTTGTCACTTGTCTGGTAACTTGAGTTGACTATGGACTTTTCATGTTGCTAGATATTTAAGTATCTAAGTTCTCTCGAAGTGGAGGATTTTAAAGATGTGAAGTCGGGTTACTCAATTACATTTGTAAGTTTGTTTCATCTCCCTTACTTTGGTCTTGAGAAAGCAATCGTTGAAGTTCATGTAGTTTTTGGATATATTAAGGCCCTGTGCATAGCATGCTGGTATATGATATGTACAAATTTACAATTATGGGGATACAGACTGGTTATTAACTTTGATTCTTATGTTTGTCAGAATTTCAGATCCAATCCTTACTTTGAAGACACCAAGCTCACGAAGACTTTTACCTTTCTTGATGAAGGAACAACGAAAGTTACTGCAACTTCAATAAAGTGGAAAGAAGGCATGGTGAGGGCTCTTTGTTAATGTATTTCTCTGCATACTCTTTTTATCTGTTGTTTATACTAAATGTTTTTTCAACCTGTAAAGGGCAATCTTAATGGAGTTGCTAATGAGAAGAAAGGTAACAAGCGACCTCATGGTGATGAAAGGTGGTTTTCCTGTCTATTAATGCAAATGATGTCTTTCTCGTTTGTATTATATAGATGATGGTGTTATTAAAGGAGTCATTATTCCTACCATTCTCAATTCTTTTTGAGACTTTATTTGATGAGTTTGAAGGTCATTGTTTCCTGATCCATTGCTCATCTTTTTTCAATTGACCAAGTGTTGATACAATTTTTTTCCCTTCTTCGAAGTGCAAAATTTAGCCAGATGTATATACATGCTAGAAGCTTGATCTCTTCTGAACAGGAAAAAATTTCTAGAACGTTGACTAGAAGAGTACAAAGTTACTTTTTTGCATTAATAATGCAGTGGCTGCAATTTTTCTTCTGGAGCTCTGGAAGTCCAATTGTGGCCTTGAAATTCAATTCCCATTCTAGCTACGCATTTGCATTTTTTTTTTTTGGAAACTGTTTCAATTTCCGATCTTTATGGTGTTAAGTAAGAGTTTTATACCAGAAACAGAGATACAATGAAGATCCACGACCATAACAGACCACAAAGACATGCTAAGTAATCTCAAAGGCAAAGACTCCTTGAACATGACATAGTCTACAAATAGAACCCGATCGTTGCATACCCGCAAGCATAGGACAAGTAACCCATGCAACAACAAAAAATCAAAGAAAAATAATTCAAAGCACGAACCAAGATTCACTTGCAACCCGAAAGAGTAGGGCATCATCATCTTTCACATCCCAATGGGGAAGGCTCAAAATAACTGACAAGACTCTGCATAACCAGTTCAGTATACGTTGCACTTGGCTCTCCATCCTCGGATTGAAGCAAGACTTATAATGGAAGGAGATTAACGGCTTTTACCCCCTGCAACCTTGAGCTTGTCAATTGTCTGGTTAAGTCTCCTCTTGTTCGTATCTCTAGAAGCCTTGTGATTAATTCAATGACTTTCTTCCTACCTCCACTAATGCAAACTCCTTTGGATGACCTTTGGGTTGAAAATCTATTGGGGTGACACTTCTGCTGCTCCGTTGCTTGCTTTCCCTTAGTTGGTTCCTCAGCTCATCTGGATCACGTGACACCAACACATCAAAACTTTTAGGCTTTGACATTTTGAGCTTCACATGGGTAGAAAACATTGGCACTATTGCTTATGTCAATCTCTAACTTCAAACCGATACTCGGTATTGCTCTTGCATCATTCAGCCTGTACTTTAGAAAATTTTAAGTGGATGCTTGATTAGAATGTCAGTTGAAGTCCTCATCCTCTGGTCTTCTGTTGATGCAGCTTCTTCACCTGGTTCACTGAAACGCAGCCGAAAGACGATGTGGATGATTTCCAAGATGAGGTAATTTCTTATTTCGAAGAGTATATGAAAAGCGCAAACCTGATTTAATGTTGGCGGAACTCAGTATGTTTCCCTTTGCCTCATATCTGAACTACAATACTTTCACTCTTTGCAGATTGCGGAGATAATCAAGGAAGATTTGTGGCCCAATCCTCTCACTTTTTTCAGTAATGTAATTTCTTTTCTTTTGTTTCTTTCCCTCATACTTTGCTTACTGCAAAATTATTATTATTTTTATATAGTGACTAAAGTTACTTATTGCTTTTCTGATCACCTGGTGCTTCCAAATGACTTTGTACAGGAGGCTGATGAAGATGATTCTGATGGTGAAGAAGATGAGATAGAGGTAAAGAAGATTACACTGTTAATTTGTTTACTTTCTGGCAGAGTATAACAGATTCTTTTGGGCTGTGCTTATAGTTATACATAACAATACTTATGCTCTCCTTGGGCATATACAAATTTTTCTTTTGTTTTCTTCTTCAAATCAGATTTGTTTTGAGTTAGAGTTCTGGTAAGTTATCATGTTCTCATGCCTCTTTTGTTTCCATGATGCTAGGATAACTAAGTACTCTGTCTACTTAGTGTAGAGCTAAGTGAAATGAGTACCATAGTAGTTTCATGCTCTTTGAAAAACTGTTAGGATTTTAGGGTTGCTCAAGGTTGAAATTTTGGTTTTTTTGGGGTGAACTGGATGGTGGAAAATTTAGTAGTGGGAGTATTTGAGCTCAAGAGTCAAGAGAGAGAAATGCATGGTGGGCCATTGGGTAGCAGTGTCAGTCACATTATAACTTGCTATTAGTACTGGCCCAGATCTAACATCTTATTGACAGGGTTGGCATCAGTGATGACTATGTTTTGTTAAATGAATGTTGTGATCAATTATTTTAGGTCAAAAGAAGGAGGTGAAATTGTTAATTGGCTTGGAGGTGGTGGATAAACACCCCTAAGGAATGTTTTGACAGAATCAGAAATTGTGAACTCTTCAGGGCCGGCTTATAAGCAAGGCCGGGGAAGCCGGTGCTTCCGGCCACCGAAAAAAATAAAAAACGAGGGCCCCTAAATTTTTAGGATATATATATGTGTGTGTGGGGTCCAAAAAAAAATTGCATTAGCCTCCTTTACACAAAATACGCCCAACTGAAATTTAGGAGCCACAAAATAGGCCCAAATTGTGAAATTACTCATTAGAAACTCTAAGGCGTTAAAAAAGAAAAAGAAAATAAGGCGTATTCCATAGCAAATACATATTCTTTATTTGTTTCGAATTTGATATTTTGATTTCTTTTAATATTACTCCCTTTGTCCCAATTTATTTGTCCAATTTGGAAAATACAATTTTTTAAGAGAACACAATTATTGCACCAATAAATGATCAACTTTTCAAAAGTTGTCCTCCAAACTTTTTGAAAAAAATTACTTTAATTCAAATGATAAGGGGCAAAAAGGGAATTTTGTAGCTTTTGGTCCTTTGGTCTTTTAAAGTGGATAAATAAATTGGGACGGATGGAGTAGAAAAATGCATAAAGGCCTCATTTTCGAAGCACGCTTCTGGCCCCCAAAAGTCTTGAGCCGGCCCTGGAACTCTTTCCCAAGTTATCTTTAATTTGTTTCGCGCGCAGATATATTCATTTGCATTGGATGCCCCTTTTTGTGGAAAAGAAGTGAAATTAGGATGTTTGGTGAATGTGTAATATGTGGCATGATAAGAATTCCATAGCTGGGCTGTTGGTAGGTTATGGTGATTTTTAGTTCCAAGATACTTTGGTAAAAGACAAAATGTGTGTATTAAGGTGCATGTGAGTGTTGGATTCTGTAGTATCTGTTCGTAAACTTCAAAGTAGACCGACAATCCCCTTGGTTCTGTTCCTTGTAATATTAGCTCCTGTTTTTATACTGGTCTATATATGTTGAGACCCTTCAGCTTTGATAATCTCAGATTTATTAGCTTCAAGATTGCATCGCCAAGTCACATTATTTCGTGCAGTGATTCATTAGGTTCCCTGGAAAGATGCCTTTGTAGATTGAACCACGACCAACATTAGGAAAAATTGACCAAATGTCCGTCAGAATTTCTTTTCCATCCTAAAAAAGCCCTGATCAGCAGTTTTTAATACCTAAGGTCCCTCATCGACCATACTGCCGGCAGTATGATCTGTTTTCGAGAACCGTTGCGAGTTTAAATTTAGAGGCAGAACAATATCTCAGACGAGGTCCAGGTTTTGCTTAATGGAAAGTGTTCTTGAGAGATATAAAAGCCCCTTTTCTTGAATCCAAAAAAATGCGAACTGGTATTTGTGCCTACAAGTTGAAACAATTGTGCAAATCAAGATTGGGAGATACATCCCCTATGCACTTCAGTTTGAATTCAGCTTCTTTTATCGGATCTCTGGTATTATAGACGCATTAAAGCCAATAAGATGCTCTAAAGTCTAAATTAGCATCGGAGCATTGTTTTATGATAGAGATGATAGTTGAGAGATTAGAAAAATTACGAAGTCTGTTATTGGTACAAAGTAGACATGACATTCAGGTACGACACTACTTAGTCTAATCTAATAGGAATTTGTTTTGTTATTTTCATAATTTGTTGTCTTTGTCAGATTAAGCTCTATCTAATTCATAGTTGTCAATTAACGGTCTTTCTCTGGAGAATTGCTTAAAATGTACTTGTGGAAAACGGGGTCAGAAAACCATTTATACATTCAAGGGCCCCACGTTATGTAGGAGAATCAATTATTTCCCCCTGGAGAAAACTTTAGAATTACATTTTTGAACCTTTCAGAACAAAGATTTGTATCCTGGCCTGTCAAAAAGCCTGATTTCCCCAGAACTATGAAACGAGTTCATCTAAAGTTGTAAGCATGTTTTTGAAACTGGGTGAATGGTTGGTACGATGGACCATGGATGTAAGATATGTTTGTTTTAATTCTCTGAATCTCTGGCTCTCTGGCAGCTAGTAGGCAGCTCTGAAGACGACGATGAGCAAGAAGATGACGACGACAATGAGGGTGATGACGAGGATGGGAATTAAGCTTTCTTCCACATCTGAGCTTATTGTTTTGGCTTTCACCGCTTTGGCATAGCTCGCGTGAAAGGTGGGGGTCTTTTGAGGTTGCAAAGAACCAAGCGACCTGATTTTCCTGCCAACGTTGGAGGTTCTCAGACCTTATCTTCTCCATCGAGGCGTAGCTTTCTGTTTTCTTTTCCTCTGTCATGTTGGTCTACGAATGAACTCCACTACGAAAGAGTCAAATTATACTTTTAGATGTAAAGCTGTTTGGGAGACCTATATATGCACAGATTTTAGTGTGCCTTCGTTTGGGCTTTTGAGAGTATCCTGAATTTGCTTCACAGTATCTAGATTCTATTCGTAATGGTTCTTCCTTTTCATTTGTCCATTCTTTTTCATTCGTTTGCAGTTTCCATGTTTCCATGGTATTATAGTTCCATGGCAAATCCCCCTGATTTTACCGTGCTTTCTAGCAGTTCGGAACTCCAGTGGTTGTGCCACAGGGTTGGGACATGACCTATGGCCCAGAAGTTCACGTGAACGGTTGATCCCTAACGTGTGCACAAATCTTTACGTTGCCATTAGCTGCATTTAACAGGCTGCAGGAGGATGCAGCCGTACTGGCTCGTATGAGTTTTTAGGGTTTTCAGGGAGAGAAACACCGAGGTTACAAACCTTTCTAACTTTCACACGAGGCCCATAGGTGGCCATTGTGAGGTACTGCCCATGTTTTGTAAATTATGTTGCTAATCTGTTCCTCTGCACATCATCCGACTGATTACAATTCTAAATTTATGGTACTTCCTCGGCCAATTTTGAGTTTTACATGATTGTGTTCATCGATTCTGTTTGAGCATCACTCGCAGCCATTCTAAACCATTCTAATGTCTATGACGAAGTTTGAATGCCTAGAGCCAAGAATGCTTAAAAATGTGAGGAAAGACTGAAATGAGATTGTTGGCAGTTTGACAATGAGATGGAGGCTCAACCAAAAAAAATGTCCAAGAGAGTGGAAGGAAATCTCTCTACTAGTACTCCTTTGATCCCAAATTTTTGTCCATTTTTTGGCATGCATGTCATTTTCAAATATGTTTTTTATTTGTGAAGTTTTTTATGATTTAAAAACTTCCTTTATTAGAAATAATAAAGAATATGATCGGTAATGCATGTAAAAAAACTAAAATTACCAGCAATTTTTGTAGATGTCCGGAATAGTGATTCTTTTTTTAGGTTCTCAACGTTATATAATATATTCTATCTAAAAAAGGTTGGCAGGAACATTTTTTAATCCTCGATACACCCTAAAAAATCGTAAAAGAGAAATTCAAAACCACTTACAGTGAGAATGAAGTTACTTTTCACGAGAAAAGAAAGAAAATTGTTTTTATTTTTAAAAAATTACTCATTTGAATTGAACATTTTGATAAGAAATATATAAAAAAAAAATTTGATTGGTTCTTTCTATTTCTCTCGTTTAATCTCACAAAAAGGAAATTGATATTGACATTCCAAAAATTGATGCATGCACTCTAAAATCAGTATATTTCCAAAATCACTTTTCTTTATTTTTTAAAATGTCTTCGTCAATTTTTAGAATGTCAATATCATTTCCCAAAAAAAATGACTAGATCTGGAGTTTTGGGTGAGATTGGGAGAGAGAAGGTTCCCTCTCCTTTCTCACCATGCGGTGTTGGTGATTTTTCTCCCACCCTTCCACCTTTACGTGTGTGCAGGGATTCTTTGGTGTACCAATGGGAATCCCCAAACTCTTAACACAACTGGGTCGTGACAGACGACTGACCCACGCTACAGCCTCACCCAAATAATGCAATTCTTGAACCGGTGGCGATGATGGCCAGGACTAGGAAATTCTGGAGTCATTCAGAAGCAGCAGCAGCTCTGATCTGGGTTTCCTCTGCAATTCTCTTTTACTGTGTTGTCCAAATGGCCCTTCGAAATTCTTCCCCTATTAATCATCCTAGCTCCTCCACTTCTTCTTCAGGTACTCTCAATCCTTCCGCTATTGCAATTTAGTTTATTTTTCCTTTTTATGAGATTTGTTCTTTTCTATGAGATTTCCCAGCAGCCAAACGGGACACAGATCGATGTAATTACTGGTATGAGTATGTATATCAATGTGCATGAAGGAATGACAGGTTAAACTATGAATACCAGAGTATTTTTTTGTAGGATGTCCCGGGCCAACTTGCACTCACTCGGACTAATTGGTACGGCTCCTTCCACAGCGGTTTCACACGCTTGCACGTGGGGTGAGGCGGCCCAAGAGTTATGGCAAGGAGAAACGAACCTGTGACCTTAGGAGTGACCAAACCCCTTAGTCCCAGGCTAAGACCACTTGGCCAACCCCTTGGGGTTTATGAATACCCATCTTTAGAATTATATTTTAGTCAATCCATTGTATCGAGATTTTGAATATGGTAATCTTTGGAATGGGTCGGTTTTACTAGGATATACTCCTTCCGTCCCAATTTGTTTTTTCACTTTTTGACTTTGCAGTGTCCCAATTTATTTGTCCATTTGACTTTTAACGGAGTAGTAGATAAATTTAGAGGCTTGAGTACATTTCCATTTACAGTTTGTTAGATATTCCCTCAGAATGATCCGCAGGGATTGGATCATATTTCACTCTTTTTCTTTGTTGTTAAAATGCATAAACACATGTCTTACTCAAATCTTCACTCGAACTCAAATTTGAGTAAAACCCCGCTTAAAACTCCCTCCACTCCTTTACTCAAACCCGTAACTGTTTGAGTTTCGTCAAATCAAGGGAGACTTAAATCTGTGCTCAAATATGTTTTCTTTCTTGCTAATTTAAATCTATGCTAGTATTGAAGCTTTTAGTCAAATTTATTCCTGGATTTGAGTTTGCCCCTTTTCCAATTTGGTGCTACCTTTCTCATGTGTGATATTAGAAATTTTCCATTCTCCTTTGTATCGATCAAAATCGTATGTTACAAATCATCAAGTATAGTGGATTTTTACGAAGGTTTGCATTACTAAGTGGGATGGATCAATCAGTGGGTCTTGGCCATCATAGCTGATGCTTCACATTTTTGAGTTTGGGAATTAATTCAAGTCAGTCCTTCAATAGAAACTCCCTCCCTACCATTTTTTGTCCATCGTTTTTGTATCAGATGTCTCTGAATAATGTCCATTGTGGGAACTTGTATTTATTATTTCAAAATGTTTTCCTTTTTGAAAGTATAAATGCATGTCATTTTTGAAAGAATACTTAATAAATTAATGCTGTATTGGTTGGGTTTTAACACGTGAAATTCTTTTCCTAAATAGTTGGGACCTTAGAACCTACGTTGCTGTGTTTTAGATTGCAACAGTGACTACGATAGACATTCATTTGTTTCTAACACATTCCATGAGCTCACGATATCTGGATTACTGTGGATACCCCACGTGGAAGCTTTGTGGGCGAACATGAATGATTCTAGAAGCCTACTCATATGCAATGAACTACTTGAGTGGTTTTGTAACTTGTGAATGGGCGTGGAACAGATGCTTCTATTTCAAATGCGGAAAAAAGGGCTATAATTTATGAAAAGATGGCGAGGGATTTGGATGAGCATGGGGCAGCTTTTCTTAAGCATGGAGAAACTTCTCAGTCATTGTCACTTTCTGATCTCTTCGCTATAAAGGATGGATCCGTAACACCTATCCTCAAGGTAAAATGTGAGTAAGCTAAATCAGGTTGAATCTTGTGGCTCTTTTCCTTTCTCTTTGTTATGCCAATGATGCTTAGCTTCCTTTTGTTGTCAGGCTGCCATCCCTCCTGTGCGAGCTAATGTTTTATATCTTCGTCCAGAGTACTCGGTTCATATCTCGTAAGAGTTTTATACTTTTATATGTTGTCGCGAATATGTTCCCTAATAGTGTAGTTTGTAATGTATTGGTACGAGACATTTGTATGCTCTGTTCTACACTTAGATTGGTGATTAGAAGTTTGTGAATATATAGGGGTACTAAAATAAAGAAAACGCCCCCCATTCTCTGTGTCCATTTCATTTTTAGACATCCCAATATTCTTGGCAATTTTGGAAAGTAAGGACTTGGTGTCATAATGTATCGAAATTTTCATCTTTCAAGCCGTGAATGCATTCAATTGCGCAAATTAGGGGATTGGTTCTTGTTCTACCATTATAGCTTGGTGTGGACACATTCAGTGCATTTGCCTGTGTAAAAGCTGGATCAACTTAAGGGAACAGAAATACGGAGAGTCTCATATTGCTAATCACAGATGGTCCAATCTCAAGATAATTCTCAGCTTGGGCCTCTGTTCTCGTTTCTTTTCTCACTGACCATAATTGAACCAAGGGGCCAGGAAACATCCTACAAGCACCAATGTCACTACCAGCATGGGTGATAGGATAGCTGCGATAGCATTACCAATGTGGTCGCTTGGTAGGTAATGCTTGAAATCGTCACACTTTTGCAGAGCATCTCTAACTTGAGATGGTGGATGTAGACATATGTGGAGTTTGGAAAAGTTGAATAAGAGATATGGGGATTTTTTGAAGTGAAGACTAAGTAAAGGTAAAATAACTAATAAGAAATTATGCATGAATGAGTAACGAGGTGCGGTACATATCCCATATTCAACTAGGTTTAGCCTATTTAGATTCATATGCTTTTTACCAGAGCATCCATATCGATTTAGGTCTTCTTCTCCCTCCAACGGTTCCATTTACAACAATGTTATGGCTCCTATATGTTGAATTTATTGGTTTTTATGGTATGTGACCAAACCACCCAACTTCACCCAAGTCTATCTATAGAGGGTTTGAGCAAGTGTGAAAAGTTTTAGAGTTTTAAGTACCATATGAGTGTTAAAGTTGTCGATATGCTGAGACAATGGGCACTGAATTTATGCATGATTTGGATGCATCGTGACTTAGGCCCCGTTCTCTTGAACTTAACTTAAACTTAACTTAAATTTGGGAGTCTTGTCCTATTTTTTAGCTAAAAAGTGGTTATGTCTCAAAATACTCGGGTAAAAGTAAAAAAAAATTTACTTTTCCAATTCCTCTCGTCGAGACGAATCAATAACTCACAAAAGTTTGGCGCAAAACTAACAAATGCGAAAAAAAAATTTCAAATAAGGACAAAACTCCCAGATTTAAGTTAAGTTCAAGAGAACGGGGCCTTAATTCAAAATTCCTAGAGGAAGAAAAACTAGTTATCATCGGCAACAATCTATTGTAATTCAAGAATACGAGGGGCTATTTGAGTATGCCATGAACATGGGGTGGTTGTTTCAAATTGTAGGCATTTTTCTAAAGTCATTCATGCACATCGTACTTCAGTTGCATGAATGTCTGGTATACACTATACACAATTTAGGATCTTTTTAAAGTCCCTTTCTTTGTAATTTACAAAAAAATTTAAAAAAAAGCAAAGAAAAGAAGCAGCCTGGATGCTTAGTTCATAATCATGCTTGGCTTGCTGCAGGGAAGCTGTAAGGAGTGTATTCCTCCCCCACTTCGACAAAAGTAAGATATCTTCTTATTTAACTACTCTTGACGTTTGGGTGGTAGTTTGATGTTCGAACTCTTGAAGCTAGACTAGCTTCCAAAGTTCCATCCTGAATCACCAGCGCTTCAATTAATTGGCCAGCCTAAAAAAATTTCACTCCGTATTTCTGCTTTCATATAATGCTATCCCGTTGTTTTCTTTCTTCAGTGATCTGGTTTCAGAATTCAACCTTGTACCATTTTAGCATGTTCCATGCCTCCCACCATATTGCACCTGTTCTTGCCACAGAATATGAGGTTATACCTTCTGGAGCCATGAGCTTCTTCTCATTATGATATAATTCTAGCTGTACTGAAGTATATCCTTTTTCTACCAGATCAAAGCTGAAGCAAATGCCGTGAAAGCAGTTGCAGAGGGTCTCTGCCCTTTAAAAATTGTCTTAGATAGGGTGGTTTTGACTTCGACAGGGGTGCTGCTGGGGTGCTGGCAGGTTACTTCCATTGACTTACACTTGTGTTGGATATTTGTATGTATGAAATGCATAATACAGTTGTATATGTATCTCTACTCATTGATTCAGGTATTTTACGTTTGTGAATGTGTGCCATAGCATTTTGGGAATTACATAAATCTGAATAGTGAGTCAACATTTTGATTTTGGTTAATATGCAGCTCCTCTGTATCGTATCTTGTCATTGGTCCCAGAGAGTCTGTACTCTGTACCTATATATTCGGGAAGAAGTTGTTCAAACCAATGGTTAAAATAAAAGAAGTTGGTCACATTAACTAATAAGGCGGGTCATTGTTCTGCTATATTTTTATCTCCTTGTTCAGTTCCAAATAAATAGCTCTGGGCCTACAGAATTCTTGGAAGTCATTCATCATTGTGAAAGACCAGAGTAAATGTTTGGGTCCTTGTCCTGTGTCTTTAGTTGAGGTTGTCGTCAATGTAATTTTGACATTCAGAAGTCTAGCTTTCATCTTTTTGTGTGTTGTTGATGTGACTAATGTGATTCATATCGGTTTTATCTATAATGAAATTTCAGATGTGATCTCATTTGTGAGGCTGGCCTTTTTGAAATTTAGTTTGATAATAGTATATATCTTTGCAGGTTACCTCAGGAACAGATCCTGTAACCATTCGTGCTAAACTGAGATCTGCTCTTCCGCGTGCCCCGGATAAACAACTTGTAAGAATCATGTGAACCTCTCACCTCATCACGTTGAATAGTGGGCTGATGTTTGAGTCCACCCTTTGTCAAGTAAGCCAAAAAAATAATGAATTACTGGGTCAAAGATATGCTTGGCTTTTGTAAGGTTCATCAGACCTGAAAACTTACCCTAACATGTTTTTTGTCGGAACTTCTGCAAGGATAGTGCTTTTCACACTCCCCTTCTATATCCGCTCTCCTTTTTTCAACCTTTTGCATGTGAATTTACAACGTTGACCTTTCATTTGTTCACTTTTTCACACAGGAAAGGCCAATGCTGTAAGTTCTCATGAATTGAAAAGCAATGAATCATATGGTAAACCGAGGAATGCAAGAATGCATTACACAATTGATTTGAATGAACTTATTTCCTCGAAATTTACCGACACCATTTTTTATGCCGCCAAAAGAATGCTGGTACTCCCATCTCATTTTGAGTAGTTGTTTAGAATTTTGTATAAACAAAAAGCTGAGATGGATTAGGCAAGAACTTATTGTCTATATTTCTAATTTCCATCACCTTTGCTACCATCTTTAGTGCCTGATTAATGCTATCAATGTACTCTCACCAGTCAAACGTGCATGGCTTTTCTATCCTCAGTGAAATGGAAACATGAGTTTGGGTCCTAGAATAATTAGCTGTGATTGTTCCAGTTTCTACCACTTTTCCCTTACTCGGTCTGTTTCTGCTGCAGTATGATGCTGCTATTCTTCATACATCATTTGCAAGGCTACTTGGTCGACCTAATACTTCACTGACGGTAATAATTTACATTCTGCAATTTGTACTTATCATACAAAAAATTACAAGTTGCATTTAATTTGTTAAATCAGGTTATCCATCTCTATTTATTTTTCAACATGTATACATGTTATAGCTCTAGCTTCAACCAAGAGGAAAACATATGCTTGGTTGTGATATGTGCAGCCATGAACTGAATCACTCTTACAGATGCTGAAAGTGTATATGGTTTACATTATCTGTTCGAGAAACTCGAGACAACTAATTTTTGGTAAATCACATGCTGCAATTCCAATTGTTGGGGATGTAGAAAGTAAAAACGAAAATATTGAAACAGGATGATTTTGAAACTAGAAGCTTTCATTATTTGACATCTATTGGGTAATGTTTGCTGTTATTTTATTTTATTTAATTCTATGTTTTTAGTGGTGTGACAGTGTCTAAGTATCATGCTTTAATACTTGTGGGCATCTTTAGATATGCATTTTAGGACCTCTGCCTGAGTTTGATACATTTTACTGTCTTGTTCAGGTGGCAGATGAAACTCGTTTTTTCCATGACCTAGTCACACAACTAAACAACAAACTCAATGGATTCCAGGTACTTTTTTGCTGGCTTCCCTATGTTTTTCCTTCTAATTAGTATGACTTGGTTCAATTTTGGGTAGATACATTTGTGCTTTGTCTAGCTTCGCGTGCAAAAGCCTCAAGGTACAAAATAGATAAACACTGCTACCTCCCAAGCCTCTTTAGGCATCCATTAAATTTTTGTGTTCATATGTTTGGGGTTGGTCTGGATGAAAAATCCAGCGTAGGTATTGTTGCGGTAACAAAACAATGTGTACATCTGGGTATAGGTTGTATGGACCCACTACTTGATCAGTCGATGTTACTCACCCCATTTGTCCAGTCACTGTTGTTGTTTCCTAGCTTCTGCTGCTGTTGTTGTTTGTGCTTATATTTCTTGGAGTGTGACATCTATTGTCATTGGTTTTTATAAACATAGGCCGTCATATATCATGTTGGCCAATACATAACTGGGTTGCAGCTATAAGAGGTTTTTGGTTTTTGAAGTGAACAAGTTCTTTCAGAGAAAAAAAAATCTAGGTTTAGTTAAAGAACTACATTCTTTGCCCTTATCTCTTATGGTTTCCTTTTTGTGCGAATTTCAAGGCAATGGTTAGTGAGCTCTGGTATGTGGAGGAATTTGACGTTTTGGCACTTGCGTTGGATGGCAAAATGAAGGTTCAAAAGTTCCAACTCGGCTGCTCACAAACCTGAGGATGCCAAAGCTTGTGAAATTTGATATCTGAACGAGGTTTCTCCATCAAGATGTGGTTTTCTATAAAAATTAAAACACTGCAAGTGCTGTCCCGTGACCGCGCTTTGATAATTTGAAGTTCTAGTTGTAGCCTCTTCATATTTTTCTCATGTCTTCCGTGTTTCATCGCTTAGAAGAAGCAATATCATAGAATCCCGGGGTTATATTGGTGACCTGATGGCAGGGGAGCCGGTGACTGAAGCCCTTGTGAACGGTGGCCGTAATTGGTCTTAAGGTAGCAAAATTATATATTCAATTGTCTCTTTACAGCTGAAGTAATACCATTGGTGTGTAATTTGATGCTGCATTGTTTCAGTTTCATATACCATTAAGTTTTCCTTTTTATTCTGGAAAGTGATCATTAGCCAACCGTGCAAGTGATTATTCCATAAGTGTTATGCCTCCTTTTTTGGGGTACACGGTTCTAACAGGTATCATGTAATTCCATGCATTTGACTGAGGTTCAAAGCTCACAAAGTACAGCTACCACTACGGAAAAAAAAATCCCCATAAATGGGCCCCACTTCCTCTCATTGTACATTAGGCAAGTCCACGAATATATATACTTTTTCCCAAAAGTTTTGCTGTCGTTACACTTTTGTTTCTTATGAAATTAAATGGCGCACGTATTCTACCACCAATTAAAATTTTTTTTTTTAGTAGCATGTTGCATTATTCTTCACTTGATATATTAAAAATAAATATTTCCCATTTTGACGTGGGGTTTGAACTTTGAAGGTTTGCAACAGTGCCAACAGCCCAACCTAACACAGAGTCAGTACTAATTTGTTTTTCATGTCTAATAATGTAATTTCCAACATTTGAATCTCATTTGGGAAACGTGGCCACAGATACTAGGTAGTGTTTGGTTGGGAGTTTAGTTTAGTTTAATTTTGGTAGTGGGGTGGAGAGAGAAATAGAGTAATGATTAAAGATATGGGTAATAATTGGAGAGAGATGGAGGGAGATGAGAAAGTAATAATTGAAGAAATAGAGTAACGATTGAAGAAAAAAGTAGGATAATGATTGGAAACAAAATTAAAACTAAAACTAAGTTAATAACCGAACAAAGAAATTTCGGTGCAACCTCCATCGGCCTTCCAAGTCCCAACTCAGCGTTGGCAACCTACTCTTGCCATAAGAAAATATTCAGTCCTTACCACGAAAGCAAATAATGGTACCATCAAATAATATCATCTTTCGAAAATTAGGGGTCAGGGATTGATTTTCAATGAATGATTTGTGATTTTCAACAAACGGAGGGCGCCTTTAGGTAAGATTAGAAATTCTACCAATTTTTAACCCACTCAATGCTTTTTAATTAAGAATGGACACTTGATATCAAGGGACAACAAAATGGAAAACCGAGGAGCCAAGAGTGGTGTGTGCATAAGGTCCGCCAAACGAATCATGTTATTGTCACGCATAATGATTTGATATTTATTTTGACATATAATTTCATTTATTTTGTAACTAAGTGTTTGTGCAAAATCAACTTGATCTCATATCGATAGCCATGTGATAAACGGTGCATTTATCTTCAGAAAACATAAGTAGCCATTACACTTTAAGTCACATGGCAACTCAGCGTTGGCAACCTACTCTTGCCATAAGAAAATATTCAGTCCTTACCACGAAAGCAAATAATGGTACTATCAAATAATATCATCTTTCGAAAATTAGGGGTCAGGGATTGATTTTCAATGAATGATTTGTGATTTTCAACAAACGGAGGGCGGCCGAGGAAGATTTGTGATTCTATAAGGAACCAGTCAATGCTTTTTTTAATTAAGAATGGCTTGATATCAAAAAAGAAAAAGAAAACCGAGGAGCCAAGAGTGGTGTGTGCATAAGGTCCGCCAAACGAATCATGTTATTTGTGCACGCATAAGATTTTGATATTTATTTTGAATATTTAATTTCATTTATTTTGTAACTAAGTGTTTTGTGCAAAAAATCAACTTGATCTCATATCGATAGCCATGTGATAAACGTCATTTATCTTCAGAAAAATAAGTAGCCATTACACTTTTTAATCACATGGCTACCCATGTTCATTCAACTTGAGACGGATCTAGTGATGAGTTCACAACATGTGTGATGTGCTCTTAGGCACGTCATCACGAGGTAACAGTTAACCAGAATAGATTTTGTGTGGACTGTTTTAATAAGAAAAATTATACTACTATCTCTACTTTTCTTTTCTTTTTTTGAGCTCATTAGAAAAAGAAAATAAACACATAAAAGATTATAATGAGAACTAACGACTCCTCGAAAAGTTCCAACGAGAGCATGGAATTTCTTTGAAAAGTGGGTGTTTATTCTCAGAACTAACCAACCCCCCTCAGCTGTAAACCAGAGGCACACTCTTCTTCTCTCCTTGTTTACGCTTGCTTCTACTTCTTCTTATTCTTTCCGACGAGAAATGGTGTGTTGAGATTCAAAACAAGCGGAGAAAACCCTGTTAAGAGATCATGGGATCTGGAGCTGGAAGCTTCCTCAAGGTCGTTGCTAACAACTTCGATGTCCTCGCTGGGTATTTACTTTTTACCTCTCTCTCTCTCTCTCTCTCCCCAATTGTACATACACAGAAAATCAATACCCTCAATTCCCATCTCGATCTCTTCACAGATTAGGACTTGTACTCCATCATATATGCTCGTTTTCTGCTTTCTTTTTTTTCTCTGTGAAAGAAAACCCAGATGGGTCATTTTTGTTTTTTTCCCCAATCTTGTAGGAGTAAAATGTTAAGGAAATGAATCCCACGTTTCTTGGGAGTGGGATAGAGATCACTTAATAACATCCGGGACCTCTCCACTCATTGCCAATTGGTTTTGAGATGGATATAAAGTTCCTACATACTAATTCGAATTGTTTTTTTTTTTTTTCCTTTCTAAAATATAAATTTTTGCACAATCCATAGAGAGCCCATATGGGTGATTATTATTTTTCTGTGCATATTTTTGTTAATTCTGCGGAAACCTTGCTGTTTCTGACTCTCTTTGATTTGCCTTGGTTGTTTTTTTTTTTTTTTTTTTTCTGCAGGCCTGTGGTTAGTCTTGTTTATCCTCTGTAAGTCTAATTTCCAACCCTTGAATTGGACTTTATACTAAGAGTACGATGTTTGGTGATCAACAAGTGGAACCAGTGGTCCTGTTTGTTCTGTTGATTGACAATGGATGGGAGTTTTGATTATACTTAAGAAACCAACAACGCTTAGCATCTCCTACCAAGCTATCTATCTCTGTTTTAGAGTCTTGAACCTCTCCGACCATGCTGCAGAGACTCCCTTTTGGGTGTTAACTATGGAGACTCGTTCAAAAAGTTGACACTCGTCCGTATTTTCTGTTCATGTTCGGAAAACACATACGACCTTCACAACGTGAATACAATGCCTCACCAATGTTCACAACATTGAAATAACGAGAAAGATATTGACAATACCTTCGAAAACGAGATCAATATTGCACATGTTCTATGAATGGTTAAAAATACTTGTTCAAAATTTCGAGGGAAAATGAAGAAGGAGAGAGTTTCTTTCTAGTAGAGATAGGAATGGGGATTTCACTTTTTCATTAAAGAACAAAAATTTTTGACTGTCCATTTTTAGAGGTCTTGGGTTGGAGATGCAAAGATGTCAATGTTATTTTACAACGTTGTCTTTACCATTTGAAATAGCCGCGTTTTGCCAGGACAAAGAGGGACCACTTGAATTCCCTTAATTCCCACCATTATAGGTGTGTCACATAGGATGTTGAACAAACTGTTGTCACCTTTGCATTGTTGCCATTAAAGTATATTTGAACAGAAGTTTTCTTGACAGGTACGCTTCAATTAGGGCAATTGAGACCAAGTCCTCTGAAGACGACAGGCAGTGGCTTACTTACTGGATCCTGTATTCTATGATCACCCTCTTTGAGCTTACCTTTGCCAAACTCATTGAATGGTAAGTTGTTTTTGTTTGCGTTTTTTTCCCTACATTTAACTTCGGCAATTGTTTCACATTCGTAACTAGATTAATTCATGATGTTTGGTGGTGAATGAAGTTTGCACTAAAATGTCGGAATTTCTATGAAAAACTGTGGAGAGATCCTTCTTCTTCTTCTTTTTTTTTTTGATAAGTGCACAATCTTTTATTAAGCTCTAACCAAGAACAATGTACGAGGGATAGGCTCCGTTACAAGAAACAAATTTACAGCAGCAACTACGAAGCAGGAAACAAAAACAACAATCCAATCCTATCTATGCAGAGTGTAGAATCCTATCTGATAGCCCCCACAGCCACCTGAGCATGTCCTTTGTCACAGCACGAAAGATACGAGAATTTCTCTCCTTTTTTTCAGTAAGGCTTCGGAATGGGTAAAAGTATCAAAATATGGAGCATTACTTCAAAATAGTGTAATTGAAATCCAGTGAGATTCGGAGTGGAGAGATGCCTGAAATACCTCTTTTTTTTCCCCATGAACTAATCACGCTAAAGGAATAGGAGATGGATATCATAGAACGAAAGTTTAAGTTCCCCATAGTTTTCGGAGATGGGTGAAGTTTGGCAAGTACCTTTCAAGTGTCTTGAGATTTCACTTGTTCCAAAAAGGCGTTCTTTGTTTGCAGAACTGCTAAATGTAGTGAACAAAACTGTTAGAATGTTTCTTCTACGTCATAATACAACTTTTGGGTAGTGTACTTGCAAATAAGAAGAGATGGATGAGTGGCAATAGAGAAGAGGATATGTTTTTTGTTCTTTTCAACAAGAGGAAATGACATTTATGTTCACACAATGGAATACTATGCGACGTGGGTTTTATAAGAACCTAACCTACCACACTCCAAAAGGATTTGTCTGACTTTCAGGGAAGTGGAGGACCTTAAATACTTCTATGTTATAACCTAAAGGGTTCGCCCCAATGTGGGCAGAATATAAGACGCTTGATGTTATTTTCCATGGAAAGAATATTCAGATTCAAACAAGGGGAGGGATATCTGCGAGACTGCACCAATTAGTATTAACGATTATGAAGCCGTTCCAGTTTGGGTTCCTTTTCCAAAAGTTCTTTTTCTTCAATTTTCAAATTCAAATATAATGAAAATGAAAAATGATTTTTTAATTTTTTTTTGCATCGTATAAAAGATCTCAATGAAATCTATCAAACAAGATCCATATTGGTAGAAAACTTATTTGCATAAATACATGATTTTTAAGCTTGAAATTACCTTCATTTTCTTAAAGTTCTTTTTTTTGGAAACTGGAACGCCCTCTAAGTGATGTAATGTTGGAATTGTTTTGCCGTCATAACTAACTGGTGCATTGTCCCGGAGTAGAGATTCATTTAAAAGATTGAAGGCCAAACTTCGGTTGAGGCAGGAAGAGAAAAAGTAGGTGGCACCATAAGTAAGAACGAGTAACTCTAAAAGCTTAAAAAGGGGTGCACATTGGAAAAAGGATGAGCAGTAGGCCGAAATGGTACGGAGATCTTGGTATGTATTGGCATCTTAGGCACTGTCATTGATCATGAAGTTCAAAGCGCCTGCATATATTGTTGTGTGAAGATGTAGAAATCTCTGGCCTCATCTATATTTTGTTTGGCAGGATCCCTTTCTGGTCGCATGCAAAGCTGATTGTAACCTGCTGGTTGGTCATACCCTACTTCAGTGGGGCTGCATATGTGTACGAGCATTATGTTCGGCCTTTCTTTCTTAACCCCCGGAGTATTAACATCTGGTATGTCCCAAGGAAAGAGGACATCTTCGGCAAGCCAGACGACATTCTAACTGCTGCAGAAAAATATATGCAAGAAAATGGCCCTGAAGCATTTGAGAAGCTCATAAGCAAGGTCTGTCTAATTACCATGATATATTTTCTTTAGCCCAACATGCCCTTCTACATGAGAGCTATTACTATCAATAAATTGCTGAGCCGGAGAAAACACCTCTGTTCATTGGCTTCATTGATTAACGATAGCTGTGACTACTAAAAGGATAACAGATAGGCTCAACCCATGGCTTGCCGAACAATTCCTTTGTTTTCCAGAAAAATCACAAAACTAGAAGGATTGATATCAAGCAGGCCAAATGTACCTGTAGTGGCATTGCAGGATATGTGTGTATGATTTCTCTCATACCCAGTTCATATTGTTTCTGGTTCTCTTGCTCTGCAGGCTGAGAGGGAAGCCAAGTCGAGGGGTAGTAACCGCACTTTTTATGACGACGACTACTGATATTGAGCTTCTTCGGTTGCCATACATGTAGCTGCTGACGTGCTTGGTTGAGAGGAACAACTCTGTGCTGTTGTTAGGATGGATACTTTCCTTTTCTGTGGAAGCGGGGACTGTGCTGCACAGCTTGGTGCTGTGCAGCGTGCTGTGCAGTCTCCGGTGCCGCCTTGCCGGCATCGGTCCAACGATCGGAGACGTCCACTGCGTAGAGCTTGTCGAGTACTACAAGTGTACCAAAAATCAACCCGATCAAATACCGTTAAGTGCCTTATCGGAATACATATACCTTGGAAAAAAAATAATCTTAATGGATACGAAACACTGGATCAAAACCATTGAATCCATTCTTTTCGAATTATATGTGTTCCGATGAGGCACGTAACGATATTTGATCGGATTGATTTTTGGTACACTTGTAGTACTCGACGAGCTCTACGTAGTGGACGTCTCCGATCGTCGGACCGATGCCGGCAAGGCGGCACCGGAGGCTGCACAGCACCAAGCTGTGCAGCACAGTCCCCGCTTCCCTTTTCTGTATGTAGTCTTTCTTGGTCTACAGTTTTGCTAATCACTGCTCCTCGTGGTTGTACCGCATAATCGTGAAACTCTTGTATAAGCTTCTCTCATACACCACGCTTGTTACATATAATATTTTTTGGGAGACGATTTGTCATTTAAAAAATGTAAGAATTAATGAAACCTTTTTTTTTTTTTTTGTTACGCGTTCTTTATTCTTATATACTAGAAATAGTCGAGACATAACCTCTGCTGTTAAATTGAAGAAAGTAAAGACCACACATAACACAAAATATGAGAGATTGTGGTTTCTTCGGAAGTGTCGATCGAGAGATTGATCTTCAAGACCAACAAAACTATTGTTGCAATATTTCCATTATTCACGATATTATAGATATGAAATGGATGTTATTATAGATATGAGTTTCCACTATTGCCGAAATTATTTTTTGCGTGTTTTGCACTTATTTGTCTATAGCTTAAAGACTAATGTTTTCTTCTAACTACTGGATCAGGGCTAGGTTTCTCTCGTATTATCTAAACGGATTAAATGAGCTAAAAGCACATGAAAACAAGGATTTCGAGACAGATTATTCTCCTCACATATGCATCAACTAAAAGTTTATTTTGCATATACAACTTGTCTAATTCTCTCAAACTGTAGACAAACTTTTTAGGGGAAACCCGGAGTAGTATTTTTTAGGAGAAACGAATGAACTTTTGCTACAAGGTTGAAGACAAAAAAATTAAATGAAAACTTACCCGAATCTAAGACTAAACTTGTGATTAAAAAGCTAGAGTGCGACGTGTATTTATTGCACTTTATTTAGTTTATTTCTTATTTACTGTGAGACCCTTTGGCCTAAATGAAATTTTTGGCCCTTTGGCCTAAATGAAATTTTTGGTCCTACTTTTCGCTCTCTCTCTCTCTCTCTCTCTCTTTTTGTTTGAAAATTTGTTAGATTTGCATCATTCTTCTTGACAGAAAAATATGTAAAAAGTAAAAACCTATAACAGTAGAAATCTTTTTTAAGACAAAATAATTCAAAACCAATTTTTAAAATATTTTGATCTTTACTTTTGTACTCCTTACTTTACTCATCTTGTCGGGAATAATCCAAGTCAATTATTATATAACGAAAAAGTCGTGATTAATATGAGTAAAGTATTTTCTAGCAAAAAATATTGAAAAAATCCACTAATCACGAAATAATTATGATTTCAAAATATTAATTTAATCTAGCGGGAGACAACCATCAAATAATAAAAATTATTCGCTTCTAGGCATCGCCACGTGGTATTTCAAACTTTTTTTCTACTGCACAATCGTGTGGTCCCCATTACAAAGTATGTGGAGTCCATACAAATGTGTGGCAGATAAGAGTTTGACGCATCGCCACTTAGTACTCTAGAAGTATGGAATAATCACTCCATCAAAAACTTAGCAAAAAAATAATAATTAATTACTCCATCAATAATGTGTTTTTTAAGAAGAAAATTTATGGGGCGTGATTTTTGTACTCCCAAAATTGTTAACTACACCTCCAAGAAAAGTGCGAAAATCATTTCCATATTAACTTTTGCACTCACCAAAGTTAACAATTTAGGGAGTGCGAAAATCACTTCATATACATTTTCGAACTCTGCGTTTAACCATTAGAGCAGAGATAAAATCACTCCCCAATTTTATTACTGTGGTAATTAAGGCCTAATTCGGCTTAATGACTTATTTTTTTTTGTATTTATTCTAATTTTTTCACATATTATTATTTCGTCAACGATAGAAATCTAAAAAGTAAAAAATAACGATCAAAATCCAAATTTTTTTAATAAAAACAAAAAAAAAGTCATCTAGCTTATTACGCCAAATGAGGCCTACATTAGTGGAAATCTGGGAGTTCTGTAGTGCACCTCCCGCACTTCGGCCGATCTGATCGTCAATTTCGGCATTGGATGACTCAGATTTAAATTCGAACAATGGATAGGTTAGATTTGTAGGCGCTCGTATTAAATCCGAGCCGTCCATGCCGAAATAGACGGTTCGGATCGATCGCACTATACCTTATAGTGCGACTGCCACACTAGAGCCGCTCCTAATTCCATTAGTGGAGTAGTTCACAGTAGACTTCAGGCGGGAAGCCACTTGAGTGGTTCGAAAGCTGCCGCAAAAAGACAAAAACAACCGTCCCGTCATCAAACAGATTACAGTTGGTGACGTGGCATAAAGGCCAAAACAGTTCTGCGGAAGGCGCACAGAGAGAGAGAGAGAGAGAGAGAGAGAGAGAGAGAGAATCAAGGGATAGATACAAAGCGAGAAAATACGTACTCCATAATCGTACACATTGGAGAGAGAGAGAGAGAGCTGCAAATTTCTTTTTTTTTTTTTTTGTGTTCTCTGGTTTTATCTTTCGGTAGCTTTTCAATAATCCAAAAACCTAGCCGCTGTCGAGTTCTTCAATCGGCTTGTTCTCTTCTCTCTCGCAGCTGAATCGACCTCAGGTTCGTCATAAACATGCCATCGAATAGCTTTTGACATTAAACTCGATCGTTTGGTAAATGCATGAGATCAGCATTGTGATATTTACAATTTTTTTTCCCCTCTGTCTTCTCGTTGTGGTTTGACGTTTGTGTTCGTGCAAACGGAAGGCAACCGACGGAATTGACCCACATTGTGCCAAACCCTAGCTTTTCGAAGTTCTTAAAGCGACTACGTAGATAATATACAAAATTTTCGTTCGATGTAAGAGGAGCGGTGCTTTGATGTTTATGTTTTGGGCACTCAATGTCAGCAATCCACATTGAGCCAAACCCTAACTTTTAGGAGCTCTTAAAGGTGTTTTTATAGATATAGAATTTTCCAGTTCAGTGATGATTAGTGGATGCGTAACGCTGACGGGATGTTGCCCGATGTTGTAAGAGAAGTGATGCTTTAATGTTTGTGTTTGTGAAAAATGAGCACAATCCTTCTCATCGATCCACATTTTGCCCAACCCTAGCTTTTTTAGTAGTTCTTAACGATGTTTGATACATAAATAAGTTTTTAGTTTAGTACTAATCCTTTAATGCTGAAAATCAAGTGGTGTCTGATAAGTGGTGTTTGCTTTGCTTGTTGTAGCATGTGCTAGGTGGTTGTTTGTGCGTTCTCTTCAGGGGTATGTATGCTCCTGCTTGTTTGTATGATGGTTTTTGTGGTTGTTCAATAAAGCAAATTACCTGAAGAAAATTCTTTAATGCGTTATGCTGTCGAAATTTATCATATGTTGTGAGAGAACAGATGCTTTAATTTACCTAAAGAAAATTCTTTAATGCATTATGCTGTCGAAATTTATCAGATGTTGTGAGAGAACAGATGCTTTAATGTTTGTGTTTGTGAAAAATGAGCACAATCCATCTGATCATTCCACATTGTGCCAAACCCTAGCTTTTGGAAGCTCTTGAAGCTGCTTTATAGTAGATTAATAGTATTTGTCATAGTGCAGTGATAAAGCATGAATGTACCAAATTGGAGTTGCTGATTTCAATTTCTCTATAGTAGGGTAATGCAATTGAATACTTGTATAAGAGAAGCAAAATGGGTCATTGTATGGTCATTATTTATGATGTTTTTTGACAGGTTGGAATTGCTTTATGCGTTTAGAGCCGAACTTGAAGTGACATTGATGATGGGCGAAATCTCAACAAAAGTTTTTTCAATCTTCCTGTGCAGCTTTTATAACATCGAAATGGGATTCACGCAGCACCAGGGCCATACCTGATACTATAGTTTGAATGGCTGATATACAGAGAGTTAGTCTTGGTGAGAGGGATGTCGAGCAGGTGATCTAATTTCTGTACCTTTTTGTTCTCTACAATATGATCAATTTTTATAGCTAATGAGATTCATTCTGCTCTGCTTTCCTGTCCGAGGTTGCTTCTGTGGGTGTCTGATAGGGACAGCTTAAAGTTCCACAAACAAATTAGTTGGGCCTCATAGAGTTTTTATGTTAGGAATGCAATCATTTCTCAACAGGAGTGTGCCACCCAGACGGATTGGCATCCGAGAGGATGCTGACCAGGAGGACAAACATATTACCCTATTCTATGCTCAAAAGACAACAGATTAGTCAAGTTCCTCCATCGAGGAGCATGCCACCCCGACAGATATATACATAGCAAGACTACAAGGTCCCTGAGTCCATTTTGTTCTGTTGTGCGTCCGGGGAATCACACACTCAAATATGAGGGAAAAACTTCGTGCTTGTATTAATCAAATCAAACACAAATACATGAAAAACCCCTCCTCTCTCTGATTCACTCTCACTCTGTTTTCTCCACACTCTCTAACCTAGCTATACATGTAAATATATACAATCAGTGGAAGAACAAAACCGTGTGCCTTCAATGAACAACGCGTAGGGTTGGTCTGGAGTGGTTGCCGACACTCCCAGGACATAATCCTCTACACCACACTTCGGAGGAACACTGACCAAGTCAACATGTTCCCCATATCGAATTATAGAGAAACAAGAACCACGCCAATTGGATTCACGAACGTCAAATGGCTAAGAAAACAGATTGGGAAAGTTCCTTAGGACAAATACTTCACAAAAATGTTTCTTTCCTGCAATGGGCACGATGTGGAACTGCTGTTAGTTCTGCTGCTGACTTCATATCCAGTTGCATACAGTTTCCAATTTAAAAACCGTCTTTTAAGTGCATTTAGTTTTTCCTTAATATAAGAAAAGTAGAGAGCCACGGCTGTTTTTAGTATCTACAACTGACAAATATGGTCCTCGTTGGAGTTGTGGAACATTCATAAGTGAACTAAGGAAATTGATAGCAAAGGAAAGGAACAAGAAGTCATACAATGTTTTATGCTTCCATTTTGAGATATTTTTTGCTTTAAGTATCTGTTTCAGTTTTGCTTCTTGACTGCATAGAAACAAGTAAACACTCATGTGCCTTTTTGAACCGTGAGTAGATACAGGCTTAGAAATTAGAATTGAATCTCAGTTATGGTTGTTAAGTGACTTGGTTTCTGCACGAGACTAATGGTCTGTTTATTCTAAAACTGAAATTCAGTCGTTACCAGCTTTGAGTGTTTCATGTTTCTTAGTGGGTCCTATGTTTCTATATTTCCTTTGGCCTTAGTAAGGGGACAGATGACCCTGATATAACATCAGATTTCATGTAGAAGGCCCACATTTGGGTGGTACAAAGCCGTTTTTCCTTGCTACAAAAGAACTGTTCCACGAACTCAATATGGAAAGAGAAGGAACAAGAAAAGGTGATGGAAAATCAGAGCATGGTATGTGTGGTGTAAAGGAAACTAACAGGTCCATGACAGACAATTTTACCATGGACCCGGTCCCTATGTTATCTGGACTCTTGAAATAGTAGCCGAGTTGATACTTGACACTTCAGTACCTTTCCTACATGTCTTAAGCAGCTTGTTGATTATGCTTAGTTGATATTTGTTTGGTTTAGCCCCCGAAGAAATTAATTGTTGCTCCAAATGCCTCAAGAACGACTATCCACGGAGTCTTGATTCATGCTTCTATTTTCTTGTCCATGAGCATTGAGCACTTCTTTCTAGTTTCTACCAATTAGTGCCTTAACTTAGAGCTTTATGATGAAACCTGTCCTTTAGCTTCTTCGTAGGTAGAGGACATACTAGAAGACTGCTGAATGTGGTGCATACTGAACCTTGCTAACTCACAAAGGGGTGGCTCGAGAGTGCATTGAGGGCGTTCAACTGAACTCACTGAGTTCAAAAGTATTGCCAGCACTTGGCCTTTGGTACTGGATCAAAGTAATAAAAGTCCACTTAAATTGTAAAAATCAACTGTATTACAAGAGAATAAATAGATGAATGATTTCTTGTACACAGAGAAGACTATGTCCTGTAGTGTTGATTGAAGCAATATGTAACTATTTCAGAATATAAATTGTTTGTCGGCAATTGTGAGTTTTCTATATTGCGTCATTATGTAAACAATGGTAGATATATGAATAATCTCACTGTTCACTAGATTTAAAGTGGGGACAAAGCTAGATTTGATCGGGACAAGGCCCCATGTGGACTGGCCCCATTACTAGGACGAGCGAATAGCGCTGAGGAGTTTCAAACATGAGACCAAGGAGGGAGCAAGCCCCTAAGTCCGGTTGGGATTAATCAATCCCACCCACAATGGAAGCGTAACAAAAAAATGAACACGCACAGAAAGGACACACGATATTTACGCGGTTCAGCGTCAATGCGTACTCCGCGGGAGAGAGAGATATTTCGCTATATGAAAAATAGGAGATTGCAATATGAGATGAAAAACCGCCCTCGAGCTCCTAACACCATGGCTGTGCACAATGCTTTTTCGTCACCCCCACATCTCTATTTTTCGCACATATACTCTCCTCTCACCTCATGACCATTGACCGGTGTACCCAGTGACTCCCGAAGGGACTGCCCTCTCACCCATACTTTTCTATCTCTTTTCTCTCTGCTCACTTGAACCCATGTAGAGTTAACTTGCCTTTTATAATGCACGAAGGAAGGTTCTTGAAGGACCTTTGGAGTACCCAATGAAAAGTCAAAAGCCACCACATCAAACATTCTTCACTACCCAAAGTTTATTAACTTTTCTTTCCATTTTCCAATTTCATTTAATGTGGGAAAACCCCAACAAGTCCTAGGCCTTGACCATCAAGCTAACCCCTTGGGGTTATTGTTGACTTTTCCCCCAATTGAGAGAAAGCGAGTGCTGTGAGAGGGACGCCAGAGGTAGCTCCATCAGCTCAGCCCACTGACAACCATTCCTGGCCACTGTTGGAGACTTTCTTAGGCCCCCATGTTTTACTTTGTTACTTTTTTCTCCGGTATATGTACATGTTGATGCAGTAGCCAAAGAGGAGGAGTTCCATTTTAAGCATGCCAAGGATTATACTAGCCGGTTTTTTCGTAATATAAAGGATCGTGGATTTAGGCGACGGGCCTAACTGGGTTCGATCCGAAACGGGCCAACAGTCAGAACACATTGCCGTGGGCTATGTGCCGTGTGTTTTTTAGCCTTCCGAGCCGTTTAGGCTTCCAAATGGGCCTTCGTTCCGTTTTTGGGCCATTCTTTGCGATCTTACAACTTTCCGTAGGAAAGTCCGATTCAGCCCATTCTTTTTTCTAAAGTCTTGTTTTTTCGTCTATTTTGTGGGTCCGTATTAATTTCGGTAATGTTTCTTTACGTTTTCTAGGGTTTGTGTTGTTACCTTTATATTCGGTTTTATGCCTTAGGGCTGAACAGTTGATTATTGATAAAGAAAAGAGTCAGAGAGAGTTTCTCTAAAATATTGTGTTTGTGATTGTCCTTGCTGCGCTGATCGTCAGCTTTCTTATACGCTTCCCTGCATCACATGTGTAGAGAGAGAGAGAGAGAGAGAGAGAGAGAGAGAGAGAGAGAGAGAGAGAGAGAGAGAGCGATAGGTTTTTGTAAGATTCCAAACTTTGTAAGATTTTATTAGGTGGTGAATATAGATCCGAAATTTCCTCTCAAATCGTGTCTGTGTTATTTCGTGTACACAACAGTTAATACTATTTAATATTTTAGGACGTTTTTGTCACCGCTAACTTAAAATCCCGGAGCTGCCCTAAACTCACACCCATGCTAGGGTTTAAAATCAGGTCAAGTTGACTCTGTCCTGAGAATTCTTAATTGGCTAGTTGTAAATAGCCCCAGGGCTATGGAACAAAGGATTATCCGGGACCATTTCTTGCTACGGAGCCCGCAAAGTGGTTGTGGATAGCACTGTACAAAATTATCTATTTTTGAAACAGGAATTGATTAGAAGATCTTTTAAGGTAATCTCGTACACTCGGCCAAGGAAGAAATTAAAATTGGGACCTAAAGATCCAAACGATCCATAGACTGAGACAACCCTAATTCCTCAACAAAAGTCCATTGAGAGTCACTAGAATGAGTCGAATGACAAATCCAAATCAAACTTTGTTCTAAGAAATATAGGCATGCCTGCCATCCACACCAGAATAAATAGAGAGCTTAAACACACCTTCTTACCGAATCAACTCGGCATCACTGCAATCATCTTGAAAGATGTCCGTTTGTCAAAGATTAGCATTGTATAATATAAAAGCACTTTCTAGGTTGTTTTACTAACAAAATAGTGTTTTTCTGTTTGGTTACATTTTATGGTTGTGGATATAGAGTAACAAAGATGATTCCTGGACATAGTCGTAGTATTGAAGGTTTCATCGCCAAATTGTTTTGTCTGAATTTTAATTCTTTATCCTTGTGCATGTTAATCTTTCCTAATACTTTCCCTATTCCTCTTTGGTACTTACTATGCTATATGTCTCATAGTTTTTGCCTTACATTACTTTCAAATGTAGGCCATTACAGCCTTAAAGAGAGGAGCATATCTGCTTAAGTATGGACGCCGAGGGAAACCAAAGTTTTGTCCATTCCGGCTTTCCAATGTACGTTTATTGCATATTGCATTTATTAAGAACAAATCACGTTTAAGTTTCTTTAGTTTTGCACTCTCCACCCTATGGTAAGTTGTTGGATTTTAACCTCGCAAAAAAAGATATATAAATTGCTTTTCTAAAGAGAAACCTGGCTATCAAAACAAAAGAAGTAGAAATACACTTACTTGTAGGATTCTTGCAATAGATCCCTATGTTTTAATATGAGGCTCATAAGAGAGTTGTAAGAAAGGGAGTTTTCAGAGGATTTTCTGAGATAATAAATTGTAAGAGAGTTTAAAAAGATCTAACATGGTTTCTGTAGCTGATGGGAGTTGTGACTTGCCACGGTTTAGCGATTATCGGTTTCCCTGGCCCTCTCTGGGATGTTCTAAAGGAGAAGCTTTTTTTTTTTTTTGCTACTCTATAGTGCATAAGTGGGTATTGTTCATATAAACTGACTTTAGTCATTCTTAGACTGGTTAGCTAGCGTTTCTCTGTAGAAGCCCTGTAATTGGTACATGGTTCATATATATATATCAGTTAGAAGCATGTACGACTTTACCACAGAATACACTATTTATCCTTTTGAAGGAGAAGGGTTTTTTTTTTTGGCTACACTATAGTCCATAAGTGGGTATTGTTCAAATAAACTGATTTCTAGTCGTTCTCAGAATACTTAGCTAATTTTTTCTGTTGAACGCCTATAATTGGTCCATGGTTCATCTACATGTGTTAGAAGCATGTACTACCTTACACGAGAAAACAGTATTTACCATTTTTGTGTCCTCTTGCTATTGATGTTGTTCTCCCTAATTATCATTTCCTCACCAGATAGAGACTATCCGTTTAAACTAAAATACATATTGTGGTAAATAATAGTACTTAGTAAGTGAACAACAACATTGGCAGTTGACCAAAGCTTAAGTCAGGGTTCCTCATCTGCATAGAAAGTATAATTATCTTTGATACTTCCATTTGCTCAAGGTCTGTATTTATGCTTCAGGATGAAACAGCACTGATATGGTACGATGGGAAAGAGGAGAAACAGCTTAAACTGAATCACGTTTCAAGGATTATACCTGGACAGCGTACTGTAAGTTTGCACTCTTTGTGTTTTTCTTCTTAAATCGCTTAAATTTGTGGTATTGTCAATTGCACATTTCTGTACCTTGATTCAGATTCATCAGAATATCATTGTCATTAACTTTGTCCATTGCTTAGATGAGATGTTGTCATCAATGTTAACATTATTGTTCAGATTCCTAGTAACCACTCCCTCTTAGTTCGCGTATGAATGGTGTCCATCCAACTAACTGCAACCAAAAGCTGCCATCTTTTAGTTTCTTTTTTTTCTTTTTCAAGAGAACAATATAAAAGAATGACTAAAAGGAATTTAAATCATCAAAAGAATATCCAAAAGATGCTGAAATTGATTTCAATTTTTATTTCGCTGCATAAACATCAAATAACAAGGGTTAATGTTTTTGGTTTTGCAGGCAATCTTTCAACGGTATCCTCGGCCTGAGAAGGAATATCAGTCATTCTCTCTTGCATATGGCAATAGGTCATTGGATTTGGTGGGTTGATTATTGTTCTTGATTTGAGGCACCTTCAATTTTCTTTTCATTTTCTTTCTTTTTTGTTTTTTCTGTCCTGCATATGAAAGTTCCATTTAACTCCTTTGCTATCACATATTGTTAGCTGAGAGTTAGAGAGATGAGACATTCTGATTAGGCTCCAGTATATCAAGAGGATAAATAGTATTAACTTGTATACAGGATAGACACGCATGGTATGAGCTTAAACATTCTTGACAGGAGTATTGCTAATTGTAGATGAAATAGAGCAACTTGATGAAGAAGGGTTACATGTGCAACGAGTACTTCTTGTTGTAAAATGAAACCTTTTTTCTGGCTTATAGTCCTGCATTTTATGACTTGAGTGTGAAGCTATCAAACTCTGAAATTCCAAAAAACGGGATGTTACATGAGGCTCACCTCCGAGATTATTATTTTTTATATGGATTAGTTGGTATGTGCCTTTCCTATCCTAAGTGGATGGAAAAGTCCTTGGTTCTTACCAGATGCTAAAGAGATGATTTTACCACCTTTTTAACAATTGTTGTTATCTCAAATGAATGAGCAATTCATGACTTCGACATCAGATTGAAAATTACCTGAATTATTTAACTTCAATGTATAATGTTGATCCTTTCCCAACATATGGGAGAGTCACCAATCATATGGAAGTTGTTCATATTTGAGTCCTATTCTTGTCCTTTAGATCATTGTATGCTATAATGCATGTTGGATGTTTCCAGTATGAGATAGGATGGTCTGATGTTTATATATGTGGCTGCCATAAACTATTGGACACTGGACAGATCTGCAAAGATAAGGATGAAGCTGAAATCTGGTTTGTTGCCCTGAGGGCATTAATTTCACGGGGTCACTATAAAAAATGGAGAAATGAGGCAAGTAGTGATAGCGCATCTAGTTCAAGTGCTCACACACAAAGGAACTCTCCACTTTTCTCAAGTTGCAGCAGCGACACAGTTCTTAAGGTTTGCTGACACGATACTTAATGCGATCATCCCTTCATTTAATGTCTTCAGACTTTTCTCTTTTGTTCTTTTCTGGTAGGTTTTTTCTCAGTAGCTTTTGTTATGGCAGGATCAAGGGATAAATGAAGCAGATAAAAAAAATCCGGTTCCTTTCGACAATCCCCCGCAGAAACTATTGGGAAGAGCATTTTCTGATGTCTTAACGTATAGTGATGCACAGTGTTACCCACAAACACAGTCTGTTACCAGTTCTCTAAGCTCACTATCATCTGTGGGATTGGATACCATTGATGGTAGGGGTTCTGCAGATAATATTCGACTCAGTTTGTCGAGTGCAGTAAGTTCATCAAGCCAGGGATCTTCTCTTGAGGATTTGGATGCTATAGGCGATGTTCTTATTTGGGGAGAAGAAATTGGTAATGGAATGCTAGGTGGAGGTGTTTATAGAAATGGAATATTGCCTCAAGTCCGAATGGATGCTCTGCTGCCAAAAACTCTGGATTCAGCAACAATGCTTGATGTCCGAAATATCGCTTGTGGGAGTAAACATGCTGTATTAGTCACCAAGCAGGGGGAGATCTTTAGTTGGGGAGAGGGGTTAGGTGGCAAGCTTGGGCATGGAGCACAAGTTGATGTTTCTAACCCAATGCTCATCACCACTCTCAGCGGATCGAACACTGATTTGGTAGCCTGCGGAGAGTATCACACTTGTGCTGTTACAGTATCTGGAGATTTTTATACTTGGGGCGATGGTACCCACAATTTTGGCCTTCTAGGGCATGGGAGTGAGGTCGGTTGCTGGACCCCTAGAAAAGTAAGCGGTCCGATGGAAGGTATGCATGTAAAATCCATCTCTTGTGGACCATGGCATACAGCAGCTGTTACTATGGGAGGGCAGTTGTTTACCTTTGGACAAGGAACATTTGGTGCCCTGGGTCATGGAGATCGCAATAGTTCAAGTACACCCAGAGAAGTTATTACCCTTAAAGGGCTACACACTGTGAAGGTTTCTTGTGGTTTCTGGCACACTGCTGCTGTGGTGGAAGTTATTGAAGAACCAGCAAGTTCAGGCAGCTCAACCAAAAAGCTGTTTACTTGGGGAGATGGGGATAAAGGCCAACTTGGACATGGCGATAAAGAATCTAGACTGGTTCCATCTTGCATAGCATTTTTTCCAGAAAACACAAACTTTTGTCAAGTGGCATGTGGTCATAGCATCACTATTGCCCTTGCAACCTCAGGGCGAGTGTATACAATGGGTAGTGCTGATTATGGACAACTTGGGAATCCCAGAAGTGGTGATAAGCTTCCCACCTGTGTTGAAGGTAAAATCAGGAACAATTTCATTGAAGAGATATCATGTGGTTCTCATCATGTTGCAGTTTTGAGTTCTAAATATGAGGTTTACACTTGGGGAAAGGGATCTAATGGTCAATTAGGTCACGGGGACAATAATGACAGAGACACCCCTACTCTCGTTGAAGGTTTACAAGACAAACGCGTAAAGAATGTAGTTTGTGGATCTAATTTCACTGCTGCCATTTGTTTGCATAAATGGATCTGCCATTCTGATATTTCTCTATGTTCTGATTGTCGTAGTCCTTTTAATTTCAGACGAAAGCGCCATAATTGCTACAATTGTGGCCTTGTTTTTTGCAAACCCTGTTGTAGTCGGAAATCTCTTAAGGCTTCTTTGGCTCCAAATATCAAAAAGCCTTACCGCGTTTGTGATGCTTGCTTTACAAAGCTAAAGATAACTATGGCATCGGGATCCACATTTATAATTCCCAGAATACCAAGTGGAAATATACATCAGAATTGCAGTGGGGTAGAAGAGAAGGAGATCCTAGAAACTAAACCACACGGCCTACTTTCCAGACTCTCCTCATTTGATTCATTCAAACGAGCTAGTAGCCGAAGTTCCAGACAGGATAGAAAAACACACTCAAACAATGGTCATACCCCTCCAATAGACGCTGGAAATGTCCAATGTGGAAGCTCTTATACATCCAATGCTTCTCTTCCTGGTTCAAGAGCATATTCTCGAGCAGCATCTCCAGTCTCCAGAAGTTCAAGCCCTCCTCATTCGGTGTCACTTGGATCAGCATATTCTTCTCTTTCATGCCCTGAAGCCATTGTTGATGATTTAAAGCAAAAAAATGATGGCTTAAAGGAAGAAATAGCAATATTAAGCTCCCAGGTAAGGGATCTCTTTTTGCCGAAACAGCTAAGTTTGTGGTTATACTTAATATGCATGTGAGTTTTTATAGGGTCATCCATTGCCTGCCTATAAGAGTTACTATTAACTAAAAGAGAACAATGGTATAACAGAATGACTGCTGATATATTTATATGGACTGACTTGTTATTCGTGTTTTATAAATCTGCTGTGCAAACATTGATAGGCGTTGACTAGTCCACCTCTGCTTGTATTTCAGCAACAATCTCTAACTCTGGTGTGCAAACCTTGATAGGCATACACTAGTTCACCTGTACATGTAATGCACGCTACTCAGTTAACCTCAATGAACTGAATAACGGCTAAGGACAGGCATGTTAAATGTCATGAAATACGTCTGATTACTTCATGATACGAGGCAGCCAAATTCTGTACATGCACGTTTGGGCCAGTAGAAAATCCAGCTTTTTTATCCAGTAAATTTCATCGGTTTATGCTGGCCCTTTTCCTACCATAGCATTACCATATCCCTTCAACTGCAGATGGATTGAAAGAAGAATCTACACCTTCAACAAAATTACTTACATGTGTGAAAAATCATGTAGGTAGAGGATCTTACTCACAAATCCGAACATCTTGAAGTGGAGCTTGAAATAACTTCAAGGCATTTGAACGAGGCAAGTAAACTAGCAAGGGAGGAAGCAGAGAGAAACAAAGCTGCAATAGAAGTAATCAAATCTCTAACTAGACAGGTGAGAGATTATTGTGATTCAATTAATGTATCACTGTACAATTGTTGTCGGTCATGTTGATCTTCTGATAGAACAATCTTGTAACGCTCTGAATTTTGGAAACGTTAAGTAAATATTAAAAGACCAATTTCTCAAAAGATTAATCCGATTTACTGCGTTAGGCGTCCCAAAAGCATACGTCATAATATTACAACCATATCGAATAAAGTTTAAAGTTTTCAAATGAGTCAAGTTATCACACTTTCCAAATTTAAACGTTTAAGCTTTCAAAAGCAATGACCAAGTATCTGCGAGAGCATCTAAACGTACGACAACCAGGGTTCCTTGCCTCCGTCCGTAGTAGGGTTGAAATCAGTCTGCTCGAACGGCACTTTCGTTCCGTCTTCAGTACCTGGCGTTCGAGTTACCAGGGCAACATAGTACCGTAAGCGATGACGCTCAGCAGCCAAAACCCACCCGAACCCATAACTTACAAGCAGCAAGATAATATAATTGAAATGCATTGACATAACATAAAAAGAGAACAATTAGTCATTTTATTACTATTCTTCAACCTAAGTGATATCTCGAATCTTATCCACAGACTCATTCCTACCCTTAACCTCTGGCACAAAATAGTGATGTGGTCTGACTCCCCTTTTCCAGATTCGGATGGAATATACCTAAGTTATGTACTCGGGTATCCCATCCGCGACCATAAGTTAGGATAAAACTTCACTGGCAACGCACAAGCGCCGTCTAGCCCGGGTTGTGACGCAAGCACAATGCCACCCTTATGTCCCGTCCCAACATCCGAGAGTCGATCACCACCATGTCGTACCCAGGGTTCCATAAGTCAACACTTCAACAATTCACCACCAATCATCCTCCAACAATATTTCCATGGGCTCCAAATCCGGATCGCCCATATCCAAAATCATAGCCTCCCACATTATTCCTTTTTCCGTTAATCCTATTTTCACGTCTGAGGTGATAAAATCATACATCGCAACCACCCCGGGAACCTATTTTGTCCAACCTAGATTCTCATTAACAGTACAACAATGACGAACATCACTAATTAAATTCATGAGAAACATTCAGAATATTAAGGCCGATTATTACTGTGACTAACATTAAAAGGGGAAACATAACTAAAGAAAAGAGAAAAAAAAAAAAAAACTAACGACTTCCTTGAGATCATATATTATTAGGTTATAATTTCCATTTAAAAGCATGAATACTAGTTAGTGGAAATGAATGTGAGGTTAATTTTAGTTCCATAGCTACTTCTTGTAGAGATTCGAATATCAAGAAATGAATTATGAATTTGAGTAACTAACATAGATTTAACGTCACATTTAACTACCAGGAGCCTACTTAAATTCTCATGCTTCACACTATAAGTTTTAACTACCTCGGAGTGTTGACGGTATTAGAAAAATTCGTATTTGTGACGAAACTGATCGGAAACTAATTAACTTTAGGCTTGTAATTTCATTTTGTCTTTTTACGTTAGGGTGGATTCACAAGCTAATCAAACACGAGGGGCTTAAACTGCAGTCATTCCAAAAAAATTTCCAAAACCCAGTGACTACTGTAACTCGAAACAAAACGGAAGGTTTGGCCGGACACGACCGGCGACGTCTGGTTTGATTATCTTTTCATCGAAACACTAAAATCAATATATAAACGAGATATATACATAGGGAGGTGAGTTCTGAACTACCTCTCGTCTTGCGAAACGGGAATTGGAGAGAGTTCAGAATGGGTCGGAGCTCAGTGGTGAGAGGATGAGCGGCGGCTGGAGGTGACGGTGGTGCTGACTGGTGGTGCTCGGCTGGTGGCTGCGGTGGTGATGATGAGTGAAGGAGGAGAAGAAGGTGATGGCCGAAGGAGTTCGGGTGGGGTGGTGGTGCTGCAGGAGGTGGCCGAGTGATGATGGTGGGAAAGGTGGTCAAGGCGGGAGGTGATGGAGGTGGTGGTGACCTCTCCTCTCTCTCTGCCGATTTGGAAAGGGAGCGGGGAAAATGGGTTTAATAAGAAATCAGGTAAGTAAAAACCAAGGTTTAAAGAAAAGTAATTGGGCTGCCATTTGTTAGATAGAGGTTAATAGGAGGAAACGGTTAATAAAAAGAGATTCAATTCATAAACCTCCTGGTCATTAGGAGGATGTGAGTTAAGGTCTTTGTTTGATGGGTAAAAGAAAGGGTTTAAAAGGTCTGTCACTCTTTGATTGGCTAGGAAGAAAATTTAGACAAAAATGGAGGAACATTATATGATGGGGAGGAGACGGTGGGGTTATTGGCCAGGCATACAATGCAACGAATGGCTGGGAAAATTTTATTTATTTATTTATTTATTTGGTTGATTGGAAAAATAATTTTGTGCAACACATGCCCATACTAGGAAAATTACTCGTCGGATATACGCGTGTACACAATCGATTACGGAATAAAATTCTGGCGACGACATAAATAATTTTTTGAGCAAAATAATTATTTTTGTTTTGATGATGATTATTATTTATTTTTAAAATAAAATATTGGGTCTTTACAAATCTCCTTTGTAGTTATGCAAAATTTGGAGTTCGACAGCGAAAGTAGGCTTAACTCTTTAAGTTTCAGCAGTACATAAAAGTTACGTGTCAGACCACTTGCAAATGCCTCTGGATGCAGGTATCGACAAGTGTTTGTTGCAAAGTCACAGCCATCAGGCTTGGGTGTAATGAATAAAAGTCGGAATTATTCATTAACATTTTTTGTAACTAATATGTTCATTACCTCAGATGAGGTGTTCCACAATACGGGTGTATCCAGCTATTGGCTTTCGACTTTCAGTTTATAGGGGGAAGACATCCCTTAACTTTGGATTCAGATTTAGAGCATTCTGTGAAAAATAGTTGTTCTAAACTTATTGGAATTATAACCCGGCATCTTGGCTATTCACTGAGTGTTATTCCACTATTGTCTACTGTGTTTGTACTCGTTATTTGAGTATAACCAGCATCATGGCTATTTTACTGCTGTAGTCGATGATCCCCTTGGTAGGTTATATCTGTTTGTCAACCATTGAGCTAGTTGCTTCCTGATTCTGCAGGAAAGTAATTAAGGTGCTTTTTACTCGGTAAATGGAAACTAAATCCTATTCACTGAGTGTTATTCCACTGTTGTCTGCTGAGTTTTTGTACTCGTTATTTGAGTATAACCAGCATCATTGCTATATTACTGCTGTAGTCGATGATCCCCTTGGTAGGTTATATCTGTTTGTCAATTATTAAGCTAGTCTAGCGACTAGCATCCTGATTCTGCAGGAAAGTAATTAAGGTGCTTTTTACTCGGTAAATGGAAACTAAATCAGTTGAGAACAAGGCTCATGTTGCTTCGAAGCTAAATTGTTAGTTTTATGACTTTACGTGATGAAATTGTAACAAAATTCATTCAGCTTGATCAAATGTCTCCGTTTGGGTGACTGGATTTATTACGACGACTCCTTGACTAATTGCAGTCAGTGTAAACATGTGTAGCATCAGTGCAGCTGAATTATTATTATTTTTGATAAGTATCAGTGCAGCTGAAAAATAAATGCTACTATTAGATGTGTCTTGCTCCTGAGCTTTGTAGTAGTGTCTGGCAGAATGATAAACTGGCAAAGAAAAGAAACTAAGGATGGAGAATTAATCTATTAATTACTAGCTATTACAGAAGTAATTTTACACCCTACTACTCTAGTTGTTGGCTTATTGCTAATAACTTGAGTTGTTTTTGTATACTGTTCCCAATTCCTACTGCTCCGGGACTAAGTTGACAACTGACAAGGATTGAAGTACAGGTAGGTATATACACAGTGCTCTAAGCTGATGTGCTACTTCAACATGCTAATTGGCATGGTATGTTCAGCTTATCCACTGCTACTAGTTGCATGCCACACAGTTTCTCCTCACGTGAACTTATTCTAATTGGTATTTTGCAATCTTCTTGTTCGTGGATTTTATCCTATTTTTGTCCCATGCTGTACATTTCAGTAGCCAAGGAGAATCAATTCTTTGTATGGTATCATGCTTCTGTGTTAGAAATTAAAAACCTGCAGAAACATTCTTCAGCAAACTTCAATTAAAGATGACAGTGCCTTGCAGATTAGTATAATAATCATGTATGTTGATAGTTGGTATGAAGTAGCTACCTTCCAATTAATGTCTGCCCCTTGAAAAGATGAAGGATGAAGTTGGAAATGGATGTTTATAATAGTGTCCTCCTTCTATTGCATTTCAGTATGTTGTAGAATTGCCACCAGTCAGCCACCATAATTTCTCATAGTGACTAGCCTATACTTCAATTTCTTGCAGTTGAAAGATATGGCTGAAAGAGTGCGTCAAGATTCTTATCTGTATGCAAAATCAAATTCTCTTGTTGGAACCACCTCAACTCCTCTCGAGCCCATCCTCTATTCTGAGTCATTTGACTAGCAATACGTTTACTAGCCTTACTTTATTCTTTTCTCGGTGGCCACATTGAGTTCCAATTTTCTTCGAAGGATCCATGGGCCAATCAGAAAAATCATAGTAAGTTTTAGACCGTGAAAGTGGAGCCCACACAACTCTTTTCTCTCAGCTAGTTTCCAGGGCCTGGCTATGATTGCAGATGGGATTGCTTCAGGTATTGCAAAACTTTATCTTCTTTTACTAGTTACTAGTTACTAGTTACTACTTGCTTTGAGGACAATATCAATGACCAGATGTAGTCCAACCTTTAAAACTAATATATGAAGCTAAAACTATTTCCTGAAGTATATTGGTACCTTTTGGTAAATGTAAAACCAAGCTTGTCTCTAATAAGTCTACAGTAGTGATACTTTTTGGTAAACCCAAGTTGCATATTGAATATATTCCAATTTTTGGAGATTTCTGTGAGATAGTACAGATCTTACTTGATATGCCTGCTTGTTCCACTTGGATAGCCATTTTCCATGCTAACAAGTTTTCCCTTGTGAAGGAATAAAACTTACAAAGCATTAATCCCTTACATGGGTATTATGTTCGATTCGTTTGAATCATAGTTGTTATTGGACATGTTGCTGGTCTTCAAATTATATTGGTTTTGTGGCCCTTTTATACAGCCATTGTCTTTCTAAAATATTAGCTTCCATAAGATGGATGAGAATTGTCTAATTTGGGCATTGAAATACGATCCTTTGAACTGACTTATGCATGGCAGAAACTGACCTTAATAACTATGTGACTTTGCCCTTTTCATAACAAAAAGATAAACATCAATAACCGCTAGTATGCTTATCAAGTACTACTAATATGCTTGAGACCTTGTCCTTTTCTTAATAGCAATGGAATTTTAAATATGCCTATCAAGGACTTCTACTATGCTTTCATTGTTCCAAGAAAATTTTGCAAATTTATGTTACTTTATTTGATTTGAAATTTCGTTCTTTTCTCTCACCCTCTCACTTGTTTATTCGGTGATAAATAGAAAACGAAAAAAGATCACAAGTATTCAGAAACTATGTGGTCAATGTCCTGACAACAACACGATACCAGTTCTCACGCACTTTTGAAAAGTTTCATGATTATTTACATCATTATCACGCTAAGTAATGGCTGATATTCTACGCCGAGAGGGCTGTCACTGAATTAACCTCCTTTAGTTCTGTGGCTGTTTCAATACTTTCTGAATCTGCACTGAACAATGGAGCTTGTACTTTGACTATGGACATCTAACCAATGCTGCCATGAAACATAAAAGATGCAACCACAGGTTGCATTTATTCTAGGCTAGCTTTATGGAAACCTTGTTTGGAGGTAGAACAAAAGACAGTCAAAATTACTGTGGAAGTGTCTAGTTATCTCCGTTTTCTAGGTATGACTCTTTATTTTTTATCATACTTACACTTGAATGCTTTTTAACATCCACAGTTTGAAACACTTGAATCAGACACAAGCCGGGAAAGATGATAGGCTGAGAACAAGATTCAGCCCATTGCATAGAGCAACATCAGCTGGTGCAGCTTCATGAGGAAAGGAAGCTGATCAATAGGTAATTCTTGTTTGTAAAAGAAGCTGGGAAAAAAAAAAGAGGAACAGAAGGTTACTTTGAACTCAATTTTGATCATTTTATTGATCTAGCATTACACGACGGATTGGGTAGAATAGTGCTCAGCTGGTAAAAAGCCAAGAAAGTTAGCCTGTAGGCAAATGAGGTAGGTAGATAGAAAACTGCAAATCACGCACATATTGTGCCACCTTTGTTGAGCTACGCAGTTGTACATATTTTTTGCTCCAAATGCTAGGTTTTCATTCGTGATAGATTGTTGCTTTATATTTGTCCTCTCTTCATGTAAAAAAAAGATGAGTTCCTGCGGCGTATGAAATCTCATCGAGTGACAGCACAGCTACTGTGGAGCACACGTTGGGATATGAATCCCGTCAACCTTCATAAAAGAATTTGTTTCGTGTCGTGGATGAGCGAATTGAAACTTTAAAGAGGATCATTTTGACTCTAAATAATGAGGGGGCTAAGGTATTGATTGGAAACATCTTTTTCAGTCAACGTGACCGGTAGTTTTGAGTCCACTTTCTGTTTTAGCAGCAGTTTCATTTGCTAGTTGATCCATTCGAAGGTACAATGTTTGTTAAGTGCCAAATATCATCAGAAGAAAATGGGCAGACGGTGCAACCAGTTTATTTTCATTTTGCCACAAAAGAATTATGTTTGGATCTTGGATTTATAGGAATTAGTGGAAGAAAAAGAAATGCTGAAGGCCAAGGGGGGAGTGAGCATAAATCTTTCAAGATCCGCACACAAAGCAAGAGGATTTCTTATTCATCAAGTTTATGCTCTCTGTGATTCTATGAAATCTGAAATTCTTGAGTGCAAATTGAAAAATACAGTAGTATAGAAAGTTAAAAATGGGGTTATCCAACAAGTGGTAAAATCACTGGCGTAAAAGAAAAATGCATCATTTTCTTCTCAGCAAAGGAAATTTTATTAACTCGAAGAATAAAGAACAATGAGAAAGGCCTATGAAGACAAAGGTAACAAGGCAAGAGAGATATGTCCAAAATTATGGAAACACTACCCACCTTTGCTTAGCCAACAACAAAAATTGACAAGATGCCAACCCAAAAACACCAAAAGAACCAATGCGTGAAAAATGCAACCCCAAAAGTGCGAAACACCAACAAACTCAACCACGATAAGAGATGGACCCCTAAACTAGCATCTTAAAAAAAGAAAAAAAAAGCACTAATGAGACTAAAATAGCTTCATTGTCGGCTATCATCTTCAAGTGAAATAATGGTACCGTCTTGGCTCCTGGCTGTGAGGTAAATGACTCGTTGGCACATTTGGTAAATTGATTGGCTATTACTTTAGAATAGAGAAGAAAATGCGACTAACTGCGATCCATTTGGGATAAGCTGTTGAAATGAGTATGCGGGTAGAGAGAGTTTATTAAAATGTTAGAGATTTCTTCTCCGGTGGTTTTGTTATCTTGGTATTGGCTTCTTGTTTAAACCCCAATCCCTCTAAAACGTTCTTCGGAGTATATCCATATCTGATTTGTTGTGCTAGAGGAAGAAATTCATAAACAGATCGGATATATTCGTATCTAACCGGTTAAGTTATGGCTTTTCAGATTCTGATCAAGCGGATCATCGGGTTGAAATTGCCTGATCAGATTCAGATTTCATTAAATTAGATTTGGATCGAATCTAATCTATTGACAGATCTACAATCAACCCCAAAAAAAGGTTCAGTTGAGGCCCACTAAACCCTAGTCTACCGATCCCCCTTTTGGGCTTAGTCCACTGAGCTGAGGCCCAATTAGTCCTAGTTTAGCAATCCAATCGAGGAAATCCCCATTTGGGCTTAACCCATTAGAAATCCATAAACTACTGGTTAGGGTTTTAGATTTAACGGCCAACTATTTATACATTTTTGCTTAGCTTTAGAGAGAGAGAGAGAGAGCGCGCTCGGCAGGAAAGGAGCCATGGTGCACGTTAACTTCTACCGAAACTGTAAGATCTACTGTTTTGACTCATTCAAACCGTCGATCTACAAATGCTTGTATACGAGTGTATAATGCGTATATTTTGTGTATAAATGTTACTAGCTAATTTGAATCAATTGTAGGATGCCATGGTCATTTTTCTTTGTGAAAATGATTCGCTGAATCTTTGTTTGCGTTCCTCCATTCGGATTTCGTGTCAGTTATGCGTTGTCTTTAGGGTTTAGAACAGTAATTTGTAGTTTTCATGTGATCTCTGAAATGGCATCTTTTTTTTGGTTGCCTTTTGTTGGGTTGTTATTGTTAATTTTTTTTTTCTGGGAATAATCACCGTCACATGTGTAACTAAATGATGAGATTCAGGGGATTGCTCAGCTGGGCAGTTATGTTTGAACTAAAAAACCCAGAATTGTGATTTTTTTTTCTCAACCTTTCTTGTCACATTGTTCGGTTCCTGTGGAATAAGAGGAAAAGAAGGTCGTATTATATGATCTCATCGGTGCTTGGACGCTAGAATATTATTAGATGGGAAATGAAGATATACCAAGTCATCGGGTATTGGGTTCATAATAAGTAATCGGTGAGAAAGGCTTCTGAAATTTAGAGTTCATTTGTTTCTCATTTAGATGGGTATTATGTGCACAAAACATCAGAAGTGCATTAGATACGAAAAGAACATATTACATATATGTGACCATGCAGGTTCCAAAACAATATTGGAGTTTAACTAATCTCTCTTCCCTCCCTTCTCTTTAAGAGCTTTGGAATAAAGTTTCATAGTTGAATCATGTTTCTATGCAAGCTTCAACCTTAATAATATGTATAACTAACAACAGCAGTTAAAATCTTTGAAATTTTGTGCTGGTATCCTTTGTCATCATTGACCCTTGCAGCTTATTGGTATATCAAATGTTATTCTGATCCAGCCCTTCCACCTGGCATTTCTATGTAGAATCAGCTCTTTTTTAATCGACTAATGTCAACTAATTATATAGATGATCTGCCTTCTCCCTTACTTGAAGAACATGATAAGTCATATTGTTTGAACGAATGCTAATAGTCCTTTCTTTCCCTCAAGAATGCCTAGACTCTGAAGAGATTATATCATCTTTTTTTGCTGGATTTGTGCTTAATTTTTATTCATGTTGCAAACCTAATGTTCAGGTTAATTTGTCCATGTCATAATATAAAGGAGCATCCAAAGGAAACAAAATATCAATAACATTAGCATGCTTTGAAAATGACATGTTTCTGTGCTTAGAGTTTGATTTCTAATTTGTCTTCACAAATAATAGATGGGAAGACATTTAAGAAACCCCGTCGTCCATATGAGAAGGAGCGATTGGATGCTGAGCTGAAGCTTGTGGGAGAATACGGGCTTCGGTGCAAGAGAGAACTGTGGAGGGTTCAGTATGCTCTGAGCCGTATCCGTAATGCCGCTAGAATGCTTCTTACCCTTGATGAAAAGAATCAGCGTCGTATCTTTGAGGGTGAAGCTCTTCTCCGAAGGATGAACCGCTATGGGCTTTTGGATGAGTCTCAGAATAAGCTCGATTACGTCTTGGCCTTGACCGTAGAGAACTTTCTTGAGCGCCGTCTCCAGACACTTGTGTTCAAGACTGGTATGGCAAAGTCTATCCATCATGCCAGGGTGCTCATCAGACAGAGGCATATCAGGTAAAATTACAGACGTATTTTCACATATACTTACCTCATAAGCTCTAATAAGCATGGTGATGACTGATGATCATTGGTGCGATAAGATGTGTATGTACATGTCTTATTCATTAGAACAGTGTGGTTGATGTTATTGCTCGTATAAGGGTGGGCCAATCTTAACTGACCAAGCGCTAACATTTGTCAATCTACCTCCAAAACTCTTTTTTAACAGATAGAGGTATAATTTTAGAAAAACAGGAACTTGGAAAGATGAGATAAAAGCGAAATGCAGCCACACTTCCAAGTCTAAAATGATTTTTAGTTCTGCAGCTTCTGCTCATATGGTTTGTTTGGTCCCTGTGATTTGAGTGGCCTCCCCTGCCATTCTGATTTTTTGCTTGATCATAAGCTTCCCCTGCTCCCTCCCTCTAAGTAAATGGATGGATATTTGGTTCTGTTCCTTGTTAGCTTAAAGCCTCAGAATGTGTCAACAGTGGGCATAGAATCCATTCTACAGTTCTTCATGGTATCTGGTTTGGGAAATCAGATAAAACACAAACTCTTTAGTAACTGTGAGCATGTAATGGAACTGGACTTGCTTCGTTATAACTGGTATGGATAGCCATTTACAATGCTATTACAGTAATTTGCTTCCAAACGTCCACTTAGAAAATTGGGGAATGAAATGGGATAAAGTTTTTTGTTTTTCCATGAGTCCCTAACAATAACATGAATTACCAGACAATCTATCCACTACATTGCAAGCCAGCTTCTCCTTTGTGATGGCATTCATTGTCGTCTTTGTCTTTTTAAGTGTTTATGGTTTGCTCCATTTCTAGAGGACTATCTATTTTCCAGATATAGTTTTCTATCAAAACTTGAGGCCACTTGTATTTCTTCTTTTACAATAACCTGTTTTACAATGTTGGTATGCTTTGAGCTGGGCAGGGTTGGAAGGCAGGTGGTGAACATCCCATCTTTCATGGTGAGACTAGACTCTCAGAAGCACATTGATTTCTCGCTTACAAGTCCATTGGGAGGTGGACGCCCCGGTAGGGTAAAGCGAAAGAACCAGAAGGCAGCTGCCAAGAAAGCCTCGGGTGGCGATGGAGATGAAGAGGATGAGGAATGAGTGCTCGCATCAAACGCTGGTAGTAGTAATAATAGGGTTTGTGTCTTATCCTGTGTACGCCATCCTGCTTTAGGATAGCTCTATTACTGAACTTGGTTTCGCGATTTGGATGAAGTTTTGCTTGCAGTTTGTTGTATGCCATGACAAGTATTTTGCCAAAAATTTTATTTGAGAAAACGGGTTTGTTATTATTGGTTTATGGAGCCACTTCTTTTTCCTCTTTCAATTCCCCTCAACTTCTTTTTTAATTTCTCCCATTCAAGCTCGTATTTAATTTTTTGGTGATTATTGCTTCGTCATGACAAAAGAAATCTATAAAGTAAAAAATTACGATTGAAATATAATTTTTTTGAATAAAGACAAAAATAAGTCAATGAGCTAATTTTTTCATCTTTATTAAAAAAAAATTGGATTTCGATCGTAATTTTTTACTTTTTAGATTCCTCTTGTCATGAAGAAGCAATAATGTCTAGAAAATTGACGAAAAACTAACAAATGTAAAAAAGTTTTGAATAAGGACAAAAAAATAAACCACTTAGTTTATTTATTAGCCGAACGGCCACTTTGTTCTCGTTAACGAGGTATGGTGGGATCCCATTGCAATGGTTACGTTGTCATATACGCCTTGCTAATATGTGGAGCAGTCCATTTGCATAATACCCATGCTATGCAGATGAGCTACCCTGTAAATTAGGGTCGGGCTCAAATTAGTCCCCATGCATATTATTGCTATCCAAAATATAATTCGACTCATTATTTTGGACAAAAATATCCCTCGGGTCGCATGTATAGTTCTCATATGCAGTTCGCCATAGTTCACAAGAGAAAAAAGTGATTATACAACATAATAAAAAGTATCCAGGTTCGATAATAGTAATATTTAGGATTGTGATGAAACCGAAGTTAAAAAATAGAACCACCTTTAATGTTGTATTTTTGTTTGGGAACCCCATTTTCTCATTTTTGCATTTTCATTTTGGATGTTTGGCACCCCATTATGAGAATGAATTATTGGAAAATAGATTCTTGATTTTTTGGTTTAGAGTCAAAAAGCCAAAATCAGGTCTAGAAGTGTTTTTCACATTTTTGCATTTTCCCATTTTGTGGTCAATTACCAAAATACCCAGTTTCCTCCCTTCATTTTCGACAAAATAATAAATACACATGGTAATATGGTAAAAATCCAATCCATAATTCATTTTCGACAATCATCTGCCAAACACTGCTATATTTCAAAATATATCTTGCACAAATCTCCAAAATCGTCTTACCATACTCAAAATACATTCTAGTCATAATCCAGAAAATCAAAAAGTTAAAAAATTGAAAATGAAAAACTAAAAAGCAGGTTCTCAAACGCTCCTTAAATTAGATTGGCCGGTCGTACGTTAATAAACTGATCCTCCTCGGTCAAAACATCACAGACAGACAGACAGGCTTCTCCTCCCTCCACGCAAGAACGCACGCGCAGACGGACAGAGATGAACTCCATCAAAATCTTCGTAGGCTACAACAGATTACCAAACCCTAACAACGAAAACCACCCCTCAACCACCACCGCACACAAACCACCTCACCGTAACCCTCTCATCGCCGCCGCGATCTCTCTCACCCTCCTCCTAACCCTAACCCTAGCCGCCCTAATCCTCGCTCTCATCCACGAGTCCACCACCGAGCCACCCGATTCCCCCGCCGAGTCCCTCACCGCTGTCTGCTCCGTCACCCCCAACCCCACCCAATGCTTCAACTCCATCAACAACAACAACAACGACTCCTCCCTAGCCCTAACCGATCCAGAACTCATCTTCACTCTCTCTCTGAAAGCCTCCCTCAACGAACTGAAAAACCTCGCTTCCCTTCCCCAAACCCTGATTTCGAAGGCAAACGATGCTCGATCGGAGTCGGCGCTGGGGGACTGCGGGAGTCTGTTTAGTGACGCGGCGGACCGGCTCGGGGACTCGGTGAGGGCAGTGGAGGTGGGGCCGGGGGAGAAGGTTTTGGACGAGGTGAAGATCGGGGACTTGAACGCGTGGATTAGTGCGGCGATGACTTGTGAGGAGACGTGTTTGGACGGGCTGGAGGAGGTGGGGTCGACGGTGGTGGGTGAGGTGAGGGAGAGGGTGCAGAGGTCCAAGGAGTACTTGAGCAACAGCCTAGCGATTCTCGCTAATATACAGACCCTGCTTCACAAGTTCCATCTCGCATTGCACTGATAAGTTTCGACACAAGCACTGTTATTTGTATGATGTTTTTTTGTTTCTTGTTCTGTTTGGTCTGTGTTGTGGTTCTTGCTTAAACTCCCTTGTCAAATTCATGATGTTAGCGTATGGGAAATTAGAAATACCAGTAATGTTCTTGTATATAGTTAGGTAGTTCTCAATGTTATATGGCTTCATTATCTATCTATGGAACACTGCTTTTATGTTTGTTTTGAGTGCCGGCATGTTTTACTTGCGGTAGCGTAAAAAATGATGTAGTAGAGTGGTTGTGTATTTGTTGTAACTTGTCAGACTCAACCATTCTGATCGCCTTGTTCTTCAAGGCAAGGACCTCTTTAATGCCCTCTGGCTAGTTTTCTCATTTTGTCTGTCCGAAAGTCGTGAATATTAACAGAGAAGTGTAGCGAATTGGGGTGAATTTCGTTGGCAGTCAGCATTTATTGACTGGTGGTTTACAATTGATACCGCCGTATCAATTGAAAAAATAGCGGGTGACGGTGGCGCCAACCAACGTACAGGGGTCTCGTTCCGACGAACTCGAACCGTCGCACAATCCTCTGAATGCCCTTGCTGAAAAACATTGGGGTGAGGTTACATTGACAAATATTAACAGAATGAAAGGAAGTAATTTCATGCTATACATTATCTAAACGCAAGTACATGGCGGCACATGCCGGATATGCGTTATTTACGTTTGCTTCAGAGTGCATTTGATACTATTTTTAAAATATGTTTGAAAACATGTATACTTTGACGGATTTTTTGATAAAAAGATACTGTTTCGGGAAAAAAACCAAGATAATAGCGGGCATCTTTTGGACTGGAATACAGTTGTCAGTGTAAGGCTGATCTTTCTTCGTTGAATTTTCCAGCATATTTAGTGTATCTGAGATTTCAAGGATTCGAGAATATGCATCCAAACTTTGCGTGCTTAGTTTTTGCTGATTCCTGATTGTACACCAAGTAGCTTGACACTATGCCTGATTTCAGTATGCAAGTTGCCATAGTGTATTGCTGTGGTAGCCGGTAGGCATGGGAATCAAGTAGACAATGCACAGTTGTTAATGGATTCAAAGAACAAGACACAGAGTTCACTCTGTGCTGCTGAAAGAGATGGGACTGGAACCTGGCTGATCCCTTCACCAGTGCTAATGGCTGCTTCAGTAATTCACATCCCTATGTTATGTAGCAGTCCCAGCAAGGCAAGACAACATGGGAAACATGGGCAAAAAGGAATGTGGATGAATTCATCCTCACGTCCCTCAAGAAAGGCTTCTTGTGGAGAACTAGACCCCTTGGGTTTAATCTTTATTACGGGTATGTATCTATGAGAAGATGTCACTCAATAATAATGCATTTGATATTACTTCCTCAAAATTTCATTTTGCATGACTACTAATGCCTAAATTCATTTTTGACGGGTGGCGCCTTATTGATAATTTAATTCTAATACGCTATCCTTGTTTATCCCTCTCTGATTTTGAAACATTTTTAACTTGGTATCATTCAAGTAGAAATGAGTTGGAAATAGACTCTTAGATTGATGCAGCTAAGCACACATTCAAAGGGAGTCAATTATACGTGGGATAGTTTTTGCTCTGCTGCAACCTCTTTACGAAAGAGTAGGCTTAGGCTGTTGGACTTGTCTTTGGATTGCAAATCAGCATAGAACTTTAATTGTGAGGGACTTGTACTCTTACTCGGGCCGGGAGACAAGGAATTGGGGATCCATTGGCGACACATCTAAATTTCGGAGATGAAGCAAATTAGGGCCTGCTTCTTTCTTGATGCATCATACATTATATGCAGGATCTGCTACATTTTAGTTCTTTTGGTTTATTCATATTGATTAGTTTCAGATTTGATGATTTTTAAAAAAATTAACAGAAGTAGACCTTCAATGAATGAAATGCAGAGAGAGAGAGAGAGACGAGATATATGTAATATATATACTGTATATACACAGTATGTAATATATATATATATGTACTGTACATACAGTGACAGAGATGAGAGGCAAGAGAGAAGAGGGAGACGAGAGAGAAGAGAGGAGAGAGAGACTCACAGTTGAGACCGAGAGAGAGAGATTAGAGACCAGTAGACCACAGAGAGGAATCGCCTTCTTTCTTCCTGTCTTTTTCTTTCGTTTTTTTTTTTTGTTTCATCGATAGGGAGAAGACACATATATCTAGCTCTAATTGCAGTTTAACCCATATATTTTAAGTAATAACATATTTACCCCTGTGCGTATCCAATCTTTATTACGGGTATGTATCTATGAGAAGATGTCACTCAATAATAATGCATCTGATATTACTTCCTCAAAATTTCATTTTGCATGACTACTAATGCCTAAATTCATTTTTGACAGGTGGCGCCTTATTGATAATTTAATTCTAATACACTATCCTTGTTGTTTATCCCTCTCTGATTTTGCAACATTTTTTACTTGGTATCATTCAAGTAGAAATGAGTTGGAAATAGACTCTTAGATTGATGCAGCTAAGCACACATTCAAAGGGAGTCAATTATACGTGGGATAGTTTTTGCTCTGCTGCAACCTCTTTACGAAAGAGTAGGCTTAGGCTGTTGGACTTGTCTTTGGATTGCAAATCAGCATAGAACTTTAATTGTGAGGGACTTGTACTCTTACTCGGGCCGGGAGACAAGGAATTGGGGATCCATTGGCGACACATCTAAATTTCGGAGATGAAGCAAATTAGGGCCTGCTTCTTTTCTTGATGCATCATACATTATATGCAGGCATCTGCTACATTTTGTTCTTTTGGTTATATTCATATTGATTTATGTTTCAGATTTGATGAATGTTTTTTAAGCTTGTGTTGAAGTAGACCTTCAATGAATGAAATGCCTTGTGTGCTTATATTTTGCATGGAATATTGCAATTTGCTGAAGTTAAACTTGCAATGAGAAGGATAATTGTTTATTTTGAATGAGCAAGAAAATGAGAATTCTGAGTGAGAATGCCAGCTGAATTCACCCATGGTTGTTTGATGTATAGTAAACTAGCAAGATATTGGCCTAGCAACTTCAAATTCGGAAAATTACTTTGTCAAATAGTTAACAAAAAACAAAAAAGCATAAACTGCTCACTTTAATTTTTCTTCCCTTTCAGTTGTTGTGTTGCATGAAGTACTGTTGTAGGTTCCTATTTCTTGGCATTGTTTGATGTGGTCTTTACTTTACCTGCAGTTTGCAGTTGCTGAAAGTGGGCCTTCTATACCTGCAGAACCAAAGCGCTTCTCCCGCTTTTACCGGAGGAATGGTCATTCGACCAGGTAGGGCTTTGACGTTTTGCTCGGTTTTGTTTTTTACCTTTTTGGTTTTCCTATTAGGCGGGATTATGCGGCCAGGCGGATAATTTATAGACTGCTCACTTTAATTTTTTCTTCCCTTTCAGTTGTTGTGTTGCATGAAGTACTGTTACAGGTTCCTATTTCTTGGCATTGTTTGATGTGGTCGTTACTTTTTACCTGCAGTTTGCAGTGGCAGAAAGTGGGCCTTCTATACCTGCAGAACCAATCCGCTTCTCCCGCTTTTACCGGAGGAATGGTCATTCGACCAGGTAGGGCTTTGACGTTTTGCTTGGTTTTGCTTTTTACGTTTTTGGTTTTCCTATTAGGCGGGATTATGCGGCCAGGCGGATAATTTATAAACTGCTCACTTTAATTTTTTCTTCCCTTTCAGTTGTTGTGTTGCATGAAGTACTGTTACAGGTTCCTATTTCTTGGCATTGTTTGATGTGGTCGTTACTTTTTACCTGCAGTTTGCAGTGGCAGAAAGTGGGCCTTCTATACCTGCAGAACCAAACCGCTTCTCCCGCTTTTACCGGAGGAATGGTCATTCGACCAGGTAGGCTTTGACGTTTTGCTCGGTTTTGTTTTTTACCTTTTTGGTTTTCCTATTAGGTGGGATTATGCGGCTAGGCGGATAATTTATAAACTGCTCACTTTAATTTTTTTCTTCCCTTTCAGTTGTTGTGTTGCATGAAGTACTGTTATAGGTTCCTATTTCTTGGCATTGTTTGATGTGTCTTTACTTTAACTGCAGTTTGCAGTGGCAGAAAGTGGGCCTTCTATACCTGCAGAACCAAAGCGCTTCTCCCGCTTTTATCGGAGGAATGGTCATTCGACCAGGTAGGCTTTGACGTTTTGCTCGGTTTTGTTTTTTTCCTTTTTGGTTTTCCTATTAGGTGGGATTATGCAGCTAGGCGGATAATTTGGCGGGTAGATGATGCAATTTTTAAAATCTGGGGCTTTAGTTTCGTGGTGATACAAGGAGCTTTGGTGTAGTTTTACTATGATATTTACACATTTCCAGTCTACCAGTTCTCTTACATGATTGAAAAGTGGGAAGGGTGTAGGAGAATATTTTTATAAAATATTAGAAAAATGAAAAATCCGCCTAATGTCTAGGCACTGATTAATCGGCCTACGTGCTAGGCGGTGCCCACCTGCCAGCGCCTAGCGGCTTTTAGAACCTTGATTCTAACCCTTGAGTTCCATTTTCCATGAATTTACCTGCTGCATTGTATCTGGGCATAATCACTGCACAAGGTGAATAGTATTTGGAGACAAATACAAACTGGTTAACATGTTTGACATCGTGCATATAGGCCTACCTCTACCTAGTGTATGAACACATAGAACAAGTTATAACTTTCTACAATTGCACCGCAATTAATAGTTACATTCTTTCAGCTTAAAATGGTTGCTTGTCTATTTTATGCAGACGAGAGCCAGTAACGTCTGTGACTAAAAGTGTTCCAACGTTTTTTTTAAGCGGCAAAAAAAGAAATGGATTCTACTGGTGAAGATGTATGCTGACGGTACAATATGGCTGAGTTACAACATGGCTAAGATATTAAATGTGTAGCTGTTACGAGAAATTTAAAGTGCCCGTCTTTGAGATGCTGCGGGTTCTTAGACAAAAGCTGGAAAGCTTCAGCTAGTCCTCCCCAGATTTCTCTTGGATTGATCAATGTTTTGCACCTTTAGCTTCTTGAAAGCAACTATGAGATAGAGCTTGAAAAGCTACTGCGAACTGTGCTTATCGTATGGAGACCCAAAACCCCACTGATCCGACATAAGGGTTTTATACGAGTTGTTGTTTACAACTTTACTAAACTAGCTGCTTGAAACTTTTCACGAGAAAAATGCTTGTTCATGTGGATATCGGTATTTGATCAATGTAAATTTTTGGTACGCTACATACTCAACGAGCCGATCGATATGGATGGTTTGGACACTTGCTTTGAACTCGGGATGAAACTGGTATAATAAGCACAACGGGACCTGCTTTGCTTGGGTCACAAGAGAACCCCAATCCGGACTATGCAAGGAAAACACGAATGCATTTTTGTGGCAGTTGAAACATTATTGAGGATTTTAGGAGCGAACTTATGACTCTGTTTTCAAGCACGTGCCATGAAAAAGCACCTCATTGAGAAGGTATGGTGCTTAGATACGGTCTAATCACAAGTGCCCATACCAAAAGAAAACTAGCTTTGAGATTTGTTAGGAATTTGTCTCCAAAGTTGGAAAAATCGCTAACCGTTCCCGAGGTTTTCTGTGCCGAAAAATCTTGTTTCCTTGTGCCGAATTCATTTTCGGCTGTTGGATCGCATAATTTTTGTAAAACATAACAAAAATTCACACAATCTTAATGGCCCAAACGCACTGGTTACAGGGGCACACCATTTTTTCGCACAGAGAATCTCCGGCTAGCAAACAGGGTTGCTTTTTAGATAGTGTGCATATCTAGCATGGGCTAGCAAACAGGTTGCTTTTTAGATGGTGTGCATATCTAGCATGGGTTCCACCTATATTTGTCAAATGAAGATTAAGAATGGCGGGACCTTAGTTAGATAAGCTTTTACGCTCGCTCTCACGCACACCAATTATGTGACTTGTGGTAGGAATAGAAGTCCCATCTGGCAGATCTTCTAGCTTCGTTTACCCACAATTGCAATCACCATACCCTCGCTTCAACAAGGAATTGATTTAAAGCACTTCCCTTTTACTGTACTATTTTAGAGATGCATTTTTTCCAAATATATTGATATGAAATTATAATATTATCCTTCATACATATTTTTATTTACAACTGAAAATGATAATAGTATAATTTCCCATAACATTAAAAAAAAAGAAAAAAGAAAAGAAGGCAGTGCAGGTAGATAAAGGTGTGTAAAAATCAATTATCTTTTTATAGTCTCCTAATTGTGGAAATCATACTAATTAACAAATCCAAGAAAATAGAATTATTTGGTCAGCTACATGATTAAAAATCCTTGTAGGACCCCAAATATCATATCAATAGTCCCTTGACAATTACATTACATGATTGTCACACAACATAGACAAAAAAAAAAAAACACAATCTAAATATCATACTGGTTGCTAACTAATGAATTATTTTTTCAATCTCTCTTAAGGCCCCAACCAAACCAGCTGAAAAATGAGAGAGAGAGAGAGAGAGAGAGAGAGAGAGAGAGTCTAAATATCATACTGGTTGCTAACTAATGAATTATTTTTTCAATCTCTCTTAAGGCCCCAACCAAACCAGCTGAAAAATGAGAGAGAGAGAGAGAGAGAGAGAGAGAGAGAGAGAGAGAGAGAGAGAGAGAGAGAGAGACTATTGCTGTAGAAGAGATCTAAGAATGTCGGCATCAATTCCAGTGGTATCCACAGAGGCAAGTAGTTGAGACAGTCTTTCGCTCAGATCGTCGGCCTCTCTGTGCAGCCTCTTTATACATTTGCATGCTTCCTTCAGAATCTTTGATGCTGGTACCTACGTACACACAATATATATCACAAGAATATTTACTTAAGCGTTATAATCTCACATCAATTTTTTCGAAATCATTTTAAACCGAATTCTTGTGGTAATTTTCTTCCGTCTTTATTTTTTAAAATCATTTTGATTGGTATTGTTTGTTTACATTGCTGCCACCTGTTTTGCAATCGGATCGCGGCACATTGTCTTCATAACTCGGTACGTATTCAGTCCAAATGGACTGATTAATCCAGGAGATGAATCTTACCATCCACCAACGGGTTTTTTTCTCATATGAACTGGACTAATGCATGAACTTATGGTACACGAGTGCGTAGGAGTCGAATTTCCGACCAAAGACTTTTGACGAGTCTGGTTAGCCAGGTGACTACCCTAGCTTGCACACATATTCGATAAAAAACGTTTCCAATTTTGTGTCTAGCTTGCATGTATATATGTTGTTTTGTTTCCTGTCCTTAGCTGTTCAGTGGATGGACGAGGGCGACGGTACGTACACGAGTAACGTCCGTCCACCCCAAGTTTCATATAACCACCTCTACTATACTCATGTTTGTTTAAATATTTTCAGTAAATATAATTTTAACCCTCCAAATATTTTATATAAACATTCGCACGGGTCTCTGGAGTGAAAATTCTGTCTTCGTCTTCCGTTTATTCTAACTCGAGCTTGAGACCTCTCCCGCGTGCGTGTTCACTGCACTAACGAACGAGGTAATGTCACTTCGAAAACTCCCTTCCTAAGAATTTGCATTTGACATGACATTGGCAACCTTGTTCCTTTTATCCCTTTTATCCAGCAGCAGCATTGTTGTTAACACACACACACACACAGAGAGAGAGAGAGAGAGAGAGAGAGAAAAGAATGGAAAAGAGGACTACATATGCATATATACACACAGTTATACAGCATAGTATATATCATTACCCTTGTTGTAGTGGTGCAACTTGAATTAGATTGATCTGGTAGTATTGCTCGCAGCTTAAGAAGGAGATTATCGATCTCATCTTCACTTCTTGCTTTGGAACCTCCTCTCACTCTTCTACTAGACATCACTCTTTTTGCTCTCTCTCTCTCTCTCTCTCTCTAGCCGAGCGGGGGGAAGTTGGAAGAGGGTGGAATGCCGGCTTAAAAAGAGGACAGACTCAGAAAAAGACAACACATATAATTAGCCACCAACACAAGATTAACTCTAATTAGAACGACTTAAGTATAGTCGTTAACAACTAATGCAAATTTTTAATCAGGATCCATCTTTGTCCCTGTGCTACACAACATGAGCACCCATCACTCCATCAGGGTAGGGTCTTAAATCTTAATCCTCTAATTAACTCTCCAAAAAAAAAAAAAAATGCGATTTCTCTTGTCTTTTTCCCTGTTTTGCTTCACCTACTTCGCTCCACTAATCGTAACCGGTCACGTGTCACGTGGGGATTAATTTATTGTATCCCCCTCGCCCTTTTTTGTGTTTAATTTTAGATGTTAACTTTGCTACCAGAAACACAACCCGAAAGAATCGGCTCGATAATCAAGACCTGCGACTTGGAGTTTTACTCCGTCTTTGGTTTCAGATACAAAATCTTGTTGGTATTATCAACTCTTGTGAGCCAATTTATACAGGCCCTTTGTCCCGTTTTTTTTTTTCCGCATAAATTAATTAGTCGAGATGTGTATATTATTTCGGACATTTTCAATTATCAAAAAAGGGAAGGAAACAAAAAAAAAAAAAAAAAAAAGCTTGCTACCTTGTTTGTTCCTCATTGCTGGTATGGGGCTGTTGGGGGGTATGGCATATGGCCCTCCCTGTTTTTTGTCCATTGTGTGTATTGACCTCTTTGATTAGGGAATTAATATTGTGTGAGTTCAGATGAATCATATCCCAATTAGTATTTTAAGGAAATTGAATGTTTTGAGGCTGCAATTTGTTCACCAAACTGTAATAAGATATGAACTCAGATACATGCATCCCTTACCACCCAGGTGGTAGTTCAAGTCTTCAAGTGGTTGGAGCAGCTAACATAAGGTTGCTCCTCTCTAATTGGTTTTGAGTTCGATAAATGGGACCAGGTGGTTGAGAAAGAGGGCTTCAATTTTAACTTGCACTTCATTTGGGAGCTTCGTGACAAAGTCCGCGATCGATGTGGTAATGAATCAATATTTTCTCTCTGACCAAACCAGCTATGGTTTATTATGTCTGAACATTTTAGGTCGGTTGAGTTCCCCTATCGACAGTCGTGCTACGCTAACTCATTCAATTTTGCCCACCCTTCTACGGAGGAAAAAAAAAATACATGCATCTCTTGTGTCCAAGTTGTTTTTTTTTTTTTTTTTTTAATTTATTAAAGTGAGTCATAAAAGAAAACATTAATCAATTGTTTGTACCCTTTTAATCTTTCTATATTCCACTACTTGATAGAGAAGACAAAATGGGATAACGAATTGTGTAAACGACGTCAAATCTCTCTTAACTTTGGAATTTTCATGTATTTGTTTTTCGTCTTGGACTCTCTTATCCGCACAATGTCTATTTCCTGTCGAACAATGCTATGATGACCCAGTTTGGATACCATGAGATGTGTCACTATTGTACTAATAGAATATACTCCACTAGATGCCAAATAAGATACATTCTATTAATATATTAACGACAAGTCACATGGTATCCAAAACATGATCGCCGAAATATTAGCGTTTCCAGTCACATCTTACGACTTAGAGGCCATGACAAGTTGAAAAGAAAGGTAACAATAATACATAGTATATTCAGAACAGGGGATCAAGGCACATAGTATTTGATGATGAAAACGCATTATCAAGTTCGAAATTCCTTCCCGTGTCCTGTCTCAACACACTCTCAATCGCATGATGTGTGTATTTTTTAGCTTCATCATTCGGCCGGCAAAGAAAGTCGACTAGTTGAGGGCTTGAGGCAAGTTAAAATTTAAGGATAGATATTCGAACTCAAGTCTTATTTTTTTGAATTAAAGGTGATATATTGTAAGAGAATGATCTGTCTCATAAAACAAAAATAAAAAGAGATAGTCTCAACTATCTCACATCCATAGAGGTGGGAGCGTAGGAGGAGGAGAGAAGAACGTGGGAGGAAAGAGGTGGGGGAAGCCGACTGAGGGAGGGGGAAATCGGAAAGGGGAGCGGCCGAGAAGAAAAAGAAAGAATGTGACAGAGCAAATGTGACCTTTTTTCCTGATAAAGGATCCGGACGCTGATCATAAGTATGTGATTTGAACTTGTATCAAGGTCTTTCCAATTAAATGTTGTGACCTAATACGCCAACTAATTGGCTAACAAGTTGTGTGTAACTTCAAAGGTCAAGGGTCGAGATTGTTCATCCAATGCAGTCCAAGAGTGAAAGGACAGTTTAATTTGAACTCTATATATATATATGGAGGCATCTGTGTTCGCTTTGGGTCTCTAGCCTCAACTCCTTTCTCAGTGCACGCCTGCACGGTTACTAATAAGTGTTTTTTTTTTTTAATTATTACTATCTATTTATCTTCTCTCACTACCCTAAAAATCTCTTTCAAAACATAAACCAAATAGAGGTTGACAGCATTCTTATTGCCAAAAAGTTGAAAGATTGAAAAGGAGGTAGTCCCTCGGCTATCTGTTCAGTGGTGGCTCCAAAGTTTTTTAATAGGATGTTCAAAAATTAACTTAACTCTACTAGCTTATTTAATCAGCCATACATTCGTACATTAGTGCAAATAATGCAACCAAAAAAATACAAAAATACATAAGATGTTACAATTGTTCTCGGCGAATCTTTGTATTTCGAGCCATGCAAGATTACACTAATGCCTAAATACGCAAATATTGTTTTGTAGAAAATTGTGTGGTGAATATGCTCGTACATACTTTTTTTTTGTAGTATAGCTTGGTTTTTGGAGATATGAGTTGATTGTCGTCAGAGAGAAGCCAAAGCACGATACAGATACCAATTGATCATTTTTTCTCACACCATTTTTAAAATTTTCCATTCATAATGTGTACCTTGTGTTTTGCTAATAAAGTTGGTGTTTGTCGGGCCCGCATTGCCCCCATAGATTTGGTTACACAATATCATTCCCTGCGACCGCTCTAAAAACAAACTTGGACCGGATAACCCTAAAGTTGATGATCGTTGTTCCCAATGGAAGGCCCCAGAAAACACCAACAAAAAGTAGGGCTAAAAGTGTTCAAACAAAGCATAGCATAGCATGAAATGAAATGAAATGCAAAAAATTTATCTTTTGAGGTGTTCAATTGACCACCTGGCCTCACCTATGAAGCTGCCTATGCTGTCCAAGAAAAAGCAGCAAAAGGTTCAAAGACTTTGGACCATACTAGCTAGTCCCAATTTCAAGTTCGCAAATTAAAAAGTTGGGGCTATAGTTGGAAGGGTACTCTCATCTGTAGAACTGTCCTACTACTGGCCAGTGTAAACTTGGCCTTGAGTGATCCAACAATAATGGCCATAGGGCTTTTATGATTTGTATTAATAAGCACCTGTAAAAGCAGCTTACACGGTTAGACCAGTGAGCCTCCCTTTCACATTTGCGGTGTGACATTTGACATTATAGGTGTTTTAATACTACAACAGAGAAAAAAAAAAATTACAATAGGAAAATTACATATTTACCCTTTGGTGAGGCGTGAAATGTGTAATCTGCGCCGAATTACATATTTACCCTTTGGTGCAATTTGTGCCACACGAGACTGCAGTGTGCGCAACAATCTACTGGTTTGTGCAAAAATTTAATGTTAACTTTTTTTTCTGCGCGACAAACTACTGATTTTGGTTTATTAGTCAGTCTGAGAGTCTATTATGCGACAGTGATCTAATGGTTGCGATTGTGTGAACAAGATGATTGCTAAAAAAAAATAGCTACGACGCCATTGGATAACTTAGCCAAAATTTGCCAAATAATACTGTAGTAAGCTAAAAAATAGCTTTGGCTCAAGAAAAGTGGCTTGAACCAGCGGAGTTGCTATTACTAGGCATCTAATTTGCAGCTCAGAAGTATGATCCTAAGAAAAGCAATGAATGCAAAGTACGATCCATCGGTAAATTTTGAAGTACTTAATTCTTTCACTTTAGCCCTCGAAATGAAGATTTGGGCTCCTCCCCCAACGTTCAATTATCTTTCAATTTCACAATCAATGGTTCGACCGTGACTTGGGATGACAATGATTTTAATCTGGTACCAAAGTCATCGGGTGAGATTGAGTTACTTTTTTTTCTAACCAAAAAGATTTTATTAATCTTCATAAACGATTACAAAGATTAAACGAAACAAGAGCACATCGGCAAAAAGTCATCCAAGACCACTGAAAAGGGCCGACAAGGCGCCAACCAAAAAAGCCAAAACCTGAGATTGAGTTACTTTAACATGAATCTTTACAAAAAGTGGAAAGACTGTCTATCTGCCCTCCCCTAGTTCTTGCACAGAGGGACGAATTTCACTTGGTTTCCTAAGGAATTAAAAGCAAAGAATTCAAAATACAATATTTGCATTTTGACCTATAAAAGTTTATTTATATCAATTTAGCCCTCTCCTTGTTCTTGCATGAAGGGACGAAGTTCCCTTGGTTTCCCAAGGAAAAGAAAAGCATTCTAAATACTTGTATTTGCATTTTGACCCGTAGAAGTTTATTTTTATATCAATTTAGCCTTCGAAGCACAACACAATTTTTTCTACCAGCTCATAAAGTGGGTTAACATTAGCCATTCTATGTGAGCTTGCGCACCGAGCTTCAGTCCGATGATCCGATATGTTCATCTTGTAAGGCTTGGTTTACTAGCTATTCTTACCAAATAAAAAAAAATCAACACAGTTGTCAATAGGTGATTGATCCAAATAAGCAATCAAATCTTGGTCTAGAATTACGCACCAAATACTTAACAAAACGAATGGATTTATCAAATTGGAGCAAGCTCATTGTGAGCTCCACAGGGTACTGAGTATTGTTCACCCGCCGGAAAAGTGGGCGAACAAATTCGTACTCTCTGAAAAGAAGTTTTTGGCATGTCTAATATGCTTTCCCATACGAATGCAAACTAAAGACTCAGTAAGGTTCAATCCAACAATCTCAACCATTTTATCTTACAAGCCATAATGAGTAGTCAAAGTTTTACCGTTCTTTTTTGTCACGAGCCGGGACCATATGTATGATTAATTTGTTCAGGTTGACACCTTCCTACTGGATGTGAAAACAAGAAAGTGAAAGTAAGTGAATGTTGACAGGACAAGGCATTGCCACTACTGGCATGACTATGAACACAGCCGCTTGATGTTGAGAGTTGCCCTAACCAAAATCCAACAATTATGAATCTCTCTTTTGGCCTTACTTACCAAACCCCCTCTCAGTTTAGCCCCTGAATTTCCGGCACCCAATGTGTTGCAGTACACATAACTGGCCTGTGTCGTCGTCACGTGCCACATGGCGGGTTCCGATTGGGACCGCAGGATCGACACGTCATACTGGTGCCTCGTGATGTGGACATCCCCTACAAAAATATCAAGGGGTCCCCTACAAAAATCCAGGGGGCGCTGTCTCTTTCTTTGGCCTCTCAAAGGATGCCCAACTTGTGGTCGTTTTCATCCTTTTCTGTTTGCTCTTTCAGGTGAGCAACAAAAACATGCCATGTTGGATTAGAGACTAGACATACAAGCAGGGTCAAGCTCTAATTAAGATTGAACAGTTTCTGCAGCCTGCGAGTACTACTGTTAAGTGTCCTAGGGAGGGACCAGCTCCCCTCGGACACGTTCATACGTACCCAATCCCTTCATATCTCTCTGAACTCTCATTATGTGGATCTATTTGGAGCCTACAACCGTACTCCGTGCTATTCATCTCATAGGACATGTAACAAAAAAAATTGTCGGCAACAAATTAGTTCGATTGAGAAACAGTAGGCACGTGAAGAAGTTAAATTTTATTTTGGAAAATGGACGGAAAAATCATTTTATATTTGGACAGCCCATTTAGTAGACCACGATGCAACTTACTCACTTGCCTAGTGATACTAAATTCAATTCAACTCAATTTTTTTTTTGCTCTCGTATGCTTCTTCCCGGATTTTACGAGATAAACGGTTTAGATCATGATTGTGGGACTCGAGTAGACACACAATATGAGAGCTTGGAGGGGTACTTGTCTAGGGATGCCATTATGCCAAGATGTAGCCTCTCAAAACTTGCTAGATGATCTCGATGATTCTATATACTTCTATCCACTTATACATCTTCAAGTATAAGGCGAACCTATGGGCTTGTTTACGAGATAACGTATATATCGTATTCATTTAACTTATTTATGAGATTCGTTTTGAATAACAACCTAACAAAAGAATTTGATGCAAGTATATATTGAGTGAAACTTCCATGGTTTACCTCTTCATAGTTTTCTTTCTCGGTTTGAATATGAACATGTATGGCAATCATGCATCCTCTTCAGAAAGAGAAAGATAAAATGTATGGCTGTCATATTGTATATATCAAACTCATGGCTTTCCTCATCAAGTTACTCCATCGATCACTTGAGAGAAACAATACACTTGACATTGATCTTTCTAGTAGAAAACAACATGTATTGAACGAGCGTTTGGGAGAGATTTCGACTGTCATCGAGAGAGTGAAATAAAGCAAGTCATCAACAAAATGATAACGTTATTATCAGGCCCATCCCTAAGGGAAGGCGAGAAAGGCTTGGGCTTTCAGCCTCCAATATCAAACTCACGGTTTTCCTCTTCAAGTTACTCCATCACTTGAGAGAGACAATACACTTGACATCGATTTTCGGGTAGAAAACAACATGCATTGAATGAGCGTTTGGGAGAGATTTCGACTGTCATCGAGAAAGTGAAATAAAGCAAGTCATCAATCAAAAAGATAACGGCTGTGTTCGTTTCGATACTTAACTTAGTTTTAATTTAGTTTTCTAATCATTACCTTATATATTTCTCCAATTATTTCTCTATTTATTCAATTATTACTTTCATTTTTCTCTCTATCTCTCTCTACTCATTACCTATCTCTCCAATTATTACTCTATTTCTCTCTCTATCAACTACCAAATCTAAAATACTCCAAACTCTCAAACGAACAAAGCCAACAACGTTATCAGGGCCGTCCCTGACGGAAGGCGAAGAAGGCTTGCACTTTCAGTCTCCAATTTCTTTTTAAAATTAGGAGCTCCAAATTTTGTAGGGTGTCGTACTACATACATAAAAAAGAAGCCCATTATGAATGAGAAAAAATAATTAATTATGTTAGTATAATTATGGGGTGTTCCGGTTTCTTTAAAAAAGAAATTTTTAGAAATAGAAGGTAATTTCAAGCTAAAAATTATGTGTTTACGCAAATAATTTTTCTATCAATATGGATCTTGTTTGATAGATCTCATTGAGATCTTTTAAACGGTACAAAAAAAATTAAAAAACTATTTTTCATTTTTATTATATTTGAATTTAAAATTATCTTATTTTTGAAAAGTAAGGTTTAAAAAGAAAGGGCCTACTAGTTTTGTGGCGACGCCGCATTGGGTCTTGTGGGGTCGCATGACCCCATGGAGGAAAAAAAATCTGCTACTATTGTACTACAAGATTAGAGTGGATCACAAAAACCCATTACAATGTGCATTGACCCCATCAAGGGGTGCAAAACACCCAATAATTTACCCCAACCACCAATAATATTCTAGCTCCGGTCCGCTTTCTTCCAAAACTTGTTTTTAAAAAAATAAGGTAATTTTAAACTCAAATATAAAAAAAATTTAATTTATTTTGCACCATTTAAAAGATCTCAATAAGATTTATCAAATAAGATTCATATTAATAGAAAATTATTTGCTTAAACACATGATTTTTGACCTTAAAATTACCTTCTTTTTCTTAAATGAAATCTCTACTCTATTGTGTTTAAATCTTCCTATTATTACAAGGCTTTAACTGTTTTTGCCAACTTTTCTCTTTGGGCTCTAGGCAGCATATGTGTCGTGAGTGCATATGGGCCATATTTGTTGGATCGTACGCTCCTTGCTGTGATGTCGTTGTGCTTCGAATCTTTTTACTTTTTGTAATCATCGTCAAAAATTAATAATTTGTTTGCTATTCAAAATAAAAATAGTCCTATTCAAGAACTTGTGCCAAGAAAAATCATATCAATTTGAATGACTTTCCTTCTGCTCTTCGACGAAAATGAATCATTGCAACTTTTAATTTACGAATGACCTCATACTTATAAATTCCTGGAGTCGCCACTGTTTGCCGCTAAAAGTGAAAGAACAGTACACAAGCAACGGGCCGAGTCGAGGCCTGGTTCATCTTCTGAAGCTTTTCACAATGAAAATTCTGGCCTTGGTTTTACGCTAACGGGCTGTTTTTAGCCCACCTGACTGGAGCTTTAGACTATACTATTATCGATCCATTAACCACACGGGCGCCGTTTCTGTCCGCCCGAACCGGACTGGGGCCGTGGGCCTGGGTTTGGTTGGCTTGGGCTTGGGGCCAAAAAGCCTTCATCTTTTTAGTACCCACAACCTTAATGGTTTGGGCTTCGGATTCAGATTTCTCAGCCAATGTTAAAGCACATACAATTCGGTTTTGCGAGTAATTATTCTATGTTGTTGGGGTACTACGTGGCGGTGCCTAAAACTCTTATCTACCACACATTTGTATGGACTCTACACACTTTCTGGTGAAAAGCACACAACGAAAATTCCTGCGTGTATCTTCTGCCTTTGTTCTTCTATACCTTTGGTTCTACTCGTTAATTTAAATTTATCTTCTTTTGAATTTCTTTTCGATAGCATGATAAAATAGTGATTGTCTATTTTCATGGTTAGTTTATATTATAGAAAATGACTTTTCTCTACAATAAACAATAGGGAAGAGACATTAGGCTTCGTTCCGCTAAAGTTTTTATTTTTTACTTTATAAGACAAGTCATTCTCTCACAATACATCACCTTTAATTCAAAAAATCAGCTAGTACTTATTTCCCTTAGTGAAACGGGCATGAAAATAAGTGTAAAAAAATAAGAACCATAGCGGAATGAGACCTTAGTGAAAATTATACGAGGTTAAGTGTTAGAAGTCTATTTACAAATAGAGTAACAAATAGTTTACAGTCATGCTACTTGCACACACATTTTGGCACATATCTTGCACATACACTTTTATGGGGCCCACCTCGGGTCCCACCAATATGATCCAAACCACTCATTATTTTTAAAATAATGTTTTAAGAGTTTCTGTAAAAAATCAACTCAATAGGATATCGGTAAGAGCTTTTTCAGAAATCTCAGGGTGAAACAGTTTGATTCGCCATGCGATTTCTGAAAAGGCCTTTACTGATATCCTATCGAGCTGATTTTTTACAAAAACTCTTAAAACATTATTTTAAAAATAATGAGCGGTTCGGATCATATTAGTGGGAACCGAGGTGGACCCTATAAAAATGTATGTACAAGATATGTGTAAAAATGTATCTGGCCTTAGATTTATTGTTTTTTAATTGTTCTTTTATATTTTCACACTCTCAGTGCATAAGACACGGGTCACTACTAGTTTTTTAACATTAAAAAAGGGAACATACATTAGCAGTATCAATAAATATCACCATAAAGAAATAGATACAAAATACCTTCTATATTAATGGCTATTTTATTATTTCAAACATTATTGTAACTTGTGTATTTAAAAATTGGTAAATGAATTATAAATTAAAGGTGGAGGGAATATAAAAATATCTAAATATAGAATATTTAAACGCAAAAAGTCTTTTTTGTGCCCTTGAAACGACACTTTGCATAATTTAAAAAAAAAAATTCAACTCTCTAATTTTCCACTTCTCACTCATGTCACTCAATCGTCCAAAAAGTCTGATAAAATCATACGATTTCACTTTTTAAATTAAATGAATTTTTGATGACTTACGTAGATTTAATTATGGCTACATTAGGAGATTGATGGATGAAATATTTTTCTTTCATAATTCAGGTGTCTAGGCGCGGCTTATGCGTAGATCGAGGTACAAAAGATTAGAATCTTATATCTTGTCATCGCATGATTTATTTTTTTTCTAACTCAGGCGTCCAGGCGCGGCTTTTGCGCAGATCGAGGTACAAAAGATTAGAATCTTATCTCTTGTCATCACATGATTGATTTTTTCCCCCTAATTCAGGTGTCTAGGCGCGACTTACGCATAGATCGAGATATGAAAGGTTAGAATTAATTTTCTCTTGTCATCGCATGATTTTGTGGGATCATATACCGGTTTCGAGGTTTTTAAATGAAGTAGAAACTTCCTCTCTCTCCTCGTTTTCCATTCAACTTTATAGCAAATAATTAGCTATTTATAATTCCAATTCTGGAGTTAGGCGACAACTAATTGGCTACTAGCTTGTCTTAGATACCTTTTTAAATTAAAAAATAAATTACTTAGCTGTTTTATTGTAGTACCCATAGTGACAATTCAAAATTTGATAAATCTTCAAGAACTGTATTTGGAAAAATATATTCTCAAATTTCTTTTTTAGTAGTCGAATACTCAAATCTCATATCCTGTATATTCTTTTTGTGATTCTTATTTTAATCGATCTCAATCTTTATTTGAATTAGCTAAACTAATGATTTCCTATCCCCAGATAATAAATTTCTTAAATCACTGGCCCATTCTAACATTTCCTTCGTTCTTTCAAATATTTTTTACTTGTTATCTCCTTATTCCTCACCGGCCCCCGACTTTTTGATAGCTCTATATTTATTTTGCTTGAAATATTCAAGCTTACGTAGTTGGACAATGAAAAACAAAAAAAAAACTCTATTGACTTTTCAGTTATTATAATACCCTTTTAGAGAATAAGAAAAAGATTGTGGTTTTTTTTTTTTTTTTGGTCATTTTAAGAAATATCAGAAGTTTTGAGCTTTTAATGTATTTAAAAATTTGATGGTTCAATAAAAAAAGTATTTAAAAATTTTATGACATTTTTAGTTGATGTCGTTTTCCGATTTTAATCGGCATACAGTGCCATGTTCGACTATTGATTTGATTGCGATTATAGAAATAGATTTTCGTCATTCAACGAAATGTTATGCATTCAATATCACTTGCGAATTAATATCCCTTGGACATTCGGCTTGTTGAAGAACTCTATCACTGTTGCATAAAATATTAAAAGAAAAAAAAAATTGTCCCAAAATAATCAGTCAATAATGGAAATTTGGGCGCTGTACTGAGGCTTTACTAATCATTCTTTGAGCAAGGAATGTCAAATGTCACAATTGAATCTGATTCTAGTGCGGCAGTTAAGTTTTGCAACGAAGGCCCCTCTTCGAATCATGCGCTACGCCACATTGTCGAGGAGGCTAGGCATATTTGCTGCCAGAACCAGTTCTACCATTTCTCATATATATTTTTCGCCAAGCAAACCAATCTGCTGATTGTTTGGCTCGTCTAGGATACTAACAAGAGGAGGATTTGATAGTTACTATACTTACTAGAAGTGTCCCAATGAATGCTAGGGAAAATTTGTTCTAGTTGATGCATGGGTGTGGGCCGTCTTAGAACCTAGCTATGGTTCTTGTTTATCTTGTTTGTCATATTTGTATTATGCTACCTAGTCCTTATGACTCCGGCTCGTTACTTAAATGTATGAAATTTCCACTTGACCAAAAAAAAAAAGAAATTAGCTATTTGGAATGAATAGAAAATTTTGATGAAAACCAATTTTATTGGAGTCCTTGGAAGTTTATTTCACTCCATAACCCGTGGGAACAAAAAATCAAAACGGCTATTTGGCATGTTAATTGGATCCATAACCCTTTAGGATAAAATCATCAGAGAAATAAAAGATCTTCGCACCTGTTCAAACGGATTGAAAATTGGAGCACTTAATTTTTTCTCAGCTTCCCACCAAATATGTTCTTTCGGCCTCCTTTTTTAAAACCCTTTCGCAACCTAAAACGGCGTAGTTTTGGGTGACTACACCCACCACAGGCCCCCCGGATAGATAGTTATTTTAACTATTGAACCTTTTAGCTAGCCCAGAGTACTCATATGAGTTCATTACCTAACTTTACGTTTTTAACCGATCGTTAAATTAACTCTATAATTAATTTTACGGACACTTTAACATGTGAAAAGTTATCATCTTCATAGTGGATGCTCTGTAACTCTACAACCCTAAACGCGCACTTGGAGATGGAATGAGATTCCAGGACAGGAAATTGTCCAATTGTCCTTGGACTACTTGCAATTAAAAAAAGCCTTAATTACAGTTAAAGAATACGCGGCAACACATCAAGAATATCGTACTTAATCAACTAAGCTAATTTGATTCCGATTTCGTGATAACTAATCACCATACGATGAGATTTGGATAATCCAATGATCAATAAGGACAAGAGTTGAGAAAAAAATGCGATTTAAAAAAAAAAATCAAAATGCCGGCCATGGATTGCGATCATCACCAGCATTATATATATATATTTTTAAAAAAAAAGTAATTAAAGTAAGGGAGAGAAAGTATTTGAAAAAGCTAAAAGTGATATTGGAATATAAATAAAGAATTTCGAATCTGAAAAAGACACCCAACTGAGAGGACCATTTGGTGTTATTAAATTAAAGACAGCATAAATTAACGAGTGGTTGGAAGCAATTAACCATTCATGGCATGGTCATGGTCATGGGCATGGGCATGGAGGCCAATATTGGAATGTAAAAGTGTTTTCGGTTTCATGTAACTTTGCTTCCAATTGTATTTGAGAAAGAGGAGTGGTTCCATCAACGTAATCAAGTTATATGTAGCTAATCCAGAGCTGGCGCTGAACTAAGGCTCGAGGTGCGACGGCTTTAGGCTCCCAGAAATTTATAAATCTTAGGAGCTCCTCTTTACTTTGGTGCTGCTTATAATAGTCTATTAAAAAAGGGGACTCGTCTTTAATCTTCGCTGTAGGCCCCTGAAAAGTCCAGCACTACGCTAATCGGTTGCCATTCCCGTGCTGGACACGTCAGGGACGCGAAGACATGTATGTGCCGGGCATGTCGGGGACGCGAAGAAACTTATAGGAAAACGGGAGGTCACGTTTCCATTTAATTTTATTATTAGTTTTAAGCTGGAGACACACTAATGACAACTCGGAAACGCCCGTGTCTTAAGTTGGCCACCGGTGGAAACACGACGGGGATGAATAAATCCAATAAAAAGAGGATTTGGGGGAAGAATTATGATATATTTAAAAAATAGTACCACGTAGGAGTATGTAAACACAGGCAAATAAAACCTTAAAAGGGAAGAATCGTGAAGTACGTGCGTACTATTGAAACATACAAGTTCCACAGAAATGACTGGAAGCAACAACGCGAAACCTTAGTCACATAATACGTAAGCGAGAACGCGAGCGTGAAAGTGTCTTCCGAAAACATCTGAAACTGCTAAAATTCGAGAGAACGAGAATTGAGAGCTAGAGCAGAGGGTCTATTGAAACCGCTAAGATTACTGATGGATCATGTGATGCCTTGGTATTTGTCCTGACCATCTGAGCCAACAACCATTGATTACCTTAATTAGGTATGGAGAACCCAAAAAGAGGCCCATGGAACCTGTGACCCCCCTCTTGGAAGACAAAAGGTTACCATATTTACCCAAAGGCAATGGTCCTTGACATGATCAGGAACACAAACCTTTTGAAAATAATGGAAAAAACCTAGCAGATCACCAAGATCATCAATGAAACCGTTCACTTTGTATTGGTAATAAGCTCAAGAGCCAACAACTAATCGGAGACCGGGGAATTGCATTTACCCGTAGATTAGACGGGGCAAAGCCTTGGTAACCCTTGTTGCAAAAAAAGAGATGGTGTAGACATACAATTTCAACTAACAGAATACAAGAACCATAACCTCAGAGCGAACATTTAGTGACAAAGTCGATCTGCTTAAAGATGAGGTCGAAGGTCCTGAAATTTCCCCCCTAAACTAAGCTAAATTCCAGTATTCCCTACATATCAGGACAGATTATAGGATACAAATCTCCTAATGCGGTTGTAGGCTCATGAGCCCCTTCAAGTTACTACTAAAGCGTCTTTAGTCACATACATTCTACTGTGTCTACAGGCCAAACAGGTTTGATAGGGGATATAATCATACGAGAAAGATTGTACGAGATCAGTTTATTCATTTTGGAGTTATAGACTGTACTAAAACCAGAAAGCATGTCACCAACAACATAACGGAACCCATCTAGTCCCCAATCATTGGAGGTATGGGCAGGGGATGATTGGAGACAGACCTAACCTTTGGCAATATATGCACAAAGTGGCTGCTCTCAGAATACCACTGAAACAGTGGCCCCCCTAAACCTCCAAGAACCGAGGAGCTACAGGGGCGTTTTGTTGTCGAACCATGCCCCCAAATCAAAGCCAAATGGCATCAGAGAGGGCCGGCATAGAGACCCCAAACAATTTATGTGCACATTACCAAGCATGTCACAAGAAAGCATGTCACATAAGGAAAAAAGAAAAATGATGTATCCCAGAACTTTGTTGCAAGAAGAATAAACGTCAAATTTCACTTTGTCACGATCTTAAAAAATGTTTCAGTAAGATGAACGGGAGCAATTGTACAGTGACTAAAATGGACAAGCTGACCCTAACAGATTAGTTAGTTGACAGAGGTGGAGTCCTCTGTAGGCTTATACTTGAAAAGTAAGAATACGGCCATTTCTTGTATTCTTGGTGGTTTTCCTTATAAGATTACTCCGTTTATACTAATGGGCATCAGAGATCAAGAAGGATATCCAACCAAAAGGATCCAATTCGACTAACATGGGTTTTCTTAGCTGGCAGATAATAACAAGAACATTTGGACAAACTTGCTGGAGTGCATAATCTTTTGGTACTTTCTCAGAGAAGAAACCCTCAGAAGCACGAGAAAATTGTAATTCAAAGGCCAATCAGAAGTTCTATAGTTGCTTTCGCCAAACAGAAAATTTAACTCACCTCAAGTCAGGCATGATGGAGAATAATCAGGAAAAAAGAGGGATTGAAGTTGATCACCATCACGCCAATTCGATAAAATAGAAAAAGATGCGCCAGTATGTATAAAACAACGCACAGAACTAGTGAAGATGCAATAGCATGGATAGCAAAACGGTCCAAAACCCTATTAACTTTTATGAAAGGGTACATAAGCCACTAGATGAGAGAAATTTAGTGAAACAGGCCACTTTCATCCTTGGAACAAAATGTAGTGGTACTTCAGCTTTTAGTCTATGCTTGTCCTACTACATGATGCCAACTTTTTAAATAAACTACCATGAAGGTTACAAATGGGTGGAGATGCATATCTATAAGAAAAATAGATTTACAAGAAAGAAAAGAATCTCCAAACCTCCTCCAAGAAAACATTTATGAAGCTCGAGTAAAATCAGAGAAGGAAAATAGCAGTCTTTCTCCCAGAATTCCATCTCCTTCAGAAAGAAAGGCTGTAAATTCCATCCAGAAAGACTGTTAGTGCACAGAGTGTCACAAAAATCAGAGACCTCAGCAACCCATCACGGCACAATTGTACACAAAACTTCCCGAATGCTTGCGCGCCAATAAGCTCCACAGTGGTGGGCCTTCATCCGGAATCCAAGAATTAACTTCTATGATTCCTCCCCCTAAAGCCCTAGGTCCACCAATGACAATAAGCTGGTCCCCACATGCCCTAAACGCTAGCCCCCAACCGTTCATGGAGACTGCCCGTTCAGGCAATCCCCCCACTGTAACCCAGAGGTTCCTCTCTTTGACATATTTCCTCACTTCCTTTTCTGCATGATAAGCTGCATATAGCTCATTTTTCACAACTGCAAGCAACGGAGGTGCGTTGGAAGTAGCAGGTGCATCAATTCCCCCACCCTCATTGTTAAGCGCAGGGAACATGTCAGGAATTTCGCGCCATGTGTTTGTTTTCAAATCATAAACCTCTCCACATGTAAGCAAGTTCGAATTGCCTACTCCAATACCCCCAATAACATAAAACTTCTCATCAATAAAGGCCCCAGAACACATTTTCCTCGCTTTGATCATGTTGGGAAGGGTCACCCACATACCAGTATCTGAGTTATACAACTCTGCGGTACTCAATATGTTTCCTTGTGGATCACAACCACCCGCCACAATTGCAATTTCCCCAAGGCTCGCAGACGCAAACAAGCATCTGGGTTCATTCATCTCTGAACCCAAAGACCAAGAGTTTGTTGATATGCTATATTTGTAAATTACATTAGTCATAATCTCCTTTCCAAATACAAGGAGTTCGGTACCAACGGCCAAGGATTCCTTGTCTGACCACATGAAACAATCGTTTGAAGTCATTCTAGGCAAATGCATCCATCGGAGGCGAATAGGATCAAAAGCCTCCCATTCAAGAAGGCTGCAAGAGAAGTAAACCCAATGTTCTGTAATACCCATCTGTCGCCTCAACCTATATAGCTCCCCACTCCGAATTATAGAGCGAAAACTTCGATTTAATGAGGCAATCAAGCCATAATCCGACCTTGAGCAATAAAGTAGACAATTAATCGAGTTGTCGCGGCCAATTTGGGGGATAAGCGAACTCGCATCAGACTGATCCCCACTGCAATGCCCATTATTTAATTGTTCAGCTTCAGAGAGCGAAAGATCATGAAGACTTTGCACTATTTCCTCTGTCCCAATCACATCCAAAGGTTCGGATAACTTCTTGAGTAACACACCTTCCCAATCTTTCCAACAGCCGTTTTCCATTTCGCAAGTTCAATCACACAGAATGTGTTGTCATCTACCGCTCTCATACTAGCACGAACTCGGCAGTTCGGGAGATATCAGATACAATCGACCCTCTGCCAATGTTCCAAAATTTCGCGCATAAACTGGATTATACTGAGGCAGATGAATGGATGCAAAGGTCCGTGTCGCTTCCTCGTCAGAACTTTTTTTTTTTGACAAGTTCCTCGTCAGAACTGAACCAACAGAAAATCAGCCAATATAAAAGTATACCACTATTCGCCAGTTAGATGAGAACAAAAGTACCACGTATTCTGCTAAAGAAAGTTTGACTTTTTGTTCACAAAGCAATCAAGTGACCATCTAAAACAAGTTCAATTGACAGATGGATGCTAAAAACCCACCTGAAAGAAGGTTTTTAGGAAAGCAAACTAATCATACACACTACCAATTTACAGAGAACCCAGTAAGAAGTTCAAAACATTCTTGCACACACACACACACATATGTACCTCTCTCTTTTTTGGTAAAAAGGGATTTTATACCAAAAACAGAACAAAGATACAAATGAACAAAGGGGCATACCCCCAGTAAACTATCCAGCAAACTGGAAACAGAAACAGAAACCAAAAGCAAAGATGTTGGCCTAACTAACTACTAGCTACAAAACTTTCTCCGAGATGTTCCAAGCTCTACACAAGACTCTATTCAGAGGGCTACGGCCACACATATGTACCTTAATACCTACAAGCCATTAAAAAGCCCTAGAATCACCAATCAGATCTCTAAATCCTAACCCACATACAGAAGTTACTAGTACTATTTTATGGTAACCCTTAATAACTTAAACCAAATTCACTGATTATTCAAATACCGAAAAAAAAATGGGAAAAAACGGAAGGAAGAATCTATTTCTATGGTCATCAAATTTAAACCCAATCAAAGGGCAATCGAATTGAAATTGGAATGAAAAGGGGAGAGAACTTACGGAGTGTGTTGTAAACAGATTAACGATTGTAATTATCCACTGCTCGTTGATCCTCACTTTCTCACTCTAACCCAAGCCGCCCGAATAACATCTCCTAGCGCTCTATCTCTCTCTACTTTCGCACTATATTCGTATTCTCTCTCTTGAACTTTCATTTTCTGGTTTTATTCTGAGAGAGAGAGAGAGACAGAGAGAGAGAGAGAGGGAGAGGTTTGTGGATATACTGTACAAGCATGGATGCTTTATAGAATTGAGATTTAACGGAAACGAGGGTAGGTGGTGCGGCCACAGCCCGGGGATCACCGCTCACGGTCTGGATTGGATCGAATGTCTATGAATTAATTCTAATTCGTAAGTTACCGTTTTTAAAAAATATAATTCATATCCGAATCAAAAGTCCCACAGTCCGATTCCAATTCAATCCATGAGTCACGAATCGATTCCTACTTTCTCCACGGATATATATATATATATATATATATGTGTGTGTGTGTGTGTGTCATAAACAGCCTTACAGAATTAGGAGTTACAGCAAGTATAGTAGTATACGGATAAGAATGAATCCGTATGACCCTGGGGTAAAGTTTTACATGAATATACATTACTATATTACATTAAAGTAAAATATTAAAATAGTGATAAAATTATTTATATATGCCCATATACAAGCATATTTTCTCTAATATATAATAAATATCTTGTGATCCGGTTCAACGGTTTCAAAATAAAAATTCGTGTCTGGATCACGAGTGACGGTTTTTTTAATTTTTGAATCCGTATCTGACCATTAATCCACGATTCCAATCCAAAAATGCATGCATCGGTTCAGTTCGGTTCGGTTAGCACGGGTCACAGTTGACCGGACTTTTTGAGTAGCCCGATCACCGTGTCCCCCAACACCTTTGTTAATCACATTTTCTTGTAGGGTTCGATATCATGTGGTGGATAATGGTGTCGGGCATCTGTGGCAGTGCTCCTAGACCACTGAATAATTAATCGAAGGGAAACGATTTATAGAAAGGAGACCGGAGGAGTGATTAGTCAGTTGAGACATGTAGGTGGGCGCACCAATTTTCTCATCACCACAAATTTGTATGGGCTATACACAAATGTAAAGAGAAGAGAGACTGGGGTATCTACCCACCATTTCTCGGGGGCATAGAATAATTTTTTAGACTCAGGGGAGTGTTCGCCAATTTGGACGAGGTGGACGCCGTTTGGAACTCCTAACGGCCGTTAGGGGACAAGACTAACCCGTCTGCAAGAAACGCTTTCTTCTTCTTCTTCTTCATCCATCTAGTACTAGTCGCGTCAACTTCAACTCCATAGTTTACATTTGTCACAATTTCATCCCTTTCGCTGACTGCATATTCACATTAGACATCATTCATGGGCCAAATTGTAATTTCTCCTAGATAGTATGGCTGGTGTAGTTGACTTTGTCCCAGAGAAATGAAATTAAGTTTTATGCAAACTAAACGGTCCATTTCTAAAATAGGTTTTTGTGAAAACAAAAAAATGATGGTCGTACGTAATATATTTCCAGTCTCAATTATTTTTGGGTTACTGAATAATCATTTATTTTGAGAAAATTAAAATTCTTATTGTAGTCCGTATTATAAATATATTTTGAATTTTAAAAAGTAACATCTTCATTAAATATCTGGGTATCAAACTCTTCACGCGATTTAGAAAAAAAAAGAAAAGAAAAGAAAAGAAGTTATTGTAACATTCAGTTATCTTGTAAAATTCTTTGATTAAGAGGTGGAGCACTCTTGAATATTAAGGACGATGTTGTGAGAGCCACAATGCAGCATCGGCACTACAAGCTTTGATTGGCCTATTCTGAGATCCAAATTGCATTTATTTTTGGGCTCACTAATTAGATCACTCGTGTAAAAAACACATGTTAATCGAATATTGACAATTACATGATCAGTCTATATGAGTTTTCAAACAATTTTACAACTAATAGCAACACAATCAAATTACCTTAGAAATTTCATAGCAAGTTCTCACATCCCTACATAAACAACCACTGAATTATAGAACAGTAAAACTAGGCCAAAAAAGATGGTTCGGTCCATATCAATTTATTGGTAAATAGTAATCCCCAAGATTCATTAGCAACACACATGCAATGGCTTAGCTCCAATGAAATGACTATTTAACAGAAATTTCCTACCCAAAACAGAATTGTTTCAGTGAATTCTCAACAAACAAAAAGGAAAGGAAAAACAAAAGCAGTGCTGTATAATTTTACCTAATTTCTACTTCCTATATATAGTAACTAATAATTCGAACTTAATTCAACCTAATTGGCTGTGAATCTGTAAACCATAACATGCTTGTAAGTCTCCCCTGGATTCACAATTTGGGAAGGGAAATTGGGGTGATTCACTGAGTCAGGAAATCCCTGAGTCTCCAAACACAGCCCAGCATAATTTGAGTATGTAGTTCCATTTTTACCCTTTAAATGTCCAAGATTATTGCTAGTGTAAAACTGGACCCCTGGTTTATTTGACCACAGCTCCATCATCCTCCCTGATTTGCCCTCTTTCACCACTGCTACCTGCAATCATATCCCCAATTTCGGTATAATAATAATAAAAAAAAATTAGAATTTCCAAATCAAATATATAATGACAGATGAATTAAAATATATATATATATATATATATATATTTCCAACACTGCTAATTACCTTCTTCAAATGCTTGTTGCCACCCTCGGTGTCGACAACGTAGTTGATGTCGTATCCATCTGTGAGCTCATTGAACATGCTCCCGATGGGCCGCGACCGGCGGAAATCGTACGCCGTTCCTTTGACCGAGGCGATTTGACCGGTGGGGAGGAGTTCGTCGTCGACCGGGGTGATGTCGGGGGCGAACAAGGTGAGGTTGTGGGAGAGGATGTTGCCGCTGCCGTGGCCGCCGAGGTTCCAGTAGGTGTGGGAAGCCAGGTTCACTGGGGTGGCCTTGTTTAGCGCCTTGGCCTCCATTTTGATGCCCAGCTTGTTTGTTTCTATGAGCATGTATGTTACCATGACATTAAGATCACCTGGAAACCCTGCATCATTTCAGAGCATGTTCGTATTAGATTGCCAAAGTCAATTGATACAACGCTTTAGGCCCCGTTCTACTAAGGAAAATCTGAGAATTGAAAATTGCAGTACTTAGTTATTATTTGCAACAACAAACTGATCAACTAAGGCCATCATATTTCAGCAAGTAAACGCCTTTACCACCGAGCTAATCCTTAGGTGTTGCTAAAATTTTGACTTTTTAGATCGTCTCGCAAGGTTTTTTTTTTTTTTGGGGATCAGCATCGTCTCGTAAGGTTGCAGGGTAATCATCCATTTTTGAGAGGTTTGAGCAAGTTGACGCTAAGGCCCATGCATATGGAGCCAAATCATTCTTTCCGATGCTACGTTAGCAACCGATATTAATTTAAATCAATGAATTATTCGCGTGACAATCTTGAAAAGTTTTTTACACGCAAATTCACGTGATTGACAATGCCTCTTTTATCGCACGTGTATTAGAGAAGACGTGCTCCATCTCATAGGTGGCCGCGACAAGGTAACAATAGTTTTTGCAGTTAGGGTTAGTTGGATTAAAATCCTCCTCCACAGCAACAAAAAAGGAAAGAAAAACTTCAAAGTGTAGAGTACCTTGTTCACCATCAAAGCTCTGATAAGTGAATGTAACATGGCTGTCTGCTTTGTGGGTTTTCACTTTCCATACGACTTCACTAAATCCCTTTGGACCTCCTGTTATTCAAAGAGCAATTATTTTACCATCTGAATTAATTGAACAAATCATTTGGACATCGAAAACAAATCCAGAAAGCAAGAAGAAAGAAAGAAAAAAAAAAGTGCGCATAAGCTGACCCGAACATTCAGTATTCATACAAAAAGATAAAGAGTATTGTATACCGTGGAGCATGTTGTCTCCTTCGTTAGGAACTAATTGGTAATGTTTGCCGTTGAGAGTAAACTGGGCACCTCGAATTCTGTTGGCAACCCGGCCAACAATGTTCCCAAAGTAGGTTTTATCACTCTGCATCCATGTACAAACATCAATAACTAATCCAAAAAAATGACGAAAATTAATCTTCGTAATCTCTTTTTTTGGTTGAGTCAGAAAGTGGGCTCTTGACTCTAAGGGAGCCCACTCGCCCTGAAATGTTAAGATTTTGAGCCATAGTTAACCCGGCCTTGGAGGGCGAAATCTTTGTAATCTGATCATATTGAAGAAAGCCTAAAACACATCTTACGTCAAAAAAAAAAAAACAGCCCAACTCATATATACGGTCCTTGTCCTTAGATATATGGAGTTTCTGAAATTTTATAGGTAGTAATAATGCCGAAACTATTTTTGTTAGTGCTAAAACTTCAGAGAACAAAAAGCTTGTACCATGTGCAGGATATGATTGTTTTACGCACTAAATTTTGGCATTAGCAAAAATAATTTTGGCATTATCATTTCTCAATTCTGAAAATTTATAATATGAAAGTGCTTTACATTTTTAAAATATATAGTGACATGTCTATTTACAGTGAATAAAGATTATAGAAAGGTGGAAGCATCTAATTCGATTTCTACTTTTGTAGCACACGTTGTGATTGTTATTTATGTATATATACTCCAAAAAGCCCTCAAAATTAGTTAGTCGAAATGCACACGAATACAATTTATTAAATAAATACAAATAAAAGCCAATATTAGGCTCTCTTTTTTTTAATCCTCTAGCCAATATTAGGTTGTAGCCTAATCACCGTGGGACATGGTTTTGACCCAATACGGTTTTTTTACAATGTTAGACATCTTTTGTGGATTTTGTATATTTGCAATTTTAGAGGCTATGACATTTAAGTGCGTGCACACGCGTGAGAGAAATAGAATAAAAAGCGGACACTTGATCAATCTAACCTTGTACTCATCAATTGTTTCGAACCCGAGAACAACATCATCCAATTTCCCTGAATTATCAAAACAAATACCGAGATATAATAAAGAGAATAAAAGGGAACTTCTTCAAACTTTACATCAAGTACCATGGTAGCGGGGTCTGCTGTGAGCAAACACAGCAGCGTGGAGCTGTGCCCCATGTCACCGTCCATCTCGGCAATCAATGGTCCAGATTTTAAAATTCTAAAATTTAGACTTTCCAAAATATTTTTGAACGGTGAGATTGCGCATTCCAGGGGCCCCAAGTACCATTGAGGGGAAAAGAAACAACAAAAACAACAAATAAAAAAAATAAAATAAAAAAGAAGAGAGGAGAGGGAAAAGCACCATTTTTATCAGGGAGTACAACAGAGAGAACAGTAGCACCAAAGTTGGTGAGCTTCACAGTGAAGTCTCCCCTCTTCAATTCATAAACCCCTACAGCTTCCTCCTCCTCTGCTCCATTACTAGTACTGGCACCCCACAATACTAGCAAAACGTAGCAACAAAACACATATGTTTTACCCATTGTCATCTTTAATAACGATAGGAAAGCCTCACAAGAAAGAAAAAAAGCCACTCGAACTTTAATTTATATCTGTAGAGAGAGAGAGAGAGAGAGAGAGAGAGAGATATGGATGAGGATGTACACTACATAAGGAGAGAGGGCCTAGATTAGAATTCTAAGGAAGTTGTGACTCTTCCTTTTTGCTTGTTATTAAGGGGAATTGGATGGTCTCCGATTCTTAATTTGAATCGGAGGGACAGTTAAAATCAAGATCAATGGTTCGAATTTTCTTAGAGAGTCCGAACCACTGATTATACCAATGTATGATCTAGATTTAGACTATCTTGTTCAATCCAAAACTTAGATCGGAGAGTAACCGATTGAGATTAAAAACAGAGGATATATACTGCAAAGGTGAGAAGATTCCAAGTGTAGATAATAGTAGTTTCTTTTGACAAATCTTCTGTACATTGGGACGATAAGAATCCTCAATTTTCTATATCAGACATTTCTCATTGAGTTGTTAGTTCTTTTAGGCGTTCTAGAAACATTATTATTAAATCAAAGAAAGGAAAAAAAAAAAAAAAACAAAGGCATCATTATTTACTACTTTATTGAATTACTATTTTCACATTTATGTCAAAATATCGATCCTTACAAAGTAAAATCATAACTCCGTCCCTGACCATAATGCTTTTGATTTTATGATCCAGAATTTATAGTTAGAACGGAAGGATAATATATATATATACACACACACACACACACCATTGTGTATCAAGTGTTCCATATGAATAAAGTTTTGGATATCGTATTGGTTAGAATAGTGAATACATATTTTCTTACTGATATGATATGCATCGGTACCGGTGCAATACTGGTACCATTTTGAATTTATCACCGAGGTTGGAGCCATGATTTCATTTTGGGCAGGGCAAAACCTTATAGAAGAAAAACCTTCAACTCACAAGTAATCAAGATGGATATGGTGTATTTGAAATCCCCTAATATGCACTTTATAAGGTAAGAGAGTTAGAGAAAGTACAAAATCAAATAACAGAACGGAAAATGCTAGGGACACATCAATATGTCACACCTAAATCACACCTCTCTCACATGTATGTGTAAGAATTCCACAATAAATGCTAGGGACTCACATGTATATAAGAGGAGTGTGGTTAAGAAGTGACAAAGTGACGTGTCCCTAGCATCTCCCAGAACTTTTCCTTTCTTAAATTTAAGGTGACGTGGCAGAGTCGCAAATAGATGAACAAGTGTTTAGTTCATTTAAGTTAATTATTTACCTCCAAAGTTGCTTGAAAACCTATATACCACCCTCAAAATATTTAGTTTACGCGTGTGTACGCGCACACACATATATAACTAAGAAAAAAGAATCTCCTAGAAATGGAAAGTTATGAGGAGAAAGATAAAAAGGAAAAGTGATGCAGGGAGGCGTGTCGAAATAAAGGAACACGCAACAAGGACAATCACGAATAAATATGAATTAGAGATGCTCCCTCTACGAACACCCCATAATGAGAAAAACTCTCAATTTTCATTAATTCATTCAAAAACAACTAATTAGCCCTAATGCTTACATCCTTATTTATAATGATAACCTAGAAATACAAAAAAGGAAATAAAATAAAATAAAGGTGAAAACCTAATCTTGGAGAACAAGAAAATAATATAAAGGAAATAGAATCAACCTAAATAAGAAAACCTAATATTCTAAGTACTTTATGCTAAAACAGAATGATTCCTACTAAAATACTAAATTCAAAATAATAAACTAAAATTATTAATATTTTTAGATTAATTAAAATAGTGGCCTGCATCATCCTCTCCTGCTTGAGAAAACTCGTCCTCGAGTTTCTATGTCTTGAAGTAATTTGGCACGTCTTCGACTGTCAGCATCTGCTTTGTACCTTAAATTAATCTTCTCCCTGAGTTGTTTACCCCAACCAACGTTTATATAAGAGGCCTCTTGGTATGAGAATTCATTGCTCGAATTAGAATTCATTGCTCGAATTAGAATTGTCCCATATTTCAATGGGTGGGATGTCACTAGCCAAAACAACCCAGGAGCCTTTAACGAAAGCAGACAACTTCTTTGAAGTTTTTGGTTCTTCTACTGAGATGTAAATACAAGGACGCTTGTATGTAGTATCTTCAATAAATTCCCAAAATGGATCAACAAATTCTGTTTCCAACAACGCCAACATCGTAACAACTTTTTTTTGCAATAGTTTTTTTATTTTCTCCATTTGTAATTTTCTCCATCGGTTCTTCGTCAAAAACTGGTGGCTTACTCCAATCCACAATTGGATCTGGAATACTATTTGATGTGAATGGCCACTCAGTGGTAGCTTCATCCACCATTGTCCTCCCCCTCGACTGATGGTTACCAGCCAAAGGTTTGGTGATAGAAATATCATCCGATACCTCCTCCTCTTTCGGAAACCGAGATTGAATCGGACGATAGCGAGGTGGGTTCCCCCCAACAGCCATGGCAGCCATCTGATCGGTTAGGACGCCAATCGCATCCATCACACGCTGCTCAAGTTGTTGGAACCTCTCCTTCATTCGTGCTTCTCGTGCAGCTTTACTTTGATTAAACACATCTTCGGCAACAACATAACAACCATAACGAACTCTTTGTCGCACCATGATCCGGAATCGAGTGCAAGCTCTGATACCAACTGATGCAGGGAGGCGTGTCGAAATAAAGGAACGCGCAACAAGGACAATCACGAATAAGTATGAATTAGAGGTGCTCCCTCTACGAACACACCATAATGAGAAAAACTCTCAATTTTCATTAATTCATTCAAAAACAACTAATTAGCCCTAATGCTTACATCCTTATTTATAATGATAACCTAGAAATACAAAAAAGGAAATAAAATAAAATAAAGGTGAAAAACATAATCTTGGAGAACAAGAAAATAATATAAAGGAAATAGAATCAACCTAAATAAGAAAACCTAATATTCTAAGTACTTTATGCTAAAACAGAATGATTCCTACTAAAATACTAAATTCAAAATAATAAACTAAAATTATTAATAATTTTAGATTAATTAAAATAGTGGCCTGCATCAAAAAGTTAAACCATGGTGGTATTTTTGAAAAAAAAATGGTGGTATTGATTGATAGTCTACATTTTTAGAAAAATAAAAGACCTAGCTTTGGGTGGGGGCATGCCCCCTCAGACCTTGAATGGCTCCGCCACTGCAGTGATCACTATTATTGAATAAACGTGTATTATTGAATGGAAATAAAATTAAAATTAAATGTGTATTTTAGAATTCCATATTTTTAGCATTGCTCTTTAATTACTATTTAGGGGTGTTCAAAAAAATCATCCGAACCGTAAAATCGGTCTGATCCGGACCGAACTGTTCTATTTGGTCTGGTTCTACGGTTTTACAGTCAGGTTATGGTTCCAAAAAAATAAGAACCATTAATTTTGGTTCGGTTACTGAATCTCAATTAATGAACCGTGGTTAGAACTGAACTGAACCATTTAAAACAAAGACAAATATAGCAATACATATGTGTGTAATTAAATATGTATTTGAATTTGATAGATTAATCTTTTCTTTGTTGAACTTAATTTATTTAGAGATGAAATCTCATTTGTTAAGAAAATAAAAATTTTCTTTCTTCCTTTTCTATTCCAGTAAATTATCTTCCTATTTTTTTAACTATATGAGTTCATATTTTGTGAATAAATGTTTGGATGCTTATTGGATAGAACCAAAACCGAACAAAAATTGGACTAGTCTTACGGTTTGGTTTTGGTTAGGTTTCAAGCATTTATTGGTTAGGTTCTGATTTCTAATTTTCTAAAACCGTTTAGAATGGTCCGGTTACTGATTTCTTAGAGAACCGGATCAATTCGGACCTTGTACACCTCTACTGCTATTGTCTGCCTGATAGGCGAAGCTTTGTATTCCGTTCTCGTAATACTTCACTATTACTCCCTCCGTTCCAAATTCTTTGTTCTATCCACAAAACGGAGCGTTAAAAATAATACAATTTTTGCAAGAAAAAATCAAAAGTTTTTCAACAATTTACTAGATATCAATGAGTCTTTTTAATTTGTGAAAAAAGTTTAAATTTTTTCTTAAAAAAATTACATTATTTTTAACACTCCGATTTATGGACCGGACAAAATTTGGAATGGAGGAAATATTATTCTTTAATTGTGTCAGGAACTTTATTACTCCCTCCGTTCCAAAATGACAGTCCATCTTTCCTTTTTGAGTTGTTCCAAAATGATGGTCCTTTTCCAAAAATGGAAGGAAAATTTTGGTAATTTTCCAAAAATGTCCCTCATAGGTGAATATAAATGTTGTAAAGTAGGTAGAATATAGGGGTAATGGTGGAAATGATAGGTATTGTAGGTGTAATGATTGCATGTCCCTTTAAATAGTTGGAATCCCCAAGAGGGACTCTCAATTTGGAACGGAGGGAGTATTATTCTTTAGTTGTGTCAAGGATAGCTACCGCAGGAATAGATCTTTGCACTGTATGTACAAAATAAATGTCGTCCTACATCTTCTCACTCCTACATGACAATTCTGCCATTTCACCATTTGTTCTCTCTCTTTTACACTTAGGTCCCGTTTGATAAAAGTGATAAATGGATCATAGATGGGATCGTAAGGAGATGTGATTATAATTGAAATTGGTAATGAGAAGGAATTGGTGATGAGAAGGGATTAATAATGAGTATGTTTGTTTGGGACGAGATTAGATGATGAAATTATTAAATGTATGTTTGAGATGGGATTAGATGATGAGATTGGATTGATAAAAGAAATTGGTAATGAGAAGGGATTGGTAATGAGAAGTGGTTGGGATTGGAATATGAATACCAAGTCCCGCGGGGTATTGCTAATACCCCCTAAAGTCTGGCTTCCTCATCCCTTGGAATTCCCAATCCAGAGTCATTTGTGCTACCAAACAAGGAGTTAATAATCCGAAGGGACTAGTCCAATCCCAAGGCCGAAAGAGATTAACAAACAGGGCCTTAGGGATGTTCTACTAATAAAAATCACAAAAAAAAACTTAATTGTATTTTATCATTTCGTTTTCACTATCAAATATCGCTAAAAATTAATGTATTTTACTAATTGGCTTCCACTAACAAATTTTTTTTACCAATTCAATAACTTCACTCACGTATCCAACAAAATCTTTTTCATTACCAACTTAATGCATTTTATTATCTCATTTTCACTAACAAAAAAGTTTCAGCATTTTACCATCTCGTTCTATTGACAAAATTTTTTGTTATAGTAATTCTACTCACAAACCTATCAACAACTTATTTACAATTAGAAATACCTAACAACTTCTCAACTATAAATAAAAATCTATAAAATTTTCACTACCGAAAACACCTCCTTATTCACTACCAAAAACACCTAACAACTTTTCAACCACAAATAAAAATCTATACAATTTTTCACTACCGAAAACACCCTTAAAAAGCAGACCCATAAAATTCCGTTCTGGCAATACTTTTTTCCAATTTGAACTGTTTTTTTTTTCTAATCCGAATCAGAACTGATTCATCAACAACCTTCAACCAGTTGGTGATTATCTACTTCTTTTATTTTTATTTTACTTTTCTACTAAAATAGTAGAAAAAAAATATTGAGACTTTGTTTGGTTTTGGTTTTGATTTTTTGGATTGGTCATTCTTCTTAACGAGGAGAGTTTAAAAGGAAAAAGTTACCACCAAAAGCAAAGAAAAAATTTACTGAATACCAAAAAATTGTCTTTTCATCTTTAGTGTTGTCCAATATAAACTTTTTTAACTCCGATCCACAATTTTATACTATTCTCATTTTCCTCGTGAAGATGAAAAATTAACCTCAAAAATTAAGACATAAATTACAAAAAAATAAAAGAAATTGGAAAAATACCCAAGAAAGATTTCGGAAGAACGGACAAGCGTCCCACATAATTTAACTGCTCAGAAGAAACCATGTCCTAGTTTGAAGAAAAATCTTCAAAGGGCTAGTTTTGTGACATTGGCCTCTGAAGTATCATATGTCTTTTCAACAAAAGGAGCCGTCGTACCAAACTTGGTGAAGGTGAGGCGCGTGTGCTATGGGAGAAATGAAGGGTAAATTTGGGCCATGTCAAAAAAGAAAAGGGTAAATTTGGGAGGTTTCTGACATAGACATATACCTCCCTCGAGGTTCGTGAAATATCACTGACCTCCCATACTTTTAAAATAATTATCAAGACAAGATTCCCCATGTGAAGTCACCGTTAATTTTTCACAAGAAAATCATGATATCAGCACATTTACAATGCCTAATACCCCAATTACCCTTGCAACCATGACCAACAGCCACCACTTTTTCTCCATACCCATACTTTTATTCACCAGAATCACCACCTCTCAAATTAATAGCACAGTATATGATATTGGAAAAGAAAATAGAACCGGGTAATTTAATTCATGTTTTGACTAATCACTCGCTCATGTTTATAGATGTTATGTGATACATAGATATATTATTGCGTAATATCTCACGTATACCTGTATAATATACTCCGTTGTATAGTTTGTGTTATTTCACATATTAGAGCATCCGCAATGGGAATAATCAAAATCAATAACCAAAATGTATCACGTCAGCATTTGATTATCCATTTAGTTCATAATCAAACTGAACAACATCTACCTTCACATTGGTTATTTTTGCATCTCTAACCAAAAAAACCCCACAATACACAATGCACCTATGTCCAATTGCAAACGAGTTTCAATCACACACTCGACCACACCAAATTATTCGTCTCAATGAGACGATTCCAATGTGTGGTGTTTTTGAATTTTTGAGTTTTAAGTTTGGTTATTAGGTTTGGTTATTGGTAAAAGTTGTTTAAGTTTGGTTATAGAATGGGTGAAATTTGGTTATTTGTTAAAAGACTTGTAATTTTACTTATTACAATGTGAGGTGTTTTTTGAGTATTGTTGTTAAGTTTGCTTATCCACACTCATTTGCTTATTACAATGAAGATACTCTTACTTGTATAGCATAGTATTATTGTTTTGTGTGTGTGTATATTATGCTCCCTCAATCCCAAAATTTTAGTCCACCATGAAAAGTTGTGTAAAAGGTATAAAGTTTCCAATAAATTTTAGTATTTTTAATTATCCGTCTCAATACAGGAGGAGTCTAAAATATTAAAAAAAAAAATAGACCAAAAGCAAAAAAGATTCACTAAAGACAAAAAACTAAACAGATAATGTTATGTGTCTAAAATGTTGATGGTCAGTATTTTAGTGGAAATCACATCCTTCTTAACTTTTTTTTATCTTTTGGATTCACATTATATTTTTTGGTTTGTTGAATCGTCTCAACGAAATGAATTTTAAAAATAAAAAATTATGATAAAAAAAATTATGAGTTTTTGTAGTGGACTAAATTTTTGGAAGAAAGGGAGTTAATACAAAGAGCGAGAAACATGTTGTATTGGCGTCGTGGTAAAATGCAATTGAGCAAATTGCTGGATCTGGAGAGGAAAAAATGAAGGTTAATTGGATCAAGCAATAATGTGAAGATAGGAAAGAACCAATTTGGCTTGGGACCTAGGAGTTTGTTCTTTTCTAAGATTTCATATTTGAGCGATTCTCTTTATTAGCAACTCTTGCAACCACCTCATCCCATGCATAAGCATGTGAAACGACTATGGGTGGTGCTATAGGGATTAGTCTAAGGTGCGCGCAAACTGACCCAAAACATCCTACATTACCGAAAGGGAAAAAAAAAAAGAATTTTGCCATAGTATACAGATATAGGGTCACACAAAATACATAACTACTTGTCAAAGAATCTGTACAAGCATACCCATTCATAAGAAAAAGAAGAAAAAAAGAAGAGTGAAAACGGATATGGGTATCAAGTATCAACTGAAGAGATCATTCGTGAGTACTAATTATTAGGTAGGCAATTTAAATAATTACTATATTGTAAGAATGCGTTATTTCTTTTTATGGGTATCAAGTATCAACTGAAGAGACCATTCGTGAGTACTAATTATTAGGTAGGCAATTTAAATAATTACTATATTGTAAGAATGCGTTATTTCTTTTTGTCTTTGCGAGAGGAATCAATAACCCACAAAAAATTAAAACAAAACTAACAAAGACGGATTTTTTTTTGAATGAAGACAAATATCATCCGAAAGGGTTATTAAGCCAAACCATCCCTAAGTGGAATAATTAAAAATTGGGGATAAAACCAGGGCAAAACTGGGATGTAACTATATATGTATGGTGTCAACAAAAATTGGTTAATTTCAACAGGTTTGAGGCAAAAGGTTCAAGGGGGCGGTGATGGAGAACATGGTGGTCTTCAACAGGTTATAGTGCAAGTGGTAAGGGAGGAACAAGAATAAAGAGAATGGGAAACAATAAAAATGGAATATTAGGAGACGGTAGACGGTGCACACCATAGAGGGCATTTGAGTCTTTTTCTCATCATTATTGACACCGTTTAGGCTCATTTACCAGTATGGGGGAATCTTGAGAAATTATTTCAAAAGCAAGGGAGGTTAGTGACATTTCAGAAACTTCAAGGGAGTCTTTGTTTGTGTTAGAAACCTCAGGCGGTCAGTGAAATTTGCCCAAAAAGGAACTTTCGGTGTTGAATGGCAACTTGGCAAGGCACGGTTCAAAGGAGTTTAACTTCTACACGTCCCCAGGATCCGGGGGGACCTGTGGTGACTTGGTCACCCCTGGTCACCCAAAACTACGCTGTTTTGGGTTGCAAGGCCGAAAGATATCTTTGGTGGAAAGTTCAGAAAAAATTAAGTGCTCCGATTTTTAATCCGTTTGAACGGGTGCGAAGATCTTATTTCTCTGATCATTTCATCCTAAAGGGTCATAATTAATTTTTGGCTCTAAAGCTCTCGTTGGTTAGCCCTAAGAGATATTAAGCTCTATTACTTTCTTAGAGCTAATTAACTGGAGCACGAGAGTCAAAAATTAATTATGACCCTTTAGGATAAAATGATCATAGAAATAAGATCTTCGCACTGATTCAAACGGATTAAAAATTTGAGCACTTAATTTTTCAACCATATTTTTTAATATATAAACTGCTAAAGATGGTTTAAAAATTAAGTGCTCCAATTTTTAATCTGTTTGAACGGGTGCGAAAATCTTATTTCTCTGATTATTTTATCCTAAAGGGTCATAATTAATTTTTGGCTTTAAGACTCTCGTTGGTTAGCCCCAAGAGATATTTAGTTCTACTACTTTCTTAGGACTAATTTACGAGAGTTTTAGAGCCAAAAATTAATTATGGCCCTTCAGGATAAAATGATCATAGAAATAATATCTTTGTACCGGTTCAAACAGATTGAAAATTGAAGCATTTAATTTTTAAACCATCTTTAGACAGTTTATATATTAAAAAATATGGTTAAAAAATTAAGTGCTCCAATTTTCAATCTGTTTGAATTGGTGCGAAGATCCTATTTCTATGATCATTTTATCCTAAAGGGTCATAATTAATTTTTGACTCTAGTGCTCTCATTAATTAGCCGTAAGAAAGTAATAGAACTAAATATCTCTTAGGGCAACCCAACGAGAGCTCTAGAGCCAACAATTAATTATGACTCTTTAGGATAAAATGATCAGAAAAATAAGATCTTCGTACCCGTTCAAACGGATTGAAAATTGGAGCACTGGATTTTTTCTCAGCTTTCCACCCAAGATATTCTTTCCGCCTTGCAATCCGAAACGGCATAGTTTTGGGTGACTACACTCCTGTGGTGACCACCATAAGCCCCCCAGATCCACGGCTGCTCCGTGTACTTGGATTACACGGCCAGCCATTCAAAACCTTACACATCAGCTAATGTGTAATGATGGCATCAAAGAAGTGATGCAGCCAATCTAAGCCGTGGTTTGAAGCCAGCACGTGAGGAATATTTTATAATCAGATGTCGACTAGCTTGAGTGCATGTTGACTAATTTTGGAACCTTGAAGTTAAAGATCGGATAAATCTCTAGTGGCTCCAAGGTTCGTAATGTTTGGCATCTGTAGGGACTAGGGAGCACTTATTGTTTTTTCATATCCACTTGGATAAATCTCTTAGAAATTGAAAAAGCCTTAAAGCAGGCTTTTCACAAGTACTAATTTAGGGTTGCGAGCGGATTGAGTTGTTTGTAAATTGTTCGAAACTTAACTTGATAAATACTTGTTTGAGTTCGATTTGGGTACTAAACGAACCAAATCTGAGCATCAATTTTAAATGTACATAATGAAATTTTTATATCTTGTACATGTGTAAACTTTCAAAAATATTATAAACTTAAATTTTTTTGCATGTTTTATAATTTATATAAACTATTATGTAGAAAATAAAATTTATTTGCAGTTTTAAACCTATGCGAGAGTGTAAATATATAATATTTTGATTTGTTAAGACTCGTAAACAAGTTCGAGTTTGAGTGAAACATAGGGAAGCTTGGGTCGTCAATTTTTTTTTTGAGCTCGAGCTCGAGTTCATTAAAGTACTTATCAAATGAACTTGAACATTTTTAAGCTCGACTCGATTCGACTTGTTTACTACCCCAAGTACTAACGCAATTGTTTCGACTTTCCCAGGAGTATTAGTAATGGGGTATTTAATCACAAAACCTTGTGACTTGTGAGGTCACATGTTCCATTTCTACAAAAGCAAAACATTTCAAACTTTAGGGCCATTAGAGGTTCGCCTAATTGTTAACTTCTGGGCTAAGAAATCAATCGAGATGAGCACAAACTAGCCACAGGACATCTAGTTACTAAGAAAAAAATATATTTTTTCTCCCATTTGGGGGCCTCAAAGCACGGCTTAGATTTGGCTGGATCGATGCCTTATTAGCATTTCTTTGTCGTAACAGAAAGTTTTTGAATGGCGCGCTGGTCGTGTAATCCAAGTACACGAAGGGGCCGTGTAAAGTTAAACTCACTTCAAAGATGTCCCCGGGAATGGACAAACTTGAACGAATACGGTGGGTGACCAGACCCACACTGGACTTTTGGGGCAAACCAACGAGAGCTAAATATCTCTTAGGGCAAACCAACGAGAGCTCTAGAGCCAACAATTAATTATGACTCTTTAGGATAAAATGCAAACGGATTGAAAATTAGAGCACTGGATTTTTTCTCAACTTTCCACCAAAGATATTCTTTCCTCCTTGCAACCCAAAACGACGTAATTTTGGGTGACTGCACCCCTGTGGTGACTTGGGTCACCACAGGCCCCCCGGATCCACGGCGGCTCCGTGTACTTGGATTACACGGCCAGCCATTCAAAACCTTACACATCAGCTAATGTGTGATGATTGCATCAAAGAAGTGATGCAACCAATCTAAACCGTGGTTTGAAGCCAGCACGCGAGGAATGTTTTATAATCAGATGTCGACTAGCTTGAGTGCATGTTGACTAATTTTGGAACCTTGAAGTTAAAGATCGGATAAATCTCTAGTGGCTCCAAGGTTCGTAATGTTTGGCATCTGTAGGGACTAGGGAGCACTCAGTGTTTTTTCATATCCACTTGGATAAATCTCTTAGAAATTGAAAAAGCCTTAAAGCAGGCTTTTCACAAGTACTAATTTAGGGCTACAAGCGGATTGAGTTGTTTGTAAATTGTTCGAAACTTAACTGGATAAATACTTGCTTGAGTTCGATTTGGGTACTAAACGAACCAAATCTGAGCATCAATTTTAAATGTACATAATGAAATTTTTATATCTTGTACATGTGTAAACTTTCAAAAATATTATAAACTTAAACTTTTTTGCATGTTTTATAATTTATATAAACTATTATGTAGAAAATAAAATTTATTTGCAGTTTTAAACCTATACGAGAGTGTAAATATATAATATTTTGATTTGTTAATACTCGTAAACAAGTTCGAGTTTGAGTGAAACATAGGGAAGCTTGGCTCGTCAATTTTTTTTTTTGAGCTCGAGCTCAAGCTCGAGTTCATTAAAGTACTTATCAAATGAACTTGAACATTTTTAAGCTCGACTCGATTCGACTTGTTTACTGCCCCAAGTACTAACGCAATTGTTTCGACTTTCCCAGGAGTATTAGTAATGGGGTATTTAATCACAAAACCTTGTGACTTGTGAGGTCACATGTTCCATTTCTACAAAAGCAAAACATTTCAAACTTTAGGGCCATTAGAGGTTCGCCCAATTGCTAACTTCTGGGCTAAGAAATTAATCGAGATGAGCACAAACTAGCCACAGGACATCTAGTTACTAAGAAAAAAAAATGTTTTTTTCTCCCATTTGGTGGCCTCAAAACACAGCTTAGATTTGGCTGGATCGATGCCTTATTAGCATTTCTTTGTCGTAACAGAAAGTTTTTGAATGGCTGGTCGTGTAATCCAAGTACACCGAGGGGCCGTGTAAAGTTAAACTCACTTCAAAGATGTCCCCGGGAATGGACAAACTTGAACGAATACGGTGGGTGACGAGACCCACACTGGACTTTTGGAATTTTCTTTGCAAAAGACCAAACGTATATCTCTTTTTCTAGACATACGGAAAAAAAGGTACTTACCACATGAATTTTCTTTGCAAAAAAGGCACGTGCATGAGAGACGTTTAGTCTCAATTTCAAACTAGCCAACCCTTCAAATTTTTAACAACCGCATTCTACGTTCTCAGATGCCTACACAAATTCACATTAGGACACCAAAAGATATGAGTGTGTGTAAGTGTTTGTGGTTGAAAAATAATTGAATTTTTAAAGTTGTGGGCTTGATGATCGTGTAGTTGTACTTAAGTGTAATGTGATTGTGAGTTTAATTTCACCGAACAATTTGTCCACATAAAAATTCAAGTTGAACGGAATCTTCTAAAAGCTTTTTTTTTTTTTTTTTTTTGTAAAAAAAAAAATTGGTTACACCTACTATTTATCTAAGTAAACATTTCGAAGTGGTTTGTTTGGCTTTGTCGACGATTTTTGAGTGGTTCGGCAACGACGGTGGCGGCGTTTGCAGCAAATTCAGGAATGATCGAGCTCAAGTTGGTCGAGGCCTATCATATGCATGGTTTGGATCTTTGAGGAGAGATTTGGGTGTGGACAAACTGCACCTGCAGACAGGGGCAGAGCTATGTTGGGGCCCAGGCCCCAGCTCTCAGAGCATCCAAATTTTAAAAATTTTATTTTGTACATACCTGATTTTGAATATTATTGATAATTATTCGTATATTGCTACTTATAATCGCAATAATTTTGGTTCGATTTGATAAAAAATTGTTTATTTTACATTCTCAATTTCTTTCATAAATAAAAATATAAGCATGTGATAATTGATGTAGTCTAAAGAATCATTTTAATGTACAAATGTAATGAATTAGAAAGCAAAAATCTTATGATATTAAATCATGACTCTGCCACTACCCGCAAACAAGCCAAATCCTTTTATTAAGTTACGAATAAGAAAAACAGAGTGCCTCAAGAAAAATTTAACAAAAGCGAGCATTCAAAACCGACTCATTTCCCTGCATCTTCACTTCTCAGTCTCCCTCTCCTTCGATCTCTCTCTCTTCTCCGGTCTCTCTCTTGTCTCTCCTCTCCTACCATGGTTGTGAGGTGGTTGAGGCTCTCATCTTTGGAAGATGAGATCTCCCACTCTCTCCATCATTTTTGGACTCAGGAGCCAGATCTAGAGTTCTAAGTCTGGTTTTTCTTGGAATCAGTGTACCAGAGATGAAAATGGCGTCTGTAGCGGCTTTTGCCTTCAGTTTGTGGCGGGAAGAGTTCGAGTTGGTGCGGGCTCTCCAACCCCTCTTCACGAGTGTGTTCGACGGGTCCGACTCCGGCGTCATAGTTCCATGCGGCTTTTTGTGCTTCCATTTGTTGTTTCTTGTATTTTCGGACCGATAGTGTCCCTTTTTTTTTTTTATTGTACTATTTTCTTCTATAATATCTGCATTTTCTGATTAATGAAAAAAACCGAGTCATTTCCTCGGAGAATGATTATGTGCCCCCACCAAAGGTAATTTTTGGGACTCAGGGGGGCTGCTCTCCCCCTTGGGGGAGCAGCGTGCTGCTGCCCCCGTTTTTTGGGCCCGTCCCGATTTCGCTCCGATGATCCGAATCGTTCACTTTGTAGAGCTCGTCGAGTAGAACGACTATGCAAAAAATCAGCTTAATTGGATATCATTAAGTGCCTGATCGGAGCCTATATAACTCTTGGTCCATTGGGAATAATGGATTTGATCCAGTGTTTCGGATCCATTCTTTTCAAAGTAAAAAAGGCTCCGATCAAGCACTTAATGATATCCGCTGATTTTTTGTATAGTCGTTCTACTCGACGAGCTCTACAAAGTGAACGATTCGGATCATCGGAGCGAAATCGGGACGGGCCCGAAAAACGGGGGCAGCAGCACGCTGCTCCCCCAAGGGGGAGAGCAGCCCCCCTGAGTCCTAATTTTTGGTCCTCTCAATAAATTCACCCACTCACAGTTATCTTCAATTCTCTTTATCTGTCCATATATATATATATATACATATATATATATATATACAGTCATTTTCAAATAAGGAAGTCCTTATTTTAGTTAAAATAAGGACCTCCCAATTTCTCCCAATTTCTGTTGGAATTTCGATGATCCGAACCGCTCAATGTGTTCAGAACATGATTTTAAGGGTACCCGCGTGAAATCGGAAAAAAAAATGACCGGAAAGGGCTTCGTCCGAGCAGTTTTTATTTGAACCGTTTGATAAAAATAAACAAAAACTGTTCGGATGAAACTCTTTCCGGTCTTTTTTTTTGCTGATTTGTTGTGGGTACCCTTAAAATCACGTTCTGAACACATTGAGCGGTTCGGATCATCGAAATTCAATCAGGAAATGGAGGTCCTTATTTTATTAAGTTAAGGTGGTCCTTAGGAGAAGGGGACTCTATATATATATATATATATATATATATATATATATATAATAGGATGGACCACCTGGAGTTGTATTTTGAATTGGTATTTTTTAGGGAAAATTTTTCACTGCCGAGAGGGTACTATATGGTGTCCGCTCATGTATTTGAGTCGTCCATTACGCATTTGAACAGCTTAGATTTGGAGAGAAAAAAAAAGAGAGAAAGTGTTGGGATAAAATAAAAGAGAGAATTTCAATCTGAATCGTCAAAAAGTGTATCGAACGACTTGGATGACCGAGCGTAATATTCTTTAGACTTGAATTGTACTGTAGTTTGAATTGTATTCAACGCGCAAGCAATCAACACATTTGTCCTTCAAAGTCACCCACGACTCATCAGTCAAATACTCTCTCTCAACAAATATCCGTTCCTCTCTCTCCCCCTTTCCCAAATGGAATCAACCTTCCAGTTGCTCATCGCCGCGGCCGGCGGTTTCTTCCTCGCCATGATCCTACTCGCCGCCGTATGCGCCGCCCGCAAGAACAATCGCGGCGGACTCCCGATCACTAGCAGAACCCCAGCCCCAACGGAGCTGCCCTCCACGTTCGACCTCTCGTCCCTGGAGCCGGTCTCCATGCCGGAGCTCCGCAAGGCGACCCGCAACTTCTCCCCGGACCTCATCATCGGCGACGGCAGCTTCGGCCTGGTCTACAAGGCCCGCCTCGCCCGCGGCGTCACCGTCGCCGTCAAAAAGCTCAGCCTGGACGCCTTCCAAGGGTTCCGCGAGTTCCAGGCCGAGATGGAAACCCTAAGTAAGCTTCGACACCCCAACATCGTCACCATACTCGGTTACTGCGCCACTGGTTCTGAGCGCGTACTTATTTACGAGTACATAGAGAAAGGCAGCCTCGACCAGTGGCTGCTGGACACCACGTCCGAGGCAGCCAGGTCGAGGGTGCCTTTGTCTTGGGAAACTAGAGTTAAAATTATTAGAGGGGTTGCCAGTGGGTTGGCCTACATGCATAATTTGGCAACAACCCCCATTATTCACAGGGACATCAAGGCTAGCAATGTCTTGTTGGATAATGATTTTGAGCCACACATTGCTGATTTCGGTTTGGCTAGGAGGATCGAGGGCTCCCATTCCCACGTGTCGACCCAAGTCGCCGGGACAATGGGGTACATGCCACCAGAGTACATCCAGGGCGCTACCATGGCAACCGCCATGGGGGATGTTTACAGTTTTGGGATACTTATGCTGGAAATCTCGACAGGGATTCGACCGGATCTTCCGTTTAAGATGGAGGAAGACGAGGGGGATGGGAAGGAAGTGAGGTTGGTTGAATGGGCTAAAAAAAAGGTGGATCAAGACCGGCACATGGAGATTCTTGATGCTAATATCTCCAGGGAAGGGTTGAAGGAACCCGCGGTTGTTGAGTTCCTCCGGATTGCTATCTTGTGTACTAGTGACTCGTCCAAAGACAGGCCTCCAATGAAGGAGGTGGTGGAGCTGCTGAATCGGATTTCGGCTTGAAATCGCGCTTTCGGCCACTTTTCGCCGGTTGTGTGAGTGGTGTTGTTGCTTAATGCTTGTATGGGTGGTGTTGCCTAAATTTGATGAAGAGTGAGGGCGATGAGTTTGCTGCGGTGTTCGTTCTGCTCATGGTCCTAACCAAATTAGGGCATGGAAGTGGATGTACATAGCTTACGGAGCCAAGCCGCTTAGGTAAACTTATAATATAATAAGCTGGATTATTTCCCGTATTAGGATATGATGTAAATCGTATCTGTGTTTAATACGTAGATAGGTTAGGTTGATCTCTAGATAGTTTCATTTATCAGATCATTTGAGATAATAATCGAGGAGGAATGCTTAATCACTATTATCTTATGCATACTTATTGTCAACAAGCACAAGTAAGACATAGTTACAGGAAATGCTTTGCTTCTGGCATTCGAAACTCAGCCATGGAAATTACAACAGGATTCAAAATGGAAACAGCACTGTAGGTCAGATAGATGTGATTCAATTAGTCGCTCGACAACAACAACAACAACAACGATGACATGCCAATATAATGACATAAGAGAAACAAGCTTACGATAACTAACTGACTTTACAAAATGCAGTATACAAATCAACAGGAGAAGATTGGTGAAGTTTTCAGGAACAGGAAAAGAAATAGAAAGGCAAAGTTGAGAAATGGTCACCATTCGTGACAAGATGCGCTCTGTATATGAATATACTGCGCTCTGTATATGAATATACTTATGCAGAAAATCTTACGACTGTGCAGATAAATTTCCATTTTTCTTTGCCATTTTACTAAATCGAAGACCTATACTTCAACTAAAGCCCACGGAAATCAAGCTTTCAAAAGCAGAGAAAACAGAGCAAATGCACATGAGTTCACTAGGTTGCACGGAAAGATACTTCAAGTAAATGTATAACGTTGTAATCTGGCAATTAAGATAGCACATTGAACGCTTCGGCGCAGCGAGCAACCTTGATGAAGACATCCTCTAAAGTCGTATCTGCCATACCCCATGCTTGAACCGTGAACCTTCTCTTTGCCTTCTCAACTGCTTGGAAAACCTCTGCAATTCTGACGACTTGTTTTGGTAGCTCAAACTTTTGGGTTCCAGATAAATGGTATATCTTGTTAGCATTCCGGGACAGATTCTTCACCAAGCTCTCAACTTCTTCATGATTTGATGATGTCATCATTGTAAACACATAAAAACCTCCGTGTCTAGCCTTCAGCTTCATTCAAAAGCTTTTTTTTTAAAATTATTATTATCGTAACATGTCAATGAAAATGCACAAGGCAATTCATGCTGCTTAGTGCTAACTAATTTCATATTCTACTGGCTTATTAGAAACTGCACTTCAGCAACAGGAAATTCGAATTTTGGGCAGTGAGAACAACAGGAAAGGGTAGGAGGCCACTGGCTCCATGATTAAAACTCAGCCTATTGACCTTGAGGTTCTAGGGTCAAATCCGAGGAAAACCAATTTGTGCAAATAAAGCCGAAGGTTAGCTTACCACCCAATCTACCTCTCCCCTTTACCTGGAAAGGGTATAGGAGCCGATATACTAATGCACATCATGGGCAATTGAACACAAGACCTTACACGAGATGTATATGTCAAGCGGAATTGTGAATGTGAAGGAAAGCAATGCTAGATGCTGCTTGCTTTCCTGATAGAGATGATGGAGAGGGTGCGCGGAGAAAAAACAACTCACTTTTGCATTCTGAAACTTCTTTAAAATTGAGAGCTGTATGACAGACAGCTTGTTATCGATTTTGTAATATTCTTGGACTAACATATTATATGCAACTATGCAAGTGAAAAGGGAGACACGTTCAAAAAAAGCAGACATGATTTCAAGAATTTTGCCGAAGCAGCTAGCAGGCTCCATTACGACAAAAACTGATTGATCATTAACGTGTTATTACTCTATGGCATATGTTGCAAAGGTGTGGAAAAATCATGCATATTGTGGAGACAAGATTTACATTCAGACAAAATTACCTCTTTGGGGTTTTCCAATGCACTGCAAGCTGCCATCCATGAAAATTCCTAGTCGATTACACAAATGCTCTGCCTCCTCCGTTGAATGTGCTGAAAGCATTTCGTAAAAGCTCAATCAATGGGATTACGAAGGGAAAAGGCAAGTGCTAAACTGTTTACTTCTTTTACTGGATCATATAGCATTAGGAGAGTGAATAGTATTGGATGTCAGGTACAAAAATTGATGAGAGACATTACTGGTTAGAATGATTGCCCGATTTTGCTTTGCTCGCTTCATGACATTCCATAAATTGTTTCTTGAAGCTGGATCCAGTCCGGTGCTTGGCTCATCCATATACGCTACCTTTACAAGATCTTCAAGAATTAGAAAATTATGAACACATAGGAGACTCGAGCACCAAAAAAAAGGTATGGTATGGAGATTAAAGACGTACTTTTGGGATCCCCAATCAGTGAAATGGCGACGCTGGGCCTCCTTTTCATACCTCCTCTATACTTCCCAGCCTTTCTGTCAGCAACTCCTCCGTGAAATAGGTTCACACTTCACACTCTTAAGAGATTCTTCCACTGCCTGAAGCAAAAGCAAACAATAGTGGGAAACAGTTCAAACATGAGCTAAAATCTTGGATATTGTACTAGTATAGGTTGACGTTGAAATCAGGTCATTTAGCTCCTTGGTAGTTCGATGACACCTTTCTAGATGTTACAAAGTGCAGCGCGATCGATGTGGAGATGCGTCATGCATGGTACTACCTTCCTTCCAACTACAAGTTCCTTTAAGCAGCACTCGTTCAAAAGGGCAAATAGAATCAAATCGACAACTTCAATAGGTAATATCGTCAACTTACTTGGGATTACGCGGACCCTTTTAAGGTTCTTAAGCCTTCCATGAAAATGCAAGTGCTCCCTTCCTGTCAGGGTTTCCCAGAGTAGGCTGTATAGTTCTCCAAGAAATTGACAATGAAAAGACAGAAAAGTTAACTGTAAAAATTCCAAAATTGAAGGAAAGGAAGATCAGTAAACTGTTTTAGTGACGTTGAGGAACATCTATGCTTACTCATGTCGCGGGCACACACCCATGCTGTTATAGATTTCATCCATCTGGGTTCGTATGTCGAGCTCTTGAACATGTGCCGTGCCCGAGCTTGGCTCATTGAGCCCAATCATCTCTTGACAAACATACGCGACTGTGTGAGATCGACTATGTGAGCTTCTTGGCAAAACAGCACCAACATTTTTCTATGGTATTAAAAGAAGAAAACGGAAACAAATAACCAGATATTTCCTAAAAGAAAGATTCCACGCAATGAAACACAATTGACAAAACAAGACAATGACTAATTGGGACCAGGCATACCAAATTACGCAAGTGACATCCTGTAGGTGAGAGGTGTGTCAGTGAGGTATGCAGTAGACACCCTATTCTGGACTGTCCAGATTAGTTTTACTTACGGTCTTTGATTCTCCAATGATGATTAAGGTCAAGAACATCCTGAGATTGTTAGTGTGTTTGAGTTTTGAGCGTTCCGAACCTCATTCAAACCATTTCAAACTCCATTTCAAACCCTTCAAACCAGAACCAAATGGCCTCAGCAAAACCCTACTGGCTTACGCTAGTACTGTGCTAGCATGCACTGGTAAGCTGCCACGTATCAGTCATCGACTGTTGACTTAGTTACCACTAGCGCACGTAGGTATAATCCTAGCGTACGCCAGTCAAAAACAGTCAAATGTCATTATTCAACCACGTGCACAAGACTTTTGCGGCTATCCCAGTACGTTGAACAGTCCTCTGATGATTGCAAACGTGCAGGGATGTTCCCCCTTCCCCTACAAACCCTTTTATGCAAGTCCCATGCATGAAGGCTTACCTCCTTAACCCAACTAGCCTGGTTACCAACCCTCTTCAGTCGCCCCTTGGCCTATAAATACCCCCCTTGCATTTATAAGCAAGGGGTTAACCACCACAAAGAGTTCTAAGCTCTTTCTCTCTTTCTCCTTGTTCTTTGTTTCCTCTTTCTTTCATCCATTGAAAGAGAAAGCAAGGATCTCTCTCTCACCTACTAGCACCCTTTACACTCATCATCCATCCCTCAAACTTCAAGTTCAAAGTTCAAAACACACCATCAACCTCCAAACCAAAGGTATACCATCTTTTGCAGTTCTCTATTCTGACCCCTGAGGGGAGCTGACAGAGTCAAGTCTAGTAATCAATACCAGTGCCGACCCTAAAGCTGGCAAGGTTTCAAGGATCGTGCAAGGCTATCAATGGCGCATGCCAGTGAGGTTAAGCCGTACACCAGTTATGGCTGTATGTGCAACACTGGCGTGGGGATCATCGATAATCTATTTGCTATTTTCTTTCTATTTTCATCACCTTACTGCATGCTAAAAATCAGTTTACAGCTTTCTGTATTTTAGAACTGTTTAGTTGTAGCATTCAATTTTTGTTCTTATCTGTTTTGGAATGCCTCTAGGATCTTTCTGGTCATATTCCAGGGCCCAAAAGATGCAAAGCCAAGCACTGGACAGAATCTGTCACCGACGTACGACCTTCTTTGACTAGCGTACGGCAGTGAGGTCAAGCCCAGTGGTTGGCCTTGCATGGCAGTTAGGCCCTGACCTCTATTTACTTCCCCACATTGTTCATAGGGTGTTCAGTTTATTTTATTTCCTCAGATCCATTTATGCTGTCTGTATCTGTATATATCCTGTTATATAAACTGCGTGATTTGTTCTAAGTATGCACTGGTCCTTTCCAGAACCCAAAGGGTTGAGAATAGAAGCTGTGGGTTTGAACTTACCGACGCACGCCAGTCTGGGAGTGAAGTACGCAGGTCATCTCTGTATGCAGTGGTATCGCCAGTGCATGCAGGTTTCCTCCTGTGTACATCATTTCGGATCAGTGTGTTCCAGTTTGTTTAAAATACTCACAAGTGTTTGTTCTTGATCTATTTTACTTGTTTCAATAAAGCAAATCATCCATCACTTTTTGCCACATAAATGCAACTTGTTACAGTTTAAATCCCCTTTAACTGTTTATCCGGCCTAATTGGCTAAAAAATGTTTAATGAGAAAAAAATGCAAATGTTTTACAAAATGCCCGAATAGAGATCGATCTTCGGATTGAGTTAGAGGGGTGCCATAAAACCCTTTCCCTCTCGTAATTTGGCTCCCGAATCTCAGATATCAAAGGTGACAACGGTCCAATCTACAAGCCTTTCTCAAATCAAACACGTAGCAAACGTTTCAAGTTTGGTTCATTGGGTATTTCACCGCTAAAACCCGAGTGGCGACTCTGAATTGTAAGCATTTCACCACGCTTTTCTAAAAAAAGGCACACCCGATTTTATACCCAAAATAAAATTTTCTGGGCGTGTGCCCACATGTGCCACACTTGATGTGTCCCTAGCACCTCTCTTTTTAATAATATCTTCCATGCTTAGTTTTAAAAAAAAGTTTTTAAGATGCAAAATTTTAAGTATCTCAATTGGGGCCTATTACATTAAGTCTTTTTGTTCCCTTTGTTAGGAAAAAAAAAGTCAGGCAAAACACAATTGAAGTATGAAAGCGTAAGTAGTTTTTGCTAAAAGACAAAAAAAGAGCGTGGATAACAAAAAAAAGGGAGTGAATATCAATTCCCAATTAGAAAAGCTAGGGTATATATATCTAAATCTGACAATCAATAGAGCTCATTGGACGATTGAGCACTGCGAGCAACCTTGATAAAGACATCCTCTAAAGTTGTATCTGCCAGACCCCAAGCTTGAACTGTGAACCTTCTCTTTGCCTTCTCAACTGCTCGGAAAACTTCTGCAATTCTGACTTCTTGCTTTGGCAGCTCAAACTTTTGGGTTCCGGATAAATGGTATACCTTGTTAGCATTCCGGGACAGATTCTTCACCAACCTCTCAACTTCTTCTTCGTGATTTGATGATGTTGTCATTGTAAACACATAAGAACCGCCATATCTAGCCTTCAACTGTCACTCAGAAATAAAAATATGGAATTTTCGTAAGATTTTAACGAAAATGTAAGAGGCAATTCATGCTTATAGTGCTTACTAAGTTGCTAACTAATTTCATATTCTACCGGCTTATTAGAAGCTGCGCTTCAGCAACAGGAAATTCAAATTTTGGGCATTGAGAACAACAGGAAAGTGTAGGAGGCCACTGGCTCCATGATTAAAAACCGGCCTACCTATTGACCTTGAGGTTTAGGTTCAAATATGAGGAAAGTCACTTTGTGCAGATAAAGCCGAAGGTTAGCTTACCACCCATCTACCTCTCCCATAGCCGCAATTAAGGAGACCAAACTTGGGGTAGCTTTTGAACACAAGACCATACTAATGCGCATCATGGGCAATTGAACACAAGACCATACACGAGATATATATTTCAAGCATAATTGTGTGCTGCTTGCTTTCCTGACAGAGATGATGGAGAGGGTGCATTGAGAACCAAAAAAACAACTCACTTTTCCATTCTGCAACGTCCTTAAAATTGAGAGCCATATGGCAGCTTGCTATCAATTTTGTAATATTCTTGGACTAACGTATTGTATGTAACCATGCAAGTTAAAAGGGTAACATACATTCAATAGATCAACGTGATTTCAAAAATTTTGCTGAAGCCTTTGGTACTGCCGTACACATACAGTAATGCAAATTTTAAGCAGCTATTCAGGATTCATTTCGACAAAGAGTGATTGACCATCAAGGTGTTCGTGCTGTATGGCATATATTCTCAAAGGTGTGAAAAAATCATGCACATTGTGGAGCCAAGCTGCAAGTACATTCAAACAAAATTACCTCTCTGGGGTTCCCAATGCACTGCAAGCTGCCATCCACAAAAATTCCTAGTCGATCACACAACTGCTCTGCCTCCTCCATTGAATGTGCTGAAAGCATTTCAGAAAGCTTAATCAATGGGATTGCGAAGGGAAAGGGCAAGTGCAAAACTCTTACTAGTGTTATTGGATCAAAGAACACTTGTAGAATGAATTGAATGTTTATTGGGTACGAAAGTTGATTACTGGTTAGAATGATTGCCCGATTTTGTTTTGCTTGATTCACGACATCCCATAAATTTTTTCTTGAAGCTGGATCCAGTCCAGTACTTGGCTCGTCCATATATACAACCTGTACAAGATTTTCAAGAATTAGACAATTATCAACACATGAGATCGTTTGCACCAAAAAAGAGCAAGAGCACAGAGGAAGCCATGTAGATTAAAGACATACTTTGGGATCCCCAATCAGTGAAATGGCGACACTGAGCCTCCTTTTCATACCTCCACTGTATGTCCCAGCTTTTTTGTCAGCAACTCCTCCATCAAATAGGTTCACACTCTTAAGAGATTCTTCCACCGCCTGCAGCAAAAGTATACAACAGTGGGGGGGCGGGGGGAGGTGGGGGTGGAATTCAAACATGAGCTAAATCTCGGATATTGTGCTAGTGTAGGTTGATGTTACTCAAGTCATACAATTTTTAGCTCATATTAGCATTGGTAGTTCAATGACATCTTTCTTGAGGTTACGAAGTGCAGTGTCTTGTGGAGATACATCATGCATGGCACTACTTTCCAACAACATGTTCCTTTAAGTAGCAGCAGATTTTTTATTTATTTATTTATCATTTTTCATCAAAAGGGAAAATAGAATCAAATTAGCAACTTCAAAGATAAATAATAACTTACCTGGGATAATCCAGACCCTTTAAGGTTCTTAAGCCTTCCATAAAAAAACAAGTGCTCCCTTCCTGTCAAGGTTTCCCAGAGTAGGCTGCATAGTTATCCAAGAAATGGATAACAGGACAGAAAAATTACCAAGAATTCCACAACTGAAAGAAATGAAGACCAGTAAAACTGTTTTGTTTACATTGAGGAACATCTACACTTACTCATGTTGCGGGCATACACCCATGCTGGTATAGATTTCATCCATCTGGGTTCTTATGTCCAGCCCTCCAACATATGCCATGCCTGAGCTTGGCTTAATGAGCCCAATCATCTGCTCACGCACATATGTGACTGTGTGAGATTCTTTCCAAAAGAGCACCAAGATTTTTCTATGGTATTGCAAGAAGAAAACAATCAAATAACCAAATATTACCTTCAAGAAAGATTCCATGCTATGAAACATGGTTAATACCAAAATTTAGGAACACAGACGAAGCAGGATTGACAAATTCAAGACACTGCATCTTTAATGACTAATTTCGAATCCATTGTTAAAAAATATGTGTACTTTTTGTGCTATTGTGATACTAAAATCATGGAATTGCAAACAATCATATAGATAGAACTTGAAACTCGCATGCAGATGATCAGGGCTAGCGTTTCACACTATGTCCCTAAGATAGATTTGTCCCTGCTATGGGGCTTACGGAATCTTTGGACATCTATCTCCCAGTATACTCAAATATGAAGACTCAAGACTCGAAAGGATATGGAAAACCAATCCAAGAACCTACTCTCTAATTTTCTTCTTAAAACTCCTCTCTAAAATGAAAGTGGAACCTCGTATATATAGTTGTTCATGACTCTTCGCAGAAGAAGTAACACAACTATTCATCCGACTAGACATCGCCGCACAGACACAACTCTCGACAATGGTAACTCTTCAAAATAACTAATCAAACTCTATAATTTTCATTCACATAATGGTTCATCAAACCATTTTTCCAACATCCATGTGGTAAAATAAAAATACAACTAGAAACACTCAATGGTCCCTAAAGAAGACGAGAAGTAATATATGCATCAGTTTAATACAGAAGACCATTTTATACCATATTAATAAAAGAGGTTTTGCCAGCACCATTGGGACCAAGCATACCAAAGCACTCCCCTTGAGGCAAAGCAAGTGACATCCCCCTCACTGCAAATTTCTCAGGGTTTCCATCCCTTTTTGGATACACCTTTTTGAGGTTATCGCATATGATAGAATGGTATGTTTTTGGTTCAAGTAGCAACTGCTCAACCTTCTCCCTCTGAGAAAGAAAAGATGAATTGTATATAAGAATAAGATGAAGTTATTAACAAACCTACATACATCCTAGAGGGAAAAATCAAGGGGCAAATGTACAGATACATGAGATGAAAAAAACATTCAGATGGAAATTTAGAACAGTGACACCAAGAGATTGCTTATTTGATAAACAAATAGTACAAAAACCATCATCTCATGCAGTTTTGGACTGTGAAGACTAGTTTCAGATTGCAGAAAAAAAGGTGGTTCAGTAACAAATAATATAACACTAAGAATGCTTTTAAATTGGTAGAGATAGCTCAAAGGTCCACAATTTATACGTCAAAGATCTCAAAGGGATGAGAGCACCTTGTCCAACACCATGCAAGTTATATGAATTGACCGCAATATGTTTGGTAAAGTAATTATCATTCCATTTGCAAAGACCTTTTACTAACTAAAGATAGATAAACAATAACCAAGAAACACTCTACCTCTTGGGCAACATCAGGTTTGTCCATTTCAATGAGAACTTTAGGTCCCTGCAATCCGAAACTAGGTTTCCTAAGGGATGAGGATGATAACAGCTTCTTTCGGAAGTTTTTCAGGAAAAAAAGTGGACTTCTTCCAACTCCACTTCCTGAGGATACAACTAGATCAATGTAGTACGCAACAGAAAGAACCACCAACCACTCCTCAGACATGATTATTAAAGCATTTCTCATCCCATTATTGCTATCACTTAAGTCTCCCCATCGCATCCCATGAGTCCCCATAGTGCTCCCCGAGAAAGCATATTGTGAAAACTCATATAAACCCCGATATAGAGAAAAGCCAGGGTATAACTCCATAACAATAACCCAGCCTCCTACAATATTGAAAGATAAATTTATGACATTTAAAATTACTAAAACAGTATCAAGTGAAACTAAAACGAAAAGGACAAACAATCAACGGAAAAAAATCTGAAATACCAACAGATCCTAGAAAAGGTATTCCCCCCAGTTATGCTTAAACCAGAAACTAAACATGACCAGATGATCATGCTCATCCCATCTGTCAAACTCATTTGGATATTTGTAGCAACAGTTCCATGCAAGGCACATCTCTTAGGTTGTGTCCGCCACATGTAATTTGGAGCATCGCATTTTCTTAAAAGATGGAAATGCAACGGCTCTTTTTGTTGCCTTGGAAAATTCATCTGTCTGAATCCACATTGGCGTTGGAGTGCTTTGGCACAAACACAACCAGAAAGTTCATTCAAATCTTCATTAAGAAATTTGTTATGCACAACTTCTTGTTCTGCAGGATAGCAGTAGTGATTTGAATTTATTTTTACAGCAATACTATTTGAGAAGCTAGTGAAATTTCAGAAACATCTTCAATGAGACAAGTTGCATTTTTTCAAAAGTTAACATGTCCAGCTAAAATATGAACCTTAAGAAAATGATATTTATTCAGATTGAAGGAAAAGTAGGGGCCAAGTATACCTCTAAATGTAGTTAAGATTTCTTCTACTTACTTGGGAATGATGTATCTTGAATGAAGTACTGGAAAAGGAACGCTCCAAAGAGGCCGGTTGCAAAAACCACGACATACCCAATTACTGTGATCATGAAATTCAATTCATCATCATCTTTAGTTGATCAACGAATCTTAAAAAGTAAATAATTCGACCACTCTAACGTTACAAACAACAGCTGAGACCAAACCTGCAGCAGTCTTCACGTCTAAGAAGACGGAAGCAATTAGAAAGGCCATTGAAATTTGCAAGTTTATGCACAAGAAATAAAACACAAACTGGATGCTGTAGTCATTGAGTGTGAAGAATTTTAAACCTGCACAGAAATCTATTGCCTTAGAGGGGCTTGATTCAAAGTCGGAAGGAAGAAAGCAGTTCATTTGCTGTCTTATTACCTATAACAGAGCCAAATATCACAAAACATAACATGTAGGCCAAAGACAGAGCAAGAAAATAAGCGTAAGTAATCATCCAATAGGGACCATCACCAAGCCCATGCATTTTCATCATGATTCTTATCTTTTGTTGCTTATCGTAAACCAAAGATGTCAATATGACCTGCATAGAAAGGGAAATTTCTTAAAAGCAGTAATCACATTTGAGTTTCAGCAATTTAACTGAAAAATAAGCTTCTTCCTGATATGTGGACCAGCAAATAAATGATCTTACTGAAGTACATGAAAGTTTTTTGTCAGAAGGGTCACCATAGTCATATATATTGCACAATAACTGATCCAGATTAAAAGAATATTATGTGATCAGGATTGTAGTACTCTAAACCCGTAATTTGAAAAAAAATTAGGTCTGAAGAAATCTAGCACTTTGTATCTTTAACCCAGACAAGTCATGAAGAAAACATGAGCAATAAAATTGAGTTTTGTGGAGGAATAGCTCCATAGATACAAAGTAAAAGATCATGTGCAAGATAGAGATCAAGGATTTTGCCACCATAACCAAACATATTTTCACTATGCAGAACAGTCTTTCACAGCAATGCACATATACAGCAACAACAACAACAGAACCCACGTAGTCCCCAATCATTGGGTTTATGAGAGGGGGAAGATTGGAGACAGACTTAACATTTGGCAATATGCACAAAGTGGCTACTCTCAAAAAACCACTGAAACAGTGGCCCCCTATACCTGTTTTGCTGCTGAACCATGCCCCCAAATCAAAGCCAAATGGCATCAGAGATGGTAGGCCAAGAGACCCAAATGGCAATGCAGATATATTTAGTTCTATATATACATATAGCAAGTAAAAAAATTTCAACATGATAGGCACAAAAAGAAGTCAAGTATATACGGATCTGGCATTTCTATAATATCTATCCATTAGGCTCTCTTCTAGTCCACGAAATGTCATTTATTTAAAAACTAGAAGATCCAACTCGTTGCTCAATCCTAAAATTCATAGATAGGAAACCAACAGATTCAATTTGATGGAGTGAAATCAGCGGTATGGTACGAGTTTCTATCATGTCACATCGTTTCCCAACCGTGTTCATGCTTCACCCGAAACGAAGAATAATTTTGAGTAAATGTGGCTTGAGGATATTGAAAGAATATACATGCATAAGATATTGTACTACAAACCAACACCAACATTGTGAAATCAAAAAACAGATTACTCACGGGAAATAATTGGAGAATGACCCACGTAAAGAAAACTGGTCCAAGTATGGAAGAGAAATCCAAGGTGAGTTTGGTTGCAGGCTTGGGCATTTCTTTGACAAACTCAAATAGCATTTTTGTATCAGGCCCGAAAAAGTATTGGAGATAGGCATTTGATACCTGTAAATGAATGAAGCGGATAAATCAATCAGTCTGATTGTTTGTCATTCAATGCAGCACTACTTAACATTTACTTGATGTTGTTAAGACAATATCTGGAAAAACATCTGTGAACAGTTAAGGAGATCAACTGAACTTTAGTCTGAGAGAAACAAATAACAAAATGCAGAAGTACAAGTAATTCCCTCTTTGCATTCATGTATCACAAATCGATTAGGAACCATACAATAAAGACCACAGTTTGTTGGGGTAATGTCGCAAAGGTGTGAAGCCATTGTTATTCCTCACGAAATCCAACCCAAAAATAATGGTTGCATCTCAATCATAAGAGTATCACTATTATTCATATCATTATTCATTACATATGTATTGTACTAGCCTTCCATTATATGCTTCCTGAACTTTGTTTCCTTCCAAATTTCAGATATGTAATGGTCATATCAAGCACAGAAGTTTAGACTGGTCAAGTTGAGATAAAAATGATATATATACTAACGCAAGGATTACAAAGTAGTCGAAAGTAGCACAGTTATGAAGTTCAGAATACATACCAAATTCACTGAGCGAGGAACCCGCATCAATGCAAGAGGGGCATTGCCAGTGTTATTGTTATATGTGGAATTGTACCATATACTCAAGTTGAAGTTATTAAAATCGGAGTTCAAGAAATCATATGCTGCAAAAATAAATAAAACCGCATGTAAGTTCACTTGTATAAAACCCTAAAACCATTCGGTAAGAAATATCTAGTAGACGAACCTGCTACAATCTCATTTGTCTTCCCTTCGGAATTCCCTTTCCGGTAGCCCTTATATAACTCATCATTAACTTCAGAAGAACTATTGAGCCACAGATTTTGACCTTGAATACATATAGCCTCTAGATTGAAGACCAAAAAAAAAGCAAATAAAATGTTATGAAGACTATACTCAACAATACAATGAAAGAGAAAAGGGATCATCAATTGGACAAAACTTTGATGAACAAGATGTACTCTCCTATGTGACATAGACTCCATAGATCGGATGCGTTCCACAGGTAGGTTATAGAAATCAATAAAAAGTGGTGTTTTTGCTTTCATTTTTATTTTTTTTTAATTTGTGCCTCCCAGAGGTATGTCAGTCATCTAGAAGATTTTGGTATAGTTGGGTATTCAAAAGGGAAGGATGGAACCATGAATAGAGACCTCAATGTAGGGCCCATAGAATGGAAAGCTTTCCCTACTATGTGAAGGTTAGCTTAGTTCTTGTTCTATACAATCTGAATATGCAGTTCAGTGTGACTCTTAACTTCTACATGGGTTCAGTATAAATGTGATGCAAAGCTGAGAGAGCTACAAAAATTATAATAAGACCAATTAAATTACAGCTCTTATTGCTTGAACAATACCCTGTGTTAACTGGATGGAAACAGGAATCACAGAATTCGCAGAGCACTGAGGTTGGAGATGATAGAGTGGTTGATTTGAAAAGAAAGCTGGTTCAAGAAAATTGGTATATGCAGTCTCTGTGTCTGATCCCTGAGAAGTTTCAAAACTACATTAGCAGCAAAAAGATAACCAAGACATGAAAATCAAGGAGGATAATATCAGATATCATCATAACTAAATGTTATGGATTCAGAAGAACAGGAACACCAAAAGAAGGAAGGCAACTTACTAAGGCATAATAGGCTAAGCTATCCAAAATGTCAGAGGAATTCAAAGTGGAAGAGCTAGTGAACCAATTCCCAGCCAACCCTATTAACATTTAAACAACAAATAAACCATTTAGTAATGCAAAAATTAGATAAAACAAAAAAGGAGAGAGAGAGAGAGAGAGAGAGAGAGAGAGAGAGTACTTTCTCCGAGAGTTTGGTTATTCCCAGTAAGAAGAATACTTGCAGGGCAGGATCCACTATTCCTGCATGACTGATCCGGTAAGTCCATGAATGAAAGAAAATCAGTTCTTACGGCACGATACTCAGGAGCTGGTATTTGCAAAAGGGGAGGCCACTCTGGGGGACTAGGAACGGGACAGCTGCTCGCTTGATCCAAGGTTGAGTACTGAATCCCGCAAACCTTCTCAGTGCTATCACATTTACCATTACCATTACTATCAAGACAAGTGCAGCCACACTTGAATTTGTCACTATCCAGTATATGGTTAATCAATATTTGCACGAAAATAAGTATCAAGCAAAGTACAATTGGGAATAAGATGAGCCTAATATTTGTCTGTATATTCCGTTTCTGCAAAAGCGAAAGAAATACAAAACAAAAAAAAAAATAGTAAGCACAAGAATATCACTGCAGAATCTAAAAGAAATACTTCTGAAGCCCAGAAATTCCATTTGCAATAAAGTAAATTCTACATCCAATAGCTGTAAAAGCAATAACTACATTGAACATAGGTAATTTTCCATCAGGCCCAAATTTGATGCAAGATCAACGAGGAAAACATCCATGGCTTCAATAAACAAGGCAATTAATTAGGCAACATACACAATACTGCCTTCTCAAACACATGTAATAGTAAACCCTCTTTTATAGATTTGAACTTCGAAAAATTGTTATTCCTAAACCTCATATCCTCAAAGAGTTCCTCGTTAAGTTGTGTATGTATGTGAAACAGTAGGTTCATCGAGTTGTAAAGGTAACTAAACCTTTTTTATCCGCAACACACATTGCAACGACATTGTTTTTGCCACCCCTTACCCTTCTTGCTCAGTGTTTGCAACAGCTGGGAAGGAAGTCATAGAAGCGAAGCCTATCGCCACGCCGATGCCTTTGATTTTCTCAATAATAAAGCCTTTGACCTTAATTTGTACTCGTTCTCTTGTTCAGTTCCATCTGATTCTGGGCTTCGTGATCGAGCCGACCTCAGTTTAGTGATCGATATGAGGAGTCGTTGGACCACTCATTAACCAACGATTATTAAACCACGAATGAAGAGGCTTCTTAAACCTATCCTGTTTTTTCGAGTAGTTTTGGCTCTCAATCTAGTAAGATAGTCAAAGTCTTGGTTGCAAATTGACTGCCTACATATGCCACCCTTGCAAGGCTTGGTCTCAACTTCTCGGTAAGAAACTCAAGCAAGATTCATTAGATTGAAATTCAAGTCCAGAATACAACAAATAAAAGGCGAATCATAGCCACCCACCATATAGCTTTCTCCTAAACAAATATAAAGCACTGCTACGGTACACACCATGTGCACCATATATAGCTTTTCTCCCAAATTGGAAAGGATAGGAGTTCGAGGACATGGATCAAATTGAGGTGAGTTTTGCATCAAATTCAAAGTTCAAGTTTAAATGCTGAGTACAAGCATCGAAACATACAATAACGGGCATCTGACTAAAGTATCCAGTCACCAACAAATCGACTACACACACACACACACACACACACACACACACATATATATATATATATATATAAACACAGAGAGAGAGAGAGAGACCTGGAAGGTCAAGTTTTTCCTGAGCAAAGCGTCGGCTCGTGTCCAGAAGCTCGCACGACCACGTGATTTATCCGCCATTGATACTCTCAGTCTCTCTCAGTCTCTCTTGAAATGTGACCGTTGAAACCAAAATTCGCGCCAAGCAAACGTCTGGTGGCTCTCTCTCTCTCTCTCTCTCTCTCTCTCTCTCTCTCTTGAAATGTGACCGTTGAAACCAAAATTCGCGCCAAGCAAACGTCTGGTGGCTCTCTCTCTCTCTCTCTCTCTCTCTCTCTCTCTCTCTCTCATGCAGGACTAGAAATAGGCGAATTCTATTTGCATTGACACAATTTACACCATAGAATTAGGAAATTGGAAATTGATTGTCATTTATTTATTTTTAAATGTCACACTCTTCTCTAATAAAACAAATCATCTAATAAATATACAAGGGGTCACTCCCCTGCAACTATGGGCAAATTTTATTTGCATTCCACAATTTACTTCATACACCCCATTAAAATCTCTAACAATTCAGGTACAAAAATGTCCTAGTGTGTAATGACTATACTGTTCCTACAATTTCTACCTACACTCATCTACTAAATTCTTGACGGCGCCGCGACCATTGTGGGTCCCGGTGTAGTTATTAAAATAATCTGAACCGTTCATATTTTAAGTCTCGCCGACTATTTCATTAATACAGAAAATCTGCTTAATCGGACACATTTTTTTTTTTTGTCAATGTATCAGACATTGACAAAAAAAAAGGAAGAGTTTGGTTTAAATTTAGTTTAAAAAGGATAGGTTTTTTTTTTTTTTGAAATGTCAAAAAAGATGGTAATGATGTTAAAGTTAAACTGCCAATTACCGTCTACTCTATAAAACAAAATTCAATTATTGATATACATGTGGATGTCCGCTCAAACTAATTTTTTTTTCATGAATGATCTACTCGCCAAGTCCTACAATATATATATATATATATAGTCTATATATATATATATATAGTCCAAGTCTTACGGTATAAACGGTTCAAATTACTAGAATAATACACAATGGGTTTCCGCTGCCGCCAAACAAAAAAAAACCTTCTAAACATCTTTAAAAAAAAAAAAAAACCACTCCTGCTACAATACAACCTTTCATCATCTTCCTCATTCCTCCTCCTACACTGACACTCTTCATCTCCTACACTACAAACCACTCTTATCCTTCAATCCTCCAGCCCTCCTTAATTAATTCCTTCTCTACATGGAAAACCAATCAATGGAAAGTTCGTCTCCTAAAAACTTCTATCCATTTCTAGGTTTTTTTTATAGCAATTGACGAAGATGCACCAATGAAAAGCACATTTGATTTCAAACGCCACGGTAGTGGAGAAGGGATTTGGTGCTGCGGACATACATGGTGGTTGGACACATTATTTTTGCTCGAATAATTTTGCTTATTCTTTCTCAAACCAAGTTTATCTCAACACTCACTATCAACGACGATGTCCATTTCGAAACCTTTGAGTGGGATCGAGAGTCGGTTTCATTCGTCGTATCATGATAAAATTTTCATTCAGCTAGTCTTGTAATTCAAACAAATTGAAAATTGTTCAGTCAATAAGATTTGAATTAAATAGAAATAGCTCCAATGTTGAGTGTGTGTGTATATATATGTATATATATTTTCATTCATTCGCGCGATGCGAAGATCTACATATTTGTGTCAGCACAATTTTTTTTAAAAATGTAATGGTTTTTGACAATGACACGTAAAACGTAGGTTCTGGGAATATTCCAACATTCTAATCAATAATAGGAGCATGTGTTATGCGAAACGTTTGTCTCTTAATTCATTGGTTTTCATCGCAATGAGATTTGGAGATGAAAATAATTATCTCGCGTTTTCATCGCCCAATATTTCACCCCAGAAGTTTAATACAAGAAAATTAATCAAGATCTCCTGTCCCGTCGGGTTTTTTAGCAACAACGGAAAAAACGTCGGTAGAGAAAGTAATAATGATTTAAATACGTTACTAGAAGCAGGACTGCAACGATGGCTTTTATTAAACTTAATAAATGTTTCTAGTAATGGCCCAAAACAAACCGTTAGTAAAGATCCTGTGTAAGACCACATAAAACACAGTTAGTAGAGAAGAATTGTGTTTTTTTATTTTTGTAATCTGTCAAGTTTAGTAATAGTAATCTTATGTTTGTGTTTTGATCAAAAAAACCCTTTTTTTGCTAGCAATTTCCGTTGCCGAAAGGGTGCAGCTTTAATTTTTTTCGGCAAAACGTGTAACATTAGACAATAATTTTTATTTATTTTTGGTTGCGTAAAGCATAAATTTGGACGAAATCTATTTTCCTCGCCAGGTTTCATCACTATATAGCTCTATAGTAATTAAGTCAAATACAATAGAAGTTGATCACGGGTGAAGTAGAAGATCTTACAAACACAAGTTGACAAACATCAAATAATAAATTGTCACTATAATTGATAGTTTAGTCAATTTATTTATTTTCTAAGTATTCATTTTCTAAACGTCAATATATAATACGTAGCAATTCAAAATACAAATCATTTGATACGACTGTGTTTGATCTTTATGCCCTTTTAAAATGTACCCGTGCACAATCGCCATGCACAAAATAGCGTACGTATTTGTATCGATCAATTAAATCCAAATAGTTTACTTTTCTTGAAATTTATAGAACCGAATATTCTAATTTTGTTCCAATATTATCCATTCCCGAAGACATAATATCAAACATTCTCTCCATTTTCTTATCTCAAAAAAATGTAAATTATATTGACGAGTGGCCTCGACGAGAGTATTCCTCGTGTAGGCGATGAGGCATGTTGGATAGAACCCTAGAACCTTTAATAAATTATTACTATTTTTGATAAGCACCTCTAATAAATTATTACTGAGATATATACATTTATTATTTATGCTTTTTTTTTTTTTTTTTTATCATACTAGGTGGTCAATAATCTTATCTCTTTTCATAGGTCACGCAGGATCCATATACTGATTGTGGACGTACATAGAAGAATATTATGTGGATCAATTCCTCGAGGGAAGTGATTTTGCCACCTCAAAATTGTTAACCTTACTTTCAAGGGGAGTGTCAAAATCAACATGGGTTTATTTTCACACTCCCTGAATTATTAACTTTTGGGAAGTGCAAAAATCAATATGAGTTGATTTTGGCTTGGGAATGTGGTTAACAATTTGAGATGTGCCAAAATCACTCCCATTCTTGAAAACCAGTTTTAGAGATTTTTTTTTCTTTTTGAAATGGAGATTACCCCGTATATATTAAACAATAACAAAATTACAACCACAGCACGGAAAAAAAATTGAGAAAGCAAAATACAAGAAAAGCCATGCAGCTCCGATCCTGAACCCATCACTCTCGCTCGTGGAGGTAGGCGGAGGATCGCTACTGGATCTAGCTCCGCCGCGATATAGTATCGCCACTAGATCGGCACCTTGACGACTTCACCGTCGCCGTTGGAGAGCTCAAAATTTGCCGCCGTAGGCAACCGAATTCTAGAGCCAGTACCCAGATAGCGTTGGATTTTATCCACCAAGCTAGCTTGTTAGAAATTAAAATTTTCCCATACTTAAGGCTTTTGGCTGACATATTTTAATTTTCCCACCGAGGTTTTAGCCCAGTAATTATATGAAATTGGGAGACAAATTAATTATACATGTCACTTTTGTTAGGGAAAAAATTCTAATTTTATTTTATTTTATTTTATGAACATAACTTGTCTGCAAGATATACCCATGTCTAAATAGCATATAAAGTCCTGACCTTTACGTCCACTAAATAAGTAGCGGTACGATGATAATATTAATACAAATCGATTTAAACTAATTAATATTAAGCCAATAATCCACAAAAAGGAATAATAAGGAATCTTCTCGCGATAATAGTAGCATTATATAGAATTGGCCATAAGTATTTCGATCGATCCTTCATGTGGGAGTATAACATTCCACGTACGTTTGGGATATTTGACTAAAAAATATCTACTTCTTCCCTCGGAGATGCTCTAATGACTACGAAACAAAAACATAACAAAAAAACAGGAATATGCTCTAAGTGTGTCCAGTTTCGTCATCACCTGCGCGCTGAGAGATTTGCACTTTGGATATTAAAAAAAATGTTCATTGATTTGGTGACATAGAGGAGCATAATTTAGTTGTCCTTGATACTGATATATTTTTAATTTGTTGAGACTTTGACAAGAGAATTTAAAATAGAATATATTGTTTGAAAATTTTCCCATTAGTGAATTAATTGAAATCGGGCATACGGATCGGCCACCGATCAAGGCAAACGAAAGGTTCCTCTTTTTGGTTCATTAATGTATCTGGACGAGTCTCTCTGAATTGCAGCCGTTTTACTGGCTAGGTACAACTTGAGGAAACATGCACGGGAGTAAAAAAATAAAAAATGCTAAGAAATTCCCTTCTTTGCATGTGTCGCGTTCAGAAAATGAAGAGCAATTTTGTTCGCCAACCCAGAAGAGAAGTGAAACATTATTTACATTGCCATGGTTTTTTCATTTTATTGATCATGCGAAATCCATTTATTGATCATCGTGGCCAGCAATACTCATTCATGAACTACTCAAAATGCACTGCCATACACCATTCTTCTACGAACGAATCTTTATTTCATCCTGCTATGGTGATCAAAATGTTCCGGTATCGAAAGAGAATCGAATTTAAGAATTCCTTTTATATATATATATATATATATATATATATATATATATATATATATATATCGGGGCGGTTTCGGGGACCCTTAAAAAAAACCTCTAAAAAATCCCCCCAAGTTTCGGATCGAATTTTGATGATTCGAGCCGCTTAATGTAATCAGAACGTAATTTTAAGGGTACTTGCGAGAAATCAGCAAAAAAAATAACCTGGAAGGTTTCCATCTGAACAGTTTTTTATTGAACTTTAATGAATGGTTCAATAAAAAACTACTCAAATCAAACCCTTCCCGGTAATTTTTTTTGTCAATTTCCCACGAGCACATTTAAAATTACGTTCTGAACACATTGAGCGGCTCAGATCATTAAAATTTGATCGGGAACTATAAGATTAAAATTTGAAGGGTTTTTTAAGATATTTTTTTAAGGGTCCCCAGAACCGCCGCGTATATTATATATAGGTGAATATATATAACCGCCACCTAATATCTAAAGGGTCCGCCATTAATCCCGACATTGAGCGAGCTAACCCCGCTAAGTAAACTCTGATGACATCTATATTTGTGCATATTTTTTTTGTCTAGAGTTGTAGTTCTGAAACATCTTTCTGCGTTCATCTTTAGCCATTCAAACAACGTTAATCAATCGAACGATTAGTGGAACAATATTTCCTAAAAGATTTTATGTCTTAGACTGTTTCCAAGGGAAGTAGCAAAATTAAAACTAAACACATTCTAAAGATTTATATATATCAAAATCAGGCACTGCATGGGAGCGAGCAAATTTGCTACACCATTTTAGTGTATCTATTTATCTCAGTACTCTTCAAGTCTTAAAGAGTGAGAAACCCCATCTCATCAAATTTGGATGAGCGCATAAAAAAAATCTTGTTTACAGAGCCGCTGTAAATAAGTGTTTACGGAGCTCAATCTCGACTGTCGAAAAATATTTTGAACGATCTGGATTGAAAATAATTTCTTAACGGTAATAGATAATTTATAATCTATTGCCGTTAGATTATTTTCAATCCAGGTCGTCCAATGCCGAAATTGATGGCTGAGATCACTCAACTCCGTAAAGATCCGTTTTTGCAGCGGTTTCGTGAATACGTATATCTCGAATGCGCACATATACATAAATGTACATACGTACGACGTGTACGTACAGATTTTTGACCCGTCGGATCATTTTTGTGGGATCGAAGACGAATCCAAAATCCGTATGTACGTGTTGTATGTATATTTATGTATGTACCTATATATGGAGGAGAGATACTTGTGAACAAGTTTTTTTAACAGCAACTAATCGCGACCGTTCAAAAGTATTCTGAACGGTTCGGATGTTAATAAAACTTTTCCACAAAATCTCTTCTCAAAAAAGTTTTGTTAACATCTGAATTATCTAGAACACTTTCGAACGGTCACGATTGACTCTTTAAACAACAATTCATGGCTCCGCTCGAATGCGTGGTACTGAGAACATAACAGCGTGCGAATAGAATTTCCCGAATCCCCATGCACTAAACCGCGCGTTTTTCATTCCCCAGCGTATATAACGTCGTTTCAATATAAAACCAACTGCAACAACTCTCTCTGAAAATATATATATATAGAGAGAGAGAGAGAGAGAGAGAGAGAGAGAGAGAGTTGATGGAGTTGTTGAGGGGATTTCCACTACTGGCACAGCAATTCAGAGCTCTGTTCAGGAAAAACCTCATCCTCGCATGGCGGAACAAGCGGTCCACATTCCTCCAGCTGTTCTCCTCTCTCTTCTTCATCTTCGGCCTCTTCTGCATCCAGAAGTCCCTCAAGGTCCAGTTCGCCTCCACCACCACCTACGACGACGTCCGCAACCCGAAGCCCCTTGTGTCGCCACCGATCCCGCCGTGCGAGGACAAGTTCTACGTGAAGCTCCCCTGCTTCGACTTCCTATGGAGCGGCAATGACAGCTCCAGAATCGCGTCGATCGTTAGTTCGATTATGGCTAATAATCCAGGCCGGCCTATTCCTTCAGAAAAGGTAACGTTTTGAGGTCATAAAGTTTTGTTTCTGTTTTTCTAAGCTTTTGAAATGTATCGTTTTTACTCATACTTATGCAAGCGGTAGGAGAAATCAATATCTGAATAACATAAGGGAAATGGTTTTGCCATTCCCTTTTTTTTTTGTTAACGCTGCTCACCGACAAGTGTATTTTTGCATCAAATGACGTTATCAAAGAAGGAAGTGACAAAATCAGCAGCCTAATATAAATAAGAGATAAGTCCACAGTCATACTATCACCAGCTGAATGCCCATAACAAATAACCCCTTCACTTGTTTTTGGCAAAGATTGACCCTGACCCTGACCCTGACCTCCCCCTATGAAAGTGTAAAGGGTGGCCAACTGAGCTAGCCACCAGTTCGCGGAGTGAAAGTTTTATTTGCGAAGCGCACTATAACGGTGAAACATAAATTTTAGCATATATTATAGCTGAAGCTTGATTCATGGTTTAATTGTAAGTTTGCGAGAGAATAGATAGTCTAAAAAAAATTGAGTGACTATTTGAGACTCCTTTAATTTGAGTAATTAACTCGTATGATCAGTTTGAATCAATGACTAGGTGAAATTAGGAGATTTTTACTCCAATTTTGGTTCATGTTTGACCCTCTCATGTAACATTCATGTGATGCAAAATGAGACTCACGACAATCTCCCTTCAGGATTTGAGCCGTCCATTCAATTTGTTAGTCTCAACGTGTTTCTCATCCATGTGAGAAATAAGATTGATCGGATATTAGTATCCACTGACAAAGCATAATTGTTACATGAGAAATGAATAGTCAATTTGTCTGGCTGTCCATTTCTCCAACGATAAATACGATTCAATCAAGCCCTTCCCGTTGTCAATCAACTTGAACTTTTACTGGGATGATATGCACATCTGAATCGTCAAGCGGGGTCGTGGAGGATTCCGTCTTGCCTCTCATGAGGGTCATGTAAGAGAATATTATTAGAGGATATTCCATAAGAGGATCTTGATGCTCTAATAGTAGAGTTTGCGAAGCTTACTTTATAAATTTTTAATTTGGATGGGCTAAAAGACTTGCCTTTTTTGGATATTCTGTTTTTTTTTTTTCCCTTACTTTTTTAAGCTTTTGAGGAAGTAAAAAGTAATAGTAGTAGCCCGAAATGAGGATCAATATAAATACAATATCTTTATCATTTCATTGTTTTTTTTTTTGGCCTTCTTTTGGTCCTTATTCAATTTGTTTTAAGTTTCAGGCTTAAAAATTTTAAAGGAAAAAAATAAGCTTTTTAGGCATCCTGAACTCTGGGTGAAAAAAAATATTCTTTAATTTTAAGTTTCTTAATTTTAGCCTTAAATGAGTCAGAATTTTTAGTTGATTTTGAAATTTACAAGATTATGTGAAAGAGTGTATGCATTTAATCATTAACTGTGGTTCTGTGGCTTCAATTTATAGTATTTTATTCTTTTTTTTAAGATTTGAACGTAGAACTCTGCTTGGTATGTTACCTTTAAAAACTCAATAGGACATTAACCTTTAGATTCATCCAACACTTCCATGGAATGTTTTTCTGAAAGTTTTCTTTAACCAATTTTTCCTGTAAATGGCTGAAATTTTGAAACAGTAACATTTATCTGGTATCCGAATGATTGTTGCAGTTCTGTAACCTCTGAAAGATTATACTCAAATTGTAATTTACGCTAAGGCTCAAGAAATCGTGTAATCGGTTGCTTAATATGTTAACCATTAAGAACAGCTTGTCAGACGTTTTTTTTTTTTTTTGGTTTCACTCAATTTGGGGTAGATTTAGTTCCATTTCATTACCTTCTCCATTGCTAACTTGATATAATGGGTAGGTAAAGGCAAATTCTGGCGATGAACAGCATCCAAAGATCCTATGTTAGCAATGGTACTTCAACTGTGAAAGTGTTTGATCACACAATGAGAAATTGAGAGACAAAGAGGCCTTACAAGTTTCAATTTTTTCAGTTTTCATACAGAAAATTTGCATGGTTCGGCCTAAACCGGCCTATGTTCATGGACAGGAGAAATAATTCTCTATAAAATAGTGACGACAAAGGTGAGAAAAAAATATGTCCCCAGAGCCCCTGAAGTTGTACCAACTTCTTCGCCCTTTGATATTTTTCCGAACATAATTTGACCACACAGATATTCAAACATCCGTTGTTGTCTGCCATTTTGAGAGCTGTCTCCGCTCTGCCATGAACCTTGTCCAAAGTGTCCGAAGTCTCCTACTTATAGGAGAGCTTCCTCTATCAGCTCAATAAGACCCCGAGCTTGTGCCTACCCCACAAACCCCTCTCACAGCCGACATGATCTAAATGGAAGCAAAGTCCACCGAACTTATTGATTAGGTTCTCATTGGACGCACCCTAACAGCTCCAAAGTCCACAATATCAGAGGATCACTCTTCTATACCTTGTTTGTGCAGGTTATGGCATTTAGAACTAAAAGTGAAGTGGATGACTGGCTTCTCAGAAATCCTATGACCTGCCCTGGAGCTCTCCATTTTACCGAGAGAAATGATACGGTGATAACTTATGGTATACAGACTAATTCTACAAGTGTTGAAAAAAGAGGGCAATATGAAGATCCCACATTCAAATTCCAAATTCCTTTACAACTTGCAGCAGAGCGTGAAATTGCAAGGTCTTTGATTAAAGGTATTAGATATATGTAATATGACCATTTTTTTATCCTTGCAAATTTCAATGCGCATTTGAAGTGCTGTGACCTCAATATTTCCTGTTGATTAAACGCATTACTTACTCCAACTCCTTACACCTCAGATCCAAACTTTAGCTGGGTTGTCAGTCTGAAGGAATTTGCACACCCTGCTGTGGAAAGTATACTTGTTGTCGGTTTGGCAGGACCAACCTTTTTCCTTGCGACTGCCATGTTTGGCTTTGTCTTTCAAATTAGTTCGTTGATCACGGAGAAAGAACTCAAACTTCGCCAGGTATTGTTTTGTCTTTCAAGTGTAAGTTTCGTGTCCTCGCAAAACAGTTTTCAGTCGTCTCATGTCACGTTTCCTCAACAGGCAATGTCTATGATGGGCCTTTATGAGACTGCCTATTGGATCTCATGGCTCACATGGGAAGGAATTCTCGCTCTTCTTTCGTCAACTCTCACAGTTCTCTTCGGGATGATGTTTCAATTTGATTTTTTCCTGCACAACAGCTTTGGGGTTGTGTTTTTTCTTTTCTTTCTATTCCAACTTAATATGGTAAGCTTCTGTCTACCAATACAAAACTTCAATGCATTTATTTTTTCCTAGTCAATGTCCTCTTGTCCTCATAAAGGGAACCTCATTCTTAAGAATTGTGGTGGCTGATCTGTCCTTATGGCTAGATCAGCTATGCCTTCATGCTTTCAGGCTTTATTAGCAAGTCATCATCATCGACAGTTGTGGGCTTCTCCATATTTATTATTGGTTTTCTTACTCAGGCAAGTGACCCACTTTTGGATTTCGAAGCAAATGTTACTTACCCAGTCAGCATAATGGATCTTTCTTTTTCTTTGCAGGTTGTTACACAAGTTGGATTTCCCTACAGCTCTAGCTTCTCTGGTACCTTCCGGTTTGTCTGGTCTCTGTTCCCACCAAACCTTCTCACCGAAGGTCTTATATTACTTTCTGCTGCAACTGCCACTCCCAACGATCCTGGAGTCAGTTGGAGCAAAAGAGGAAAATGTGCACCAAACGATACCCAGTGTGTTATGACGCTGGTAAGTCCAACAATTTCAACATAAGTCCCATTCCTGTTTGCATTAATTGAGTGGGCATGAGCATGCCTATATTTCTCATTCTTGTTCATCACTTTCATCGCCAGCGAAGCTCAATAGTGGTCTTTGCTGTTAACACTTATAATATTTTTTCATGTGTTTGGCAGAATGATATTTATATATGGCTCATATCGGCATTCCTTGTGTGGTTTGTTTTGGCAATCTACTTCGACAATATTATCCCAAACTCTGCTGGTGTAAGAAAATCAGTTTTCTACTTCTTAAACCCTGGATACTGGACAGGGAAAGGTGGAAACAAGGTGGCAGGTAACTGAGTTTGTTCAAAAATCCTATTTTCCTTAATTTTCTTGGTTGACTGTTACTCGTGTAACTAATGCTTCTTCTTGTTCTTCTTTAAGAGGGTGGCATTTGTAGTTGCACGAGTTCAGTTCCCCCACCGGAAGATGTTACTCCAGATGACGAGGACGTTTATGAAGAGGAAAACACAGTGAAACAAGCAGCAAGTGAAGATGTAGTTGATACGAATATTGCTGTTCAAATACGTGGTCTTGTGAAGATGTATCCCGGTACAACAAAGATTGGTTGTTGTAAATGTACAAAGACCTCGCATTATCATGCTCTGAAGGTAACAGTGTCCTTTCACCTTGTGTGCTTAGTCTATTTTAGGGTTCTCCCCAGGTAAAAGTATCTTTCTAAAACATGTGCTGAAAAATATTTAGGCTACGTTTATGGGGAAGAGGATTTATAGCTCAAATAAGAACTCCGTTGTGCTAGAGCTGTGAGCTTCTACTAATAGGTTCTGAAACGAAGCCCCTCTCCTTCCAATGAAATTTGAAAGAAGTGGGCATACTATTACTTCTGCGCCAATATAATGTGGACCTTGCTTTCAGGGCTTATGGGTGAACTTCGCAAAAGATCAACTATTTTGTCTCCTTGGGCCCAATGGAGCTGGGAAAACTACTGCAATTAACTGTTTGACTGGAATTACACCAGTGACGGCTGGAGATGGTAATGACTTCTGCTTCAGGTTTCCATGTTCATCAGTTGGATTATTTGGATAAAGGCCAACGAAAGTTTACCAAGCATAACATGTCTTTTCACAGCATTAATATATGGAGAATCTGTTCGGAGCTCTATTGGCATGACAAATATTCGAAGAATCATAGGAGTTTGTCCCCAGGTGACTCTTGATTCATTCTTTTGAATATTTTACAATATTGGTAGATATGAGTATCCTACTGTTTCAATTAACTCAAAAGCAAAATTGACCGTGTTTTCATTGCTCACAGTTTGATATTCTATGGGATGCTTTGTCTGCTCAAGAGCACCTCCACCTCTTTGCCAACATCAAAGGCCTTCCCCCAGCTTTAATTGAATCGGTGAATGCTATGAAAATATGGAACTCATTTCCCTGATAGTTTTGTCACTGGATTATGTTTGTTCTAACATGAGTCCCTTTTTCCCAAGCCAGGTTGCACAGAAATCATTAGCAGAGGTAAGGCTCACTGAGGCAGCCAAAATTACATCTGGTAGTTACAGCGGAGGAATGAAACGCCGACTTAGTGTTGCAATAGCCCTTATTGGTGATCCAAAGTTAGTCATATTGGATGAACCGGTATGTCAGAAAATCTTCCTTCTTATTACGAGTCCACTCTTTATAATTTGCTCACCAGAAGTAGTTCGCAGACAACTGGTATGGATCCAATCACTCGAAGGCATGTTTGGGACATAATTGAGAATGCAAAGAAGGGACGTGCCATTATTTTAACTACCCATTCAATGGAAGAAGCTGACATTTTAAGTGACCGCATAGGAATCATGGCAAAGGGTAGGCTTCGTTGTATTGGAACCTCAATCAGGTTGAAGTCAAAGTTCGGAACAGGTTTTGTTGCCAATATAAGCTTCTCTGGAGCCGCGAATGGATATCCTTTAAGAGGGGATGATGAGATTGTTGTGAATCACAGGCCAGTGAAACATTTCTTTAAAGATGTATGTTCAATGACAGAGCTTTTGTTTACATTTTTGTTTGACTCATAAAAATGTGATTTTGATCTGCGTATCATTTTGACAGCAATTGAATGTGGTACCTAAAGAGGAAAACAAGTCATTCCTGACCTACGTTATTCCCCATGACAGGGAAGGGCTATTGACGGTAAATGCTAGTTGCTTCTGTTTAAGAGTTTCGGTGTCAACTTATTTGAAATTCAAGATTCTTTGTTGCATGAGTATAAATGAATCAATGGAGTTTAACCATACACAACACTTAACTACAACAGATTGAGCCAATCATATGTCGGTCCTCACTTTCCCGATTCATTAAGGCTGTATGTGGATCTGGAAATTTCGAGGGATCTGTTGAGGGAAAAGAAAAGATAAGGACCATTCTTCATTGCATAAGTAACACACAATTAACTAAAAGCTCTTTACATTGAATTTTCCCTTCACAAATCTCTCCACGGATTCAAGATCCAAAAATGACCTAAGGTTGTGGTTGGGTCTTGGATTTGTGACGGGATTCGCAGAGGCAAAAGAACATCAAGAGGAAAAGGGAAAAGAAGGTTCACAAATCGATTTCATCTTCTTTCTTATTGCTTTCTCTTTTCATTTTCACTTTGGTCTTATCTTCTCTTCTGGTGGGAGGCATTGCTTTATAGCGATTCATGATTCCATTGGCAACGCAATTCATAATTGCCACGTTTCTTCAAATTGAGATCTTCATATTCATGTTAAACATGAATCCGATTTGTCAGAAAATACATCCACTCGTAGAACTTACATGTAAATCCGCAATTCACATTTTTGCCAATTACATCCTTGTAGAACTTTTTTGCGGAGCTCCAAGACAGAGAGAGAGAATTTGGCATAGAAGACATCCAACTCGGTCTTACAACTCTCGAAGAAGTTTTCCTGAATATAGCAAAGCAAGCAGAGTTGGAAAGCGCTGCAGCAGAGGAAAGCGCTGCAGCAGAGGAGACCTTAGAAACTCTCACTTTGACTTCAAGAACTTCAGTTCAGGTGTGTAGCTTGGTCTATCTTAATTGTGTACTAAGAGCATGTCCGATGTTGGAGTTGAGTAAATCTATTTGTCCATGTTCGAGTAAGGGTAGACATGAGTTTTGCGTCGCCCCCCAACCCCCCCCCCCCCCCCCCCCCCCCCCCCCCCCCCACAAAAAAAAAAAGTACTGGCTTTGGCAGCCAATGTAGCGATAGGTGAACCTGCTCTAATGATGTGATGCTACTTTTTCTATTTCCTAGACATACCAAATGCATATTTGTAGGACCATAATGTTCTTTACAAGGTCAAAAAGCATGATATTGGTTTGGCATGAAAGTTCGTAACTTCATGCCAAATATATCAGTAGCAACCAAATAGCAAGCCATTGGAGAAACTGTAACAGAAACTACTTGTTGTCATGAATTGATTTCGGGTTTTTGCTTCTGTTTGCAACATTTATGCAGAAACCCTTGCTTCCGTTTGCAATGTCTATGCAGAAGCCCTTGCTTCCGTTTACAAGGTTAAAGCAGAAACCCTTGGGAGTTAGGTACGTAGAGATTCCAGGAACCGAGTCTGCAGAGAACGCTAAAGGTGCTATGGTGGAAGTATACTGGGAGCAAGGTGTTATGGTGGAAGTATACTGGGAGCAACAGGATTCTGGTGCCCTCAGCTTCTCCAGCTCCGGCTCGTTTTCACCTAATGAATTCTTCGATTAACCGCTGCTCCAACTACAAATATCATCGGTCAACCTGAACCGGATTTAGGAATTGATACTGTTCCTAATCAAATTGGTATCGAGAGTTAGAGTTTGCATTCAAAATCAAAGAGGTATATATAGGTTTTGAACATTTTAACCAAGTTGGATATCATTATGTTGCGGCTATCTCATACCTGTAGTGTCAAAGGTGTACAGATTTTGGCTTCTAGATAGAGTTGTATTATCATCATTATGTTGTTGCCAGTTATCTCATACCTGTATTATCATCATTATGTTTCTTTTTCTTTCTCTTTCTCTCTCTTTCTTTTATTATCATCATTCAGATGATATTTTCCAATTTTTGCAATGAAAGGCTGTATATTCATAAACAAAAAGAGAGAGATCGTAGCATGAAGGAAATTACATGTAAGAAGAAATTGTACCACTTCATTATTTCTGTATACAACATAAGTTTCAACCATCTAAACTTGGGTGGAGAAGATCCATTTCCTAAATAATTATGTTGTTGCCGGTTGGGTGTTTTTTTTATCTTTTAAGAACAGCGAAAAGAAAATTTTATTAATCTTTGAAAGAGGATAAAGACCAACGGAAGCAAGAAGGAAGGCAACATATGTCCATTCGAGACTTAAATTCTTAATTGGCAAGATGCCAACAAAGGAGACACCCCAAGTGGCTTAAATGCCCATATAAAACAATAATAAAACGCAGAGTCTAACACCTAAGAGACCTAAAAGTCCAAATAAAACAATAAGAGTAAATGGAATGCAGTCCAGTCTAAACACCTACGAGGCCTAAAAGTCCAAATACAAGGGGTAAGCCCAACATTTAAAGCCCAAAAACAACCAAACCCTAAGAGATCCCAGCAGCCACCGGCCTCCTCCCTGCCACAAACGCCTACAGCTTTGATATGGGACCGAGCATTGGGCCTGGACTTCGCCAAGACAACATCTACATCCGCTGCTTTGGGCTCAATTGGACTAAAAGGGGGCCATGTAGCTAAGGTACGAGGAGTTGGGCTGATGTAGTTGGGTCTTTTTAATTAAAGATAAACATAAATCTAAATTAATTAGTTAAGCCCGTTGGTAACTTAGGGTGAGTTCTCATAAACTTAAAAAAAATTAAGTTGGTTTTCTCGTTATTTAAATTTTTTTCGCATTGGTTAGTTTTGAATCAAATTTTTATGGATTATTATTCATCTCGTCGAGATGAATCGAAAAAGTAAATTTTTTTAACTTTTATCCGAGTATTTTGGCAAATAATCACTTTTTAGCAAAATAAGTCAACTTATTTTCATTATTCCAGATCTATCAATAAACTCTTCCTTTCTTCTCCATTTTTCTTATTTATTGTTCAATCCACAGCACCAATCTTATCCTCGTATCCTCGCTACTGCTAAGCGACCAACAAAAGACTCACCGCCGCCGCCTCGGTTACCATTGAATGACTTTCATGCCACTATATCTCAAGAAAAGAAAGCAACTCCTCCCATGACTCGAACCAACGTCAAAGCTGGAATAAGAACTGTTGCACAGTGCAAGGAAGATTTGGCAGCAAGTTTGGACTTCTGAAGCAAGGGAATTTCACGTTTTTCTACTTGAAAGTAATTGCAAATAAAGTTGTGCAGCATACTTTTATCTCTAATTTATGAAAATTCTGGAAAAAAAAATTCTAGTTTTTTCTTTATTTGGATCAAAAAAAAAAAACTAGTTTGAAACATGTCAAATCGTGTATGCCCAGAATGTGGACAGGGATTTTGGAGGAAAGATCATCCAATCTCCTTAAAGGAGATGGTTTGTTTCTGGGATCCGAAACCCAGCCATGGAAATGACAACAAAGGTCAAAATTGAAAAAAAAATTTGCATATTTATTTCATAAATGAGATTCAATTAGTCACTGATGACAATAAAAACATGCTATTATGACGACATTAAAGAAACAAGCTTAAAATATTATAATGGAATTTACAACATACAATATACAAATCAAGAGGAGTGCTCTACATACGAGTTAAGAAAAGCTATCGATATGTATGCCTATATACCACCCATTTTCTTCACCATTAAATCATCAGGGTACACGGAAAGATACTACCAGTACAATCTAACCTCAAAATTTTCCAATTAAGAGAGCACATTGGACGCTTGGGCGCCGCGAGCAACCTTGATAAAAACATCCTCTAAAGTCGTATCTGCCAGACCCCACGCGTGAACTGTGAACCTGCTCTTTGCCTTCTCAACTGCCTGGAAAACATCTGCAATTCTGACTTCTTGTTTTGGCAGCTCAAACTTTTGGGTTCCAGATAAGTGGTATATCTTGTTAGCATTCGGGGACAGGTTCTTCACCAAGTTCTGAACTTCTTCTTCATGGTTCGATGATGTCGTCATCGTAAACACATAAGAACCTCCATATCTAGCCTTGAGCTGTTATTCCACAACCCAAATTTTTATGTCACTAAAATGTTAATGAAAATGCAAAATAGAAGTCCTTATTTCTGTAGCTGAAGCATTTTTCAAAATAAAAGGCTAGAGAATTTTTCAGCTATTCAGCATCATGGATCCAATGAAGCCAGTTCATTTCATTTTACATGACCCTAATGTATCCGGAACTCAACTCCAAAACTCTGAAGGCATGTCCTTGTCATTGTCTCAAAACATGGGTCTAATGGAACCAGCAGCACATGCTACTTACTAACTCCTTTCGATTTTGGGCCTCGGGAACAACAGGAAAGGTTAGGGGGGCCACTAGTTCCATGATTAAAGCTCCGCCTATTAATCTTGACGGTATAGGTTCAAATCTGAGGATAACCACTTTGTGCATATAGTATACGCCAAAGGTTAGGTCACCACCCAATCTACCTAGACCATACCATCTTTCATTCATGAATACTAAACTGGGTGTAAGTTTTAGAATACCAGGAAATGGAGTCATGCTACTGCGCTCATGGGCAATTGACAACAGGACAACACATGTCCAAACACGAGATGTATATTTCAAGCATAAGTGGGAAGGAGAAGAAAGCAACGTTAGAGGGAATGAAAATTAACCTACTTTTCCATACTGAAATAGAAAGCCGTATGACAGCTTATCATAATAATAAATTTTGTTGTATTATTGGAGTAGCGTATAGTTTATGCAAAAATATGATTTCATGGATTTAGCTGAAGCTTTGAGCACAGACACAAAAATGCACTGTTTTCAAGGAGCTAGCATGTTTTCTTGCTTCACATAGAATTGACACACTCCCTCTGTCCCCTTTTGTTTGCTACCTTTGAGAGACTGTCATTTTGACCTCCAAAAATAGACAACTTCCTGACATAATTTTTTCAATTTTAAAAACCATTTAAAGAATCAAAAGATCTCAATGAGTAGTTTTGAATGATGCAAAAAAGTTCAAAAAAATATTCTTGAAAGCACCTTTTTTCGAAGTCAAAATGGCATGACTTTTCATATGAAGCAAACAAAATGGGACGGAGGGAGTACATAATTCATCTGGCCAACGAGGAGACAATGGGTATGCATAAGAATTATACTGAGGAAAGCAGGATCAGTATCGACAAGAGTGAGTGATCATCAAGGTGTATGTACTGTGGATATAATGGCAAAGGTGTGTGAAAATCATGCATATTGTCGAGACAAGATGCAGTGTACATTCAGACAATTACCTCTTTGGGGTTCCCTATGCACTGCAAGCTTCCATCCATAAAAATTCCTAGTCGATCACACAAATGTTCTGCCTCCTCCATTGAATGCGCTGAAAGAATTTCAACAAGCCTTTTCAATGGCATTACAAAGTAAACATGCCTACATAATGATCAAATGCAATTTTGGAAGATGCCTATGCAATGCATCTACAAAGTGCAAAACTGTTACTATGGTGATTGGATTATACTCCATATAACACTAGTAGTCTAGTAGATAGAACAGAATCTGATTTTGGTACGAAGATTTATAAGAGACATTACTGGTGAGAATGATTGCCCGATCTCGTTTTGCCTGTTTCACGACATTCCACAAATTGTTTCTTGAAGCTGGATCCAGTCCAGTACTTGGCTCATCCATATAAACAACCTTTACAAGATTTTAAATAATTAGACAATTATCAACGCACGAGAGGTTTTAGCACTGAAAAAGGTAAGAGCATGGTAGATGGCATGGAGGTTAAAGCCGTACTTTGGGATCCCCAATTAGTGAAATGGCAACGCTGAGCCTCCTTTTCATACCTCCACTATACTTTCCAGCCATTTTGTCAGCAACTCCTCCATGAAACAGATTCACACTCTTAAGAGATTCTTCCACTGCCTGCAGAAAAAGTATATGGAAGTGGGGAAAATTTTCAAACGCAAGCTAAAGATCTCTGATATTATAGTAGTATAGGTCGACCTTAATTCAAATCATACAAGTTTTTTTTGCTCGAATCAGCATCAGTAGTTCAATTACATATTTCTAGAAATTACAAACTGCAGTGCCATATGCAGAATCACAGATACATCATGCATGGTACTACCTTCCGACTACAAATTCCTTGAGTAGCAGTAGCTTTTTTACCATTTTAAGTAGCACTAGTTAGTAGTTCTGTGTTTTAAAAAAAGAAAAGAAAAAGGGAAGCACTAGTTCAGAAGAACAAATATAATCAAATCGACAACTTCAAAGAGAAATAATCTCAACTTACTTGGGATAATGCAGACCCTTTAAGGTTCTTAAGCCTTCCATAAAAAAGCAAGTGCTCCCTTCCTGTCAGGGTTTCCCAGAGTAGGCTGTAGATTTGTCCAAGAAACGGAGAAAGAAAAAGAGAGAAGAATCACTTATAGTTCCACAATTGAAGGAAACAAAGACCAATGAAACTGTTCAATTCACATTGATAGATATCTATGCTTACTCATGTTGTGGGCATACACCCATGCTGGTATAGATTTCATCCATCTGAGTTCGTATGTCCAGACCTTCAACATATGCCATTCCTGATGTTGGCTTAATGAGTCCAATCATCTGTTGATAACCATACATGACTATGTGAGCTCCTTTGCAAAAGAGGATCATAATTTATATGGTATTGCAAGAAGAAAATAAATACATAAACAGATATTGTCTTCAAGAAAGATTTCATGCGATGAAACATTGTTCGTACAGAAATTTAGAAATACATACGAAACAGGATTGAAAAATCAAGACACCGCTTCTTGAGCAGGGGCGGAGGGAGCAAGGGACAAGGGGGGGCAGCCGACCCCGCTGCCTCCCAAAATCTTTAAGAGATTGGTATAATTTTTACCCAATTTTTACTCATTTGATCCCCCTTTAAAATTCATTTTCGCCCCAACCCATATATAAGGGTTTTGTACTTGGGAAAAAGAGGAGTCAAAATAGAATTTCTACCCACAAAAATTCCCAAAACGTCGTTCTTGCACTCTGAATCATACATAGTTCAATTTTCGACCCCACTTGACGAAAATCCTGGCTCCGCCCCTGTTCTTGAGTGACTAATTTAGAAAGCATGTGGTGAAATAAAACTAGAAAAACTCAATTACCCTGAAAATAAGACAAAAAATAAAAGAAAGGAGAAGTCTTGTACGCATCACTTGAAGCCCAAAGACCAATTTATACTAACCATATTAATAAAAGAGGTTTTGCCAGCACCATTGGGACCAAGCATACCAAAGCACTCCCCTTGAGGTAAAGCAAGTGACATCCCCCTCACTGCGACTTTCTCAGGGTTTCCATCCCTTTTTGGATACACCTTTTTGAGGTTATTGCAGATGATAGAATGATTCGTGTTTGGTTCAAGTAGCAACTGCTCAACCTTCTCCCTCTGGGAAAGAAAAGACGAATCATATACACGATGAAATTATTACCAAACCTGAAGTGAACCCAAGAGAGAAAAATCAAGGAGGCAAATATAACGATATGCATGAGAGAGAGAGAGAGAGAGAGAGAGAGAGAGAGAGAGAGAGAGAGAGAGGCAAGTTGTCCAACACCATGCTAAGCAATAAATAATAAAATAACAAGACTGCTTTGACTTGGTAAAGATAGCTAAAAGGTCCACAATTCAAACATCAGAGATCTCAAAGTGATGAGAGAAACTTGTCCAACACCATCAAATTTAGAAATTGACCAGGTTGGGAATATAATTGATAAAGTAATAACGATTCCATTTTCAAAGCCCTTTTCCTAATCACAGATAAACATAGAAATCAAAACCTAGAAATGCTCACCTCTTGAGCAACATCAGGTTTGTCCATTTCAATGGAAACTTTAGATGCCTGTGTTTCAGAACTATATCTCTTAAGGGATGGGGATGATAAAGGCTTCTTTCGGAAGTTATTCAGGAAAAAAAGAGGACTTCTTCCTGATGATACGACTTGATCAATGTAGTACGCGACAAATAGAACCACCAACCACTCCAATGACATGATTATTAAAACATCTCTCATCCCATTGTTGCTATCACTTAAGTCTCCCCATCGCATCCCATCAGTCCCCATATAGTTTCCCGTGAAAGCATATTGTGAAAACTCATATAACCCTCGATATAGAGAAAAGCCAGGATATAACTCCATAACAATAATCCAGCCTCCTACAACATTGAAAGACAACTTTTACGCCGATTAAAGTTAGTGAAATGGTATAAATGCAAAAGAGAAACGGAAAGGACAAACACAAACCAACGAAAAAAACCTGGAAGACCAAAAGACACAAGAAAAATGGTGTTTATGCACAAAATCAAAAATGAGCAGATGATCATGCTCATCCTGTCTGTCAACTTCATTTGGACACTCGTACAAAAAGAGCAATATAAGACTCTCTCTCTAAGGTTGTGTTTGCCAATTATTTGGAGCATCGCATATCCTCAAAAGTTGAGATGCAAGGGCTCTTTTTGTTGCTTTGAAAAGTACAGCTTCTTGATTCACTATGGGGCGGGAGTGCTTTGGCACAAACTCAACCTGAAAGTGGCTTCAATTGTTGTTTAGGAAATTTTTACACTCACAATAATAGTCCCAAAAGACAGACGTAATGCTCTTAATTCATTTTTATACCAATACTAACCGCGAAGTCAGTGAAATTTCAGACACATCTTCAATGAAAATAGTTGCATTTCTCTCAAAGTTAACTTGTCCAGTGGCAATACTAACAATAAGAAATGATAGATCAAGCAAAAAGCACCAAGCGTTCAACATAGGGAGCGAGTATGCAGCTAAATCTCTTAAGGTTACTTCTATTTACCTGGGAATGATGTATCTTCAACGAAGAACTGGAAGAGAAAGCCTCCTAAGAGCCCAGTTCCAAAAACCAGCACATACCCAATAACTGTGATCACGATATTGAATCCATCATCATCTCTAGTTGTTCGACTAACCTTAAAAGGAAAATAATTTGACACACTGTAATGATTAACAACAACAGTTGAGACCAAACCTGTAGCAGTCTTCACGTTTGAGAAAAATGAAGCAACTAGAAAAGCCAGTGCAATTTGCAAGTTTATGTAGATGAAATAAAACACAAATTGGATGCTGTAATCATTGAGTGTGAAGAATTTTAAACCTGCACAGAAATTTATTGCTTAGAGGAGCTTGATTTCAAAGTCGCAAGGAAGAAAGAAGTTTATTTGTTGCCTTACCTATAACAGAGCCAAATATCACAAAACATAACATGTAGGCAATCGATAGAGCAAGAAAATAAGCATAAGAAATCATCAAATAAGGACCATCGCCAAGCCCATGCATTTTCATCATGATTCTTAGCTTTTGTTGCTTCTCATAAACCAAAGATGTCAATATGACCTGCATAAAAGCAGAAATTTATTACAAAAAAGTCATGATTTTATAGCTTAAGCAAGTAATTAAAAAACTAACATCTTCCGGATATAAAGACCAGAAAATTTAAAGAACATATCGATGCCAGGAAGTTTCTTCGTCAAAAGGGGTCACCATAGTCAAATAGATTGCTCAGTAATTGCTCCAGCTCAAAAGACTACTATGTAATCAGGATTGTTTTACTCTAAAGCCAAGATTCGCCAAAAATCTAGGACCGAAAAGGAAGAAATGAATGAAAAGGAAATCGAGCATTTCTTTCCTTCAATTCAGACAAGTCTTGAAGAAAGAATAATAAATTTGGGTTTTATAGAAGAATAGCTCCATATATAAAGTAAAAGATCATGGGCAAGACAAGGCTCAAGGAATTTGTCACTACAACCACACATATCCTTGCTATGTAGAACAATTTTCACTGCAATGCAAATATATATGTATATATACATATGCAGTCATTTTCAAATAAGGAGGTCCTTATTTCAGTTAAAATAAGGATCTCCCCATTTCTCCCATTTTCCGTTTCAATTTCGATAATCCGAACCGCTCAATGTGTTCAGAACATGATTTTAAGGGTACCCCCGTGAAATCGGCAAAAAAAAAAGACCGGGAAGGGCTTGGTCCGAGCAGTTTTTATTTGAACCGTTTGATAAAAAATAAACAAAAACTACTCGGATGAAGCCCTTTCCGGTCATTTTTTTTGCTGATTTCTCGCGGGTACCCTTAAAATCACGTTCTGAACACATTAAGCGGCTCGGATCATCGAAATTCGATCAGGAAAGGGAGGTCCTTATTTTATTAAGTTAAGGTGGTCCTTAGGAGAAGGGGACTCTATACATATGTGTGTGTGTATAAATATATATAGGAAAGCAAAAATATATATTTGAACACGATAAGGGCAAAAAAGTCAACTATATACCCTTTCTATAACATCGCCATTGAACTCTCTTTTCTAGTCCATGATGTGTCATTTATTTTGAAACTACGATATACAAATCATAACTCAACAGTTTTCTTCTCAAAATCTAGGTAGGAAATTGAAAGATACAATTTGATGGAGTGTAATCTGTGGTATTGAGATGAGTTTCTATCATGTCGCATCATATGCCAACTGTGTTGATGCTTAACCGGTAATGACAAATAATTGACAGAAACTATCAATTGTGCCTGTAGTACTAGTGTAGACATTGGGAGAACATACATGCTCAAATGTTCCAATTAAAACAAACACCAACTATGGTGAAATTGGAAAAATATTATTCACTCACAGGGAATAATTGGATAATGACCCAAGTAAAGAAAAGCGGCCCAAGGAGAGAAGCGAAATCCAGCTTGAGTTGGCTTGCAGGCTTGGGCATTTCTTTGACAAACTCAAATAACATTTTTGTAGCAGGCCCACGCAAAAGTTGGAGATAGGCATTTGAGGCCTGTAAATGTATGGATCAGAGGAATCAATTATTTTGATTGTCGATCATTCAATGCAGCACAATATAAATAAATTCCATCATGTAAATCAGTTGCCTACTTGATGTTGTTAAGTCCATATATGGTAATTGATCTATAAGCACTGGAGGAGATCAAGCAAACTTTATTTTAAGAGAAACAAATACCAAGTCGCAAAAGTTTAATTTTACGTGGAATTGAGTCATGTTACAAGGGAACGCTACTACCCTAGCGAATTACGTTTTGGTACGAACGTTCCAAAACATGGTACACTACCGTTCCAAAACGGTAAATTTAGCCCCTTGGTTTTCCCCAAAATGTTATCTTATAATGGTAAAAATAGAGAGAAAATGGAATTTCTGTGGGAGAAAGTGTAAACAAATTCAGTCGTTATACTCCTAGAAATGTGTTTTGTATGAATAATTTGACAAACAATATTTAGTTGCACTGGATGTTTATCGCTTTAAAAGTAAGTTCTAGTTTTGTTATCTAGAGAAGCCTACCCCTAGCGTACCACAATTTAAGCATGTGTCCCATTCCTCGTACCAGAATGATCCGCATTCCAGGTAACATAATTGACTTAACCAATACACTTTCTAGCTCCTTACTAAAATTAGCACATCACCCATTTACACGGAGTAAAGTGAGTCTCTAGTCTTTACTCTCTCAACACAGGGAAGCAACAAAAGTTGGACCTTAGAATTAATTTTTCCTTTTAACTTAAACAATAAATTGTCTGACAAGGGTTTTTTAGGTGGGATGGGTGGTGGGATCTGGGGAGGATTTGAACCTACAGGAAGATTTGTCAGCTGGATAGCCTGTTGGACCATACCCAATCTCCTATTATGTGAAGAGGAACTCCAAATATAAAGACTCTCTTTAACCACATGATAGATGGTTAGCTTCACTTGAGAGGAGAACAAAACTTAAAATAAAGAACAGCGAGCCTTAGAATGACAATGTACAGGAGTTGGTTCGTTCAATGATGTGGTAAAAGTAAAAACATAAAATAAAACATCCACTAACTTATGAATTCACTATCGGAATTGACTTTTTAAGTACCCATTGGAGTTGATGCTGTTGTAAATAAAAAAACTTCTATAAGGGAACGCCTATTGGAGTTGGCCTTTTAAATACAGCAAAATTTCATCTAAATGTACAACAACCTTACGCAAATCCGTCAGAACACTTAAAATTTCTACCATAGTATCTGCGCATTTCCTTTTATCTTGTACATCTATTTTTACTGTGAAAGTTGCAAATTAAGGGGTTGAGATTGCAAAAACTAGGACAAAGGACACAATGTTACAAGCTATTTCCTTCCCCACCACCCACCTTTTTTTCCTTTCTTTGTCTCTCTTCACAAGGAGTGGAAACTTCTTGCAGCATCTAACCAATCCCCACACCCTAGCAGTCTGCCATCCCTCGCAGATCAAGTTCTCTTGTATTTATCTTGCTTTGTCTTCCAGTATATAAATTGTGAAGTATATTCCTCTTATTCAGCAATTAGACGATGATATCATGACAAATGTATTGTTCTAGCTTTCCATTAACTTGTACTTCCTGAAGTTTGCTCATCTCGAATTTCCACTAAAAGTCATGTCGAGCATAGAAGTTTAGACCGGTCGAGTTGACACTTACACGAAATACATAACAAAAGGATTACAAAGGAGTTGAAAAAAGTAGCAAAATTATGAAGTTCAGAATAGATACCAAATTCACTGAGCGAGGGACCCGCAGCAATGCAAGAGGGCCATTGCCAGTGTCATTCTTATTTGTGGAATTGTACCATATGCTCACGTTGAAGTTACTAAAATCTGAGTTCAAGAAATCATAAGCTGCAAAAAAAAAATAAAAAATTTACTTACACATGTCAGGTCACATGTATAAACATTTAAGTCAGGAATATCCAGTACACCAACCTGCTACAATCTCATTTATCTTCCCTTCTGAATTACCCTTCCGGTAGCCCTTATATAACTCATCATTAATTTCAGAAGAACTATTGCGCCACAGGTTTTGACCTTGAACACATATTGCCTCTAGATTCACAAAAAAAATAAACAAAGAAAGTATTATGAAGATTCCACTCAAACAATACAATCAAAGAGAAGGTGGGATCATCAACAGGACAAAACTTTGATGAAAAAGATGTAATCTACTATTTGACAAAGTGCATAGATCGATAAGTTCTGCGAGTAGGTGATTGAAATCAGTAAAAAGCGGTGTTTCTGCATTTTTACTTTTAATTTGAATCTTTTAATTATGAGTTCCCCGAGGCATGTAAGCCATCTAGGATATTTGGGAATAGTCGGATGATCGAATGAAAAGTGATGGAACCATGAATAGAACCTCAACTTAGGGCCCATAGAATGGAAGCTTTCCCTACTGTGTGATGGTTAGTTTCTTCAGTATGCTCTGAATGCAGTTCAGACTGACTCTAATCTAAACTAACAAATGGGTTCAGTGTACATCTGATGCAGTGGCACAGCGGTAATGCTGCCCCAATGTGGCCTGAAGGTCACCGGTTCGATTCTTGAAAATAGCCTCTCTACTAGTAGGAGTAAGGTTGCGTACATCGACTCTTCCCCCACCCCGCACATGCATGAGCTTCGTGCACTGGGGACGCCCTTTTAGTGTACATGTGATGTAACGCTGATGTGAATGAGAAAAATGATAACACCACCAATTAAATTACAGGTCCTAATGATTGAATAGTACCCTGTGTTACTGCCCTGGAAGCGATCTGGACGGTAACAGGAATCATGGAATTTGCCGAGCACTGAGGTTCGAGATCATAGATGGGTTCATTTGACAAGAAAGCTGGGTCAAGAAAATTGGTGAGTTGAGTCTCTGTGTCTGATCCCTGGAAGGTTTCAAAACTACATCAGCAGCCAAAACAGAACACAAGGCAAGAAAAGGAAGTTAAGGATTTCAAAAGTGGAAGGGCAACTTACCAAGGCATAATAGGCTAAGCTATACGAAATGTCAGACGAATTCAAAGTGGAAAAACTGGTGAAAAAATTCCCAGCCAACCCTATTGACATTTAAAGAACAAATAAACCATTCAGTAACACAAAACTAAGATGAAACAAAAAAGGAAAGGGAGAGCGAGAGAGAGATGTACTTTGTCCGAGAGTTTGGTTATTCCCAGTAAAAAGAATAGTTGCAGGGCAGGTTCCAGTATTCCTGCATGACTGATCTGGTAAGTCTGTGAATGAAACAAAATCAGTTCTTACGGCACGATACTCAGGAGCTGGAATTTGCAAAAAGGGAGGCCACTCTGGGGGACTAGGAATGGGACAGCTGCTCGCTTGATCCAATGTTGAGTACTGAATCCCACAAACCTTCTCAGTGCTATCACACCGACCATCGGCATTACTATCAATGCAAGTACAGCCACACTTGTATTTGGCGTCGTCCAGTAAATGGTTAATCAAATTTTGCACGACAACAAGTATCAAGCAGAGTAAAAATGGGTATAAGATGAGCCTAATGGTTGACTTTCTATTCCGCTTCTGCAAAAGAAAAAGAAAAAAGAACTATAATGATATCACTGCAGAAGTCTAAAAGCAATAATTCTAAAGCCCATAAGTTTCAGTGCAAGAAATTATGTTCAATATGCAACAGCTCTAAAGCGATAATCCTTTGACAGTTCAACGGAGGATACTTTTTCCATCAAGCCCTAATTTGCAGCGCAGTCAATTAGAAAACTTCCCCGGCTTCAATAATCTAGCCAATTTTAACCTAGTAATAGGGAAAATTTCAAAATGGCACATGAACTTTCACCCAAATGTCACAGAGACACCTGAACTTAAGTTTATTTCAATTAAAACACCTGCACTTACAAAATTCCCAAATTAAGACACCTACGGTCTTATTCCGTCTATTTTGTCAAAAAAATTGCCAACTAGTAACTTTTTTCCATTAAGTGCCCAAATTGTACGTGGGAGGAAGTCCAAAAGATGCACACAATCAAACCCTCTCTCTCTCTCTCTCTCTCTCTCTCTCTCTCTCTCTCTCTCACCCTCCCCTCCACCGCCTCCTCCGGCGCCGCCCAACTCCCCTTCCCCTCCTCCTCCGAAGCCACCATATTGGTTCACCACAACCCCAATTCCAAAGAAGAAACCCCAATTGGGTTCAACCCAACATTCTTTTACCCTCATTTTCATATCTCTTGTAATCAAAAATCCCAGATGCAAAGCTGTCCAAAATCCCCACATCCACCGTTACTACAACTCATGTACATATCTCTGTATATTAGCCAATTTATTAGGTCATGGATTAAATTTGACCCTTTATGGAGTTCAGAAACCACCAAAAAAATCAAGTCTTCGACTCTAGTTCTTTACTCATGGCCTAAATCCAGCCAACGCGCGTGAATTCAGGAGAAACGGCTTTCTTAGATTTGCTCCACCTCAACCACCAATCCCCTACAGTTCTGTTCTTGTTTGTTCCTGTCGAATTATTGATGCTCGAGATGAGTTGATTGATTAATTGGGCCTTTGGGCCTATATTCTCATCTGGGTATGTCAGTTTTTTGCTTTGCTCTCTTTTATCGGTTGGTTCTGCAATTTTTTTTAGGTTATCTTGCTTAATTTAGTTTCTTTGAAAGTTGAAGCTACCAGATTCAGATTAATTCTGGGTAATCCTAATTTTCAAGAAATTTGCTACAAATTGCAAGAATGGTGAAATGAATGGTTTGGCTATGGCTTTTACAGTTCAATCTTATATTTTTCTGATTTTTGTTTCGTTGACAACGGAGGGGAGGAGGGGTGGGTGAGAGGGGGCGTGGTGGAGGCGTGGGAGATAGAGGTGGGGAAGGTGGGAGTGAGGCAAGGAGAGAGAGAGAGAGAGAGGGGTGGGGTTTGATTCACTACGACTTTTGGGACTACTCTTGTGTGCCAAAGGGGCACTTAACGGATAAAGATGTCATGTCAGCAAATTTTTTTGACAAAATAGACGGAATATGGCAGCATGTGTCTAAATTTGGGGATTTTGTAAGTATAGGTGTTTAATTGAAATAAACTAAAGTTCAGGTATTTATCGGACATTTGGGTGAAAGTTCAGGTGCCATTTTGAAATTTTCCCATAGTAATAACGCAAAGGTTAAGATGTAAATAGATGGATAAAACACCGTATTTCAAGTTAGCATACCCAGGCTAAATCACCATATGGGAACCATCCCTTGATACACCCGACGAGGGTCCAACAAAAGAGGCGAGCTCTTTCATTCTGAATTAAAGAATTCACAATGAATCAAATCTCCCCAAGTAGGATTCGAAACGGTACAGCATCCAACTCAAAAACCAATTGGAGAGGCTTCTAAGAGAAATATACTAGTTTTGGAGATAATGATTGACCGATATGGAGCAAGCTCTAACATTGCTCCAAATGTTAAGGTCGTCATGGATTATACAATGAAGTATAAAATGGGAAATTAATACACCGTCGCAACTCAATTGAACAGATTCATGTTCAACAAAAACTGTTAAGAGTTCAAGCGCCAAGAAATATACTGATATACCTATGAGATTAAATTCTTTCCACCTCATGTGGAAAAACCCATCGTTTCCACCACAACCTTTGGTGGGCCCCATTGTGCATTTATTCCAATAACCTAATGCATCTATCTATGTCCGATCAAGACAACTTTTTGCGTGGATATACTACTTTGTGGATCCTACGAGGTGAATAGCTAAAATTATTGCTGTGAACACGTGGTGGGACCCACAATGCGTGTGTTTCAACCCCAGGTGGAAAGGATCCAATCTCTATAATCCAGAAATCAACAAATCGACCACGAATTTCATATATACGAACCAAAAACCCCCAAAATCATTGGTCAGTATTAACAACACTCTTAACAAAATTAATCACCCATATGTACGTATATGCATATATATATATATATATATATATATATGTGTGTGTGTGTGTGTGTATTCAGAGAGAGAGAGAGAGAGACCTGGAAGGTCAAGTTTTTCCTGAGCAAAGCGTTGGCTCGTGTCCAGAAGCTCGCACGATCATGTGATGAGTCCGCCATTAATACTCTCCTCTCTTCTCTCTCTCTCTCTCTCAACTGGAATGCGACCGTTGTAACAGAAATTCGCGCCAAGCAAGAGTTCGTGAAGGTAGTTCCTCTCTCTCTCTCTCTCTCTCTCTCTCTCTAACTTCTTGTGCGGAACTCAGAAATAAAAGCCATATATGTGACCTGTGGCTTTGCCAGTTTTATACTCCATTGGAATCTACTGATGAAGTACTCATTGATTAATTGTCAAAAAAAAAAAGTACTCATTGATTTCGAATTAGGGGTATTAGAGGAGACAAAAATGACGGAATTGTCCTCCCAATACACTTGGTAAAAATACTATAGTGCCCCTCACGCGTTAAGATGTATTTTCGCTCGGGTGAGAATATTTGATGTTTCGTCCGGTCAAAAAAAGGAGAAAATATTTGGTTCCAGAAATGCCATTACCTTGTCATCGGAACTTCAGAAGTGCCATTGCAACTTCAGAAGTGTCATCCGAACTTCAGTCGTTTGTTTAATCGAATTATAAACTTTATATTTAATAGGTCTAAATATTTTGTAGTATTTAATTGTAATATTCATGATTTAAATTACAAATCTCTTATGAATAGACCTCGTTCCGCTAAGGTTCTTCCAGTAAAATCTACGTGGAAGTGCTATTTTTTAAAATTTTGTGTTTTGTTTGAGCATAGTTTTTTTCCCTTCTGACAAGTACTGTTGTAAAATCAGCTAATCGGTCATACCAAAATCATATTTTCTTATCTACGTTCTTATGAACTTAATTTAAACTTAATATAAATCTAAGAATTTTATTTTTATTTGAATTTTTTTCACATTTGTTAATTTTACACCAAACTTTTGTTGGCTATTGATCGGAAAAGTAAAAAAAAAATCACTTTTATCCAAGTATTTTGAAAAATAACTATTTTTTTGCGCTAAAAAATGGTTATTTCTCAAAATACTTGGGTAAAAGTGAAAAAATTTTATTTTTCCAATTCCTCTCGTCTAGACGAATCAATAACCCAAAAAAATTTAGCGCAAAACTAACAAATGCGAAAAAAATTCAAATAAAGATAAAATTTTCAATTTTAAGTTAAGTTCATAAGAATGCAGGGGTGAACGAAACTTGTTTCGAGGAAAATTGTCCTTGGTCGCGATCACTATGAACAGTTACAAATTGAATATTAGTAAAAAATATGAAACCCTATTGATAAACTCGATACGGGTATATCAAAAGGACGGAAGGAAGAAACATCCAATCAAAGATTGATGGGAAAAGCATAAAGAAAAATCAGATTATTAAAGAAGAAAATAGGGTTGGACTGTAGATACGATATGATCTCCTAAATGCTCTACAAGTATCTCTTGAAATCTTCAAACAGAGTAAACTTCAAAAGCGGAGTATTATGCTTCGCATTCACCCAACTGGCGATTCTTGTCTTTAAAAGATCTTAATGATATCATCACGGAAAACCCCTAAGTTGCGAATCTTGTTGATTTGAACATGAAAAGTCAAATTGAAAAGTTAAGGACTTGTAATCTTTACAGCTATTGCTTCAATCATTCGCGCGCTTGCATCATCGATCAGAAGCCGTTCCACTTTTTAAGAAAAGGAAGTCTAAGAAACGGTGCAAAAAAAATTGAAAAATCATTTTTCATTTTCGTTATATTTGAGTTTGAAATTACATTCTTTTTGAAAAAGAAGGTTTTGGGAAAAAGCGGAATGGGATTCAGTTCATTCGAAAGGTCAAGAATCTTTTTTTTTTTTTTAATACTAACTGAATGTTCGGATCAATTTGTGCTCGCCTCGATTAATTTCAAGGTCTAAAAGTTAACGATCAGATAAACTTTCAGAGGCCTCAACATTTTTAATGTTCAACCGTTGTGGAATTCCAACTTACGACCTCTTGGGACAAACCCTTTACTTGTTTTTTCATGCCTGCTCAACGTAACAAATTAAGGATCTGGACCCTGCAGGGATGCATGGTCGGCATGCATGTTGTCCGTCCAAACATACTGCTGTTTTAGATTGAGCACCAAAGAAGGTTAAGGGGGAGTAGTTTGTTTGGCCTAAACGACAGTAATAGGCTTGTTCGTTTAAGGGCTTTAAAATCTCAGAAAATGGTTTTCAATATATTTTTTCTATCTATTTCTCTCCGCTCAAACCTCCTTCAAAATCCTAAACGAGATTAATACCATATCTTCAAAAATTAAAATTCTCCAGACATGGACTTAATAACCGCAAGTGAACCTGGACTTTTCATGGCCATAAAAAAATTACTTATTATCGAATAAACTGAAGGGTGGTAAAACTTGGCTTTCGTGGGATTTTAGATGCAGGTCTCCTGAACTTCTTTTTGAGAAGCAAACTGTTAACATAATATTAGGAAATATTATGTTACCATAGTTGCTTGATTTGATTATTATGTTGCCTAGGCTATTATTCCTATTTCCTAATTAGTCTAAGTTTCCTTGTTACCTATGGTTTCCTTATTTATTTAGGGTTTTTGGTAGTCAAGCTTTGTAGCCTATATAAGGCCATTACAATGTTCAATAATATAAGTAAGAAAGCTAGGTTCTTGGCAATTCTCTTTTCTTATCATGGTATCAGAGCTAGGTCTTGGGTGGCCTCACCTCTCGTGGGAAAGTTTCTGTCATCTCTGTCGCCCGAGTCAGTCAGTCAGCTCCTGGTCAGTTACCTCCACGTGCATCCGGGCTGCACGTGAGAGGGAGTGTTAGACTTGTCCCACATCGCTCATCTAAGCCACCCAAGCTTGGTTAATAAATTCTAGAGGCTACTCCACCTATAGCCAATTGGTTTTAGGTTGGAACCCTCCAAGAAATCTAACACAAACTTTCAAGATGGGTTCTTTATGCATTTTTGCATTTTACAAACAAAATTGCGGGAAAAAAAATTAGCTCAAAAATTGAAATTACTAGTATGTAAGAGGAAAAAAAAAATCCAAAATCACCCACCATTACAAGAATTTAAAATTGCCACTTAGAAAGCCACTCTTTTTTTTTTTTTTCATTTTTACACCGTTGTAGCGATCACAATATTTAATAAATTTATGATATGCATATTTCTTTCAAAATATCATTTTTTAAATGAATTTAAATTAATACATAGGCCTATTTCATGAACATATACAAACTTTAGAGTCCTTAGCTTCTTCATAGAAAATACTTAAAAGGAGGCATGCAAGACTAAAGTTTGACCAACACTTTGTCTGATTAAAATTTTTCGTGAATCATCAAGTATGAACATTAGAATTAAAAATTTTATCCGCCTTTGCTCAGGACCAACACTATCTGATTAATATTTTTCGTGAATCAAGTATGAACATCAGAATTAAGTACTAAAGAAGGATTTGACACACAGAACAATATCACGCGGACAAGATTAAAAATACTAAAATATTGTATTTATTAATGTATTCACACTGTAGTCAACGACAATTAATTGAGGATTTTGGTTTTGAAAGTTGAATAGAAGATTTTTAAAACTTTGAATAAAAGGCATCTAACGGAAGATGTTAATTTCCAATGATAGAGATCGACAGTTGAAGAGGACTAGAATAGTACTACAGTGGTATTTTCTAAAAAATGTGGTTTCCCAGAAGATACCATTACAGTTGAAGAAGACTAGAAGAGTCTGTTTGGATGAGACCCATCGAAGGGGTAGTAATTCCCTTTTATAAGACTGTGGGCCCATGGTTAAGTTATGGTTTGGGAATATATTTTGCCAGGGTATTAGCTAAGCCTACCCTCTAATACTCCTGGCGGAGGATTATTTATGGGGAGGTTTTGAAGTGTTATTACATAATATCCCCAGATAATATCCCTTTCTCTTTCATTTCAACTACAAAACAACGTTATCCCCCATTTTATCCATCATCCAAACCAAGTAATATTTAATTTCTCGTCACATCAATGCGGGTCCATGCTTCTTATATATTACCATTTACTATCTTATCATACTTCATAACTAATATCTTCAACAATCATTCTACTTACATACCCATTTACACACCCACACTCACAATAGAGGTGGAGCCCGCACACACTACACATTTAATGTGTGTGGGCTCCATCTCTATTGTGAGCATGGATGTGTATATGACTAATATGAGTGTGGAGTTAAAATTTTTGTACCTTCAATCCTCCTCCCGCATCCTAACGGGCCTGAATAGTACTAGTATTTTCTAAAAAATGTGGTTTCCTAGAAGATACCATTGAAGTTGAAGAGGACTAGAATATATTTTTCTTTATTTCTTTTTTAGCATTACGTACTTGAATTCGGACATGAATAATATTTTCTAGGAAGGGATTCCAACTAATTTCTTGATCACTAAGTTTTGTATTACTTATAGTACGGCGAATAAGGCAAGTCTTGGGTCTTAAAAAGTTTTTCTAAAATTAGAGACCCTAAAATTTTGCTAAATACTAAATAGCTACAGAATTAAAATTCATTTGAAATGGCCTCATCAAATGAGAAAAAAGTTCATTACACGAGCATAATTAGTCTTTCATTGATAAAAACGTAAGAAGAGTGATGAATGTTGTTCCAATTTTTTGTAATGGAGCATAATTTTAAAATTTTATCATCTTGTTGGATCGATACTTACAATCTTGGTTTTTTTAATTGACCTTTACTTCTATGATCTATCAATTTCTTTGTGAAATGTCTACAGAGCCTGATTTTTAAAAAAAATATATATATTCTTGGACCCCCTCAAAATATTAGGGCCGGCCAGGCCGGTATTATATTACTTCTTGGTGGCTAAGAAATATTTAAAAAGTGGGTCTACCTATATAAATTCTAAGAACGAGGTCCAAAAAAGATATGCATTCCTATACAAGCAATTGTATTTTAGCTTTTCTCCTTTGACTAATTAGAAACATGTGAACTCGAGAAACTTCACTCTGTTCGCTTTGGGTCTCGAGAAGTAATTTCTCTGCGCATGTCCTTCAATAAGTTTTATTTTTAATTATTAATTAAATACTCTATCATATTTTTCTATCTCTTCACTTATTACTCCAAAACCGTCTTGATCAACCCAACCCAAACCAAACAAAGTTGGCCTTAATTTGCATAAATGTGAAAATGCACAATAAAGTATTTTAGTTACAAATGTAGATACGAGTTTTTTTTCCCCTTATAACCGGATGTCCGGAGCAGCTTGTTCGTACCTCAACTAATTCTGAAATCCTAAGATAATGACCGAACATAATCCTCAATGGCCCTAAAGTTTGGGATGATTGACCTTGGAATCCCAACATGCAACCTCATAGTCAAACTCTTATTGCTTCTCATGCTGACTTTCCAAGCCCTTTCGGGTTGTAGATTCAGTTCTTTATATAGAGTTTGTGCGGTTGACAATCCTAGTCAAGAAAATACAAAGGCCTTTTTTCTATTTTCTGGATAAAGTGGAGTATTATTTTAGTCTAGTTTTCTTTATAGGGAATGATCGGTGTCCTCGATTATTTTGGGGACACCATAACTTTTGACATTATAAAACCATTATGTGTATAATCAAAAATCATTACAAGCATAACAGAACCATAGAAAGGCATAACCAAAACCACAGCAAGGCATAACTTATTTGTTATGCCTTGATTGGGTTTAGTTACGCCTTGGTTGGTTTTTTGGATATTCTTTGGTTATGCCTTGTTTGGGTTCTGTTATGCTTGTAATTGATTTTAGTTATGCTCTTAATGGTAAAATTATGCCAAAAATTACGGTGTCCCCAAAATGACCGGGGACACCATAGCATCATCCTTCTTTATATCATCCTCCCCTTGGGTACTTTATTGTACAAATTAGGGGAAAAAACCAAAATGATCCTTGTAGTTTAGTATTTGTGTTAACTTGATCCCTACAGTTTGAATTTGCTCAATTTACATTCTATAGTTTTTATTTTGTTCCAGCTTGATCCAATTACTAACTATTAAGACTCTGTTAACCTCAGACACGAATGGGCCCCTTTTCTAGGGTTAAACCATAATCTGTCATTCTCCTCTTACCCTAATATACATCTGAACCAAAACACAGAGCCTCGTTGTTCCATTCTCTATTTTTTTTTTCACGGCTTCCATTCTCCATTTGTCGCGCTCCAGATTTTGCATTCAGCTGAAACGTGTCTCGTTCTCCTTTAGGGGAAGGAGCGAGAGGGAATTGAGCCTGGATAAGTGATCGAGTTCCTATGGATTGCAACGTGGTTCTTGAAAAGAAAGAAAAAATGAGAGGAGTTTTGCGTTCTATAAAAGAGGTTCCGATATTTTTGAAAAATGTTTGAATTTTAGAAATTGAAGTGGGTTTTATTTTAAAAAGGGACCGAGCTTTCATCAAACTGCCTACATATCTCTGGGTAAAGGAGAATCAAGTCTGGCCGCAGTTCAGGCTACAAAAGGGGTTTAGAAAATAACTTATGGCCTGTTTGGATGGGGGAGATACTCCCGGATTTGTAAGCCCCCTGATTACAAATCCTGCTCCTTGCTATATCCGGTGTTTGGAAGAGAAAATGGAGGCCTGATTTAGAAGAGGGATTTGTTACTGTTGGGACTATAAATCAGGGCAAAGGTGGATTTGCCAAGGACTGGGTTCCCCCTGTCGTTGCTATATCCGGGTTTCTATTTGACCTTTTTGCCCTCCCCCATTCCTTTTTATTACGTGTTTGCTTGTTATTCTGGTTCAGGAGAGAGAGAAGGAGACCGAACGGAGAAGATGAGAGAGAGAGAGAGAGAGAGAGAGAGAGAGAGAGATCTTACAGCCAGAGAAGAAGTGGTACCTCTAGGCTGGGTTGTTCACGTCGGCGTCGGAGAAGAAGTACCTGTGGGATGGTTTTTTTTCCTATGAGGAAACAATAGGAACGTGGTCTTGTGTATCTATATTTACATATACATATGTTTTTTCCGAGTAAATGGAGAAGTGAGGTCCATGGGTGCCATTTTTTCACTTTTGCATTTTTAAAACATTTTCAAAAAATAAGTATTTTTTTTTCTAATAAGAAACATGATTTCAACATTTTTGTTCTAGAATGAAATTATTTCATCAAAAAGTTAAAGATAAATATCAATTTATTCTAATTGGTATGAAATAAATAAATTTTGAGCATTAAAAAATAAAGTGGGGGCAATTTAGTCTTTTGACATCTTATCTCATCATATCCACCTTCCAAATCCCCCTTCCTAAAAAATTATCCAAACACCTCATTACAAATCCACCCTTCTTGAGGTGGGACCACCCTTCTTAACATATCACCCCTCATTACATATCTACCTTCAAATCCCCCCTCATTCTATATCCACCCAAAACAAATCCTGTCACGCCCCGCCCCGCAAAACGACGCCCATTGTGGGCCCGAGTCGGTGCGGCCACGTGGCATTCCCAATTGCCAACCAAACTATTACTTAACAACACATAATAACTCAGAATAAACCAGCGGAAGACTTAATATTAATATTAACAACAGAGTCGACGTTATACCCATAACTTTACATGCTTGACATACAAAAATACACGACATCCTTGTCACAAAACGAGTCGAAAACATGTACAAGACAACTCACTACCACCGACACAAACAAACAACCTCAAAGCCAACCCCAAAACGCCGACTGGTAGCGGACCATCCTACGAATCCCTGCTATCTGACAATCCAAAGGAAAACCAGGAGTGTGTGAGATATAGAATAAATCCAATAAAATTCAACATAAACCACTAACAGAAACAACCACAATTTATATGCACAACACATGCAGTGACACGTCTGCCACATCCCATGTACCCAAGGTATTGTGTCCCGCACACCAAGCTCCCATTCACCGTAAATAGAACGGCACGGCCCACGACAAGGTGTGACTCACTCCACAAACCTTATACGGGTACAATCAACATACACCAATCACGCACACCAAATAACTAAACCAACCATAACATGATACACAACCAATATGTTAACACCTTATTGAAGATATAAGATATCAAACACACTCACCTCTGTATCGACCGAGGTACGCCAAACTTACGGTTTCGGCACCTCCCAATTGACCGGCTTGACACCTTGCCACAAGTTAACCATATCAGTTTATTGAACGCTTAAACGTTACAACCAACTCCTGATAACAATCTATAACACCAACAGTAGATTTAACGATGCTTAACGCATACAAATATGTTCATCTCAAAGACCTAGATGAGTACCAAAACATACTTGAAATTCAAACACAACATATCTCTCAAAACTAGTTTGAAATCCTACGACCAGCGTAGCGTATTTTGCCTCTAACTTCTTATAGGTTCAGATTCAGATCATAAAACGACCACCATTAGAAAGTAGACTTTCAGTACATAGATTTTGATATAAAATTTGCCCAATACAGAGTCCGGACGACAAAGTTATGCTCGTCCGAAAATACACACAAAACTGCCCAAAATTGTAGATTCTGCACGTCTATCAATTTCAAATCAAAAACTGATTTAATCTAGTACAACACATGCCACAAACCCTACATATTCCGAAAGGCATACGAGTCTAGTTTCAGAATCAATAACCCGTGCGAAAACCCGATACCCGAGCTAAGAGATATGACTATTTTTCCAAAACGTGTCAGTGCAGCAAATTCAAAACTCAGCAGGACACAGAAACTTGTAAAATCCGCCAACACTAGACTATACCACCAAATGATCTGAAATTTTGCAGAGATCATAGAAACATATCAAAGTTTATCCCTGATTTTTCCCAGAATTTTTACAATAAAGGAACATAGCCAAAACCACCGCCAAACTTAGAAATTCTGTGCAGCGAAGCACAATTTCCAGCAGAACAGTCTGTGATCGAAAGATCACTAAAAATCGCATGCTCAATATTTTCCATTAATTCTAACACCAAAACATCACCAATTGATCAATGCTTAAGACTCAAGAGAACCCATAGCCAATAAGTACACTTAACCATGACAAAATTGATGAATAACAAAGCTCTAAAACCTGCCCAGATTTCCAGATTTGACAAACCAATAACTTCAGAACAGAAGCTGATTTTTCCTAGATACTTCTAAGGCACAAAACTTACATATTCAGAAAGGTATGCAAGTCTAGTTTCAGAATCAAGAAACGGTGCGTAAAACCGACACTCGAGCAAGAAGTTATGCCCGCTTTTCCAACTCGTGTCTGTGCTGTCTGCACAGACGCGAACCAGACACCAGTTCAGTCCGCGAATTTTGTAGGCCAAAATACTTCGAGTTATTTTCTGAAAATTTAACACGATGCAATAGACTCACAGAGGAACCTTCAGGATTTTTCTCAAGAATTTAGAAGATTTCTAGGGGCCTTGAATAAATTTGTCAACACAGGACAGATTAGCAACTTGTTAAAACACAGACATGCATGTTCATCATATACACGAATTTCTGAAATAAGAACTCAATTTCAACCTCAAAAACCCTCTCCCATGGCTTCAATTCAGAGCATATTAGATGCAGAACAAGAACCCTAGCATGAGCAACATGAATTCAACAATTATAAGATGAAACTCACCAAAATAAACTTCAATTCAAGGTTTCTCTAGATTTTTCCCTTATTTTCTCTTCTTCCTTCTTCTTGCCGTTCCTCTCTCTCTCTCTCTCTCTCTCTCTCTCTCTATACGTGTATACGAGAGAAAAGAAACAGAACACGTAATGAACTCTAAGGAAAATTATTGTGTGCCAACAAAACCACTTGCTAGCATGTTCCAATTCACAAATCACACACAAGCCCTCACGCTTCTAATGTATGCAATTTAACCCCGTGACGCATAATTTAATTAAATATGTGAATTAAAATACCAAATATCCGGGACGGGTGCGACAACTCTCTCCCCCTTAGAAAATTTCGTCCCGAAATTAGCACCACGAGCCCCTCACCAGCCACGACTGAAATCATTTGGTTACTAAAACAGTCCGGTCCCAAGACTAAACCTAGCAACAACACCACCACGAACAAATAAACCGTTGAACTTTACAACCTCACAACATCCTAATATATACAGCTTCTTCCGAAAGATAGTATATGCACAAAACCATAAGTCAGCTACTCGTTCAAACACACCGTCGTGAAATCTCTCTCACCTGGCTTCACCTCATAACCAAAACTCTCTTCTTCTTTTTTTTTTTAAACCATGCCCTTATGCACACAACACATATAGAAAATAACATACTTACGATACACATCTCAAAACTTTCTTATTTCACATCAACCCTTGATGAAAACAATTACTGGAGTCTCATAGATATTAACTCAATACCGATTTGTCCTCACTAAAAGAACCTGTGGCCCTCAACTTACATCATGGTACCCTACATGTCTACACGTTAAAATCACTTTCTCCATTTCACACGATCCACCGTAGGAAATTTACGAGCTTATCCTTTAATAGAGTAAATTCCAACCAAAAACTCTCTAACTCTCGTTAAAATCAATATAACGCAATCTCAACAATTTTCTTTGTAAAATTGTTCTCATTATCAGTATCAACTCTCTAAACCACCACATCAACATGCACTCTCAATGCATGAGTATTACCCTTTTAAGAAAAATAAGTTATAATCTCGTACTATCAGCCAACACATTGTTACTACTTGGTATACTATCAAACAACAATCTCGGCAACCACTTTTTTTTTTTTTAAACATATATACTCATGTTCAACAGTCATTATATCACACAAGTATACCAAAACAATCACGCCTATCATACACACACAACACCCTAAGAAATTTGTATATACTAGTATACAATTCAACCCAACGTATACTAACACGAATCGACAACCCACTTAACTTCCTAACCATCAACCCACCACAAAACCTGCTACTACAATAGCCTAATTATTACTTAAGATTTCACCTCTAACCCTAACATCACCTGCAACCCACTTCCTTTATGCACCAATTCAGAAACCCCAACGTCCTCTCCATCACTCTTTCACAACTAAGATCCCAACACTATTCCACGCCCCACTGTCAACTCAATACTATCCTTGAATTCTGTTTCAGAAACCCGAACTCAATTTGTTGTAACGTGTCCCTTCAAAACAAGGTTAGTCCACAACATATATATTATTGATGGCATGCGAATATGACAACATGCAAGACGTGTCATGATTTGATAGGCGAGTTGCCTATTTCTTCACAACACCACTGACACTCCAGTCGACTGGACTGACTCTGACATGAAGCCACAATGCATGATATATTCTCAAATCAACCAACAAATAAAAGTTATACCTGTCCCATTCTCTCAGAATGGTTTTCAAGACCACCAGCACTCTGTTCCAGTTTCGCATCCACGAAGTTAATCCATTTCTCATCTGACCCTTGCAACTGTTTATAAACATGGCTCCTTCCCTCAACACATTTCAATCCCGACCTGACTTGTATCTCTCAAACTTGTATCATTCAAATTTCGTTAACATAATAAAGTCCAGACACAGCTCCCCATTTGTAATACCAAACGTTCACAGTTACCATTTGTATTTGCTCCTATTTTCCAACTAAATCCCGTCGCCCAGAACGCAACTCTCAATTCCTTTCAAACTCACTACTCCGACCCCTTAGGTAACCATTTCACCCATTAACACTACATTTGACAACTAACTCACTAAACTTTCCCAACTCGTCCGTACATGTAATAAAACATAGAAATACTCACTCACACCTATCTCCCCATGGATAACCATAATCATATACCAATTCACATAAAATGAATAAACCATCTTCACATAACACCAAACTATTATGTTTTACAACTACATTCATTCATCAACTTATAACACATGCACCGACATGTATCCACATACTCAAACCCCTCTCACACACTAACATACTTGCAGCATTATAACGTATTATTCATGCTACATAAGTGACATAAGCTTGCTCACCTTTTTTTTTTTTTTAAAAAAAACATTCTGGGAAACCTAAATTGTACTCCTTCAAATTCCCACTATCAAGTAAAAATTTGACTCATTATACATTTCGATTCTTTCAACACCAAAAAAAATGGATTTATGTTTCTCGACTATTGAGTATAATTTTTCAAACCTTTTCAAAGAATACAAAGCCCTTTTGCACATGCTTTCAATTTTTGAACAACACACTTTACATCACATTCTCAATACTTTAAATGTCACTTAAGAACACATAGCCAAATGTAAGTAGTACATAGATACACATTCATTGCTCATTCGGGTCTGCATAAATAACATTATAATGTTATTGAGTACACCCAACTCAATGCAACACAAAACCATCATCCGTAAGATTCTCAACTTCCACCTTATTGATCTTTTTAACTAAACGAAAGTAATCACATCCCCACATCATTTCCTTGGGCACTATGCCTAAAACATTACTACACTAGACGTGTACATACCCACAACTTTTTTTTTTTTTTGAAAGTTCAACGTTCTCCACACCAGCTCAATGCATTTCAAAAATTTTCAACTTTTATAACAGTTAATCCTTTTCACACAACGGATATATAACAACCATTTTAAACCTCATATCTAGCACTACATATATCTCTATGTGCGTATCACGTCCTTTGTGTGCACATACTAGACACGTACCCAACCACACCTCAATGAAGCAACATAGCTTCTAAAAACACACCCATTTGTTTTTCAATGTCTCCACAAGTTTACCACAAAACCTACAACTTTGATGCAAATATTTTAAATTTAAGATTAGCCCTCACTAGTACGTAAACTCCAACTTCCAAGAGTCTCCCCACCACTAACCTACACTATAGCAAGGTTGACATATCATATAATAATACATCTTTCTCACCACAATGCAAATCACTTCTTATAAAAACACATAATTATTCTAAGTGTACGCTAGGCATATAGATAACACAGTTAATAAGTTTAACCTTGCATCCACGGCTACCTACACTTGACATCATACAATATTGAATATACCTGTCACCATATCCAGCAAAACCTGCGTTCCCCAACGTGCATAAGCACATACTCTCCATAATGCCATAAACCCTCAAATTCCTTTACCTCCAACACCCTGAACAAGACCCACATAACACATCACAGGTGCCTATGCAATCTACCATGAAATACTTGCCATTTTCTGCTCCATGCACTGAGCCACATCAATAACCTGCTTCCACTATTCAAACCACTAACAATAACATAGTGCTAAGTATTAAATACGCACACGTTAGTCACCCACTAACTCCTACTCGATAGAAACAACACCTTATGGTCCACTACCAAAACTCCCAATCGACTCTCAACACAGAGACTAGAAAGTACTAGCTCTGATACCAAACTGTCACGCCCCGCCCCGCAAAACGACGCCCATTGTGGGCCCGAGTCGGTGCGGCCACGTGGCATTCCCAATTGCCAACCAAACTATTACTTAACAACACATAATAACTCAGAATAAACCAGCGGAAGACTTAATATTAATATTAACAACAGAGTCGACGTTATACCCATAACTTTACATGCTTGACATACAAAAATACACGACATCCTTGTCACAAAACGAGTCGAAAACATGTACAAGACAACTCACTACCACCGACACAAACAAACAACCTCAAAGCCAACCCCAAAACGCCGACTGGTAGCGGACCATCCTACGAATCCCTGCTATCTGACAATCCAAAGGAAAACCAGGAGTGTGTGAGATATAGAATAAATCCAATAAAATTCAACATAAACCACTAACAGAAACAACCACAATTTATATGCACAACACATGCAGTGACACGTCTGCCACATCCCATGTACCCAAGGTATTGTGTCCCGCACACCAAGCTCCCATTCACCGTAAATAGAACGGCACGGCCCACGACAAGGTGTGACTCACTCCACAAACCTTATACGGGTACAATCAACATACACCAATCACGCACACCAAATAACTAAACCAACCATAACATGATACACAACCAATATGTTAACACCTTATTGAAGATATAAGATATCAAACACACTCACCTCTGTATCGACCGAGGTACGCCAAACTTACGGTTTCGGCACCTCCCAATTGACCGGCTTGACACCTTGCCACAAGTTAACCATATCAGTTTATTGAACGCTTAAACGTTACAACCAACTCCTGATAACAATCTATAACACCAACAGTAGATTTAACGATGCTTAACGCATACAAATATGTTCATCTCAAAGACCTAGATGAGTACCAAAACATACTTGAAATTCAAACACAACATATCTCTCAAAACTAGTTTGAAATCCTACGACCAGCGTAGCGTATTTTGCCTCTAACTTCTTATAGGTTCAGATTCAGATCATAAAACGACCACCATTAGAAAGTAGACTTTCAGTACATAGATTTTGATATAAAATTTGCCCAATACAGAGTCCGGACGACAAAGTTATGCTCGTCCGAAAATACACACAAAACTGCCCAAAATTGTAGATTCTGCACGTCTATCAATTTCAAATCAAAAACTGATTTAATCTAGTACAACACATGCCACAAACCCTACATATTCCGAAAGGCATACGAGTCTAGTTTCAGAATCAATAACCCGTGCGAAAACCCGATACCCGAGCTAAGAGATATGACTATTTTTCCAAAACGTGTCAGTGCAGCAAATTCAAAACTCAGCAGGACACAGAAACTTGTAAAATCCGCCAACACTAGACTATACCACCAAATGATCTGAAATTTTGCAGAGATCATAGAAACATATCAAAGTTTATCCCTGATTTTTCCCAGAATTTTTACAATAAAGGAACATAGCCAAAACCACCGCCAAACTTAGAAATTCTGTGCAGCGAAGCACAATTTCCAGCAGAACAGTCTGTGATCGAAAGATCACTAAAAATCGCATACTCAATATTTTCCATTAATTCTAACACCAAAACATCACCAATTGATCAATGCTTAAGACTCAAGAGAACCCATAGCCAATAAGTACACTTAACCATGACAAAATTGATGAATAACAAAGCTCTAAAACCTGCCCAGATTTCCAGATTTGACAAACCAATAACTTCAGAACAGAAGCTGATTTTTCCTAGATACTTCTAAGGCACAAAACTTACATATTCAGAAAGGTATGCAAGTCTAGTTTCAGAATCAAGAAACGGTGCGTAAAACCGACACTCGAGCAAGAAGTTATGCCCGCTTTTCCAACTCGTGTCTGTGCTGTCTGCACAGACGCGAACCAGACACCAGTTCAGTCCGCGAATTTTGTAGGCCAAAATACTTCGAGTTATTTTCTGAAAATTTAACACGATGCAATAGACTCACAGAGGAACCTTCAGGATTTTTCTCAAGAATTTAGAAGATTTCTAGGGGCCTTGAATAAATTTGTCAACACAGGACAGATTAGCAACTTGTTAAAACACAGACATGCATGTTCATCATATACACGAATTTCTGAAATAAGAACTCAATTTCAACCTCAAAAACCCTCTCCCATGGCTTCAATTCAGAGCATATTAGATGCAGAACAAGAACCCTAGCATGAGCAACATGAATTCAACAATTATAAGATGAAACTCACCAAAATAAACTTCAATTCAAGGTTTCTCTAGATTTTTCCCTTATTTTCTCTTCTTCCTTCTTCTTGCCGTTCCCCTCTCTCTCTCTCTCTCTCTCTCTATACGTGTATACGAGAGAAAAGAAACAGAACACGTAATGAACTCTAAGGAAAATTATTGTGTGCCAACAAAACCACTTGCTAGCATGTTCCAATTCACAAATCACACACAAGCCCTCACGCTTCTAATGTATGCAATTTAACCCCGTGACGCATAATTTAATTAAATATGTGAATTAAAATACCAAATATCCGGGACGGGTGCGACAAATCCTCTATCCAAACGGGCCGTTAGAGTTTCCACCGAGCATAAAGTTTAGGTGTGTTTGGTCACCTCTTAAATATCGGAAGAATAGTTCAAGTATTTTAGAAAAAAGAACATGGACTAGATAACCCGATTTTCAGAAAAGAGTGACTCCATTTTGCTTTCTAGGAAAAGACTTTAAGTCTGCAAGATTAGAGAAGTGCGGGTTCGGTAATTCACTAGAAAATGGGCTCATTTGTGTCTGGGGTTAACGGAGGCTAACGGCAGTTAGTAATTGGACTAAGTTGGAACAAAATGGAAACTAGCTACAAAGTGTGAATCGAGCCAATTCAAACTGCAGAGACCAAGTTGGTACAGACACTAAAATACAGGGACCATTTCGGTTTTTCCCCTACAAATTATTAAAAACATGTTAGTTGAATTGAATAATATTTTTCCAAATAGTTTGGGGATGTCATTCGACAGCGAAAATCTTTCAGATAAACATTCCAATGACACCTTTTTCTGTCCTATCGGCTGCAAAATACGATAACAAAATATTACTAGTAATTAAGAAGGTTTCGTATCTAGTATCTATCTACCAAGCTTCTTAGCTAGAAAGTTCTAAAATTTGATCACCATTGAGACTTTTGGCTATATTTTAAATTTTGAACGCGCAAGAACAACAAATATGGGTTAAATATGACAGTTCTTTCTTCTTCTTTTTTCTCGACGAAACAAGGGATACATTTATCAACAAAAATTTTTAATACCGCATACGGATTTTGATAATAATAGTAGCGCGTAAAATAGATGTTCTATTATATTAAGCAAATAAAACAGTTAACTTTCTTTCTTTTTTTTCTCGACGAAAGTTAATTGTAGTTAATGAAGGTAAAATGCCAATAAAAAAAATGCTAATTTTGGCGGTTCACTTTTATACGCAACTTCAAGTGGAGCGTCTGCATATAAAAGTGCAGTGCAAAAATTAATTTAAAAAAAAAGGAAAGGGAAGGAAGGAGAGAGAGAGATATCTCCTCAATTATATAATAAAAAAGGAGTGGGCTTCTCTCATCAGTTCAGCTAACCCAACTGCAGTGTGCAGTTGGCCACAAATTACGGGTTCGTGCAGGGTCTGTTTCATGATCCAAACCGTCTACTTTGTAAGACTTGTTGCAAATGTTAATCCTGCAAAAATTCATGTTCATTGGATATGTAATGATATCTTTTCGAAATGTATTTTCGTTGAGATAAATGGATTTAGATGGATTTGATCCCGTGTCTCCCTGTTTGTATTTTAATAGAAATGTGTTTCGAAAATGTTTAGATCGATACCCTATAAGGCATGAGCTTTGGCCGAACTAAAGTTCTCAATGAGTTCTAAAAAAGAACGGGCCAACCGCATGAGCAATTTGGTTATCCCAATTGCCGAGAAGCCTTCTCCTTTAGAAAATAATTTTAGCACTCCACTCTTACCTTAATGGACTCCTCTTTTTTGTCCTTATCAATGTAAAACTACATAAATATTCTGAACACATTAGTTTTTGATTATTTATTCAAATATAAAAGTATAATTTCGTAATTTTATATTTCTAATAAAAGAATTGCATTTAAATAAAAGAGATTGTGAATATCAATTCCCGCGTAATATTCCCGAATGATTTTTTGCTTTATGAACATATTCCTGCAGAATGGTTCAGTTGGCCCAAATAAGCAGTAGAAGACGGCTAAATTGAATTGAATAGTCTATTTTTTTTTATTCAATTCAATTGAATTGAATAGTCTATATATGGTAGGTGATGAGAACATGAAAAGAATAGAGTTTTTCTCTTCGAAATTCAAAAAGAAAAAAAGAACAAATAATCCTATATGTATCCCGAAATGTATACCCCGAAAATACTCCCGAAATAAGAAATCAACACCATTGATTTTTTTCTTTCGAGAGTATTTTCGAAGTACCCAATTGATTTCTCATTTCGAGAGTATTTTCGAGGTACCTAGCATAAAGATCAATAGAGTATAATGCAGCATAAAGTATATGTACAAAATCTTTTCTCTCGTTTTCGACTACGAAATGAAGTTTCCAGGGCGGGTGACTTGCACCCTCGAGTTTTGGAAAAACCCCTTAGGATGAGTATTTTGAAGATTAATTATATATATGTTCTCCATCCTAGGATATTTTAAGGGAAAATTTATTCTTCTCGCCTCCTGGATATATAATTAAATTAATCGTGCGCCCGCAGGTTAAAATCGTGAATCCATTTCTGTTGTGATGTTTACGGGATATGATGTGGTTCTTTGCGTGCGTAATCTACGCACATATTAAGAAGTGGCACCAATCTATAGAGTTCTTTTCATTTTGTAATCCGTAACGTTTCAATCAATTCTTTTCAATATTCTCTCATAATTGGTATTGGAACCAAATTTTCCACTCGGTCCATTGTAAAACATTATCGAAAATTAATTAATTAGAGTTTGTATTCACATTATTACGCGCTTTTGAATTCTTAGCATCTATTTTATACTTTTATGTATATATGAATAGTAAATGATGATTTCTCTAGTCATCTCTCAACCATGTCTGTCTACAGCTTTTTGGGATTTAGGGCCTTGTTTGGAATATTGAGCATGATTTATTCTTCTTTTACAAGAGAATATTAAAGCCCAAAAGAGCAACAACAACCAAAAAAAAAAAAGGCTTTTTTAGCATTATCCTTGATATTTTTGAAAATATTTGAGTAAAAGTTATAATTTTTTACTTTTTTCGATTCCTCTTATTTAGCGCATCAATAATTCATAAAAGGTATGCACAAAAGTAATAAACGCAAAAAAAATTTACTCCGTATAATTTTTTTGCTTAAGTTGTGGCCCCAAAAATCTTAACTTCAGCCTAAGTTGTGGCCTGAAAAAACGTTCAAAACTGCTTCAATTTTCCTTGGACAACTCTTAATTCGCTTAATTTTTTTTTAGTGTTGATTACATCATCTCAATGAAAAGGCAGATCAGCATATTAGGTTTTATTTTTGCCGCCGTTGGTCAAACGTTACGAATGTCGATTGGTTACTTCCACGTTACGGAATAGACAGTTGATCGAGTGACTTTCGCGGAGTTAGGTTTGGTCAGGTGATGTTCGTTTTGATACTTAACTTAGTTTTAACTTAGTTTTCTAATCATCACCCTATATCTTTCTCCAATTATTACCCTATTTATTCAATTATTACTTTCATTTTTTTCTCTATCTCTCTCTACTCATTACCTATCTCTCCAATCATTACTCTATTTCTCTCTCAACCCACTACCAAAACTAAAATACTCCAAACTCTCAAACGAACAAAGCCGCTATTCTTAGCACAAGTGATAACCGCGCTCGCACAATTTTAAATCGTAACTTTTACATCAATAGAGTGACTCTACGCAGAGCTAGAATTTGGACAGGTGATGTTATTCTCTTAGCACAGTTTAAATCGTAACTTTTTCTAATTTTAGAAAAACTTTTTAAGACCCAAGACTGGCCTTATTCGCCGTACTATAAGTAATACAAAATTTTGTGATCAAGAAATTAGTTGGAATCCCTTCCTAGAAAATATTTTATTCATGTCCGAATTCAAGTACGTAATGCTAAAAAAGAAATAAAGAAAAATATATTCTAGTCCTCTTCAACTGTTCAAGAGAGAGAGGGCCAATAAAAAAAAATGTTAATTTTGGCGGTTCACTTTTATACGCAACTTCAAGTGGAGCGTCTGCATATAAAAGTGTAGCGCAAAAATTAATATAAAAAAAAGGGAAGGAAGGAAGGAGAGGGAGAGATATCTCCTCAATTATATAATAAAAAAGGGAAGGAGATATCTTCTCTCATCAGTTCAGCTAACCCAACTGTAGTGTGCAGTTGGCCACAAATTACGGGTTCATGCAGGGTCCGTTTCATGATCCAAACCGTCTACTTTGTAAGACTTGTTGCAAATGTTAATCCTGCAAAACTTCATGCTCATTGGATATGTAATGGTATCTTTTCGAAATGTATTTTCCTTGAGATAAATGGATTTGATCCCATGTCTCCCAGTTTGTATTTTAATAGAAATGTGTTTCAAAAATGTTTAGATCGATATCCTATGAGGCATGAGCTTTGGCGGAACTAAAGTTCTCAACGAGTTCTAAAAAAGAACAGGCCAACCGCATGAGCTGTTTAATTTGGTTATCCCAATTGCCGAGAAGCCTTCTCCTTTAGAAAATAATTTTAGCACTCCACTCTTACTCGAATGGATTCCTCTTTTTTGTCCTTATCCATGTAAAACTATATAAATATGACAAAATTAGCATTTTTTTTTATTGGCCCTCTCTCTCTTTGCTATTTTGGTCCAATGTATAGTACTCATATATAGACTTGTGGCACAAGTAACCTAAGATGTTCCATGTTCTCAAAAGCAATTTTTTTTTTTTTATGATCACATGTCTGATTAACACTACTTTGTGTTTAGCCATGAATCCAGTGAGTCCATGATCCAAAAAAAAAAATGAATCCAGTGAGTCGTGCTTAACTCAATCTCTTTCTTTAATTATACTATCAAATTTGACCTTTTGTCCCATTTATAATTTTCAAAGCATGTCCTGTTTGAGTGGTCAAAGATTTTGTTAATTTTTAAACAAGTACTATATGCTTCTCAAGTAAGTATCTTTGTACTTAACTCTCATGCATGTACAAGCTTCACCATCATTTACAAAGACACTTTCCTTAGTCGAAATGACTAGTTTGCCCCTTAGGACTTTCGAGCTAAATGACCAATACACCCTTTAACCTTTGATCAAATGAGTCTTATGATTCTCTTCGCCCCCATTGACAGTCTTGCCTTAAAATTAGGGAGGCTCGTGATTTGATCAATTGATCAGTTCTTGGTATGAACATGATTTTTTTTTTTTTTTATGGATCGAATCTGTACGATTTTCACTAATGAGAATGAGGGTGCGTGCCGTTCACCCTCATAAAATGAGAGTGAACAGAATAGTTCTCACGTCAGATCGAATGGGCCGGGGGAGGCCACAAGAGATTATGCCAATTCTTTGCTGTAGCTCACTCAAAGAATATTCCTAACATATGTCCAATTCTTTCTCCATCAAAATAGTCTCATAGTTCTCTTTACACGTATACCTACTCAGATGGAGTACACAATGTATCTTCAAAATTAATAGAGTGGTTAGAAATATGTGTTTGAGGGTTAAGACTCCAGTGGAAGTAACTACACATAATTGCCCAATGGAATGCAATTGCCACTTTGCAACAATTAATAATTTGACTTGTCAAAGTCCAAGGAACCATTGTTTACTGCGTAGTTCACCATGAATAATTGAACATGTACCTTGTGAATGTGGAAATTTTGAGATTCATATAATCCAAAATTGTGTATTCTATTGTATGGTGGAATATCGGCGGACTTTTTCTTGTCCTATTATTGTAAGTATTTCAAAATAGTAATCTAAGAATTAAATATGTTTAGGCAAAAGTATCTTGTTTGTAATTGGGTTCTCTTTCTTGTATATATGTAGGTAGTCGGGGCTGTGATTGTTGTTGCTGGGTCGGTTTCACTGGAGGAGGAAAGGCCCGACTAAGCTAAAGATGGCTAGCGGTTGCCAAAACGACGTTGGGTAAGCGTCGCAAGATATATCCGTCGCTGTAGAGTTATGAGGACACTTTCATTTCTCAAGCATTGGGATTTCAAAAAACCATTAGTTTGGGTTAGCAATTAGTGTCTTTTTAAGCATAATAATTTTTTCCCCCTCCCTCTTAATTTGCTGCCACCATGCGCAATTTCTTTACGAAAACAAATACTTGTACTAGTGCAAAGGAAACCCCACAACTTCACATATAAGTTTCTCATCTTTGTAGGTGTTATCAATTCTTTTGAGGTTAGTTCATACAAGGTTTTGCTTTAGTTTTAATTAGGATCCTTGCTAATGCACAATGGTATTGGTCTCTGGCCAAGATTAATCGAGGAGCTCGATAGTTGGCCCGGACACCTGAGTTACCAAAAAAACGTATAAGCTTCTCCACTAGCTCTATTATCAGTTCAAACAACTGCATTAATCCACAACAGGGTTTAATGTTCGTTCAAACTATTAATTGGGTTAATCCCAAAGATTTCTACTATATTATTCGTTTTTCTGTCTTCAAGCGTGGAACAATTTTGAGATTAGAAACATTACCATTTGGATTGAAGGAAAATAAAAGAGACTCACTTGTGGGAAAATAGAGTTGGGCCACTTGGTACGGTGGTGGAGACGCGGGGAAGTTGCGGAGAAGGCAGTTTAATGGGGAAAAAACTTAAGGTTCTGTGTCATTGAATGCTTCTATCGATCGAACTCCCTTTGTGTGCCGGCGTTGCTTTGCAGTATATGCCTATATTTTGACGATAGAAATTAGATATTTTTACTTTGTGCATTAATTAGTCTACCCTATTTGTTTCGGGTTGCCATTAAATTTCATCTCTCTGCATTTTAGGTGAATTCCTTTTTAAAGTGTTGTTGAAATGATATGATTGCTATTGACTCGTAAAAAAAATAAAATAAAACAAATTTGATTAACCGTAGCCAATAGGTGCACTAGGGAATCCAAAATGCATTGCCGTTACCGTTACCGTTACCAATCCAATGGCAATTCCCGTAATTCCGACACAAATACAGGACAAATGCATCTCCCAATCGCGCGTTTTTTCATTCCCCAGTACAGTCGTCTGGGTATAAAACCCAACTACCACATCTCTCTTAAAAACTGAAACAGAGAAACAAAAAAATAAATAAATAAAGAAGGAAAAGACACACACAGAGAGATACATACATATAATTCTAGAGAGAGAGAGAGAGAGAGAGACGGGTGATGGAGCCGTTGGTGAGGGGATTCCCTCTGCTAGCCCAGCAATTCAAATCCCTGTTCAGGAAGAACCTCATCCTCTCATGGCGGAGCAAGCGGGCCACCTCCCTCCAGCTCTTCTCCTCGGCCTTCTTCATCTTCCTCATCTTCTGCATCCAGAAGGCCCTCGACGCCCGCTTCAACACCACCACCGCCTTCGACAACGTCTTCGACCCCGTGGCCCTCGTCTCCCCGCCGATCCCGCCGTGCGAGGACAAGTTCTACACCAGGCTCCCCTGCTTCGACTTCGTCTGGAGCGGCAATGCTAGCTCCAGGATCGCGTCGATCGTCAGCTCGATCATGGCGAATAATCCTGGTCGCCCTATTCCTTCTGACAAGGTAACGTTTTTAGGTCTTGAGATTTGAATTTCTGTTTGTTCAGTTTTTGGAATGTAACAGTAGCGTTTGCAAAGCTTGTTATTTTTTTTTATACGGGCAAGAGTGTCTAGGTAAGCTTACCGTGCACCTCAACTATTTCCCTCGCCAAATCTCTTGTGACCGCCTTAAGTGATGGCTTAAAGTGATTGCCAAGTTTCGAACTATCTGGGTTAATTAGTATATTAGTTTATTTAATTAGCTGAATGGACTTTTAAAGACGGGCCTTTTTTTGGGTGGAATTGGTTTTTTTTGTTTTTTTATGCTGGGGTGGAATTGTTTTTTTGTTTTTTATGCTGACCTTTTTTCAAGATTTTTTGTTTATTGTGGAGATGATGGGGAGAGATGGAAAAAAAAAATCTCTTTCCATTCTGGTTTAAAAGAATTTTCAAGAACGACAAGAGAAAATAGCAAAATAGAATGTTGGGAAATTTGTGTTTATTATAATTTCTATTTATCTCTTTCGTTTATATTTTGTCGACGGAGTGTTTGAGAAGTTTAGTTTTCTTTAATTCACTTGGAATGAGCTCAAAGACTGGCCCTTTTGGGTGGAATTTATTTTCCTATTTTTCTCTTTCCATTGTTTGGTTTTTCAAAGAGAAAAATAGGAAAATAAATTTTTGGGAAATTTTGCAATTTTCTTATTAATTATTCTCTCCATTTTTGTCTTTCTTTTAATAATTTCCAAGAAATAAAAATTACTACCAAGGCCAAGGAATATGGATCAATAAACTGCATATCTTGCTGCTCAAAAAAAAAACACGTGTCTTTTTTATCATTTTTTTTTTTGGCTTTTTCGTTTTATCTATGAATTTGTTTTAGGTTTCTTGATCTTGACCGGAAGATGAAAATCTTCAATAAATGCCAGAAAATTTTAAAGAAAAGAATTATGCTTTTTGGACATCCCAACTTTCCAAATAAAGAGTTTAGTTGAATAAGAAATCTGCAACTTTTTGTCAAGTGGGTAATAAATCATGAACCTGTGGATCTGTGGCTTCAATTTTTCGAATTGTTTTCTATGTTTTGAAACTTGAAATGCTAATCACTAGCAACTGCTTGTCAGACCTTTCTTTTGGGTCTGAAACCATTTGGGCTAGATGTAGTTCCATTTCATTACCCTTTAGATCACCTTCAATGGAAACTTGATAGAGTGGCTAGGTAAAGGCTTTATCGTAAAGCCGGTAAAGCCAGATTCTTGTAATGAGCAGCAGCACCCAAATGTCATATGTTAGGCATGATATTCCGATTACAGGATGTTTGGGCAGATTATGTGGGATTACAAAAGAGGCTTGCCAATTGCTAAAAATTTAGCAGTTTTAAAACACATTTCACGTCCTCTTTTTTTGGGAGATTTATGTGCGTGACGTGTCATACCCATGTCGTGTCACGTATACGTGTCAGTGCCTACCTGAATATAGAGATTCCTCCTCCCTTATACAATTTGACATTCTTGTCTTCTCATGTAGTAGGTGTCCTCTTGCAGTGCCGCGAAATAGTATCTTTTTATCCCTCATGAATATCGTCGATGAACTTGACCGCTTATATAGACTTTTCCTTGTTATGTATTCCTCAAAATTATTTGCTTCCTTTTCAATTCCTTGTAATTAGACATCCTTCCTAAGACTTTCTTAAATAGAAACAAATCTCAACTCCTCCACATCCCAGGGCCTTGTGTCAAATGTTACGTCTACCAACTTTATTCTTGCGATTGTACAGCTCTCTCTCAACTTGTATTACTCAATTTGTTTTTGTCTTGTGCATTGGATTGGGATCTGAGATGAAATGGAGTGCTAAAAATTTTGAGGAACTTTCCTAGTAGTATCTATCATCAAGAAGAGCTAACATCTCTTGCCACAAATGCTCTTCTAATCATGTCCGAGACACTCAAATGAAAAAATAGAAATTAATGACTTGCAGGTATATAAGTGCATTTAGTTTCCTACTGAGCGAGCCTTTGTCCCAATTGCGCGGGTTGTGTTTGGGGGTTCTACATAGATCCATTTCCTCTGGTTGGTTGTCTTGTAGAGAACAACCCAACTGATGAATTCTTAGATCCCTCTTCTTAAAGGTTGAACTTTAAGTTATGTCTATCGACCTACCACAACTTCCCTCGTATCCCAGGCTAAGGACCAGCCAAGTGGAAGATACAACATTAAGCATCACCCAGATATTGGTGAAAGTTGTACTTCCATAACTGTTAAAGGAAACAACCACAATATCATAGTATCATAACTTGTTTGTGCAGGTTATGTCATTTGGAACTACAAGTGAAGTGGATGACTGGCTTTTCAGCAATCCTATGACTTGCCCTGGAGCTCTCCATTTCTCAGAGAGAAATGCTACGGTAATAACTTACGGTGTACAGACTAATTCTACTGCTGTTGGAAAACTAGGGCACTTTGAAGATCCCACATTCAAATTCCAAATTCCTCTACAAATTGCGGCAGAGCGTGAAATTGCAAGGTCCTTGATTGGAGGTAGTAAATATATCGCAAGTTCTTATCATTGCAAATCTCAATATGCATCTTAGGTGTTGTAAACCTCGATATCTCCGGTTCACTAAATGCGTTACTTACTATTACTCTATACACCTCAGAGCCAAACTTCAGCTGGGTTGTCAATCTGAAGGAATTCGCACACCCTGCAGTGGCGACTTTCTCTGCTGTGGCTACCATAGGACCAACCTTTTTCCTTGCAATTGCCATGTTTGGCTTTGTCTTTCAGATTAGTTCGTTGATCACAGAGAAAGAACTCAAACTTCGCCAGGTATTGATTTGTTACATCGCATTATCTTAGAACGAAATGTGTACTTTTCTTGTCCTTGCAAAACAGTTTTCAGTCTTTTCATGTCACATTTCCTTAACAGGCGATGACAATGATGGGTCTTTATGATACCGCCTATTGGTTCTCGTGGCTCATGTGGGAAGGAATTATCACTCTCATCTCATCGCTTCTCACAGTTCTCTTCGGGATGATGTTTCAATTTGATTTTTTCTTGCACAACAACTTTGGAGTTGTGTTTCTTTTTTTCTTTATATTCCAACTGAATATGGTAAGCTTCCGTAAATATTGGACTTCATTTCATATATTTTTGCCTGGACAATATCATCTTGTTCTGGTAAAGAAAACCTAATTATTAAGAATCGTGCTGGCTGATCTATCTTTCATGGCTAGATTGGTTTTGCCTTCATGCTTTCGGCCTTCATTACCCAGTCGTCTTCATCAACAACTGTGGGTTTCTCTGTATTTATTATCAGCTTTCTAAGTCAGGCAAGTTACCCTCTTTTTGATGTTGAAACATGTATTGCTGACCTAGTCAGCATAATTGATCTTTCTTTTTCTTTGCAGATTATTACACAATTTGGATTTCCCTACAGTACTAACTTCTCTCGTACCTATCAAGCCATCTGGTCTGTTTTTCCGCCAAACCTTCTCGCTGAAGGTCTGACTTTGCTTTCTGGTGCAACTGCCACTTCCCTAGATCCTGGAATTAGTTGGCGCGGAAGAGGGAAATGTGCTCCAAACGATACAGAGTGCGTGATCACAATTGTAGGTTCACTTATTCAACTTAAGTCCAATCCATCTTCGTGGTTTTTGTGTGCACATGAGCATGCCGTGTATTTCTGATTCTTATCTTACCACTTTTATCTTCAGCAAACCTCAACAATGGTCATTGCAGTTAACACAAGCATAATCTGTTGTGTTTTTGGCAGAATGATATCTATATATGGCTCATATCGACATTCCTTGTGTGGTTTGTTTTGGCAATCTACTTTGACAATATTATCCCAAACTCTTCTGGTGTAAGAAAATCAGTGTTCTACTTCTTAAACCCTGGATATTGGACAGGGAAAGGTGGAAAGGTGGCAGGTAATTGAGTTTGTTTGAATAATCTATCTTCCTTAATTTTCTTGGTTGGATGTTACTGGTAAACTAATGCTTCATCTTGTTCTTCTATTAGAGGGTGGCATATGTAGTTGCACAAGATCGGTTCCCCCGCCGGAAGATGTTACTCTGGATGATGAGGACGTTCATGAAGAAGCAAACACTGTTAAACAAGCAGCAAGTGAAGGTGAAGTCGATACAAATATTGCTGTTCAAATACGTGGTCTTGTGAAGATGTATCCCGGTACAACAAAGATTGGTTGTTGCAAATGTGAAAAGACCTCACATTATCATGCTCTCAAGGTAACAGTGTCCTTTCACCTTTTGTGTTACTATATTTTGGGCTTCTCCTAAGGCAAAAATATATTTTTAAATAATGTGCGCAGAAAGATTTTAGGCTATGCTTACGGCGAAGAGGAGTTATTGCTCAAATAAGAACTCCAGTGTGTTATAGGTGTGAGGTTCCTCTAATAGGATCTATGACAACCCCTCCCCATCATGCAGAGGGGAAAAAAATAAATAAGTGGTACACAATTATGCGTGCACAAATATAACGTGGACCTTACTTTCAGGGCTTATGGGTGAACGTTGCAAAAGATCACCTATTTTGTCTCCTTGGGCCCAATGGAGCTGGAAAAACTACTGCAATTAACTGTTTGACAGGAATTACACCGGTGACAGCTGGAGATGGTAATGACTTCTGCTTCAGGTTTCCACGTTCATTGGCTGGGATTTATTTGGATAGAGACCAAAGACATTTACCAAACATAACATGTCTTTTTTGCAGCATTAATATACGGATGTTCTGTTAGAAGCTCCGTTGGCATGTCAAATATTCGAAGAATCATAGGAGTTTGTCCCCAGGTGACTCCTGCTTCATTCCTTTCTGTTTCTTTTCAATCTTTCACTATTTTTATAGATGTGATTGTTCCATCATTTAAAGATCAACTCAGAACCAGAATTGATTCTGTTACACTTTTCATAGTTTGATATTCTTTGGGATGCTTTGTCTGGTCAAGACCACCTCCACCTCTTTGCCAGCATCAAAGGCCTTCCCCCAGCTTCAATTAAATCGGTGCGTGCTATGACTGATTTCCTTGATAATTTCTCAATAAGTATCCATTTTCGATTATATTTGTTCTAACACAAGTCTCTTTTCCCAAGCCCAGGTTGCACAGAAATCATTAGCGGAGGTAATGCTCACAGAGGCAGCCAAAATTAGAGCTGGTAGTTACAGTGGAGGAATGAAACGACGGCTTAGTGTTGCAATAGCCCTTATTGGTGATCCAAAGTTAGTTATATTGGACGAGCCGGTATGCTAGACAATCTTCCTTCTTATTACAAGTCCACTTTAATAATTTTCTCACCAGAAGTTTCCTTCAATTTGCAGACTACTGGTATGGATCCAATAACTCGGAGGCATGTTTGGGACATAATTGAGGACGCAAAGAAAGGACGTGCCATTATATTAACTACCCATTCAATGGAAGAAGCTGACATTTTAAGTGACCGCATAGGGATCATGGCAAAGGGTAGGCTTCGCTGCATTGGAACCTCTATCAGGTTGAAGTCAAAATTTGGAACTGGTTTTGTCGCCAATATAAGCTTCTCTGGAGCCGCAAATGGAACTCCTGTTGGAGGGGGTGATGAGATTGTTGTGAATCACGAGCCAGTGAAACAGTTCTTTAAAGATGTACGTTTGATGACAAGAGCATTTGTTTAAAAATTTTAGTTGACTAAAAAACATGTGATTTTGACATGCATATTATTTTGACAGCATTTGAATGTCGTACCCAAAGAGGAGAACAAGTCATTCCTGACATATGTTATTCCCCATGACAGGGAGGGACTACTGATGGTAAGTACTCGTCACTTCTTAACTGTTCAAGAGTTTTTTAGTCCCTGCTTATTTGAAACTTCAGTGATATCCAATTGTAATTGAGAACAATGGGAAGTTAACCATGCTTGCATCAATACAGATGTGAGTGGACAAGAAAGTCATGATCCATATGGCTATGACCAATGGCTTCATATTTGCTTGGGGAAGCATTCCTCTACATGGATCATGATTCCATTGGCAAAGCTATTTCATAATTGCCATGTTAATAGTATTGAGGGCCTCATTTTCATGTTTTTTGCACCTCTTTAGGTTTCTACGAAAATCCCCATAAGCTTTTTTGTCTGGGTCTTGTAAATCCTTCAAGATTTCACAATTTTGTGTTTTTGTCAAATGCATCCATGTAGAACTTCTTCGCGGAGCTCCAAGACAGAGAAAAAGAATTTGGCATAGCAGATATCCAACTTGGTCTTACAACTCTCGAAGAAGTTTTTCTTAATATAGCAAGGCAAGCAGAGCTCGAAAGTTCTGCATCAGGGAGCTTAGTGACTCTCACTTTGACTTCAGGGACCGCAGTTCAGGTATGCAATATAATTACTCTATCTTAATTGCGTACTGAGAGCATCTCCAATGTTGGATATAGGTAGCTATGGTGGAGTTTCTATATTTAGCTTTCTCGTTTTATAGCAATGAATAGAATCAAATTGCTATATTGCAGAAACAATGTTCTAATGAGGTGATGCTATTTTTTCTATTTTCTGACCAAAAACCATATGGAGTAGTTCCTTGCGGGATCATCAAGAGAGGGAGAGAGTTCTTTTGAGCATGCTATGGCCTAGCCAAAAAAAAAAGGCATACCATTGGTTTGTAACTTCATGCGAAATATAGCAACAGAAACTCAAATACAAAGACATTGGAGATGTTCTAACATAAATTAGCTGTTGTCATGAATTGATATCCGTTTCCTGTTTCTGTTTTGCAACGACTATGCAGATACCCGTGGGAGCAAGGTTCATAGCAATTCCAGGAACTGAGTCTGCAGAGAACCCAAAAGGTGTTATGGTGGAAGTATACTGGGACCAAGATGATTCCGGTGCCCTCTGCATTTCTGGCCACTCTCCTGAAACTCCGGTACCACCTCATGTTCAACTAACGGCTCCTTCAACCACCACTTCTCGTAGAAGTATCTTAAGACGACCTGGACCAACTTTAGGAATCGTGATTGACCCTAATCAAATTGGTACAGAGACTTTTGGATGACATCTCATTGTTTGCTTCCAAAATCACAGAGGTACATACAGGTTTTGAACATTGTAACGAAGTTGGACATTCATTATATAGTGGCTCTCTCATTCTTGTAGTGTGAAAGGACCGAAGGTATACAGATTTTGGCTTCAGCAGTAGTGTTGTATTGATTTATTGTCATCACTGAAATAATACTAATATTTTGCACCTCTGGCATTGAAAGAGTGTGCACACCGGCCCGGTAGCTCGCCCAACTCAGCCCGTATTTTTAGGGTTCGGAAAAAGTATTTAGGGAAAATGACAACCCATGACGTATTTTGATAATTAATACCTGTCAAAGACGAGCTAAGAACATTCGTTAATACTGAAAATGTCATTGGCGGATATTAATTATCAAAACACGTCATTGGCCGTCATTTTCCTAAGTATTTAAGCTTATAGGGTTGGGCTAGGTTGAGATTTTAAGCCCATTTAGTAAATGGGCTAGGTTTGAAAAAATTCCTTAAGGCCCAACCAGTAAAAATAAAACAACTCTTTTTTAATAGGATATATATACACACACACTTATAGTAATTACTCATAGTTGTCTTCCTCTTTTTTTTTTTTTTTTGGTTGGGCTCTATATGAAATGTTGTTAAGAAGTGATTATAAAGGAAAGAAATAATTTTTTGCATAATACAGCTTCATGGATGTTGGAGAGTTCCAACTTTTTGAGCACTTTAATTGCTTTTTGTGGAGACAATTTAATTGTTAAAACTTTTACGGGTCTTTTTTATATCAAGATACAGTGCTTTAGAAAAATAAATGGAGTTATTGGACGGGTTTGGGAAATACAATTTTAATTGGGCAGGACTTGGGACTATTAATTGAAGCCCGATTATTAATTGGGCGGGTTTGGGTTTAAGCAAGTTTCGTAATTATGTAGTGTACCCGGTTCAAATCCAATCCGGCCCGATGTTTTGCAGCCCTATGAAAGACTATCTAATTATATATAGAAATTACTTGTACGATTAAATTATGCTGCATTATTGCTACTTAAATGGTGTATATGAGCAACAATAGTTTCTGAATAAAACATTGAAATTAATGGAATAAGAATTTGTCATTTTCACGTGGGTGCTTGTTGGTGGGTTCAAAACTTTGGACTTTCGTAAATGGAACCTTTTTTTAACCCATTAGGACCAAAGGGTGTGAACCCAAGATTTGCGGTACGGTTCCATACAATGGTGGAGGGGGGTTCGGACCGGTGAGCAGTGACTGAGCCAGGATTTTAACTTCAGGGGCTCGGTTTAGACACTTAATAGACATATTTTTCATTGGAACTTACCTATTATATCAAAAAGTTTTTGTTTTTCAATTCATTACATTTGTACATTAAAATAATTTTTAAGGCTACATCAACTATCACGTACTTATTTTTTTTATGTACAAAAGAAATTAAGAAATGAGAATGTAAAATAACTTATTTTTTAGTATCAAATTGAACCAAAATTATTAAGATTATAAGTAACTATAATATTCAAAATTAGGTATATACAAAAAAAAAAAAATTAAAACTCGGATGCTCTAGGAGCTGGGGCCGGGGGGTCCGAGCCTCAATATTGCTCCGTCCCTGCCAGTGAGGACACCGGTATGAGTGCAAATAAGCCGAGTCGAGTTTTATAGTATTCAAGTTTAGCTCGTTTAGTAAACAGTACCCACTTCATTAATGCCAATAAATTTCTTTCAATAGTTTCCATTTACGCGGTGGGAATCCAACTACCAATTAATTGAAGTTACTAATTTCTGATGAAACTCGCGAAAGACGATGCATGAAGAGATTGCTTTATTCCTGGAGGCTTCTCCACGTCATCCCATTTCACCGTTCGTTTCGTCAATGGACGGTCCAAATTTTAAAAAAACTATTCTTGCAAATAGTTTAAACAGTTAAACTATTGGCGATAATAATTTCTTTAAAATCCAGAACATCCAACACACATTTGAATGATTGAGATTGATCCGTTTCGCAAACACTCAAATCATGAAGCCTCCGTGAATTAAATTTTCTCTATTGGAAAGAGAAATCCCTCGGAGCCTACTTCACTAGTACGGAGTACAACTTTTAAGTTTTAAACTCTCTTTTTGTTTTGGGTAAATACTTTTAAACCCTTGTAAATATTAGTATTATATTATCCAAATTTAACTTATTTTTGAAGTCCGCAAATGATGATGAAAACCGTGTGGGAACGTCCGGACCAATCCGGGCATCCCCCACCGTCTAAAGCTGGATAATGAAGAAACATAAGTAATTATTTATTCCTAATGAGTCCGTTCCATAAGTGAAAAAAAATTCTTATTTTTTAAGATGGTAATTTCAATCTCAAAAAATATTGATTTATTAAAATCTAAAATATGTAATATGGATCTTATTTAAAAGAACTCGATGAAATCTTTAATACGATGCAAATATATATATATATATATATATTTACATTATTTTTGAGTTTGAAAATGTGAAATAAATTGCTTATTTTTTAAGAAGGTTTCTGGAAGAGCATCCACATTGTAATAAGCAAATGAGTTTGGATAATCAAACTTAACAACAATGTTCAAAAAACACCCCACATTGTAATAAACAAAGTTACAAGTCTTTTAGTAAATAACCAAATTTCACCCATTCCACAACCAAACTTAATAACTTTCACCAATAACCAAAACTCAATAACCAAACTTAATAACCAAACTCAAAACTCAATAACTCAAAAACACTTCACATTGGAATCGTTTCATCGAGACGAATAATTTGGTGTGGTCAGGTGCGTGATTGAAATTAATTTGTGATTGGACAAATGTGCACTGTGCATTGTGGGGTTTTTTTTGGTTAGGGATGCAAAAATAACCAATGTGGAGGTAAAGATTGTCAAGTTTAATTATGAACTAAATGGATAATCAATTGTTGACGTGACATATTTTGATTATTGATTTTGATTATGATTATTAACATTGCGGATACTCTTACTACTTTGACCCAAACAGGGGAGGTGTAAATTGTGTAATCCGTCTTGTCAAAAAAAAAATTTGTGTAATCCGTTGGCTCAAAAGATTTCTAACGGTGTAAAAGATTTTTTAAAATTTCGAAATTCGAATTATTAGCGCCTTGGATGGGGTGGGCCCATGAAATAGGAGCCGTTCAAATATTCTTCCCATTTTTTCACTTTGATGATCAACCAACCACTCTTTGACTATTATTTTCATTTTCTTCACCAGAGGGAAAATAATAAGTACTAGGAATTTGTACTTAAGTAGACTTTTTGAAAATAACAATACTCCAAAGTTAACATAAGATTGATTTGTGTATATGGTTATGAGAGTTCAATTACTACGAAGAGATGAAGTTGACACTCTTGTTGATGGATTGGGTAGGAATTGGATATCCTTCTCGATCCATTTCACTTATAGCACAATACGATTCAGTTAAACAATTATAGATATCCAATCAACCTAATTTTTCACACAAATAGATATTCACACTTGTAGTCTTAAAAATTGAGCAACCTGGATAGTCAAGGGTGATCGCGGTGATTCCTATTTCAAAGAATCAAATTAGAATTCTGTATGTAACTATCTCCTCATATGATGCGAAATGAAACTCACCAATGTCTCATTTGATGATCCAGTTGTCCATTTCGTAGATTTCAATGTGTACAATATCTATTCAAAAATCATGTTAATTAGATATTGGTAAGGGTTTGTTCGGGGAAAAAAACATTTTGAGAGGAATTGATTGTTGCAATCTTATCATCTATTTTTCTCATGACAAATATAATTAGATGATGTCCAATCAATGTGACCTTTTATATTGATGATTTACACATTGAGACCTATACAATGAATGAAATTGATTAAATGAGATCTCTAGGTCTCATTTTCGCATAACATGATAAATCATCAAATGAGAGGAACGTAACTCGTGAAGATCATATGAAAGCATCTCCAACCCATCAAATCATTATTGATCAACATTCTATATATATATATATATATATATATATATATTATTTTAGGTCACATGAAGGACAGACAAGAAAACCTAAAGGGGTTTGCTTCCTTCTGAAGTCTTATATTCAAAATTCTTCAAGTGCTATCAATTCATTTTGGGTCAGTTCATACAGAGCTTTTGCTCCGAATTGATTGGGCTCTTTGTAAGTGAAATGTGAGATTGGGTCTACACTGGTATCAACCGAAGGTGTACGTAAATTACCCCTTACACTCGAGCTATTAAAAAAAAGTACGACACAAGGACCATGACTGTATTTGGTTTAGATTTTGAAAAAGATTTTGCGTAAACTAGAACACCCAAGTTATAAAAAAAGAAGAAGATGAAAAGACTGCTGATTTTGTATAAAAAATACACTTGCATTAGAGTGACGTTAATATAAAAGAGAGTGGCAAAATCATATCTCGAATGAAAAACATCATTGGGAGAATGTTCGTGTACAACACATAAACAGAAATGCTACACACACAGCAAAAGTACACAGATTTTGTGCACAGATTTTTTGTGGGGCCCACTACGGGTTCCACACAAATAATCCGAGCCGTTCATTAAATGTAAAACATTTTTTCAAGGGCCTTTGCAAAAAATCAACTTAATCCAACACCTAGAAGTGCTCGATTCAATCATTTAACTTTTCATTATTCTGAAATTCGAATGAAAAGTTAAATGATTGAATAGAGTACCTCTGAGTATCGGATTGAGCTGATTTTTTTGCGGAGGCCCTTGAAAAAATGTTTTAAATTTAATGAACGACTCAGATTATTTATGTGAGATCCGTAGTGGGCCCCACAAAAAATCTGTTTACAAAATCTGTGCACTTTTCCTGTGTGTAGCATTGCTGACACATAAAATACCAAAGCCGGCAATGGGGCCCACACAGTTTTATCCCGCCCAAATGCCAATTGGATAACTGCCTTTTGTCTACGTACATATACCCTCTCCACTTCTTCACTTTCCCCTAATTATCTCTCTCTCTCTCTCTCTCTAGCGAAGAACCAATGGAGGACTCCGCTATAGACCAATCATCGGCCCCCGGTACGACAAATCTACGCCCCGCTCTCTTTCCTCTAGTGTAACATATATGTATATAGATATGTATGTATGTATAGGCACTTGTGTCTAATTCGTTGTCGATGATATCCTGATTTTGCAGCGAATGCCGGGAGATCATCGTCCAAACTCCGGTATCCGCTGAGATCGGCCGCTAAACCGAAGGACGAGAAGCCGGCGGCGGCCGAATTGTCAAACTCTTCCGTTCCTAGAAGGTATACAAAAAATCTCCTGTTCTCGTTTTTATAACTCTGTTTCGAGAAAATAGCGCCGTAAAATCCGGTGAAGGGGTCCCACTAGAGGGCTTGAGGCCAGGGCGACTGTTCACCAAAAACCACAATTCTTCACGAAGTGATAAAGCAATAAAATGTTTCGGGGAGTTGAAAATAAGCATAGGTTCGGAAATTCTGAATATGTCAACCGTTCGAACTGCTGCTGAATCCATGAGCAGACAAGAGACTCGTGTGGCGAAATATTTTTTTTTACCCGAAAAAAAATCCTCCATGGCAGTTTTTGCGATCACAGATTTTCGTTTCTCCGGATACAATTTATCCGTTCAAATTTCGACGAGTGGTTTAGGCCATCTTCGATTAGACGGACTAGTAATGAGGGACTACATATCCTCATAAGTTGATTAAATATTGAGGAAGTATGCAATCTCGTAAGATGAGTAATTCTACTGGACTGAGAGGGAGCGATTAGTGGTATTACATCCCTGAAGTAATGTATATCTCCTGTTTGGTATGTGGTCGGACGGTTACATATGTCATCCATGGAATTTGCAATCTACTCTCATCAAACAGACCCTTAAGAGTATAAATAATTGGTGACTTTAGGTTTCGGTGCGTAAATGTCCCTGGTTTGGTACTGGTGTTCTACGAATCAGATACTTCATGGTTGAATCGGGTTTGTGAAGGACCATAGAGATATAGTGATTAGTGGGCTGTAGCGCTGGCTTCTAATTTGATTTTTGTGGTTGAGATGAGCAAGGCATAAAGAATATTGAATGTTGAAGAAAATTATAGTCTACAACTGTCAAGATGCTTGATTAGCATGCATATATTAAATTTAGTACCTGTGAAGCATGGATGCGGATGAAGGACAAAAACACAGTACAGGTCCGGATGCAGCAATATGGGAAGACCTTAAAAAATAGGGTACGGGCACGGCTACAATACATTTATATGAGTATTTGTCTTTATCATTTTTACTTTTTTAGTATTGTACAGTAGACTGTGCTCAAGAATAGTGGAAAAACATTCCAATATTTGTTTCTTAAGTACAAAATTCGCAAGGACTAACTGATTAAGTACTAGTGTAGGAGCCTTACTTTAGTTTCATTATGTTTCTAATGTGAATTTTATATGTAGTATGCGTGGATGGGTAAATGTGCATTTTATGTGCACATGTAAATAATTGCAAGCGAATATTGGAGCGGTTGGGAAAGGAGCAGATAAACTTCAGTTTTAATGAATTTTATTCCATGTTGATGCAATATAAGCTTACCTTTGATACTTCATAGTGAAGTTCCCCAGTGTCAAGGAAGAATCAGAGAACAGTTCTCACTTGCAGTTTCCAGATTCAGTTTCAGCAAACAATTTCAGAAACTTATTTTGTTGATGGTGTTTGGAACTTTTTATCTGGGATTTTTTTGGGAAAAGATGCCATTTCTGAGAGAACACCTATATTCTTTCCTGATGTCAAAAACTGGTCCACTAACAATGATTAAGGTACGAAAGCAATGAGTGTTTTGTGTTAAAAACAGTCTCAAAGAAAATGAGGATGACTGGTTCTGAAAAACATTCAATTTTTTTCCATATTTATGTCATTAACAGCAACGCAAATTATTTATAAAATTACAGTTTACTGATATGTTGGGATGCTTCTTCAGGGGAAGAGCTGCATCAACTGTAAGTCAGAGTGTGAGTGTCCTTGATCTCTCTAGCAAGGAAAAGTCAGGCAAGCCTCCAAGAAGGCTCTCAATTCCAGCCAAGTCAACTGTTAGCCCTGTTCCAAAAACTGTTGGCGATATTACGCCAATCTCGGAGGCTAGCGCAAGAAGTTCTGTTCGTATTTGTGGGAAAAATGGCACATCGGTTTCTGATGTTCCGAAGTCATCCAACAGAAAGAAGTTCAGTATTCTGTTATCAGCATCGTATTGGCTATCACAGATTAAGCTCTCAGAATGCGCTGCTAAGCACACAATTTCACTTGGTTTCTTCAAACTTGCTTTAGAGGCTGGATGTGAGGTATGACAAATCATATTTCTCCTTAATTATTTGCAGAAAATGCCATATAGCTGAGATAAATATTTTTGCCTCGAGGTTTAGAAGAATAATTTTTCATATAATGTACCTGTTGGATGCGTACAGGTTTGCAATCCAAACAGTTTACTCCTGTTCTCATCTTACGGGAATACTTAAAATTACTAAAAAATCTGGATCATTTTGCAGACCACTGTTCGCTGAGATTGGCTTTTGTTGCGTATAATGTAGTGCTTTTTCTGACAAGGTTAAATAAACAATATAGATATAGTGTTTGTTATTCATGACTTCATTACAAACCAGAGTTTTTGTCTGATTGACCATTCATTGTCTGAGACTAGGACATTGGAAACAGTTTTATTCATCAATTACTCATTCTATTTTCCATGAAATTATTGGGATGTACCTGACCTGTAACTTGCAATGAAGTGAGTTCGACAAGAGAAAAACAAGTTGGAAAAAATAACTTGACTTGGAGTCTTGGACAAAGAAAAAGAAGCGACTTAATGGTAAAAATTAGCTTACACCCTTTGAAGTAGCGTATGTCCTTTGGAGGGACGCTAGTCCTTTTGATTGTGCAGCTTCTGCAGCATTTAGATGAAACTACTGTTGCTTGTTTGGCAACAGCAACTACATTCACACTTGAAATTGGTGATGATCTATGAATGTTCATTTCTTGTGCCGTTAGAGTGTTGATATTGACTTTTTTTTCTTCCTTCTTTCTTTTAGTCTATTCAAAGAATGAGGGATGAGCTAAAATCCTATGCACAGCGACATAACTTAGCTGAGCTTGGAGAACCTGTGAAAGAATTGTTTGAAAGCTACGGTATTTCAGAAAACTCTCAGCACTTGCAAGTCTCTGAAATCTGTTCCCAACCACCTGAAGAGGGAACAAGGTCATCTGATGATGACGTACACAGCTCTTCTTCTGGAACCAGAACTAGGAAACTGAAACCAAAGTCTTTGAGTACTACTAATAATGCTACTCAAGTTTCCCCAGCCAAAGAATCGGCCAAGGATACTCGAATAGATAAACCAGGAACGAGGACAAGAGGATCATGGAATAGGAATTCTGCGGATGCAAAATCTGGTTTGATAACTGCAGGGCGTAACGCATCAAAGAAATCCCAGAAGCCAACTAAACAAGAATCTAATGATAAGACTAAGAGGCAAGGAGAGCAAGCAGCTCGTGAACAAGGTAATCCCTTAAGTGTGTATGTAGCTAATTTCATAGCACATTTTTGCATATGCAGTGTCGTAAATTGATGGGTTTATCTTCTGTAGATTCAGCCAACCCTTGTCAAGCAAATGAAGCACTCCAAGAAAACAAGGAAAATATGGTAAAGTCTAATTTCTGAGATAGTTATGGAATTATATCGTGAGCATCTTCTGCAAGATTGTGTCAATTGATAAGAGCAATTTTTTTTCTCTCTCTGGTCAACCATCGGTTTTAAGCTTCTTTGATTTTTTGAACAAAAACCTGGCTTGTTAAATTGTTCTTATTTGGGTGACTAAGATATGTGTTTGGTAGAGGATTTAGTCTTTTGTAATTGATTCTCAACACAACCCCAAGTACGTTTCTAAAGTGGTCCCAGAAGATGCCACTAACAAAACAAATACTAGCCTAACTAGTTGTCACAAACATGTAAATGTTAACTTACTTTGGTCTCTATATAATTATATGATATATAATTAAACCCGTTTATACATTTCCCTTCATAGTTATCATTTGTACTTTTTATTGTTGTAGAATGCTCCTCAGGTGGAAGAGATCAGTTTGACTGAAGTCTAGACTGAATCCTGCACCAAGCATGCTGAACTATCCAATTCTCATGTTCTTATTCGATGGTTTTCGATGTTCTTTGTGAAGGTTTTTAGTTTTTCGGGTATAGATAGGACTATTTGGAAATGCTTCTGTGTGTTTTCCCTTGGGTTTGCTAATTGTATTGAAATTGTTTTCACCTGATTCGGGAATTATTCCGGGCTTGATATTTGTGCATAAGGTATGATATGGTTTTTATCTTTTGGTTGTATTATGATGCCGTCTTGGTCCTGAAAGAGTGTTTTCAGTCGAGCTGTTTATATTTCCTGTCAAAATTTTCTGTTTGGTTATTGTGGTCTACAGGAATGCTATCAGTTGTTGTGAGAGATTAGAAGTTCTAACTTAGAACCCATTCACTGGTTTCCACTCTAGCTAGATGGTGATTTTGTAATGTGTGATTACATGCTCTGATTCAGTCCAAATATCTTTCGGTCCCTGTATGGGATAACACAAGCCGTCACCAGTTACCAATTCCGATCTTGAACTGATTTTTTTGTTGGGGACCAAAAATTGATCGAGATTATACAAGCCCTTACCGATATCCCCTTTCCGGGGCATCTTTTATCTTTCTTTGTCAATAGTATTTTTGTAGTGTGGAGTCTTGAATACCCAGAAAGAATTGTTCCCAGTAGAACAAACTTCTTGTCAATCATCAGGGATTCAAGGCCCCTGAAGAGGGATCCGGGGGCACTACCATGCACACCCTGCCAAGCACCCTCAAGAGTTCCTTCGCCTTTTCAATTTCAGATTCCGTATTCCCTATCAACCCCAACATTCTGAGAGAGCCTCATCAATTGACAGGCCACCCCGAACCAACAGACTGCTTGTAGGCTTCGATCAAGAAAATCGAAGTGGGTTCCTTGTTTGTTTGCTTGTTCGTGCCTTGTTGATCCTTCTGTGGGCTTCAAGCAGTGTAATTTGCCCCTTCTGGAATTTGTGAGGGATTTATGCTAGAAACAAAAAAAAAAATGTAGAAAAATTATGAAATTTCCTTAGTAAATCGCCTCTACAAATTCATGATCCAATCATTGCCCTGGATATGTTCAAGTGGAACATTAGTTTGTACTGCAGTAAAAAATGCAACAAAATAATAAAGGGCACTTTCTTTGGAAATTTCATAACTCACAATTCTTTTCTCATGTGGATCATTCTAAAAACAGTCAGCTATCTCAATCCCTCAAAGAACACAACAGAAAATGCTGAAAATTTTCTCTGCTATCTACATCAGTTTTGACTGCTACGCTTGGGGCGACAGTCCTAAAGTATATTAACTGGATTTTCACCAAGCAGTTGAGGGGTTGGTCGGTCCATAATCAGGCGTCGAATTCTGGTCAGAATTCTCTGTCTCGATAGGTGTTCCGATGGTTGTGTTATTGAATAGGCAGAGGGTGATACCTTCACAATGTGATCGAAAGATATATCAGCAGATTTTATGTTTGCTTCACACGGTCTCCCCCTTTCTTCTCCCACTTGCGGGACTTGCTGGCTCTTACCCCTTTCTACATCCATGAAAGAAACAGATTATGTTAAACAAATTCCAATGACTTCATTAAAAAAAAAACAGCAATTCATACTTACTTTGATTCTCAATGCCAGTAAACTTTTTTTGTCCCGTGCTAAAAAGCCTGGAGGGTCTCCTCCCAACTCTACAAGGACCGTAATGATTATCCCTGCCCGATGGGTCTCCTCCCAACTCCCTTGATTACATGACCTAATTTACTCTTCATAATATCTTCAAACTACCTATGGATTTGGCTGAATGCTTCCAGTTCTTCAAATAAAAACTGGAACACGAAATCTTAGTCACATCATCCTTCAATAAGACTTTCCACTGAGCTCATCACTGAAGAATGGTGGCTTGACTTTTGGGAATTAGAGAAGAACTTCTTCACGTGGGCGGCATACGTACAAGGCTGAGGAGGTGGACTGGAATTGCCCAAAGCGCAGATTGTAGCTCCCGCTCTAATTCATTACGAATTTCAGTACTTTGAGATGTTTTTGAAAGACTCTTTCCTGCTAGCGCACGCACATTAGGTGACTTAACCCAAAATCAACTAAATCTGAACAAATATGAGGAAAACTAAAACAGAAGCACATCAGTAGTATAAATTGCAACACAATAACTAATTTCATTTCATGTGCAAGAAACACTCAATGACACAAGGTATTGAGAATCATATGCAATTGATCATTTACATCCCAAAGGTAATTTCCAATTGAAAAAACTGTAGTAGCACAAGATTATAACTTGTATATTCTCATGAACAGAGAGACTCACAAGTGGGTACATGTACAAAAAGTCAGTCAATAACAAATAGTGTCCCCAATAGGTAGGAGTTACTTTACAGAAAGGAAGCAGAGTAGATTATCCGTCAAATGTCAATGTTTCTACGTCCAGATCTACCTATGGCCTTCACTTGAGTATGCAATTCTTTTTCAAAACCAGCTTGAAGATTGTAATCTGCGAGTGTCCTCTGTACAAAACTATCTGGCAATATGTTGTCTCCCAGCATACGGTTATATACCATCATGGCATCTGCTAACCTTCCAACCTCACAGTAACCCCGGATCAAAATGCCATATGCTACCACATCAGGTAATAAACCCTGGTTTAAAGCACAATCGAATATATTAGAAGCTTCCTCCACAAGTCCCCTTTTGCATAGACCATCAATCAAGATGCTGTAACTCACAATATTTGGAGAGACATTCTGCCGTAGCATCTCCTCATGAAGCTCAAAAGCATTTTCCATACAATAGGATTTGAGGTGGCCATCAATCAAACAACTGTAAGTGACCACATTGGGTTCCGGACCTTTTTCAATCATTGTGGAGTATAACAACATGGCGTCATCCATTCGCCCTTCTTTACAGAAAGCATCAATAAGAATGGTGAAAGTTATGGCAGTGGGTTGGATCAAGCCCCGTTTCAGCTCTTCATAAAGTTGAACAGCCATGCTCAACATTTTCCAAGAGGAGTAGCCACAAATCATTGAGTTGTATGTCACAATATTCGGTTGTGGCCCACAGTCATGAACCTTCTTGAAAAGTTCCAATGCATTTTTCAACCGACCTTCCTTGAAAAACATGTTAATGAGAACATTGTAAATGGTAATGTCAGGATTTACTCCATTTTTTAGCATCAGCTCAAAAATCTGGAGCGCTGCTTTTGGATTCTTTTGTTTGCAGAATCCATCAATGAGAGCACAATATGCTACAGGGTCCAGAGAAAAACCCCTCTTCAGCATTTGGAAGAAAAGAATTAATGCCTCAAGTGGCCTCCCTTTATCTGCGGTCCCTTTAATGAGCACAGTATAAGTTACTAAGTCGGGAATTATGGTGTACATACCCATATGGACGTATAGCTTCACAGCCTCCTTTATTTGATTCAATCTACACCAACCATCAATTAAGCTGTTGAAAATAAACACATTTGGTCTCAAACCTCTCTTCACAGCCCCATAGAAGAATTTAAGAGCATCAACCATCCGCCCTTGTTTGCTAAGAGCACTTACAAGGACACCATAAACAATAACATCGGGAATATGGCCCTTGTTTACCATATCCTCGTACAAGTCAAATCCATCTTTCAAATTTCCCTGTTTGCAGAAGCCATCAATGAGACTACTGTAAGTGCAAACAGACGGCTCAATTCCTTGTTTCATAATCTGACCAAATATACCACAAGCCTCAAGAAGTCGACCCTTTTGACACAAGCCGTTTATGAGAATGCTATATGTGACTATGGTTGGCATGATTCCTTCTTTCAGCATTCTATTGTATATTTCAATGCCCTTCTCCAAATGTCCAATTCTCACATGTGCATTGACTACTGAGCTGAAAATCACCACATCCAATTTGATGCCTCTGTCCAGTGCTGCCAAGAGAAGACAATGTCCCTCCTCCAACTTCCCCACCCTAAAGAGCCCGTCAATGAGAATGCTATAAACGATTAGATCAGGAGCTATACCCATCGTTATCATGAGCTCATAAAGATCAAATGCCTCCTCCATTTGCGAATCCTGACAATACCAGTTAATCAGTGTGCTAAATGTCACCAAACTTGGCTTTGGACCAACCTTTGCTATCAAGGAAAAGTACTTAGAAGCAACTGCTATAGAATTACCTTTACAAAGACGTTTTATAACCTTATTACAAGTAACAATATCAATAAAAAATCCTCTCTCAATCATCGCGCTATGAAAACAGAAGCCCATTTCAACCTCATCCTTCAAGAAGAAACCATTCATTACAAAATCATACACATTAATACACAGGCTCTGCTCTTCCCTCAACCCATTACCCATTTTTCCATACACGTCCAAAATATGGTCAATCTGCTTCGAATCCACCAAAGAACTTAACAATGTCGACAACGCATACGGCGATACTGGGATACCCAACTCAGACATTCTAACAAATATCTCAACCGACCGATCAACCATCCGAACTCTACAATAATTCCCAACTAAGAAGCTATACACCGTACTAGGATTTGAGCCATAACTCTTGAAACCCCTTTCCAACACAGAGAAAGCATCTAAATTCCCAAACTTTCCAACCATTTTGTCAAAAACCCATCTAGCAGAATCAAACATTCTCTTGCTGAGCAACACATGGGCAAGCCCACAAAAGGATTCAAAAGAGTGGTTAAACCCTAGGAAATCCTCAGACCATTCAAAAAATCTGATTGCTGAACTGGGTCTGGAGCGGAGGCGAAAAAGAATTGGTTCCACGTCGTGGGGTCGTAATTCGGAGAGGGTTTTGGGGTTTAAGAGCTTGAGGTTTTCTTGGCGAAAAGCTCTGGTGATTTGGTCCACTACTAGGGTTTTTGTGAGTGAAGAGTAGTGACTGATGGATGAAAATGCGAACAAGGGAGAGGCTGAGAAGGGTTTGAGGAGCAGTGGGAGTACCTTTCTTGATGATGCAGAAGTAGAAGCGAGCACCACCGCCATTTGCTTGGATTATGACCGTTGGAAGTTCCATTTATTGGAAGCTTTCACGGATGCCTGGAGGTTTTTGCCGCCTCTGCTTGGATGCCCGGAAAAGGTTGATGTCGCGGCGGCGAAAGAAACTTGTTTCGACCCGGATCCAACCCGGTATTAAGCGGGCTATGTTCCCAGGATGAAGTCTAGTCTACCCTTTTGTTTTAAAAACTGTTAGGATAAATACACGAAACTCGAAATATGAAACAATTGCTTAATTAAGTTGGCATGTGAAATTATCCTTTTACGTTCATTTCAAAACTCAAAATATAAAAATGTTCATTAAAAAATGAATGGTCTAAATTCACAATTATTTTCTTTCATCGACATTTTCATGTTTCGAGAATCTGAGTGTCATGTATTGTACTTCTCTTCTTTTTTTCTCAAGTAATTGATTTTTACTTTTTTTTTTTATATATATCTACACTCCCATTTTTTGTCTTCTTGTGATGAGAATTTACAAAATTAATCTTTCATTGGGATACTCTTTACACTCAGGCTTTGTATAAAAACAACCCTTGTTAGCAATTTCGGTTATCAATTTAATGAAATTTGACGGAAATGGCCTATTTGACTAACGAAAGATAACTTTTGGAGTAAAATTATTATTATTTTTTTAAGTTTAGGAGTCTTTTAGACATTGAATGTAAAGTTTTTTTTCCTCACTCAAAATGACACCATTATAAATTCATATTACAAAACAAAAGAAGAACATGGTTATAAAAAAATGGAGATGTGAAATCACGACCTTTTAGTCAAGGTGAGTGTGGTACTCGGTATTTAAAATAAATTTTGCCCTCATTATTATGGTGCTCTAAGCATCTTCAGCCTTCACCCAAATTTTTTTTTCCAAAATTGAGTCAATTTTTGGGTAAAAATCTACTTGGGGTAGACACATCTCTAACCATCAACCCAAAATTTACCCAAATTCACTCACTCTCTCTCTCTACCCCCCTCTCTTCCTCCTCTGACCTACCTCCACCGACCCACCTCCACCGCACCCCTACGTCTCCCCTCTCTCTCCCACTGACCCACCGTCTCTACTACGATGACACTCCGGCGACGACTCTAACTAATCTAAGAAATCACCCACCCACCCTTTTTGAGAAATCACTGACCCACCACCACTAACCCATTCCGCCCTCTCTCTAATTCAATCCACTGTATATTTTTTTTTTCTCTCTCTCTCTCTCTCGCTCTCTCTCTAAATAGTTGTTGAGAAAATGGGAAAATGGTTTGGTTTGTCCCAGATTTGGACAAATAAATGGGTAAAATCTAAAATGAAAAAGGATTTTGGTCAAGTTTTTGTGGTTTTTGTCCAAATTTTAAATTTAAGAAATGATTTGGATCAAGATTGAAGATGCTCTCACAGTTTAAATTGGACGTATGTTCTGTCTCCCAACACTTGATTGGTGTAAATATTTGAATTAAGATTATACTACAAAACAAAATAACCAAACATTTGCAATAATAGGGAAGATGTAACACCTAGTCAAACGTGACCCGAATTTTATCCTCACATTATCAAAGAGCACTCTTTTTTGTTTTCCTCAATCCTATATTCAAGAACACATGCTTGTACAGTATTACCCAGTCCACCCTATTTTGTAGTATCAATCCTTATCCCATTTTAACTTCCCATAACAAAAACGAGTTGTTCATACCCTTCATGTTCAAAAAAAATACCCTTCATGTAGCTCAACCATATGATCAATGATTCAATCAAAATCACACATTTTTCGTAGACGTATTTAATTCTCCACCTTTGATGGACTAAGGTACACAAAACGTAACAACCAACCACCACAGGGGATAAAGAATTCTCAAAGTAACGACCTTATTGGGAAGTGAAATGGCAGCAGCCTTAGCACTTCAGTCTCAGAAGAAAGAGAAAGAGAGCCCTTCACTGATTGAACATTCTTAAATCAAGAAGGAGTTTACTGGGTTTTGATCTAATTCCATTTGAAAAGTATGTATAGATTAAGAGTTTGCAGAGAGATGAGAGCCGTTGCTCCCCGAAAGGTTTTGAACTGGTTCAATTCTTTCAATTCATCAAGGTACTGTCTTTTCCACATAATCCTAGGGTTTGAATTTATGGGTCCTCTGGAATTGGATAAAAATAGTTCTGGGCTTTGGTGATTTGGGCTATCTTTTCTCAATCCCAGTTTTCTGATGGGGGCTTAATTCCTGATTCTTTCAGCTTTCATTGTGATGCTGTGAGGAAGTTTGTTACTCTTATTTTATGTGATTTGATCTAGTTTTCTGGTGTTCTTTCCATTTTATTAGGAGGGTTCAGAGTCAGCCATGTTTGGTTGCACAAGTGTGCTTTTGTTATTTGGGAACCTTGTCATTTGGTTTAAGAGCTTATCAGCCATATGATGCTTAACATAATGTACTCCCACTGGGGCTTGCTAGACCTAAGACTTTCGTACGACTTTCACTCAAGAGATTATGGGATAGTCTCGATGTACCTGGGATAGCCGTGGCAAAACCCTGGACTTAGCCCCAAAAAACATAAAAGAAAACAAAAAAGAAACCCCTTAATTGTTGACAGGAGGTTATTTTTAAGCTCGTACTGTGGCTGGGATGGGCTATAAGTCTTTTGCATTGTTTTTGGTCTATTGCCCGTTTATTTACTATGCTTAACTCTGGCTACAAACATGTAGTCCTGCATTAATTTTTTTTTTTTTTTTTGATCGCCTGCAATCCTGCATGGTTGCAGTTATGCCACCACAAAAGTTAATCTGCATTGTGGAACTGTTGGGCACTTGTTTTTTGTCAACTATTTGGCTTACTAAGCAAGATGCTAGTGTACCGGGTAATATGGTTTAATAAGTGAAACACCATAACCTAGTGACGCGAAGAGAGAGCTTGATACATAAAGGAATGTGCCTAATTGGAGTTCTCGTGTTGGTTCTTACATACTATAAGATTATATATGTTGGCATATAGTCCTTACTGCGATTTTTGGTTCATAGTATTGAGGTTTTTGCAATTAAATTTCATTCCCCTTTCATACGAATTGCAGATCCATTAATTCATTATCGTTTGCGACTGTAAATGCGGAAGAGGTTTCAGGTTCCCAACCTGCTGAAGTACACAACTTGGGTATTTACTGCAACTTGATTAGCATGTTTATTCATTTTAGTAAGTTAAAGCACAAAAATAGGGAAGGGGGTGGGGAAAGAACAACAAGTTCATTATGGTATTCAGTTTAGTAGCTTATGATGACACTGGGATAAGGTTCGCTTGACGTTAGTTTTTCAGTTGTTTAATTAGGTTGTCCATCCCAAAAGCACGGCTCTAACTCTGTAGCACCTTCGGCTCTAACTCTGTAGCACCTTCTCTATCAAATGCTAATTAACCTGGTTGTCATCATTTTTAGTGCAGGGAAAATGGACAGGATCCTCAAACTTGAATACAATTCCGGATCCTTTAAATGGCGAGTCATTCATTAAAGTAACTGAAATGGATGAAACATGCATCCGGGTATGTAATCAATCTTCCTCTTCTTTCACAATGAAAACAATTAAAATTACATCTCATTCTCACACATCTACACAAAATTTGAATTGTTGTCTGCTTAGGCAGCCATTTGTGGAGAGCTTATCCAAGTGCCCCAAACATGGTCTTCACAATCCATTTAAATCACCAGAGAGGTTTGTATTACTGGTTCCTCTCCTTCCTTTTCCAAATAGTTCCTTTTTTTTATTTAACTATTTTGTTTCTAGGAAGTGGACAGTCTCATGAGTTCTGTATTGGTAATTTTAAGATTTTTTTCTCCTTATGAAGTAAAAGTTTTGCTATGAGAAACCCTGTTACTTGAGAAACAGGAAAAACTCACAAAGAAAAAAATATCGAATTGTTCAGGTATTTGATGCTTGGAGACGTATCTATGAAGGCAGCTCAAATGCTTTCCCTGCCAAAGGTATATTTTATAGGGAAAAAGAAGGGCTCCTTTCCTGTTCTTTTCTGGTTCTCGTGAGTGCAGACCAGTCCTTTGTGCTGTAATTTACCTATTGTGTGCATTTTTCAGGTTTCGGAGTTCTTCAGTAGGTTGATTCAAAGAGTCTCTCCAAAGAGCTACCAACAGGCTTTTGGGGAAGTTTATGTTACTCGAAGATTTCTAGAAAATTTCTGTGGTGATCAGGTACTGGGGGATCCATCTAAGCATAAGTTATGGAGAAATTTCTCCTTCCAGAATACATGTAATGCTATACAGTAGCCTGTAACTTGTTTTATGCTAAGTTTTCCTGCATCAAATTCCAAGACGGTCATGAGTTTTTCTCTGCTCTTCTTTTGTTTCTTTTGTCATCTCAAACTAAAATTTGAATAAAAATCAAATTACATATTTTAAGCACTTCATCCTCTCACTCTGTATCTTTGTCAGGTTCGTTTCTTGGCTCGGTCTTTTGCAGTACCTGGAAATCATCTTGGGCAACAAAGTCATGGTTTTCGTTGGCCTTATGGTCCCGTAAGACTTTATTTCGAGACTGCCTATCTCCTATGCTCTTGCATGCACAAGCAATTAGGATGATGTAATAAATTATTTAGACCATGAGGCTATTGAGGATCTTTTGTGAAAGATTGGGAAAAGATCATCATGGGTAGGGAAAAAATTACACCTTATAAGTAAAAATAGTTTTCAATCTGTTCGTAACAGTTAACGAGCAAAAAGGCAACATATTCCGGTACAAATGGTTAGAATGTGATGTCTATATTGGGGATTGGTTATAATGTTCTTCGGAAATAATGAGAACTACTTCTAGCATAAAGTAATTCTTGGAGTACATGGCTAGGAGAAAAGTACACTGGGCACAGAATATGACAACAATGAAGTAGATAAACCAGATCTTTTACCTCTAAAATCATTGCCTTATATGTACACTTTCAATGAAAATTTAGTTTTTTTATTCGGACAAGAATGTCAAGATGCTTGTTTCATCATTTATGGTGTTTACTTCGGCCAAGTTTCAGTTTTGCTACTATACATCAGCATGTACAGAAATTTTCACAAAAACTCCCTTTACATGTCCTTGTTTGTAGCGGAAAAAAAAATTCTTGTTTGCACAGTAGTAAATTGTTATGATGACAGGCATTTTCATTTACCAGTTGAAAAATTAAAAAGTTGTTGTGCAGGTGGCAATAATTACACCATTCAATTTTCCTCTGGAGATTCCTGTTCTTCAGTTGATGGGTGCCTTATATATGGGAAACAAACCTGTTCTTAAAGTTGATAGCAAGGTGAGCTCTCGTAAGATATTTTAAATACTCTGAAAAAATGAGATTTTATTTCATTGATGCTTTAATTTAGTTCATGTGCCCGGAATAAAAAAATTGTGGGTGACAATAAGCACAAGGGAATTAGTACAAATGTTCAGCACAATGATACTCTAACCAATGGACTTCAGTCAATTTGGTTGCTAGAATTTCCAGCTGCTCTGACTGCTGGTTTAAATTTTTTGCTTTTGTTTTATTACTTCTCTTTCCGAGAATTTAGTTTTGTTTCCAATTTTTACTTATCTCTTCTATTTCCTCTATACATCTAGCATTTTTACCTACCTACTATGTTTCTTAGGTATGCATTGTTATGGAACAAATGCTTCGGTTGCTACATGATTGTGGGTTACCAGTGGAGGATGTTGACTTCATTAATGCTGATGGGAGAACAATGAACAAGCTATTGTTGGAGGTTGGTTTTCACAAAACTGATAGCTTATTGGATATGCCAATTTTATGTTTATCATTTGCACTGAGTGACAACTGCCACCTTTGTGCTATTAAAAAATATTACAAATTTTTGTTTCGTCCATCCGTAATGGACTCGAAAATTGGGCATAGCTCCCCCAACTTATATAGCCACATCCTGCACGGTTTCTCATGTGATCAAACTTCTGACACCCTATTAACATGTTTGTAAATTGTATGAATAGGTTGTGGTTTAGGAATGATGATTGTTTTTTATTATTTGTTAAGTAAACTACTGTTGGTTAATCGCTGGACCGTGGGGGATAATGTGGAGACTGGAAGTACCATATCGGAAAATAACAATAGGATCTAGCTTTAGCTGTAAATATTCCGCAGTTGATTATCTGGTTATGTTTCCTTCAAGGACATTGTAAAGAAGAGGATGTTTCTTGCTTTTGCGCCATTTTTTGCCAGTTAACTTTCTGATTCAAAACAATGTAATATGTAGATTTGTGGATATTATCAGATAAATCTTCTGATATGTTGGTGGAATAATCAGGCAAATCCACGCATGACTCTCTTTACTGGTAGCTCACGAGTGGCAGAAAAGTTGGCTGTTGACTTAAAGGGCCGTGTTAAATTGGAAGATGCTGGATTTGATTGGAAGATCTTGGGGCCTGATGTCGAGGAGGTTTTTGCTCAAAATTTTCAACCTCCGCATTTTGTGATCCGCATATATAAAGAACTTGAGTTTTTGGCATTGTTTTTGATTCATCCTTTTGGGTTCCAAATGGAAGGTGGATTATGTTGCATGGGTGTGTGACCAAGATGCATATGCATGTAGTGGTCAAAAGTGCTCGGCTCAATCAATGCTGTTTATGCATGAGGTAAGCTGCTTCATTCTTGTGTCTCTGTGTTCAGTTTAGTGTGCTTGTCTTCTGAAGGTTAAATCAGTAAATATCTATATTTTTGCAGAAGACTATTCTACATTCGTGCAGATTCAAATATATCATAATCTTATGGGTCATGGAAATGGATGCTTACTTTATGTGCTTTATCTAATACAGAACTGGTCTAAGAGTACACTGTTACGTCAAATGAATGATCTTGCTACAAGAAGGAAATTGGAGGATTTAACTGTCGGCCCCATTCTGACAGTAAGCATGTAAACTTTCTGAAATTTATTGTAAATCGTCTCTCTTAATTGCTCCTCAATACATAGCTCAATGTAGTTCGTGACAAGGTTAGACTAATTGGTTAAGCGTTTATCGACTAATGGGTAGGATAGAAAGCATAGGTGGTCTAAATCAAATTCAGAGTAGTAAGAAGTAAAAAGAGGAAAGTCCACTTTCACCCCCTGTGGTTATCGCCATGTGCGGATCCCCCCCTTGTGGTTTAAAATTGACCACATAACCTACCTGTGGTTTTGAAAATGTGCGGATAGACCCCCTGCCGTCATGTTTTCCATCCATATTAACGGAGGTGTATCTCACACATCTCTAGAATGTAATCTGAGTCGTTCATAATGTAGTAAATAAAGAATAGAGTATCTCTGTAAAAAATCATCTCGATCAGGCATCAATAACTCAGTGATCTAATTTTTAGTAAATTCAAATTTGAAATTTTAATTTCATAACAAAATCGATTTGACCATGAGCTTTTCATTTTTTGATTGACTTGAATTTTGGCATAGACGTAGTACTCGTCAAAATTTACAATATCAACGGTTTGGATTCAATTTTTGGTATACAGGATGGTGTGATTAGATTTAAAAAAGAAGAAGAATCAAGGGACGTGATGGGGGTATAACAGTCTTTTAATGTTGTGTCCGTTAATATGGATGGAAAACATGACGGTAGGGGGTCTATCCGCACATTTTCAAAACCACAGGTAGGTTATGTGGTCAGTTTTAAACCACAAGGGGGGTATCCGCACATGGCGATAACCACAGGGGGTGAAAGTGGACTTTCCTCAAGTAAAAACTACATTGATTCGGATACTGGAGTAAAAGCACTTGATGGATATAATTGTTTTGAAACTGACTTGTACTCATTTAATTGAACATGGAGTATTATATTCCTTACTGAAGGAGAACCTATTCTGGTTAGCTCGTTTGCGTAAATTACCAATAGGATTTTAATCTTATGAAACATTTCCTTTATTGATACTGGATTCATATACTCCTACCGACTTAAGATTTCTCTGTTGTTGTCGCAGTTTACAACAGAAGCAATGTTGGAGCACATGAATAAATTGCTGCAGATATCAGGATCAAAGCTACTCTTTGGCGGCGAAGCTTTAGAAAAGCATTCTATTCCTCCAATATACGGTGCGATAAAGCCAACTGCTGTCTTTGTCCCACTGGAAGAAATATTGAAGGAAAGCAATTTTGAACTTGTAACAAAAGAGATTTTTGGACCATTCCAGGTAAACATTGGGATTACACAGCTGTCATTTCCAGTATTGAATTCAAAATTTGTTTCACGCGTACGTCAAAGAAGAAGGAAAAAATGAAAAATTCTCTTTGTTGAGTTGTTATGTTTTTGGCTCTTAAATACCACTATGATGTGAGATTATGATTTCAAACCTTGAAGTTTCATTTCATTTGCCAAAGGAAGCAAGTTTTAGGGAGTTGCTAATGGCTGTGCATACGTGCATGTGCATGTGCATGAGATAGAGATTCTTATCTTTTTATTTGATCAACTTCCTTGTATCTGGAAGCTTAATTGAACTTACATTCACTGTGTTCATGTTTAGATTGTGACCGAATACAAGGATCACCAGCTTCCAATGGTATTGGATGCCCTTGAAAAGATGCACGCACATTTAACGGCGGCTGTGGTGTCAAATGATCCGCTGTTTCTGCAGGCAAGACTCAATTACACTTTCACATTTTAACGTTGAGATTTATAATTTTGTCGCCCTTTTATGCCATCTCCTCGCCCAAAAACTTAGAGAACCCCTCACCTATGTCGTCAAGGTTTGTGTTGATAGAGCAGTTATTTCAATAATTGACACATATCGGAGTCTTCGTGTTTGTTACATGTTTGTCACTTTGCCTGACCAAAAATCTTGTCCTGTATGGTGTAATGGGTGTTTGGTTTAATATGATTCTTTTGAGCTGTGTTTCGATCTCGGATGCTAGAGGGATGTGTGGAGGGAAGAGAAAAGGTTAGGTAATCAAGATTTTTCCCGATTATGATGAAGTACAATCCCCTGCCTTCCTTTTCCTTCCAGAAATTCCTTAATAAACTCAAGTTCCAAGTTTCCAATAATATGTTTTTGTATCGGAATCTATCGATCCTATTGATTGTGAGTTTTTCGATCATTGGAAGTACTCAGAAAAAGTACTTAATAAGCAAATCAACCATTTTCCCAAACTATGAGTTTTGGAATAGTTCAACTTAACTTTTGTGAAAACTCAATTTGCAGGAAGTTATCGGAAAATCAGTTAACGGAACTACTTATGCTGGATTAAGAGCTAGAACAACAGGGGCTCCTCAAAATCACTGGTAAGTCAAGAATCCGGCATTCTATTATTTGGCATCTCGGGATGTTCCGAATGCTTCATACCTCAAGCACAATTGCATGCCACAGGTTTGGGCCAGCTGGAGATCCAAGGGGAGCAGGAATAGGGACTCCTGAGGCAATAAAGCTTGTTTGGTCATGCCACAGAGAAATCATATATGATTTTGGCCCCTTGCCACAGAACTGGGAAACCCCTGCTGCTACCTAGGTAGTCACATTGATGAAGAGAAAAAGAAAATGAAATTTTGTTTGAGGTGTCCAGTTATTTTAAATGTTGGTTTTTTTATTATTATTATTTTTCTTTAGATTTATTCTTTCGAATGAGTAGTTTACTCCACGAGCCTGAGCCGTATTTGTGCTGGAGCTTTTTTTAGCTTTTAGGGTTGCTAGGAGAAATGAAATAAGGTGATTGTTTAAACACTATTGCAGACTTTGTTTCTAGGGAATTTCAGTTCAAATGGGAAGTTTGAAATTGCAGAAAATTAGCCACTGAAACAATGTTACATGTTCCGATTATCGCTACCATTGTGGGTGGTAGCTTAGTGGTTCGAGACGTGTTGACGACGCCCCCTCGTGTATTGCCTTCTTGTCAACCAGATTTGTGATCTACCTTGTGTATTGTCCTCCTGTCAACCCGATTGTGATATACTAGCCCTTAGTGGACAATAGAAACCTAGTGGGCGATTGGTCCCTCATGGCACCATGACTCGTGACAAACAGTGAGAATCCTTAATCTCGCTCAATATCTCTATCAATTTTACAATCCATAATCTTCATTAGTGTATTTTTCTTTTTCGGATATCCAAAATCAAAGTATTCAAGATCGGCCATGCATCCGTCAATGTGATTTTCACAAATATTATCATCCCATCTGGTTGATAAACTTTTTTTTTAGATATGAAAGCATCATCATAGCGATATTCTTGCTTGGTTTACACATTTAGAAAAAAAAAAAACATTTTGTTTAAAAAGTGATAGGAGTAAGTTTTTTTATACAAAAAGAAGTTTTTTATGGGCATCGAAGTATTCAAGATTGGCCATGCATCCGTCAATGTGACTTTCACAAATATTATTGTCTCATCTAATTGATATAAAGTTCTTTTTTAGATATGAAAGCATCATCATAGAGGTATTCTTGCTTGGTTTACATATTAAAAAAAAAATTTGTTTAAAAAGTGATAAGTTATTTATACAAAAAGAAGTTTTTTACTGTATTTTTTACCTTTTTTTTGGTTTATTTTCTGCTGTGACCGGTGATGTTTAGTACTGTAAATACTTTGTCCGACTTTGTTCTGGTTCGCAAAATGTCTGAAACTTGCAACAAAACATGCTTTACAGCAACATTCTCGTTGAGAAGAATATCCATGCCAAACATATATATGATTTGATCGGACCTTGTTTGGAATACAAACAAATCGAAAACAAACATAAAAAAAAAAAATTCAACAATCTAAAAAAAGGGAAAATGACGGACAATGACGTATTTAGATAATTAATTCCCGCCAAAGATAGTTTCAGCATTAACAAATGTTCTCAGCATGTCCTTGGCGGATATTAATTATCAAAACACGTTCTGGGCCGTCACTTTCCCCTAAAAAAATGCTTTGGTTATAACGGATAGGGCTTGTACATTTCTAAGCTTGTGTCCATACCCGGCCCATCTTTTGGCCTCGAGACCATACACACCGAACTGAACCACCCTCAGTTCTTGAGTTCATGGTCGCCCTAATAGAAGATGCAAGTCTTTGCAAAGATTGCTCGTCGAGCGAATTATCCATTTTCCGAATTTCTGACAAAAAGTCGATAGCTTCATCGTACTTCTCTGCTTTCCGATAACCATCCACAACACTCTTGTAGGTTAGCTCACAGGGTCTGTAATTGTTCTTAATCATATAACTAATCACATCATTCACTTCAGTGAAACATCCCTTCCTTGCATATCCTGCTACAATCGTATTGAAGGTGATGATGCAGGGCCGGATCCCCTGAATTGTCATCTCTGATAAAATTCTTGTAGCATCATTCATAAGACCTTTCCTACAAAACCCTTTGATGACAGTGTTGTAAGAAACAATGTCTGGTTTTTCGCGGGATTTTTGTAGTCTTTTGAACATTTCTTCTGCTTTCCAACACTCACCTGCCGAGGCATACATGTCTATCAAGCTGTTGTAGGTCATAATATCTGGCTGCATTCCGCTCTTCTGGATCAGGTCCAGCATCTCATGGGCACGGTTGTACATCTTGTTCCTCGAGCAAATTGAGATCATGGAATTGTATACAACCAAATCAGGTTTGTATCCATTCTTTTGTAGTTCCTGAAATGCTCTTTCCATACCCATCAGGGACCTACACTTGAAATTTGCAAGACACAGGCACCTCAAAAGCACCCGACTAGGAAAGATATTACCGTTGTAAATTTCATTTGCTATCCTTTCTATCCCCCTTACGTATCTTCCCGTGGCATAACATTGGAGCATGAATGAGTACGACATGTCATTGGGCTTGAAGCCCTTCTTCCTCATGTCTAGAATGACTGATTCAGCTGCTTTCCAGTCCCCTTGACGAGCCAAGGCATATAGAACTGCATTGTATGTTTTAACACACGGAGTATACCCCGATTTCATCATCTCATCATGTAATTTTGCCGCATCACTTCCCAGCCCACACCTCCCAAAAGCATATATCAAAGTATTAAATGTGTCTCTCCCAGGCTCGATACCACAATTCTTCATCTCTTGAAAAATTCGGTTTGCGTGTTTGCCCATTCTTCTGTCACTAAACATGCAAAGCATAGTATTCCATGTAATACGATCAGGGGCACACTCATATGACTCCATTTCACGGAATATCCCCATCATCTCTTCATATCGTGACGTCCTTGCTAGCATCACAAGAATGGTATTGAAAGTAGACACGTTGGGAACACAACCAGATTCCTTCATCAGGTTGAACAGACTCAAAGCCTTGTCCACCTTTCCAACTTTTCCATAGCCACATATTAAATTCACATACGTAACTACGCTTGGCAATACGCCCTTATGGATCATCGTGTCAATGAGTGCAGCGCCTTCCTCGTGCAACCCTGCCCTCACATATGCTGCCACAAGCTGATTGTAAGTCTCCGAATCTGGTGGACAGTCACTTTCCTCCATTTCCTTTAAAACAGCTAAAGCCTCTGAATAACTCCCCAACTTCGCAAACAGTTTGAGTAAAGAGTTATAAGCACACATTCCTGGAACATAGCCATGAGATTTCAAGTCAGCAAAGAAGTTCTTTGCTTCCTCCAACAAGCCATCTCTTGCACAGGCAGTAATCACAGAGCAGCAAGTAAAATCGTCAAACTCAAGTCCTCTCTTTTTCATAACATCCAGAAGGTCCAATATTTTGTTCCAAGACCGGCCCATCTTCCCATAAACAGCCAGCATGACATTGTAAGTAACCAAAGTTGGAGAGGGCCCGTTCTCATTAATATGTTCAAACAGAGAAACAGCTCTCTCGTATTTCCCAGATTGAGAATATGCGTGAAGAATAGTTGTGTATGCATGAACATTAAGAGAGTAGTCCTTAATAGGTACTACGTCAAAGAGTCGCGATGCAATCGAATGTTGTGACTCTCTTCCGAGAATGGAAGCCATCATTTCAATAACCCGTTTGCTTAGTTTAGTGGTGTTGTGGGCGTTGTTCAACACAAGCCATTCAAACAAGAAAATAGCTTTTTCCCAATTACCCGAAACGTCCAAACCTTTCAACAGACTTTCAAAATCAAGTTGTGCTAACTCAAACTTGACAGTATCAAAGAAAGCATTCAAACTAGATAAAGGCTCATTTACAATAGAATTGATCATCGACTTACAACTCGGGGGCATAAAAGCAAGCTGGACGACGCCGTCGTCCCCCGATCCGGTCTTGGAATTCTTGAGACGGTGTCGTTTTTGTTCTTGGTGATAAGTAGAAGGAGTAGGAGAGATGATGGGTAGAGAAGTCAAAGGGGTACGGGTGATTTGGAGTAATTTGGTTTTGGAGTTTTGGGTATTAATTGGCTTTGTGTTGTTGTTGGGTCCCTGTGCTGAAGAAGAAGAAGAAGAAGAAGAAGAAGAAGAGATTTGGAGAAGATGGTCGATGATAGAGTCGTATGGGAGGGAGGAGGGAGGAGGAGGAAGGACGGGCAGATTTGTTCGGTCGACCTTCATCCGCAAATTTGATTGTGATGTTGGTGGTTTTGGAAAATGCGGCTTGTTTGTCAAGATCGCCGCCTCCATTGTTCCCAAGTTGAGAGAGAGAGAGAGAGAGAGAGAGAGAGAGAGAGAGAGAGAGAGAGTGTGTGATTAACAACAAGAAGAAGAAGAAGGAGGAGGAGGACGGACGTACCCAAGTTAGAAGGTATGAATTTGGTCACCAGTCGGAGTTGAATTGGAGCTGGATCCAGAGAGAGAGGAGAGGAGAGGAGAGGAGAGGGAAACACAGATGTTGCGTGGCGTTTCCAGGATGAACTGGGCGATTAAACCGAGGATGTAACTTTGGACAAATTTTTCAGTGACTGGTGCCGCCTGTGCGCATCCGTATCGTTACCGTTAATGGTACTCACCCGACACTGAAATTTTTTTCATAAGTTTGATACAAAAATAGGGCCGATTAAAACAAAGATGTATAATTTTGTTAGAGAATTGATTTTGTTACTCCCATTTTTATTAATGTCACTCTCTTTTTCTTACAAAACAAATTATCTTATATAGACACAAAGAAAAGTGACATTAATAAAAATGAGAGTGGCAAAATCACTCTCTTTTTGTTATAAGGTGATTGTTTAAATACCATTGCAGACTAGGGCATTTCAGCTCAAATGGGAAGTTTGCAATTGCAGAAAAGAAAATGATTTTGGCAATATATTTTTTTATGACGACACTTCAAAATTTGTCTGCTAGTGTGCATTGTTGTGTATGCCATCATAAAAATGTGGAATGCCAAAATCATTTACCTCGCAGAAAATTAGCCAGTGCAATAATGTTACATGTTCCAATGATTGCTATCATTATGAGTGGTAGCTTAGTGGTAAATGAGATGCTCCTAAGTGGTTTGGGCTCAGGAAGTTAGAGGTTTGAGACGTGTGAATGACGGCCCCCTCGAGTATTGCCCTCCTGTCAACCCAATTGTGATCTACTAGCCCTCAGTGAGCAATTGAAACCTAGTGGGCAATTGGTCCCTCTTGGCGCTACGACTTGTGACAAATAGCGAGAATTCTCGATCTCGCTCAATATCTCTATCAATTTTAAAATCCATAATCTTCATTAATGTCTTTTTCTTTTTCAGGTATTGAAGTATCTGAGATCGGTCATGCATCCCGTCAATGTGACTTAAACAAATATTATCATCGCATTTGGTTGATATAAACTTCTTGTTTAGAAATGAAAGCATCATCATCGCAGTATTCTTGCTTGGTTTATATATATATAAAAAAGGCTTATTGTTTAAAAAGTGATAAAGTTTTTTTTTTTTATACAAAAAGAGTTTTTTTTTTTAATTTCTGCTGTGACCGGAGATGTTTTGTAAAAACTTTGTCCGACTTTGTTCTTGTTTGCAAAATGTCTGAAATTAGTAACAAAACATGCTCTAAAACAATTTCTCTTTTCGAAAATCTTTAGTGTTTATGAAACAAGAAAAAAAAAAAAGAAGAAGAAGCATTTTTACTTGTTTTTCGAAATACCTGTTGATTCTCTTCGCCGTCCTTCGCCAACTTCAACCACCCCACCCCACCCCGCAAGACTGAATTCAACAATCCAGTGTCCATGAGGTCCAGTACCATTCACTTTTCTATTTTTCGGGTTTGTTTCGTACTCCAAAAAATAATAGGGACCATTCATTTTGTACAACTTCGTTGAGAAGAATATACATGCCAAAAATAAATATGATTTGATTGGACTTCATTTGGAATAAAACGAAATCGAAACAAATACCGAACTGATCCATCCTGGCTTGCATCCATATGGGCTCGGGCTTTTACACATCTAAGGTTTTATCCATTCCGGCCCATCCTCAGTTCTTGAGTTCATCTTCGCCCTAATATAAGATGCAAGTCTTTGCAAAGATGGTGCGTCGAACGAATTATCCATTTTCCGAATTTCGGACACAAAGTCCATAGCTTCATCGTACTTCTCTGCTTTACAATAACCATCCACAACACTCTTGTAGGTTAGCTCACAGGGTCTGCAACTGTTCTCAATCATATAACTAATCACATCATTCACTTCAGTGAAATATCCCTTCCTTGCATAGCCTGCTACAATCGTATTGAAGGTGATGATGCAGGGTCGAATCCCCTGAATTGTCATCTCTGAGAAAATTCTTGTAGCATCATTCATAAGACCTTTCCTACAAAACCCTTTGATGACAGTGTTGTAAGAAACAAGGTCTGTTTTTTCGCGGGATTTTTGCATTCTTCTGAGGATTTCTTCTGCTTTCCAACACTCACCTGCCGAGGCATACATGTCTATCAAGCTGTTGTAGGTCATAATATCTGGCTGCAGTCCGCTCTTCTGGATCAGGTCCAGCATCTCATGGGCACGGATGTACATCTTGTTCCTCGAGCAAATTGAGATCATGGAATTGTATACAACCAAATCAGGTTTGTATCCATTCTTTTGTAGTTCCTGAAATGCTCTTTCCATACCCATCAGCGATCTGCACTTAAAATTTGCAAGAAACACGCTCCTCAAAAGCACCCAACTAGGAAAGATATGACCGTTGTAAATTTCATTTGCTATCATTTCTATCCCCCTTACGTATCTTCCCGTGGCATAACATTGGAGCATGAATGAGTACGACTTGTCATTGGGCTTGAAGCCCTTCTTCTTCATGTCTAGAATGACTGATTCAGCTGCTTTCCAGTCCCCTTGACGAGCCAAGGCATATAGAACTGCATTGTATGTTTTAACACACGGAGTATACCCCAATTTCATCATCTCATCATGTACTTTTGCCGCATCACTTCCCAGCCCACACCTCCCAAAAGCTTGTATCAAAGTATTAAACGTGTCTCTCCCAGGCTCGATACCACAATTCTTCATCTCTTGAAAAATTCGGTTTGCGTGTTTGCGCATTCCTCTGACACTACACATGCAAAGCATAGTATTCCATGTAATGCGATCAGGGGCACATCCATATGACTCCATTTCACGGAATATCCCCGGCATCTCTTCATATAGTGACGTCTTTGCTAGCATCACAAGAATGGTATTGAAAGTTTGCACGTTGGGAACACAACCAGATTCCTTCATCAGGTTAAACAGACTCAAAGCCTTGTCCACCTTTCCAACGTTTCCATAGCCTGATATTAAAGTCGTATACGTAACTACATTTGGCAATACGCCCTTACGGATCATCGTGTCAATGAGTGCAGCGCCTTCCTCGTGGAACCCTGCCCTCACACATGCCGCCACAAGTTGATTGTAAGTCACCAAATCTGGCGGACAGTCACTTTCCTCCATTTCTTTTAAAACAGCTAAAGCTTCTGAATAAATCCCCGACTTCCCAAACAGTTGCAGTAAAGAGTTATAAGCATACGTTCCTGGAACGTAGCCCTGAGATTTCAAGTCAGCGAAGAAGTTCTTTGCTTCCTCCAACAAGCCATCTCTTGCACAGGCAGTAATCACAGAGCTGCAAGTAAAATGGTCAAACTCAAGTCCTCTCTTTTTCATAACATCCAGAAGGCCCAATATTTTGTTCCAAGACCGGCCCATCTTCCCATAAACAGCCAGCATGACATTGTAAGTAACCAAAGTTGGAGAGGGCCCGTTCTCATTAATATGTTCAAACAGAGAAACAGCTCTCTCGTATTTCCCAGATTGAGAATACGCGTGAAGAATAGTTGTGTATGCCTGAACATTGAGAGAGTAGTCCTTAATAGGTACTAGGTCAAAGAGTCGCGATGCGATCGAATGTTGTGACTCCCTTCCGAGAATTAAAGCCATCATTTCAATAACCTGATTGCCTAGTTTAGAAGTGTTGTGGGGGTTGTTCAACACAAGCCATTCAAACAAGAAAATGGCTTTTTCCCAATTACCCGAAACGTCCAAACCTTTCAAGAGACTTGCAAAATCTAGTTGTGTTAACTCAAACTTGACAGTATCAAAGAAAGCATTCAAATTAGATAAAGGCTCATGTACAATAGAATTGAGCATCGACTTACACCTCGGGGGCATAAAAGCAAGCTCGTCGTCGTCATCCCATCCGGTGTCGGAATTCTTGAGACGGTGCCGTTTTTTTTCTGGGTAATAATTAGAAGGAAGAGAAGAGATGACGGGTAGAGAAGTCAAAGGGGTACGGGTGATTTGAAGTGATTTGGTTTTGGGTTTGGAGTTTTGAGTAGAAATTGGCTTTCTGTGGTTGTTGGGTCCCTGTGCTGAAGAAGAAGAAGAGATTTGGAGAAGATGGTCGATGAGAGAGTCATGAGGGAGGGAGGAAGGAGGAGGAGGAGGAAGGACGGGCAGATTTGTTCGGTCGACCTTCATCCGTAAATTTGATTGTGATGTTGGTGGTTTTGGAAAATGCGGCCTGTTTGTCAAGATTGTCGCCTCCATGGTTCCCAAGTTCGGAGAGAGAGAGAGTGAGAGAGAGAGAGAGTGTGTGTGATTACAAGAAGAAGAAGAAGAAGAAGAAGAAGAGGAAGGGCGAACGTACCCAAGTTAGAAGGTATGAATTTGGTCAAACAGTCGGAGTTGAATTGGAGCAGGATCCAGAGAGAGAGAGAGAGAGAGAGAGAGATAGAGAGGAGAGAGAAACACAGATGTTGCGTTGCGTTGCGTTGCGTTCCGTCTTCCAGGATAAACCGAAGAGCGAAGATGATGTCGGCTATGGGATAGCCATAGTATTTGGCATGGGCCTATTCACAGGCGATCGGATCCGCTCTACTCTCTATAACAAAGGGCCGAACCGCCCCCCTCTTGGGCCGTGGCTGTTTAGGGTCACTTACTAGAACGATCAGATATCTTTCATTTTTTTTTTTCAGAATATTAATCATGACCGTTCAAATAAAAGAAAATTAAGCTTGCTAAAAATTATTCCGATTGAATACCCACTAATATTACTACAAAACGGAGGTATTTAAATTTATATTGTTTGATATCGCATCGACATAATTTTTGGCATGATTTATGTTCTTGAAGAATATTAAAAGGCATTAGATCCACTTCAGCATATCAAATAGATTGACTCTTGACCGATACTGAAAAACAAAATACTCATTTCGTCCTAATTTACTTGTCCCTCGTTCCATTGTAACCGGATAAAAAACTAGTTAAATCTTTAAATCGATAATGAATTTCATATCCAATATAAATTTTGTTTGATAAATTTCGATTAGTTCTATGATACAATTTACAAGATAGAATAAATTAAAAAGGGGCACGAACTCCCAAAAAAGAACAATTAAATTAGGATGGATGAGTAGATTCACCGATCTAGGTAATAAGGTCGTTTGTGGGCTGTTCCTGAGCCCACTTTGAGGCTTGGAATGCACTTTTCAAAAATCGTCGAGAATATCTATTGCATCAGAAAATATGTTGATCGAATATCAAGTAATGTAGTTTGGGAACATATTTATCTTGAGTGAATAGGATAAATAGTTCTCATTATGTATTGCAATTTTTTAAAAAAGTAAATAATTTTTGAAATTATATTAACGCACTTAAATTTTTGGCATAGTTGATGTTCACAACCATATGTGAAAACTATAAGGTTACCATTATCAAAGTAAGCGTAAGAAGAACTCGTAAAACTGCCTAAATTAAATAAAAATTTATCTTCTAGGGATTTTGTCATATTTTCTTTCCTGTAACTTGACAGTTTGAGACGGCGGGTGGTTAATTGAATAATAGGACAATAGTTTAGGTGTAAATTAAAGTTTATGAAAGTTTAGGTGTCGATTAGATATTAAAGCCAAAGTTTGGGGGTATTTTGAAATTTTCCCTGTAACTGCTATGAGTACTTGTAATCAGTGTTTCTGAAACAGAGAAAAAAAAGGGCTAGGGTTTCGAAAGGTCCCATCCAACGCTGCCGCCGAGAAATCCGAGCTCCGCCGCTCTCCTCCACCGTCGCAGCCGCACCCTCGGACTCCCCACGGTTTGGAAAATAATCCTCCCCTCGCCTTTTCGATTACTTAGGAAACTCCTGTTCTTTTTCTGCTGAAATTTTCCAAACACGAAATCTTCACATATATCTATCCAATCAAACAATGTCTTTGCTAGAAGTGATAATGAACGCTTCGGCCGACTCCGAAGCACTCACTTACGAGTCAGACTACCCCATCGTTCTCAACCCAGACCCCGTGTTCCTCACCTTAAACCCTAAATGCGATGCCCCGAACGATGTCGTGCGCGTCGAGGGTTGGCAGATTTCGCGAACCGATTCCCTCCTTATCGATTCAAGTCGCAAGTTTTTCAAAAAACTGAAACGGAAGCTCAAAAACCCTAGTTTGTTAACCAAGGATGAGTTTCATGAGATGTTGAATTCTTATCTGGAAAAGAGCAGTGAGAGGGCCGGGGTTTCGACCGGGGTTGATCCGTCGGATGAGGGCTACAATTGTAAGTTGGTTGAAAAGGTTGGGTTTTTGATGGGTAGTGAAGTTAAGGGTTTGGTTTTGGAGGGATGCGTTGTTTTGGAGATTTGGGAGTTGTTGGAAACTCTTATAGTTTGTGGACTTGTCGAGCATTCGAGTAGTTCTAATTTGGTTCACAATTTGATTGAGAAGAGGAGGTCTGATTTGGTTTGTTTGTGTGTGAAGCATGTTTCAGATCTCCGAACGGCTGATCTGCTGTCAGTGTTGAGGTACTTCCTTTCACCGCCAAAGGGTGGTTATGAGAGTATGGTAAGAGTGAGGGAGGAATGGGAGAGCCAGGCATTGTCAGCAGTAGAGAAGGCAACGGACAGTAAACTCAGTGGGAAGAAATTGAAGTTGGCTAAAGAGGCCTCAGTCTTGCTCATGATCGCACATGATGGGTTTTCTGCTTCTGAATTGTGTTTGCATTATTTGCTTGCGTCTTCAAACCTTGATGAGGTGGTTTTGTCTTCCTGTATTAGTAAGTTGATTGGTTCAGAGATAATGAGCTTGATTCAGTACTTGGGAAAGTGGGTGAAAAAGTACGAGAGGTTCCCTCAAGTGGGTCCTTGTCCTAAAGCTTCATCTTCATTGGGGTTGAAATCTTGTGAATGGGTTCCTAGGCTTGAAGATATTGTGAAATGTCTTGGCCTGGTGTTGGACGAGCATTTCTTGTCATTGGTGTTACATTCCGAGTTTCACGGGGAGCTGAGGTCTATAGAGGGGCTTGTCAATGCTTTATCCCTGGAATCAAAAGTTTGTTGTTCCATGGCAAATGTGATTGAAAGTCTGAGAACTGAAGTTAAAGGTGCGTATTCTGAATTCTTCTCGTATTGCTCCAACTTTGCCTCCTCCTTGGTACTTTGTTAGATGCCATTAGCAATTTGTGTTATATGAGTTTTTGAGTTCAATGGTTCTTACGTAATTGGAATTACATGAATAAGGAATGCTTTCTTAGTTTCTGTTCCCATCTTTTAGATTGCAATTGTAACTAGCTATCAGGTTAAGATAGTACTCTTTTTGACTTAATTTTTGTGGCCTTACGTGGATGCTTTAGTTATTTTTTTTGTACGAAAATGCTAGAGGTACCGATAATGTACTGACGGTGTGTGGGGCCCATTTTTGGGTCCCCCCCCCCCCCCCCCCCCCCCAAAAAAAAAAAAAGAAAAAAAAGGAAAAAAAAGTCTGAACCGTTCATTAATTCAAAAATTATTTCTCGAGTAGCCCTGCAAAAAATCAGCTCAATTGGATATGTATATCAACTTTTCATTTGGAGTTTAGGATCCTGAATTTTGGATCGAAACATAGAAATTAGATTAACCATTCACACATATTTAATTGAGCTATTTTTTTTTTTTGGGAGGCTACTCTAAACATTATACTAATATTAATGAACGGTTCGGATTATGTGTGTGGGTTCCAAAAGTGGCCCCACACGCTGTTTGTACATTATCGGTACTATCCTGTCGGTACCAACAGTGGGGCTCTTTTGTTTGTGCAATTGACGCGATCTAAGGACTACTAGAAGCAAAACAGAAGGATATTTGGACTCAGCTTCACACATATTTAATTGAGCTGTTTTTTTTTTGGAAGACTACTCTAAACATTATTTTAAGATTAATGAACGGTTCGAATTATCTGTGTGGGTTTCAAAAGTGGGCCCCACATGCTGTCGGTACATTATCGGTACTATCCCGTTGGTACCAACAGTGGGGCTCTTTTGTGTGTGCAATTGATGCGATCTAAGGACTACTAGAAGCAAAAAAGAAGGATATTTGGACTCAGCAATGGGTGGTGATTGGCAGATGTCTCTTTAGGGAGGAGGGGAAAGTAGGAAAGAGGGAATTAGCAAAACGAACAGAGAGCGAATAGGATTACCTCCATTGGGGTGATCTATTTGGACCCATACATACATATTCTCTCCAGCAGTCTGGCCCCAATTTCTCTTCACACCAATTAAAGATTTTAATCTTATTCGTAAATGCCCTCATCTGGTACCAATTCTGAAGCCTTTATTTTGGGATTATCTGAAACTTTATTATGTTGGGGACTACAGGTGTCTAGATTGTAAACTTGTTGCCTTGTATGTACTCATGCGATACTGTCTCAGGGTTTGCAACAATTACTTGTTATAGCAGTTTCAATATTGTTGCAACATCTTAAATTTAAGTAATAACAAATTGGAAAGAGGTTCGACCTTAATCTGTAATGCTCTATGCGAAAATGATTCAATTGCCCCTGAATGCACTCTATATCTCACTTGATCACTAAAATTATAGACACTTTGTGTTCTATTAGGTTTTCAGGCTGTTAAGTGGCTTCTGCTAATGACATTTTGAAGTATTTATTGCTTAGTTGCACGAAGTGGGAGTGAGTGTGGGAGCGGAAGGGGGGGAGAGCGGGGGTAAACAGAAGCTCCCAAGGTTGGGAGTGTTTAGATATATTATGAAAATAATGTAACATAGAGTATTCACTTTAAAGTACAATCAATTTAGGAAGTAAAAATATGGGCCAAGTACTCCATAAAGTATAAGAAATGGGCTAGTGTTACAATATATGATTTTCTTTTCAAGATATCATGATCTGGGCTAGATATATGAGTTCATCAAAGATCAATTAATAAAGCCAAGTGATAAATCCTAGTTTTTTTGTACAAAGATCATGCACAAGCTCCCATCTTTGTAAGGTGCGAGCTCCCATCTCAATGGGAGTGGGTTCCTGTCAAGCTCCTTAGTTGGGAGCGCAAAAGCGGGCTCCCAAGGGGGGAGTGGCATCACTTTAGGAGCTTCTTGCAACTAAGATTTATTGCCAGAGCATGCTATGTTGCTGTAGTTAACTTCTTCAAAGTTGCACTTTGTTTTTTGGAAGTAAGCATACTCTTTTATGGTTTCACTTTAAGGTCCTAGATATTGTTTAATCCACTTCATTTGAGGGCAAGTATTGATAGTTCATGAAAGAAAGAACAAGAGTATTACCGACAAGGCAAGTTTTCAATTCTTCAAAATAGGGAGTTCCTGGAACTTTACATTTGTTGTGTGTGTGGACTGAATAGTTTGACTAGTGCCAGTTACTGTTGCAGAAATTATAATAATTAGTTTTAGGAGACAATCGAAGAACCTGATAGCTGTGACAGGTATTTCCGCCAAGTAGTGTTGATAATGTAATAGTGTATCACTGTGGCCTCTGCGGTGGATATAAGAGTTAGATGCCTGTTACTTAAACAGAGATGAAAAGAGAGGTAGGAATTGGGTCCGATGTCTTGGGCAGTTGGGCTTGAACAATTGAACCATAACTTTGACAGGGAAGTGTTATCTTAGAATCACGAGGATAGGTCCTCGAAATTGTCAAAAAACGTACGAGGGTTTAGTGTGTAATCCACTCTATCACAATTTACAGGGAGCTGGGGGCTCAGTAGTTGAAATCTCAGGTATGTGCAGCAAATGTGTTTTTTGATCATGCTGGGATACCAGATTGTTTTCCTATGGGGAAAAAGAGAGAGATTTCACATGGATAGATTGGGGAGCAGTAGTACATTTTGATTCTGCTTTGTATTTGTCTTGTCACAGAACAAGTATTTAATGGAATTTCCGTTGCCAAAACTGCAACTACTTATTGATTTAACTACTGAATCTAGAACTACTTTTCATGTCTAAGCCACAATATTTTTGCAGACTAACCACCGCCAACTGCAGAGGTGCACAACTTCAGAAAAAAGATGAATGGTTTCCCTTCAGAGGTTTCCAACTGAATTTTCGGTGCTAAGATTATTTGCTAGTTGGGAACATTAGCACACAGTTGGTGCGAGGTGCTCACCTGAAGGTTGGTTATGCCTTGGCGGTCCTCCAGGAAGTTTTTGCCAGAATACTGTATGATCAACTTAATTTTGAACAATTTATAATTTTTCATCTTCCTAGGCGTGTGGCGAAGAAGGTAATGTAAAACGTTTGTTATGAGAGTGTTTTTTTTTTGTTCGGGATACCGTGAGTGAGATTAAGGAAGAGAATTGGTGGTAGTAGGATTTTTGGAACAATCGATGAGCTTGCTTATATGGTTGCTATGAGAGGGTATTTTGTTTCCCCTTCTGGATGAAATTGATTTGAACAATGCTAAAACAACAAACTCTTGCACGCATAAATGCATAAACTCACTCGCAGGATGTGTCGGGTTTACTTGCTCTAAACACCTAGTGTGTGTGTATTTGTCTTCTACACACCTAGTGTGTGTGTATTTTACTTCCAATAATCTTTGAACGTGAATGCCAAAATTACATTGGTGATAGACACAACATTATGCACATAATGTCAATGTGGCATTAAAAACATCGATCCACAATCGTTCATTAGCGCTCCAAATTACTATGTAAGTCCAAGCTACTCACTCCATCCCGCAATGTTGGTTTAATTCCTTTTGGGTTTCTAATTTGGAAGGGGACAAGATAAATGCAAGTCTCATTTGAAACATTTTTTGGCGGGCACATTAAAACATTTTTTTGAACAGAATGAACATCTCGAGTCATTTGTGTCGGGTTTGAAATGGGCCTCACAGAGAATTGATACACAATTGATTCTTATTGACTTGTACTCGTAGTTTGAATTTTTTTAGTAAAGTCAATCACTTGATCTCGAGTAGCTTGAATTGTTGCATATTACAAGCTCAATGAATGAGTAGTAACTAAATCAACCTCACCTTATAGCGTATCTCTCTATCAACCCTTGCCACCACAACTCGTCGATTTTCTCCCTTCCCCCGTGGGTTCCATATCCGTGTGCGGCGGCGGGAGGGGAGGCCATGGTACTACTGACTCACTTTCTTTCTTTGTTTTTTATTTTTATTTTCCTTCTGTTTATCCAGATCTATGATTTGTCGTCTGATCTGTGAGAGTTTTGTCTCTCGTTTAACAAGAGTTATTGGTTTCGTTTTTGGACGAATTTTGTCTACAGATCGGGTTCTCTCAATCGAGGTTGCTTTACAACAATACCTGTGCTTCAATGTTTTATTCCTACATGATGTTTTTGGCGAGGCAACCCGTAGCAGCTTGGCAGATTTGTTGTTCTTGAGAGTTCATTGGTGCGTTCATACTTGGGTGGAGACGCGGAGTGCATCTGTTCATCTGGGTATTTGGTGTCTTTTGTCCTTAACTTTGCACTTTTTCTTGTTTGAGACTCCTAATTAGATGTTAGACAGTTTAAAAGTGTCACTATTGTGTCAGGCCATGTCTGGGTTAGGATGAAAGACATCGATTGCCTTGTAATTTACTTATTTTGTATTTGTTAGACGTTTAGTTTGACTTTCACCAAGTTCATTGTAATGGCCACTGGGTGTTTATCAATACAATCTTCTCACTTTGGACAAAAAAGGAACAAGAAAGAATGAGTAGTAACTTGTCGAAGCATAATTTGTTTAGTTACAAATCCATTTTAAAGGAACTTCTAACGAGAATTGAACACGACCTTGAATTGGAGATTAAAGAAGTTGAAAGAAATTGAAAGAGGAAAAATAAACCGATCGTGTATTGAACGGTATCCAATGGACATGATTTTTCATATGTTTATGAGTCTCAACGACATCTACAATATGAACGAATTTGATTATTGAACGAATCCGATGTTCACTGGAAAATAGCCGACTGGCCGGAACTAAACAGTAAAGAATATTGGACAGGAGCTTGACCCTTCAAACAATAACGCATAAGAAAAAAGAATGGGAACAATAAAGCATTACCAGTAAATTCTGATATCATGCGTTCGGATTCTACTATTTAGGTCCCATTCCGCTAAGACAAATAAATACTTTTAAAAAAATTGAAATGGACCAATTGAAACTTTTCTTTGAGTAACTAAAATAGTAAATCGCAACGATTTATTTACATATTTGCATACTGTTCACATTTTCATCTTGACAAAAAGCATGTGGTGATTTGCCAAATGTTCCATTTTCAGTCCACGAAGATGAAAAAAAAAAAATGCTTATGTGTATATAAAAAGCACTTCTCTTCCGGGTTCAGATTAATAGTTCCGAAGAGGAATTGAATCGTCCATTGCTGTAATTAATTGTTTGAATTTACTCAAAGACTATTACGAGAGCAAATTCGAACCATTGATTATTCCAATGTGTGGTTTAGATTTGAATTGTCCCTTCCCGTTCAAGTTACTTGACCGAATGGGAACCAAATTGATTACTTGGATCTAAAGGAATCCAAACCAGCCCGATCTCTAAATGCGATTTTAGTATGTACTACAAAAAAACACGTTTTAATCTTCTTGGTAACTTTTGTATATACGATTTTCAACGGCCCATTATGGCATAATAATTAAGCCGGATAATTTTTGTCCGTACTCAAATTTTCTTTGCCTTGTTAGTTTCATATCAAATTTTTTTGAACCATTGATTTTTCTCAAACGGTAAGAACCTAAAAGGAAAAAATACTGTGATGGAGTATTTGTCAACTGCAATTTCATTTCACCGGAGGTGGTGCTGGTTTGTTGGAGGGATTTTGGTTAAAATTTGGGATTGGAGGGGATAGGAGATGAGTGGGGGAGATGGACAAGGGCATTTTAGGGTATTTTTTTCCGTCCAAGTTACTTCTTTTCCCGTCTAAAGTGTTAACATTTCTTAACAGAATTGGACGGAAGGGGTGTAATTGATGAATTTTGATAGATAAAGGGATGAGATTGATAAGTTTTAAACGTGTAAGGGGGTCATGTTGACAAAATATAATAGTTGAAGCGGTGTCCTTATAAATAACCCTTTTTAGAAACCTATATATAAGAGTAAGAAGTCAACTAACGGTCCCCAACCCGAAGTCTCTTTCTAATAACAGGTATCATCTCTCTCTCTCTCTTCGCGTCTTTAGTTAGTTCGTGCCTTTTAATTCTCTCTCGGTTTGTTTGTTGTTAATGGGTTTAAGAATGCTTTACGAATTAATATACCTTGATGCTCTGAACTTAGGGTATTTGCTAAGTCAGTTGTGTAGTCTTGGCGGCAGTTGATGCTCTGCTTTAAATATGGTATTGGAAGTATTTGGTTTACGGAAATAGTTTTTTTTTTTATTTTTTATTACCGGATGTGCGGGTCAGCTTGAGCGCATCTCGACTAATTCCAGAGCCGTGAAGGTACTGACCGAGCATAATTTCTTGTGGCTCCAAGATTTGGATAGAGGAGCACTTCTTGTTTTCTCATAACTGGCCATTTATTTGTTTATGGAAATATTAGGTTTAATTAGGATGTACCATACAAATGTTACGGGTAATTTTGGTGGATGTTATACGTAATTTTGGCATATGTAACACATGTTTTTGGTTAGTTATGAAGGGGGTTTACCTTGGAAAGTGGTAAGAATATTATTATTCTTTTGATAAGTAGGTACGAATTTTGGTTAGTTATGAAGGGGGGAAAAAGAAAGAAAAGAAACTAGAGAGAGAATGGTGTACGTAGGAAATATGTAATCGGATTCCAACGTGTAGGGGATTGGTCGGTGCAAGTAGCACGGCTCAACCGAGAAAATATTTCAATTTGTTTTATTCTCGTTCCATGATAGTCTTTTTCGTGCTAATTGAACATGATATTTTCTTTTCTTTTCTTTTCTTTTTTTTTTTCAGTTATTTGCATCATCTTCTTTCGCGTTTTTGGATTTCTAAGCAAGATGGGAGCGGTCATTGTTTTACCTCTGTTCTTGGATTACAAGATGTTAATTTTTTTTTGAGGGAATCTGAACACTTCTGTTTTTCAATTTTTGCAGTTCCCAGCTATGAGTATTATGGAAAAGATCATCATCATACCCGTTGATGCTCTTCTTGGATTTAAGTCATGTGGCCAGTCAGTGTCCACTGTCAAGGGATGCCGCAAACGTAGCCTTCCCGGAGTTGGCGATGGTCCAAAGGAGAAGAGACAAATAACGGACAAGGGGCATGTTTCAAGTCAAATTGCGAAGAATGCATGTAATATCGGGGAAAATGACCATAAAACACCTCTCTTGGACTTTACATTGTTGCACAAAAGTTCAATGTCAGCCGGTGAAAAACAGAAGTTGAGAGAACAGATCTTGTTGAAGTTCAAAACAATTGAACGATTCTTGGGTGCAAGAGCTGCAAAAGTAAGTACTCCAATTTCTAGTTAGGCTATTACGTACGTTCTCATGAGTTCACATTTCGTGGAATTAATTAGTGGTGCATAATTCTTTGGGCTACTCTGAAAACTATAGTATTACGTACGTATTTGAGGCAGTGTTTAAGAATGGACAATTTGAAGGATCAATGTTAGGTGTTTGCGCTCTGCATTCTTTATGTTGTTTCTTTGTGCTCTTCTCTGCATACGATGCTCTGGAACATATGGGGGTAGCTGCTTGGGGATGTTTCTGCATATCTCTACTTTCAGCTTTTAGATTTTCTTTTTCCATTTATGTTTTTGAAAGTCTTAGTCAGTGGTTCTTTGCCTTAGTTTGCTTCTTGGGTTCCAAGAGCTGCAGAAGTAGTCGTTCGTTCCTGGGGTTCGATGAGACTTATGTATGAATGTTGCTATTGTGCAGGGTGATAAAAAGGATTGTGTGGAATTGCAACAAGAAAATGATAGATTAGAAAAGCAACAACGTGAGAAGGCTAGAAAAGATGACCAAATCAGAGTTGCTACGGAAGCATCACGTAAGAGCGCAGAAGTTGAACTAAAAAAGCAGCGGGAGCGAGAAAGAACAGCTGCACGACTTGCGTTGCAACAGGTATGATTTGAATTCAGTCCCTCGTTTTGAAAATTTTGTTTACATGCATCGTATTTTGGATAGGAAATGTATTTATCCCTAATATGTCTCTTCCTTAATGCAGATTGAGAAGACGATCGAGTTTGATAACAATTTTGATCAGGTCTTAAAAGATTTTCAAACCCTAAGTCAATGTCCATTGACCGAACAATACCGCGGCTTTGAAGGGGGGCCTGAAGCAATATTGGAGCTGATTGAGTGCTGTCACCGTGGTAACCCCTGGGATGATTCTGTTGAAGATGAAGAAAACAAGAAGCAGGAGCAAGAAAAAGCTGAACTGAAAAAGCAGCGGGAGCTAGAACGAAAAGCTGCCCGACTTGCATTGGAGCAGGTTTAATTTTACTACACCCCCTTGTTTTGAAAATTAGTTTACATGCATTTATTTTGGAGATCAGCTTAACTTACAAAGACAATGTATTAATCCTTGATATTTCTCTCCGTTAATGCAGATTGAGAAGACGGTGGAATTTGAAGATAATTTTAAGGTCATGAAAGATTTTTATGCGCTAATTCAATGTCATCCGAACAATACCACGGCTGAAGTCGAGGAAGGGGAGATATTGACTGAAGATTGAGTTAGAGAAGCAGGTGAGATGTTGCCACCAATCCAATCTCAAAACAGCTCTCTCTCTCTCTCTCTCTCCCTGTGTTGTCTCCGTCAAAAGTCACGATTCCGTTGATGCCGACTGCAGCAATTCACCGACAGTTGGATCTATGTTCTGGACGTTCGAAACCCTAATTTGGCGACTCCAACGAAAGGGCCGATTATGATGCAGGCAATCTCTACAGTACCCTTCAGTGATTCCTATAATTTGTGTTTGGGGGGTGGGACAACAACATCGAGTGGCCAGGCAATTGAGAAGGAATCAGCAGCAGCAGCAGAAGTTGGACTCTTACCAGAAATAAAAGGATCTGGTGGTGGCATTAATAAGTCTCTCTATGTCATCGCCACTGATTTGCATAGGAAGGCCAGGACGAGAATATAAAGGACAAAAGGAGGAGTCCTGGCGATTTACATGAGGGTCTCGTAGGTGTTTGGTTGCAATGTTACCTAGTTCCCCGACTCCGGGTGGTTGTCTGACGAGGAGCTGGAGAAAGCAACCCAAGCTGTTGCCTGCGAGCACGAAGAAGAATGCGGTAGAATGCTCGTTTCGCTTGCGGAGGATAAATGTGACCGTATGGTATCCAGCTTTGTTGATCTCAACAACAGTGGGAGGTCTCATTTTGTTTACTGTCTAGGCGATGGTCAATGTGGTTCAGAAGGATCAGGGTTCTTTTCTCGTCCCCATGGATTTGTCAATGTGCTTTGTACCGATAACAACACCTGGACTCCCGGTCCTACCATGCTGCGTGCTAGAATTACTCCCACCTCCGTGGTTATAGACGACAAGATATATGTCTTTGGTGGTGTAAATTCCGATACAAGCCATCCTGACCTCTGGGCCGAGGCCCTGGACACCAATGCTTTGGTTCTTGTGTGGAGTCGTTTGCCACGTCCTCCTATGCTTCTTGAAGATATTGGCTTATTCGCCCTAGTAGTCAATGATGGCGAGGATCTCATTCTTGGAACAAGGCATGAGAACGAGCAAGAGGATGCTGGAAGCAGTTATAGTGTCTCTTCAGCTCAGGGTGGCAAAACTATTTTGCTGGGCTCAAGCTTTGAGTCTGTTCTCCTTCTCTATATCCTAGAAAAGCATACATGGCGAGTCATCCCCGCAGAGTGTGGTCTCCCGGGACGGCCTGGTCCCAAACCAGGTGGGAGTGTGATACTATCTTGGGGACTACAGGTGTCTAGATTGCAGATTATCTGGAACTTTATTATGTTGGGGACTACAGGTATCTAGATTGTAAACTTGTTGCCTTGTATGTACGTACTCGTGTAATACTATCTTGTGGTTTGCAATGATTACTTGGTATAGCGGTTTGAATATCGTTGCAACATGTAAAAGTTAAGTAATAATACCAAATTGGAAAGAGGTTCGACCGTAATCTGTAATGCTCTATGCAAAAGTGGATTCAATTGCCCCCGAATGCACTCTATATCTCACTTTTATCACTAAACTAGGTTCTGGCCTCGTGCACAACACGAATATTGTGCCCGTTGAAGTGAACGAATTGGAAAATCGTAGAATGGTAAAAGAGGCCGCAAAAGAACAAGTAAAGTGGGAAGTAAGAAGATGATAAAAGAAGTCAGAAAAGAAGTGCAAGTGTAGTACGGTGTGCTAGTAGCAGAATTTGTATTATGGCGATGGTAATGTAGTTGGTATGCTATACTATGTAATAGGAGTACATTTTATGCAGCAGCATGAAGGGATTGCCAAATAGGAGAATTATGATTACTGCTTTCATTGTATTACACATGATGAATCAAGAAATCGTAAATTGAAAAGTAAAACTTTTATCATATACACAAGGTATTTGAACTCATGATAGACAACTTAATAACAGGAATGCGGGTGAATATTTTTCTGCTGAAAGCTAAACCATTCACAAGCTCCAAGTTCAAAGGCTCCAAAGGAAAGCTATTACAAAGAAAAACCTAAAATCATAAATTCTGGCTAGGTTAGGAAACTCCAAATCACATCTAAAACAACATTGGGACTGCCAAATTAATTGTCTGCAATTGTAGGTAAAAAAAAGAAAAGAAAAAGGATCAACAATATTTCAATTGTTCGTGGGCTTTCTAGAAGAATATAGGGCTGGGATTATCACGATTTTGATGCAAGAGGTCGGTAATTACTATCTATTTGTCGTGCCCGCCAAACCAAAGATGACATACTGAGCGAAAGACATGGCAAAAGTACTCCAAAAGAGAGAGTTACTCAAGAAAGAGAAATGAGATGCAAAGGGCAATAGGAATTGTTTAAATTTTTCCCCAACGAAATACATAAACCTCACCACAAAAAAAAAAAAAAAAAAAACACGACTGACCAACAAAAAAACGTTTGAAAATTAAGCATGTACCATCTTATATAGTACCTCCATTCCAAAATGACAGACGTACTTTGTCTCTCTTACTTTTTCCCAAATCAAATAAATTAACTATTTCCCTGCATAATTTTTAAAATTCTCCCTTGCCATATTAAAAATCTCAATCAATACAGTACTTTAATTCAATGCCAAAAAATTATAAACAAAAGTAGTTAATTTTCACATTTGAAAAATGACAATTTTTCATAGTGAACTCTTAATATGAAATAAATAGAGTAATTAAAATAACAAAAAAGTACAGCTAATGTTTTTCCCCAAAAAAGTTAGACAAAACTGCATCTACCCACACCTTGATATTAGTGAGACGCCAGTTCTACCCCAATTGAACACACCCCGCCCCCGCGCCCGAATTCTATAATATAAATAGATTGTTGTACTTTGACGTTGAGCTACGCAACCCCCACACCCCCCACACCCACACACACACACACACACACACACAAAAGCTAACAAAAACCTGTTCAAGTTAAACACTGCACCCTTTGTTGTGCGCTGCCCTCCTCGTCAACCCTGAAGGAACTGCAGAATTCGTGCTTCTGCTGCTCTAATCTGCTCCACAGTAGCATATTCTGGTACATATGTTCATCCCGTCACTGTTAGTCACAAAACCAAGTAGTAAATTTTCCCTATTTTACTTGCATTTTCTGCTACTGCATCATGTTCATACTTTCGCTAACTTTTCCGTTCTTACAAATGCTTCAGTTCTGTAAACCAAAGTATTCATAGCCATAAAACTATGCTTCTACAAAACAAATATCTACTAAAAAATTGTACTTGCAAAACATAAAACACATACAATTAGTTACTAATCTAAACAAACCATGAATATCATTATAGCAAAGAGGAAAATGTCTAGCAATAAGTGTAAAAGAACATCATACTGTCAGCTATCACAAGATCAAAGAGATCGCATAAACACAAACAAACGAGCTTCATATCATAGAAATAAAAAAAGGCAGGATCAACTTTTCCCAGTTGGTATAGAAGATCAGATCAGTGCAGAAGAAAATATCAGCTCAAGTTTATTTCTTGACAACCTCCAAGATCATGGTTATAGTGATCAACACATATTTGCTGCACATGCTACTGCAGATACAGAAAATACAGGTGCGCTGCTGTACCTCCATCCAACTGTTCTTTTGCATAGTTGGTTCTTCTCAAACTAACCAATTTCTGCTGTCTTATGCACCATTTGCAAAACTAATATTTAATCATATTATTCCCTTTCCTTAGGTCCCTCAACTATGCCATCAACTTCGGCTCAATCTGAACCACGTATGAAAATCCTTCCATTCTGCCACATTTTTACTTCCCTACTTCATTTTTGTAGAAAAGAATGTTTGAAAGAAATCCCTAGAAACTTCATCAGTGAATTCGAGTTCAACGCATCCTGTATAGATCAAGCTCCTGGGAATGATAAGCTCACCAAAGTTCACTCACACAATGTTTACGTGGGTAGTACCGTGGTGACCACATTTGTAGTACTCCATAGTTTAGTACCATCTCAAGATGCGTGTGACACAAACTGCATCAGCTCATATATTGTAACATGACATCCATGCTGTGTTTGGATGGTCTTATATGTGGTCAATGTAGCATTATCAAGTTTCCCATAGAGAATGGGGATCATAGGGTGGCCTAAATGAGATCTTCATTTTCTTATACATGGTTTCAAAGTTAGTTGGTCCTCTATGTGTTCATACCTTTGTTTTCTTTTGCGCCGGCGGTACAAGTAAAATCCCATATGGGTTCGTTATTTGACCAACGACTAAATACTCAGCATTTGATTATAATACTTACGATACGAATTATACATGTCTCAGATATATTATATGGCAAAGTGTACGGTGTAGGATATCACTGGATATGTAGTACTAATTCGATCATTACTAATCCAATAGAATGGCAGAAATAATATATTCATACACTATTAATTCTGACAAACAAACGAGCCCTTGAGTCGAACGGTGACACAACAAAAAGTGGGAACCAGAGGTGCTGTAGTTTCCCGTCGCTCTCGAACTTTACATCATTGAGAGAGATGTGCATATTGGCGGGGAACACCATACCAACAACTTTTGTCACATCAGCATAATTAGTCACGAAAGATTGTTTTCCAGGTTGTCTTGCACATGAACAGATCATTAGGACTCTTATTATCATGATTCCTCATGACCTTTCATTTGCCTCACTGATGGTGTGTGCTTGCAATTATGTTTTTTATTAAGTGTTTTCAGTAACGAATAAGTTATTGAAAAATGGTAAGTTAGACATTAGTATGCAAATAAAGCTACGGCAGTGTTTTTTTTTTTTTGACGTCAAACTAACCACCTGACGCAAACACAGAACAAGGCAAGCACCACACACGCAGTGAACGAAAACTACAAATATACAGCCAAAATACATCAAAGTGGCCAGAACAACTAAGGATAAACAATGAAAATAAAGCCAAGGCACACACCGCTGCCATTAATGTCCGAATTTTAACGAAGGGGAGCAACAAGCACGGATCCCCCAAAGAACCCCAAACAAACCCCAGCAAATCACAGAGAACAAGGAAACCATCACAGAAGGAAAAGCACAGGAAAAGCATCCGTACGGTGGCAAGGCAAATCGACAAAACGCAAAGAAGGAGCGTACAGAAAGAAGAGAGAGGGAGACCTTGGCTCCGGGCAAGTCTGGCCTTGGCGGTTGCGAAGGGTTGCGACTGACGGAGGTGTTCTAGTCAAAGGGGTGCACCGGTGGCCGCCGGAGGTAGTGTTAGGCGCGACCGGCGACGTCGGCGGTTGCTGCTGTCAGTGATGGCTAGGTGATGCTCAACGATCGCTCCTCTAGAGCGAGAAGCAAAGAAGCAGGAAAAGGCAAGGAGAGTCTGAGAAGGCTTCTGCATTATTGGGAGATTTGAGGGAAATGGCAAGATCTTGCCAAGCGTCCAGCACCAGGTCCAGTGGCTGGCTGGGCAATTGGTGAAATGGCCCAAATCGAAGGGTAAATTCGTCTCAAATTGAAAATTGGCCAAACATGGCAGGCCAAAAACTCCTTATTATACTAGGTGTGTGCCGTCGTGCTCGCACGATAATTTCGTGCCCGTGTACTTCCTTTGTATTCCTCCACAAATTTATCATAAATTGCATAAATTAAATCCCCACCCCCTTCATGTTTTGTCAAGGCAGCGACTACTCCTTCATCTTTAGTATTGATCAGATAGTAATAATCCCGATATCCATTTGGACGGGACCGATATTTCATATGAGTCCAATGAATAAAAGGAACATCAATTATCATAATACTTCACAATTAAGATTAAGCCTATATTGTGAGACTGCAAGATATAAGATAAAATTAAACAGTTCTAAAAAACCAAAGCTATACAAAGCCATGCACGACTTTGAAAGTTCTCAAGGACCCAACAATCTTACACAAAAGAGATATCATACCATACAAAGCTGTGGCTTTTGAACTTATGAACTGTCCAGCCAAGCCACCATGTCGCTCTTCAAAGTCTGCCTTAAATTGTCACCAAGACCCAATATATCCTTGTAGTCACGCTCAAAATTATTACTCCTATAAGCTTTAATTTATAAGTCAGGTGGTAATTCCCTCAATGCGTTGCTACACTAGCAATTGTCCTTTGGCCTCTGGCAGTGATGGCATAGTAAAACCCATCCATTTGCACCACCATGAGAGGGATGAATTTCCTAAATCCAATGAACGAACAGAATATGAATCAGCATGGTGTTGCAACACTAAAGCACAAATCAATAATCCAGCAGACCTTACTAATTTGCATAACAATCGACCAACCTTGACGCTTTTGGGCGTTCGGACAGAAACTGTATACATAAATTGTATATCCCATAAACATACTCAATGCATGGAGCTGACAATGACAAGGATCGAGCAACCGTAAAAATGCAGCTGGATGCACCATTACAGCATATCAAACCCATGACCCCAAAACACGCAAAATCCTAAAGAAGAAAACCCAAATCCTCCTCAGAGATAGAAAAAGCCCACAAGAAACAATGTGCACTTTCAGCCACAGAACAAGAAACCAATATTTGCGGAAATACACGAAAGTGGCATGAAAATGTAGCTTGGAATCCACAGCCAACAACACACATGCAAAAGGCGCAACCACAACATCACCAAGCAAGTTGAAGAACCGAACTATTTCTAGAATATAGAGCAAAATGTCTATACCAAACATACGCAAAACACAACCAACCAAAGCAGGCCAAACAAAAGTACACTTGCATGAATATTACCTGAAAAACATACAAATATAGCACAAAATTTTCGATCGTGAAGCGCCAAATCTATTCTAGTATACGAGGTGCACGCCGGAGAATGCGGAGCGCACCAAGCTGGTCCGAGAAAGGAAACCTTCCTCAAGCAATTGCCTCTTCATCTCCCCACGCCATTCCACGAGTTAAGCTCGGTAAACCCGGGTGGACTTCATAGCTCGGTCACTCCGATTGTCTTACGGATTCTGGCTATCTCACACTTTCATCTTCCTAAATTGCCACCCATAAATAACTGTTGGTCAACTTCTTCGAATCTCCACACACTTCGCCTAAGTAACTGTAAGGCCAAAAAGGTAATAGCCGGACACAATGCCCCATGTATACATGTCGAGCAGTTATACTGCTCTAATCAGATTTCTGTCTTGTAGAGCGCAAACCACGCAAATTCATGGCTACCAAAAATTTTGTACATCCAGTCCCAAAAAAAATCCAGGAGATGAACTATTACCCCGAAATCCTTTGTTCCCATTCACGTTTTTCATTCAATTAGTAGTTCTTTTAATTACTTTAGTACCATTTATAGGCATTCATCATCCTGTCTATGTAGGCCAGTAGGCATCATCATAATGTGTTTATAGCTATTGTTCTTCTACACTCTCTTCTAGGGAGTATTTTCCTCTCTTGTACCAATTTTAATGAAAGTAGGAAGAGCGAATTTCTCTCTCTCTCTCTCTCTCTCTCTCTCTCTCTCTCTTAATCCCTCTCTTTCTCTATCAAACTGCAAAAACTAAGGTTGTGATGTGTTGTGTTTTCTGAGATGAATTTTAGTAATTTTTGGGGAGTGATTTTCGCACCCTGGTAAATAATTTGGGGACTGCGAGCGAAATTCACTCTCCATTTTAAAAAAAAACTTTGATTTATCTTTTTTTATTTTCTATAAGTTATAACTTATAAGCCTTGCAATCCTAATTCACGTCGGAGACTTGGATTTTTAAGAGTTATGAGAATTATTTTTGCCTTTCTCCAGTAACAAAGGAGTCAAAATCAAATTCGTACAAAAATCCCATGTGATCATGTGATGCACTGATATTAACCATTATATACTCCAAAATATCAGCATTCTACTTCCATAGAAAGTCCATATTTGTTATTCATCCCACTATTCTAAATGCGAAGTAAAAACAGTCCCTCTATTTCTGTACAAATTGCAGAGCCCACACATAAGAACAAAAACAATAAATTAAAACAAAAAGTCAATCTCAAAGATGTAGTTTACCATCACAATTGAAATATGTACTCCTAAAGTCACTCCGAAAGATTTTTTTCACTTTTTCTCATAGCAAAAATAAGGAAAAGTAGGTAGAGATTTAGGCTAAACTGTTCGTGTTGCGCCTGCAAGTCAAATTTTGATCGAATTTTGACAAAATTTGTAAAAATTCGATCAAACAATACGTGGGAAGCATTTGGGCAAATTCTGTCAAATATTTTTTTGCACCCGCATCGCATGTGCCTCGGCCTCTAGTCATAAATAAAAGAGAAGTTCAGCCACACTGACGTAACCAACAAAATGAAGCTAGCACATGCAACTTTTCTCAAACACAAAAACAACCACCCGAAAAGATATGCTCATGACTCAAATAATTACCCCATAACCACCGAAACCTTTGAGTGTTCACCAATAAACCGCAGGAAACACCATTTGGCAAGTGCAATGGTGAAATGAAACAACCCGCAAATCACAGCGAAGAAAATCAATTGAAAAAATCACAAAAATCAAGCCAAACCTTAGAAGGAGATGCAGGAGCAATCCATCTAAGCAAAGAACAAAGCAACGAAACGAAGCAAACAGAAACATACAAATATTAGATGAAAAAATATCCGCTCGCCACAACCCCCAAAAGCCCCCCTTAGCATCCCATTAAAAACCACTTGCACTGCAAAGTAATTGAAAACCCCAAAAATGTATATATTAGGTATTGAGCGAAAACCTGCAAAAATTAAGCACATGCGCCAAAAATCAAAGACCCAAAAATTAGGAATTAATGTGCGCTTTACTCTATCAGAAGAATAGAGAAACAATGTAGAGGTAAAGGACCCATAATTTTATGTTGAACGGGCAATACATACAAACGTACACAAAGAGAGAGAGAGAGAGAGAGAGAGAGAGAGAGAGAGAGACCTAAGCCTTGGCCTTGATATTGGTCGCATAGCAGCTGACGGGTCTCCGGAGAGAGACGGTGGAGGTCGGCGGCGAAGAGGAGCGGCGGAGGAGATGCGAGCAGTCGCCATTCTCGATTGAACTCTTAAAACCGTCTCTCCCTCTTCCTCTGTGGCTCTGTGTGCGCGTGAGAGAGACCAGAGATAGAATTGGAACGAAAATACTCTCCGGAGAGAGACAGTGGAGGTCGGCGGCGAAGAGGAGCGGCGGAGGAGATGCGAGCAGTCGCCATTCTCGATTGAACTCTTAAAACCCTCTCTCCCTCTTCCTCCGTGGCTCTGTGTGCGCGTGAGAGAGACCAGAGAGAGAATTGGAACGAAAAGACTGGGTTCTTCTGACATACGGCGAAAAATCTACGGCTCAGATCTGAACAACATTCATCCGTGGACTTTGACAAAAATACCCCTGAAGGCTAACCTACAACCTCTCCACTCCAGCGACTTAATTGGAAAAATGGGACCAAAAAGTTTCCAACCCTTTTAACGTTCTTTTATTTACAAGGCTAGATAGCGAGGATTTTGTATAAATCTAATATAGCAGTTTTCAAACCCATTTATTTCACTTCTAAGTTTCATAATCCACTAAGTCCACTAATAATTTTAATGACAAAAATATCCCGTCTAAGAAACAAAGGTCTTGTTTGGCTAACACGAAAATATATATTTTCTATTTTTTTCCGTTTTTGGTGCAATCAAGCCGCCACTGCTGTTGCCGCCATCACGCCACATATAACGTTATATGTGTAACAGAAAATGTATTTTTCATTTTTCTTTATATTTTTTTTATTGAACCCGCTACACTTAACATTTAACGTTATATATGTGACAAATTTCTCTTTTTATTTTTTCCTATTTTTCTTGTATTGATTTCTTAACATATGGCTCCGTTTGTTTCGACGTAAAATAATTTACAATGTAAAATGTTTTTCTTGTAAAATTATTTTTCAGAAAACATTTTTTTTCAATTTATTTTTGATGTTTAGTTGCATATGAAAAAAATACTGGAAATAGACTTTTGTGTGGGGCCACTGTTGTGTTCATCCATCCATCCAAGACAACTTCCCCGTTCTGGTTCGAAACGTCAATAAAAGAAGAAGAGTCTCATGGGGGTCGAGGTAATAAAGAGAATGGAAAGAAGACTGCAGGAAAATGGAAATATCGGGAGTTGGGAAGGGGGGAGGAAGTTGGGAAAATGACTTGCTGGGAAAATGAGAGGAGAACATTTTCACCCCAATGTGGGAAAACATTTTACCATGAAAAATATTTTACTTCTTTTTTTTCAACCCAACACCGAAAAACGAGTAAAATATTTTACTGAAAAATATTTACGTCTAAACAAACGGAGCCTATATGAGTGATAAAACTTTCCTAACATGCAACATTATAATTATGGCAAAAATTTTCTAATGTGTAACATTTCTTTTTTATTTTTCTTGTTTTTAGTCTTTAATGTTATATGTTGGTCCATACAAAACATATAACATTATATGTGAGTTTTTGAATATCTAAATATCGCAAAAAAAAAAACATATAACATTATATTTGAGCTTCTGCAACTTTGAATCTCACAAAAAAATAGAATAGAATATATAACATTATATGTGAGTTTCTATAGTTTTTAATCTCACAAAATAATAGAATATATAACATTATATCTGAGTTTCTGTAACTCTAAGTCTTACAAAATATGACATATAAAATTATATGTTCTCAAAACAACATCATATGTTTCTAACAATATTATATATCTCAAAAAAAAAAACATTATATGTTCACATATCATGCCACCATTATCCTTAACTTTAGTCACATCTTGAATCTCAAGTTGAATGTTGATGAGACCACAGGGGGTCGAGTTTCATTTTTTCACCATTTTTTCATCAAAACCTTCATTGAATCCTTCAAAATTTGTGATTTCTACCTCCGAATAGCATTCTCATAATCTCTATATCTACATATATACATATTCAAAACAACATAAAGAACATTAATATATCTCAAAAACAAGATATAATATTATATGTCTAATCCTAGGAAAAACACATATTACACATGACAGAAGTTCACATATAACGTTATATGCTCCGTTATTCATCACTTATTGAATTGGTTCACGCAGCGGCCTATTCAACTTGCTGTTGATAATTTATGGGTATATACATATGTGCTTTTGAGAGGCCGTTGCGCGAACCTATTCAATAAGAGAACATATAAAGTTATTAGTTCCTCTTCTTTTTTTTTTTTTTTGAGTTTTATAGGACAAAATCTCATATACAATGTTATATGTTTTCTATGCAAATTGAATTTTTTTTTATGTCAATACAAGCTCATATATATGTACATATGGTCACAAATATTCTCATATAACCATATATAATCATATATGGATATATCCATATGTGTTTTTGAGAGGCCGTTGCGCGGACCAATTCAATAAAAGAATATATAACGTTATTAGTTTCTTTGTTTTGGAGTTGTACAGGACAAAATTAGGTACCAAGGGCAAATCGTCACATATAACATATACGTTTCAGTAGAGAAGATCATCTATAACCAAAGCACAACCCTAACCGAGCTTCAAATCACATATTTTCACATATAAGTCGGAAAGGCCGCTACGTGAACCAATTCAATAAGTGATTAACAACGGAGTATATACCGTGATATAAGACAGAAGCTCATGATAAGTGCCAAAATATACATATTTTGGCCCTCCAATATACATTTATTCGTCTTTCATATTGTTAACTGATTTTTATTATGTGTTTTTATGTTTATAGGTTGCTCGAGCCCGTTGTCCGAGACTTTAGAAAAAAAGAAGATTTTAAAGAAGTTTGGGGTGTAATGCGAAATAATTCAAAATTGAATGGTTCATATGTTATTTCAAGAAGTCTAAAGGGCCTTTGTGTGATTAAAGCCCTCAACAATTCAATTCGCCTACTGACTGCAGTTGGTTACGGAGGGGGAAAAAAAAAAAAAACAAAGAAGAAAAAGGAAGCTGTGCACAGGCATGACTTTCCTCCGACGGACGAAACAAAGAAAGCGGCGGTGATATCTTCTCGGATTCCCACGCAGAACAGAAAAAGAAACGAAGAACGGGGGCTACGATCAAGAGGATTTGGTTCCAAATAGTGGTTATTTTTCTTCCGAGTTTTCTTTTTTGAAGTTTCAACTTTTTGTTCAAGTATTTAAACATTCGATAACTAGTTTCAATTTTTGTTCTCTATTAAAGTCGTTCATTTATATTTGATTAATTGATATTTCTTGTTTATTTTTCTATCGCGTAATAGAAGCATATTTCAAATTAGGATTTCTTTTTGTTTTTTATGCATAGTGATTAGTGAGTAATCGTATAAGTAGAGTCGCGAGGTGATTAGCACACCGTGGCCAGTTCGGGCATTACTCTTATTTTCAAACAATAAAAAAATGATTTTAGATTGAAAAAATACTTCTCATAGACGAACTCGGGTATTGTCGGAGCCCATGTGAACGAAGAGATGGGGGTCCAAAACTCATTCTTCGCTGCGCATGAGTAAACGGCGACCCTAAGGTTTCACATCTTGCGGGTTATCTTTTTCAATTCAAAATTGGATGTTTTTAAAAACATCGAATGGATCATGTTAATTCGGACTGGTCATGAGAGCTATAAACTCTACGATCGTACTTCCTTTGAAATTATTCGAAAAGAACAGTTGTTTTCTTAGGTTTTAATTAATATCCCAATCAATTGACAAGGGGTGACTACCTAAGAGCTAATTTTGATACTACAACCCGAGGTTTCACAACACACACTTCACCATCCTTAATGGATTCGACTCCGGTCTTACTGGATATTGTGTTATATCGGTCTCAGCCCTACGCTTGGGGCAACCCATTATTTTAGGTCTAGGAATCGGTCAAGCAGCTCATATATAACGTTACAAGGTACAAAATGTCATATGTAACGTTATATGTTCTTTTTATTAAATAACATAGAACATTTCTAATCTAGAATGTTATATATAACAATATAACGTTATATATTATTATATCTCTCTTTAACTAAGAATGTTTTTAAAAAATGACATTAAATAACAACAAAAACACACATCTAACCTTATATATTTTTTCAAAAAATACAACATGTTCCAACCTTATATGTCTAGCAGAAAAAACACACATATAACCTTATATATTTATTTTAAAAACTCCAAATATATCAGAAGCAAGTCGGAGAGACCGTTGCGCGGACCAAATTAATAAGTGATTGATGAAAAGTACAAATATAACCTTATATATTTATTCAAAAAACTTCAGATCTCTAATCCTAGGGAAAAACACACATATAACCTTATGTATTTATTCAAAACCTCCAATCAAGTACAAAAGTAATTAACTAACCTTAAAACTAAAACAAATCAACTCCCCAATCAACTACAAAACCTAAACTCCAATCTCCAAGACCTCCGAACAATCTGATCCAGCCGCGTACATAAACCACTTCCATGTGCCACCAAAACATCCCGTTCTTATTCAAGCATTCAAGACATATAACCCAAATTAAAATATTAAACCCAAACTAAAATATTATTTACTGGATTCTAATTACAGTAGAAACAAAATTCGCACATATCACCACAACACACTTGGTTGAGGGGATGCGCACCGTGTCAGATGCCGGCGTCGGAGATGAAATTTCAGGAAGATCCCATTCGCTAGCGGTGGAGGAGGAAGAAGGTGCAAGCGGTTGGAGGTTCTCGCACGAGGTTTCTTCGGCGACGTGAAACGACAGTGTATCGACTCTCTCTCTACGGGGTATCGGCAGCGAGGTTGGGACTGGTGTCTACGGGGAGAGATCTTTGCCTCGATATCGTACATTTTCCTCCAGCGGCAACAAGAGAGAGGGTGTTGTGCTCTAGATTTGTTTTTGGTTTAAGGTTTCTCTCCATATAATAGCTTATATAAACGAGCATTTTTGTCTTGGTTTAATTTTTTTTTTTTTTTAAAATGGACTTAAGACCTTACTAAACTCTATTAGTGGATTAGAGGGGTTACAACTATTAGAGATGGACTAACTGATTATAAGTTTTCTATAGTGGCACCTAGACCAATTTTTTATATTATATAAGGGAAGAAATATAGACACTTTGTGTTTTCTTAGGTTTTCTGGCTGTAGTTCAGTGGCTTTCGCTAATGACATTTTGAAGTATCTATGCCAGAGCAATAGAGCATTCTATGTTGCTGTGTAGTTAACTCCTTCAAAGTTGCACATTCTTTTGTGGCATTAAAAATCATCGATCCACCTCATCACCAATATTGCAGCAATGCCACGATGACATGTTATGCACAATGTGTGTACAAATTGTTGTGTTTTTCTTGGTGACCAAAATTTTGTCTTATAAGGTATACAATATATTTCAATCGTTCATTAGTACTCCAAATTATGTGTGTCCAAGCTACTCCTTTTGTCCCGCAACGTTATTTCCTTTTGGGGTTCTAACTTTTTAAGGGGACAAGATAAATGCAATTCTCATTTGAAATAATTTTTGTTGGGCACATTGAAGTATTTTTTTTAACAAAACAAACATCTCGAGTCATTTGTGTGTGGGATCTAAGATGGGCCTCACACAGAGTCGATACGCAATTGCTACTTATTGATCCGTACCGTACGTAGTGTGGTTTTTTTAGTTGAGCCAATCACATATTGATCTTGAATAGCTTGAATTATTTCACATTACGAGCTCAACAAAAGAGTAGTAACTTGTTGAAGCATATATAATTTGTTTAGTTACAAATCCATTTTAAAGGAACTTCTAATGAATCATTATGAGTAAATTCTTGTATCACGTGTACGGATTCTACTATTTATTTAGATCCCATTCTGTTAAAGGAAATAAGTACTTTAAAAAAAAAATTGAAATAGACCTATTGAAACTTTTCTTTGAGTAGCTAACAAAAAATTCAGGATTTATTTATATTTGCATACTGTTCGCATTTTCATCTTGACAAAAAGCATGTGGTGGTTTGCCAAATGTTCCATTTTCTGTCCACGAAGATGAAACAAAAAACATGCTTTGTGTATAAAAGCACTTCTCTTCGGGTTCAGATTAATAGTTCCGAAAAAGAATTGAATCGTCCATTGTTGTAATTAATTGTTCGAATTTACTCAAAGACTAGTTATTACGGGAGCAAATTCGAACCATTGATTATTCCAATGTGTGGTTCAGATTTGAATTGTCCATTCTAGTTCAAGTTACTTGGACCGAATGGGAACCAAATTGATTACTTGGATCTAAAGGAATCCGAACCAGCCCGATCTCTAACTGCGGTTTTAGTATGTACTAAAAAAAAAACATGTTTTAATCTTCTTGGTAACTTCTGTATATACGATTTTCAGCGGCTCGTTGTGGCTTAATAATTAAGCTGGATAATTTTTGTCCGTACTCAAATTTTCTTCGCCTTGTTAGTTTCATACCAAATTTTTTTGAACCATTGATTTTTCTCGAACGGGAAGGACCTAAAAGGAAAAAGAAAAATATGATCAACATCTTTAAAAGAAACTATGATCAACATCTTTAAAAAAAAAATCATCAAAGTCTTACATAGTAAAAAGTAGACAGTTCTTTTGGATTATTTTTATCTTTGTTCCAAAAAATTTAAGTTTGATTCATAATTTTTTACTTTTGAAATTATTCTCGTCAATAGAAATTAATAATTCATAAAAAATAAGGGAATTGATTTTGCCACTCCCATTTTTGTTAATGCCACTCCTCCTCTTCTCTCACAAAACAAATAATCTAATCAAGATACAAAGGGAGTAACATTAATAAAAAAAAAAAAAAAGTGGCAAAATCACTCCCCAAAAATAATAAAAAATATCAAATGCAAAAAAAAAAAAAATTTGAATAAAGAAAAAAATAATTCAGCCTCCTCAGGTTAATTGTTAACCAAGGCAGCCCTTTTTATCTCACCCCTATGTTACTAGTAGATTTTTGGAAACCTATATATAAGAGTAAGAACTCACATCGGCCCCAAAACCCAACTCTCTTTCTAATTCCCACAAATCTCGAAGAACTTTCTAATTCTCGAAGAACAATTAACAGGTATCTTTAAGACCTGAAAATTGTCATCAAACGCAGTAGTCTTGTCAACCTGTTGCAATGCAAGTCGGGCAGCTTTTCTTTCTCGCTCTCGCTGCTTTTTCAGTTCAGCTTCTTTGTCTTGCTCCAGTTTCTTTTTAGCGCAGCTACCGTGCTGGCTATTGAAGCAGCTCTCTTATTTGGCCATCTCTGTAAGGAAATCACGTTCGCGTTGTTGCTTTTCTAGTCTTCCCTTTTCTTGTTGCAACTTCAAATGATCCACTTTATCACCCACCAATCTCACAATTCTTTTTAACTTCAATAGAATTTCTTCAGCAAAAGCATCCATGTCCAACTCAATCCTTCCTTCTTTTACCTGGAAACAAGATATTTATACTCCTTCAATAATATTTACTATTTGGGCTTTTTTATTGGGCTTGTCTTGGACTTTTTTTTTCTTGAGCCAAAATACCAAATCAAGTTTGTGCTCTAACATTGAGAGATTTAGAAAGAGATTATTACTAGTAACATAAGAGAGATAAAAATGGGTGTCTTGCTTAATTATTAACCTGAGGTGGATTTGGCTTAATAATTAAGCTGAATTACTTTTTTTTATTCAGTTCTTTTTTGCATTTAATATTTTTTTGTGAATTATTAATTTCGTTTTACGGGCGAAGCACATTCACATGCCTTGTTTTTGAGAATTGCTTCGACAGGTATTATTATGATCTTCTGGTTCATTGCAACAATACTTTCTGATGCGGTTGACTACCGCCAAGTACACAACTTAGTAAAAGACCCTAAGTTTCAGATCTACAGAGTTTAATACGTAAAATTAGAACCCAATAATATTATGCTTTAGCATCCTTAAACCTATTAAAAACCGGTGAAAACAAACAAACAAAGAGAAAAGGCACGAACTAAACAAGAGAGAAAGATACTTGTTAATTGTTATGAGTGTTGGAAGGGGAGGGTATCCAGTATATATTTGGACAAAAATTTTGAAGGAGGAGACTACTCGTATGTCACTTAAAACTTGAACTTTTTTGACATAGTACATAATGAGTAGAACCCATATATATTTATAGTGTTCTATGGAAGGTTTTAGATATCTTTTACAAGATAGTTTATAGGTACATTCTAGATTTTATACATGTATACTAACAACAAATATCTAGATACTTTCCAAGGATCTTCTAAAACTCTTCTAGAAACAAGATATTTATACTCCTTCAATAATATCTACTATTTGGGCTTGTCTTGGACTTTATTTTTCTTGGGTCAAAATACCAAATTAAGTTTATGCTCCAACAATGAGAGATTTAGAAAGAGATTATTACTAGTAACATAAGGGAGAGATAAAAATGGGTGTCTTGCTTAGTAATTAAGCTGAATTATTTTTTTTTATTCAGTTCTTTTTCGCATTTAATATTTTTTTGTGAATTATTAATTTCGCTTTACGAGAGTAATCCGAAAAGAAAAATTATTAATCAAACTTAAATTTTTTTGAACAAAGATAAAAATAATCCAAAAGAACTTACTATTTTTTATTATGTTGTCTTTGATGATTTTTTTAAATATGTTGATCATAGTTTTTTACCTTTTAGGTTCTTCCCTTTTGAAAAAAAATCAATAATTCAAAAAAATATGATACAAAACTAACAAGGTGAAGAAAATTTGAGTAAGGACAAAAATTATCTGGCTTAATTATTAAGCCACAACGGGCCGCTGAAAAGCATAGACAGAAGTTACCAAGGAGATTATAACGTGTTTTTTTGGACATACTAAAACCGCATATAGAGATCGGGCTGGTTCGGATTCCTTTAGATCCTTGTAATCTCAATATGGATTCCTTTCCGTCCAAGTAACTTGAACTGGAAGGGAGAGTTCAAATCTGGACCACACATTGAGATAATCATTGGTTCTGATTTGCAACGGTAATAGTCTTTGAGTAAATTCCAACAATTAGTTACAGCAACGGACGATCCAATTCCTTTTCGGAACTATATTAATCTGAACCCGGCATAGAAATGCTTTTATACACATAAGCATGTAAATTTTTTTTTTTTGCATCTTCGGGGACTGAAAATGGAACATTTGGCAAACCAACACATGCTTTTTCTCAAGATGAAAATGCGAACAGTATGCAAATATAAATAAATCATGAATTTTTTTTTAGCTACTCAAAGAAAAGTTTCTATAGGTCTATTTCAATTTTTTCAAGTACTTATTTTCTTTAGCGGGATGGGATCTAAATAAATAGTAGAATCCATACACGTGATAAAAGAATTTACTCATAACGATCATTAGAAGTTCCTTTAAAATGGATTTGTATGTAATTGGCTCAACGAAAAAAACCACACTACGATACTGATCAATAAGTATCAATTGCGTATCGACTCTGTGTGAGGCCCATCTTAGATCCCACACACACAAATGACTCGAGATGTTTGTTTTGTTAAAAAAAATACTTCATTGTGCCCACCAAAATATGTTTCAATTGAGAATTGCATTTATCTTGTCCCCTTAAAAAGTTAGAAACCTAAAAGGAACCAACGTTGCCCGACAAAAGGAGTAGCTTCAACATACATAATTTGGAGTACTGATGAACGATTGAAATATATTGTATACCTTATAAGAGAAATTTTGACACCAAGGAAAACACAACAATTTGTAAACACATTGTGCATAACATGTCATTGTGGCATTGCTGCATTGGTGATGGGGTAGATCGAGATGTCAATGAAACGGGGTGGATCGATGTTTTTTAATGCCACATTGACATGATGTGCATAATGTTGTGTTTGTCACCAATATAGTAGCGAAATCATAAAAGAGTATGCTTAATTATTTCCAAAAAAGAATGTGCAACTCTGAAGGAGTTAACTACAGCAATATAGCATGCTCTATTGCTCTGGCATTGATACTTCAAAATGTCATTAGCGGAAGCCACTTAACAGCCTGCAAAACCTAAAGAGCACCCAAGAAGTTGGCCACCGGTTTGTTGTTACTCCAAGAACTCCACCCTAAGCAGTCAAAGCATTCTCTTCTGCAATTTTGTTTCCCGGGTCTCCATATTCATAACATACTCCAAGATTTTTTCCCTCGCTTGGCGATATATCCAAGAGAAAGCTACTCTCGAACCCAAAGCAGTGCGGTACGATATGAGATCGGGAAGACACGACAAAAGCATCCAACATCAAGTGGTTCACCACATCGGGGGAACTGTCCGTATAGAGATGAACCCGAACTATGGTGGTGTGAAGCCGTTGATATCGGAAGGTGGAATCTCCAAACCAGTCACACCACGTCAAGCAGAAATCTTCTCCATCTAAATGATTAAGTTGTTGTTCACAAGGATGATCGAGCAACAGGAAATTTTGAAGCTGAAAGCCGAGACCTCTAATGACACCCCCGTACAGTAAGTGCTCCCGGAGATCATACGCGTAGAAATAATCACCAAGCCAAAACAACATATGTCCGACTGCCACGGGTTTGGGACCAGGCCATCCCGGGAGACCACACTCTGCGGGGATGACTCGCCATGTACGCTTTTCTAGGATGTAGAGAAGGAGAACAGAGTCAAAGCTTGAGCCCAGCAAAATAGTTTTGCCACCCTGAGCTGAAGGGACGCTATAACTACTTCCAGCATCCTCTTGCTCGTTCTCGTGCCTTGTTCCAAAAATGAGATCCTCGCCATCATCGACTACTACGGCGAATAAGCCAATATGTTGAAGAAGCACAGGAGGACGTGGCAAACGACTCCACACAGGATCCAAAGCCTTGGTGTCCAGAACCTCGGCCCAGCGGTCAGGATGGCATGTATCGGGATTTACACCACCAAAGACATAAATCTTGTCGTCTACAACCACGGAGGAGGGAGTAATTCTAGCCCGCAGCATGGTAGGACCGGGAGTCCAGGTGTTGTTATCGGTACAAAGCACATTGACAAATCTACGGGGACGAGAAAAAAACCCTGATCCTTCGGAACCACAATGACCACCACCAAGACAGTAAACCAAATGAGACCCCGGGCCCCCACTGTTGTTGACAGCAACAAAGCTGGATACCATACGGTCACATTTATCCTCCGCAAGCGGAACGAGCATTCTACCGCATTCTTCTTCGTGCTCGCAGGCGACAGCTTGGGTTGCTTTCTCCAGCTCCTCCTCAGACAACCACCCGGAGTCGGGGACTAGGTAACATTGCAACCAAACACCAACGAGCCCCTCATGTAAATCGCAAGGACTCATCCTTTTGTCATTCATATCCTCGTCCTTCCTATGCAAATCAGTGACGATGACATAGAGAGACTTATTAATGCCGCCACCAGATCCTTTTATTTCCGGTAAGAGTCCAACTTCTGCGGCTGCTGCTGATTCCTTCTCAATTGCCTCGCCAGAAGACCCACTCGATGTTGCTGTCCCTCCCCCCAAACACAAATTATAGGACTCACTGAAGGGTACTGTAGAGGATGCGTGCGTCATAATCGGCCCTTTCGTTGGAGTCGGCAAATTAGGGTTTCGAACGTCCAGAACGCAGATCGGCGTCAATGGAATCGCGACTTTCGACGGAGACGACACAGAGAGACGGGAAGATAGATGCAGATCGAGGTTGTTCTTGCGGGATGAGAGAGAGAGAGACACAGAGAGAGAGAGAAACAGAGGCTACAAATCATAACCTAGCACGCCTTTATATAAACTACCAAACCCGTAACAAGGAAATACACATAATAAGGAAACTTAGACTAACTAGCAAACATAAATAATAGAGCATCTGCCTAAACTAAAAACAGAATAATAATGCTTAGAAAATATGGCAACGTAATGTTTCCTAATATTATGTTAATAAGTACATTATCACGAACAAAAGATATTCTTTTTGTTCTAATTGAGCACTTGTAACTGGTCGTTGTTCCAAAAATCCTACGACCATTAATTCTCTTCCTAAACCTCACTGATCAGTAAACGGAATCCCGAAAAAGGAACAAAACACTCTCTCTCATAACAAACCTGCGCCTAGGAAGATGAAAAAATTATAAATTGTTCAAAATTAAGTTGATCATACAATATTCTGGCAGAACTTCCTGAAGGACCGCCAAGGCATAACTAACTTTCAGGTGTCCATAATTTGATTACGTAAGTATCATTGGATCTTATGTTCAACAATAAGAATAAATCAGTAAACCATACGACGATAGGATCTTTTATTTATTGCGAAAAAAATGGGTCCAATCGGGTTTCCATCGCTTGTAACAGAACTGGTTTGAATTATCACCGGCCTACATTTGCAGGAGGTGCCTGTATCTAGGATTAGATAGTTTTGGTTCTCTCCTAATTTTTGATGATTTCTGTAATGCCTTCGAGTTTTAAATGAGATACAGCATTGACCAGTTCAAAAAAGGAACTGGTTTGAAACATCAAGCAACATCTACCAAAACCTAACCAACAATGGAACAAAAAGTCCAAATGCCTATGTTAAGTTCATCCAGCCAAGACACGGAAACTTGAGAAAAAATCAAAACAATTACATCGTGACTACTACTCAACGGTACAAACCAAAAGAAGAAAAGCCAATTACATTTTAAATGAGAATGAAGGCTAATACTAACAGGCTAACAACTTATTTCATTATTGTTTTTGAACAGCGAAAAGCAAAATTTGATTAATAACCAAAAGAATAGGACAAAGAGAATTGAAGGGAGAGAGGCATCACAACGAGCGAATGACATCCCAACTATGTTGGCACCCCATACGCTCAACAATTATACGCCAAACCCAACTCCCGAAAAATCAAACACCCATATACGGTTGGCCCTTTTCAACCATATAAACCTTACATCCTCAGAAATTTTGAGGCCATAAAAATCAACAAAGATTACATACATTGATTTCTAACTATGACGCCAACGGAGAATGTTGCTCCAAAACTAAAAGCTTTTAGCTCCAGAGCTGAAGTCCCCCGTATGAAAATGGTGCCAGCAACTAACTGACGTAGCAGAAGTTCCAAAGTTGGAGTCAAGTAGCTGGACTCCCTCTCCAGTAGCTAGTTTTCCTCTAGTTGCAGCAGTTCCAAAAAGTGTAAACCAGTAACTGATTATCCTTCAAGAATGGCATCAGCAGGGCAGATTTAGTAGCAGTCCCAGTTTAATGTGAGGACCAGATGGAGACCAAAAAGCAAGAGTTCCATCTTAATGCTGGAGAAGATAAAAGGCCTTGGAAGGAAGACAACTTCACCAATATTGTAGCAGATTTGGTGGCAGAGCAGATTCATCTTGAATACCATGTGTATAATCAATGAAAGGCCTATATAAGATACTTGGGAATTAAACTGGAACTGTCCTAATTTCACGGGTGCCGGTACGTCATTGTCTTCTTCATTCTCTTGAGACATTTCCTCCAATGATTTTCCTTTCGCTTCCAGCACCAAGAAAGTAAATACCATACGCAGGAAATTAACCCCACCAAGAATGAGGAGAGCGTTCCTCACACCAATACCCGGGGATACCCTTTATCCATTTCTTCGGGATCCTTGCTTTGACTCATGTATAAAAACCCAAACGCCGCAGCAATTGCTCCGGCCCTGCCTGATGCTGCTGATATTCCGTGACATGTAGACCTCAGCCTCGCGGGCAAAATCTCTGAGGGGACAGCAAAGGTTGTTGCGTTTGGACCAAAATTCACGAAGAAGAAAGTGGGCGAGTACATTATTACGAATCCAATTCGGTTGTCCTTGTTAGTCCAGTGGTTGTAAGAAATAGCCAAGGCAAACATGAAGACTGTCACGAAGACGAATCCCATCAACTGAATAGCAAACCTCCATATTCTATCGATGAAAGCCACGGTGAACCAATACTTGGGCACAGTGCTGCAAACGGCAATGAGAGTTTGAGCTCTAGCAATTCTGAAAACCTCGTCTATCGCATTCATTGTTCTTGCATCGAAGAATCCACCTGATTGCGTTGAAAATGTCCCTTTGGAAAAGATTTTGACTGTAGAAAGCAAGTGTAGCAAGAACCATGTGGTGGTGGTTCCAAGCAAGTGGAGTCCGTGGCGACAAAGAAATTGCTCGGAAAACAAGCCAAATGAATTTCCCTGCTCTTCCGCCATATTTTCGACCTTTTCTTGTTTTGCTTCAATCTCAACCTGTTAACACTTCGGACACGTCGGCAGCAGTTGTTTGGCATTCTTGGCTAGCATCAACTGGTATTGTTAGGATCTTCTGTTTCTTTGTAACGATAGTTTCCCAAGTAATCTTAGTTGGGAACTGCAAAAATTGAAGAACAAAAGTTTTCAGATATCCTGAATAATATCTTACCCGAGAACAGAAGTTAAAACAATGACTGCTCCCATCTTGCACAGAAATACGAAGAATGCAACAAATAACTGGGGGGAAAAAATCATGTTCAATGAGCACGAAAAAAAACCATTATTAAACCAGGATAAAACACATTGAATCTTTTCTCGTTTCCACGTCTCTCCATACATACTTCCTATGTACACCATTTTCTGTAGTTTCTTTCCTTAAATTTTTCAAAAGTGCTACACACACAACGGTTGTGTAAAACACAATACACAACCAATTTTTAGCCGTCCATTGCTGTAATAAATGGCCAGGATTTGCTGAAACTCTTTCCCAGAAAAGTTAAACTTTTTCTTGGAAGAGTTTTTTTTAAAATTTGGATCTTTCAAATACATCTGGACGGTCAGAATTACGCACACAACCAACACAACGGTTGTACGGACTGGGGGAAAAAAAATTACAAAAAGTGTACGAACACAACTCCGGAGACAACCGTTGGATGAATATGAGCCCAAGTGTATTCAACGGCTCTGGACACGATTGTGTTTTAAAGTTGGGTCCTTATCGTAGCTCATCAAATTATTGAAACTGGCCACAAAATCATATACTCCTACCCACTACTAACAAGCCACATCTAGGCTCTATCGGGAATAGTTATGAAAGAAGCCTTACCCAGTCGAGGATCAGCAATAATTGATTAAACATGAAACACATAAACAAGTCTAATAATGGTTAGTAACACCAACAAAAAAAGAAGAAAAAAAAAATACGACCATTTCTTTTGTTGAACGGAAGATTAAAATTGCGAAGGACGTAACCAGGTCATTGTATCATGAAAACAACAGTGAGTTTCATAGATCTTATACTGGTGAATGCACCTTGGCTGTAAGCCGCAGTAAGGCTAAAACGCATGAAAATAAACAAACAGATAGAGAGACACAAACGAGGGAGAGAGAGAAACCTGCTTTGAAATTTGGGGATATGAGTTTCGACTCTTACAGAACACATGAAAACTGTTCCAAGGATTGATGGCAACATCTCCCCTGCTTCTCTAACTCAATCTTCAGTCACTATCTCCCCTTCCTCGACTTCAGACGTGGTATGGTTCGGATAACACTGAATTAGCGCATAAAAATCTTTCATGACCTTAAAATTATCATCAAATTCCACCGTCTTCTCAATCTGCATTAAGGAAGAGACGTATCAAGGATTAATAAATTGTCTTTGCAAGTTACCAATCTGATCTCCAAAATAAATGAATGCATGTTAACTAATTTTCAAAACGAGGGGTGAAGTAAAATCAAACCTGCTCCAATGCAAGTCGGGCAGCTTTTCGTTCTCGCTCCCGCTGCTTTTTCAGTTTTTCTTGCTCCTGCTTCTTGTTTTCTTCATCTTCAACAGAATCATCCCAGGGGTTACCACAATGACAGCACTTAATCAGCTCCAATATTGTTTCAAGACCCCCTTGAAAGCCGCGGTATTGTTCGGTCAATGGACATTGACTTAGCGTTTGAAAATCTTTTAAGACCTGATCAAAATTGTCATCAAACTCGACCGTCTTCTCAATCTGCATTAAGGAAGAGACATATCAGGGATAAATACATTTTCTATCCGAAATACGATGCATGTAAACATATTTTTAAATCGAGGGAGTGAATTCAAATCATACCTGTTCCAACGCAAGTCGGGCAGCTGTTCTTTCTCGCTCCCGCTGCTTTTTTAGTTCAACTTCTGCGCTCTTACGTGATGCTTCCGTAGCAACTCTGATTTGGTCATCTTTTCTAGCCTTCTTGCGTTGTTGCTTTTCTTGTTGCAATTCCACACAATCCTCTTTATCGCCCTGCACAATAGCAACATTCATACATAAGTCTCATCGAACCCGAGGAACGAACGACTACTTCTGCAGCAATTGGAACCCAAGAAGCAAACTAAGGCAAAGAACCACTACTGACTAAGACTTTCAGAAACATACAAGGAAAAAGAAAATCTAAAAGCTGAAAAGTAGAGATATGCAGAAACATCCCCAAGCAGCTACCCCCATATGTTTCAGAGCATCGTATGCAGAGAAGAGCACGAAGAAAATACATAAAGAATGCAGAGCGCAAACACCTAACATTGGTCCTTCAAATTGTCCATTCTTAAACACTGCCTCAAATACAAAATGCTATAGTTTTTCAGAATAGCCCAAAGAATTATGCACCACTAATTAATTCCACGAAATGTGAACTCATGAGAATGTAATAGCCTAACTAGAAATTGGAGTACTTACTTTTGCAGCTCTTGCACCCAAGAATCGTTCAATTGTTTTGAACTTCAACAAGATCTGTTCTCTCAACTTCTGTTTTTCACCGGCTGACATTGAACTTTTGTGCAACAACGTGAAGTCCAAGAGAGGTGTTTTATGGTCATTTTCCCCGATATTACATGCATTCTTCGCAATTTGACTTGAAACATGCCCCTTGTCCATTTTTTGTCTCTTCTCCTTTGGACCATCGCCAACTCCGGGAAGGCTACGTTTGCGGCATCCCTTGACAGTGGACACTGACTGGCCACATGACTTAAATCCAAGAAGAGCATCAACGGGTATTATGATGATCTTTTCCAAAATAGACATAGTTGGGAACTGCAAAAATTGAAAAACAGAAAGTGTTCAGATTTCCTGAAAAAACTTACCATCTTGTAATCCAAGAACAGAGGTAAAACAATGACAGCTCCCATCTTGCTTAGAAATCCAAGAACGCAAAAGGAGACGATGCAATGCAACAAATAACTGGAAAAAAAAAAAAATCATGTTCAATTAGCACGAAAATCTACTAGTAACATATTGGTTGAGCCGTGCTACTTGCACCGACCAATCCCCTACCGATGGGGTACCGACAGGCAAGCGGGGCCCAATCTGGGTTCCGCACGGATGATTCAAGCAGTTCAATAATTTTTTTTAAAAATCCGAGTGGGCCAGTGGAAAATCAGCTCAATCGAATATATGTAGGTCCTCGATCAGATCTTCTATTTTTTCATTCAAATTATAGGATCCTAAAATCTGAATGAAAAAATGATTGATTGGATCGAGCACTTACACATATTGGATTGAGGTAATTTTTCAGGACCCACACGGTTTTTTAAAAAAAATATTGAATGGCTCGGATCGTTCGTCGCGGCACCCGGAGTGGGCCCCGCATCCCCATCGGCACAGTTTGGTCGGTGCAAGTAGCTTTCTTGATTTTCACGTGTCTTCGTCTCAGCATACATATTTCCTACGTACACCATTCTCTGCAGTTTCTTTTCTTTCTTTTCTCCCCCAATCCCTGAAAAATGGGACCCTCCCATAATTCCTAAAAAGATTAGAGGCTTCTATTTGTAACTTCATCCAAAAAAAAAACGTAACTAGTACCACAAAAATGTGTAATCAGTGAACCAAAAATTATGCGTGCACAACATAACTATATACCTAGTACACTCGTAACAGATTCCTAAAATATGCGTACCATTCTCCAAAAATTCGTACCTACTTATCAAAAAAAAAAAAAATATTCGTACCACTTTCCAAGGTAAAACACCCTTCATAACTAACCAAGAACATGTGTTACATATGCCAAAATAACGCATAACATCCACCAAAATTACCCGTAACATTTGTATGGTACATCCTAAACCAGATATTTCCATAAACAAATAAATGGCTGGGCTATGAGAAAGCAATAACTCCTCCATCCAAACCTTAGAGCTACTGGGAATTATGTCAAGTCGTTACTTTTAGGGTTCCGAAATTAGTCGAGGTACGCGCAAGCTGGTCCGCACATCCGGTTATAAAAGAAAAAACTATTTACGTAAGCCAAATACTTCCAATACTATTTTTAAAGCAGGGCATCAACTGCCGCCAAGACTACACAACTGACTTAGCAAAAGACCCTAAAAGTTCAGATCCCCAAGAATATTATTCTTAAGCATTCTTTAAACCCATTATCGTCAACAAACAAACCAAGAATATTATTCTTAAGCATTCTTTAAACCCATTAACGTCAACAAACAAACCAAGAATATTATTCTTAAGCATTTTTTAAACTATTCTTAAGCATTCTTTAAACCCATTAACGTCAACAAACAAACCAAAAATATTATTCTTAAGCACTCTTTAAACCCGTCAACAAACAAACCGATACAGAATTAAAATGCACGAACTGAAGACGAGAGAGAGAGAGAGATGTACCTGTTAGATGGATTTGGAAAGAGACTTGGGATTGGGGGTGTCACTTCTTATATATAGGTTTCTAGATATCCACTCCGGTTCCCCTGCAGGATACCGAATTTTAGTGTTGGTGCGGGATTCTTTTGTGAGCCGTTGGATCTCATCCAACGGCTGGCGTTTTAAAGAGCGTCTGGTGGATCCCAGTCGGTCGGGTCACGGGCAAAAAGAGTTCTCGCGGGTCATGGGCACACACAAACGGATCCCTTCTTTCTTTCTTGAGTTTCACTCTGAAACACACACACACACACACACACAGAAGCGACGAAGACGAAGAAGAAGTGGGACCAAGAAGAAGAACAGCAAACCTAGCAGAAGAAGATCGAAAATCATCACCACACCACAAGGTCTCTCTCTCTCTCTCTCTGGAATCCGTTTATTCTAAACCCCCAAAATTTTCTGGGTTCAAAAAATTGGGGAAAGTACAGATTTTGTGTTCTCTCTCTCTATCTCTCTGGCTCATTCTCTTTCTTCTCATGTCGATTAGGGCTTTCTTTCTGTTACTCGAAATCTATGACCTAGGGTTTGAATCTCTCGTTCCAAATCAACAAGGGGTAATCTGTAATTCAGAAAATTTGCCTGAAAAGTGTCCATACATCATTTTGGAAGAACTCTAAATGCTCATTAACCATCTGTTTGTCCTGCGGTGACATATTTTCTTTTTTAGAAAAAAATAACTTTTTCGTATTTCTGGTATTTCCTGCAGCGAAACCTGAAAGTCGAGAAATAATACTGTCAAAAGATAATATTTTTGGTGGTGAACAAGGAATAAGTTGATTTTGGACTAGTACCACACCACGCAAACGACCCCCACTTTTGCCAGATAAACTATTGCTGCAGGGCCATGTGGTATTCATTGCAATTTATAAACCATCAGGAGTATTCATTTCCATTTCTTTGTTGTCATAAACGTAATGCATCCAAAAAACTATAGAATGATTCATTGATTCTGTAGAAGACTAGCTGTATATTGGTGCTTGCTGTCGTTGATCTGTGGCCATAAATGAAACAAGAAGATAATGTCAGCGTCAATCCAACCCTTTTGTACAAGTTTATGTAGTTTCATAGCTACTTGGTAGTTTCATAGCAATGCAAACATTCTGTAGACTGGAATGAACAAATTTCTGTAGACTCAAGTAATTGTGTTTCTTGATGGGTTTCTTGTGTCGTACGACATTGAATCTGTTGACATGTTTTGATGCTTGAAGATGATTTAGATGCTATGTTCTAAAATAATTTCTTCTGAAGTCTAACTCAATCATCACAGGCTTAGTTTATTTGTAGGTGTTGACTTTTGAGTTGGAAAGCTCACAGACCAAGGCCACGAAGATTGTTGATGCATAGCGAAATTGGTGGGGGGAAGATTGTTGTACTATGTTAGGGAACCAGTCGGGACTCGTATTTTGTTGCTTTGATCAATGTATTTCTGATTTTTAATATAAGTTTTAGTTTGATTATAAAAGATGATCAACTTATGTTATGGAGTTTTGCAGAGATAGAGAGATAGAGCTATGTTATGGAGTTATGTTATGAATTGTGAACATTTGCAAACATTTGCTTTATGCAATTCCAATTGCTCTCCTGTTGGTCTCTCATTGCACCCTCTTTTTTTTTCTTTTTTCTTTTTTTGTATTCTTGAATTTTAGTGGAGGAGAAACAAGCAAAATGGAGTTGAAAATAGGGGAGGAGAGAAGGTATTCTCTAGAAAACAGGAAAACAGTCCTGCTTCCATAATGGTATTAAGTCATCCGGAAACACTACAACTTCTCGAAGACACGGGAAAGCAGCATAATGGGGCTTGAGTCGTCCGGATCAGATTTCTCGCAACGAAATAAACAAGTTTGGATGTCAAAGAAAGATCCATTCAATTCAGTGTAAACAAGTTTCATATATCCAATTACAAAAAAGATGAAAACAACCAAGTCAAAAATACATTACACTTCAATTTTGTGGAGAATATTGTGGGTCACCCATCTTTGATACTAGTTTCTATCCAAAAAAGAAAGAAAGAAATAATATCAATCCCCAGAAAAAAAAAAAAAAGAAGAGATGGATTTGGTCTTGAACAGGTCCGCTGCGATGCTACTAAATGCTCTAGCGGTACTTCTGGAACTCCCACTAACTGTTATCTGCAAAGTGAGAAGACACAAAAGTAAATTAGAGTTCTCAAAATTGTGGTCCAGTAACAACCACTGAAACAAGAATTCAAGAAAATATATGAATTGGACTCTGAAAAGGCTCGGAGCATGAAGGTGATCGTCAACATGAATTAACAACATAAAAGAGGAAGAAGATCATCAACATACTGCCAGGGATGCTCGAATGAGTTTTGTCTTGAAATCAAGCAATGAACATGTGGCATCTGAACATGCTACTAGCTTTAGTAGATAGCTGGTCAAAGAGTACTTATTGATGAATACCATTCCTCATTTATCCACACAGAGACATACACTTTAAATGCTTATTTCTCTTACATTAGCTACATTAGGACACGCATGGATCAACTAATTGATCCCCCATATTCTAATCTAGTCACAAATAAGAAGCATTTAATCAGGTTTTATATCCAAATCACAAGGCCATAATACACACTCACGATCATGATCGAGAGATGTCAATTATATCCAAATCACAAGGCCATAATACACACTCACGATCATGATCGAGAGATGTCAATTATATCCAAATCACAAGGCCATAATACACTCACATCATGATCAAGAGATGTCAATTCCCCCCTTTTGAGAAGGCAGTGACACCAAATTTGCACAAGAAGGCGCCAACATCTCTCATCCCCAATTAATTAAGAACAGGGAAATGATTAACGACCTGGGCAATCACGGATAACACACTTAATTGGTCACTGCTGAGATGATAATCAATTCCTAAGCTTTTTTTTTCCAATTCTTCAGTACTTCAATAGTCAAGTAACAGAACAAAAAGTCCTAATTTTACCCTAACAGAACAAAAAGCCCTAATAATCTACGTTATGGATGTGGTTTCTTTTACCCTAATTGAGCAAAGGGAAAATTTCATGTAGGCACCCGACCTTTCACACAAATCACAAATAAGCACCTGACCTTTCTTCAATTTCATATAAACACCTGAACTTTCTAAAAATTCATCAATTCAACACCTGACCTTTATTAAATTTCATATAAACACTTGAACTTTCTAAAAACTCATCAATTTAACACCCGACCTTTATTAAATTTCATATAAACACCTGAGCTTTCTAAAAACTCATCAATTCAACATCTACCATTACTATTTCGTCTAAAACCAAACAGGAAAAAAGTTAAGTGCTTCAATTTTTTATTTGTTTGAACCAGTGCGAAGATCTTATTTTTTTGATCATTTATTTAAAGAATCATAATTAATTTTTTACTCTAAAGCTCTTGTTAGTCTGCCTTAAGAAAGTCATAGAATCAAATATCTCTTAGGGCTAACTAACGAAAGTCTTAGAGTCAAAAATTAATTATGATTTTTTAGGATAAAATGATCAGAGAAATAAGATTATTGCACCGGTTTAAACAGATTGAAAATTAGAGCAATTAATTTTTTAACCATATTTTTTAATATATAAACGATCTATACATGGTTGAAAAATTAATTACTCTAATTTTCAATTCGTTTGAATCGATATGAAGATCTTATTTCTTTGATCATTTTATTTGGCTCTCGTTAGTTGACCCTAAGAAATATTTGATTCTACGACTTTCTTAGGGCTGACTAACGAGAGTTTTAGAGTCAAAAATTAATAATGATTTTTTAAGATAAAATAATCAGAAAAATAAGATCTTCACAGCGGTTTAAACAGATTGAAAATTGGAGCACTTAATTTTTTTAACCATATATTTTTAATATATAAATGATCTATACATGATTGAAAAATTAATTACTCCAATTTTCAATCCGTTTAAACCAGTGCGAAGATCTTATTTTTCTGATCATTTTATTCTAAAGAATCATAATTAATTTTTGATTCTAAGGCTTTCGTTAGTTAGTCCTAAGAGATATTTGATTATACGTCTTTCTTAATGCTAACTAATGAGAGCTTTAGAGTCAAAAATTAATTATGATTCTTTAGGATAAAATAATCAGAAAAATAAGATCTTAGCACTGTTTCAAACAAATAAAAAATCGAAGCACTTAATTTTTTTTCCGTTTGGTTTTAGACGAAATGGTGATGGCAGATGTTGAATTGATGAGGTTTTAGAAAGCTCAGGTGTTTATATGAAATTTAATAAAGGTCAGGTGTTAAATTGATGAATTTTTAGAAAGTTCAGGTGTTTATATGAAATTTAATAAAGGTCAAGTGTTAAATTGATGAGTTTTTAAAAAGTTCAGGTGTTTATATGAAATTTAAGAAAGGTCAGGTGTTTATGTGTGATTTGTGTGAAAGGTCCGGTGCCTACGTGAAATTTTCCCTTGAGCAAAAGGAAAAAAAAAACCCTAATTTCGAGTAACAGAAAAAAACAGCCCTAATCGACATGGAAAAAGCCTTAATCGACATGGGGAGAGAGAGAAAGAGCCAGAGAGAGAGAGAGAGAGAAAAAGCCCTAATACCCCATCTGGTTCTAACCGTTGTGCCCTAATTTCTGGTTCGAAACAGACCGAGAGAGAAAGAGAGAGAGAAAGATACCAGTCGTTCGTCGTTTGTTCTTCTCTTCAGTCCAGTTCTTCTTCTTCGATCTTCTCTTCAATCTTCTTCTTTTTCGTGTTTCTGCTTTTACAGCAGGAAAGAAATAGGGTCACGGGTTTTGTCGAGAGAGAGAGAGATACGAGAGAGAGGGCGAGAGATACCTTTTGTCGATTCGATCTTCTTCTTCAACGTCGTTCGATCATCTTCTTGTTCTTGGTCTGCCTCTTCGTCGCTTCTCTCTCTCTCTCTCTCTCTCTCTCTCTCTCTCTCTCTCTGTGTTTCAGTGTGAAACGAAAAGAAAGAAAGAAGGGATCCGTTTGTGTGTGCCCATGACCCGCGAGAACTCTTTTGCCCGTGACCCGACCACCTGGGATCCGCGAGACGCTCTTTAAAACGCCAGCCGTTGGATGAGATCCAACGGCTCACAAAAGAATCCCGCACCAACACTAAAATCCGGAATCCTGCAGGGGAACCGGAGTGTCTAAATATCTACTACACCCTCCGTCCCGATTTAATTGTCCCTAGTTCTATTCTAACCAGCTAAAAAATGGGTTATATCTTTGAATCCGTAATGAATTTCATATCGAATATGGATCTTGTTTGATAGATCTCGATTAGTTCTATAATACAATGTGTTCAAAATCACCTAAAACATTATAAATTGAAAGATATAATCGATTGAAAAATGGCACAAACTCCAAAAAAGGACTATTAAATCTGAACGGAGGAAGTAGTAACATGGGTGAGAGGGAGATAAAAAGAGGCGGCTTTGGCTGAATTACTTTTCTTTTCTTTATTCAAATTTTCGTTTTTTGGATTTGATATTTTTCATTATTTTTGGGGAATGATTTTGCCACTTTTTTTTTTTTGTTAATGTCACTCTCATTTGTGTCTTGATTAGATTTTTTTTTTAATGAGAGAAGAGTGGGTGACATTAATAAAAAGGGGAGTGGCAAAATCAATTCTCTTATTTTTTTTATGAATCATTAATTTCTATTGACGAGAATAATTTAAAAAGTAAAAAATTATTAATCAAAACTTAAATTTTTTGGAGCAAAGATAAAAATAATCCAAAAGAACTGTATATTTTTTATTATGTAAGACTTTGATGATTTTTTTTTAAAGATGTTGATCATAGTTTTTTTTTTTTTTAAAGATGTTGATCATAGTTTTTTTTCCTTTTAGGTTCTTCCCGTTTGAGAAAAATCAATGGTTCAAAAAAATTTGATATGAAACTAACAAGCCGAAGAAAATTTGAGTACGGACAAAAATTATCAGGCTAAATTATTAAGCCACAACGGGCCGCTGAAAATCGTATATACAGAAGTTACCAAGAAGATTAAAACGTGTTTTTTTGTTGTACATACTAAAACTGCATTTAGAGATCAGGCTGGTTCGGATTCCTTTAGATTCAAGTAATCAATTTGGTTCCCTTTCGGTCCAAGTAACTTGAATCGGAAGGGACAGTTCAAATCTGAACCACACATTGAAATAATCAATGGTTCGGATTTGCTCCTGTAATAGTCTTTGAGTAAATTCAAACAATTAATTACAGCAATAGACGATTGAATTCCTTTTTGGAACTATTAATCTGACCCCGGAAGAGAAGTGCTTTTATTCATGACCATGTTTTTTTTTTTTTCATCTTCGTGGACTGAAAATGGAACATTTGGCAAACCACCACATGCCTTTTGTCAAGATGAAATTATGAACAGTATGCAAATATATAAATAAATCGTTACAATTTATTTTATTTACTCAAAGAAAAGTTTCAATTGGTCAATATCAATTTTTTTTTAAGTATTTATTTCTCTTAACAGAACGGGGTCTAAATAGTAGAATCCGAAAGCATGATAGCAGAATTTACTCATAATGCTTTATTGTTCCCTTTCTTTTTTCTCATGGATTTGTTTGAAGGGTTAGCAAAAAAAGATAGGGGAATGAACTAAATTCCTTATTTGGGAAGACGAAGGAAAATGGACAAAGAAATAGAAGTGAAATTTGATTTTCACTCTTTATTAATTTTTCCTCTTTCAATTTCTTTCAACTTCTTTGTTCTGCAATTCAAGGTCGTGTTCAATTCTCATTAAAAGTTCCTTCAAAATGGATTTGTAACTAATCAAATTATATATGCTTCGACAAGTTACTACTCATTCGTTGAGCTTGTAATATGTAACAATTCAACATTCAAGCTACTCGAGATCAAGTGATTGGCTGTATTGAAAAAATCAAACTACAGGTACCGTCAGTAAGAATTAATTGTGTATCAACTCTCTATGAGACCCATCTCAGACCCCACACAAATGACTCGTTTTTGGAACAGGGCACGAGAACGAGCAAGAGGATGCTGGAAGTAGTTATAGCGTCTCTTCCGCTCAGGGTGGCAAAAACTATTTTGCTGGGCTCAAGCTTTGACTCTGTTCTCCTTCTCTACATCCTAGAAAAGCGTACATGGCGAGTCATCCCCGCAGAGTGTTGTCTCCCGGGATGGCCTGGTCCCAAACCCGTGGCAGTCGGACATATGTTGTTTTGGCTTGGTGATTATTTCTACGCATATGATCTCCGGGAGCACTTACTGTACGGACGGGTCATTAGAGGTCTCGGCTTTCAGCTTCAAAGTTTCCTGTTGCTCGATCATCCTTGTGAGCAACAACTTAATCATTTAGATGGAGAAGATTTCTGCTTGACGAGGTGTGACTGGTTTGGAGATTTCACCTTCCAATATCAACGGCTTCACACCGCCATAGTTCGGGTTCATCTCCATACGGACAGTTCCCCCGATGTAGTGAACCACTTGATGTTGGATGCTTTTGTCGTGTCTTCCCGATCTCATATCGTACCACACCGCTTTGGGTTCGAGAGTAGCTTTCTCTTGGATAGATCGGAAAAAATCTTGGAGTATGTTACGAATATGGAGACCCAGGGAACAAAATTGCAGAAGAGAATGCTTTGACTGCTTAGGGTGGAGTTCTTGTAGTAACAACTAACCGGTGGCCAGGCCATCTTCTTGCTGGGTGCTGCATGCTGAGGTACAGTACGTTCGTGTGAATAAAAAGATCGGAAACTCCTTTTGAACTTGTTCCTTAGTTTTATATATGTACATTTGCGAAGCTAATAAAATCTCGTGGTTTGCAACGATTACTTGGTATAGCGGTTTGAATATCGTTGCAACATGAGCAATACCAAATTGGAAAGAGGTTCAACCGTAATCTGTAATGCTCTATGCAAAAGTGGATTCAATTGCCCCTAAATGCACTCTATATCTCACTTTACAATCTAGACACTTTTGTGTTCTCTTTGGTTTTCAGGCTGTTAAGTGGCTTCCGCTAATGACATTTTGAAGTATCTATGCCAAGGCAATAGAGCATGCTACGTTGCTGTAGTTAACTCCTTCAAAGTTGCACATTTTTAATTTTTGGAAGTAAGCATACTCTATCTTTTATGGTTTCGCTACTATATTGGTGACAGACATAACATTATGCACATCATGTCAATGTGGCATTAAAATACATCGATCCACCCCGTTTCATTGACATCTTGATCCACCCCATTACCAATGCAGCAATGTCACAATGACATGTTATGCACAATGTGTGTACAAATTGTTGTGTTTTCCTTGGTGACAAATTTCTCTTATAAGGTATACAATATATTTCAATCGTTCATTAGTACTCCAAATTATGTATGTCCAAGCTACTCCTTTTGTCCCGCAAGGTTGGTTCCTTTTGGGGTTCTAACTTTTTAAGGGGACAAGATAAATGCAATTCTGATTTGAAATTAACATTTTTTGGTGGGAACATTGAAGTATTTTTTTTTAACAAAACAAACATTTCAAGTCATTTGTGTGTGGGGTCTAAGATGGGTCTCACACAGATTCGATACACAATTCATACTTACTGATCGGTACCGAAGTGTGGTTTTTTTAGTTGAGCCAATCACATATTGATCTTGAATAGCTTGAATTATTTCACATTACGAGCTCAACAAAAGAGTAATAACTTGTTGAAACATAATTTGTTTAAATCCATTTTAAAGGAACTTCTAATGAATCATTATGAGTAAATCCATTAAGGAGATGGGCACCGGCGACATGGTACGCTCTCGTCCGCTCTTCTAGGCGGCACTGAACCCTTCTGATTCGTTAACCAAACGCTGAAACTCAACGAGCAGTCGGTGAGCTTCTACATTGTATGTTTATAAACTATATAATCATGCGATGGTGGCGGCAAGTTGTAAATGATAAATTCTTGGGGTGATGTAATTATGAAACTTATATAGTGCATGTCTGAGCATGTATTGATATAAATAATTTTTTTTAACATGATTAAGGGTGCTAATCATCTCTATTACGTCTGTTTTTCTTTGTTCTCCACTCAATTTTTTTTTAAAAACTATTGAATGGCTCGGATTATTCGTGCGGCACCCAGCATGGGCCCCGCATGCTGGTATGTGCACCGTCCGTTTCTTGTCAAAAATTTGAGCAAAGAATTGATCAAATCCTTACTGATATCTGGCTGAGCTGATTGTTTCCTTAATTTTTTTTTTTAAATAAATTGAGTGGCTTCCGATAATTTGTATGAAACCCCCAAAATGAATTCCACGCAACGCCATCTGCATTTGATTTACACCAAATGGTGGTCCCATAGTTTTATTGTATTTAGATGCCAAAACTTATTAACCTTCTTCTATTGCTAGACTAGAGAAATGCTTTCTTAATTTTTTGGTCAAATGCAAATTGCATGTGTGGGCTGGAATTAAAAGAGAAAGAGATTTGACATAAAATTTAGAACTGCTAAAATCCAACTCCTCTTTGTTTATGCATTAGAGCAACAACATAGCATTATAGCAAGCTTGAAAAATAAGAAATTGCACAGTGATTAATTGTGTCGACCTTGCGACCTCTTGAGGACAAGCTCTTTGATTGTTGTCTCATGCCACTCAACCAAGCACCTTAGGTTTTGGGCCGATTTAGTATGCATGGAATTCTTTAACGACTTCGTCTTTTTTCCATTCTTTTGTACTGGTCTCGGTCATGTCGAAAAATTTCACACCCTAAAACGTAGCAACTCACCATGCATGAGAAAATAAACTTGGAACAACTGTTAAGTATAATTACAAGGCAAATTGGTCAAAATTTTAACATTAAGTTTTAGAAGCTGTAAGGATAATCGGTTATTCCTGGATATAATAACTAAAATACGGACATTTAACCAATTCCCTCTCTAGATATAACTAGTTAGGGTACAAGTATAATCGGTTGTAATTTTAATTTTAAACAATACGTTCGTGTGTCTCTAGATTTTCAATCAAGATGAATCTTTTCATAAGTGTATGCAAGCGAGACGCATAAAATGAACAATTTGGATAATTGTAGTAAGTCCAAAGTGGAGCAAAAAAATGCCAGAGGTTCGACAAACAACACCGAGGTGAGTAAAGTCCCATGATTGGGATCTGGATCCTTTGTGAGCAGCCTTATAGAGGATCCGGATCCCCTAAGTTTGTACTATTCATACACTACTTGAAAAAGTATTGTACCATGCAAGTTAAGAAAGGCTCACACTCGTATTACACTTCAACTTTGAATCACAAAATTGGATGAAATAGTTCCCACCACCACTGCAATACCTCATGCTAGGTGATGATTTTACCATTAGTTCAAAGCCATCAGGATTGTACAATTACAAGGATGTGGAACGAACAACTATAACTCCTCCCGTCGTCTACAATGCCTAGTACAAGAATTTCAAAAAAATAAAGATAACTTGGAAAACCCACTTTCCTTGTACTATTATTCCTCCTCCAGGTTGAGACCACGGATTCGTTGTCGCCTCTTATCAAAAACGGCTTTAAAAGACTCGCGTTCCGCACGGATTCTCTCTTGGAACACACTTTGCCCTTTCGATTTGCCAGTACTCCGGGTTGACACAGGTTCTTCTGGTACAGGGTTGGATATCTGCATGTGTTACCAATGAAAATAACTAGGTCACAGGCGCGAATCCTCATTCAAGAGGATGCATATAGATAGTTATTAGGTGAGGAAAAAAGTCAAGAAAAACCATGAACCAAAACCTAAATATGAGCGTCCGGAAAAAAAAAATGCACATCCAAAACCCTTGCATCGCCATAAAAGCGGACACCAAACCAACCACCACCGCCAAAAACCATCCACCAAATTTTCAAACGTTTCAGAAAATAATAAATGCCTATGTGTCTATTACAAACATCACAGAACAAGAAAGAAACAGGAAGTGATATCCATGGTACCCACCAAGTTGTATCCAGCTCCAGGCCCAATAACCAAGGATACGTTTACTTGTCTAGCCACACCTATGGAAAAGCCAGTAGAGCCAACCTGCAAAGAGGATAAGCCGAGGAACAAGATATAAGATACTGAGAGTTAAAATAGGCTTTCCAGAATCCAGGGAAAAAAATAAAGAAAGTTGCTTTCCATGGATTGAAAACAACAAAACATCTGCCAAAATGAATGGTACAAAGAAAAAACTAGATATCTCTGAGATTGTCTTGACTTTTTTTTGGTACAAATAGATCATTTGAGTTGGGAATTCTCTTAAACCTTTTTTGTTTGAGGAAAATGGTTAAACAGTAGGGCAATTTTACAAAGATTGTGGTTACGAATTTAATGTTTGATTGTTCAATATCTAAGAATCTCCAGTGAAATGGAGAACAAACATTAATATTAACCCAAACAATTGAAAATAACAAATGATGGATAATATTACAATGAAGTGACCCAGCCAGTGACCTAGTTACAAGGAAGCACAGTTTTTTTCTGATAACTTCTCTTGTGCTTTACAAAACATTTACAACCATAATACTTGAAAGCCATGACTAAAATGAAGTATCCGAATAAAAAACAGTGAGAAAGGAAAAAAAACACAAACCACCAGGATGGTAAACATAAGCAATGCAATCCTAGAGTGTATATCATTATTCTTGTACGCATGGGACCATCAACATCTAGCATAGTATACTGTCATTGGTAATTTATAGCAAATCAAAGGCCCATTCATACTTATGTACGGAAAAGGGCCTACTTGCTACGATTGGGGTAATAATGCTAAAGCTGATAATACGTTCTATATCTGAGACGAAAAATATGATTATGTGCAAAAAGCGCAATTTTGTACATTCGCTTCCCTTTCGTGCTTTTGAGCACCATTGAATGAACAGTAATTAGCCAATCCGGGGATTTCTTTCTTTCTTCTCTCTATCTTTTTTTTTTTTGAGCATACCGCCCTGCCATAGTCACGAGTCCACTCATAGTCATGACTGTTGTCATAGTCAACAAGGTAGAAATTTCAAGAAAAAAACTTTGAATTGCAAGGGTGATCCTCCCAGTGAACTGACCGTACCCCAAAACACAGGCGAACAAGTAGAGTATAATAGGGCGCTCGAGAACCGTGTCCCCGTAACTTCGGGAGAACGTGTGCTCTCCTATCTTTTGGTAAGGGAAAGAAGAGGGGTACAAGAACTGGTCAATTTCAGACTTTCAGAAAGAAAAAAAACACTTGTTCCAAGGCCTAAAGTTTGGAAAAAACAAAAGCCAGTGCTAGAGAGGTTACTTGTTTCAAACATGATTGTTAACATTATTGCACAAGGTAATCAACAATCGTTTCCAACCTTAGCTTCTTCCATTTTAAAGCTTGATTTATATTATTTTGGGGAGACTACCAGCTTATTTCACCACCCCTCAATCATTCTTGTCACAAAAAGTAGAAGTAATAGTGATAATGTATCAAAAAACATCAGTGAATATTCTCTTTATTTATGGAAATCCTACACTCTCTCAAGTACAGAAACTCGCACCAAATGAAGACACAAGAAAGAAAAACAACAGGGCTCTTTTTTTTGTTTGACATATAATAATGAGAAGAATGGTCGTGAATGCCTCATAAAAATTCAAAATCCAATATGTATCGCATACCTGGTCACCCCAATGCACAGATTTTCCTCCCTTGGCGTAAGCCTTGATCAACCCAGAAACGGAACTTAAATTCCTTTTAGTAGCTTCAGTTCTTTTGGCATTACCATCATCCAAATCATCTGACCATTTACTTCTGCCCAATTCTTTCACTTCTTCCACAAGATGCTCTCCTTCAGCATCCCATTTCTTATCATCTTTCGATGAACCTAAATAATCAAAGGATGTAAGTGGTATGAGCAGGATCCCGGCCTCGCAAGACATGAAACAACTAACAAATGGTGTACTATGAAAACATTTCAAGAAAATCCTCTCGTGTGTATTAAATTAACTAGCTTCACAGTTTTTCGATTTCCAAAGGTAACTTTCTCATATACAGTAAGGTAAACTCATTTTCCATCTCAACAGCATAAATCCAAAAAAAAACATTGGCATCAGAAAGGTGAATAGTATTAGCTAGCTACTAAAAAGCAACCCAAATCACAAGGAACTAGAGCCCTTGGCATATTTTCCAATTAAAGGTACCATGGGTATCCAGAAGGACCTCACCAAAAGGCAATTCCCAGCGGTCCCATGGCCAACTAAGGAGCCCTTCTAGAACCATGTCCTCCCTCCAATCAAATTACACAGGGCTCCATGCAATAGACCCCCTCTGTGAAGCCTCTTATCATGCTAGTACAAAACCCTAGCAACTCCACAACACCCTACACCCTAGTACGGGCTAGGGTACCTTAGTCAGGACTCAGGACCAAAAAACGCACTGGTTTGAAGGCCATAAAGAAGAGTTTGTCAAGGCTCAAGTCACTCAACCTCTGAGAGGAGCACTACCGTGACTGGTCATGAAGAGAGAGGGGTTGTTGACCAACATATGATACTACCTCCGTCCCTAAATAAGTGTTCGGCCCGCAAACCTAGGTCTTTAAAAAGATACATTTTTTCAGTTAAAAATTTCAAAAAAAATTCCAACTTAAAAGAACTCATTGATATCTATTGATTTGTGAAAAAAAAAATTTATTATACATCTTTTTAAAGGCCAAGGTTTGCGGGTAGGGACAAAGGGAGTACATCTAAGTGTATAACAACTAACGATTGACATCGGGTAGCCCACATCACATCTACCACCTGACTCAACTCTAAGTCTCCACATATCACTTAAATTACATTTGTGAATCCCATAAGATGGAGCCCAACATTCCAATGGTAGGACTCAAAGAGAGCCTTGTCAACGTCCATTCTGTCCACCATCATAGGAAGCTTACCAGTTGGCTTCGTTCTCATCCAAGGTTGCTTTACAAGGATGGTTTGACATAGCATTGAGGACAAACATCCGATACACACTGAGCATACTTCACTCTCTAGTTGGCCACTCTACACTGACATCCCTCTCTCTAAGTTTGTCTCTCTTCTCCTCCACCTCTGGTGGTCTTGAGCCGTTTTAGTGCCCACCATAATACTGGATGGCCAACTAGATATGTTGTACCTTAACAAATATCTATCAGACAAACTGCTGCTCTAAGAAGCACAGACACAACATAGACTCAAATATAGACACATGACACGACAATTCGATATAAGTGGACGGTAGGAGACACAACAAAATTAAATAAATATACGTATCCACACATACCCAAAACTAACAAAAATCAACACCAACTCAGCATAAATATGAAAACTAAAACTGCTTCTACATAATAAAAAGATGATCCATGAAAAAACAAACAGGGCACAAGTGACACGTTTGTACTTGTAGTATAATTTTTAACCCTTGAAAAAAGAATCTTATTGTGAAGTGACACCACGTGGTGTCCCCTTAGTGTCTCAAGTTGCGACACGCATGTCGTGTTCTAAACATTTACTGCTAAAATTTTATCATAACTGTCTCATACGACTCCTCGAGTGCTCCCTCCATGTCAGTGTCAGTGTCCTTGATGCATACGACATGGATATGGCAGCCACTTAGGCATGTCGATGCTTCTTAGGCATGCTGATTCTGAAACATACAAATGAGAATACCCCATTGGCAATAGGAAGACATAAATATCTGGAGATCAGGAGATGTCCAGAAATCATGAATAATCAGACACGAAAAAAAAAATTCCAAACTGCATAACAAGTGAATGACTCAGCATACCATCGGGCGAACAATCATGCGAGAGAAGGACTGTGATCTCATTTCTTTCATCTAAACCAGGGAGGGCATGTGCAGAATCTCCATCTTCTGTATCCATATCTACCTGGAAATTTTTGACATGAAAAAACAATACGCAAGCCTATTACTTGCAGAAACTATGAATTTCAAAAGGAAGAAAAAGAAGAAAAAGGTCAGAAACTACTCATGGAAACGGATTAGACATCATTGACTACGTAAAGTACAACACAAGAACCGATAAAAAAAAGTACAACACAAGAAATTTTGGTCAAATATTAACAGTTTAATTTCTCTTCTAGATTGTTGTGACCAAAATCTTCTCTACTTCCTTTCTCATTCATAATAAAATATGCACTCATTAATGAATAATGGTTTTCATGCCCAAAACTTCTCCATATAGGTTGGTTAGAACCATAGCATGACAAACATGCCCACTTATTTGAAACAAGTTTTTTTTTTTTTTTTTGAAAATTATTTGAAACCAGTTCAGACATCAACAATCTGTTATCCTTCATTAATCAAAAAGTGCACAAACCCCACTTACCATATTTCTAAAACTAGTGGCAAAATACCGCAGAAATTATTTCAAAGGTCCCTTTCACCCAACCGACGGATCGTATCGCAATCTTACTAAACCGAGGCAAGAGAAAAATTATTTACTAGGAAAAAACATTTTACAGTTGCAATCAGAGAAAAGAAAAAAAGAAGATGAAGGGGCTGTTTGACATAAGTGACAAATTACTGAAAACTCTCCAGTAATGAGTTTGAAATTGAAAAGTCAAGCATACAGAAATCTGTCAAATTGAAAAATTAACTTCACCATATATGTTAAGCGTTAAAGTGTAATTCCAGTTTATCTGGAAATTCAAACACCAATGAGCAACTTAGATTAAGTGGTAGCTGCTGATGCCCTATCAAACGGCTAAATTGAAGGATATTTATGAAAAGCTTTGGACTTGAGAACTGCCAATTAAATGCAAGTGTAGGTGTTTCCTAGAAAAGCAAACAATGGCCAGTCCAGTAAATAAGTAAAACTAGAACGAATGAGCAATAAACAAATACGGCTCAGACAATAAATCAGGCTCTTCTTTGGGATGCAAGATATCTCCACCAGACCTCACCCAACACCTTAAAGGTCTAAACTTGGTTTAGTCATTATTGAATTTCACTCGTATGTGCCTCGATTGACAAACAACGTACCACAACAGTAATTTGCCAAGAATTGCAATGAAAACAACCACAAAGGGGAAGCAAGACAACAAACGTAAGATAACAAAGAGAAAGCAAGAAAAAAAATCAGGAACCATCTCTTACGCAAGAGAACCAGAATATGTAACCTTCTCCACCAGGAATTTAGAACTGTCTAATTTTTTCTATTCAAAATGACTCCACAGCAACTTCCAAAGCAATCTATAGTGTATATTTAGATCGAACCAAAGCATATAATAGATCAAATTACCTCTTGAATCCCACTTTCCTTCAAGTCGTCTCCTTGGAACAATGACTGCCAGGAACAAAAAATTCATACAAGTGAACGAAAACATCTCATTATAGCTCAAAAACCAATTCAACTATTTAAGCTAGAATGAAAAGCCAACTCAACGTCATAGCTTTTCTTTTGTACCTATAATAATTGTTGTAAAAAATGTAACCTAATTAAAAACAAACCTTTGTATCCAATTTCAAGTACAATGATGGTGCTTCTTCCCACAATCCAGCCATCTTTTCTACGTCATCCCGAGTGAAACCATGCAAATTTCGAGCCGCGCAACCCTAGAAGTCCATGAAAAACTAGTTACCAAATTTTGGAAAAAAAATCTATTCAACTGCTATGGCCTATGAGAACACCAAATAAATTGTTATTACTGCATAATGAAAGCGCTAGTGTGTGATATATACTCACCACTGGATCCTTATACGGTGCTTCTACTAAATAAACTTCATAACCGGATCTCTGAAATGTAAGCAACAAAAAATAAGCAAACCTAATAAAAAGTAATGGTATCTCAAGCAAGTACTTTAAGTTGAAACTATGAATCATAAAAGTAGCAAAAGTACTGGTACCGGCAGTAGTAACAGGCAGTCTACTACAAAAGACACGGGCTTGGAATTTCCATGTAGCCTTTATAGGTAAACAAGCAAAAGAGATTTGAAAGTGCATCTCACCAAATAAGCTCCCTCTATTACACTCTATTTTATGTTTCCAATAACTCAGATAAAGTAAATGTAAAGGTCTTAAAGGCACATTCATAGCAAGTAAGCTATACCTCAAAAGTAAACATGTTTATAACACCCTGACAATTCACTAACTTCACAGAAAGCTACAGTCCTATAGATAAGAAAAAAATCAACGCGAATCGCATCAATCCACCCCCTCGGTGAAAGACCTTAATATGGCCTGAGGATTTCCTAACTGGCGCTTAGCTTTCTAACAAAGCAAGTTGCAACAATCAAGCAAAGTGGGTGCAAAACCCACACATTTCCAATTTAAAAAGAAATGCCTGAGCCTCTATATCTATCCATACAATTCTGAATTCCCCAATGTTAGCAGATGACAAATAACAAAAAAAATTGAGCAAATGATGTTGCCTAGTAGAACTAATTGTACAGAGTGAGGACCTAAATGTTTACCGTCCCAAAAAACCTCTCAAGTTTTTGAACTCAAGCAATACCTATGAAAGTTTTTTTTTTATCAGCAAAGAAAGGTTTCTCTATCATTAATAAAAATGATACAAAACAAAAACCTTGTAGTGATACACTAGGGAGCATCCTGCCCAGACGGTAGTACCTCACCTATCACTACACCTCACCTCACTTTTTTTTTTTTTTTAAAAAGCAGGGAAAAAAAAACCCAAATGTTGGTAAGGCACCAACAAACACCCAAAAAGAGCCCAGCCCAAACAAGTGGACTAGGCCCAGACACCCAAACTAACAACAGCCCAAACAAAAACCCACCTGCAAATGAAAGAATTTTTTTGCAGCAAGCGAAGTTTGTTTTATAACTAATTTGAGAAACAATTGCAACTTTTTTGATAATTGCAACTTTTTTTCATAGTATTAACTAATTTGAGAAACAATTGCAACTTTTTTTCATAGTATGAAATCTTTTTCTAAAAGCTTGACGAAAAATTTCTCAAGCAAACATACAAAATGAAGACAACTTCCAAAAAATACAGCCTACTTTCAGCACACCAAACCGACAACGAAAAGACCAAACACATGAGAAATCTAGTTAACGGCCACCACCAACCCACTAGCTGGTATACAACAAACACTAAGGAACAAACATGTACTCAATCAAAGCATCCCTATCATGTTGTTTCTACAAGAGTGGGCAATCCAGAGTAACACTTTAAGCTCAAGATTAGCAGACCGGAGATAATGCACTATAGCATATGCACAACGAGCCTTTTATAGTGGAAATAAAAACATGGCCAACGAGCAGATGTTTTCCGGAAAATCTTACAAGACCCAAGATTAGTTAGTAAGCAAATACTGTCCATTCATAAAACAGCTGGGATAATTCCTACCATTTGTTATTTGTCCAAAAAAAATTACAAGCTTACAAGCAACACACACAAGTAGCCCTGTGTACATGCATAACAAGAAACCCCTGATCCATAGACAATGACCATATGCTACTAACAGGAAACGAGTACCCAACTAATTAGAGGACCCAAGAAACCTCCAACTGCTTGGGAAAATTTTGATAGACTTCCGATCCAGTCTTCAGAGCCAAAATTGTTATTTGAAAAATTATCCTTCCAATCACAGTTTTCCTTCTATATTCTGCTTACCTTTCCAATTAAAATAGTCCCACCCTAGGATCTCAGCTCCTTATAGGCTCTTTATGCACTTAAAACTAGAATCGTAACTTTTGAAAGTTAAAAGTGCAAAGGACACAAATGATTTTGTTAACAAAAAACAAATAAATTTTGGATGAACACTGTTTGAAACAAATTAACTGCAAGAGGTCTCTCACTAAAGAAATTCTACATTCAAGGGCGAGGACTCTCAAACCTCTAAATCCCCAGGAAAAAGGATATTGAAAAACAAAATACTCGGAGCGGTTGTGAGAGAGAGAATTGAGGGTATACCTTTGCAGTTGCCCAAAACTGAGCAAAATCAGCTACCCGCAGATTGCGGTCATCCACTAACGAGGCACACATACCAGCAACAAATGGGTCAATTTCCGAACATAACTGCATCTGTTGTTAGTGAAAATGAAGGCAGTGCATAGGCACTGCATCACCACTTAACTATAATCAAACTAGATTTTTGAACTTGTTCACCATAACAAGCCAGCATAATTTAGAATAACCTTTCTAAAAAAATTGCTTTATTAAGTGCTTTAAAAAATTTGGAATTTTTAAACTCTACTGTCCCCTAATCTAAACAAATATCAGGCAGAAAATCACCAAGATGAAGGGTAGTGGAAGAAGGAAAGAACTATACCAAAGCACAATCAAGCAAGTAAAGAACTCACATGAATCAATTCGTACCGAGCTACAAATTGATTGGTGGGGGGGATAAATGCAAACAATAAAGCACTATTTAAAGCTTTCAGTTTTAAAACAATTTGGGTGTCTCGCCACAGAACATGCTTACCAATTACAAGACAGAAAACCCCTTCATCAAGGGTCTTTTTGAATGCCTTCAACATGCTTGACCGATAAGCCTGTTGCAGAGACATACCATCAACTCAGTAAACTAAGAAAGAAAACCATTATCACATAAGCAGTAGTTTACTACATGAATTGATGGCAACAATGCCAAAGATATGAATGGAGTTGACGCCCTACAAAAAATTGTACCAACCAATATTGGTCATTTGAGAGCATTGACAAAATTACAAGGAACAGTGAAAACACTTCCATCAATATGAATCCTAATTCACACTTAAGACTCATAATGAGAGGATAGTGAGACATCTTGCGGAGACGATGTGCATTTATTTCTTACAAAAGTTTATACCACACATGAGGACCCCTTGCTATTTATATACCAGGCATGCAAAAGAGTCTACGTTAACCTCTGCCATTTCCTTTTGAACCGCATGTAGAGTCTATGCTACATGGACTCAGGTGTGAAAGTCTTGTGGTAAGTGTCAGGTTCATCCAACCCACATGCCCAAAGACATTGAGTCGCGGGGAAATAAACACATTTCGTAATACTTCTAATACCCTCACGGGGTGAAATGGTGTCAACAAAGTGTCCAGAGTATTTCATGAAGTTTATTCGATACTAATATTGGAAATTGAATTAGTAAATAAGTTTGTGGGATTCATCAACTATACAGCTGGACACTATACAGCTGGGAAGGCAACTCACACCGTTACTCAAGTGTCAAGTATCCATGGGTACTTCATACATAAATTATAGCCCATGTAACAAAGTGCACGTTTACCTCTAAAAATACAATATTATATGTCACGTGATGATGCATTTTGTCTTAAGCCAAATGGAGCCATTCTTTACCTTCATAAAAGTTTTGGAACTCCCCAAACAGTAACTCACTTTTAAAAAGACCACTAGAACAGAGTGTTTCCCCCATCAGAACAAATACATGGATAAATATTTTCCATCCATGCACACGGACGAACAGAAAGTGCCAGAATTTTTCTAGAAAGAGAGAATTAGTTCCTTCTATTTACCCAAAAAATTCGTTCCTTTACTGTAGGGAAATGGAAATCCATATGGTAACCTTCAGCATGGATAATATAAAGAGTGCCAGCTTCTTCACAAAGCCGGCAAACCATAGTAGCCCAACTGCCCAAGTATATCCAGAATTTCTTTACAGATTCGAATATATTGTAGAACACTCATTAACCTTCCCATCACAGAAGCCAAAAAACAGCCATACATGTCTACACAATGAAAGTCATTGAAAACCAAATCCATAAGATTTTTGAGACTTCTTGGATTACCTCTTCCATCTCAGGTTCATAACAGTACTCCATGACCTTCTTCATAACTGGTTTCTTTCCTCTCACAGAACTTGAAGACTTTGAAACATCACTTTCCTCCAACTACAGAGTAGGTAACAACTCAAGTCTCAGATATCCAATAGTTTTTCATCTCAGAAATCAAGGTTTTACAGATTTTGAAGCTCAAAATAAAGAAGATATGAAGCTAGTGATAAACCTTTTCTACTTCAGTCATGAAGTAATCATCCATGGAATGGATTCTTGGGGCATCACCACCATTTTCAACCTCAAGATCACGCAGCATCTTTGCCAAGTAACTCTTTCCGCTACCTGAGAGTAGAATGCAGCTGTTAGCTCTACCACCAAGAGATGCTAGGGACACATCAATTTGTCACACCCCAACCACACCCCTATCACATACATGCACGTGGGTCCCCAGCATTAATTGTGGAATGCGACCCACATGCATGTACCGATGTACGTGAGAGGGGTGTGACAAATTGATGCGTCCATAGCATTATTGCTACCAATACGGTCTATCCAAACCATAAATTGCTAATTTGACAAATCAGAAGACCAAACTTTAATGGAAGACAGAATCTTTATTCTTCTGCAGTATTTTATGCAAGTCCCCAAAGAACAAGGAGTAATCACAAATCACGCGGAAAACTTTTGTGGTCATCAAAGTAACATTAGACTTCTCACTACCTTTCCTTCCCATCAATGCAAGTAAAAAACAAGCGATCCAATAAAATTTCAAATTGCTTGTCTGAATCAGCCACTCTCAAAAGAAAGCATAGAACAAAAAGGTCATACAGCCAGAAACATCCAAAAGAGAAGAATAAAGGGAAAATGGGCTTATACACCATTCTAAACGCCACATCTAACATGTCAAGGAATCAAACCAGGGTTGGGTTAGTTTGCTACACTCCAACGGAAATACCATATGTTTCACAATACTTGTAATGTGGTTGATTTCAATTCCTAGCTTCAAGGGTTTCAGTGTTGGTGCTCAACGGTTTTCTAGACTTATTGTTGGAGAGATTCAAGAACAACCTATGTCCTTGGATTATGATGCCAATTGTTCATATCAAATTTTCCTTCATCTGGTTTAAGCCTTTCGAAAATTAAATAGGAAAAGTTTCTTAACCAGGCAAAACTGAGATTTGAAAATAAAAAGTATATTACCCCACCAAGAGCAGCCAATTCCAGCAAGTATTGCTGGTAATAGCGTACACATAACCAACGAGCACAAGAGAAAACAAAATATTATAGCACGAAACTTTAGATGAAATAAAGTTAAAGAACGTTAACAAATAAACCTTCATCTTGACTATAATGTTATGGACAAATATTCCAAATGTGCAATCACCATATACACATTTCAGCTAGATGTATGATGACACACATGGGAAGAAGGGAAATGCATGTGCATAATAAGCTTGCTATTCGTGTTTTTATTCTAATGTATTTTACACGTGAAAAAGCTTCCAGAAGGATTTCTGAAGGGTGTGTTTTACTATTTCCAAAACTTTCTATGGCTGTTGCATCTGCCTACTGGCCATGTTACCGAAAAGACATTGTCAGGGTGTTACATGGAGTCTTTATTATATCTAGAACAATTTAATTACTCGACTAAAAATTCAGAGTTCTGCAACATCGGAGTCATTATCCTAGTAAAATTAAGACAACCCAACAGGTAAAAGTCCAAACTCAAAAAAGATACCTGGAAGCCCCCGGAGAATTATCACGATATGATCAGGACGGGTTGCTCGATGTGGCTGCTTAAATATGTGAGATGCATCAACAGCTTTGGGCTTGTCTGAAGATGTGAGTGGAAGAGGGCGACTCTGTCCCAGATATTTGCTACCACTATTGTTTTGAAATTCCTAAAAGCAAAACGGTAATTAGATTAACCCCACTAGAAGCCAAAATCATGCTCAAACAAAAGATATGTTCTATTTAATAAGAACAAACATCAAAAAGCTCCAATGAACAAGAGCTGCCAATAACTATCCATGCTTATTGTTGTTCTTTTTTCGTAAGAATGACAACATCAGAAAGTGAAACTCTCCTGAAATCCCATGTACAATCTCAGTTCATAAAAGTATCTGCTAGCATAAGCATTCCGGAACAAAAGATCAAGGAGACGAATTATCCTATTTTGTTTCCAATTCCTTTTCCTAAATGGTGCCAGAGTCAATGTATTATACTCTCAAGTCTCAAATAAATACCTGGTAAACAACGAAATAATTTTTCAGGTAATAGGTGCAGATAATACAACTGTTCAATGGTGCAGAACTGTGCATAACTAAAAAATAGACTCCAACAATTATAACGAAGGCAACCAAAAAAGACATAACTAACCATGACAAGTGCAACAGCATGAAGGATGCCGGAAAATAAAGAGTGCTAGCCATACCTCAGTAGCAAAGCTAGTTGAAGAATGAAGACGTGATCTATCATGGAAATACGGTCGCGCCAATGAGTTGGTTTCAGCAACTGAAGCATACGATGCAGGCATGGTAGCTGCAGAACTAACAGCAATAGGAAATAATGAAGAGGGTGTTATAGCTGGTGAAGACAAGGCATGTGGCCCAGATAAAGGGTGCCCAGGAGGGTCCACTGGAAGAGGTGGCGGTGGTGAAGCAGGAAGAGGAGGCTGGACATTAACCATTCGAGAAGCTTGCAGCGTATGCATATTATCGAATGGAAGTGATACATAACCATCTTGTCTGTTTAAATATTGATTTCCACTCCTATCATTTAGTTGGCCGTGAAAATGAATATCATGGTTCAGCTGCATAGGATTCTGCATTGCATATGGCTGTGACATATGATGGTTACAATTGCGGTTCTCTGTTGACAAACTACCACCCTGTTGACTCTGAGGATAGCTGTTACCCAAATTCGAGTAATGCTGAATTTCTCCTTCATAATAAAGGGCTTCTGCATCCAACCCTTGTCGAGTATGTCCATTAGGCTGCCCATATTGACATTGCCCAAATTCTTCATTATTTCTATAAGCCCGCGAATTCTCTTGTTCTCCTCCATACTTTTGCGGGTTAAAATCACGCTCCGGGCGAAAATACGACCCCTTCCCATCGAAATTACCAAACCTAGGATCCCGAAACTCATCCATCTCAGAATTACTATGCGGTTTCAATGTCATACCATTCCTACCACCTCTCAACTCATCGAATCTTCCACTCCCCGCACTATCAATACCACCAAAACCCCTGTCAAAAACCGTATTTCCCCTCAAATACCCTTTGGCCTCACGATCACCAGCCACACCACCATGATCGCGAATCAACTTCAACCTACGCTCGTTATCCATTGAAATATGCAGCGGATTCATCGCGTCATCGTTCGCAAAAGCGCCCCTCCCCATCTCATCGACTCTCATCCTCTTGAAACCCGTCCCCCCGTGATCAAATCTATCAGGGGCAAAACCGTCCCTATAACCCCCGTGAACCATAACAGAGTCTTCGAAACTAGGGTTTCTATGCCAAGGCCGTGGATCTACGAGCCGATCATCGGGAAACGGACGGTGGAGATTGACGTTCGGCGGGGGAGGGTCGAGGAAGGGATCGAATAAGGGTCTTTGGAAGGGGGGAGGGGTGGGGGAGAGAAAGCTAGGGTTTTGAGTGAACGGGAGGGGTGGGGGGCAAAATGGAAAGTGAGAGATTGAGCAAGTTGGGCAGGTGTTATTACCTTGGATTGGCGGCGGCGGCGGTGGTCGGGGACGCCATGAATGCTCCATCTTTGTGGGTTGATGTTGTGGTGGAGGGTGGTATGAGGGAGATGGAGTAGATTGGAGAGGGAGAGGGAGAGGAATTAGGGTTTCGAATGTGGGGATTTGGGGTTTGTGGGAGGAAGAGAAGGTAAAAAGAGATAATTTGCAGTGCTGTTAATGTAAAATTGGGGTTTGAGGGGAAATACGGTTTTCGACAGGTGTTTGCGTAAAAGTAAGAAAATTTTAATTTTTCGACTCGTTTTGTCGCAACGAATTAATAATTCACAAAAATTTGACACAAAATTAATAAATGCAAAAAAAAATTAAATAAAGACAAAATGTTCACTTTTTTTTGAAAGTTGAGTGGAACAACTACCATGTTCGTTTTGAGATTCTATCTCTTCGCACTGTTTCTAATAAATTTTCTTAAAATTTCTCTATCTCTCTCCACTTATTGCCAAAATCTCCAAACCAAAATCTCAAAACCAACATGATTGATCTGAGTAAAACGAACTGGCTGCTATCAGGAGAAAAAGAAAAACTACGTCATGAAACTTCAGAATTACTAAACTAGGGTTCAGGATTTAATCTGAACCGTCCAATTCTTTTATCAAAGCGTTGGCATGTTTTGATGCAAAAATGTGATAGATGTGAGAAAAGAGTTATGTGGAGAGAATCCGAGTTCATGAAAAACCCAGAAATTATTTACCCCTCAAGCTCTCACAAACCCCCAAGGCCGGCCCTGGAGACAACGATTTGTTTTTCTCTCAATCTCAAGAGGTAACCATCCACATGTGATCTGATCGGCGGTGGCACACCGATGCCGACGGGGAAGAAGAAAGAAAAGTGAAAAGAGAACAAAGAAAAAAAAGGTTCTGTAGTAATATTTTAATAGAGAATAAATAAAATATATAGTACTAATTTAGTATCGAAAGTGATAGCTACAAGAAAAAAAGTGCATTGTTGACTAAAATTTTTTGGCTCAATTGTTGCATAATCTGGTGCACTTGCTCTTAAGCGGCAAACCTAACCCAATTAATCAAGATCCAAAATTTTCGTCCCAACATCTCACAAAGCTTTTTTTCGAGTTTCTACCCGCTCAATTTTCGAATCAAAAACTTGGAAGCGACTTTTGTTGAGTACCAAGGTCATGAGGATACTGTGGTACGGTACAAACACTTACATTGATGATTTATGCATAACAAAACGTCACTCCCTGAGAACAAAGTAACAAAGTTCATAGAAAAAGCCTTTAATTGCATAAATCATACTGTACGTACTAGAACACTACAAGGTTTTATATCCGAATTACCGGTCAGGATTTTGACGATGTGTTGCAAACTTGCAATCTTATGCATTGAAACAGAGAAGAGGGCCAATATTAGCTAGTACTAGATGCATATACAGTACATACCAACCCGATCTTTACTTTAAATTATTTTGGGTAGAGTATTCAAGCAACTTTTCAGAGCAGTAGCACCAGAAAACCCCCAAGTAGGAGCTGACTTGGGGGCCCCAAGTTGGGGCATATCCACCTGCCTTATTGGAGATGCCAATGCCAGTTCAATAGAGGAACGATGCCAATGCCAGTTCAATAGAGGAACGAGAAGACAAAGACTCGTCGAGTAAACGAGAAGAAACAAACCATTTCTTCTGCATAAAGCTTCTCTTTCGCCGCGGTTCCATGTGAATCCTCTTCTCTTCAGTATACTTCTTGGCTGCATCACATGCTACACGCACAATTGAGTTCAAGTGCAGGTGCTCGGCTTTGCCAATGTAGATTTCCGGACGTTGGTGTACCAAGTTGTCGTACTCCTCGCATGCTTTTGGCATCATGAATTGGTCTCGAAATTCTAGTTCGCTTAAGAACGATACTTGCTTTTTACGTGATTCTGTGCTTGCAATTACTTCAATGAACTCGTGTGTTCCTGGAGAAATAAAATCGAATTCATTCAATAACCAAAAGCCCATTTACTTTGAAAGTATAGAAATCGCGTAAAAGGGCCAGCCAATAATGTCATGGCTCATGGTTTTATTGTTGTTAGTAATCATAATTATATACTTGAACCTGTCATCCCCGATGTAGGACTCAACATTCACCGAGAGCAATAAAAACGATGAGGATAATACCAATGAAAGGGGCAATTTTATAGAAGAAGGGGTACTAGGACGAAGAATTATCTAATAGGATAGGATGGGGCATATTTATTGGTGAAGTACACGCATTAGTCATTACACAGTAATTGGTTAAAATTAAAAACTGAAAATTCAACAGGAGGGATGGAGAGAGTCCCTCAGGTAGGCTGGTGAGCTATAACCTGCCAATGAGACCGGCCAGAGGGGAGGCCGGCAAACAGTTCTGCTAGCGAAAGGGGCAACTGGGCCGAGGAGTTTCGGTGCCCCTTTTTTGCACTCTCTCCCACACAGAGTAGACCCACAATGCCCAATATACCCCTTTGTTGTGCTCACGTGGACAGCACATGGGTATTTTCCGTACAAAAATTGGACGGAAGGTAACAGAGGGTTGACCTTGAAACTCATCAAGAACTATTAGGTCAAAATTGTTCAAAATAGAAGTATAAGGACTAAAGTGGAATTCGCTTCCAACTCGAAGGGATATATGAGAAGTTTACCCTGAAAGGAATATTAAAAAACTTCTCTCTTTATCTTCGCTTCTTTTTCCTTTGCTTAACAAGCTTAAGATCCCAGAATTGCCTAGGTGGTGAAGAATGTGCACAGTGCACACTTACTGTACCAATAATCATGCCAAAGTAGAATTACCATAAGTGAAAGTCATTATATGATTGAGGAATATAAACTACCTCCAAGAAATTTGCTCGTGCAATTCCACTGAGATATACCCAGCGTGGCATTAAACCCTTTCATGGATAGCAGATTCACACCGTCCGATTTCGGCTTCAGGCATCTAAAGAAACTGGTCTCCCTCGCCATGTGTATGACTGCTTTAATCTCATGCCACAACTTCACACTAGTTGAGCTATGGAGCTCTAGAATTTCCTATTTCAAAAAGGAATACCCATATTAATAAAATGATGATCGGATGATGTCTCCTCAATAAGAAAATAACCAGAACTAAAATTCCATTAATGCTATAGGTTATTACCGTGTGGTTGTAACTTGGCATTTCAGAAGGTTCTTGAAAAGAATATCCAGGAAAATATGAAACAGCTTATTTTGCTAACAGAAGTTGTTCATTATACTCCTCAAATTCATCGTCCAAATCCAAATCCTCAGCAACAACATAACCAGCATCTTTCATTTGCTTTGCCAATCCCCCCAACAAAGGGTATATCTCATTTGCTTGCGAATTTGATGTGTCCTCCACCAAAAAAGGGGAAAATCCAGCACCCGCATCCACCCAAGCACAGCCCGGAGCCTTTGTCACACCCAAGTCCCTCATTAAGGTCCTTACCCTAGCTAGCTTGTTCCAACATCCAGCTGAAGCATACATATTAGCTATCAGAACATAGTAGCCAGAATTTCCAGGCCTCATTTCCAACAATTTTTCAGCTGCCCATTCCCCCATCTCTGTGTTTCCATGTATGCGACATGCTCCAATAAGAGTGGCCCACATAGCAGGGCTTGGGTGGTAAGGCATCCTTCTGATAATCTCTTCTGCTTTCTTCAGTAAACCAGCCCTACCAAAGAGATCAACCATGCAAGCATAGTGCTCTAAATGAGGAATTACACCATAGATGGCCAACATCTTTTCAAAAAGCATCTGACCTTGGGTTACAAGACCCGAATGACTACAAGCAGACAAAATAGCAACCATAGTTACATGATCTGGCTTTATCTGGAACCTGATCATCTCTTCAAAAAGTTTTATTGCAGCCTGTCCCTCTCCTTGTATCCCATAACCAGCTATTAATGAAGTGTATGTCACTTCATCCTTCTTGCTTAGCATATCAAAAAGTCTTCTTGCTAGAAAAACTTTTCCAGATCTTGCGTACATATCCACAAGAGCATTCCATAGCAGTAAGTAATCATCGAACCAAACACGCCTTATAATGTAACAGTGAAACTCCTTACCATGTTGCAGATTCGCCACTCGGGCACAAAGTGGAAGAATACTTGCAATTGTCACATAATTAGGCTCAATGCCAGAAAACAACATTTTCCTAAATAGAAAGGAGGCCTCCTCAGAGAAGTCCCAGTGTGCGTAACCAGAAATAATGGAGTTCCAACTTATAATACTCTTAGCTTCTAATGCCAGGAATAAATTGTGTGCATGCCCCAGGTCTTTGCACCTGGCATACATATTTATTAAAGCATTTTGAACATTATTAAGTCCACTAAAATGACAGCGAATTGCAACACAGTGAATCTCCTTCCCTAGTGTCAGAGAACACATATGGGAGCATGCACCCAAACCAATAAGCACCGCAACAGAATCCAGATGAATGCCAGAGGTCGTCATCTGTGGTAGCAATTCAACTGCACCCTTATAGTTTCCAGTTTTCAAGCACCCTCCAGCTATGGTGTTCCAGGTTATTATATTCAATTCCACTCCCTGCATTCTCATGCTTTTAAAAAGCTCAAAAGCTTCTCCCCACCTACCTTTGCAGGCATATCCAGAGATCATTGAGTTCCAAGAAACAGCATCTTTTTCGGGCATTTTGTCAAACAACTTCCGAGCACCATCCACTTCCCCACACCTTGCATACATCGAGACTAAGGCATTTTGCACAAACAAACACCAATCAAGACTGCTAGCATCAATAGACTTATGAACCTCCCTCCCAAAATCAAGATTTAGTTCTTGACCACAAGCCTTGAGAACAGATGGGTATGTGAAATTATCAGGTCTAATTCCCGCGTTCACCATTTGCCTGTAGGTGGATAGAGCCCCCTGCCATAGCCCATTTCTCACGTAAGTAGCTATAAGCAAATTCCAGTGCAAAGGGTGCAAACTTTTCGAAGTCTCAATTACAAGATGGGCATCAACAAGGAGATTAAAGGCTGAGTAAAAGCTGATCAGCTTGCGAACCAATATGGGATGTTTGTCAAGACCTGAAGAGATAACGAAGGCATGGAGCTGTCTACCCTCTGAAAGTGACTTAAGGTCGGAGCAAGACATCAAAAGAAAAGAAGTGGCATGCAAAATTTTGTCACAGGCGACACCAAAAGAAGACTGGCATCGGATGAGAGAGAAGGTCCTGAAGGCTTGAAAAAGATGGCCTTTCGATGCAAAGTCTTTGAGAGATGTGAGAAGAGAATCAACCATGGAATCATCACATTGCCTGGTTCCAGTCGTTTCTAGCAATGTTTCTCCGGAATTGCATAAGTTGGGTAGGTTCTTGTCTTCAGGTTTGATTCGTTTCCACTTCTTAGGGATGAATTTCTGGATTTTAGATATAGAAAGGCCTCTCAGTCGCAGATAACATGGAGAAGACGGCATATACCAAAGAAATATGTCTTATGCGTATCATGTAGGTACTCACCACATGACTGGAAGCACATTTCCAATGCTCTTCGTGCTAGGAATTAGTCAGCAAACTCATGCCCCTCCCGCGGTGCTCTACCTGATTTGATGTTTTCCCTGCAAGCCAAGCAAAGTAACAGGACAAAAATGGTGTTCAAAAACAATAGACAAACATTGACAACTACGACACAAAAAAGTTTATATCCATCAAATACATAGAATTTGAAGGCCATGTCATCACATAATCGATCAAAGCTTTTAAGATAAGTTAAGGCCCTATCCAACATAAAATTGTATAGTTCCACCAAATAGCCACATCCAAACAAGGTTTAAGCCCACATTCAATGCCCTCTTTTTCAACACATGACCAAAACTCCGCCATTCTATATGGGGAAGACCTCACATACCTCACAATATTTCACACCCTTCTAATTGAGACAACAATCTCTTGCAATCCCTTACGTACGATTAGATTTAAGATATGTGCCGAACATCTCACATTCATGAACTCGTGATTTAAAATGGTGGTCTTCCAATCTTTGGTCTTTCTCTTCAAGTACGCAATCAAAAGATTATTCGAGGACGCATTATCAACCGTAATAGTTAGAAACTTATCAATCCCCCAATCCAATAACCATTGTTCAACCATTCTACCAAGAGTCTCACCCTTGTGATTAGGAACAATACAAATTTAGAATTTTCTTTTGATATTTCCAATTCCCATCAATAAAATGTCTCGTAAGACGCATGTAATTCAAATTTTGGACCAAAGTCCAAGTGTCCGTTGTAAGACACAACCTTTGACTCTTAAGTATTCGTTTCCATGCTTTTTCTCTTCCCCATTTATGACACTGCTTGGCCATCGCAATCCTCCGGAGGTCTCCACCTTGGTTGAACGACACTTAAAAAAGTTGGAATCCTTCACCTTCAACAAATGAAAATGGCAACTCATCAATTATTATCATATGCGCTAGTGCCCTTTTACATGCGCCAGCACTAAAGGTCACAAGCACGAGGTTTGCACTTGTTTCACCATTGTGTTCCTTTTATTTTTGAAAACTAAGGATTTTCTGCCAAACACCCGTAAATTTCTTGCTTATGGGAAATTTGGTACAAAGATATGGTAGATGATGAGAAATGGATTTTGTACCATTGTTCTTCGAATGACATGCATAATACTTCCCACAACAGTTGCATGCAGCCCTAGGTTTCGGATGGCCTTCTAGTGTAATAATTTCAAAATGCTTTGTTTGGAGACCTCTTGGGCTTGTTTGTTTGGAGATCTCAAAACCCCTGCACACGGTCCCAATAAGTTTTCTCTACCTATCTCTCTCCACTCATTACTCTTAGAAACCTCCCTCAAAACCCAAACCAAACAGGGTCCTTATTACTTATTAGACCATTTTTTTCAAAGAGACTTATTGGACCATCACCACCAACTTTTTTAGATTCAATCTGATTTTTAGGCACTTGATCATCATTTGCATTTTCAGAATGTTCAGGAAAATCAAACTCAACAACATCATCATGATCAATATCATCAATCTAAAACAAATGAAAATAAAAATGAACATAATAACAGTTGGAAAAAGCACGAACAAACCGCATTCTATTGTGCTAAATTAATCTGATTTTCAGGCACTTGAGGGTTTCACTGAGAAGAGTAAACCCTAACAGGTAACTATTGAGCTAAACCGTATTCTAATTACCAAAAATTAGGGTTTTGAGATTGAATACCTCATGGCCAGACATTTCTTCCCACCACTGGCGTCGTCGAGAAGGTTCTGGTGGAGACGCCGGAGAGAGTTTCTTGAACTTGGCCCTGTTAACTGTGTGAGACGAGGCCGATAAAAAAAAACTGTGTCAGATGAGAGATGAGAGCCTGAGATTGAGTGAGCCCGACGTAGAGAAAGGCGCTGAGATCTGATGTTGGTCGGCGGCGAAAAGAGGAGGGAGGCGCTGATAGAGAGAGAGAAGGTGTAATGGGAGGCCGGGTCCCTGTAGCGCCTCACAATGGCGGCAAATTGCAGCGCCCCAAAACAAACACTCACTTTGATGGGCTTGTTTTGAGCATCTTGGACTTGGATTTGGATTTGTAATTATAGATTAATAGAAAAGAAATAAAATAATAATAATAATAATAATTGAAGACATAGATAATGAATAAATTTTCAAGTAGACTAAGGTCTCGTTCTCGAACATCTTCCTAAAAGATAAGTATTTATTTTATATTTTTAATTTTAAAAATAATGGAAATGAAAAATAATTTTTCAATTTTTTTGTACCGTATTAAAGATCTCAATGAGATCTATCAAACAATATCCATATTGATAGAAAAATTATTTGCGTAAGCACATGATTTTTAAGCTTGAAATTGTCTTCTTAAAAAATAAGTACTTATTTTCCTTTCCGGAACGGAGCCTAATAATTTAGAGTTCAAAATTCAAATCCTCAACGAAACAAGGTCATTTTTTATTGAGAATTTAGGATTCTGAATGAATATTGAAGAAAAGTTAGAAAGTCATGTATTCAATATTCCCTATATCACCGTAGATATTTAAAATACTCCTTAAGAACATTCATTTAAAAAATTATCTTGGTCTGATTAAGATAAATTTTTAATGAATTTTCTTCTCAACAAGTACAACAATATTTGTAGTCCAGATCATAGATTCATAGGAATACAAGGTACACAACTGTCCAATTTTTTTCCCAATATTCATTAAGTATTTAAGTTCCTAAAATTTGAATTAAAATTAAAACATTAAACCGATTACTTAAATTATCTAATTGAGTTGATTTTCTACTGATTCACTCAAAAACATTATTTTAATTCTTTTAAACGGCACAAATTACTTGTGTGAGACCCTTAGGTTCCGTTCAGTTGTCAGGAATGCTTTACCAGAAAGTTATTCTTGGAAAAAGTTGAGTAAATGAAAAAGAAATCTATTTTCCCGTAAGTATTCATTTCACAAATTTTTTTTTTACAGGAAAACTAAAGTTGAGTGGTTCATTTGTCAGGACAAAAACGCTTATGAGAAACTTCTTTATTTTTATTCCATTGGCAAATTTTAAATAAAAGTAACTCTAAGAGCTAAATAATATGCTATCATATTTCAAAAATGAACATACAGGGAAAATGTATTTTATCTAATGCAAAGCCTTAACATGAAATGAAAAAATCAACTTGCAATTCCCTGTTCAATTTGCTATATTCTGAATGGTCATGCAAATTCATCATTTAAATTGACATCCTCTAATAATCAACTGTATAAATAAAGTTTAAAAAATAATTAAGTAGATAATAACTAAATAAACAAATACTATATTAAACAGCCATACTTGATTAGTTGCTGATACAAAAACTCATTGATAATTAGTTACTACAAAACAAAATTGAAGACTAATGACAAAATAAATAAATACTTCCAAAAAAAATAAATAATTATCTCAAAAAACATCATAGTAGTCGAAATTGTTGTTGTTCACGTAAATCTCAAAGTGTCTTTCTAAGAACCTAATTCGAATTTTTTCGGTATTTTCGTCATTCACTTTTTTCCTTACCTGGCAATTATTTTGGCCCCACAATATATGGAGAAAACTTTTCCCGTGATGCAAAATCCTATGTTTTTGGCTGGATCACTTTTGCAAGAAAGTAAATCTTGGAGAAAAACTTAAAAACATGTTCTCCACTACTTTCCTGCCAACTGAATATTACAAAAGTTCTAAAAAAGTTAATTTTCCCATCATTTCTTATACTTTCTTGGGTTCCCGTTGGCCGTTGGGTTCTCTGCTGAAAAATCGATGATGGACCCTATGTCGGAACCTCATGTTGATCTGATCCGACAGTACGCGTTGTAGAGCCTGTTAGCCTAAGTGCATGCTTTTGTACAGTTGCTCGTGTCTTAGATTTTGATAGTTTTAGTTCACTCCTAATTATTGGGATATAATCTTTACCTTCGAGCATTTGAAATATAATGAGATTTGCTGTTGATCCAAAAAAATTGGCTGTAGCTTGAAATATAATGAAATTTGCCGTTGATAAAAAAAAAGTGACTCGTGGACAAGCTAATTTCAGTATTTTCCTTAGAAGAAAAAGGAAATCGTATGTTGAACAATTCTTTGTAAGTCTTTACAGTTTGACAAATATATTAACAAACTCAATTTTTAACTTTGAACTACTACTTTAAAGTGTTCCGCTTCCGCTCCTTAAAAAATAAAAAATAAAGTACTTATTTTGTAATTTTCAAGCGTAAAAATAATTGGCTTACTGAAATTAAAAAATGTATACAATATGAATCTTGTTTGGTTTGATAGATCTCATCGAAATCTATCAAACTCTGCACAAAAAAATTAAAAAATTATTTTTGTTCTTATTTCTTATTGATTGAAATTGTGTGAATTCCGGTTCAAAGGCACACCCAACTAAAGCGTGTTCCAGCTTTCAAGTTTATAAAGACACAAAAATGTGAAAAGGATCAACTAGAAGATGCCTTTCTCTTCTGAATTCAAGTAAAGAATAGTCCTCTTCCTTTCTTGGAGACGAGGGTCTTCCCTCCAAAACCCAAAAACTCCCAACTTCTGCAAAAAGTTTGGAATAAGAATGCAAGAATTCACAAGAAAAGCTAAGCTGTACTGGAAAAAACTGGCCACCCTGAAAACTCAGAAACTTTGAGAGATCAGCTCTTGAATTTTCTCACCTTGTATGCGACAGAAGGCAAAACCCGTTTTGATTCGTTATCAGTTCGAGACCCAAGAACGAAAGTCCACATCTCATCAATGACGGACGTTGGAGGAAGGCGACAGGCGGCTAGCAGTGATAATAGCTTAGTTGAGGAAATTTCGCCGCTTTCGGCTTGGAATGAGGATTCGAGTTGTCACTATTTGCTTGTTGATATTCCTGGTAATATTAAAGCTTTGTCTTACGCGCTTTTTATTTTTCTGATTCACATGTGTAGATGAATAGAGGCGGGAGTCGCAACCTCCCAAGTGGTAGTAATTGACCCAACGTTACTGCACTGGTTCAAGTCACGAAAATCACCGTCTCTATCAAAAATTATACTCCGTACTAAAACACGATACAATCAGGAGTCTTTGTATGCACTACCTGTATATATAGATCGATGAATAATAGGCGTAGAGGTCCAGAAAGCCTCAGAGAATATCTGTCCAATTGCCCAGAATTCATGGTGCGTCTGTCACCATTCAAAAAAAGCCTTTCTAGACATACACTTGCACATCTCTGTTATTTTGAGATGCATTTTGCCTCAATTTAAGGGTACTAAGACCTAAGCCCGGGCAATGGCATGGACATGAGTACAAGATTTCATAGGAATGTTTTGCCATGGGAAGGAGGGTAAGTTGCTTATAAAAACACGACGGTTGTCGAAATCATTGTCCCCGTTCGTTTACTGTGTTTGAATCAGTTTATCAGCACAATTTTCAGTAGATAATTTTTTGGAAACATGAACAATCGTCATTTTCACAATCCCTTTGCATGCCAAAACCGAAAGCAAAAGTTCTCGAAAATGTTCCCTACCCAGTTCACATAAACAAGAAGCATGTCTTAACCTTCTGGCTAATATCAAAGAATTATCCGATCATTATAATTTTTGGTGTGGTTGATGTTCTCGATGAGGTCTTAAAAATGCACGGTCTTCATAATCAAAGTGGACTGGGGAAGGGCCCCCACAAATAGGTGGACTAAAGAGGAACCAAGTCCTAACATAAACAAGAGGCATGTATGTCATTAACTTTCTGTTACCTCTTCAGGTTTCAAGAGAGAATGGTTGAATCTTCAGGTTCATGACCGCGGTCATATAATGATCGGGGGAGAGAGACAGACCGAGTACAAAGTTATCCGCTTTGAGCAGACGTTCAAAATCCCAGAAAACTCGAACACTGAAAAAATCAGTGCAAGATACGACGGTGGGATTCTTTATGTCATCGTCCCAAAGCTAGTCAAAGACAAGGAGAGGGAACCTCCTAGCCCAGCTACCGATGACAACATTAGAGGAAAAAACCATGAGCACAAGCACGATCAAGAAGAACATGATAAAAAGCACAAGCGCCATCAAAAAGAACAAGATGAAAAGCATGAGCATGAGCACGTTAAAGAAGAACACGGCCACATAAAACATGATAAAAAGCACAAGCGCCACCAAGAAGAACAAGATGAAAAGCATAAGCATGTTAAGGAAGAACACGGCCACATCGGCCATCGTGGTCGGAATGCTGACAACAAGAAAGTGGCTGAGGAAGGAGGTTTTCAGGAAGTACCTACAGCGACATGGACGCTGGAAGGTGGTATTTTGGGAAGTGTTATGGAGATTCTAAGTAAGAACAAGGGGATTGCTGTTACTGCTGTGCTAGCATTTACACTAGGGGTGTTATTGTCTCAGAAGTTCCAATCAAATGCTGGAAGTGAGGGAGGCCTTCCACCAATGTAAACATGTATACATGGTGATAAAAACAAATATGTAAGCATACATCCATTCTAGTAGGTCTAGTTATGTGTATGTTTATACCAGATCATACTGTAGGCTTGAATAAATGTCTGTACCCAGAAAATAGAAACTCGATAGAGAAACTTCGAATATTTGTGATGTCTACTTGTATAATATTTGTGTCTCCTTTCATATTAATTGCACCCGTTGCGTTGTAAAATTTGGACAAGTTGGTACATAATCAGTGCAACTACAAGGCCCAGGGGTTCAAATCCGGCTGACCCCACCTTCTGCCTCCCCAGAATATGATTTTTCTACCCTGTATCTTCTATAAACAAGTGCAGTTGTCATAATGCAAGAAAATGAATATTAAGAGCATATATCGCCTCAACGAAATAAAATACTTTTCCCAATATGTATATTGGCAGAACAAATAAGGCCAAGTTGAATCAGGTGGATGACAAGTACAGTTACAACGCTCGTGTCAAAAAAAAGCCGATAACACAGCAATGGCATGGATTTCTGAAGAGGACAGCGAAATTCACCCACTGAACTCTAATTGGAAGAGTACTCAAAGATGTTAAAAAAGCAAGCACATGCAGTTTTTACATTTGGCAGGATATATATAACTCTTCAAAAAACAGAGGGAAACACATATATGAATCAGAGTTATTGAACTGAAAAATGCAAACGAATATCTCTACAAATCAATCAGAGTTATTAACTGAACAACGCGATGGCTTTCTGAATTATCTACAGGGAGTAATGACCACAATTGACATCAATCGCAGTAAATGAACCTTTTCAAATATCACGAACATGATTTTTGTGCTCGTCAGAAGCTGGTATCCTGTCTTCAAGACGGGATGTAGGGATTATTAACTGAAGTAATAACACATGTGGCATGGATGGATCACAAATTTGAGAGGAAGAGCATCCTTTCGTTTCCATTTAAGTGAGATTGAATGGGAGATGTCTGTAAGAACATGCGCTTTTTGGCAGTGATAAACAAGCAGTCAATTATCATCCTTCATTCTTTTGTTTCTGATCTCTTCCTGGAAGTTAGGATAATTAAGCATGAGGAAATACATTTATGTCATACCCAGATAACCTATGAAATACAAATGGTTAGACTAATCACACACAATTTGTAGACTCCCTTTGTCCCGGTTTGTTTGTCCCTTTTTTGACTTTTTGAGAGCTTTTGACCTCTCAAAGAATTGGCTCTAATTTTCAATTTGTAATGCTTTTAATATGCAATATGGATCTTGTTTGATAGATCTCAATTAGTTTTATCATACAAAATCTTCAAAATCATAAAAAAAAAAAAAAAATTATAAAATGTAAGATATAAGTATATTTTTGAAAGACACGTATTTGGACAATTGGACAAACCAATTGGGACGGAGGGAGTATTATTTATCGTCATCTCCATCATCACGTGGCCAACAAAAGAATGACAGATATTAGCCCAATACACAGTGAAATTCAGATATGGCCAACAAAAGTCATTTATTCTTTACAATCACTCACAATGGCCTATCTGAATCAAATTTTAAGGACAACTACATGCTCAAGTATTGATATTATACTCCAAAGGGCAAAGTCGTATGGGTATCCTAAAGATCCAGGCAAAGGTAGTTTGAGAGCAGGCTAAAACAATACACAGGATCAAGCAATTTAAACAGGGAAAGTTGGTATTTTCCGTCGTGACCAATGAAAACCATATCTCTACACAAAGTCTAGTACAGACGTAACTTCGCACGAACACAAGAGTGGACAGAAGTATACTTATCTGGAAATACAAAAAAGGAACAAAAAGAAAGAAACATATACAAGGAAGGATTGTGAGTTACTCAATCTTTCTGCTGTGGTTTGAACTCATCTGGTAGTGGGAATAAGCCACAAACACAAGCATCAATTCAGAATCACTTTTATTTATCTAAGAAGGATCAGATTCCATTACCAGTCCATAACCTACAAAAGGTGAACCACTGCATATATATTCCACTAATGACCAACACAAGACGAGGAAACGAGTTCGAAGCTTCTTCAATTTGTGTGTCACTTTAACATGGAATGTCCACATGGCACAACCGGAGCTCTTGTACCTGAAGCCATCAGTAATTGGATTAGCAGTTTTTTTTTAATGTACATAACTTCCAAATAAGTTGCTTTCTCTTCTTTTCAGTCTGTAGGTCCTTTAGTTTTCCAGTTTCTATATCCAAGCAGACACCAATATGAAGCTATGTTGTTTTGTATCCTTAGTGATCCACATGTAATCGATTAATGTCGTATTTTCTGACGTTAGCAGCCAAAGACTTTATCTTTCGCAATTGACATATAGTCTAGTCTAATACCGAATCAGTACATCTTGCAACGGCATCCGGTTGTAGTTGAGACTTGACTAAAGAAAAGAGTAAAAGGAACAGATCAGCAACAGGTTTAATGGGTTTCTTTTGAATCCAAATATAATACCATCCCAGTACAGCTAACGAACTTTTATGATTGAGGTAATTAGGTTGGCATGTTGCAGTTTAATCCAATTTGGAGCTGGCTACTGTATGCTTGGAACTTGTGGAACAGACAGGAAACTCAGGAAAGTAAGAGAAGGCGAATGAGGGAGAATATAAAAGAAAAAAAGAAGAAGTTTATTTTCTTTTATTTGGTTCTGCAAAAAAAAAAAAAAAAAGAAGAAGAAAGGAAAGTAAGAAGGAAACTATTTTCTCATGCTTGATTTTAAAGAGCAAGGGAAGAAAATAATATGCAATGTGCCAATGTGAGTGTACAAGAGAAGAGGAAGGAATAACGAAGGAAAAGGGAAGGGAATTGACTTTTCATTGCTTTCAATTGGATTTCTTCTCTTTTCCTTTCCTTTCCTTTTCTACCAAGAACCAAACAGAGAAGAAAAATAGAACTCTTTCCCTGAAGCGGTGTTCCAGTGAATTTTCAGCCATTGATCATGGGACGCTGTTAGGAGACTAGAGGATTCTCACAGGATCTAAATAGCAGGAAATGCACTGGATCACTTATTATTAAACAGAGAAATTAGTTTTGAGGGTGGCGGTGTTCGGCGGCTGTTGCGGTAGTGTTACGGCGATTTTCCGGCAGCGAAAACAGTGGGGCCTCTGTTGGGGATCTTCGTATCAGCTCCAGTTAGTCTCGCCCGCGTTTCTCTTTTCTCTGGGCTGTCAACGGCAGATCGAGGGTGAAGGGAGGTGTGGTCTAGGCCTTGGGCCTGTCGGGGTTTTTTCTCCGGTCGCTCCGGTCGTTGTGGTTTGTCCATGGGAACAGTTTTCCTTTACGCTTTTATTTTGTTCGTTGTTTCAATTACATCTGGTTTTATTGTGTAATGGTTTGTACTGGGATTTCGTTTGAGATCTCTCTGCTTTGTCCCGGACGTGATTCTCATATCGGCACCTCATGTTGATTTGCTTTTGCAGGGTGTCCTAGGGCCCTTGATTAGGTAGTTTAGTACACTCCTGTATTTTGCGATGTAATCTTCGCCTTCGGGTTTGAATGAATTGACATTTTCAAAAAAAAAAAACCCAGAGAAATCTGAGCATTGAGAATTTGAACTCATGTTCCAAACAGAGTGTTAGCCTCCCAATGCAACCTAGGAAATTCTAGGCTCAATTGTGAACTTTAGATTGTCCTGATCCTCTCTCACTTGACACAATCTACTTGACAGCTATAGAGTTGAAAATGGGTATACGAGAATAAGGGTCCCGAAGCAATAAAGTGGGATGCTTAATAGTCCTCTAACTTTATTCAAAAATGTTCTTTCTTGCTTTTGACAAAAAAAGGAGGGGGCCTATTGTTCGGTGGTGGAATCCTGTGCCCTGCTGAAGCATCTTGGTTCTGGAATAGCTACGTGTGGTGAGGTTTGGTTTTCATTCCAAGAACAGGAACGAGTGAAAGAACAGTAATAACTAAAGCTACATAAAAAGAATCCGGGAAGGGCCCGGAAACGACCCGGACTGGACCGTCAGGTGGCTCCAGTCTAAGGACCGGAGAGGATCCATTCCAAAGAACATATACCTCAGTCAGACGATATATCTGGGGCATATTTCGAGAAAATTAAATCCCGGGTGAATGATTTCAAAATATGTAAAAAAAAAATTGATGTACATAAGATAGTCTTGTGGAAATTTTTAAGCAAATATGTTATGCCGGACTTTGAATAGATATGACCTGAAAGTACAATTACAAATGCTATAAGTGGAAGTTAATGCCAATAAGAATGCATTTAAATACCAAAACACATAAATCAACAACTAATAAAATATGCATTAACACAAGATACTATAGTTAACACATGGTCCAACCTAAGAGATACCACCAAATATAATCGGATAAAGGAAAACTTTAGGAAGTCTTTGAGATCATTGGATTTATTCATTCATTTGATATTTTATCTTCCCCTGTCCCACAGCATTTTTATTGCTGCTGGTCTTAACAAAAAAAACAGGTCCATAATTTCTTTTAATGAATGGGCCTTACTCAAATTTGGCTTTGGGTCATCGGACTACTCTGCCAGGCATTCTGCTCGTCGTAATTCCCAACGAGCCTTTCTTCTGGCCGACGATGGTGAATCCAGCATGGACATTGTTGTCGCTCATAAATCTACAAAACGAATCCTGAAAGACGAACAATAGTGTTACTGATTAGTTCAGGTACTCGGAATTGATTCGAATTCAAGTGAGTTGACGGAATCCGAAGCTAATAAGGTTGTATTAGCTAAAAGCAAATATCACCCAACACGATTTTTGTTACAATTAACTTTCTGACAAATTCTAAAAAAATAAACGATTTCGATCATTGAAGCAAGCTAAAAAATGGCCCACAAAGGCCCTAAGAGAACGGACAAGCGAGAATCCAAACCCACAAATTTAGCATCTTATTCTATATTCCAAGAGTCTTAATCAAATCCATATATTTTATGGCATTAACTGATACACTTAGGACCTTTACAGCATAACTTAATCCAATTCTAGAGACTAGCAACACATGACATTAGCACAATCACAATCTAAGGGCATTCACAGTGGTATAATCAAAAGTCAATTGTTTTTAAAGTTAACAATGTTTGTGCAAAAGATGACTCACAATGATATAATCAAAGTTAGCTACATCCTTAGAAATAATCAAATTTTGGATAATCAAAACAAGCAACCTTTTTCAATAATCAAAATTTGTTGAACCCACCCCATATAGTTAACTGGTTCCAAAATTTGGATACACGTGTGTTTCAATTAGTATTTTCTTATTCTCTTTTTTGCCTATCTTCTTCTCTTCACCCACAAACTGGTTTTATTTTTTCCCTTCAAAAGTGAAGTTCATATCTCTCGATCATCTAAAAAAATTCATAATAATTGGGAAGGAAGTCACTGATTTTTTCCACAAAATTAAGGAAGGGAATTGATATATTTTTTCCGCGAAAAAAGCATAATGGAGGGAGGTGAATAACGAGAAACAGAGGGGGAGAGAGAGTGAAATTGTAGTGGACCTCTTATTTTGGTTATGGACTAAAAGTGATTATTATGGACCTCAACATTGTTAAACTTAGCAATCTCTTAAATGGATAATCAAAAGTTGATGTGTCAATTTTTAATTATTCATTTTTTATTATACCACTGTAGCCTAATGCAATACTCACCCATTCAACATAGCCGCAAGCTCAAGTGATTCAATAAGACAATTAGTATAGATATATACATCCCAATACTCTTTTTTAGGGTAACGTAGGGAGTTCCGAGCCAAACCTCGGAATAATTCTTAAAATTTATCCCACAGCCTTTTGATATGCTTACTTGTGGAGTAAGATGACCCTAAAAGTTGCTTGTGGATAATCAAACTTGAAATCTTAGATGAGAAAGAAACTCGTAAATCCCTTGGGGTTAATGCATACCATTACTTACACACAAAAGAGATGTATTTATCACAGTTCGCAATTTGGGAATGGAATGGTCGACAGGTAGAGGTGGTTTGAGCCTTTGAGGAAGAACCCATAAAGGACGAAGCCGAAAAGTTGAAAGAAAAACTTCACGAGAGAGAATGGAATCCAATCTGTCTCTCTCTCTCTCTCTAAAAAAAGATGTCTCTCTCTAGATATATATATTTTCGGATAGATACACTGCCAAGCATCAGCAGCAACCAACCACCTCAACAACATCCCCCGCCAAAAACATTCCCGAATCCCAAGAAACAGAAAACACGCTACCAAAAAATGGGAAAAATCAAAAAAACAAATTAAAAAAAGGAAAAACCACTAGCGGAAATACTACTCCAAAGCAAGGAACCAATTCAAAAAGGTCACAGCAAAAAGCCAACACTCCCCACCACCACCACTCACCCTTCATCTCCTCCGCCATCAACGGCCACTCCTCCGCATCCCACCACCGCGAACCCCCCCAAAAATGACACCATGACGACGTCGTCCTCTATCCATCCCCACCCGCCGAAAACCAGACGGAAACTAGTCGTCGACGTCGCGAACGCCAAGGACCTCCTCCCCAAGGACGGCCAGGGCAGTTCCAGCGCCTACGTGGTGCTAGACTACGACGGCCACAAGAAGCGAACCTCGACGGTTTACAGGAACCTGAACCCGGAATGGAACGAGACGGTCGAGTTCGACGTCTCGGACCCGAGCACGATGGAGTACGAGGTGCTCGAGGTCGAGGTCTTCAACGACAAGAGGATGAGTAACGGGAACGCGAGGAAGAACCAGTTCCTCGGCCGCGTAAAGTTATACGGCAGCCAGTTCAAGAAGAAAGGCGAGGAGGGCTTGGTGTACTTTCAGTTGGAGAAGAAGAGCGTGTTCAGTTGGATCCGAGGCGAGCTAGGGTTGAGAATTTACTACTACGATGAGGTTATTCAGGATGATGAGCCCAGAAATGATGGTGATAATACTAATGCGCAGCCGGAGAAAGAGGTGGAGCACCAGCCGCTGCCGTTTGCGACGGTTGTCGCGGAGGAAGGGAGGGTTGTGCCGTCGGAAATTGCGATGGAAGGATCGCAGTTTCCACCTATGGTGACGATAGAGGAGTCTCCTCCACCGGTGGTGATGGTTCACCAGTCAGACCATCACCACCGGTATTATTATCACCAGGAGCCTCCGCCGTCGCATCAACCGGAGCCTCCGCCGTCGCATCCTCAGCCGCAGCCGGAGTATTATCCAGCGGAGGTGAGGAAGATGCAGTGTGAGAGAGTTAGGGCTTATAACAAGCGGCCGATGAACGGAGGAGATTATGCTCCGAAAGTGATTAACAGCAAGGTTAACAACGGTGAGCCGGTGTACGGCGGACTCGTCGAGCCGATGCTGTATTTGTTTATAAGAATCGTGAAAGCAAGGGGACTCAATCCGAGCGCGGAGGCTCCCTACGTGAGGATCAGAACGTCGAGCCACTTGGTCAGATCTAAAACGGCGTTGCGCAGCAGCCCCGAGTGGAACCAGGTCTTCGCCCTCGCTCACAACAAATCAGACGCGAGCTCCTCGACGCTGGAGATCTCCGTCTGGGACTCGCCGTCGGAGAATTTCCTCGGCGGCGTCTGCTTCGACCTCTCCGACGTCCCCGTACGGGATCCGCCCGACAGCCCTCTCGCTCCTCAGTGGTATCGCCTCGAAGGCGGCGGAGGAGGAGAAGGTACAAATTCCGGTGCCGTTTCCGGCGATATACAGTTGTCAGTCTGGATCGGGACTCAAGCGGACGACGCTTTTCCCGAGTCTTGGAGCTCGGACGCGCCTTACGTGGCCCACACACGCTCGAAGGTTTATCAATCGCCTAAGCTGTGGTACTTGAGAATGACGGTAATCGAAGCTCAGGATCTCCACATTGGTTCAAATCTACCGCCGTTGACCGCTCCGGAAATCCGAGTCAAAGCGCAGCTAGGGTTTCAGTCGGTACGGACGCGGCGAGGAGCGACTAACAGCCACTCGACGACGTCGTTTTTCTGGTACGAAGATCTCGTCTTCGTCGCCGGCGAGCCGTTGGAAGATACTCTGATACTGCTCGTGGAGGACCGCACGGGGAAGGATCCGGTGCTCTTGGGGCACGTTATGATTCCCGTGGCCTCGATTGAGCAGCGATTGGACGAGCGCCACGTGGGGTCCAAGTGGCTTGGTTTGGAAGGAGGTGTGGGGGGTGGTCATGGTGGCGGCGGTGGGAACTACTGTGGGCGGATACACCTGAGGATGTGCTTGGAGGGCGGGTATCACGTGCTGGAGGAGGCGGCGCACGTGTGCAGCGATTACCGGCCGACGGCGAAGCAGCTGTGGAAGCCGGCGGTTGGGATTTTGGAGCTGGGGATCCTTGGGGCTCGTGGGTTGCTGCCGATGAAAACCAAGGGCGGAGGGAAAGGGTCTACCGATGCGTACTGTGTCGCGAAGTACGGGAAGAAATGGGTCCGGACCAAAACCATCACTGACAGCTTTGATCCACGCTGGAACGAGCAGTACACGTGGCAGGTTTATGACCCCTGCACTGTTCTCACCATTGGGGTGTTTGACAACTGGCGTATGTTTTCGGACGCAACGGAGGACAAACCCGATTTCCGTATCGGGAAGATCCGGATCCGAGTCTCCACGCTTGAGAGCAACAAGGTCTATACCAATTCGTATCCGTTGCTGGTGCTGTTGAGGACCGGGTTGAAGAAAATGGGCGAAATTGAGGTGGCGATACGGTTCGCTTGCCCGTCTTTGTTGCCAGAAACGGGCGCGATATATGGGCAGCCATTGCTGCCTAGAATGCACTATCTTCGCCCGTTGGGAGTGGCTCAGCAGGAGGCATTGCGTGGGGCCGCCACAAAGATGGTGGCAGCATGGTTGGCTAGGTCGGAGCCGCCGTTGGGGCCTGAGGTGGTTCGGTATATGTTGGATGCGGATTCGCACACTTGGAGCATGAGAAAGAGCAAGGCCAATTGGTTTCGGATCGTTGCGGTTTTGGCTTGGGTAGTTGGGTTAGCGAAATGGTTAGACGAAATCCGAAGGTGGAGGAACCCGGTTACAACTATTCTTGTCCATTTGCTTTACTTGGTGCTTGTTTGGTACCCGGACTTGATTGTCCCGACCGGGTTCTTGTACGTGACTTTAATCGGCGTTTGGTACTATCGGTTTAGACCGAAAATTCCGGCCGGTATGGATACCCGTTTGTCCCAGGCCGAAGCGGTGGATCCGGACGAACTAGACGAGGAATTCGACACCATACCAAGTTCGAAACCGCCTGAAATACTCCGGGTCAGGTACGACCGGCTGAGGACACTGGCTGCTAGGGTCCAAACAGTGCTGGGCGATATTGCAACACAAGGGGAGAGGGTTCAAGCCTTGGTTAGCTGGAGGGACCCAAGGGCCACCAAACTGTTCATAGGGGTGTGTTTGGCAATCACAGTGACACTCTACATGGTGCCACCAAAGATGGTGGCAGTGGCTCTTGGATTCTACTTTTTGCGCCACCCAATGTTCAGAGACCCCATGCCACCATCAAACTTGAATTTCTTTAGAAGATTACCCAGTTTATCTGATAGATTAATGTAGTTGTAGAAGATCAATAATCACTTGGGTAAAAAATCAGCCCTTTTTAGGCTCTTTTTGGGGACCCAGAAATTGTGGGGTTTGTGGTGTTGGAGAGGTATCTGAAACTGTTTTTGTTCTAATAATATTTGGGCTGAAATTGGGAAAGGGTTTTGGTTAATAATAACATGGGAAGGAGTGAAAAAAGTTGGGAGCTGAAAAGGGGACAAAGGTGGGGGAGGAAGTTTTTCCTTTTTCTTTTTTGTAGTTGAATTGATGGGCTCACTGTTTGAAAATGGAGTGATCAAAAAGGATGAGCAAACAGTAGTAGCTTGAGGAAAATAAGGTTAGATGAAACAAAATGGCAAAGTTTGAAATGCCAGAGATTTTTTTGCTGTAGTTTGTTTTTCGATAACTCGGATGTTCGGATCAATTTTGGTGTAGTTTGTTGCCGGAAGTATTAGCATTGAATTGCACTCTAACTTGTAAGAATTCCAATGTTTAAGAATTCTGCATTATTTCTAATTTTCTAAGATCAGCTGGTGATATCAAAAAAAATGGGTTTCTTAGCTCAGATGGTGATTCCAAATGTTTAAGAATGTTCTGCATTATTTCTTAGGCCCCATTCTGATAGAATTCTTATTTTTTGAGTACTTATTTTCCGTTTTACAATATAGATCATTCTTTTATAAGACATCACCTTTAATTTAAAAGAAAATTTTATTTTCGCTAACAGAACAGGGCGCAGACTTGACCTTGTTGTTGTTGCTTCCTTTTTCTACTACCCCATATCGCGTGTGCACATATGGAGAATGAAGATAAACACCAACTTATTTTTTAAAATTCTAAGACGTTAACAAAAATATTTTGGTCTTTATCTCTCTAGGTCTAGGATAAGAAAACACATCCCAGGTGAGAAAGAGTGGTAGGGAATTCATTTGTTTTAATTTGCAAATGCATGCCTAAAGTCAACCGTGTTAATTCACTTTAGGCCCATTTAGTCGACAACGTACAGTAGCAAAGTTTTTACGAGGGATTACTAAACTGAACCTTGTATAAAATTTAAAAAGTTATCGTAAACTAGGCCGGTGCACGAACTAGCAAAGAGTGGATACTTCTGTAGAGTAGATACATATGCAATCTCAAATGCGGGGTCGAATTATTTTGTCAATACACATCTCCTAAGTCAAAAAGAAGAAAAAAAAAATTGACAATCAGTTTTCAAATTATGGAGTACCATGTAATGTTATTTTGGGAATATGAAAATTGACATTGGGAATATGAAATGTTACATTTTTTAAATGTTATTTTGGGCTTTTTTTGTCCTTTTAATTTTATTCGCTTTTCTAGATTTTATTAGAATAAAAACAAAGCGCGCAATGGGCTCTTTTGCAAACCAGGCGCAAGATTTATGGCATTACGTCGAGACCAATTGGAACCGGGCCGTACTGTGCCTTTGGAGCACATCAGGGTGTTGCGTTGGAACACATTTTAGGGTCTTTATGCGCAAAATAGCCTTACGGGGAAAAAGCAAATTGATCGGACATCGACTGCTAAGAGTCGGTAGCCCCTTTCCTATTTTGTCCATTTTATGAAAATTGAGATTTGCTCGATCGCTACACTACGAATGTCCGATCCATGTAATCTTTTGCAGGACTTATCTACACATTGAGGTATATGACACGAACGGTCCAAATCAAATTTTTGGACTAGGAGCGAAGCCCGTTTATTTCAGGGCACAATAGTTTGTTGTGCAGGAGACTAAACATGTTTAGGAATCAGCTCCTCTTCAGTCTATGAAAATTGACTGAACCATCCAATCAGCTCTTTTGTTGAGTCATTCTCAAACCCACTTTGATGATTCAAATCGCTCATATTTTAGAGCTTGTCGAGAAAATTAGTCAATCCAAAGATCAAGTTGATGGAATATCATTTGATATGATTTTTGGAACACATTTGTTTTAGAAATATAAAAAGATTAACATGAACCTATTTAACTCATTTATCTTAAGGCGAATGCATTCCAAAATTATATCAACAGGTGTCCAATCTACCTAGTTCCTGATATGGTTGATATTATCAACAAACTGAACGGTTTAAATAAGCAAAATAGGCTTAGAAAGGGGCTCACAAATGAGCTAGCTAAACGATCCAAAATCGGCAATGAAAACAGAAAATAAAAAGAAAAAAAAATGCAAATGGATATTGGATGGGGAAACTAGCTCCCACGTTTGTTTGGTTTGCCGCAAGTGGCAGAATAGAAAGCATATCTGAATAACACAATGAAATTATCACCCATCCTTCATATTTTACATGCATGATTACTATACTTGATGTCACTATTTATTTAATCCCCATCTCCAAAGCCAAGATTTTATGTGCCTTGGTAGGGATGGCCATCTCGGCCGATCTGTTTATATCTAATCCGTTATCCATTTCGAACGGATCGGATTTTTCGGGGATTTTTTTGGATATCGGGGCGGATTCAAATTTATTTTTCAAAAAAAATTCAGAGATCGGATCGGATTCAGAGGTAAGTCTGTCCCCGCCCTGATCCGCCTTGAATCTGATCTCCATCCCCGAATATTCAAAAATCTATTTTTTTGATAAAAAAATCCACCTTTGATCCGCCCCAATCTGTCTCCGAATACCCTTTAATAAAAAATTAGGTTTTTTTTTTTTCAAATTCGGATATCTAAATCTCCGATCGGATCTTCATTCTCCGTTCGGAGCGGGGATGGAGGACTGAATATATATCCGATCGGAGATCGTGGCGGATTCGGAGGTTGGGTGGAAGGTTTGGATTCAGACATGTCAATATCCACTTCCGATCCGCCCCATTGCCATCCCTATGCCTTGGAACTCCGTCTCAGAGCCGGCCTTGAAATTTCCAGTTGGATTTTATACTTCTTCCGCCAAGAAAGTACGTCCTTGTGCAGGTCCTTTTCGTACGATTTTCATATTCTACATGCGCGTGAAGTATTGTTGTTGAGCTTTACTTCATTTCCCCATATGTTGTGCAGGTCCTTTCTGTACCGATTTCACAAATTTTCATACCCGTCATTACAAATTCACATACCTCTCATTCGCAAGATTGCATACTCCATCATTCACAAATTCACACACCCCTCGTTCTCAACCAAAATTATGCCAATCATGTGTGGGTAATATCTCTATTTTTATTGACTAGACGTATGGAAAATGCTAAAGCTCGTCCATCTTTACTTATTTGCTTCACCTATGAGAATTTCTACCAATTCTTGTTCTCTTCATCAAAGTTCATCCTAATCTCCGCCGAGAATACTGCCTCATCCATGTTCTATCATTTGTATAATGGAGTTCCTCAATTATTAACGAATTTTTCGGGATTTCTCTCTCCTCGGAGAAAAATATTGGAATGGTTGTTCAAAATTTTGTCTATCTACTAATTGGACTAGGGTTTGATGTTATACATGTTTAGACCAAGGCTTTGTGGATATGTTGGATCTTGCTCAAAATGATGAAATTTTTTGGCACTAAACATGATTTGAAACAAGGCAATATACAATTGTGGTATGATTTCATGGTTTGTCTAAATAAATAGTTGGGTCATTGATTTTACTGAGGTGGAATATACTGAATCCTTCAATATATACTCGGAATCTCACACTGGTTATCCCATCGTTGTATGGTGTACTTCATAAGCTTTTGGTCAAAATAAATAATGCACTTATTTGAAACAAGGCAATATACAATTGTGGTATGATTTCAAGGTTTGTCTATATAAACAGTTGGGTCATTGATTTTCGCACTCCACTTTTAGAGCGCATATCGTAATTTTTAAAGTGTGAAAAATACTGTCCAAATATTTATTTCTGTGTTTTGAAGGTCCAATATTTTTTTTAATCAAACATCTCGTATTGTGAATGAGGAGATATATACGTGAAGTTAAGAATTTATGAGTTTGAGCTATGTGAATTTGTAAATAAGTGGATGTGAATTTGTGTGAATGAGAGGTATGCAAATTTGCGAATACAGAGGTACGTGAGATGAGTTCGAGAGTATGTGGATTTGCGAAGGAGGGGTATATGAATTTGTGAGCTTGGGGGTATGTGAATTTGTAAACGAAGGGTGCGTGAATTTGTAGACAAATGTGTATAAATTTGTCAATTTAGGAATATATCAATTTGTGAATGAGGGGTTATGAGAATTTGTGAAAGAGAGGGTTTGAGGGTGAATTTTTAAGTATATGAATTTGGTGAATGTTGGGTGTGTGAATTTATGAGCTTGGAGGTACGTGAATTTGTGAAGAAATATTGAGGTCGGTGGACGAGCTATCCAGCCGTCGTCAGGTCGTACTAAGCTTCTCTACTTTTGTACTTTATCATGCTAGCTAGGCCTCAGCTACCCTTCTCGGCCACATGGGCTTAGTAAAAATGTCTTCATCACTTGCCAAGGCGTGATGGTACATAGTGCTACAATGAAATAGAGCTGGATAGTGGATGGGTAGGGAAGGTTGATGAAATATAATGTGGCGGTTCAGCAAATGTTAGATTTGTGGCGTTCTAGCAAAGATCAACCAGGACACTCAAGTTTTCATTTGTACGAAATAGTGTTTATGAGGCTTGAGAGGGGAACGAAAGGGAGTTATTGAGAGTTACAGCCTTGTTCGTTTTGAGGTCTCAAAATTCTTGATTACGGCCTCCAATAAATTTTCTTTATATATCTCTCTCCACTCCATTACTCTTAAAATCCTAACCAAACAGCCTCGTTTTGAGGTCTCAAAACCCACGTTCAATGTAAAGGCAGTAGCCGACTAGAAGAGTATAGGTAGAGGAATAGCGATGGGAATGTGTTTTTTTTTTTTTGGTTAATAATTCTATTATTATGTACATGAATTTTAGAAAATGCTTTGCTTTAACTACAAAGATAGAGACTGTTGTCTCAGTGTTTGGCTACAGTCATAGAAGTTGAAATTTGATTTGGTGGATTGTACTTAATACTTTCCATAATCAAGGGAGATAATTATAGTAGATTGTAAGAAACATGTGAGATGATGAAGTAATTTTTGATAAAATAAATTTAAAAGTAGAACAGTATAGTTTCCCCAATTTCAGAATTTCTTGGAAAAAGGAACCGGGGATTAGAAGCTTCGGTGGCGCTCCAGAGGTTTATTAGTGTGCATTCTTCTTGTCTATGCGTACAATCAATGACCCAAATTTGGAAGGAAATTTATAATGCTACCGTTGCTATCCCCGAATTTATAATGTTACTCTCAAACAAGGGTGTGGTTGTCAATTTAAGGAATGACATTATCAATCCCAATATGAAATTGATTTTGCCACTCTTAAGGAGTGGCATTATCAAAGCCCATTTCAAAAATATCTTACATGTAAGATGCTACATAACATATTATTTTTTATTTGCACCATTGAAAACACTTTTGAACGGTCGGATGTTGTATTATACTTATGTAGTGCACCCCTTCCACTATAGGGTTTCCAAATCTAAAGGACTCGGCTTCTCTCAAGTTGCCTGCTGATGCAGGGTGAATTCTAGAAAAATCCTAGTAAAATTTTATTCAGTTAGATTTAGTCCCTTATTTCATATGTTTGGATTTAGTAAGAATTTTCTTGAAGTATTTCGTTTCCTAATTTGATTTGATCTAGTATTCCTATTATGTAGGATGCTTGGTCATGAAGAATTAGATTTTATTTTATTTCCTAAAGTTTATTTTTAGTATTTTAGAAAGGCTAGTCAGGTTTAGGAATTCTACCATTATAAATAATGATGTAAGCCTCTTCGCTAGGGGAGTTGATTAATATATTGAGTGTTTTCATAAGAGAGAGTATCTCTTTTTTTCCTATAATTCTATTAATCTGCGGGTTATTAGATTGTGGAAGAGTTGTTCTTTATTCGTGGGGGTGATTCTGTTCTTGTTCACGTTTCTAGCTGCGTCAATTGGTATCAGAGCTTAGGCTCGGTTCCTGATCGATCATGGCACGAAGATATTGTCATGAACGACAATTTGACGTCGAGTATATGTACAAGCACGACGATGCCGCGCGAGAAGCACAACTAGAGGCCCGTCTTGCACAACGTTCCGATGAGCAGTTTCGAGCGCTTAGAAAGCAGCTGGCTGCCATGGCGGTTGCCGGCGGTACACCTCAAAACCATTCGCCGAATCCACGTTTTGTGGAGGAGGAGGATGCCGATTATGTTGAAGATGGAGGTGAATACCCGATTGCTACGACTCGGCCACGGAGGGAAGGACCCATGGTGCGAACTTATTCAAGGCAATGGGTATCAAACTTCAAATTTGACATACCAGAATTCAACTGTTGCATGCAACCTCATGAATTTCTGGATTGGGTTGTGGCCGTGGAGGAGACTTTGGAGTTCAAGGAGGTGCCTTTGGGCAAACAAGTTCCTTTGGTCGCAACAAAATTTCGAGGACTTGCTGCCGCATGGTGGCAATATCTCAAACAGACACGTGTTCGGCAAGGTAAGGAAAAGATTCGTTCGTGGAAAAAATTAAAGAAATATATGTGTTGTGTCTTTTTGCCACATAATTATACTTGGATCAAGCCAAAGAAATCAGGGAATATGCAATCTCATAGCGGCGAGTTGGATTTTAAAGCTATTTCCCTCTATACGGATTCTTATGTGTTAGCCAATTTTTCAAACAAAATATTTCCAACGTCAAGCTCCAAAAGTCAAATATTGAAGGAATTAATTTTGAAGGCAGAAGTTGGAAAAGGAGATCAAGGGCATAGCAATAATATTGGGGATATCAAAGAATTAGAGGAAGAATTAGGTGAAATATTTTTGAGCACAGATACATATTTTTCGGAGTCACAATATAATTGTGATTTGCCCCCAAAGTATGATGAGTACCCAGATGATGAGTATGAAATATGTGAACTTAGTACTGTTGAAGGAGTGCACGTTGCAATTGAAGAAATAAGAAGAACAACTTTGCCCAAGGAAAATGCTTCTGAAGCTAGCCCACTACCCATTAATGTAGTTAATGTGATGGATATTCCTGCTTTGGGGATTAAATTCAATCAAGAGCAAGTTGAAGAAGAATATGCAAATTATTTCACCCCAGTCGAAGAATCAAATATTCAACAGGAGCCACGCTCTGCTTTTGCTAATGGCTCATGCGTTTTTTCAGACAGCTACATCCCACCAATAATAAGATGCGACAAACCTAATGTGATCAAGGGATTCTCTTTCCAAGATGGCAAAGTGACAGAAGATGGTAATTGGGTTTTCTGTGGTGGAGCATGGGATGATTCCTCTTTGGTTGTAGCCTTTTATAGAAACGTCGATAAGGGTACACAACTGATTGGAAGGATTAATTTAAGGTTCAAAGCAGATGCCGATAATCAAAGACGTGCTAAGTTACTCAAGCAAAACTCAAGGACGAGTTTTTTCAACCAGGAGAGACTGATGCAGGGTGAATTCTAGAAAAATCCTAGTAAAATTTTATTCAGTTAGATTTAGTCCCTTATTTCATATGTTTGGATTTAGTAAGAATTTTCTTGAAGTATTTCGTTTCCTAATTTGATTTGATCTAGTATTCCTATTATGTAGGATGCTTGGTCATGAAGAATTAGATTTTATTTTATTTCCTAAAGTTTATTTTTAGTATTTTAGAAAGGCTAGTCAGGTTTAGGAATTCTACCATTATAAATAATGATGTAAGCCTCTTCGCTAGGGGAGTTGATTAATATATTGAGTGTTTTCATAAGAGAGAGTATCTCTTTTTTTCCTATAATTCTATTAATCTGCGGGTTATTAGATTGTGGAAGAGTTGTTCTTTATTCGTGGGGGTGATTCTGTTCTTGTTCACGTTTCTAGCTGCGTCACCTGCAAAGAAGACAATACAATTTTTTTTTTTTTGTTAACGTTGTTTATATCAATGGGGGTTAGTGAAGAGTGTTAGAGGAGAAACTTTTTGGTATAACAGGTATATAACCCGCTTGGTATCCCTCCTTCACAAAAACCAGACATGTGGCAAACAAAATCTAAAACAAAATTTGAGGGCTTCAATTGTAATTCCCGCACAAACTATTCTTCTTCCCGAACAAAGGCTTGGTTATCTTTAGGGCTGGGCTATTCGCAGCCACGTATTTTCTCCCATAACCCACTCTATTTCGGTAAATCATAAATAACATTTCGGTAAATAGTTGTTGAAAATAAGATTATATTTCGGTAACTACATATTGAAAATATATTCAACTTTCGGTAGACAACTGCCAAACATGCATTTTCGGGCATTTTCGGTAAATAGCTGTTGAAAAAAATATCATATTTCGGTAATTTGATGTTGAAAATGTATCTTAATTTCGGTAACTAGCTGTCGAGTCTAATTGAAAATTTTTAACGGGTTGTGGGAGAAAATACGTAGCTGCGAATAGCCCGGCCCTATCTTTAACTTAATTATTATATTTTTATTTTGTATGTTTTATTCGTCTTTTTTAAATTTTTGTTAGATTTACATGATATTTTTGAAATTAATCCATTCAGACGAGAGGAGTCTAAGAAGTGCAAAATTATGACAAAAAAAAATCAATAAAGACGAAAAAAGTATCAAACAACTGTCTTTTAGAGCTTAAATGTCATTTTATCTGAAAATTTTCATCTGTCCATATTTTTATACTTTACCGATTTGTCTCATTAAGATGAACGGTTAACCCTAAAAATTACGACAAAAAGCTAAACGAAAAGTTGCGAAATGTTAAAATTACCAAAATAAGTTTCAAACAAATACTCCCCCCGTTCCATATTGAGTGTCCATGTTAGTACTAGTTCGAACATTTTAAGAAATTTTCTATATCTTTCAATTTATAATGCTAAAAATACCCTATATATGGATTGAAAGATATAAAAATGAAAAATACCCAATCTATAAAAATATGGACTGATGAAAAAATTCAAATTAAATGACACTTAAGTTCTAAAAGACAGTTGTTTGATATTTTTTTCGTCTTTAGTGATTTTTTTTGTTTTTGGTTATAATTTCGTACTTTTTAGACGCCTCTCGTCTAAAAGGATAATTAATCTCAAAAATATTACGCGAATCTAACAAAAATTCAGAAAAAATGAACAGAACAAAACACGAAAAACGAAAAAATTAATTAAAAGAGAACCAAGCCTTTGTAGTTTTTTTTTTTTTTTTGGTAAAACAAGCCTTTGTAGTTTGTACGGGAAGAGGATTAACTTGTGCGGAAATTACAGTTGAAGTCCTCAGATTTTGTTTTAGATTTTGTTTGCCACACGTCAGTTTTGTTGTGAAGGGGGATACCATGTGAGTTATATACCTGTTATACCAAAAAGTTTCTCGTATTAGAGTTAGCATAAGAGGGTTCAGAGGCTATTCCAAAGCCCTGACCTCTAAAGCCCTGCCCCCCGTGGGACTTGAACCTTGGTCACCACTCGAACCACTAGTAACGGATGTTAGAGTTAGCACAGGAGGGTCCAGAGGCTATCTCAAAGCCCTGACCCCCAAAGCCTAGTCACCACTCGAACCACTAGCAAATGGTGTTAGAGTTAGCACAAAAGGGTTCAGAGGCTATCCCAAAGCCATAGCCTTCAAAGCCCCGCCCTCGTGGGACTCAAACCTTGGTCACAACTGAAAAAAGGGAAATGAGTAATCAACTTCACTAGAAGATAGAACAATTCAATTACAATTAGTTCATATCGATATAATCAATAGTTCAAATGAAAGTAATTTTCACACTCTGTTCTTTCGACAATACCACACTATTTTTTTCGTTTTTATTTATGCGAATTTACGATGTTGCCCTCGTTCTATACACTCATATGAATATAGTTCGACTCCTGAAATCATCTATCTCCAAATCGTCTAGAATAGAATCGAGTAGTTTAGATTTAACGAGGATGCCAACAAAAAAACTGTAGTGGAAATTTTTCAAATCACTTGAACGGTTGAGATCACGAAACTGCCTCTCCGGTCCACTTTCGTCCGAAGTTGACAGCAGCCGCTTTCTCCTATTTAAATAAACGAACAAATTCCCACCCAAAGGGTCTCCTCTTTTCACCAGAAGGAGAAAGAAAAACAATACACTCTCTCTCTCTCTCTCTCGCTCGCCGGCAGATTCAGAACTGCTGCCGTATTCAACCCTCGTAAAAGTCTCCTCCGAAATCACAACATCTTCTCCGATCAATCAGCCCTCGTGCCTCTCCGTTGGCTCCTGAGTCCTCTTGATGATGGCTGTGTACAGCAGCCGATGCTCCTATACTTCCCACATCACAGAGATCATCATAACCAGCTTCTTCCGTCACAAGATCTGAATTTTACCCAACAAAAGATAAGCCTAAGGACCTAATCATCGGGCGAAAAGAGAAGAAACCCGTTTCTGGATTTGTGGCGGCAGCAGCAGCTATGGCGGGTCGGAGCTTGGTCTGCGGTGGTGGATCGAATGGTACCAATCCGGTCTTGCTCCGAAGCGAAAGGGTTTCTTGTTGTACTGAGCCCCTTGATTCTCTGTTCACTTCTGGTGCTTCTTCCCCTTCTTTCCTCGGTAACACTCTCGCTTAATCTCGTTGACTTTGTTTTATTGTGGTTTATTTGTTGTTATTTTTGATTAAGTAACGAATTAATTGGAAAGGCATAGTGGATGCCACCCGTGTACAAATTATAGCGAAGAACAAAAGGCCAAAAAGCTGGCAATACCAAGAAAAAGACCGAACAATAAATAGAGATGGTTTGAAATTTGGTGATATGTAAGGGTATTGGCAGATACCGTAACGGTATTGGTCTATATGTAACGGTGGTAACGGTTTGCTACGATACGGGCCATTATGGTAAAATTATGGCCAGAATCTTTGATGTGCATGTGTGTGCTCTGCATAAGTAAAAGAGATAAGGAGTAAAAAATATCTTATTGCACGTTGAATCAATATAGAATCTACTTTGGTCCTTTACGCCAAACACCCCAAATGGATATGGTGCGGAACTTTTGAACTGGTGTGGTTTATGGTTAATTGAGCTGGGTTGTGTGTCATATTGTCTTTCTGTACTGCTCTGGTCCTTCAGTGCTTGTTTGAATGTGTTTGATAGTGGCTTTTCAAGTCTTTTGATCATGCAAATTAGACCCCTCCAAAGCATATTGTTATGGTAGATTGTGAAGAGAGGATTTAATAACTTCTGCCATTGTCCTATCATGCCACCAGCAGTCAATGTGGAAATCAATCTAAAGTACACAGACAGTGCACTTAGGACTATGGTAGACTTGACGATCGTCATTTCTTTTCTGTTAGCTCGGAAAGGGAAACTTTTCAGAAGGGTAAGAAAAGAATGAAAGAATTTGGTTTCTGAAAGGATAGTGTTTGGAGACAAAACTAGAACCTATAAATGTTAATGCATGTTCAATGATTACATAATTGATTAGCTTGAGGTCGATCAATAGTAGGTGTAAGGCAAACTCTTGCAATCATTGGATTGCTACTTGAAGGAAGCTAGTCTAATCCTTTCTTGATTCTCTTCTTTTGCCTAAAGAGCTCTTTGTTTTCCTGCTAAGGATGTCGTTTGGTTTTGCTTTACATTGTTTTCTTTCTTTTTCAGTAAGTGTCATGATTTTGATATGGTGCAGTCTATTTTGGCGTGTTTCGATGTCTTTGTTGGAAATATTGGTATTTCGGTATTCTATAAAGTTCCTTTAAGTGAGTGCCGTAGAAAAAAGAAACTATGATTATTGGAAAGAGGTTAAAGTTAAACACATTTTTTCTCCCTTTTCCAACTCATGTTCTGCAGCGACACAACTAGGGCTGCTGAACGAACCAAACAGCTTGAGCTTGGCTCAACTCTTGGCTCGTTCAAACTTGTTCCCAAGAAATACAAGCCAAACTCAATCACTTTTGATTGTTTGTTTAGAAATTTGAGCCAACCTTGACCATAAGGGTGTTTGGCTCAATAGGCTCGTGAACAGAGGACCAATCTGTAGATATAGTAAAGATTGGGTAAATTAACAAATAGCATAAAGATACAAAATGTGACATTGTGGCATTCCTTTTTTCAGAACTTTTACCTAGTCTGTTTCCTATTTTCAGCTGAGTTATGGAAATGTAGGACTTCATCAAAGAGTTTGGCTCTTGGCAGTGTGCATTCCAATATGGCAATACCTATTGGTTCAAGTCCTCGCTTCTCATAGAATATGTGCAAAATATGATAAGTTGGGTGTGGAAGGCAAAAATTACTTTTTCAGTGTTTTTACAGACACAATAAGCCTGGACATTTTTAGTTTTGTCCAGATGTAGTCGTGTAAAGCCTTTTTTTTTTTTTTTAAGCTCGTCATTTGGAACTTCACAAGTTTAACTTTGGCTTGAAAGCTCAAGATTGATTTGCATATTTCACAAGCCAAGCCAAGCTTATCATGATCACAAAAGTCCAAATGTAAGCTGAGCTTGAACAATTGGTCTCAAAAAATTCTCAAGCTCGATCCAATCCCGACCAGGTGTAAAAAGAGATGGAGCCAAGCTTGATCAATACTGTGTTTGGCTCGTTTGGCTCAATTAGCACCCCTACGCACACAACTAAAGTCTCGACTGAGAAGAAAATCATAAACTACACAACTAAGAATCACGGAAAGAAGTAAAATAAAGACAATTTAAACACCAAGATTTTACAGTTTTTAGAAAATCCTACCTACATGGCTACATCCACAGAGGTCTCCATTCCTTAGCCTCTCATCGGTTGTTAGGCGTTTGTATTTCTTCTATTTCATCGATTGAGTTGGGCTCTAACCTACACTACCCTCTGGGCCTGGCTTGGACTTGACTTGAATCTCTTGATGCTAGGGATTGGGTGCTTGAATCGGGACAGATAACTAGCTACTTGAAGATTGCGATCTCACTGGCTATTCCTATTGCTTTGGTTGGTCTTGCTGTTGCCCAGTGAGGGTCATGACTACCTTGCTTCCATAGCACTAACCTAACTAACTTATGCATTCAAGAATTAGGCCATGGGTGGGTTTCCTCCAGTCAACGGAAACTGTAGACCATATATATGCCATCTGTTCCTCCTCAGAATGTTGGCATGCTCATTCATATCCTATGATAGCTTCCTCATTCGGAAGTCCAGTTCAAGCTCAGAAGTATGGTGATGGCAAAATGGACCCCGTCTTTGTTTCGGGCTTTCAAGTCTTCGTTTGGATTTGAATCGTGATTGCTGAGACATGTGCCTAAGGAACTCACCTTGTGTTCCATTCTTTATGGTGAGAAAATCATCCACAGAAAACCTTGAGTTTGAAAGGCCAAACCCAAGTTCCTTGTACACAGTACACCTATTCAAAAGTGTCACCTCTAACGAATGCAAATCTCTTACCCAAGTCTTGACTTGACACTTGCACCACTGGCTTTCACTTTTATGTACCCATGTATTCACCAAAACCGCGTACATTTGAAACACTCCTAGACATTAGTGACAATGAGTGTAAGTAATTATGGTTCATGAACAAGAAACATAGGTTAGCAAATAGCAATTCTCCAACGGCCTCCCTTGGGTGCTTCTAACAATCACACAGGACTTCGAACTTAATAGCTGGTATTCAAACCCACTGCATTTGGAATTTGAACAATTCCAGAATTTTGGAAGGAAGCCTTTCTCTAGCTGTTTGAGAGTAGATTACATGGAATACGGCTTGTAGTTGTGAAATGGCACTGACATTGTTTGGATTGTCTCTGATCAGGTTCGAGATCTATGTTTAGCTTTGGAAATGTTACTGGGGTAAAGAGATCTATGGTTAGCTTTGAAGACAATAATGGGGGGAAAGGAACAGATGGATCGCTCTTCCACTTGTTTGATCCAGAAGAGTATATTGATGAGGAACTGGATGAATACTTGCATCAAAATGAAAAGAAGAGGCGTCTTAACCCTAGACAGATCGAATTTCTGGAGAAGAATTTTGAGCTAGACAACAAGCTTGAGCCAGAAAGAAAAATCCAACTTGCAAAGGATATTGGTTTGCAGCCTCGGCAGGTCGCGATATGGTTTCAAAACCGCAGGGCACGGGTGAAGACAAATCATCTGGAGAAGGATTACAAGGAACTGCAAGCTAGGTACAACAATCTCAAGGCCGACTTCGATAGAATCCTTATGGAGAAGGAGAAACTGAAAGCCGAGGTAATATTAGATGCATAGGAATTTATTAATAAACTATTGGAATCGTTGCGATTAACTCTATTTTATTTTTTTCATTCTTATCCATTCAATTCTCAACAATGAATATAGAAAAGAATAGAATTTCAATGTTTTAGAACATGACAATCAGTATAGACTACGAAACAATTTATTTTGATATCATTTATTAGGTTCAGAGAATTATAAAATGTTTTATAATTAGACATCTGTGATTTGGAATGGAATATCGAAGTGTTTAAATCCGTTATTTCATAGAATTGCTTCTAAAAGCTTAATTAAATCTTTGATTTCCACCATTTAATTTCAGATAATATTATTCTTACTGATATTTTTGTTTCCCTTCCATTTTCCCCTCTGATTTATATTTTTGCCTTGTTTGAAAATTGACTTGTCTCTATCATCAAATGGGAAAATTTGCGTCTATGATCTTAGATGAGTTATGCCCCTGATGAAAATTTTGGATCCTCTCCTCTCTTGCTTGTGTAACAGTTATAAATTTTCCTTTCAGGTTCTTCAAATGACAGAAAATCTGCGTTTTGGGCAGAAAGAGAAGGGAAACTTGGAACCTCAACCACCACCAGAAAATCCCGTCGTGGGTTCTGTTTCTGAAGACAAAGTATCAAAAGTTTCCATTTTGGCTTGTACTGATGTTATGGATTCGGATAGCCCGCGTTACAATCATGCGTTTTCCTGTTCTCGCTTCGAACCTGACCAGTCGGACCTATCTCACGATGAGGAAGATAATTTTAGCGGGAACCTCGAATCTGAATACATTTTTCCAAATATTGGATATGCTGATTGCTCAGAACCATCTGCAGATTCTTGTTATTTCGGATTCCCGGTTGAAGATCAAAGCTTTGTTTTATGGTCGTAGTAATTTAATGTCAGGTATAGTCTCTATCTTGTTTTTGTACTTCTATAAGCAATAAATCCAATCCAAGGCACCCTAGACCGGATGTCGCCGGTTGTTGTTTCAGTTGGAAATGGTCATGTTGCCCCTTATGTAATGTTTTCAATGGGGCGCTTTCTTCTTACTGAACTTCTTCTGTTGTATCCATTGTTATTAACAAGCACCCTAAGTATGTACTGTGAGATTGCTGAGAATCAGACGTGTGTTGTACTAACAGTATTGAATAAATGTGATGTGTTCCATATTTTGGTTATTCTGCAACCATGAAAGTAACTGAATCAGTCTGGATGGCTGGAGTTGGCTGAACTAGAGATCCAATGCACAAGTCCTTGCTTGTATTTGCCAACCCAAAAGGGTGGAGGAGGAGGTGAGCAGGTGTAGAAGCCCTACCCCGAGCGTGATCATGGAAATCCTAGACCTGTGTCAGGCTCCGCAAGGAACAAAATAGCCATTGCAACTACCGTCCTACCAAGGGCTAGTGGAACACAGCCGGACTTTGTAGGGGGCAAAGTTTGAGAGGGTGTTGTTAGCAAGACTTTAACCTTGGACCTCTTAACAACCCAAACCACTTGTGAGTAAGCCTTGAACTGCTAAGCTACCACCATTGTGGTCAAGCCCTTGCTCATTTGGAACGGAGTAATAGCTGCTTACTGTCAAAATAGTAAAATGTAAAATTTAAAGTGTAATGATGATATTTCTCACCAAATAGTTGGATTCAATAGAGTGATCAGCTAGGAGATGGAAAAAGTACTCCGTATGATCTTTTTTTCTTGTTCGCCTGGTTAGGTGGCTCATGCCGAAATTTCATGAGAAATGTGTTTTGTATGGCTCCTGTGAAGCATACAAAACACACTGAAAAATGTGTTTTGAAACTTCGCGTTCATCTGAAACTTCGCGTTCATCTGAAAAATGTGTTTTGAGCCCATTGATTTTGAAATTTCATGCAAAGTTAAATTCTTTTGTATGGCTCCTGTGAAGCATGATCATTACGTATCGGTGTTATTAAGATTTTTGTCAAAACACTTTTTAGCAACATGTGAGTCAAATTCAAGTTTCTATTTCTCTTTTTCCTTTTCATTTTGGATACTCAAAGTAAGAATCTCCAGAATACGCTCGGAATATGCCAAAGACTCTGTGGAGCAAAATCAAAGATGCCATTATTGCTTAAGAATAACTCCTATTCAATAGATGACCTTTATTATTCTCCAATAAACAGTTCAAGACGGTTGAAAATGATTTACATCCACACAGATGATCCGAGATGTTTATTTTGCAGAGAGCAATTTTCTTAATCTTCTGCGTAAAAAATTAACTCAATCAAATACTTTTTAGGTACTTTATCAATTTGTCCAATTTGGTTCGGAATTCACAATCATGAATTCTTCTGAAAAAGAAAAAATTCGACAAATTGATCAAATACTTACCGATATTTGATTGAGCCTTTTTTTTTTTTTTTCTCCATACAAAAAACTTGCAACTGTCAGGGGGCTACCGTGCACTTGTGCACTTGTGCACGGTATGCATGTTGTGCACAATTTGGGACATCCGGCGGTCCAGATCTCATCTCGACAATGAACAATTGAATGGTTCTTAATCGTCGAGATGAGATCCAAACCATTAGCTGACCTGAGATGAGATCCAAACTATCGAATGGCCGAACGAACGGCCGAGATGGTGCACATGTGTTGTGCATAGAAAAACCTGCTTTAATAGAAATTCCCGATGAAAATACTCCTAGAAATGCGTTAAGAAAAAACCAGAGACAACGGAAAACTGAAATTTTAAAGTCTCTTAACACGAAAGGTAGGAAAGCACCATGCCTTTCTATTCATCAAACACAAACAACAAAACCAATATACAAAATGACACATATTTGGAAACTCTTGACATTTGCCTGCACAATTGCTTCCAACAGAACGGGATTCTCCAATCCATGCCACACTTTGTACTGTCAAAAAAATAAGAAAACAAATCCCACCAAATGAAATCAAAAGAATATTTCGGGATGTCGAGCATATGGAACTGCTGCCACTGAACTTTCCATGTATCGGTTGTATCGATGATGAGAGCAACAGTTCATAGGTATATCTGGAAGTATAAACCGTAAACTCAAACCACAACAGTTTGACCAGTTATCCCATCCGCGAGCTGCAATGAACCATCTTTCATCAGATTAAGGCTCAAGCTCTTGAATCTCTCCCTTGAATACTGCCGAGACGCCTTTCTCCAATCCGTTCCAGCTTTCATCATGGCAACAAATTCGTCATAACTGATTCGCCCATCCTGAAAAAAAAACTCCAACTGATTATAAACAACAAAAAAGAGGGGATGGGGGGAAGGATGACTTGCAGTTTGAAATCATGTTTGGTCAAATTTCGATACAACAATTTTTTAACTTATCAATCATCCGTTTAGATTGCACTTTTGTTTAAGCTCAAAAGATATTGGATAGTCAAAAATATCTTTTTGGTATTTCCTCCACAAGAATTTGGTATTGTCTTAACTAATTCCGAACACAACAATCAAACATGCATGATATGTACAAATCCGGTTATTGCTAAGATTTGAACCACCTTAAAATTTAACTCGTTTGAAATCCTCCATCTTGTCTTACACAGTACCAAAAATTATCTGAAGGTTGGAACATCTTCGCAATAATGGATTCAATATCATGTTTGTAAACAGCAATAAGAGGAACAAGTGGGATTTTGCTTTTGACTGGGAGACAATGGCAAGGGTCAAATGTCATACCTTGTCTGCATCAACCTCACGCATGATCTCATTTACCACATCAGCATCAGTTACTCCTGATTCATCTGCCAAGGCTTCTTGTAACTCATCGAGTTCAATGTACCCACTACCATCTTTATCGAAATACATAAATGCTCTGCGGAAATGTGCGTCATCCTCCATCCTCTGGAGATGGATGGTCACCGCTACGAACTCTCCATAATCCAGCACTCCATTCCCATCAACATCAGCCTAAACAATCAAACATCAATATTCCTTAGTCATGTAACCCGAAGGATCAGATTGAACTGAAGGAATCTTGAGGGGGGAATTGAAATGTGCTTATGGATCCCCATAATTCCTGCATTTAAACTGGACTGCAATTGAGATGGGATCCCTGATGAAGTATCTTACTGGATCACGTTTGCAAACTAAGCAGGATTCTGATCTACCCTCCCAGAGGCATATCAGATCCCTGGCTCTATCCATGTAATAAACTTCATAAAGAAAATTGTTCCATCCTAGCATCAATCCAAGCATATGAATGGGAATAACTGGCTATTTGATTCCTAGGGATTAGATTATCAATCTCACTCAAGTTTGCGGGCATCCAAACATAGCCTCTAGACAGAAATATATATGTGTATCACTATCACTAACTTCTAGGTTTCTGTTAGATCTCTAATATACTCCAAAACTGATACAAGTTATCCAGGAGGCATGCAACAGGGAGTGATTTCAAACTTAGCAGTCGTAAAACAAGACAATATAGGTAGTGCAGTTAGTTCAAGAGAGATTTACCACATCCATCAGCAACTTCATCTCAGGTTCAGCCAATTGTGACCCGACTTTACGAAGACCTGCCCGCAGTTCCTCGTATGTTACTTTTCCATCATTGTCAGTGTCCATTAACGTAAACATATCTCTTATTACTTCAACCTCTTCAACCGATAAGTGCTCCGCAATTACCTACAGCATTTTACAAGATTAACCCACATCATACGTGCAAATGTTCATTGGCTATGAAAATGCTTCTGAAAGTCTATACAATCTGATCCATCACCTAAACTTTAACTTTAAAGCAGGATTATCATTAGGTGTCGAATGCTATATAATGCCCCTAATTCGTGCCCTAATGAATCACTAACTACGGGCTGTGACACATATGAAACATGAACATGGTCGGACACACTCCGAAGAGGCGGAGATGTATTGGATACGCCCTAACATGTGTTCCACTCTTTACCATACATTTTTAGTTGGACATGCTACGTACTCCATATAATATGTGGACACGCTAGGGACACGTTAGAATGCCATAAAGTAATTTTAAAATTTGAGAAGACTAAAACCACTATGGGTGCTTGGATCTTGAATACATATTTTGTGCCAGTCCTTTATATATGTTTTCAACACTAATGTAATTTGTCTTTTATTCCTTATTTGTAGGAATTACAGATCTGTTTTTCAATAAAGTATACGTTATACAGATAAAGTACAAATGTTCATTATATTTGTCGTGTGACCAGCAAGTCTTAAACGTTTAATCAGCATCTTTGTGCCCTAATTATGTGTCTGCATGTCAGGTCTGGAAATGTAATTCTTACGGTCCTGAATGAACATCTCATTACAAAACAGGAAAAATGAACTATGCTTAACTCATATTAGATGCTTACTCTCAAAGCTTTCTTTTTGAATCTGTTCATCACGGAGAACTGCTTGAGCCTAGTTCTTACTATATCTCCCAATGGGACATTTGAAGCTTTTTTCGCATTTAGTATCCAGGGGTGTTCTGCCAAGAAGAGCAAAAGCAAATTGTGACACAACTTCCTCACAAGAAATAAATCATGCTGTAAAAATTATTGGATCTCCTGACCATACGATTAGGAAACAAATAACATACAATGCCTTCTTTCTTATATATCAAAGACACTAAGGCACTAACCATCAAGGACAATAAGTTTAGAGTTTGAACAATCTAGCACAGAGATGTTGGGTACTTAATTTGACGGAATGAAATTTTCTTTGAACCAATTTCCAGTCAAATGTATACATTTTACAGTGAAAATAACAACTTTTCCAACCGTTTACTCCAATACAAGCATCTTAGAAATTGAATTTGACCCTCATATTACCCAACATGAATTAATCATGAATCTCCAAGAGTATGCATCAGTGTGGAACTGCGCCAAAAGTTTAACTCTGTCAAATACTTACCACCCTCACAGTTGAGGCCATGTAATCTGAAGTTAAAAAACCTATTCCAACCAACATTTCCTCAACAGAGGCTAGTGTTCACAGCATTTATATTGGAATGTCCCCAGTCAGAGTCAGTGGATTATGCTTTTGTTTGTATTATCTGTATTCTTCGACTAAAATGAGGAAGTTTAAAAAGGCAGCAATGCTACCTCATTAAATCAAAATAGAAACTTCAGCTATCTAGAATGCAAACTCAAAACTCAGAATGCCTGGACAAAGACTTACCAAGAACCTGTTGGGCAGTCAACCGCTTTCTTGGATTCGGCTCTAACATCTGCCGAACAAGGTTCTTGGCACTATCAGAAATTTGAGGCCATGGTTCCCTCTTGAAATCAATCACCCCCCGCAGAATTGCCAGAGCAACACCCTGTTCAGTTTCTGCAATGTAAAAACAAAAGAAACCACAACATCTCAACTATCACAAATCAGAAAATTAACCAACAACCATGTTTTCTATAAACTCGTATTCCATCACATGAAGAACAGCCATACCTGCCCAAAATGGAGGAACCCCACACAACAAAATGTAAAGAACCACACCGGCACTCCATATATCAACCTCTGGTCCATAATTCCTCTTCAAAACCTCAGGCGCCATATAGTATGGACTACCCACAATCTCTGAAAACCTCTCCCCTGAATAAAAAGGGTATGTAAGCTATATAAACTCATCAAATAATTTCCAAAACACAAATTAGTAAGAAATTGGAAATTCAACCTGAAAATTAAAACTAAAATCCATAAAAAATCGCCATATCTGGCAAAAACTCCATTAGAAAACTTAATCAAGCTGAAATCTATCTACAACCCATAAGAAACCCTCGCAGCCCACATGGGAAAATTCCAAAATTTTGAGTACACAACTGAACAATCAACCAAAACCCATGAACAATCCCGTGACCTATATGAAAAGATCCAATATTTGAACCACTTAAATTCAACATTTGAACCATTTAAGCTAGACAATCAACAACTGTTTTTCGCAAAAGAAAATAAAAAAGAATCCAGTAGAAATCTCAAAAGCTCATTCAACAAAATCCACAAAATCAACAATACACACCCCCCAACAAAAATCAAAATCCACCACTATACCACGCCTGAAGAACACAGAAACACCAACCAAATTAATACCCTTTGAGCAGCTAATTCTCTATCGTATTCGCATACAAGAAGTTCTCAGACTTCAATTCCATACCAATAAAGGCATACCAAATCAATACCCTTCGAGCAGCGAATTCTCTATCGTATCCACATACAAGAAGTTCTCATACTTCAATTCCTTACCCATAAAGGCCTAAACCCATTCTCATGACACATTGAGTACTATCCCTCGCCACAATCAAACTCAGATCTAAAACCCATAAGCAGCCGTTCAAAAACCATACGCCAAAATTCCCTTTTATAAGAACCCAATCGATCGTTCAACCAAAACCCATACCCAAAACAATCCTCAAAACCAAATTTTGAACAACTTCTGGAAAAGTTAGACAAATCTTTTTCCCCGAGAATTCAGCATAAATTCAAAACCCAGTAAAAATCCCCAAAACCCATTTACAGTCTCGACTTGTGACCAAAACGGAAACAGCAAATCCAAAAATTGAAAATTTAAGCTCGACTATTAACCTTCATTAGAAATCAAGTCCTCTCTACCGAAGTCCTTTGTACCTCTATACCAGTGCATTTTCGGCCATTGGATCGCATAGAAGTTCAAAACATTAAAAAAAATAAAAAAAATTTAAATCTCACACGACCCAAAACATCTCGGTACGGAGGCACACCAATTTCTCGGTACATAAGATCTCGGGTGCTATCATTACCGGGCTTGAAGAACACTGAAAGCCCGAAATCGATCGCTTTCAACGGCGCGTTCTCCTTCTTATTAGCAAACAAGAAATTCTCCGGCTTCAAATCCCTGTGCATGACCCCATTCTCGTGACACATCCTCACCACCTCCGCCACCGTCCTCGCCACCCCGGCCGCCGCCCGCTCGCTGTAATGCCCCCTCGCCACTATCCTATCAAAAAGCTCCCCTCCCTCGCACAACTCCATCACCAAGTGCACCGCTTCATTGTCCTCGTACGTCGCCCTCAAACGGACTATGTTCGGGTGGTCGGGTAGGCACGACATGATCTGGACCTCTCTTCGCACATCCTCTATATCTACAGCTGTTCGGAGCTTCTTCTTCGATATGGATTTGCAGGCGAGGGCCTCGCGGGTCTCGCGGTCGGTGCAGAGGTAGGTGACGCCGAACTCGCCCCGGCCAAGCTCGCGGCCCAGGATGTACTTGTCGGTGATCCGGGTGCGGTGGTGGCCGGACGGGACGAAGTCTTTCAGGACCCGGATCGGGGCGGGGGAGTCGGAGTACGGGTTGGGTCGGGTGTGGTGGTGCCGTTTGGGTTTGTTCTTGTTCTTGTTCTGGGGTTTGGTTTTGGGGGTTTCCGGTCTGATGCAGGCGGCGCAGTTTCCCATGGCTCAGTGGGTTGTTGTAAGTCCGCCGTGAGCGGTGGCGGTGGTGGTGAGGGGGGAGGAGAGAGGAGAGTTGTTGATGATTGGCATGACAGGGTGGGGCGTGGGGAGTGAGAGAAAACGCGGGGGGGTCAGTTGAGAGAAAAGTGGTTTTTTTTTGAAAAAGGTCATTAGCAGGAGTAGTATTTTTAAGCTTAAAGGGAGTGGAGTATTTTTAGACTGATCTACCTCCAGATTGGAGAAATTACACTTTGTTATTTTAGGTCAAAATAGGAGTGCTGGAGTAGTAAAATTTGGCTAAACTTAGTAAACTATCAACAAAAACTTCTTTGCAGCCGTTTTCGTGAAAAACGGTATATATAACTTAGATCGTGTGCGTCTAAAGTGAATTGAACGCTTGGGATTTTAATAAAAATTTTCCGAAAAAAAGTTAATGAAACTTTTCAGGAAAAAAAAGTCATTTTTTTCCGGAAAATTTTTATTAAAATCCGGACCGTTGATTGCAGAAACAGACAGTTGTGATTTGGCGCCTCCGCAAATGATTTGTTCACTGCTGCACCGTGAATAAGCCTATCTCCAAAATTTATGCCTGATAAATCAAAGTGAGTGAACCAACTGGGTAAACTCAATTCCTTCAAAGAGCACTATTCAAAAAAAAAGAAGATAAACTCAATTAGTCAAAACTCTTACGTCTCACTGAGAGAGACATGAGAGAGAAGAGAAAAAATGAGACGAGAGTGGGGAATCCTTCGTAGGGTAAAATTCAATGAGAAATTCATCTCTAGAGTGATTAGTGCAATTACGCAAAAGTTACGGGGCTACGTATAAATTCTCTAAACCTCGAGAAACAGTTTAGTTACTAGTAGGAGTAGTATTTACCCTAAACTAATGACAAAAGAGTTATGCATTGGATAATCATTGTTTACTGGGCAAAGCCGCAAAGATGTAACGACAGTTGAAATAAATTTACAAAAATATCCTTCTGTGTTAAAGCATGCTAGTTTTTTTCCCAAAATAGGCCCCATGCTTTTTTTTTATTTAAAAAAATTACTAGTATTTATTTGTTTGCGTCAAGATTTTGTGGATTGTAGATTTTTCTTGACGAGAGGAATCGGAAAAGGAAATAATTATGACTGTTACTCTCCTCTTCTTTTTTGTGTGGAAATATCCAGCTTTTAACACTTCTAGCGAAAAAAACTGATCTAAAAGTGCTAAAACTTGGACATTTAAAAAAAAATGGCAAAACATCATAAATTTTTTTTTTATTTCTCTCGTCAAGAGAAATCGATAATCTATAAGAAGTTAATGCAAAATTAACAAGTGCGAAAAAAATTAAATAGGAACAAAAAAAAAAAGCCCAAGCTTTTCGCAAAGGATGGGAATTGTTTTATTTATCTATTTGCAAGGATGGGAATTGGCCTTTTTTTTTCAGTCTTCCTATTGTTAGCTCACTGGGCAAACGATAAACACACGAGCAGATAAGGAAAACACATATTTCTGTAGACTTTTTACACCATTTAATACACATTCACACATTTACTATTGTCAGTCCATTGGGTTGGTTTTGAATTTTTTTATTTTTTATTTTTGGGTAAGTATGGGAATTGGCTTTCGTCTGAGTTGGGAGGAAATTTCAGGTGTGTCAACGCTACTAGTCAGAAATGATCAAAAAGAAAACACACTCCTAGTCAGAAACTGGGGAATTATTCCTTATTCAAAAGAGGATGGTTTTTGACCTTCTCAAACCACTAAACCCAAAGGGAGACCTAAAGTTATTGACCTCGTAGATTCTCACGTAATAGTGTAATACTACGGCACGACAATTTCTTACTCCACTATTCCGTTTCGTTGAGACTTTAGACTGTTTTCTCACTTGTTAAAGTTGGCTACCAAACACTTGGATCCACGACTAATTGGAGAGAGAAACAACACTTGGATGATTAGTTCTTGTTCCATTTGAGGTTAATTGGTAGATGTTCGGAGTAATAAACGGAGAGATAGAGAAAAACGAGAATAATAAGTGAAGATGCTTCAAGAAAATATATAGCCTTATTCGTTTGGTAACTTTTGGTATTTTAGTTTTGGTAATAGGTAGAGAGAGGATTAGGATAATGATTGGAGAGAGTGGTAACTAGTGAAGAGAGATAGAGAGAGAAATGAAATTAATAATTGGAGAAATAGGGAAATGATTGGAGAAAGATATAGGGTAATAATTGAAAAACAAAGTAAATATGTTAAACGAACAAGGCCATTTAATTTTTCAATGAGATAGTAAAAGAGAAACCAAAAAAAATAAAGATAAAAGGGCTAGGAGCATTCCCAACCCTAGTTTTTATATTGCCCGGTGAAAAATATGAAATGGGTATATTCATAAATTTTGATATTCTCATTTTTATTTGTGCACTCCTCCACCCATACTCAAACAAAGTATAGAAAAATTATTGGTGGGCGTGGCGAGTTACAGTAGCAAAAAAGAGTTATTACTTTTTTCGCAAAAATAATAAAAAGGTATAATAGCGATCTCCCTGGCGAGGCTACTGGTAGAGGGTTTTGTGGGTTTTGCTCGACAGTTTCTCCGATTCGGAGAATAAGCAAGACGGTTATAGATGCTCTAAAAGAGAGGCAAAAGTACAAATCGCCATCTATTTTGTCTCAAGGGGTTCATTTGCCTGATGGGTTGCAGAAGCTCTAATACAGAGGTAGAGGGTAAATTTCTGCAATACAAATAAGTCAAGGTTGATCGCAAGGACATGCACCCGGCACAATGCTTAGCTAAATAGGCATTGTTGTCCCCTACTATATCTTCACCTGCAAGGGGAACCCCTTTTTGGACCGGAACCACTACTAATATCCAACTTTTGCTTACATAGCTCCCATGTGTTTGTATAAATCTGTAAAGCCATTTTACTACTAGTAGTTTATTTCTTGTTACGTGTGCTTAAGAGTTTTAAAGGGTGAATTTTTTAATTTTTTTTAGTGGGTGAAATTGAAGAATTAATTGAAAAAAAATTGGGACATTAGTCATTGAAGTAGTTCACCAATTACAACATCTGGAATTGGGCCCCATAAAAAATAATTCACTAAATCACTAATCTTGGTAGAGAAATTAGGAGTTGTGGTTTGTGTTGCTAATCTGTCATAAATGGGTCAACACCCCCACCATAAGTAATGATGACACATCATGTGTATTAAGGTGCTCTTCATTAGTACTAGTATATTCTGCCATTCTTTATTTTTATTACTAAGTAGTTTTATGAATTTCATTGTGGGTACGACTGAGAATGTACCGATACTATACAGTTCAGCATGTTGGACCCATTTCGGAGTCCCAAATATATGATCCGAGCCGTTCAATAGTTTCAAAGTTATTTTCCAAACTGCCTTGCAAAAAATTAGCTTATTCAGGTAAATTTGCTGAGTAGATCATCAAGAATTAAATTTCAATTTGATCATATATTAGTTGTTCCTTGATCAAACATCTATAAAATAAGAAATAGCGAGTAGTATAACTTAAGAAATTTTCTGTAAGTCAAATCCATCTTGATCATGTGGATATCAATGTTAGATTAAACTTGATTTTGAATACAGAATGTTTAGCGAAGTCTTTAAACTTAACGGTTGAGGTCACGATGATGTGGTTTCGATTGAGCACCTCAAGACGAGTTACATTTCTACGAAGATTCTTTGTCCGTTACACATGTATACTCGCAAAACGAACCAAATAAAAAACTAAGATCCTATGCATGATTTCTTCATCTGGAATCGGGGATGGTGTTGTGCGATGGTATGCGCATTACCGTAATGCGCACCTCCGAGCTATTGGATCGTGCATCCGACAGTTCGTATCTCATTTCAGCAATGAATGACTCTCGATCGTTAGTTGCTGAGATGAAACGGCTCGGAGGTACGCAGCACCATCCAGAAGTCCCTTCATCTGACCCTATATCAGTACTATAGACATACGAAGACAGACACTTCATAATCTCATTTGATGATACAAATTGCTTATTTAAACATAATTTGAAGAGATATCCACGAAAGTATGATCGAATCATATTTGTCGCAACAAAAATGGGCGATCAGAATAAAAAAACCGAAGTGTGATGCAAATGCGATACGCTGAGATGGTCATTGATGTTTTGACTATCCTAAGTTTTGCATGAATAATTTACATAACAAGATCTTTGAAAAAAAGGGGATGAGAATCGTTAGAATCGGACGTGATGCAATACTCATATCAGAGGATCATGTTTTGAAAACTTGCTTTCAAAACATGTTCAACTACATTTTCTTGTTTTTTTTTTAAAGTTTTGGATAAGATTAACATGGGGTTGGCTCGTAGATCTCTTCATACAGTCGCTCATGTTTTTGGTTGGTATGGGGTATCGTCTGTGGACTAAATCCCCTCCGTTATGGTTGCTTGGTCCTTCGTTAAGCGACGGATCTTCCTTGCGATGTACTTGATGGTTTGGCTATGGCCTAACACTCCTGGTTTGCTTCCTCCTAGTCTCCTATATATCAGATTCTTAACTTCTTATATGGCATATTCTTTAGGGGTCATAGTTCATATGTGGCTTTGCCATGACTCTAATTAATTGAGACCCTTACCAGTGAATTGGTTTGCGCTTTGTACTGTTCTGAACACCCTAATCTTGCATCATTTAAAAAAAAAAATTATGATAAATTTACACAATGGTGCCATCTTTTTTTTTTGTTACAACTTAGCCCTGTTCAGGGTAATAGATGTGTTTAGCCTCAAGGTTTAGTCCGGCACAGTGGACCCAAGGTTCGATTCTTGGGGTTAGGTCGTAAGAAAGTATAATTTCTTGTGAATTCCTCAGTCTCGACATGAATGGCCTGTCTTTGACCGGATAGAAGGCAGGATTAGTTATTGTGCGCGTAAGCTGGCCAGGAAAATCCCAAACCGTCGACAAAAAGAAGAAGAATCATAATGGAAACAAGGCTTTGCAAATATGGTTAACAGTTGAGGAGGGTGCCCTGTTTTCTGAAGGTGGGCAAATTGGAGTGGGTGGGCGAATTGTCAAGGAGGAGAAAGCAAAGTTAGTGAAGAGTCTATCACCATCAGTCATCTAATTAGACCATTTTTTAATATATCATCATCTGCCCCCCCACCCCCAGGTGGAAAATTTTAGAATATTCCACATTAAAGTCCAAGAAAACCAAGAATCATGATCATGAGAGCTGTTTTCATTTTGACTACTCAAGTAGTCCAAACCTCCAAGCTAGTTTATGCACATCACACTTCAATTCAATTGATCGCTAAAACTCAAGTCTACCGTTTAAGTAGCGAGGGGTCTAGTTAGAACCTACTACTTTTTATGTCAAGCAACGTAATCACGGAAAACGTAATCAGAAGAGTTATAATAACTGAACACCGCATCTGAGATTTGAGAAATATCACAACAGGGAAGAGATTATTAACCAACAACGAAACACTTTTATAGTTTTATGTACATGAGAATGCAGTTCTTGCTTCAGCAAGATTTGTCCCCAGTTGATTTGAAATCTATAATTAATGCCCAAATACAAGAAAATTAGGAGTAAGTTATAGGAATTGGACCCCTACTTATTTAGTGGCTCCCACATCGAGTTGCCCCTGGGTACGATAGGAATTGGATCAGTTTGCGTACGTGAATTCGAATTTGAGTAAGTATCAAGAATCACTTTTTCCTATTCTAGTTGGTTCCAAATGCTTAGATATTGAGATCCGAAATCACATCTTCATTCTTCCTTCAAGATTTTTACCATCCAGACTTTGTTTCTTGACGGGTATTCTAAATGTCACTCGAACAAATCATACTACCTCTGTCAAAAGTAATTGTCCGATCTGGAAAAAGAGAACTTAATAATAATGCGTCTTTCGGAAAAATTCCATTTTTTTTGCCGCTAGGTACTAGTATTATCAATGTGCTCTTTTAATTTATCAAAACAAGTGTGAATTTTTCGTGATAAAAATGCATTTTTTTTATATCTTCGTTTTACGGAACGGAAATGGAGTGAGTAATAAAGATAAAAGCAACCCGACACATATAATTCCTATGACCAAGTTTGAATGTTTAATCATGTTATAACAGTTCATATAATAAATACAGTAACAATTATTCAATTAAACCAAGACCCCTGCAGCTGCTTATCTGCATAACAATCGTGTAGTATTTACATGAGAATAAATTCTTTATACCGTCGGTATAAACATTTGTTTTCTCTAAATCAACTGTATTATGTCACGTTGCCATATTTTATTAATTGTGACCACTATTTTGACACGTGTTACAATGCAACTGATTTGAAGAAAACAAATATTTATACCGACGGTGTAAAGAATTTATTCTCTATTTACATTCAAAGGAGAAGAAAGTACACAAACTTTTTCTGAAGAAAAATCAACTTTTGGCACCGAACTCTATCCCAAATGGCCAAAAACAAAATAGGACTCATGCCCCTCTCCACAAGATGAGGCCCCATGGAAGTAATAGAATATTGACCTCTTTTTATGAAAAGAGCTCTTAAAGCCAAGAAATTGATTCCTGCATAATTATATCACCACAATGCAATACCATCTAGCTCCAATGCACTTTGGCCCTTTAATTGGCGCACTATAATAATGGGTTAGAATATGTAGTTTGATAGGCCTCAACTTGTAGTAATATAATTGATGGGAATGTACTTAGCCAAGTATGGTGTTGTCAAGCTTGCTTTGAACTTAAACTTGGTAACTTCAAGATGTAGTATATTGCAAAACTGCCACAGACAAAGATGAAAGTGCGTGTATCTAGAAATATCTGATGTGTATGGATTCCACATCTATTATGTGGAGAATCCACGTGCATCGAATAGTTCTGTACAAATTTGTATCCAGGTGCGTACTTCTGTTTGTGTCTATAGCATAGCTCTTAGACTTGTTCAGTTTTTAAGTGGATCCCAAATAAGCCTTATTGAACCAACTAGGTAGCCCAGTAATAGCCTACCACCATATCCGGTGTTTCATTAGATTTTTATTTCTAGTTTAAACATCCATCGTATATACAATTCTAGAATGCGAAATATACAATAGTACTATGGAGCTGAGGTAAACATATCCTTTCACTATTTGTTCGATCATATTCGTTTGTTTAACTAAATCTAAGCATCGTGTTAGACTGTTATGTAACCAAAAGTACCATCGGATTGGCATACATTGTTACACTGTTTAAGGACACCGCCACTTGATGCTCTAGATCTCTTTTTCACCACCCCTTGATGTGCTCGTACACTTGATCTTAGGTTTGTCCAAAACAAATACAGTTGACCCCTCATTAATGTGCAATGAATAAGGGATCTGAGCGGTGGTGCCCGGGGACATTGATTAACTTTTCATTGATCAGGGGCAAAAATACCTTGTGGAAAGAATGAACTTTACTAGATGAGGGGGCAAAAGGAATTGGCTCATAGGGCACACGAGCAATGATGGGAAAGGCCCATAACTCCTACAGATAGGCAGCCTTTATGCCCTGGCAATGGGGCTTACTTAAGCCGTAGCTAGTAGTTTCAAGTCATTGAAAAAGAGAAGACCAACTTTCTTTCCTTTTTGTTCGACGGTGAGGGGTGTCTCAGTCATTTACGCGCACCTCAACTAATCTTCTCTTTAGTTTGGTTAAGAACAGGACATCCACTTTAAGATTAGAGAATTCACAGGAAATTATTTTTTGAGACCCGACCCCAAAAATTGAGCAATGATCAGTTGTGTGGGAAGCAAACCGAGACCAACCAACCGAACTAACCTAGGCGTTAAAAGAGAACCACTACTTTACCATCATGATGTTTGTTTGGTGCATTGGGGTTTGCATCGGCAGCAAATGTTACTAGTCACAGCTCAGCTTATATTCTCACGCCTACCCAATAAAGAAAGATTTGAAGCTTTTGGTAACTGTTTTTAATTTGGGAAAGCATAGGAACCCTAGGAACTGGGGTACCCTGTTCCTTATGAGCATTGAGCTTTATTTCCCCAACTATTTCATGGGCCTCTTTTCGAAATCCATTTTGGTTCTTTATTACCCAGGTTGTCGGTTAGCTTATACGCACATCAAATAATTCTGGAGGATTTAATCCAATCATCCACTAGCATGGAATCTAATTAAAAGTCGGAACAAAGTCTCATATGAACAAACTTCATAAGAGCTGATAGTACCTCAAAAGTTTCGAACACGAGACTTTGTAAAGGAACAAATCTTTAGAGGGGGATTCAAGCTTGCCTATATTCTTAAAGAAGCTTGCCTATATTTGTTTCATTTCTTTATCCAAATTAAGCGAGGTCCTGTTCTGCTTAAGGAAATAAAGCACTTATTTTTGAGTTAAAGGTAATGTATTGTGATGAAATAATCTATCTCGTAAAAAGAAAAATAAATATTTAAAAATAAGCATCTTAGCAGAATGGGGCCTGAGACCTTTTGTTTTAAGTTGGATAGTTCGAAAGATTATTTTGTTGCTTCCAAATTTATCACTAGGAAATTCATGAGACATGTCATCAAATTTTATGCTTAATTAATGATCAATGTGTGTATCCATTGAAGTGTTCCTATGAGCTGAAAATTGGCTAATGGGCTTGGGAAGTTTTCCACCAAATCCAAGGAAGGGAAAGGTCCGAACACAACAGAAACCCAAAACCCAATGGGCTTAATAAAGCTTGAATCCCAAATTCCATTTTCGAATTGGGTTGATCTGTTTGTTAACCTAAATCAATGAACAGAGGACACAAATAATAGCTGGTGCACAATTCCCGACAAAGATGTGTCCGAAATCTTTCATTGCATGTGGGCTTCACATGGCACATGAATCGGATGTTTCCGAACACACATTTGAATCATAATCTGCGCACCTTAATCTGTGTCCGTAGCATTTTTTAAATCGATTCTCCTAATTCCTTTTGTTCCTTACTGCTTCCTCATTTGATAACCCTCCAAGAGATTGAGATTGGATTGGTATAGACACTCTATAATTCCACCAGGTGGAGAGTGTCTTAATCTTCATCAATACCCTCACTTGGGGGTATTGTTAATAAACTTATAATCCCATCCCAACCTCCCCTCAATATCAATCTATTCTCATTATCAATCTCTTCTATCAATCTAATCTCATCTCAAACAAACATAAAATTAATAATCCCATCATCGAATCTCATCTCAAATAAACATATTCATTATCAATCCCTTCTCATTACCAATCCCAATTTTAATATCTATCTCCTTACGAATCTCATTCATCTATCACCGTTATCAAACGGTGTCTTAGCCCTTCCCTTCTCTGTTAAGTGGCCCAACGCCATTATGAAAATTAATTACACCGAGATAGAAAGATTTAACACAAATATTATAAAAATTAGTAAAATAATTACTCAACTTAGAAACACAATAGTGGAACACAGCTGTCTTCAATACCGTTTGATATCATGTGCTTGAATGTACTCAAACCAATTCTAAATATAGATCCGTGCAATTTCAATTGTCCGTTTCGATAATTAATGGTTCGGATTTTAACTATTCTCGCGAATGTTTTTTTAAAATTCGAACTGTTCAAAAGTTGAACGCCCGCGATTGAACACCGCAAACTTATTCGCGCAATCTCAGTGCAAAGAAGTTTTTCTCATTATTTAAACTTTTTTTCCTGGTATTGGCCGGCTTTCTTGATGGCCAAGCCACATTTCTCGATTCTCGTTCATACAACGTATGAGGTGTCTCTTTAGTCCACGTTGACAATTGACAAAATAGAACGGGTGTGTTACTAGAGTGTGTGCTCCTCCACATGAACTGGAGTACCCTTCCGCCACTCTCGACCGTTGGATTATAGGTCTGAAAGGTAAGTATACATTTGTAGAAGTTTTTGGAGGCTGGAAGCTTCTAGGGGATCGGGCTTGTTCACTTTGGGTTTCAAAATTTCTAACCGCTGCGGCCACATCTTCGATTTTTACCTAAAGCCAGTTCTGATTGAGATTAAATTGTTCAATTCGTTAGCAACCCTATTGATAATTCAGTTATAGTTAACATTGGTTTTGGAAAAAATAAACTAAAAAATTTCAAAAGTTACCCAGGTCTCCTATTTTTTATTTATGTTTTTTTTGAACATATTTATTTTATGTTCTACTCCTTTAAGAAAAAGATAGCATCTTTTTGTTTATGGAAAAAGAAATGCGAGGAAAAACAAATCAGGTCCTGTTCCAGAACACTTTCTTAAAAAAAATAATACTTATTTCAGATTTTCAAACTCAAAAGTAATGTAAATGAAAAATATATTTTCAAATTTTTTGTACCGTATTAAAGATCTCAATGAGATCTATCAAATAAGATCCATATTGATAGGAAAATAATTTCATAAGCATCTAATTTTTGAACTTAAAATTGCCATCTTAAAAAATAAATACTTATTTTTCTTTCCGGAGTGGAGCCTCAGAAAGTCACCCTCACACTCGATGCAGACGACCGCATAGAGACATTTCTTTTTAGTAAAGAAATCCTTAAATTATAAAAAGGATAACTAAAATACAAGGAATTACTTAGAACTTTCTAACTGTCAGATTTAAAAAGTGAAAGCCCGTAACACGTGGCTCAGAAAAAGAGCAAAGCAAAATCATTGAAAAAATAAAATTGGAGATGCCGGATTAGTTTGGTTTGGTTGGTGAAATTTCTACTATATCTTATAAGAACGTAGTTATCTAAAATAAAATGAAATTCTCTCTTTAACTCTATCTTCTACATGAAATTTTGCCCCTTTTTTTTTCCAGCTTTTTATTCATTATATTTTACACTTTTTACAAAATGTAAAATGCAGTATATACTTTATTTTGTTTGAAGAGGAAACTGAATTCAAATCAATAACATAACAAATACTGCTTGAAATCTATCTTTTTTCTTTATTTACTACAGAGTATTTGTTTTTTTATTTTTGTGAAATTTTCTTAATTATTTTGCAAAAAAAAGAGTAAATTCTAAAAGTCATACGTGCCGATCCACTGATGTAGAAAATAACATGAAAAAAGTTCTCACTCATGTTTTTTTTTTTCTTCATCCCCGTGCATCGAACGGACAAAACGCTAATTTGCTGTCTACACAATTGATAATGGTTTGGTTATTGGAGTTGCAAGAAAGTAATTTTTTTTTTGAATTCTTTAATTTCGGTATATCTGGTCTGCTTTTTAACTGGACCGAGGCCGGGATTATTCGCGTGCGCGTAAAACGCTCTGACCATCGGGGGGGAAAAAAAAGGAGAGAAAATTAGGGTAAACAAAGCGTGTGAGGTTTTTAATATTTTAGAGACAAACAATATCAGAGTCCCCTCGCCCAAGTTGCTTGGAAACTCAAGGGGTTCATGGCAGGGTGAAGAAGCCGCCTCCAACCCCTTTTATCTCTCTCTAAAACTCTATCTCTCTCTCTCTCTCTAAAACCCTCTCACCATTTCAGGTAATCGCTCTACAACTCTCCTTTGCTGTTTATGACTTTGTTCTCTTTACTGGGTTTTAGCTGTTTTTATGTGTCCTGCTTTTTCTGAACTGTACAGTTGCGAAAGATTTTGCATTTTTGGATTCAGTTCAGTGATTTAGAATGTGGGTTCTGTTGATTATCGGAAAATGATTGATGCTTTAGTGTTTGTACTTGATCAGAACGAAAGAGCAATTTCGCTGGTCAAAGTTGTCGTCTTGTAATGGATGTATAAGAGAAAGGGGACTATTTTTTTTTTTGAAATGGGTATGACCGGATCAAAGTACGTGTTGTTGCAGTGTTGTCATCTCATATATGTATGTATATATATAAAAGCAGTGTATTTGCTTTTGAAAGCAGGACTCTAATGTTACTGATTTCTGAGAGAAAGGGAATTTTTTTTTTGATAAATTGAAATGAGTATGAACGGATCAAAGTAATCGTTGTTGGTTGGTGTTATCGTACCTATGCAAGCAGTGTTTTTGCTTTTGAAACCATCACCCATGCTTATGATTTTTTACTGCTTTGTTTTCTTGTTCTTCTGAAATCAAATACTTGAACTTTATAGTTTTAAACATGCATTGGCTTGTCTCTTTGGACGGGAGAGGTTCTCAAGTTCAACATTTTCCTGTTTTTCTCCTCTTTCAAAATGTATTTGTTTGTCTCAGCATTTTACTAGACGTCGTTCGGACATTTCCTCACTTACTTTTGTCTATGGTGCTCTAGAGACTAAAAGTATTAACGTTGAGGCATTGGGAAAACCTTTGATCGATTTTGTATTTGTTACTATGCTTCCAAACGGTCATAGACTTGGTCAACTCTCTACTACCAAATAATACATTTGAATGTTGGTGGTCCATGTCATTTTGGTTTTGAATTTCCTATTAAAAATTGAATAAATCCAGTTTTGAGGCAAAAGGCTCCCCCAAGTTGGTTAAACGTGAGTTTGTATTATGAGGTTCCAGGCACCTAGTGGTGGAATGGACTATTGTCAAAACATGGTTAACCAGTCCTACACAATTCATAATTACTTTTGGCAGATGACGGAACCTCCCTTGATTAATACAACCCTTCCCAGGATTGTTCAGTATCGTCCATTATTTTAAATTTGACCTCACCCATTCTCTTGTACAAGAGGATTGGGTGATGTGCTTTGTGTTGAGCACAACTGACGTGAATGTTGTTTGCATTGGTGAGCAGCCCAAGAGGAAGTGACTGAAAGGTTGATGCGTGAGTTTGGCTGTATGTATGTATGTCTGATCTTCTTGATTTGTTAGCACCTTTACTATTTTTTGTGAGCTGCGGATTAGTTCGTAATGGTTCTAGTTTCCGTTGGCTAACTAAATGGACTATGGTTCAAGTGAGGTGTGCTATTTCAATCAATATTTTGGATCCTTTTGTTGGGGTAATTTCGAGTCTGTGGTCATTATTTGTGAATAGACCTTCTGGGGCAAGGCAGCAACATATGTTTCTGCTTGTGATTTGCAACTTCTGTGAATGGTTTCAAGCTGTTCTATCTTACATGTCACTATTTTCTTTGTGTAGGTGGCCATACAGTCATGAATAAGCTCTCTACTCATGTCAGTCCTATATTGTCCCATGAGCGTTTAGTTTTGCAGCTCCAGGGTGCATATCAATAGTATGCTTGCTCTAGCCAATCCCTCACCATGTGAACAGGATGACCAAAAGAGTAAACATGTTATCGCTGTTTTGGTCATGTGACTGTTGTAGGAGGCTATGAGCAACATGGGTTGCTGTGGCTCCTTTTTGTTTTTACCCCTCTTTGTGACCAAAGTTATTGAGCTTTATAGATAAGTTCTGTTTCAGTATGGTACTGTAATTGTCCAGAAAAACATATATGATATTTTCTTGTGGTATTTTTTTAGCATATGTATGCAGAGGTACGGGTGCATTACAAGAGACATGTAATGTGACAACCTATGAAAGTATGAAGCACTGACACCTCTAGAGGTCGACGTATCGCAGTGTCCGGACATGGGGACATGTATGGGACACGCCACGTGGTGTGTCCCATAATTTAATATAAATTTTTGAGGGGGACATGGCTGGGGACACAGCGGGACACCAATTGGGACACGACGGCTATAGTCTTTACGGATGATGGAGATGATCTTGAAGAATTGATGGAAGTTGGGTCTAATTGAAATTTGGAGACTAGTTGCTTAGTTTATTTCTTTGGCTTATTATTCTGGAACTATGGATGTTTATCATGTTTTGTTTTCAATTGGGTATTTGGATTGTATTGAACTTATGGATCATGGATGTCTTGTTTTGTTTGAATGGTAATAGAACTATGGATGTTATGTTTTGTCTACATTTTGCAATTTAAACTTGGAAAAAATTGGATATATATATATATTAATAAATAAATATACACGTAGCGTGTCCCCCGCCGTGTCCGTATCCCCATTTTTTTAGAATTATCGTGTCCCCTTGTCGGTATTGGTGTCGGTGTCCGTGCATCATAGGTGACAACTTTGCGCATCTTCATTCTGATTCTTGCTTTATGGGGGCTACAAGTGTTGTCATATGTTGGTTAGTGCCTAGTGGTGTATTGGTTTAGCAGATCCTGTCTCCTTGTTTATTGATTTGTCTCTTCCGTTCATGTCTGTTGACTTCGATATTTTTTGGGCCAATAAGGTGCCTAGCTGCTTAGCCTCCATCATTTGTGGTTTCCTGCCATAAATCTTGTCAGATTTTCATAATACTGATCACAACTGTTTCTGTTATGTAGTGCGATATTGTATTGTTCCTTTTTTAAAAAACAAAAACAAAATTTCTCTGCCTCTTCAACGGGGATGGAGCTGTGATATTGCTTGAAACCGAATATTCTCTTTCCTGCTTAGAATGAAAGAAGAAATTTATGGTGGCATTAATTTGAAATTGTTGAAACCTACTACCAGAAATGGTGACTTTTTGTTCCTTCAAATTTCTATGCAGATCATGTTACGATCAAAGCACCTCGGGACCCTTTCCCAATCCGCTAGGTCCTTCTTCCTTAGTGGGACCCGCTGTAATGCAGGAGATGGAAGTTCTTGCACTTGTACTGATGACGAAACTTGTATTTCAAGAAAGCAGAATACTAGAAACCAAGTGCGACATGTACAACCACCATCCACCTTAGTATCCAAAACTTCAGCAGTGGTAGGCAGCGTAGGCTCTTTGATCACTGGAGATGCAGTTAAAGGAGTGAATCCCCCCAAAGCAGAGAGAGTCGAATACCCAGCTTCTCTACCACAAGTTATAGCAGCTCCCAATTCTTTGGGGACAAGAGATTGTGTCAATTATGCTAGCAGTGAAATGGTGCACTCATCGCCTCCTATTGGCGACCAATTTGTTAAGGCAGGAATCGCGGCTGTGAGTTTTTTGTCTGATTTGGCTAACTACAAGATTCCTATGTCTGATGGGAGTGGAATGCTTAGCTCACCCCAGAATTGTGTGGTTGATCGTGCAACAAGCATCAAATCCTCAAATGTGAGAACCTATAGAAAAGACACAGGCCAAGGGAAATCTTCCACTGAGAAAGAAGCTGGTCCAACCCCAAAAGACAATTCTCATGTTGCAAAAGGTAGAGGTGAAAAGTCTGGTTTGGCTAATGGTATCAATACTGTTTCAAATAAAGGAGACACTAATCCGGTACCCTCATTATCGCACGATAGGAAAAAGACTCTGCCGCAGAGATCAAAAGGCCAGGCAACCCGTTTCATGTCCACTGTACAAACTTCTGAAGGAAAGTTTGTGGGAAATTTTGCAGAAGGTTTGGACAGGTTTCCAAGAGATAGGAGAACACCTAATGGAGTTGCTCCCGTCGCTAAGCAGTTTTCAAGCAACGGGCGTGTGGTGGAAACGGTTTCTCACCTATTGCGACAGCTGAAGTGGGGTCCATCGGCAGAAGAAGCTCTCGGGAAGCTTAACTGTTCAATGGATGCATACCAGGCAAACCAAATCCTTAAGCAGCTTCAAGACCATTCGGTGGCTCTTTCCTTCTTCTACTGGTTGAAACGACAAAATGGGTTTAGGCACGATGGGCATACTTACACCACCATGATTGGCCTCCTTGGGCGTGCGAGGCAGTTTGGTGCGATAAACAAATTGCTAGAACAGATGATCCAGGACGGATGCAAGCCCAATGTTGTGACATACAACCGTATTATTCATAGTTATGGTCGCGCAAATTATTTAAATGAAGCAGTCAATGTTTTCAAGCAAATGCAGGAGTTTGGGTGTGAACCAGACCGTGTAACTTATTGTACACTCATTGACATCCATGCAAAAGCTGGATACCTCGATTTTGCAATGTACATGTATCAAAGGATGCAAGAGGTGGGCCTCTCTCCTGATACTTTCACTTACAGCGTCATCATCAATTGCCTTGGGAAAGGCGGTCATTTGGCAGATGCCCATAAACTTTTCTCCGAAATGGTGGGTCAGGGCTGTGAACCTAACTTAGTGACTTATAACATCATGATTGCTTTGCATGCAAAAGCGAGGAATTATTCGAATGCTCTAGATCTTTATCACAAGATGCAGAATGCGGGTTTTGAACCGGATAATGTGACGTACAGTATTGTAATGGAGGTTCTTGGTCATTGTGGATATCTTGAAGAAGCAGAAGCAGTTTATGCTGAAATGAAGCAAAAGAACTGGGTACCGGATGAACCTGTATATGGTCTGCTAGTTGACCTCTGGGGCAAATCTGGGAATGCAGAAAAGGCCTGGGGGTGGTATCAATCCATGCTCGATGCAGGTTTGTGCCCGAATGTTCCAACGTGCAATTCTCTGCTCAGTGCTTTCCTTCGGGTCCACCGTTTGTCTGAGGCTTACGATTTGCTTCAAAGCATGATTAGTTTGGGCCTAAAACCTTCCCTACAGACCTACACTTTGTTACTCAGTTGTTGTACAGAAGCCCAAACGTCTTTCGACATGGGTTTTTGCTGTGAGCTCATGGCTGTCACCAACCACCCAGCCCACACCTTTCTATTGTCGATGCCGGCAGCAGGACCTGACGGCCAGAACGTCCGGGATCACATGACCAGCTTCTTGGACTTGATGCACAGCGAAGATCGGGAAAGCAAGAGGGGTCTTGTCGATGCGGTGGTTGACTTTCTTCACAAGTCAGGGCTCAAGGAGGAGGCGGGTTCTGTTTGGGAGGTGGCGGCAGAAAAGAATGTGTACCCGGATGCGGTCAGACGGAAGAGCTCATGTTATTGGCTCATTAACCTCCACGTCATGTCAGATGGGACAGCCGTGACAGCCCTCTCGAGGACGCTTGCGTGGTTCCGGAAGCAGATGATCGCGTCCGGGACCCGTCCGGGACGCATTGATATCGTGACGGGGTGGGGCCGAAGGAGCAGGGTCACTGGTGCTTCCCTGGTGCGAGAGGCGGTGGATAACTTGCTCCAGAGCTTTTACTCTCCATTTTACACGGAGAGTAATAATACCGGGTGTTTTGTAGGGTACGGGGAGCCTCTTAGCCGATGGTTAGTCCAGTCGTATGTCGAGCGGATGCATTTACTGTAGTTCGCGACGCTTGTGCTCTGTTCGTAGGGTTTCTGTACAGTTTTGCAGTTCGGAAGAGTTGAAAGCCGACGATTGTTTGAAGATTCGAAGAATTCCATTGCTGATTCTTGAGTGAATTCTGTTTATGCTATTTGTAATCGGCTTCTGTAGCTAACGTTGACTGAGAGTTTATTTACAGAGCTCATGCTCCAGCTGAAGCCACCCTCACTCAGTGTGGCTAATTTTGAATTGTATTATGGGGTTATTATATATATTTATTTGTTCTATCAGAAAACGGAAACAATTGTGGAGGTATGTTTAATTCAGTCGAGTATATTTTGTCCACAGGGAGGCTATGGATACTCCAGAGATGGCCGTTCATCTCGGCATGGATTGCTCAGATTGAATTTGAGTATATACAAATTTGAATCGTCCATTGCTCGGTTAAGATACAAACGGCCTCTTTCCGAGATGAATGACCTGATCGGCCACTTGGCAGCCTCTCCCAATCCGCTGTAAGTTCAGTAGTTTTCTGCCTTTCTAAAGAACTTTTTGTATCAGTAAACTAACCAAAAAACCATGTTCTATGTTTAATGGCTTATTCCTACTTTGAAACTGTCAAGAAGTGGGAACTGGTCCCTGTAGAATACAGTGCCGGGGGTGAACTACAGAGTGGACAGGGTTGGCCTTGATATTTTGGAGGCCTAAAGCAGATTTTAAAACGAGGCCTTAGTTCTTGCGAGAAAAAATAAAAATTCAACTTAAGTGGCTAATATGAAGTAAAAAGATTAAAATTTATATTTTAGCTTCGTAATTTAACTAAAATAAATTTTTACAAAGTTTTACGCCATTATAAAAATATGAATCTAACATGACGAAGTAGCGCATATACACTGCATTGTGTCTAAAGAATATTTTGAACATATTTTTTTTATCAAAGTTTGTTGAGTGAAAATAAGTTATTTTGTTTATTTTTGTCAATAGGTTTAATTTGTGAATTTGACATTAGAAGTTAAAAGTAAAATTAAAAAAACTTATCAAAACATTTATGGTGGGAGGAAGATGGTCTCAAGTAACGTCTACAAATTAAGCATAAGTAATTTATAACACAAGAAGGGCCAGAGTTGTATAAGAAAATAAGAGAAAAAAATAGCTTGCCAACAAAAGAGCTCCTTGGATTTGAACCTAGCACCTTTAGGTTTTATAACTTTACACAAACCACTGAGGCCAAAAGTCAATTATAATATTATATAATTGTGTTTTATGGAAAACAAGGCTTCCTTCTTGCATAAAATCTGGAGGCCTAAAGTAACGGTACCTCCGGCACCACCTCAAGGCCAGCCGTGAGAGTGGAGTACGTAATTTGAGCAAGATGGACGTATTATTATTTAGATTTCACTAGGTCCCTGTATGCACCCATGCATTCCCGATTCCAAGTAGCGTTCTCGTGATACTGGATAGTGAGAATGGGGCAGAGGAATTCTAGTAAGCAATGTGGATAGTGGGTGAATATTAGTATATTCTTTACTTTCCTAAAAATCTAATTCAATTTCTTTTATCATCATCATATCTCTCCAACAAGATATCTAGATTCTGGAGGGTAATTTCACCCCCTCCAAGTCGAATTTGTGTAAATACTGATGTTCTACAATCATATTTTTCAAATACGATCAACATGATTTTTTCCATTGATGTTATTAAGAGCTCTAAAAGAACAATTCTCATATGTAGTATGTGTGCACTCAATCAACTCTCTAAAAATGGCTACTAATTGAATCCTAAAATGTACACATAAGCATAAGTGGGGTCCAAATTAGCTTGTTAATTTAGGGAGTGTATCTGCACTCAATGAACTAGCAAGAGCGTTCTACATTTTTAGCATGGACTCTTGAAAGATTTGATTTGCAACGGCACTTTTTTGTGAACAAGGCCCTTATCTTTTGGGAATTCCATAATAAGAGAATATTTTCTCTTTTAAGGTTTCGACGGAGATATGATCTTTTGTGTCGAAAACTTATGTGCCGAGGGGCTTTCCAGCCATTGAATTTAAAAAATAAAAAAAATTACACAATTCAACGGCCGAAAAATCTCTCGGCATGAATTTTCGGGACAGAGGAGATCAGATCCGTTTCGAGGAGCTCATAAAAATGAAGGAGGATCTAGAAAAAGTCATAACAGAACCCAATCATTTTGGATCCCAAACCCTTTTGACTCTGTCTACCCACCAGTACCCCCACCAATTTCGCAAATATCCCAACCGTTTTCAAATACTCCATACTCTCTAGGCCTCCCACCACCCTCTCTCTCTCTCTCTCTCTCTCTCTCTCTCTTCTTCATCCCAGTCTTAGCTTCCTGTTTGATCTCTTGATTTCCAAAAGCAAGAAGAAAACATGAGCCTCACCGGTGACACAACCATCCAACAACCACCTTGCGCCGCGTGCAAGCACCAAAGGAGGGAGTGCGCCAATGATTGCCCACACGCGCCCTACTTCCCCCCTCACCAACCCAAGACCTTCCGAAACGTCCGCCGGCTCTTCCATGTCGTCAGCGTCATGAAAGCACTCCAACTCGGCCCGACTCAGAGGGCCGAGGCCATGAAATCCATCATCTACCAGGCCGACATCCGCGAGAAATTCCCAGTCCACGGTTGCCTTGGCGTAATCCGCCGTCTTGAGCATCAGACGGACTTGGCCATTGAAGAACTCCGCGATGTTCGTTCACAGCTTGAGCGGTACCGAATGACATCCGATGCCTACGATCCCAAGCTGTATTCGGGATTGGGGTCATCGGGGAATTGTAGTTTCCCCACGACCCATGATCCCCCAGCATTGGATCATTGATATTCCTACATTACCAAATGCAGCACATGATCACTACTCCTACCTTGACAGTTCAGAGACTAATGCTTTGTTTGGATTAGAGTTTATATTTTTTTTTGATATTAAGGGTAATAAGTGGAGAGAGATAGAGAGAGAAATATTGGAAGTAGGGAGAATCTAGGGAGAATTTAAAAAAAAATTCTTTTTGAATTATGAAAGGAACAAGGCATAAACTTCCAAAAGTTTGATTGGTTTTTGCATTGTCTCTTGTTTTCTGGTAACTTTGAGCATTTTGAAGCGTAATTTTGTTCACTCACCCGAAAAGTGATGAACTCGACGCATTTGGTGGGGTTGCTGAGATTAGAATAGACGGGTTTGGGATTATCAATCCCATGTATAGTTTTCAGCCGAACCAGCCTTGTTTTATTTAGAATTATGTTTCGGGACTAAAGGGCGGCTCAAGGATTTTTGTGTTGCGGTGACAAAACATAGTAGGAAGTTTTAAATTTTTAATGACGAAAAGCTCTATACAAAAAGTGAATTCTATTGTTGGACTATACTATAGTTACTCGTAAATTTAATTGGACTTTTATTTACTTTTACTGTACACGATTAGCTCAGTGCGACAAATACTGACCAAAGGCTAGTATCATGACCAGCTTTTCCCAGCATCTGCGAATTGTCTCGGCCCAAATCCAGTTGTGACGTTTACCCGGAAAAAAACCCAGGATGATCCAACGTCGAATATTTGAATTTTCCCTATACAGATATGTGACAAGATGACTTAACGAGTACTTTTTACATACAGTAAGTATAGTACACAGTAAGATCGAGCATCTAATTCACTTCCTAACAGAATGTAGTAGCCTTCTGAGTATAGCCTGCTGGTAGAAGTCCTTTGTGAGGAAGAACAGTGTTAGTGCAGCAAGAGATCCCAAAAGAGCGGCAGACGACATAATAAAGAAGGACAACCTGAAGCAGTGAGTTCCACTGCAAGTGTTCCCCCCCTCAACCGATGCTTCTACATCGTAAATATACCCCATAACCCTCACAGAGAGAATGTAAGACCCAATAGGACTTGCAGTGGTAATGGTGTTGAAAATTGTCCCCATGTGCACGACCCCAAATATCTCGGAAACGATTGTAGGCATTAATGACCACTGGGAACCATAACAAACACCGACTAGAACGGAACCAATATATAGGGCACCCGGGAACGCAGAAGCAATGACAGCATGGCCAATGCTCATAGTTGCTAGAGTAATGGTCATGAACAACGGCCTAGCCCATCCATTCACATGCAATAAATATTCAGATAGATAACCAGCGCCAAAACGACCAACGAAATTCCAAATGCTCCAAAGAGAAACCATACTACTTGTCTCAGAACTTGTGTAACCAAGAGATGCTCCAATCTGGCTAATGTTATTCACCGTGGCGAGTCCTGAACCCATACCACAAGCCGATGCAATAAACAAAAGCCAGAAGCTACTAGTGGAAATCGCTTGCACAAGATTCAGATTTTCTCCCCATTGCAAAGTCGTCTTGTCTATCTTATTCGTATCAACCTCTCTAACGGTACCACTGGGAACCTGATGATACCCACTATGGGCGTGTCTACTGTCACTGTGTATCTCTGCAGCCAAAAGGTTGGAATCATCAATTTGATGTCCGCTAAAAGAAGTATCTGAAATCCTTCTTGTTTCACTCAGATGGGCTTTCATTGCAACGTAAAAGGGGGATGTTAGCAACATAACAAGTATGACGAGTGTGCAGATGCGTGCAGGCGATGGCAACGAGAGGGCATTGTCTAAAATAATGGTGACCATGAGATAAGCAGCGATAACCACAGAAACCAACGAGAAACGATCCAGGTGCTTGTCTTCATCTCCTTCTGTTTCCCTATAGATTCTTATGAACCACATGAGCAACAGAGTGTTGCAAGTGGGGAAAAGCGCCAACATTAGAATATATGCGGTAGGCTTATTCTCCAATATTGTCTGATACACTTGGATTAATATTGCTCCACTCAAACCAAGAAAACCCTAGCAAAAAATCAGTGACCTTAAGGCACCAAATCAAGGGTGAAGACAACCATTGATGAAGTACAACTTTATACTGGAAAATTTAACAAGAAACTATGGTCTAGCTATCGCTTCAAGAGCATCTTAGCCTCCAAATACAAAACCTTGGAATCGACCAGTCAAACAAACCTTTTCTCTCCTTTCCTTCGAGTATCAAGTGATAAGAATTAAGAAATGCCACAATAATTACAAAACATAAACCATAGAACGTATACATTGTAATTGGAGAATAAACGAGAAAAAATGCGTATGTGGAAAGCTGCACACTTGATCATTTTTGAAACAGAGTGGGAAACATATATATCTCCCTTTATAGTTTTATACAGTTAATCAAAAGCCTTCATTTGAACCCTCCACCTTCGTAAGGAAGTTGCAGACATATTTCAAGCAAATTACTCTAAATATAAGGACTTTTACCATCTATGAATCCCATATAAATCGCCAAATTGATGCGGAGTTTTGATTTCTAGTAACCGAAATATCATCTTGTCAAATTGATTTTCTCCGAATAAATATTTGAAAACATCAGGACCATCAAACCCAACTTCCAATAACCTTGTTTTTAAGAAATCAATTTCTAACCCAAATTCTTATAATTGCATATTTCAACTACATCAATTACTAAACCTGCATGTTCCATGAGAAATGATGATTTATTCCTAAAAAAAAGTATGCAAAATATACAATTTAAAACCTAATACACTTAATGAATACGGGTTTGGGGAATTTTGAGATAACACCGATCTTGGGGGGTTTGGGGTATGCTCTAAACCCAAAACGACGTCGTTTTGAATCTTTTCAATGAAAGGGCAATCTTGGCCGTCAATTTGGTAAAATTGCGAGGTGTCAAGTTTGGATATCACAAGAAATGATCACATGAGGATTGTCACATGAGAGGATCTGGTCTTGTGTGATACAATGTTAGAAAACTAGAGAACTACTTTTTAGTCAAACGTATACTAGTTGTACCCGTATCCTATTTGTTTAGATTTTCTTGTCCCGTCTAGTCTTCCTATATTAACCATACTATATCATGTTCGTATCCATATCAGTATCTATGCTTCATAGAGCCATTCAAACACTGTCTGTCTCAGTTTACAGTGGCACCCTGCCTACAAATTCCATAGTAGTAGTTCCTTAATCCTAGGAATAGAAACATTTCTGCTGAAATCTTTGCAAGCCGCAAATCCCAACAAATTGAAACTCAACAAAACTCAAGCATAATTGTACGAAAACAAACTCATCAAAATTCAAGCATAATTGCAGAAAAATAAAATACCAATAGAATTAGAAATCAGAAAAGAGGAGAGAATAAACCTAACCTTCATGATGCCAACTATGGTCCCCCGATAATTGGGGAAGTTATTAACACCAGTCACCACGTTCGCAGTGTTGAAAAAACTCGTGGCGTGAGCCGCCATCAACATGTAGAAGCACATGAGCGCCACGGGCGGCCTCGGAACCAACCCGGCCACCGACAGCCACATGAGGAAGTAGCCCGCGAAGCACTGGATAGCCCCCGCGGCGAGGACAATCCACGGCCCCCCGCGGCGGCAGACGGCGGTTCGAGAAGACGAAGAAGAAGAAGAAGAAGAAGGGGGAGAGGTGGCGGCGGTGTAGAGGAGGCCGGAGAGGAGGCCGGCGCTGCCGCCGATGTCCTTGAAGACGGAGACGGTGTCGAGGGTGGACTGGTCGTAGAGCTGGGTCGATTTGAGGGCGGCGGAGTAGATGCTGAAGGTGTAGAGCGAGCCGCTGGTGCATTGAATCCATATGCTCGCCGCCGTGGTCGTCCATTTGTTGTCCGTCCAACTTCTGCTACTACCCATCTCTCTCTCTCTCTCTCTCTCTCTCTCCCGGAATGAATTTCCCAAGTTCTAGCTGTCTATACTAGCATACACGGCATCCATTAACAACTTCGATAATTGAAGTTAGCCAAATTTGATTGGTGTCATTCGGGGTAGCTCTCCGACGGCGACTCTCCAACTCGGTCGATTTCTTCTTACTACATCATTTTTTCCCCTAGTGCTGGGTTTGAGATTGTGCCTTCTTGTAAACTTAAAATTTGAAATTTATTTCGGTATTTTTTTATTTTTTAAAATTTTTTTGTTTAATTTTTTCGTCGTAAATTTCAGGATTAATCTTTCGTTTTGAAGAGAAGAATTGAAAAAGTATAAAAATATAAATTGATGTTGAAATTTTTTAAATAAAATGACATTTTAGACAAATAAGACAGTTGTTAGTATTTTTTTTCCTTTTTAGTGAACTTTTTTTTGTTTTCGGTCATAATTTTGTGCTTTTTAAAATCTTTTCATTGAGACAAACAATTGATCCCAAAAATTACGACAAAAAGCTAAATAAAAATTATGAAAAGTTAAAAAAATACCGAAATAAGTTTCAAATTATAACTTTATAAGAAGACACTTAACTTAAGAAATGGATTTAAAGAATGTTTCTTTTCGAAGATCGTGGTTTCAAAACTTAATGATACACCTCGACATGAGGAATTCAAAGAATAAAGTTTTGATTGAAAGATAAAAAAAAATTAAATTATTAAGAATAGAAACATTTATTGTTATGATTGCTTAAAGTAATTTCGTGCATAATTTTTCCATTTATTGATACTCTACTTGCCTCACATTCAAGGAAAAATTATTACTATTTGGCTCGTTCCAGAAATGAAATTAAGTAGTTATTTTTTATGAAGTCAATTTCAAGCTAATTTTTTTTAACAATATAGATCTTATTGAGATCTTTTGTAAGGTGCAAAAAAAAAGATCAAAATTTTTTTTATTTACATTATTTTTGAATTTGAAAATATAAAATAACTACTACTTATTTTTTAAAAATATGTTTTGGAACACACTTCCAAAAAATCTTGACCGCTAACAAAAATGGGCCGTAAATTCGATGGGTCAAAGTGAAAGTAAACTTAACCACAGGTCGCGGTAAGTAATTTTTCTCGTTTAGAGCACGATAACCTAACGCACTGTAAAAACTAAGAACCGTACCTAGTAAGCCAAATCCAAATACAAAAACCCCAAACCGAATCCCCTTCTCGTCTCTGTTCGATTTTTCACTACAGCCTGCAAATTCGAGTCCAAAGCGAAGAAGAAGAAGAAGAAAAAACCCTATACACGATATATATATATATATATATATATAGAGAGAGAGAGAGAGAGAGAGAGAGAGAGAGAGAGAAGAGGTTGAAGATGAAGACCACAAAGGGAGGCAAAGTTATGAACCCTACGGACGCCTACCGCAAGGAGCTTCGCAAGAAGGAATTGAAGAGGGTTTGTCGTTATTGCATCTTTTTCTTAGGGTTTTATTTTGCTCGTACGTAGTTGTCTTACTATATAATCGCTGTGTATCGCGTGTGCCGGTGTGGGCGACTAGTGCGAATTTGTTTTTTCGGTCTTTTTGCCCTAGAAATATGTCTCCTGGGAATTTAGTTGGAAATGCTACTCGTGTTCTGATTGGGTTTATAGGGATTGAATGGGAAAGGTTCATGTTTTGCTTGGTGGTACAACTTGTGGATTTGGATTGAGTTCGTTTCATCGTTTGTTTTTGTTGTTGGGTAAGTATATTGGGTGATAACCTAACGAAACACAAATCAGACCGAAGTCGAATGAATTTCCAAACACTACGTCTCAGCTAGATAGCAGTATAGGCTGTATAGCAGAGACAAAACTAGAGGGATAGACACCAAATAACCAACAGCTAGTCACTAAATGACAACCATCCATTGGATTATGGCCCATCTTGGCAAACGATGTTTGAACCGCACCATTTTGCACCAAAACACTTGAGGCATGTGGCATTTTATAGCTTGCCAAGCTGATTTTATTTGAAAAAAGACCATTGGCATTTAAGGTCCAGATGATAGAATCCTCTTGAGAGGAATTAGAAACTGAGGTGCAGGGAGTGCTCTCCATAATCTATTCGATGACAGCATTACTTCTTCTAGACCGAAACCAAGTGTTATCCCTGATCACTAAAGCCACTTTGGTACTTAGAGATCCGCCCAGATTGTAGTCAATTCTGTCACTAATCCTAGATTCAAGAGGCCCTAAACCTAAAGGCTGCAATTGTGAAGCCATAGGAATGTATTATAGCAATTTTGCCAATTACCAATAATGTACCTGATCCAAAAAACATGCTGGGTGGGAGTTTCATGGTCCTCAAGCATTGGTTCTTAATTACATAGGCATTGGATCCATTTTATCCGTAAGGTATCAGCTTTCTTAGTAATAGTCCAAAAGAAGCCTAGCCTAGCAGCCTTGTTCCTATCTTTACAAGCACTGAAGCCTATACCCCACTTTCTAATTGATTTAATGGTAGTTTTATATGCAGCTTACGTTAGTTTTTTTGTTCACCTTTTGTCATTCAGGCGTTTGATGCATGTTCTGATTGTGGACCTCATTATATGTGTTTCTTTCTGTTACGTTTAACAGAACAAAAAAGAAAGGAAGAAAGTGCGGGAGGTGGGGATATTGAAGAAGGATCCCGAGACACTTAAGGATCAGATCGATAAGCTAGAAGTGATGAGTAAGTCATTTTCTGACTCTCATAATCAGGGTTGTGTGATAATTTTTTTTACTCAGATTATTGCAAGAGAGAGATAATTATTTGTTGTTTATTACTTGTCAATGTAATTTAGTTATATTTCTCCGGTTAGCTATGTCATCTAGATGAAATTATTTGTTTGTATACTTCATGAAGAATTGTTCTTTTTCCCTGAACATGAAATGACAACTGACATTATCAAAAAAAAGAAAAGAACAAGTGACAATTGACAATGCATTCTAGTTATTGGTTAGAGACTTAGAGTCTATTGACTCCCAAACTTCAATTATGATGTTTCTACATATACAATATTATTTGGGTTATAAATTGGGAGATTCGGGTAGATCATTAACAAATAATTACTGCCTAGGAATGAAATGTGGCAGGGGCGGGGTCTCCTTGTCCTGTCCATGCCTCTCACTTTTTAATTTAGATGCATCTTTTTGGAATGTTGGTTCTGACTTCTGAGTTGTAGCTCATGTCAACTGTACGACTGCAAGTAATAAAATAGATATCCGATATTTCCATCCTTAAACATTTGATGTTGGTATTGAGTTATTTGGGACCAGCTAGCAATACTGAATTCCACCAATAAATGTAGAAATTTTAGGTCTGAATTATATGCAAGTTGGTAATTCCCAAAAGTACTGTGAAAACTGGTGCAAAGAAGAAAGATTATGCATGTGCTACTGATATTTTGAACTCAGAAGTGAAGATTAAAGTTTTACTTATACGTGGACAGAAAAACCGTTGCAATGTACGTACTAAGATCTAAGAGATAAATGTCAATGCTTATGTATGACAATACAAATTGAGCATGGTGGTGATGCCAATCTAGCATTCATAAATAGTACATGGTGGTGAAAGAGAGTGGCAAGGATAGTATGTCATGGCTTCCAAAGATGTTGGAGTAGGGAGGATGCAGCGAAAACTTGGGAATCGTAATCGAATAGGAAAAATAATTCAATCTTCCATTCACGGAGATGGACGTAGGAGGAAGGCTTTAGGGGCAGTAATTCAAAAGGATCTAAGTGTGTTGGATATCATGGAAAACAAAGCCCTCAACAGAGCTCAATTGAGAGGACATGCTCATCTAGCCGACCTCAATTGATTGGGACTTAAAGGCTTGGTTTGGTTTTCTCCTGAGGGACTTGGAAATATTCTATAAACACTTGGATGCTGTTTGCAATCTTTTTTTTTTTTTCCTTCCTTTTTTTTTTTTACATTGTATACCCAGCTTTGTTGTGTAGCTACTCAATAAGATAGCATTGCTTTTACAATAATTGTGCAGAGGCAGATGGTGCTTTGGATAAAGCGAGAAAACACAAGAAGAGGCAGCTTGAAGACACACTGAATCTTGTCCTTAAGAAGAGGAAGGTAATGGCAAACTTTGACAACTAATACATTGACTAGCATAATTGCCCTATAGCAAGGAGAAATGAACTTTTTTCTACAAGTGGTTACAAAATTATGGTAAATGCCTTTGTAGTTACACTTCTTTGCAGTAATAACAGCTTAAAAAAGAGATTGAAAGGTCTATATCACATAATTGGCTTTGCTCTTGCCTAAGTATAACCTGAGGGCCAAGTTTTATTTAGGATGTCGGATGAGTTTGAACAAATTTCTCTCGCTTTTGTGGGCGGTTGCTTCTTTCGAAGGCATTTACCGAGTTTAACTAGCAGAGAAAGACAAAGGAAGAGAGGGACAAGGGGAAATAGGGTGCAGATACACCCTGCTACAGATTTCATTTCTTGGTTGAGGGCCTGAGGTGTATCCAACTTTGCGCTGTTACATGGAAATTGACCTCTTACAAATTGCCGTTTCCAGGGTCTTGCAGGCAAATGGGCTGGACCCCACGCTTTTTCTGTATAATAGGATGAGATACTTCCTCTGCGCGGGGTGAACTTCTGGTACTTCTTTAATCTTCCAAATGGGCTGGTGATGTGTGCCTTTTCGAGAAATATTTGGAACAATAATAATTGGTTAGAGAAATACGTGGTTTCATCACAATAAGAAGCCACAATCCTTTGAATTTGGTTTCAAAGGCATCCATACTACGTTAGAGTGTTCCCTGGTAAAGAAAAGATAGTGAAGAGAATTGTGGCTGAAGATTTTAGAAATGTTGCAACTTTCATGGAAGATGCTGGAATAAATGAGAAAAATTGAGGTGCTATTTGTTGCTTGAATCATTATGTTATCAGATCAATTTACTCAATTACCTCAACTGGCAAACTACCTTTTTTTTAGTTTCTTTTTTTTTTTTTTTTTCATTTGTCATTTGTCTCTGTTGTTGGCTAACTATTTTGCATGTCCTATGTTTAAGCTGCGGGACTTAAAGTTTTTCTGCATCTTTAACATTATTGAGACTCTGTATGTGATGGCCAAAATCTTCCTGGTTTCTCTGAGCAGGAATATGAAGATAAGATGAAAGAGAAGGGTGAAGCACCAGTCATGTTCAGGTGAAGGAGTGGTTTTACTCGTTTCTTTTTTGTTGTTTTGTGCAAGAAGCTAGTTTTTTTTTTTTGTTCTCATTACAAAGTACATTTGTTTTACTTCTGCTGCAGTCATTTGGGACCTCCCCGAAGACGGACAAATGCAGAGGAAGAAGAAAGAGTCAAGCACCCTAAACCTGAAGTAATCTCTTACTCAGTTAGTTACTAAAGGGAAAACTCTTTTTCACCCTGTTGTGGATGGTTGGGCTTTTCACCTCCCTGGAATCAATATGCCACCTTGTGTTTTCCGACATTTGGTCTAAAGTGCAAGGCTAACTCCGTTAGTGACATGTAAAATGATATACTTAAACTCTTTGTTTTCTTCTTTCCCGGTCTTCTTTCTTCTCTTACTCTCCTTGCATCTCTTATGTGTAACACACATGCCTCAGAATTGAAAATGTTAAGCTAACACCATATTAGTCTTATAAACGTAATTAGTGTTGCAAATCAAGTGACATGGATCACATCACCAATCCATCTTCTGAGTTGTTTTGATAAGTGAAATTTTGATTTTTGGTTTCCCAAATGCTCACACTAGCATTCTCTTTTTCTTTCCATCTTTCTGCATACGTGGATACAAACAATATTTACGCTAAAGTTAGTTGTTTATTGGTATACGTACTTTCATTGTTTACCTAAATGTGCTTATCCAATGATGTGCGATGCATTTGTGAATTCGGTTTTGTAGACATGTATATTGTATATATACACACTTACAGACACCCCAACATATACATGTAATCAACAATTGGAAATGGACTTGATATTTTATCGTATAGCAACTCAAGTTCGCAATGTTTAACTGGAGTCCCTAGTGATTTTGGAGAACTAGCTTGAAGTACATACCTGTATGTGTCTGTGCATGTGTGTGACCGCGCACAAGGGGTTTTGCAGTGGCAGGATTGGGGGGAGGAGTTGCGACAGTGCAAGGTGAAGGAGTTAGAGCGACAAGGGTGGTGAGCGATTGGAAATGGATTGCCAATGGTGGCTTCTCTTGGGATAGGGTTTGTCATGCCTAATTCAAAATATTTGCATGGCACAATTTCTGTTAATTTGGATGGGCGACGGCACAGAGGTGAAACTAGTATGGGGCAAAATAGCTAATTCAATGTTATGGAGGCGAAGTCCTCCAAGGCCAAACCACAAGGGTAAAATGAGTTTTCCTGTATACCATGATGTCTTTTTATTTTTATAACACACGTAGTTATTTACCAATGCAGGACTCAGTTTACTATCACCCCACATTAAATCCTACTGGAGCACCACCACCTGGAAAGCCTCCTATGTTTAAATCAACAATAGGTACTTCTTATGCTGTTGGTCTTTACCATACTCTCTCCCGCTCCCTCTCCCTCTCCCTTCCTCTCTCTGATCCTGTCTTAGCGTTTACCTGCAGGACCAAGAATTCCGTTGTCAGAAGCATCATCGAGTGGTGCTGCATTATCTTCGGATTTAGAAGCGGAGGATATTGCTTTGGCTGCCCCTCCTCCACCTCCACCTCTCCCTCCCATGCCTCATACTGATGATGCACATGCTGGAGATGATTCAATCAACCCTGCATCTTTGCCCTTACCTCCTCCACCTCCTATGCCACCAAAGCCTGCCATGGCCGACTCGTCTACCTCATTGCCTCTGCCTCCTTTGCCACCACCACCTCCTGGCCCCCCACCCAAAGAACATGTTTCAACTCGCCCTCCCCTTCCTCCACCTCCACCAGCACTTCCCCATCAGTCTACTCAGCCACCTCCACCTGGCACTGGGGTTATTGGAAGGGAGAATAGTCAATCTGCAAAGTCAGATGATCCAATCTCCAAGCTGCCAGCTCAGGTAAGCTCTTCCTCATTCACATTGTGGAAATGATCATTTGATGGCATGGAAATATGAAGTTCTGCTGCCAAGCCAAAAAGAAACATGAAGTTCGGCCCAAAGTGGTGCTTTTGATTGTAGAAGTATCACTCGGAGGGGGAATTTCGGTAGTATATCCTTTGAGGATTGATTCCATAAAAAAGGAAAGAGGAAAGACATGAAAATTTGTATATACTTGCTGCATCTAATCTGTGAACTAAAAAAACTGGAAATGTTAAACTTTTTGCCTCTCTCTCTCTCTCTCTCTCTCTCTCTCTCTCTCAGGCACCAACTATGCTCCCTCCGCCCCCTCCACCTCCTGGCTTGCCATTGAAGTTGACAAGTGATCTTTCTGAAGGTGTGCAATCTGAATCCGAGGCTAGAAATTCTTCTGGAACCAAAGATCTTTCTAAAATGATTCCCCCTCCACCTCCTCCAAGGCCACAACCTGGAATACCCATGCATGCCCAAGTCCCAACTTTACAGCCTGATGTATTACCCCCGGGAATTTCACGGTTCCCCCTACCCCCACCTCCACCAGATATGCGGCCATCATTAGGTGCTCCTGGACTACCTGGTCCCCCTGGAATGATGATTCCTCTTATTCCAAGGCCGCCATTTGGTCCTCCCCCCGGACCACCTCCCATGATGAGACCACCACTACCACCTGGCCCTCCTCCTTTCCCTCTGGATGATTTTGTCACAAGGCCTACTGTACCTCAAAAGCCATCATATATCAAATCGGCTGCATCTACCGTTGTTAAGAGGCCGCTTGCTCAGCACACTCCAGAACTTACGTCCATGGTGAGTTCCTCTGCGCATTGTAATATGGTATATTGCATTGTTATGTCATGAGTAAGCACAATATGCAGTGGTAAATATGTTAAAGCATACATTCCTAGTTAATGGCAGCTTGTCTTTTGTACTGAACAAAACTTTTGGTCTATATTGGTAGAGGGTATTTTTTTTTTCTTTTTTTTTTTTTTCTGTTTTTTATGAAATTTGAATTTGATGTCCTTTTAGAGTTCTTGTAACAACATTTTGAGAGGTAGACAGGTCTTTTAACTTAGATGGAAATGAGTTTATGATTCAAAGCTATTGTCGATTATGGTTGCCTTCTCACTTTCACTGTTGGAAACTGGATAATGATCATTTATAATTCAAAGCCATCACTTTCACTTCCATGAGAGTTAGGAACTGGATTTAAAACTTTAGTATACTTGTTTGTTGCATGCCAATGGTAAGTTGGGCTGAATAGCAAATTTAAGCACACGTCTGGTCAAAGATGGTAGAGTTTGGAATTTTTAAGATAGATCTTGTCGATTTGTGTGTGGTTTTGCTTTGAGGAAGCCTCTTATTTTGGTACTTCTCTCCCTAGCATTTAAATTGAAGCAAAATAAGATGTTTGGGGATGTAGTCAAGTTGTTCGGAAGGGAAGTTGGCATATTGGTGCATGTGAGTTCTTGCAGAGGTGTGGGCGAGAAACGAGTTAGGCCTGCGAGAGAGAGCTGTCTTAGAGTATCTAGAGTCCAACAGTGTCGGATTAATTGTTCGGGTTGTTATTCTTTGGCTTTCTCCAGCCTAGGACCAGTGATCTGGATGTTATTAAATCTTTGTTTCCATGGAGTGATCAAGAATGTGCTAGTTAAGTCTCTCCAGTGGGTGAGCAAGACTAAAGGACCCAGTGCTGTTGATTCTTTGCCTTGTGCTATCTGTTTTGATAATGTGCTTCAAATTATCTAAGACTGTATAGGATTAAAGAATATGTAATCTTTATCTGTTACATATGTGAAAGGCTAGATTATGTCATTTATGGCTAGTGTGAGATCCTTCCAATGTAAAATAATAATTAGAGGATCCAAGTGTCTAAACTGGGTAAACTTGTTGCATTACTTGTTCGGGCACTGGTACTCTGAGAAAATAGTTGATGCTGTCAGTTGTTTTCTGGATCTTTGGCAAAAGCAGAACAAAAGAACTTTCAAAGGGTGGGGAACTTGTTTTTAAAGCAAGATTTTGTGTAGGTATTGTTGGTCTTTCTTTAGAGTAGAACTGTCCTTTAAGTGAACCGATCTTCCTGGCTCAACCCCAAGGGCTGGTCATCGCGCTTCTCAGGCAGTTAAAAGAACATACTACGCCAACCTAAATGGATATCCCCTTCCTTTCTAAAGTGGGCTGATTCCTTTCCAACTAGAACTAGACATGCACCCCCTATCCCCATATGCATGTAACTCACTTCGAGTTTTGTCACTGGCTCACTGCCCACCCAGGTTCTCTAAATTCGGATGATGACTACATTCTTCATCATCACGTTCCACTTTCCCTTTGGCTGACTTTTTTTTTTTGAAGAATAATCAAACTCGGAAGTTGGTTTTATTTGTGCTCATTGTGCCTAGGATTATTTAACCCCTCATCGATACTTTTGCACACAGCTGGCACCCCCTTGCTGCCTTTTTGTTTGATGAATTTAACACCCATCAAGACAGGAAAAATAGCTACACAGAAAACGTTGAGATAAAGCTAAAGAAATGAGCTGATTGCATGTTGGAGTTATTATGTTTCTTCTCGCTTCAAGCGGTGCCCTGCAATGACGGGTTTTTTTTTTGGCTCTTAAGTTTTATTTTGGTACTTTACCGTATTAACTTCCAACTTTTTTTTCTGTAAATACAGGTTCCTGCATCAGTACGTGTGAGGAGAGAGACGGCTGCTCCGAAACCCAAATCAAAGCAATCTGTGTCATCCGCACCTGCTGCTGCCATCAAGCCTGCAGTTGTTCCAACTGTCACAAAACCCGAGTCGGTTAATTCCTCATCAGTGCCAAAACCACAAAGTGTTGATGACTCGTACACAGCTTTCTTAGAGGACATGAAGGCTCTGGGTGCCCTAGACAGTTGAGCTCATTCTTCCGAATGAGGCAGTGCAAGGAAACAGGAACATGGAGATCTGATGTTGGGGAAGCAATGTGTACAGACTATTTTGACCGATCTGCATTTCAATGGGCTCGAACCATTGTCCTCTGGAGTATTGTTGCGGATCCTTGCATTTCCACTGATGCAGTATATGAATCATCTCGACCCTTCAGTTTGTGATGTTTTTCAATTATTCTTGGGTCTTCAAAGTTTGGTTCTATCTTTGATTATGGGAACCCCCCCAAGTACTTGAACTGAACTGTATTCTTGTAGTGAACGACGAATATGTCTAACCCGGAGAGTTAGAAATTCGTACCGCATTGAAGCTCGAGACATCCTAATTTCTTACTCCTACTAATTTGGGAGATGGATTTGAAGTATACAGTCTGGACATTTGATCTTCTTGCTTTTGTAGTGCAGATCAAAGAACTATCAGCGTCTGAAATGGTTCATCTCTCTCTCTCTCTCTCTCTTGATCGACTAATGAATTTTATTCAACAAATGAATTTTGTAGTGTAGGTTTTCGTAGTTTAATGTAGGAAACTAGAAGAAAAATCAATTCCTGTAAAATCTTGCGCTTTTGGCAAATGGTTGATGGATGGATCTAATATTCCTCCAACAAGCCTAATGAAACAGCTTCCGTAATCAACCCACTAATCCATATAGTGTGAGCAAATTATCAAAGGCATTGAAAGGCTACAATACCAGCCAAAAATTCTGGAGGCAGTTCTGGCAAACCATGTGGAGTGAAAGTGTTCTCTCTCTAAGCGGCCGTCGCACCAACTAGCGGGAGTAGTCCTCTTAACCAGAAGAGTGTGAGAGAGAGAAAAACTATTTGTCTTTTTGATTAATTTCAGGGTATGCGGAGTCCTTACGATCACATACAAAATAGAAGAGGTATCTATGCCGGTTGCCCTCTACTCCACCATTTTCGTTCTAAAAACAGCTAAAACTATGGAATCCTTGTAACTTCACAGATCAATCACTATTCCGCGATTACACCGCGATTACACAATCATTCGGCTCGATTACAACATTAGTACGTTATCGATAATTTTTTCAAAGGGAGTTCATTAAAACGAAACCAAACTACATCTACATGAGCCAAGGGGCAAACCCCCCAAAAACTGCAACATCAGAGCATATAAAGGCAGAAAACTACCGAAACAAACTGAAAAAGAAATGGTACGTACTTGCCCTGCAACTACACCCAGACAAGGAAAATCAAACTGAGGATGTCACTTTCCTTTACCGACAAGGCAAGTCGTGGGATGTGCTGTCGCAGAAGAATGATGCTTGCTAATTCCTTGACAAGGCATTAGTGCAGGCGTCATCTCTTCTGCGACAGCACTCCACGAACTCTCTAATCTCTCTCTCTCTCTCTCTCTCTCTCTCTCGTGTTGAGTAATGAATAAAGAAAAAGAAAGAATGAGTAAAGAAGTTATGCGATGTACTGTCGCACGAGGACAACACTTGTTAATTCCTTGACAAGGCATTGATGCAACTGAATCTCCTAGTCCTTCCATAGATGGCTTGTCTTAATTTGACCGAACCGGAGAGGAGATTAGTCGAGATGTGCGTAAACTGACCCAGACATCCCTAACCGTCAAAACAAAAAAGAGTATTAGAGTGGTCTAAACTTGTCCAATAAACTTGGACAACATCCATAATATTAGTCAAACTGTAAAATGTACTTCTCAAATATCACCATTATCATGACACATGTATATAGTAACACAACCTGGTCGTGTTGTCCAGCGGTTTAAGATCGTCACTAAAATTAATTACTCTACATAATTAATTAGAGCTCTTATGCCCGGCTCCCAATAACAGGCAATGTCTTTTGTCACACAGTTTGAGGATGGACTGGTTTTCGCACTCTCCAAATTTACCATTTGGATAGCTCCAATGTGGTCCTACACGGGAAAAAACATACTACTGTGTGCAATACTTTGACATGTCTAGCTGTAGACAAGTAACAATTGAACTTAAATAACATGCACCATAATTAATTGTTATTTGGAAATAATTTGGATGAAAAAACAATAGCAATCGCAGCATATGTCCCGATCTCTCTAATTTGGTCTATGTATATTTGTATAATGTACTGAGAACGTACGAATATAGGTGACGTTTGCTAATTCTTTGACAAGGCATTAGTGCAAGTGGAATTGCGAATGAATAAAGAAGTTGCGGGATGTGCTGTCGCAGGAGGATGCCGCTTGCTAATTCTTTGACAAGGCATTAGTACATGCATCATCTCTCTTGCGACAACACTCCCCGAACTCTCTAGTTTGCTCTCTCTTCTCTCTCTCTCTCTCTCTCTCGTGTTGTCTCTCTCTCTCTCTCTCTCTCTCTCTCTTGTGTTGAGTAATGAATAAAGGTGTAGTATATTTTAGGAATCTGAAGAAAGAATGAGTAAAGAAGTTGCGTGATGTACTGTCACACGAGGACGACACTTGTTAATTCCTTGACAAGGCATTAATGCAAGAGTCATCTCTCTTGCGACAGTACTCCCCACCCTCTTTAGTTTGGCCTTTGATTTCTCCAACATTGATCATATGTCTATTTATAGTGGAGTACAAATTAAACTATGCACTCTACGACCTGTTTCCAAGCAACTTGCACATTATTGGACTACTAACTAGAAGTCTTGGCCAGTCCTAATTCACAGAATTTGGTGAGAAATTGTTTGGGACTTTCTATGTATTTGTCATCAATACTTTTTTGTTTATGTTTTGGTTTTTTTTTTGGATGCTTCTAGAGCTGGTTGGTGAGGTTGGAAAAAAGAGCCAAATGATCAAACTTCCAAGAAAATTCAGGTTGGATATCGAAGCATATGATCACTGAGGTGCCCACCTGATACTTTAACTGACTTATTATTACCATTAGTTTTTCATTACGCAAAGATGTTCGCGTCAACTTACGCGCATTTTAACTAGTCTCTTTGAAACCAATCCCACCTTCCGGTGTGGGATTTCTGATTAAAATAGCGACAAAACCCAGTAAGATTTTTTTTTCTCTAGATCACGCGAGCAACCATTCGCCATTACTAAGAGACATTCTTTCCCGGTACGTTATCTATATTTAGTCTTTTAGAAGTCTCTTTTACTCATTCTATCTAGTTTACTAATCAAAAAAGAAAAATCATTAAGAATTTTGAGGCTTTTTTAATGCTTTTCTCGGAAGGGAGAGCGTGGAATTCTTTTTCCTTTCCGCGCGAACCAGGAAATTGGATGAAATGACTCACTTCTTGGTCTTCGATCCCTTCAGTCAATACTTATAAAAAATACAATTTACTATTAAAAAAGAAAGTAACTTTCTTTTTTCTTGTTCAGATCAACAAGAAATAACGTGTTGATCTAGTAGCTACCGGAGCATGCTTATATGTAAACGTCTTTCGTTCTTTTTCCCTCTTAATTTACATAAATGTTGTTTTCCTGAATCTCATGTATTAAGGAAGACTAAACTGCAAATAACATTTTTTCAAAACAAGATTTGATTATTATATCATTTGCAATATTATGCCCTAGGCCTCCGCTATTGAGTTTTCATGACATGGGTTTTAGCGTTGTAGTGATCTTGTTGCCTAAATCACTTTTCAAGCCCAGGCCACCAATTGAATTTAGTGCATAAACGAGCCGAGTAGAGTTGAGTACGAACCGTTTAAACTTGGTTTTAAACATGTATTCAAGCTTAGTTTGTCCATCAGTTGATCGAGTTTATCTCAAATAAATTCCAATCCGGCCGAGCTTTAGTGCTATATGGTAAAAAAAAATTAGACATAATAATTCATTTGAGTAATTGGTCGTTCATGATTGAATTGGTTACTTCATGGCCGCATGGGTTTAAAAAATTATGTTCAAGTTTAATAGGTTCGTTTATGTAGAAACGGATCTCGATTATCGGTTAAATTTTTAACGAGCCAAACAAGAGTACACAAACTCGAGTAACTTGATTCATTTAGTACCCCAATAAAAATGCAATATCAGCTAGTGAAACCTTGTTTGAACTATTGATCAACATATATATTGGCGATAGTGCACGCATTCATGCTTTCTTTTGGGTTACAAGTTTTCTTCGATAACTCAGGATGTCAGGTTTAAATTTGCACGCTTCTTGACATATTTTTCGGGAGACCAATTTCCTGTTCACTAGTAGGTGGCCAGATTGAATTGGGACAAAACCCCATATATATATCGACCCCATGAGAGATCATAGCACTTGCCTCGGAGGTTTTGAACGTACGTGAGACTTGCAAAATGACAAATTATTAGTAAATTTTAGACCTTAGAAACCAGATCATCCCTAGTTAAATTAAACTAGCAGGATGTGGTCAATTGGAAGTCCAAATTTAACTTTTCTAATAACCAAATTCAACGATGGTGGGCGGTCACAATTTTCTCTTTGTTTCTGAAGGGCCCAGCTAGAAATGTCACCTAACAGAAGAAAAAATGGTTGTAATGATATTGAGAATAGGACTGCCTCAAGAAAACTTTTTTAGAAGTTGCAAATGGAACCACCGACGTGTTAGTTGAAGTGGTTGAAGCAATTAATATAAGTTTGTTCCTCTCCCACCGCCACTGGTCCTGAGTAAGATCGAGACCAGATGGTTGGGAGAGGGGGCTCCGTTTACGTGGTGATAGATTAATATTTCTTTCCTGACCACGTCAGCTATCATTTAAGTTCGAACATTCTAGATCGGATGGGTTCTCTAGTTGATCCGGATTTAGTACACTGGTTCAATCCAGCCTGGTGCAGTAATATCAAAAACCTCATTTCGTACTTTCCACTCCAATTCTTACGGGAAAATGGTTTTTCCTTTGTGTTTAATTAAAAGTCTACAAAAAAAGTATTCCTTCCCAAAAAGAAAAGAAGTCTGTATGAACTCAAGGGGGACAGAAGAAGGAAAAAAACCATTGGTCGAGGGTATATACCCAGACAAAATCGCGACTGTCCAATGTATTTTTGGACGATCTGGATTGAAAATCAATTATGACCGGTAATAATTGATTGTGATTAACTTTTTTCTGGAAAAATTTCATTAAAATCTGGACCGTCTAAAACCAAAATGGACTCGCGAGATTGAACAGCTCCGTGAATAGGATGTTCATGGAGGCTCCGTGAAAAAAACACTCTCTTATACGCAACCATTTGCCATTACTAAGAGACATTCTTTCCAGGTAAGTTATTTATATTTAGTCTTTTAGAAGTCTCTTTTACTCATTCTACTCGGTTTACTAATTAATAAAGAAAAATCAACCCTTTTTTAATGCTTTTCTCGGAAGGGAGAGCGTGGAATTTTTTTTCCTTTCCGCACGAATTAGGAAATTGGATGACATGACTCACTTCTTGGTCTTTGATTCCTTCAGTCAATGCTTATAAAAAATACAATTTACTATTAAAAAATAAAGTAGCTTCTTTTTCCAAGTTCAGATCAACAAGAAATAACGCGTTGATCTAGTAACCACCAGAGCATGACTTATTTTTTTCTTATATGGAAAGGTCTTTCGTTCTTTTTCCCTCTAAATTTACATAATTGAAAGGAAGACTAAACTGCAAATAACATTTTTTTCTAAACAAGATTTGTTTATTATCTCAGAACACAATTCAGCTAAATACTTGATTAGAATCATCTGCAATTTATATTATGCCCTAGGCCTCCCTATTGAGTTTTCATTGACATGGCTTTTAGATCGGCATTGTAGTGATCTTGTTCCCTAATAACTTTTCAAGCCCAGGCCTCTGTTGAGGCCTGCAAAACCAATCGAATTTTAGTGCATAAACGAGTCAAGTAGAGTTGAGTACGAGCCGTTTAAGCTTGGTTTTTAACATGTATTCAAGCTTAGTTTGTCCATCAGTTGATCGAGTTTATCTCAAATAAATTCCAATCCGGCCGAGCTTTAGTGCTATATTGTTAAAAGAAAACATAATAGTTGGTTCATTTATGTAAAAACGGATCTCGATCAAATTTTTAACGAGCCAAATAAGACTTGAACTCGAGTAACTCGGTTCATTTGGTACCGGAATAGAAATAGAAATGCAAGATCAGCAAGTGAAAACCTGTTTGAAATGTTTTCTTTTTTTATCAAAAGCAAATATTGCATTGATCAGCATATTGTTAATGTGATGTTGGTCTTTCTTTATCTGAATATCGACTATTTGTTTTGGCCGAATCCATAGTAAATTTCGTCGATGGTTGCTTAGTTAGTTCGAGCGAAAGGGCAGGAACAATCTTGTAGTGTGTAACGATTCCGGGGTATATATGGCAGGCCATACCGATGGAGTAATTTAGAACTTTGCTAAGCATTCTTGTAGCCAGCGAAGAAACGTTTAGATTTGCCTGATTGACCGAAAGCATTACAGCATGATTTTTCTACTGTTGATGCCTTTTTCTTTCATTATCACCTAATGAAGATTCCATGTAAGTTTGTTCTTTGCAGCTTTGGGATGTTTTCTTCATGGGGTCTTTCTCAGAAGCTTTCATGCATTATGGGACCCGACAGAGCTCGTGAAGTGTCTTTGACAGCCATGCCATTTAACTGCAGAACAAGCTGAGACGGGGGGGTCCGGCGAATCATATTGTTGATGAAAGCGAATTGCTGAAGGAAGCCCGAGTGGTTGCTAATGTTATTTTGAGAAATAACCAAGACTTAGAATTGAGATACAAGTGGGTAATCAATGATGGCCTTGCGCAAGTCAGCGTCTGCTACGCGCTTAGCTATTCATCATTTCATCCCGTTTCTGTTGTAGCTGAGAATGGGGAAGGCTTGGCTTGAATTGCGCGTGGCAGCCTAGCGCGATACAAGGAAGTCGGTTAGGATTCTTGGAGCTGCTGCAGCAAACGAAACCGAACTACATGTGCTAAGGCAGAGAGCTACCAAAACAAACTGAAAAAGAAACGGTACTTGCCCTGCAACTACACACAGATGACACTTTGGAGGAAATGTTCCATTCTAAATGTTGGGGATGCAGACAACTTTCAGCAACAGAGTTCAGCAACAAAGGTCCGTGACCAGCGCGGAGAGTTCCGCGATAGGCAGACACGCAGTCAGGCTCGCGGCAAACAGCGCGCGACAGACAGGCTCGCGGCCGAGATGGGCCGTGGGCCGCGGCCCATGTTGGTTGGACGGGTCCAACTATCACTTAGGGTTTGCCTATAAATATAAGTTGTTGTATTCATTATTTCCTGAGAGAGCAGTTTGCACAAAGAGAGAGAAAATTTCTAGAGGGTTTCTAGCGAGAGAGAGAGTGCAAGAGAAAACTTTTCTCAGAGAGGAAGGAGAAGACTTGTAATCTTTCGTTTTCTTTCGTTCATAGTGGACTGGTGTGGCTCCCGGGGACGTAGGCAAGTTGCCGAACCTCGTATATCTGTGTGTTCTGTTTTTTCTGTTCCTCTTTCTCTTCCTTTTCTCTGGTTTGTTTTCTGTGACGATAGTATCCCAAGATCCTGTGCGTGTTTTGTTCGTTGTGAGTCTGAGCGCGAGGCTCCGATTTCCCAACAACTGGTATCAGAGCCGCGGTTGCGGTAAGGGTGTTCAACAGTTTTCCGATTGAAGCTTTTGGGCAGTCCGGATTTCAGAGGGAGCTATGGGTTCAGAAGAAGGGAAATCGAAGATTGAGAAGTTCGATGGATCGGACTTTGCTTTCTGGAAGATGCAGATGGAGGACTATCTGTACCAGAAGGATCTTTACCGGCCGCTGCTGGGTAAAGAAAAAGGAAAGAAAAAAGAAAGGGAGACTGACGCGGAATGGGAGGTTCTTGATCGGAAGGCAATGGGTCTGATCCGGTTATCACTCTCGAAGTCAGTCGCGCATAATATATTGAAAGAAAAAACCGCGTCCGATCTGATGGACGCGCTCGCGGAGATGTATGAACAACCGTCCGCGGCAAACAAGGTGCACTTGATGAAGAAGTTGTTCAACTTCGAGATGCCTGAAGGAGGTTCGTTTATGAAGCATCTCAGTGAGTTCAATACAATAGTGGATCAGTTGATCTCTGTTGGTATTGAGTTCGACGACGAGGTTGAAGCCTTGTTGATTCTCTCTCAGTTGCCAGAAAGCTGGCAGGGTACGGTTACTGCGATTAGTAATTCGGCTGGGAAGGAGAAACTCAAACTGAATGATATAGTCAGTTTGATTCTGACTGAGGAAGTTAGAAGGAAATCGCTCGAGGGAGCATCGGGCTCTAGCGGTTCAGGTTCCGCTCTAAGTTTTCAGCAGAGGGGCAGAAGCCAGGCCAGGGGTGGTCAGAACCAGAACAAGAGCAGGTCGAAGTCAGCGCGGCAAGAAGTCTCGCGGCAAAAGTCAAGTACGCGGCATCAAACGTGAATGTTGGAACTGTGGCCAGGCGGGTCACATGTCTTCAGTCTGTAAGGCTCCAAAGAAGAATAATGGTGAGCAGGAGGCCCACATCGTGCAAGATGCACTTATTCTTTCGATGGACAATATCGCGGAGTCATGGGTGATTGACTCAGGCGCGTCATTCCACGCGACTGCTAGCAAGGGTGTTCTGAAGAACTATGTAGCAGGCGACTTCGGGCAAGTATACTTGGGCGATGATGAGCCATGTAGTATAGTTGGAATGGGCGATGTGCAGATTGAAACGCAGGGGTTTAAATGGTGTTTGAAGGATGTCAGACACGTCCCGCAGCTGACGAGGAATCTTGTTTCAGTTGGGCAACTGGGAGCAGCGGGATATACCTCAACATTCACAGGAGACGCGTGGAAGGTCTCCAACGGTACCATGGTGGTAGCGCGCGGAAAGAAGGTCGGTACTCTCTATTTAACTTCACATGGGAGTTATTCACTTACCATCGCGGAGGGACTCGCGGGGGTGGTCCCGCGCGAGGATAGCGAAGGTCTCGCGGAGGTGGTACCGCGCGAGGGTAGGCTTGCGGAAGGTCCGTGGCCAGAGAGCCAAGTGAGTTCAAGTTTGTGGCACGACAGGTTGGGACACATGAGCGAGAAAGGGATGAAGATTCTGCAGACACAAGGGAAGCTGCCAGTTGAGTCAGTGGATTTCGACATGTGCGAAGACTGTATCTTCGGCAAGCAGAGGCGGGTTAGTTTCCAGAAAAGTGGCAGACCTCCCAAGCTAAACAAGCTGGAGCTTGTTCATACAGACGTATGGGGTCCCGCGCCAGTGCATTCTCTCGGCGGGTCGAGGTACTTTGTTACTTTCATCGATGATCACTCGAGGAAAGTATGGGTCTACTTCATGAAACACAAGTCAGAGGTATCCGAAATTTTCATGAAGTGGAAAGTCAGAGTAGAGAACGAGACAAACTTGAAGGTGAAGTGTCTGAGGTCAGACAACGGGGGAGAGTATGAACTGGGAGAGTACAAGAGAGCCTGTGCTCTATTCGGGATTCGTTTAGAGAAGACTCTTCCAGGAACTCCGCAGCAGAATGGCATCGCGGAGCGGATGAACAGGACTCTGATAGAACGTGCGCGGAGCATGCGGATACACGCGGGGTTGCCCAATGAATTTTGGGCAGACGCGATCAGTACAGCAGCATACTTGATCAACCATGGGCCATCAGTTCCGTTGAACTTTGGGATACCGGAGGAGGTTTGGAGCGGTAAGGAGGTAAATCTCTCACACTTGAAAGTTTTCGGTTGTGTTGCTTATGTCCACCTCAGTGACAAAGTCAGAGACAAGCTAGATGCTAAGTCATTGAAGTGCACGTTCATTGGGTACGGCGGCGATGAGTTTGGCTATCGTTTCTGGGATGAGAAAAACCGGAAGATAATCAGAAGCCGGGATGTCATATTCAATGAGTCAGTGCTGTATAAGGACAGAGATAGCAGACAATGCAGTGGGAGTTCTACTGAGGATCGCGAGGGTCCCGCAGGGGTGGTCGTGCGAGAGGATCGCGAGGCACCCGAGTACTTTAGTTTGGAGGATCTTCCAGAAAGCAGTGGGGATGAGTTGGGAATTGACCGGACGACAGAGACAGTCTCGCGGACAGAGGCAATCTCGCGGACAGAGTCTGGGGCAGTTCCAGAGACAGGGTCTAGCTCACCGGCTGCCGCGGTAAGGAGATCAACTAGGGTACCTAAACCTAATCCAAAATACCTTTCGTCGCTGTATTATTTGCTTTTGACAGATAGCGGAGAACCATCTTGCTATGACGAGGCTTTACAGGTCGGTGACGCTGTGAAGTGGGAACGCGCTATGCAAGAGGAGATGGATTCTCTTCACTCGAATGTGACTTGGGAGTTGGCGAAGCTTCCCGCGGGGAAGAAGGCGCTACAGAACAAGTGGGTATACCGCGTCAAGCAGGAGAGCGACGGCAGCAAGAGGTTTAAGGCCAGATTGGTTGTGAAGGGCTTTCAACAGAAAGAAGGGGTTGATTTCACGGAGATTTTTTCCCCAGTTGTGAAGCTGACCACTATCAGAGTGGTATTGAGTTTGGTGGCTGCTGAAAATCTCTACCTTGAGCAGTTGGATGTTAAAACTGCGTTTCTTCATGGTGACTTGGATGAAGAAATCTACATGAAGCAACCTGTTGGCTTCATTGAGAAAGGCAAAGAAGGGATGGTGTGTAGACTCAAGAAGAGTCTATATGGGTTGAAACAGGCTCCTAGACAGTGGTACAAGAAGTTTGACAGTTTCATGCAGCGCAGCGGCTACACGAGGTGCCACGCGGATCACTGTTGCTACCTTAAACGATGTAAGGCGAGCTACATAATTTTACTACTTTACGTAGATGATATGCTTGTGGCTGGGTCCTGTTTACAGGAGATAAACAGGTTGAAGCAACAGTTGGCAGCAGAGTTTGCTATGAAAGATCTGGGTGCAGCGAAGCAGATGCTTGGGATGAGGATCAGCAGGGACAAAACTCAAGGGGTCTTGAAGTTGAGTCAAGCTGAGTATATTGAACGGGTTCTTGAAAGGTTCAATATGCAGAGCGCCAAGGCAGTTGGCGCGCCTCTGGGAAGTCAGTTTAGACTTTCTGATGTGCAGTCTCCGAAGACTGATGCTGAGAAGGAGCACATGGCCAAGGTACCGTATGCCTCGGCCATCGGTAGCCTGATGTACGCGATGGTCTGCACGCGGCCGGACATCGCGCATGCAGTGGGAGTTGTGAGCAGGTTTGCGAGCAATCCAGGGAAGCAGCATTGGGAAGCCGTCAAGTGGATACTGAGGTATCTCCGCGGGACCGCGGATATGCCATTGTGTTTTGGGAGAGCAGATTTGGTGGTGAGAGGATATGTGGATGCAGATTTCGCGGGTGATCACGATACAAGGCGAAGCACCACAGGATATGTCTACACTTTGGGATCAACAGCGGTGAGTTGGGTCTCGCGTCTGCAGAAGTTGGTAACTTTGTCCACGACAGAAGCTGAGTATGTAGCAGTCACGGAGGCTGCTAAGGAGATGATTTGGTTGAAGGCTTTTCTGGGTGAGTTGGGTTTGAAGCAGGAGAACAGTGTTCTTTTCAGTGATAGCCAGAGTGCTATACACCTTGCGAAAAATCCAGTGTTTCATGCTAGAACGAAGCACATCGATTTGAGGTACCATTTCATTCGCTCGCTTTTAGAAGAAGGGGAACTGTTACTGGAGAAGATTTTGGAGAGCCAAAATCCGGCAGATATGTTGACAAAGTCGGTCACCATCGAGAAACTGAAGTTGTGCTCAACTTCAGTTGGCCTTCGCGCATGAGGAGTTGGAGGGCCGGAGTCGCACCAGGAGGGGTGAAGTTCACTACGTCCACTATTGATTGAGGTTGTTGATATTGGTTTGCTTCAGTTATCTTCAAGTGGGAGATTGTTGGGGATGCAGACAACTTTCAGCAACAGAGTTCAGCAACAAAGGTCCGTGACCAGCGCGGAGAGTTCCGCGATAGGCAGACACGCAGTCAGGCTCGCGGCAAGCAGCGCGTGACAGACAGGCTCGCGGCCGAGATGGGCCGTGGGCCGCGGCCCATGTTGGTTGGACGGGTCCAACTATCACTTAGGGTTTGCCTATAAATATAAGTTGTTATATTCATTATTTCCTGAGAGAGCAGTTTGCACAAAGAGAGAGAAAATTTCTAGAGGGTTTCTAGCGAGAGAGAGAGTGCAAGAGAAAACTTTTCTCAGAGAGGAAGGAGAAGACTTGTAATCTTTCGTTTTCTTTCGTTCATAGTGGACTGGTGTGGCTCCCGGGGACGTAGGCAAGTTGCCGAACCTCGTATATCTGTGTGTTCTGTTTTTTCTGTTCCTCTTTCTCTTCCTTTTCTCTGGTTTGTTTTCTGTGACGATAGTATCCCAAGATCCTGTGTGTGTTTTGTTCGTTGTGAGTCTGAGCGCGAGGCTCCGATTTCCCAACACTAAACATAGAAGCCTATTCTGATCAGATTTTTTTTAACATTTGTTTTTTTTTTTTTTTGGTTTTCTCCTTGCAAGCAATCCTTGTGATGCAAAGTATTAGAGTACTTGGGGTCAGGCCGCAAGAAAAATAGTTCTTGTGAATTTACTTGTCCTGCCGTAGATGGCCTGTCTTAATTTGACTGAATCGGATAGGAGATTAGTCGAGGTGTGCGTAAACTGACCCAAACATCCCTAACCGTCAAAACGAAAGAGAGTATTAGAGTGGTCTAAAGTTGTCCAATAAACTTGGACAACATCCATAATATTAGTCAAACTGTAAAATATACTTCTCAAATATCACCATTATCATGACACGTGTATATAGTAACACAACCTGGTCGAGTTTTCCAACGGTTTAAGATCCTCACTAAAATTAATTACATAATTAATTGGAGCTCTTATGCTCGGCTCCTAATAACAGGCAATGTCTTTTGAGAACGGACTGGTTTTCGCACTCCCCGGTTTATCATTCGGATAGCTCCAATGCGATCCTGCATGGGAAAAAACAAACTACTATATGTAATACTTCGACATAACTAGCTGTAAACAAGTAACAATTTAACGTAAATAACATGCTCCATAGTTAATTATTATTTGGAAATAATTTGGATTAAGAAACAAGAGCAATCGCAGCATATAACCCGATCTCTCTAATTTGGTCTATGTATATTTGTATAGGAAATTGATTTTGGCACTTCAAAAATTGATGGAGGGGCTCCAAAACGACGTCGTTTTGTGTATCAATACAGTGCAGTTTTGGAGCCCCTCCATCAATTTTTGGAGTGCCAAAATCACTATCCATTTGTATAATGTACTAAGAACAAATATAGGTGACGCTTGCTAATTCCCTGACAAGGCGTTAGTGCAGACAGAAGAGAGAATGGATAAAGAAGTTGTGGGATGTGATGTCGCAGGAGGATGATGCTTGCTAATTCCTTGACAAGGCATTAGTGCATGCATCATCTCTCCTGCGACAGCACTCCCCGAACTCTCTAGTTTGCTCTCTCTCTCTCTCTCTCTCTCTCTCTCTCTCTCTCTCTCTCGTGTTGTTGAGTAATGAATAAAGGTGCAGTATATTCTAGGGATCAGAAGAAAGAATGAGTAAAGAAGTTGCGTGTTGTTCTGTCGCACGAGGACGACACTTGTTAATTCCTTGAGAAGGCATTAATGCAAGGGTCATCCCTCCTGCGACAGAACTACACGCCCTCTTTAGTTTGGCCTCTGTGATTTCTCCGACATTAATACATGTCTATTTATAGTACAAATTAACCTATGCACTCTACGACCTGTTAATTTCCAAGTCATTTGCACATTATTGGACTACTAGCTAGAAGTCTTGGCTAGTCCTTCACAGAATTTGATGAGAAATTGTTTGGGACTTTCTATGTATTTGTCATCAATACTTTTGTGTTTAAGTTTTGGTATTTTTTAAAAAAAAAAAAAAAATTGGTTGGTGAGGTTGGAAAAAAAGAGCCAAATGATCAAACTTCCAAGAAATTCAGGTTGGATATCGAAGCATATGATCACTGAGGTGCCCAGTTGATACTTTAACTGACTTATTATTAGCATTAATTAGTTTTTCATTACGCAAAGGTGTCCGCATCAGCTTACGCGCATCTTAACTAGTCTATTTGAAACCAATCCCACCTTCTGGTGTGGGATTTCTGATTAAAATAGCGACAAAACCCAGTAAGAATTTTTTATCTAGCTAGATCACGTGAGCAACCATTCGCCATTACTAAGAGACATTCTTTCCCGGTACGTTATCTATATTTAGTCTTTTAAAAGTCTCTTTTACTCATTCTACCCGGTTTACTAATCAAAAAAGAAAAATCAATAAGAATTTTGAGGCTTTTTTTAATGCTTTTCTCAGAAGGAAGAGAGTGAAATTCTCTCTCCTTTCCACACGAACCAGGAAATTGGATGAAATAACTCACTTCTTGGTCTTCAATCCCTTTAATCAATACTTACAAAAAATACAATTTACTATTAAAAAAAGAAAGTATCTTCTTTTTTCATGTTCAGATCAACAAGAAATAACGCGTTGATCTAGTAGCCACCGGAACATGACTTATTTGCTTATATGTAAAGGTATTTCGTTCTTTTTTCCTCTTAATTTACATAATTGTTGTTCTCCTGAATCTTATCATGTAGTATTAAGGAAGACTAAACTGCAAATAACATTTTTTCAAAACCAGATTTGTTTATTTATATCAGCACACGATTAAGCTAAATACTTGATTAGAATCATCTGCAATATTATGCCCTAGGCCTCCCCTATGGAGGTTTCATGACATGGGTTTTAGATCGGCATTGTAGTGATCTTGTTGCCTAGCTAATAGCAACTTTTCAAGCCCAGGCCTCCGTTGAGGCCTGCAAAACCAATTGAATTTTGTGCATTAACGAGCCGAGTACGAGCCATTTAAGCTTGATTTTGAATGTATTCAAGTTTAGTTTGTCCATAAGTTGATTGAGTTTGTCTCAAATTAATAAATTCCAATCCAGCCGAGCTTAATTTGTTGCTATAGGTATATAGAAAATAAATAAAAAAACCATAATTCATTTGAGTAGTCGGTTGTTCACGATTGAATTGGTAACTTCACGGGTTTAAAGAACTATGTTCAAGTTTAATTGGTTCGTTTATGTAGAAACGGATCTCGAATCCTCGATTAAATTTTTAACAAACCAAACAAGACTTAAACTCAAATAACTTGGTTTTTCTTTTTTTGCTTAGCAAAAAGGATATATTAATCTTTATAAGGATTACAAATATTAAAAGGATCAAGCCCACACCGGCATAAAGCCACCCAAGACCTAAAGAAAGACAAGATGCCAATCGAAAAACAAAAACCCGAATTTACCGACCTGAACTCGAGTAACTTGGTTCATTTAGTACCCCAATAGAAATGCAATATCAGCCAATGAAACCTTGTTTAAACTACTGAAGTCTGAAGAGCATATTGAAGATAGTGAACGTGAGATTTGGAAAATGACAAATTATTTGTAAATTTTAGACCTTAAAAACCTGATCATCCCTAGTTAAATTAAACTAGCTGCATGAGGTCAATTGGAAGTCCAAATTTTAACTTTTCTAATAACCATATTCAACGATGGTGGGCGGTCACAATTCTCTCTTTGTTTCTGAAGGGCCCAGCTAGAAATGTCGCCTAAAAGGAGAAAAAATGGTTGTAATGATATTGAGAATAGGACTGCGTCAAGAAAACATTTTTAGAAGTTGCAAATGGAACCACCGACCTGTTTCAAGTGGTTGAAGCATTTAATACTCTCTCCGTTCCAAATTATTTGTCCGGTCCGCAAAACGGAGTATTAAAAATAATATAATTTTTGCAAGAAAAATCAAAAGCTTTTCAACAACTTACTATATATCAATGAATATTTTTAATTTGTGAAAAAAGTTTATATTTTTTCTTGAAAAAATTACATTATTTTTAACACTTCGTTTTGCGGACCGGACAAAGAATTTGGAACGGAGGGAGTATAAGTTTGTTCCTCTCCCACCGCCACCAGTCCTGAGTAAGATCGAGACCAAATGGTTGGGAGAGGGGGCTCCGTTTATGAGGTGATGGATTAATATTTCTTTCCCAGCCGGTCAGGTCAGCTATGGCTTAAGTTCGAACATTCTAGATCGGATGGATTCCCCAGTTGATCCGGGTTTACTATACTGGTTCAATCCAGCCTGGTGCAGTAATATCAACACCTCATTTCGTACTTTCCACTCCAATATTTAAGGGAAAATGGTTTTTCCTTTGTGTTTAAAAGTCTACAAAAAGTATTCCTTCCCAAAAAGAAAAGATGTCTGTATGAACTCAAGGGGGACAGAAGACGGGAAAAAACCATTGGTCGAGGGTATATACGCAGAGAAAATCTTTTTTACGGCTGTTCCTTAAAGAAGAAGTTACGGAGTTCAATCGCGACTAGCCAATGTGTTTTCGGACGATCTGGATTGAAAACCAATTATAACCTGTAATAATTGATTTTGATTAACTTTTTCCCGAAAAAGTTTCATTAAAATCCGGACCGTCTAAAACAGGAATGGACGAGCGGGATTGAACAGCTCGTGAATAGGATGTTCATGGAGGCTCCGTGAAAAATACACTCTCTTATAAGCAAGGTCATTAGGTTACTTTGCAAGTCATGTTATTGTAACGTTGTTATACGTTCCAAACCCTTTCTTGGTTTAGCCGAATTACTCTCAACTAGAGTCAGCTACACTTGAACAAGCTTTACAATTCCGAGGTTTCTGGGCATTGGTTTTTAAATGAATTTGGCTTCTTTGCGGTCTGGATTGGATTTTAGAGAGTATAGTCTGTGTGATTTCGGTTGTCCAAAATGCTTTCTAATAGTAGTTCACATTTTTTGAAAGACTCTTCTCGGTAAAGTTGATGTTTACCTCTAAACTTGCCACCCCACGGGGAAAGCATAGCGGCTGTGCACCAAGCATGAATTTCATAGAGTTTATCCAACCATTTTGATGGGGGAATGGTATCAAAGGAACCTTCTATCCCAATTTCAACATGCCCTTAGCAGATCCCCATTTGCTATCAGCCTTAAAAATGCAAGTTCAAATTGGTGGTGCCTCCCAAACTCCTACCACCTATGCAGCAACCCTTCATCACTTGTCCCTTCTCGTTCTTCCTCCGGTAGAAACTCCTCTGCTTCTTCTTCTAATCTTGAATATTTGTATGAGTTTGAATATCTTCCTGATGACAATAAGGCATGACTGACCACTGGAAGTGGTGATCTGGAATGCAAAAGCCAGTTTTGGGACGATCATCTGGATGGATGCCCAATTGCCAGAAACCTGCTTTCAAGTCAAACTTTGAGAAAATCAGCCAACTTCTAACCCTTCTAAAAATCCAATCTCCACTCTCCTAAATACCTTAGCCACTATACCTGAAACTCCATCTCCTGTACCAACCATTGAGTTTGATTCAGAACTTCCAGTTTGCAGACTCATAATGGAGGAGAGATGAGGGAACGTTTGCTGGTGTCAATCCAGTGAGCGAGCACATCGTTTGAGTCATGACCAAGCCGTACCCTCTTAACCAAGAGTTTTCTACCTGGAAGAATATTTCTGGCCCACGCCTAAGTTTGCAAACAAACCGAGCTACTGAGTAGTTCGAGACTCGGTTGCTCGAATTTGAGTTTATACTCTTGTAGCAAACGAGCGGAGCTCAACCCTCTCAAGCTCTACTTGGCTTGAAAAAACTTGGATAGTTTATAGAGGCCCGTTGAGTAAATTAACTAGGCTACGCTGTTTAAAGGCTTGGCTCGTTTACAAGCTTGAGCTCAAGTATTTGGATCGTTTAGTAAATGAGAAGATCTTAAATACTTTAAAACTCGACTCGTTTGCACCTCCACCACTCGTATGAGAAAACTCCCTCCTTTCTTGGCATGAAGTAAGATTTTTTTATCTAGATCACACGATCAACCATTCGCCAATACTAAGAGACATTCTTTCCCGATACGTTATCTATATTTTAGTCTTTTAGAAGTCTAGTTTACTCATTCTACTCAGTTTACTAATTAAAAAAGAAAAATCAATAAGAATCTTGAGCCTTTTTTTTAATGCTTTTCTCGGAAGGAAGAGCGTGAAATTCTTTTTCCTTTCCGCATGAACCAGGAAATTGGATGAAATGACTCATTTCTTGGTCTTCGATCCATTCAGTCAATACATGAAAAATACAATTTACAATTAAAAAGGAAAGTAACTTCTTTTTTCTTGTTCAGACCAACAAGAAATAATGCGTTGATCTAGTTGCCACCGGAGCATGACTTATATTCTTATATGTCAAGGTCTTTCGTTCTCCCGCTTAATTTACATAATTGTTGTTCTCCTGAATCTCATGTAGTATTAAGGAAGACTAAACTGCAAATAACATTTTTTTCTAAACAAGATTTGCTTAATTTCAGAACACAATTAAGCTAAATACTTGATTAGAATCATCTGCAATTTATATTATGCCCCAGGCGGAGCTCCCTATTGAGTTTTCATTGAAATGGGTTTTAGATCGGCATTGTAGTTGTTGGGATTTGTCGCATGTTGGTTAATTATCTCCTCCAAAACTAGTATATGAACCTGGGCAGCCTCTCCACTCTTTGCCAATTGGTTTGGAGTTGGATGCTTTAACATGGTATCAAAGCTAGGCTTTCGGAGGCTTTTCCCATTTGTTTGTGCCATAGTTGCACTTTGTTTCATTGTGATCCATGTGTTCCGGATCCTTTGTTAACCTCTCCACGTGCGAATCAGGGGTCGCACGTGCGGGGGAGTGTTGGGATTTGTCCCACGTTGGTTAATTATCTCCTTCAAAACTAGTATATGAACCTGGGCAGCCTCTCCACTCTTTGCCAATTGGTTTGGAGTTGGATGCTTTAACAGTAGTGATCTTGTTCCCTAATAACTTTTCAAGCCCAGGCCTCTGTTAAGGCCTGCAAAACCAATTGAATTTTAGTGCATAAACGAGCCAAGTAGAGTCGAGTACAAGCCATTTAAGCTTGGTTTTGAACATGTATTCAAGCTTAGTTTGTCCATCAGTTGATCGAGTTTATCTCAAATGAATTCCAATCCGGCTGAGCTTTAGTGCTATATTGTTATTAAAAAAAAAAAAACATAATAGTTCATTTGAGTAATCTGTTGTTCACGATTGGATTGGTAACTTCACGGGTTTAAAGAACTACATTCAAGTTTAGTTGGTTCGTTTATGTAAAAACGAATCTCGATCAAATTTTTAACGAGCCAAACAAGACTTAAACTCAAGTAACTTGGTTGATTTGGTACCCCAATAGAAATAGAACTGCAAGATCAGCCAGTGAAAACCTGTTTGAAATGTTTTCTTTTTTATCAGAAGCAAATATTGCATTCATTAAAAAGCCATCTGGCACTTATAGTATCCATCCAAAAAAAGCGAAAATGATCTACAACCAAGCCCAAATACTAACCATAATTAATAAACACAAAGAGGCGATCTTATGTCAAAAATCTTAAATGCGAGCCTCAAGCTCTATCTACTCCGACACGAATTAAACCCTGTTTGAACTATTGATTAGCATATAGTTGATCTTGGTCTTTCTTTATCTGAAATATCGACCATTTGTGTTGGATGACTCCATGGTAAATTTTGTCGTTGGTTGCCAAGTTAGTTTGAGCGAAAGTGCAGGAGCAATCTTGTAGGTTGTAATGATTCCAGGGTATATATGGCAGGCTATACCAATGGAGTAATTTAGAACTTCGCTAAGCATTCTTTTGGCCAGCGAAGAAACATTTCTATTTGCCTGATTGACCGAAAACATTACAGCATGATTTTTCTACTGTTGAGTCCTTTTTCTTTCATTATCATCTAATGAAGATTCATGTAAGTTTGTTCTTTGCAGGTTTGGGATGTTTTCTTCATGGGGTCTTTCTCAGAAGCTTTCACGCGTTATAGGACCCGACAGAGCTCGTGAAGGGTCTTTGAAAGCTATGCCGTTTAACTGCAGAACAAGCTGAGAGGTGGGGCTTGGCGAAATCATATTGTTGACGAAAGCAAATTGCGGAAGGAAGCCCGAGTAGTTGCTGAGATTATTTGAGAAATAACCAAGATTTAGTATTGAGATACAAGTCAGTAATCAATGATGGCCCTGCACAAGTCAGCGTCTGCTACGAGCTTAGCTATTCATCCCGTTTCTGTTGCAGCTGAGAATGGGGAAGGCTTGGCTTGAATTGCACGTGGCAGCCTAGCGCGATGCAAGGAAGTCAGTTAGGATTCTTGAACCTGCTGCAGCAAATGAATCCAAACTACATGTGCTAAGGGGCAAACCCTCCAAAAACACTGAAACAACAGAGCATATAAAGGCAGAGAACTACCAAAACAAACTGAAATAGAAACGGTGCTTGCCCTGCAACTACACACAGACAAGGCAAATCAGACTGAGGATGACACTTTGGAGGAAATGTTCCATTCTTAACATAGAACTGTAAAAGCCTATTCTGATCAGATTTTTTTTAACATTTGTACGTTATTCGTTTTCTCCTTGCAAGCAATCCCCGTGATGCAAAGTATTGGAGTGCTTGGGAATTGGGGTCAGGTCGCAAGAAAAATAATTATTGTGAATCTCGTAGTCCTACCGTGGATGGCCTGTCTTAATTTGACCGACCAGGAAGGAGATTAGTCGGGGTGTGCGTAAGCTGGCCCAGACATCCCTGACCGCCAAAAAAAAGAAATTATTAGAGTGCTCTAAACTTGTTCATTAAGCTTGGACAACACCCATTATATTAGTCAAACTGTAAAATGTACTTCTCAAATATCACCATTATTATGGCACACGTATATTTAGTAACACCACCTGGTCGAGTTGTCCAACGGTTTAAGATCGACACTAAAATTAATTACATAATTAATTGGAGCTCTTATGCTCGGCTCCCAGTAACAGGCAATGTCTTTTGTCACACGGTTTGAGAACGGACTGGTTTTCGCACTCCCCGGTTTATCATTCGGATAGCTCCAATGTGATCGTGCACGGGAAAAAACAAACTACTATATGTAATACTTCGACATGACTAGCCGTAGACAAGTAACAATTTAACGTAAATAACATGCTCCATAGTTGATTATTATTTGGAAATAATTTGGTTAAGAAACAAGAGCAATCGCAGCATATAACCCGATCTCTCTAATTTGGTCTATGTATATTTGTATAATGTACTAAGAACGAATATAGGTGACGCTTGCTAATTCCCTGACCAGGCATTAGTGCAGGCAGAAGAGAGAATGGATAAAGAAGTTACGGGATGTGATGTCGCAGGAGGATGATGCTTGCTAATTCCTTGACAAGGCATTAGTCCATGCACCATCTCTCCTGCGACAGCACTCCCCGAACTCTCTAGTTTGCTCTCTCTCTCTCTCTCTCTCTCTCTCTCTCTCTCTCTCTCTCGTGTTGAGTAATGAATAAAGGTGCAGTATATTTTAGGGATCAGAAGAAAGAATGAGTAAAGAAGTGGCGCATTGTTCTGTCGCACGAGGACGACACTTGTTAATTCCTCGAGAAGGCATTAATGCAAGGGTCATCTCTCCTGCGACAGAACTACACGCCCTCTTTAGTTTGGCCTCGTGATTTCTCCGACATTAATACATGTCTATTTATAGTACAAATTAACCTATGCACTCTACGACCTGTTATTTTCCAAGTCATTTGCACATTATTGGACTACTAGCTAGAAGTCTTGGCTAGTCCTTCACAGAATTTGATGAGAAATTGTTTGGGACTTTCTATGTGTTTGTCATCAATACTTTTTTGTTTATGTTTTGGTTTTTTTTTTTTAAATTGGTTGGTGAGGTTGGAAAAAAGAGCCAAATGATCAAACTTCCAAGAAATTTCAGGTTGGATATCGAAGCATATGATCACTGTGGTGCCCAGTTGATACTTTAACTTACTTATTATTACCATTAATTAGTTTTTCATTACGCAAAGGTGTTCGCGTTAGCTTACGCGCATCTTAATTAACTAGTCTCTTTGAAACTAATCCCACCTTCCGGTGTGGGATTTCTGATTCAAATAGCGACAAAACCTAGTAAGATTTTTTTATCTAGCTAGATCACGCGAGCAACCATTCGCCATTACTAAGAGACAGTCTTTCCCCGTACGTTGTCTATATTTAGTCTTTTAGAAGTCTCTTTTACTCATTCTACCCGGTTTACTAATCAAAAAAGAAAAATCAATAACAATTTTGAGACTTTTTTTAATGCTTTTCTCGGAAGGATCAAGAGCGTGGAATTCTTTCTCGTGTCCGCACGAACCAGGAAATTGGATGAAATGACTCACTTCTTGGTCTTCGATCCCTTCAATCAATACTTACAAAAAATACAATTTACTATTAAAAAAGAAAGTAACTTCTTTTTTCATGTTCAGATCAACAAGAAATAATGCGTTAATCTAGTAGCCACCGGAACATTACTTATTCGCTTATATGTAATGGTATTTCGTTCTTTTTTCCTCTTAATTTACATAATTGTTGTTCTCCTGAATCTGATCATGTAGTATTAAGGAAGACTAAACTGCAAATAACATTTTTTCAAAACAAGATTTGTTTATTTATATCAGCACACGATTAAGCTAAATACTTGATTAGAATCATCTGCAATATTATGCCCTAGTCCTCCCCTATTGAGTTTTCATGACATGGGTTTTAGATCGGCATTGAAGTGATCTTGTTGCCTAATAGCAACTTTTCAAGCCCAGGCCTCTGTTGAGGCCTGCAAAACCAATTGAATTTTGTGCATTAACGAGCCGAGTACGAGCCATTTAAGCTTGGTTTTGAATGTATTCAAGTTTAGTTTGTCCATAAGTTGATCGAGTTTATCTCAAATAAATTCCAATCCAGCTGAGCTTAATTTGGTGCTATAGGTATATAGAAAATAAATTAAAAAAAACCATAATTCATTTGAGTAGTCGGTAGTTCAAGATTGAATTGGTAACTTCACGGGTTTAAAGAACTATGTTCAAGTTTAATTGGTTTGTTCATGTAGAAACGGATCTCGAATCCTCGACTAAATTTTTAATGAACCAAACAAGACTTAAACTCAAGTAACTTGGTTTTTTTTTTTTTGCAAAGCAAAAAGAATTTATTAATCTTTATAAGGATTACAAATATTAAAAGGATCAAGGCCACACCGGCATAAAGCCACCCAATACTTAAAGGAAGGCAAGATGCCAATCGAAAAACAAAAACAAGAAAAGACCGAGCTGAACTCGAGTAACTTGGTTCATTTAGTACCCCAACAGAAATGCAATATCAGCTAATGAAACCTTGTTTGAACTATTGAAGAGCATATTGAAGATAGTGAACGTGAGATTTGGAAAATGACAAATTATTTGTAAATTTTAGACCTTAGAAACCTGATCATCCCTAGTTAAATTAAACTAGCTACATGGTGGGCGGTCACAATTCTCTCTTTGTTTCCGAAGGCCCAGCACGAAACGTCGGAGCCTAATAGGCCAAAAAAGACGAAAAAATGGTTGTAATGATATTGAGAATAGGACTGCCTCTTAACTTTCCGCTTGACCATAAAAAAAAGAATAGGACTGCCTTAAGAAAACTTTTTTAGAAGTTGCAAATGGAACCACCGACGTGTTAGTTCAAGTGGTTGAAGCAGCGCTAACGTAAGTTTGTTCCTCTCTCACTGCCACCGGTCCGGAGTAAGATCGAGACCAGATGGTTGGGAGAGGGGGCTCCGTCACGAGATGATGGATTAATATTTTTTTCCTAGCCTGCCAGGTCAGCTATGGCTTAAGTTCGAACATTCTAGATCGGATGGATTCCCCAATTGATCCGGGTTGACTAGAAGAATATTTCTGGCCCACGCCTAGGGCTACAAACAAATTGAGCTACTGAGCAGCTCGAGACTCGGTTGCTCGAATTTGAGTTTATACTCTTGTAGCAAACAAGCGGAGCTCAGCCCTCTCAAGCTCTGCTTGGTTTGAAAAAACTCGGCTCGTTTATAGAGGCTCGTTGAGTAAATTAACCGGGCTACGCTCTTTAAAGGCTTTTGCTCGTTTACAAGCAAGCCAAGCTTGAGCTCGAGTATTTGGGTCGTTTAGTAAATGAGCAGATCTTAAATGCTTTAAAACTCGACTCGTTTGCACCCCTACCACTCGTATAAGAAAACTCCCTCCTTTCTTGGCATGAAGGAAATAAGATTTTTTTATCTAGATCACACGAGCAACCATTCGCCAATACTAAGAGACATTCTTTCCCAATACGTTATCTATATTTAGTCTTTTAGAAGTCTCTTTTATTCATTCTACCCGGTTTACTAATTAAAAAAGAAAAATCAATAAGAATCTTGAGCCTTTATTTTAATGCTTTTCTCGGGAGGGAGAGCGTGGAATTCATTTTCCTTTCCGCACGAACTAGGAAATTGGATGAAATGACTCACTTTGTGGTCTTCGATCCATTCAGTCAATACTTATAAAAAATACAACTTATTAAAAAAGAAAGTAACTTTTTTCTTCTTGTCCAGATCAACAAGAAATATCTCGTTGATCTAGTAGCCACCGGAGCATGACTTTATTTTCTTATATGTAAAGGTCTTTCGTTCTTTTTTCCTCTTATAATTTACATAAGGGTAAATTTCACTTACCTCCCCTGAGGTTTTTTACAATGACAGACACCTCCTCTCACGTTTTAAAAATTGCACTTACGTCCCATCGCTTCAATTGTCAGATACAGATTCCTCCATTGCTGTTAGAAGACCGTTACTAACAGAAAATGCTTACATCAACTACTAAATCCATTTCATTACCAATTTTACCACTTTAGAATGATTTTGTTAAATGAATTCCTTTCTAGACTCAATTTAAAAGACATTAATGTTTCTAATTAAAACTATTTAAAGAGATTAAGTTATTATACATATCTCACATGCACGTGTATCTTCAAAACTAAACACATATATACATTGATTTTAAATTTGAGTGTATAAGCATTTATTTTACAAAACTTTGAAAACACTGTTGATTTTTTGAAGTCAAATGCATATTAGGCATAAATATAGAGATTAAGTTACAATTTTTTTTCCTTAATTTTTTTCGTAAGAAACTTGAAACAACTTTTGACTATTTTGAAGTCAAATGCAAATGTAGGCATAAATACTTATTACAATTTCATTCCTTTATCATGAAACTTCAAATGTCTTTTCTTTTCTTTTTTTGCATAGAATAACAAAAATTTCTAAAAACAATATGGCTTTAAATTAAGGTAAACTTTTTTTCCCAACCCTATCATTTATCATGAAACTTCAAAAGTTTTTTTTTTTTTGCATAGAATAAGAAAATTTTCTAAAAGCAATATGACTTTAAATTAAGGTAAACTTTTTTCCCAAACCCTATCCTTTATCATGAAACTTCAAAAGTCTCTTCGTTTTTTTTGTGTGCATAGAATAACAAAAAAAATTTAAAACAATATGGCTTTAAATTAAGGTAAACTTTTTTCCCCTAACCCTACACCATTCATTTTTATATACCAAAATTATTATGTTAAAAATTTTAGTCAAAATATCTTTTTTCTCCAATTGATTTCTTTTTCGAAAATGTACCAACTTTTACTTACTAATTTTACAAAATAGACATTTATTAAGAGACAGTCCGAAATGGAATGCTGGACTTTAAAAAAGGGACAGAGGGAGTAATTTTAAAGTTTGTTTTCACAAGAAATTTAGAGATAAGATGAAGTAAACTTTTCATTTTTAAATTCTAGACTAGATAACTATTGCATTAACTCTAATATCTGAATTAAATTATGGTTTAAATTATATAGCAGAGAGAGACCTAGGGAAAGTACCTGCAATTGTTAGAAACCTCAGAGGAGGTCAATAAAAGGGTAAAATTGTACATTCACGCACTCTGCTAACGTCTGTTAGCCGACGAGTCTGACATAATTGTTGTTCTCCTAAATCTCAGGTATTAAGCAAGACTAAACTGCAAATAACAGTTTTTTCTAAACAAGATTTGTTTATTATCTCAGAACACAGTAAAGCTAAATACTTGATTAGAATCATCTGCAATTTATATTATGCCCTAGGCCTCCCCATTGAGTTTTCATTGACATGGGTATTAGATCGGCATTGTAGTTATCTTGTTCCCTAATAACTTTTCAAGCCCAGGACTCTGTTGAGGCCTGCAAAACCAGTTGAATTTTAGTGCATAAACGAGCCAAGTAGAGTCAAGTACGAGCCGTTTAAATTTGGTTTTGAACATGTATTTAAGCTTAGTTTGTCCATCAGTTGATCGAGTTTATCTCAAATAAATTCCAATCCGGCCGAGCTTTAGTGCTATATTGTTAAAAAAAAAAAAAAACTTAATAGTTCATTTGAGTAATCTGTTGTTCACGATTAGATTGGTAACTTCACGGGTTTAAAAACTATACTCAAGTTTAGTTGGTTCGTTTATGTAAAAATGGATCTTGATCAAATTTTTAACGAGCCAAACAAGACTTAAACTAGAGTAACTTGGTTCATTTGGTACCCCAATAGAAATAGAAATGCAAGATCAGCTAGTGATACCCTGTTTGAAATGTTTTCTTTTTTATCAGAAGCAAATATTGCATTCATTAAAAAGCCATCCGGCATTTACAATATCCATCCAAAAACAGAGAAAAGGATCTACAACCAAGCTCAAATACTAACGATAATCAATAAACACAAAGAGGCGATCTTATGTCAAAATCTTAAATGCGAGCCTCAAGCTCTATCCACACCGACACGAATTAAACCCTGTTTGAACTATTGATCAGCATATTGTTGATGTGACGTTGGTCTTTCTTTATCTGAAATATCGACAACTTGTGTTGGATGACTCCATGGTAAATTTTGTCGATGGTTGATAGGTGCTGAAAAGCACCCGTTTATTCCCATTAATTTAGGTTTTGTCGGTCCTATATAATGTTAGTTAACGAGCTTTAATTGGTTTGTGGTGTTTCAGGGCTTATGGAGCATTCGGAAAGGATTTGGGGTAATTATCGTGAGTTAAGGATGTTCCGAAGGGATCCGCAGCGAGAAGAGGAGCAAAACAGTATTATTGGTCTCGCTGGTCCGGACCAAGGCATGGCTGGTCTGGACGACCAAGGCTGGGCACGTTCTGAACTTGCTGAAATTCTGGTCCGGACAATGGAACCGCTGGTCCGGACCAGCGGGCAGCCGCACGTCAATTATGTTTCGTCTATTTTAAGTTAGTTTTGGGGCCAACTATAAAAGTAGGCTTTAGTTTATTATTTAGGGCACTTTTGATTTCTTTTCCCAGCAGCTTTTGGTTGGAACTTTGAACGGAGAATTAAGGAGTGGCCGTGGGCATCGTGACAGCAGGCGGAAAAAGACAACATGGAGAGCAATCCAATATCATTCGATTCATCTTTCTTCTCCATGGCCGGCTAAATCCCTTATCTAGGGGAGGATGAAACTCCGTATCAAGTAACTATATTTTTTGTGTGTAGGGTTTTGGTTTTATTATTCGAATCGATTGTGAGACTAAGAACCCTTTCCGTTTCAATTGAACGGATTGATTTTACTTTTTCTTATCTATTGAGTATTTGTATTCCGGATTTCAAATACCTAGTCTTGCAATGGTTTTCATTGATTGTGGTTGGAGTTCTGAGATAGATTATACTCGTAAGACGGATCGTGCCGTTAGGTGGCCAAACCGTGCTACTGAGAGACGGTCCGTGCTATGGGATAGTCTATGCCTTTTAATAACCCAATTATTTTCTTGACGATTATTGTTAGGATTTGCAAGTCCTAGCGATAATCCCTTTTGATTCGAATAAATAAACCTAACCTATGCATATTGTTGTTACGTGGTCGGAGTGGATTCCAAACCCTAGATATTTTCCTCCATCGTTTCTAAATTTTTTAATTAAATTGTTCTTTAGTTTAATTAGCTCTTCAAAACAAATCAACAAATCAATCTTTACTTTTCTGAATTAATCTAAAAATTAATCGAATTGGTCGTAACTCAGCCATACTGTCTCCGTTGGAACGATACTCGGTCTTAACCATTATTCTACGGAGTAGTAGTTAATTCTTGATTTTTATAAATTTATTTTTGACACGGAACGACGCGGTCAATGGTTGCCAAGTTAGTTTGAGCGAAAGTGCAGGAACAATCTTGTAGGTTGTAATGATTCCAGGGTATACATGGCAGGCTATACCATAATACCAATGGAGTAATTTAGAACTTTGCCAAGCATTCTTGTGGCCAGCGAAGAAACGTTTAGATTTGCCTGATTGACCGAAAGCATTACAGCATGATTTTTCTACTGTTGATGCCTTTTTCTTTCATTATCATCTAATGAAGATTCATGTAAGTTTGTTCTTTGCAGCTTTGGGATGTTTTCTTCATGGGGTCTTTCTCAGAAGCTTTCACGCGTTACAGGACCCGACAGAGCTTGTGAAGGGTCTTTGACAGCCATGCCGTTTAACTGCAGAACAAGCTGAGAGGTGGGGCTTGGCGAAATCATATTGTTGATGAAAGTGAATTGCGGAAGGAAGCCCGAGTAGTTGCTGAGGTTATTTTGAGAAATAACCAAGATTTAGTATTGAGATACAAGTCAGCGTCTGCTACGAGCTTAGCTATTCATCCCGTTTCTGTTGCAGCTGAGAATGGGGAAGGCTTGGCTTGAATTGCACGTGGCAGCCTAGCGCGATGCAAGGAAGTCGGTTAGGATTCTTGGACCTGCTGCAGCAAATGAAACCGAACTACATGTGCTAAGGGGCAAACCCCCCAAAAACACTGAAACAACAGAGCATATAAAGGCAGAGAACTACCAAGACAAACTGAAATAGAAACGGTGCTTGCCCTGCAACTACACAAAGACAAGGCAAATCAGACTGAGGATGACACTTTGGAGGAAATGTTCCATTCTAAACATAGAACTGTAAAAGCCTATTCTGATCAGATTTTTTTTAACATTTGTACGTTATTCGTTTTCTCCTTGCAAGCAATCCCCGTGATGCAAAGTATTGGAGTGCTTGGGAATTGGGGTTAGGTTGCAAGAAAAATAATTATTGTGAATCTCCTAGTCCTACCGTGGATGATCTGTCTTAATTTGACCGACCAGGAAGGAGATTAGTCGGAGTGCGCATAAACTGGCCCAGACATCCCTAATTGCCAAAAAAAAGAAAGAGTATTAGAGTGCTCTAAACTTGTTCATTAAGCTTGGACAACACCCATAATATTAGTCATACTGTAAAATGTACTTCTCAAATATCACCATTATCTTGACACATGTATATAGTAACACCACCTGGTCGAGTTGTCCAACGGATTAAGATCGACACTAAAATTAATTACATAATTAATTGGAGCTCTTATGCTCGGCTCCCAATAACAGGCAATGTCTTTTGTCACACGGTTTGAGAACGGACTGGTTTTCGCACTCCCCGATTTATCATTCGGATAGCTCCAATGTGATCCTGCATGGGAAAAAACAAACTACTATATGTAATACTTCGACATGACTAGCCGTAGACAAGTAACAATTTAACATAAATAACATGCTCCATAGTTAATTATTATTTGGAAATAATTTGGATTAAGAAACAAGAGCAATCGCAGCATATAACCCGATCTCTCTAATTTGGTCTATGTATATTTGTATAATGTATTAAGAATGAATATAGGTGACGCTTGCTAATTCCCTGACAAGGCGTTAGTGCAAACAGAAGAGAGAATGGATAAAGAAGTTGCTGGATGTAATGTCGCAAGAGGATGATGCTTGCTAATTCCTTGACAATGCATTAGTGCATGCATCATCTCTCCTGCGACAGCTCTCCCCGAACTCTCTAGTTTGCGCTCTCTCTCTCTCTCTCTCTCTCTCTCTCTCTCTCTCTCTCTCATGTTGAGTAATGAATAAAGGTGTAGTATATTTTAGGGATCAGAAGAAAGAATGAGTAAAGAAGTTGCGCGTTGTTCTGTCGCACGAGGATGACACTTGTTAATTCCTTGAGAAGGCATTAATGCAAGGGTCATCTCTCCTGCGACAGAACTACACGCCCTCTTTAGTTTGGCCTCTGTCATTTCTCCGACATTAATACATGTCTATTTATAGTACAAATTAACCTATGCACTCTACGACCTGTTAATTTCCAAGTCATTTGCACATTATTGGACAACTAGCTAGAAGTCTTGGCTAGTCCTTCACAGAATTTGATGAGAAATTGTTTGGGACTTTCTATGTATTTGTCATCAATACTTTTTTGTTTATGTTAATGTTTTGTTTTTTTTTTTAAATGCTTCTAGAGCTGGTTGGTGAGGTTGGAAAAAAGAGCCAAATGATCAAACTTCCAAGAAAATTCAGGTTGGAAATCGAAGCATATGATCACTGAGATGCCCAGCTGATACTTTAACTGAATTATTATTACCATTAGTACTTTTTTGTTACGCAAAGATGTTCGCCCCAACTTATGCACATTTTAATTAGTCTCTTTGAAACCAATCTCACCTTTTGGTGTGGGATTTCTGGTTAAAATCGTGACAAAATCCGGTAAGATTTTTTTTATCTAAATCATGGGAGCAACCATTCGCCATTACTAAGACACATCTCGGGTACGTTGTCTATATTTAGTCCTTTAAAGGTTCCTTTTACTCATTCTACTCGGTTTATTAAATAGCAAAAATAAGAATCAATAATAATCTTGAGCCCTTTTTTAATGCTTTTCTCGGAAGGAGGAGCGTGGAATTCTTTTTCCTTTCCACAGGAACAAGGAAATTGGATGAAATGACTCACTTCTTGGTCTTTGATCCCTTCAGTCAATACTTATAAAGAAATCCAATTCATTAAAAAAGAAAGGGACTTCTTTCTTCCTGTTCAAATCAACAAGAAATAACGCATTAAAGAAATAGCGCGTTGATATAATAGCTGCCAGAGCATGACTTATTTGCTTATATCTAAAGGTCTTTCGTTCTTTGTTCTCTCTTAATTTACATAATCGTTGTTCTCATTCTTTGATATTAAGGAAGACTAAACTGCAAATTACATTTTTTCAAACAAGATTTGTTTATTATATCAGCACACGATTAAGCTAAATACTTGAATAGAATCATCTGCAATACTATTATGCCCCAGGCCTCCCCTATTGAGGTTTCATGACATGGGTTTTAGATCGTCATTGTAGTGATCTTGTTGCCTAATAACTTTTCAAGCCCAGAACTCTGTTGAGGCCTGCAAAACCAATTGAATTTTAGTGCATAAACGAGCAGAGTAGAGTCGAGTACGAGCCATGTTTAAGCTTTGTTTTGAAAATGTATTCAAGTTTAGTGTGTCCATCACTTGATCGAGTTCATCTCAAATAAATTCCAATCCGGCCGAGCTTGAGTAGCCGACTTTTAGTGCTATATGCATGGTATGATAATCTTAATAATTAACTTGAATAGTTGGTTTTTTCACGTTTGAATTGGAAACTTCACGGGTTTAAAAAACTATGTTCAAGTTTAATTGGTTTGTTTATGTAAAAACGGATCTCGATCAAATTCTTAACAAGCAAAACAAGACTTAAACTCAAGTAACTTGGTTCATTCAGTACCCGAATAGAAATAGAAATGCAAGATCAGCTAGTGAAACCCTGTTTGAATAATTTTTTTTTATATCAGAAGCAAATATTGCATTCATTAAAAAGTCATCCGGCACTTACAATATCCATCCAGAAATAGAGAAAATGATCTACAACCAAGCTCAAATACTAACGATAATCAATAAACACAAAGAGGCGATCTTATGTCAAAATCTTAAACGCGAGCCTCAAGCTCTTTCCACACCGACACTAATTAAACCCTGTTTGAATTATTGATCAGCATATTGTTGATGTGATGTTGGTCTTTCTTTGTCTGAAATATTGACTATTTGTTTTGGCCGACTCCATAGTAAATTTTGGGGCAAAGTCCACTTACACTACCCCTGTGGTTATCGTCATGTGCAGATACGCCTCTCATGGTTCAAAACTGAGCACATAACGTATCCGTGGTTTTGAAAATGTGCGGATAGACCCTCTACAATCATGTTTTCCATCCATATTAACGGAGATGTATCTCACATGCCTCTAAAATGTAATTTGAGTCGTTCATAACGTGTTAATTAAAGAATAGAGTTTCTCTGTAAAAAATCATCTCGATTAGGCATTATTAACCCAGTGATCTAATTTTTAGTAAATTCAAATTTGAAATTTTAATTTCATAACAAAATCGATTCGACCATAAGCTTTTCATTTTTTGATTGACTTGAATTTCGGCATAGATGTAGTAATCGTTAAAATTTACAATATCAACGGTTTAGATTCAATTTTTGGTATAGAGAATGGTGTGATTAGATTTAAAAAAGAACAAGAATCAAGAGACATGATGAGGGTATATCGGTCTTTTAACGTTATATCCGTCAATATGGATAAAAAAAACATAACGGTATGGCGTCTATCCGCACATTTTCAAAACCACAAGTAGGTTAAGAGCTCAGTTTTGAACCATGAGGGAGTTATCTTTACATGGAGATAATCACAAGGGGTCAAAGTGGACTTTGCCCTAAATTTTGTTGATGGTTGACAAGTTAGTTTGAGCAAAAGTGCAAGAACAATCTTGTTAGGTGTAATGATTCCAGGGTATATGTATGGTAGGCTATACCACTATACCAGTGGAGTAATTAGAACTTTGCTAAGCATTCTTGTAGACAGCGAAGAAACGTTTCGATTAGCGTGATTCACTGAGAGAATTACAGCATGATTTTTCAACTGTTGATGCCTTTTTCTTTCATTACATCTAATGAAGATTCATGTAAGTTTGTTCTTTGCAGGTTTGGGATGTTTTCTTCGTGGGGACTTTCTCAGAAGCTTTCAGGCATTACAGGACCCGACAGAGCCCGTGAAGTGTCTTTGACAGCCATACCATTTCACTGCAGAACAAGCTGAGAGGTGGGGCTTTGGCGAATCATATGGCCTTGCGCAAGTCAGCATCTGCTACGCGCTTAGCTATTCATCCCTTTTCTGTTGCAGCTGAGAATGGGGAAGTCTTGGCTTGAATTGCGTGTGGCAGCCTAGCGCGATGCAAGGAAGTCGGTTAGGATTCTTGGACCCTGCTGCAGCAAACGAAACCAAAGTACATGTGCTAAGGCAGAGAACTACCAAAACAAACTGAAAAAGAAACGGTACTTGCCCTGCAACTACACACACAGACAAGGCAAATCAAACTGAGGAAGTCACTTTGGAGGAAATGTTCCATTCTAAACATAGAACTGTAGTAGGGATGGCAAATTGAACCGAACCGATGGGTACCCGAACTGTAACCGAAGTTTTTCCCCGAATTATAACCGAAAATTTCCCCGCGGGTACGGATATGGTTGAGGGTAAGAAATATCCGTTCGGGTTCGGTTTGTCTGTTACCCGAACCGAACCGTACCCGAACCGAACCGTACCCGAACCGAACCGAAATAAGTAAATTACGAAAATACCCAAGATATATATATATATATATATGTGATGTTTCTGTTGTTTAGGGTTCACTCCCATCATTCCCACTCCACGCAGCCAACACCTCTCAAACCCACCCCCTCCTCTCCTTATCTCCTCTGCAACCCCTCACCCGTCTGCATGTTCATCACAGCCCTCCGCCGTCCATCGTCACAACCCTCCGCCGTTCATCGTCCATCTCACTCTCTCTGCCGTAAGTCTCTCTCTCTCATCTCCAGCGAATCAGTTCCCCTTCACACGCATGCCGCAACCCCCTCCTCTTCTCCGTTCGACATCTATCTCTCTCATCTCCGGCAACGACATGCTCTCTCTCATCTCCGGCGACGACCTGCTCTCTCTCATCTCCGGCGACGCATCTTCGGCGACGACCTGCTCTCTCTCATCTCCGGCGACGACCTGCTCTCTCTCATCTCCGGCTCTCTTCTCCGGATCTCATCTCTGAGTATTTTTCCCTTGATTACTAATCATTATTTGTTTTAGTCGATCAGATCTGCTGTTGGTTTATTACTCCTGTATAAATACAATTTGTACTTCAATATGCCTGAAGGTCTGCAATTTACCATTTGATTTTTCGTCTGTGGTTCGATCAAAAATTGAGTGATACTCATCAGTTTTTGACTTAGTTTTTTTTTTTATTTGTTTGGATCAGAATACTGATCGGGTATCCGTTCGGTTCGGGGATTACCAGAAAACCGAATGGTTCGGAAATGATTTTATTCTCCCCTCCCCGTTCGGGGATCGGGGCGGATATGGGCGGAACTTCGGGTTCGGGGATCGGGGACGGAAAACCCAATTTCCGCCCCGAATGCCCCGAATGCCATCCCTAAACTGTAGAAGCCTATTCCGATCAGATTTTTTTACATTTGGACGTTATTCGTTTTCTCCTTGCAACTTGCAAGCAATCCTCGTGATGCAAAGTATTAGAGTGCTCGGGGTCAGGCCGCAAGAAAAATAGTTCTTGTAAATCTCCTAGTCCTTTCATAGATGGCCTATCTTAATTTGACCGAACCGGAGAGGAAATTGGTCGAGGTATGCGTAAACTGATCCAGACATCTCTAACCGTCAAAACAAAAGAGAGTGTAAGAGTGGTCTAAAGTTGTCCAATAAACTTGGACAACATCCATAATATTAATCAAACTGTAAAATGTACTTCTCAAATATCACCATTATCATGACACATGTACATAGTAACACAACCTGGTCGAGTTGTCCAACGGTTTAAGATCGTCACTAAAATTAATTACATAATTAATTGGAGCTCTTCTGCTCGGCTCCCAATAACAGGCAATGTCTTTTGTCACACGGTTGGAGAACGGACTGGTTTTCGCACTCCCCGGTTTATCATTCGGATAGCTCCAATGTGATCCTGCATGGGAAAAAACAAACTACTATATGTAATACTTCGACATGACTAGCTGTAGACAAGGAACAATTTAACGTAAATAACATGCTCCATAGTTAATTATTATTTGGAAATAATTTGGATTAAGAAACAAGAGCATGGTCGGGTTAGCAATCGACAAGAGCTTCCTCCCGTGGCTCTCCGTCGATCAACACGTTTTCGAGAGCCTCCAAGGATATCCCTTTGGAAGGCGATTTCATTGGACCTCATCAGAGCTTGAATCATGTGGTGGTTGATTCCACATCACCTACACCCGCTAGAGGTGAAACTAGGAATAAGCTTCGAGAGAAAATAAAGATGTTGAAGGCTTCAAAAGACAGAATAAGTTAAGGCTTGCATGTCATTTGTGTTGCTTTCTTGAAGTGTATTTTGAGCGTTATTAGATATCTACTATGTTTTATTTAGGTTTTAGATTTTCTCCTTCTTCTTTCTTTTCTCTTCCTCCTAGGGTATGCCCCTTGTAGGCTATATTTTCGGTTAGCCTTTTTGCTATTTCAAGCTAAGTTACCCAAAAAAAGAAAGAGCAATCACAGCATATAACCCGATCTCTCTAATTTGGTCTATGTATATTTGTATAATGTACTAAGAATGAATATAGGTGACGCTTGCTAATTCCCTGACAAGGCGTTAGTGCAGGTAGAAGAGAGAATGGATAACGAAGTTGCGGGATGTGCTGTCGCAGGAGGATGATGCTTGCTAATTCCTTGACAAGGCATTAGTGCATGCATCATCTCTCCTGCGACAGCACTCCCCGAATTCTCTAGTTTGCTCTCTCTCTCTCTCTCTCTCTCTCTCTCTCTCTCTAGCTCTCTCTCTCTCTCTCTCGTGTTGAGTAATGAATAAAGGTGCAGTATATTTTAGGAATCAGAAGAAAGAATGAGTAAAGAAGTTGCGCGTTGTTCTGTCGCACGAGGATGACACTTGTTAATTTTTTGAGAAGGCATTAATGCAAGGGTCATCCCTCCTACGACAGAACTACACGCCCTCTTTAGTTTGGCCTCTGTGATTTCTCCGACATTGATACATGTCTATTTATAGTACAAATTAACCTATGCACTCTACGACCTGTTTGCAAGTCACTTGCACATTATTGGACTACTAGCTAGAAGTCTTGGCTAGTCCTTCACAGAATTTGGTGATCAGAAATTGTTTGGGACTTTCTATGTATTTGTCATCAATACTTTTTTGTCTTTTGTTTATGTATTGATTTTTTTTTTTTTTTTAATGCTTCTAGAGATGGTTGGTGAGGTTGGAAAAAGTGCCAAATGTTCAAACTTCCAAGAAAATTCAGGTTGGATATCAGAGCTAGCATATGATCACTAAGGTGCCTAGTTTTTTTTTTTTTCTACCATTTGTTTTTTATTACCCAAAGGAGTTGAGGTCAACTTACGCATATCTTGACTAGTCTCTTTGAAACCACCTTCCAGTGCAACATTTCCGATTAAAATCGCGACAAAACCCAGTAAGTTTTTTTTTTTTTTAATCTAAATCATGCGAGCAACTATTCACCATTACTAAGAGACATTCCCGGTACGTCAGTGGTGGCTCCAAAAAACCTAAGAAGGGTGTTTAGAATCTTTACTACCGTTAAAAATCACAAGTGTATGTAAATGAAACTTATCTATAATGCCACTCAAAAATAGGAAAATGTACTATCTTTGTTACAAAGAGTTAGTACATTACGAAAAGACATGCAATGGATCAAAACATAAAGTATTGCGTTTACAAGTTTTTGAATTTTTCGTGCCAAACTAAATTTTTTTTGGTGCGTAAAAATTTAAAAAATTATGCACGAAAGTACTTGATTTTTATCTGAAAATTGCACGTAATTTGCACGTCCATTGCACGTATGTAGTGGATTAACTTTTTGGGACGTATGAGTATATTACAATTTTCCTCGACGTGATTTTATATTTTGAAACTGTTGTATAACTTTTTGGGACGAAGGAGTATATATATTACAATTTTCCGCGACTCGATTTTATATTTTGAAACTGTTGTATAATACCCTCATTATCAATAGTGAAATACAATTCTCCATGTACGTAACCAACAATTATTCTCACTGATCTCTCATCGATTGCATAATTATTCATTGGATTGATTTGTTGGCTGTTTTTTGTGTTGGGTGTTCAAATGTTTTGGGTTAGGTGTTTAAATAATTTTGGGTTGAGTGTTCAAGAAATGAATAAACTAAAAAATATTGCATATATGCTTAACAAAAAAAAAAGGGTGTTCAACTGACCACCTTGATCACTATGTAGAGCCGCCTCTATGGTACGTCGTCTATATTTAGTTCCTAAGGAAGTCTCTATTACTCATTCTACTCGGTTTACTAATAGAAAACAAAAAAGAATCAACAAGAATCTTGAGCCTTTTTTTAATGCTTTTCTCGGAAGGAAGAGCGTGGAATTCTTTTTCCTTAATTTCCGCAGGGACCAAGAAATTGGATGAAATGACTCACTTCTTGGTCTTCGATCCCTTCAGTCAATACTTATAAAAAAATGCAATTTATTAAAAGAAAGTAACTTTCTCTTTCCTGTTCAGATCAACAAGAAATAACGCGTTGATCTAGTAGCCACCAGAGCACAACTTATTTGCTTATATGTAAAGGTCTTTCGTTCTTTTTTCCAACTTCTCTTTACTTAATTGTTGTTCTCCTTCTTTGATATTGTGAGTTTGAATCTCATGTACCCCCCTTAAGGAAGACTAAACTGCAAATAACATTTTTTGTAAGCAAGATTTGTTTATTATATCAACACACGATTAAGCTAAGTACTTGATTAGAATCATCTGTAATACTATTATGCCCTAGGCTTCCCGATTAAGTTTTCGTTGACATGGGTTTTAGATCGGCATTGTAGTGATCTTGTTGCCTAATAACTTTCAAGCCCCCAGGCCTGAAGCAAAACCAATTGAATTTAGTGCATAAACGAGCCGAGTAGAGTTGGGTACACGCCGTTTAAGCTTGGTTTAGAGAATGTATTCAAGTTTAATTTGTCCATCAGTTGATTGAGTAATTCATTCATTTGAGTGGTCGGCTATTCACAATCGAAGTGGTAAACTTCACGGGTCTAAAGAACTATGTTCCAGTTCAATTGGTTCGTTTATGTAAAAACGGATCTCGATCAAGTTTTTAGCAAGCCAAACAAGGCTTAAACTCGATTAACTTGGTTCATGTAGTACTACCCCAATAGAAATGCAATATCAGCTAGTGAAACCTTGTTTGAACTATTGATCAGCATATTGGCGATAGTGCACGCATTCATGCTTTCTTTTGGGTTACAAGTTTTTCTTTGATAACTCAGGGTGTCAAGTTCAAATTTGCACGCTTCTTAACATATTTTTTGGAGACCAATTTCCCGTTCACTAGTAGGTGGCCTGATTGAATTGGGACGAGACCCCATATAAACCGACCCCTTGAGAGATCATAGCACTTGCCTCGGAGGTTTTGAACGTACGTGAGACTTGGAAAATAACAAATTATTAAATTTTAGACCTTAGAAACCTGATCATCCCTAGTTGAACTAGCTGCATGTGGTCAATTGGAAGTCCAAATTTTTAATTTTTCTAATAACCATATTCAACGATGGTGGGCGGTCACAATTCTCTCTTTGTTTCTTAAGGCCCAGCACGAAATGTCGGAGCCTAATAGGCCAAAGAAGAAGAAAAAATGGTTGTAATGATATTGAGAATAGGACTGCCTCAAGAAAACTTAGAAGTTGCAAATGGAACCACCGACGTGTTAGTTCAAGTGATTGAAGCAGCTAACATAAGGTTGTTCCTCTCGTGTCACCACCGGTTTTAAGTAAGATTGAGACCAGATGGTTGGGAGATGGGGCTCCGTTTACATGGTGATAGATTAATATTTCTTTTCCGACCAGGTCAGCTATGGCTTAAGTTCGAATATTCTAAGTCGGATGGGTTCCCCAGTTGATCCGAATTAACTACACTGGTTAAATCCAGCCTGGTGCAGTAATACCAACACCTCATTTCGTACTTTCCACTCCAATTCTTAAGGGAAAATGGTTTTTCCTTTGTGTTTAAAAGTCTACAAAAAAAAAAGTATTCCTTCCCAAAAAGAAAAAGAGTCTGTATAAACTCAAGGGGGACAGAAGAAGGGGGACAGAAAAAAAAAAAATAAAAAAGGGGGGGACAGAAGAAGGAAAAAAACCATTGGTCAAGGGTATATACGCAGAGAAAATCTTCTTTACGGCTGCTCCATAAATAAGAAGTTACGGAGCTTAATCGCAACCGTCCAAAGTATTTTTGGACGATCCGGATTGAAAATCAATTATGACAGCTAATAATTGATTGTGATTAACTTTTTCTTGAAAAGTTTTTTTTAAATCTGGACCGTCCAAACAGAAATGAACCCGCGAGATTGAACAGTTCAGTAAATAGGATGTTCATGGAGGCTCGTGAAAAAAACACTCTCATATACGCAAGGTCATTAGGTCAATTTACAAGTCATGTTATTATAACGTTGTTATACGTTCCAAACCCTTTCATGGTTTAGCCGAATTACTCGCAAGTAGAGTCAGCTACACTTGAACAAGCTTCACAATCCCGAGGTTTATGGGCAATGGTTTTCTAATGAATCTGGCTTCTTTGCAGTCTGGATTAAATTTTAGAGAATTTCTGTTGTCCAAAATGCTTTTTAATAGTAGTTCACATTTCTTCAAAGACTCTTCACAGTAGGAGTTGATGTTTACCTCTAAACTTGCCACCCCAGGCCGCACCCTCTTGACCGAGAGTTTTCTACCTAGAAGAATATTTCTGGCCCACACCTAGGGCTGCAAACAAACTGAGCTACTGAGTAGCTCGAGACTCAGTTGCTAGAGTTTGAGTTTATACTCTTGTAGCAAACGAGCGGAGCTCAATCCTCTGAAGCTCTGCTTGGCTCGAAAAAGTTCGGCTAGATTATAGAGGCTCGTTAAGTAAATTAACCAGGCTACGCTCTTTAAGGGCTCGGCTAGTTTACAAGAAAGCCAAGCTTGAGCTCGAGTATTTGGGTCATTTAGTAAATGAGCGGATCTTAAATACTTTAAAACTCGACTCAGCTCCACTCATTTGCACCTCTACCATTCGCTTGAGAAACTCCCTCCTTTCTTGGCATGAAGGAAATCTGTGTTGGGTAAGTATATGTCCCTTTAGCATCTTGGCCCAATAAGCATTGGGCTAACCTTTTTGGCCCACAAGGCCATGATGAAACTACTGAAGTCTCTGAAACCCATTCCTCTCTGTGACTTTGCTCTACGCAACTCATCTTTATTAAGCCCATGAGTTTTATTGAAAAATCTACCATGGTCTTCATCTCACTTCTCAGGCCCGTTCGGTTTGTTTTTTTTTCTTTTCCTCCCTAACGTAGTGAAATGGGTGGAAAATGGGGTAACCACACGTAGCAACCCTCCCAAAGACGTAACAAGAGAGACTCCAGACCTGCAGCGGGTCCCTCAAGGAGACCCAGAATTTATAGGCGCACACTACCCCATCCAAGGCCAAAGAAGGCAATAGTCAGATCATGGTATTCAAACGGGAGCGAGGGAGTGCTGACACGCCTTAAAACCATGTCCGCATGAAACCAAACCCAATGAGAGTAACCCGATGCCATCTTGCCTACCACACCCCGGGTGGTTTATTTGCTTAATGTATAAAATTTTGCTCAGTGGTCCGGTGGAGACTGGAGAAGCTTCTTCCATGACGGCTCACTCTGCCAAGGCAGTTTTGTGAAGATGAATTCGTTAGCTGACGGGTTTGCTTAATTCTTTGGAAAGAAGATATAGACAGATAATAAGCAAATAAGCAATTGTCCCGCAAAATTAAATTTTCTCATTTCTTATCATATTGATGATAAGCGAATAAATACATAAACATCGATAAATCAAACGGGCCTAACACGTGTGCACGAGACATTTGTCTCCATGTCTAGGCGGATTAATAATTTTGACCAAATAGAAACATTTAACTCGGAGGCAGAATTTCCACTCGAGTGGGTGAAAATTGAGAGATATGCTTTTGCGACCCTCATACGATACTAGCCCAAAATTAATTTTTCTTATAGCTTATTATATATTGATAAGCGAATAAACTAGTAAACATCGATAATCCAAAAGGCCCAACCGTGTGCACGAGATATTTGTCTCCATCTCTAGGCGGATTAACAATTTTGAGCAAATAGAAACATTTTAACTCGGATATTCTTTTCAATAAGTATCTTTCCGTTCTCAGTTTTTTATTGATATACTAGTGTTTGAATTTGTAAATATATTGTGAATTCTGAGTGTTAGCTGAATGGGTTACATTTGAGGAATGCAATCGAAGGGGCAACATTGACGGATTTTTAGAGAGAGAGAGAGAGAGAGAGAGAGAGAGAGTGAGTGAGTGAGTAGAGGAGTGGGTCTTGTGTTGCTACAAACACAACTCGAAGTCCGAACACAACTGTGTCTAGAACTGTTCGAATCGCACGATTCAACATACATCGAATGGCTTCGCACACAATTGTGTTTAAAGTTGTACATTTCTGGACTTTTTGATCGTGGAAAAGAGGGGAGGAACTTCGGAAGAAAGAACACATGAATTGCAATGGTCATGATTTGTGAAGCAAATGTGTGATGGAGAAGACAAACTTGTATTTCCATTTTCCTCGAGTCTCCTACCAGGCTACCAATTGAATACATGTTTGAATATTTAGAAAGATATGGCTATCTAGGAGTAGGAAAGTTTTTGATAATATTGATACTAATCCGAATGAGATCTGTTCTAGTAGTCATATTTTTGCGAATGAAATTGTGCATAGTTTTCAGTCCATCTCATGTACTAGCTCAAGACCTGTAAGACTTGTTTCATGGACATTCCCAGAAACTCAGGTACTGGCAGACTGAAACTGAACATTAATGGCAGCAGCAGAGATAATCTGGGACCAGCTGGCTATGATGGAGTTTTCGAGGAGAAGATAGGACATTGGATCCTCGGGTTCTTTGGAAAACTTGAAGACTGTACAAGTTTGGAAGCGGAACTTTAGGGGTTGTTCAGGGGGCTCGAAATGATCCAATAACAAGAGATGGCTACTATGGATGTAGAGTCGGACTCAACCGCGGCTATTGATCTGATTATTGGGGAACCACCTGAGTATCCACCCCACATAATGCTAATCAAAGAATGTAAAGCCCTCATGGATATAACAAAATGCATCTTGAGACACACGCTTAGAGAGGGAAATAAGGTGGCAGATATACTTGCCAACATGGGAGTAGATCAAGAAGATCGTATGGTGTCGCACATTTCTAAATGGTATTATCTCACTCCTAGAGGCAGATACGAGAGGAGTGGCTTTTGAGAGAGTGTAGTTGTGTTTTATTTTCCTTTGTACAAAAAAAAATAAAAAATACATGTTTGAATTTAAAGGGCAGATCAACGGATAAATATATATTCATTTTTGTTAGTGTTTGTTCAAATACTATTGACATGATTAATCATGCCGTTACGGAATTATTAAAAAAAAAAAAAGAAAAATGAAAGAAGAAAAAAAAAACTGGTCGAATGGCCTCTGCCCTGGCTTCAACTATTCATAGTGCTTGCATTTAGCTAATCCCAATACCATTATTGATACTCCCTAATTAAGGATGGTTTTGCTGCTTTTGCATGATTATATATAGAAAGTCTACGTACACAACTTTAAAATACAACTCTAAATACAATAACAGAATCTTTCGATATATGTGGATCCATCTAATGGTTTCTGACACAGTCGTGTCCTGAATTGTTTCTTACAAATCTTTCGATGCTTATGACTTCATGCCTATATAATGCTTTCTGGCACGACACTTGTGTCCCGAATTGTTTTTTAAGGTTGTGTGTGTAACATTGCTCGATTATATATCTAAAATCTCTAGACAGCAGAAATCAGAAGAAAAAAAAAATTAAAAAAAAAGAAGAAGAAGAAGAAGGAGAGAAAAAAACCCTTGACCCTCCTCCCCTTTTCTCTTCCCTTTTGCCCTAATACCAGGACCAGGAGTGTCAGAAGTCAGAACCCCAAAATCAAAATCAAAATCAAAATCGATCAAAAGGAGAAAACAAACTCCATCATTTTACAAAACCCAGATCAAATTACCACTCTTTTCTTTTACCCCAAATTTATTACTCCAATTTCTTTCCCCCCCTTCTCTCTGTCTTTGATTCTCTCTCTCATCGACCAAAACTGCAGTAATCCAGAGAGAGAGATAGAGAGAGAAAACAAGAAGAAGGGAGAGATGTGAAAAAAAAAGATGGTTATTAGGAGCTTCAATCTGCTATGCCTCTCTCCTCCCAAACCCAAACCCAAGCCCAAACCCAAACCCCAACTTTCTCTCTCTACCACTCCGCAGCAGCGACTTTCTCTCTCCACTCCCCTAGCTTGACTCCCCAATGCAACCCCAGGTTGATCTCCGATGCGACCCCGCCGTACCCAATCCCCAACCCCCCGATCTCCCCGCCCCGTCAAACCCTCCCTCGGCTCCGATCCACGAAAACAATCACAAAATCAACGGCAACAACAACAGCAACAGTGTGATAGTGAGGAGAGAGAGGCCGTCGCGGGCGTGCACGGCCCGGGCGGCGGCCAGGCTGAGTGCAGTGGCGGCGGTGGAGCGGAGACCGAAGACAACTCCGAAGAAGGAGCGGTTTCTGCGGCGGGAGGAGGCGGTGGAAGTGGCGGAGGAGGAGGAGCAACCGTCGTCGCCGCTGCAGCCGCAGTACAAGATCGTTACCCCGCTGGTGGGGGACCCGCCGCTGTCGCAGTTGCCGCGGTGGAGCCTCCGGTCGATGTCGGAGCTGGCCTCCATCCTTAATTTCTTGAATGTGAGTTTTGTTGGTTTTTGCTCTTTTTTTTTGGTTTGTTTTGATAGGTAATAAGCTGCTAGTTTTGTTACCAAACAGAGCCTAAGGGTTAGCCAAGAAAATGGGTTGGTAAACACCTGAATGGGAGTTGGAAAAAGTTGTGATCTTTTGTTGTGGAATTGTTTTTTTTTTTGGAAGTGTTATGGTTTATAACTTTATAAGTTTTGTTTTGTGTTTTGTAGGTTTTTAGGCCCCTTTTGAATGTCAAAGTGGAATTCTCAGCGGAGGAGTTTGAGACGGCTTTGATTACGCCGAATAACACTTTGGCTGCTGTACATATACCTTTACTGAAGGTTAGAACTTTATTTTGAAGCGCTAAGTTTTTTACTTTTGAAGCAACAAATGTACATTGTTGAGTGCAAGTTGAGCCTTTTCTTGGATGCAAGTTCGGTTTGTGGAATGCTCGTCGATATTTTTGATGTATTGTGCGCTTTTTGTTAGTGTAATTCTCTTGGAAGCAACATATGACTTTTAACTTATGTATCAAACTTAATATGTGAACTTTTATGACTCAATAAATTTCCTTGACACAAGAGTTACTCGAGCGTATGAACTCCACTGACTAACTTACCAACTAAGAAAAGATAAGTTTTTTTGAATGGGAATAGGTCAAGATATTGGGCTACCGACCCATTTAGACAATTGGACTGGAATTATTGTGGACAATGAGGTTGAGAGTGGAATTAAGTGTGTGCATGGGATGGGCTTAAGAGTTGGGGTTGAATACATTGCAAAGAGTCAAGAGATCTAGATTATGACCAGCTAAGATACCCTGGATACTACAGGATATATGATGCAGTATGGTCCGAAGAAAAGAATGGTGGCTGCTTTGTTATGTAGCTAAGCTTAGGGTTCTTGGGGTTGAAAATTGAGGTCATTGGTGGTGTCGTTCATTCCTTTATCAATATGCTATTATGGAATGTAAGCTTCTATTTGGTAACAGTTTCCTTTAACTTCAAGAGAAGTGATTTTATCTTTAAATGCTTTGCTTTAATAAGTTGACTGAATGTACTCTTCTTTTGGTGCATGTCTTTTCCATATCAATTGCAATTCATATCAAATTCACATTGCCGTAGGAAAGCATTTATTGATGTTTCCTTCTTATTTGCTTTGCGAGACTAAGAAGTTAATACTTTTCTGGCGCACGTGACCAATTTGATTTCACGTTAATGGCCTCTGCTACCTAGGGTGAGATTAGGTATTAGGCAAACTGTTTAGGAATAAGCAAACTTAGTGGTTACATTATGTCAGAGTAATAAACTTGGTGACAGTTTACAAGCTTGGTCATAATTAAAATTTAAACATGGAAATTTTTAGCTATAAGGCGCGACCCACAACAAACGAAGGGGGAATGCTTGCTGTAGCCCTATTTTAGTAGATTAGGCTTGGTAAGCATTAGCTATTTAAGTAGGCTTGAGAAGGTTAGGCTCGCAGCTTCGCTCAGCAGAATGAGCCTTAACTTTCCAACTTTCCATTATATTAGTAAAGCGCTATCGCCCATATATTAAGGATGGGATTTGGTGCTAAATGCATGATGTAAATTTGGTTAGTTTTGTTGAATGGAACTCCTGCAGATTTCTTCCAAGCTCCCTAAGGTGATTGAGGTTAAAGGAACCTTTATCTCCTTTATTGGATTATGATATATACCATATATAGGCATTGTGTTGCATGATTGTAAGTCTGTGGAGGGCTGGGTATGCATATGGTGCTAGGATTTTTTCATCAGGCGAAATGCAACCTAGTTTTTTTCCTTCTCTAAAGGATCTTGGCTGGGCTACCATGGATGTGTGCTTCTGGTTTGAAGCCTGAAGGTTAATTCGGTCTAATAGAGATCATTCGAGCAGGGGAGGTGCCTAAATGTAATTAGCCTGTCGGTGCTGCTTGGATTCACTTCCATTCCCCTATTCGGTATGCATTGTGTTATAAGTAGATCCGCAAGGTGGATACTCGAGTCACAGAACCCGTGGGGAGGCGCTCATCATCATGCAGGTCGACACTTGGAAAGTTTGAACACTTGTGCTGGTAGAGAACACCCTATGCAGTCTGGCTCTTAAATTAGGTCATTTTATTCCTTTATAAGTTTCTACAAAGTTGTTTATAAGTTTCCCATGGGAAGGCACAGTGGAGGAGTTCTAGAATTATCTGGTGGATTAGGATTTTGGTTGTACTAAATCAAAAAAATGGCATGGAGATTAGGAAATTGGGTGTGGTTGTGGAAATTGAGCCTCTTTGCAAGAATCTGTCTCATGGTGTGGGCCTTTGGAAAGTTGTTAGTACATGAATGGGATAAGCTTGTGGGGGATATACTAACATGTTGGTGGGCGAAAGGAGTGAAGTTTTGGTCACAGGTGTGGTGTGGGAGGGAGTATCTAAAGAATGATCTTCCTACAAAGGTGGTTTGGACATATTTATTGTAGATCTGTAGACGCAGTAGTCAGAAAGAGTGACATGATAGTAGTGGATAGTCGGGCTAGGGGAAGAGAAAGACCTAAACTAACTTTGGATACCGTGATACGGAAGGACTTGGGCTTACTAAATTCAAGTGAAGAGGTAACTCTAGATAGAGCTCAATGGAAAAACGGGATTCATGTAGCCAACCCCAATTGATTGGGACACAAGGCTCAGTTTGGTTTGGATCTTCCTACAGAATTTTTTATGGAAGATGATTACAATGCTAATGTGGTAGATTATATACTTAGATAAGACTCCATTTCAGGATATCTGGTTACGCAGAGAGGTGCAAGATTAGGAGAGGAGAGGTGCAAGAGTAGGAGATGACAAGGTAACGAGGCTCTTTTGACAGATTGGACTAAGATGTCCAGTTTTGGAGGATGGGATGATTCTTTCATTTGAGATCTTTGTCGTTTAAGGAAATCTCAGTTAACAGTCATACTATATAATGCTTTTGTTGGCTGCCTTGTCTCCTTGGAAAGCCTTATGGGGTCCTAGGGCTCCATTTGACATGGGCTTCTCTATGTGGTGCACGGCTCATGTTTAATATCCTCACCTTCAAAGAAGACACATGATTGTAAAATGATGTTGTGTATGTAAAAGATGGCGAGGTGGCAGATCATTGTTTTATCCACTGCCTAGTGGTGTGAGAGCTATATATCATATATGTCTAGCCTTTCATCGTTGATGGTTGGTCTGGGTGTGTTCCTCGTTGCTGTGCTGTAGCTGCTTGACTATCGGAGAGGGCTAGAATGGGGAAGAGTATTATGGTTCTTGATCCCCTTGTGTATTGTGTGTATTGTTTTGGGGGAACAAAATGTAGGTTTTTTGAAGTGTAGTGGTTTCTTTGTATTGGCTTAAAGGGTTTTTTTTTTTGTTTTGTTAAGTTCTGACTCAGGTATTGTTTAGCCTTCTCTTGACCAATTCAAAGACATTGTAGAGCTTCATGAGACACTTGTAGGTATACAGTTTCCTTTTTCTTTCTGATTCCTTGTTTTCCTTTGAAGTACAGATGGCATTCCCTTCGTGCCTTTTTGTAAAATTACCTTTTTTTTTTACTAACCAAAAAGAAAAGATTGCTGAAAGACTGTTTTGAAGGTAGCCAGACCTACTTCCAACTGAATTAGTAAGTTTTCATGGATCTTGAAATTCAATGTACACCAATATCTGTGAGGATTGCTGAAAATAACCAGGTCATAGAGTTGGATTGATTCAGATGTCCATTGACTGACCCACCTGTACCTGGTTTTGTTGTAAACTGCCTGAGCCTGGTCCATTTTTTTCCTTGTCGGAGTGTTGGTTACTTTACGAGTGGGAATTTCTCGAATAGGGGTGAGTTTGACTATCTGTGAATTAGCGGTGCAGATTGTTAATTAGGTTGCAGCATGATGAGGGCTCTTTCTGTGGGCCTCAGTGAACTCGGGGTCGAATAGCGGCGGTCTTGGACAAGTAAATTTACTATTAAAGGTGTTGTCAAGAGAAGTGGTCCAGGTTTTTACAGGATTATACATCTGTAGAAGCCCCCTGTGCTGAGAAACTAGCTGAATCAATTTTATGCGTATTTGGCGAGGTGTTTTTCGAAATTCTGTGTGTTCTGCATATTCCACGTGAAAGTATATCCTTTTCGGGCTTGCAGGGTTACTGTTATCATCTCATGGTAGATTTGGTGAATGCTTACCCCTTAATGGTGTATTTATTTACCAGTGGTTTCTTATACTCAAAAGTACGTAACTGGATTTTCCCAGCTGGTGTACAATTGCAATATCGCCAATAAGTTGATCATTTACGCCTTAGTGTCTGGATTGTGGCATTCGTTGATGTTTGGATAAATTTAATTGCTTGATTCAGTTCTTGGTCCTGTCTCTGAGGTCTTAAAATTGTAAAATTCATGCTCGTGGATGTTCATTCTTCCTCTTGCTAATCTTGTGCAGCAGATTCATAGTTAAACTTGTTCAGCAGATTCATTCTCAGTGATTCCTTCTCCCTCTATTAATATACATTAGTGTAGGAGTTCATTGAGTTGTCTTTCTTGATGTTATGGTTGGCTTGACAAATTTTGTTGATCTCTCGTGTTTGGAATCGCTGCTTGATTACAAATGTTTCAGGAAAGGCTTTTTGATCACTGTGATTTCTAGAACTAATAGTCTTCAAAAGCGTAGTTTTGGATTATCTTATAGAATTCATTTCTCATGATTATATATTTCTGATTCCTAAGGCTGTCATTTAAACGTGTAGTTTTGGATCTTATTCTTTTCAAAACTCATCTGTTGGTAATATGACTATATGAGATTTGTTTGTGTGGTAGACTTACAGTGATACACTTTGTGACTTGCCTATGCAGAATTCATGTTGTCAATATTTGCTTGGTAATAATTTCACTTTATATGCAGGCCATCCCTCCAATTACCCGAATGGCTCTTGGACATAATACCTGGATTACTGTTCTATGCCGAAAGTTGAGAGATTGGTGGCATTGGGTAACATGATTTCTGCGCTCCTTGAACAATAGATCCTTTTTGTAGAAGTGATTTCTGCTGGCTCATCCTTACTTTGGAACTTCTTTGCAGGTTGCAGAAGGGGAGCTGCCAATAGTCGCATCACATGGGTGAGTTGTCTTCACTCTAAAATTCAAATTCCTGGACTTCTTGCAAGTTTATGGTTTTATTTTTTTCATATGTTAGGGCCGAGGTTGAAGCATATAATGTACTTGATCCTGGGGTTCGTGTAGCGATTTTGAAAGCCTTATGTGATATTCGTGTTGAGGTATCATCTTTACTGAATTATTGTTGCTTTGAACACTTGTTGTCTATCCGCTGCTAATTCTTCTTATATTGTTGGTCATCCACATTCTTATTTCAAGCCAATGTCGAGTTTTGCATGTGTTCATTGGATTGTTACTCGCATTGGACTCAAAAGTTCAATAATGCAGAATAGTACTCGTGATTTGCATTTTAGTTCTTACTACCGATGCTTAGGCATTATTTTGCAGTGTAATTTCATAATTTCAGCCTAACTTTACGACACCGTAAATATTGTTCCATGGTGGGTTTTTAGCAGAATTGCTTTGTAAGTAATTTGTCATCGAGTTTTGTTAGCATCATGCTTAAGCAGGGGTTACATATTATTTGTAAATTGACAGCAACCAGACAAAATGCAAAATTTGTTCGTATTAGTTAGGTTATCTTGTCCTTGAATGAATCATTAAGAGATTTTTAGTTATGGATGATAAACGTACTAGCAAATGATTTATATTCGGGAACTTTGACCCACAACAAGGTAGAGGGCCTGTAAAAGCATGCTGAAATGCCAAGACATTAGTTAGTTTTGAGAGTTTAGCTTCTTCTTTTCTTTCTTTTAGTTATATTTTCAGTATCTCTTGTTTTTGTTCGTTTTAAAGCATTCAATAAAAGGATTGGTAGTGATTGCCATATTTTGCAGCAAGAAGACATTCGGAACTATATCGACAACTCAATCAAACACGGGGTTCACCTTTCAGCATTTCGCAAGGAACGCATTGGGGGTGATTCTTATGGAATTTCATATTGGTAAGTAGTGGTACTTCCAATGCCTTTATCGTCCTTTATACCAATTGCTGGTCCATTAGGCTTTTTGTTGTTAAAAAAAAAAAAAGAAATTGATTTTGCCACTCCCCTTTTCTCTAATGCCACTCCCCTTCTCTCACAAAACAAATCATCTAGTAAAGACACAAAGGGGAATGGCATTAGCAAAAAGAGGAGTGGCCAAATCACTCCCCTAAAAAAATCAGTTATACTGTTAATTTTTGGATGGTCATGTTTGGTTTTTTATGTAGCAAAACACAAGTTTTACCTGCTGCCATGCTGCATGATTTGTAGGTATGAAGATGATCCCATGATTGGTCATCGATTGTACCGAGAGATTAGAAAAGTGGAGGTGAAGAAAGCAAAAGGGAAGAATGTACAGCCAATTCCTAGTTCATCTTATCAGTGGGAAGCAGTTGCAACCAATTTAGATGAATTTCAAGATGTTTCTGTAAGTTCCTTTATTTATTAGGTTGTATACTCCAATATTTAAAAATATCCAGTGTGACGTGTCTTTTGTTTGCTGTTTTTTTTTAACCCTTCCTTTCTTTTCCTAGGTTTATTGCCATTGTTATTGTTTTTTGGTTGGTTGGGAGTGGAAAAGAAGAAGAAATTGGATGTGGTTGAGAAGGAACTGAATACTTCCTACATATGAACCAATTGGATTCCAAAACTCGAAAGAGAAAGAGGATCTTCTTACTACTTGAGGGTCTAATTTGCTTATTACATAATTTTTCTATTTGAGGTTCTACAGAATCATGTAGGAAAAATTGTAGAGAATGAGCAGTATGCATTGAATTGCTGAGGGTGAAAGTTTGGTTGGCTGGCACGAGTATTGATTGAAGATGTTTCCTGGTCAACTGAAAGGAAACAGGTGACTCTAAGAGTGCGGTGGTCAGCCACTTTGTGCAAATAATGCGAATTGTTAGGTCTGTAGCCAATCTTCCCCTCCCAGACTGGCGTTAATGGGAACTAAGCTCGTTGTGCTTTCTTTTGTCAAAGCTCTCCTTGTAGTGTTGCAAATAAGGCAGGTGTTTTGAAGCGAGCAGAGTATCTTTATTTCCTAGGCCGCCTTCGTCATTACTTGGGTATGTTTTAAATCTTTTTTGGAGTTGGGATGCCCTAAATGGCTGCTGCTTTGATGCTTGGATTTTTGAGATTTGTTAACAACTTTGGCGGAATCTCCTAAAGTAAATGGGCTAAGGAAGTTGTTTCCGTTCATCATACTCACCTCACGTTCAAAGATGAGTAGAACTAGACAGGGAAGAAAAAAGGAGAGATTGACTGTTAAGGAAAATTAAAGCATCTTTCCTCATTTAAATACTCGGACGAGACCGTTGAGCAATCTTTTAATCTCAAATCCAGTCATCGTGCAGATCTTGAACTGTTAAGCATATTTCAAAGTATAAATTCAAAATTAGTTGCAGAGGCAGGTTGGTTGGGAGGGGGGAGACCATAAAAGTAAATTGGCATTCTAGCTAGCCTTATTAGAACACTTAACGTCTGGATCAGTCTGAGACTGCTCAGGTATTCAGGGCTACAAAGATGAACTGAGACATACCGACAAGCCCTGTAGTAGATAAATATGAGAGAATACCAAATTAGAAGAACAAGAAGCTCTGCCAAAGACTTGGAGAAAAGAGGCACCGTCAGACTTAAGAATACTATTTGTTGAACTTTTGTCATTCACATGTTATGTACTTATAGATCTTTGGTGACCTAAATAGGGACAGTGGACATTATCCAGTTGACGGGTTGATCCTGTGTTTCTGAATTAGATGAGATTGTTACCAGATTGGGTCGCTCATGTAGGGTTAAGGAATCAGTTTTTCCTTATCTTATCTGCTGTCAGATTAGATACAAAGTGAGATCTAGCCCATGGTTAGGGCCAGATGCAACTGTTGAAGTTTCGCTTCAAATCTGTCTCCCAGTTATCTGTTGGCCAATCATTTACAACCACTGAAACCCATTGCTTCTTTAATGCAAAGCTTTCTATTTTGTCAATTTCATGAGGAGCTATCTTCCTATTTATGTTGAAAAGTTATGTTTGTATGGTGTTACCAAAGCAGTAATATGTTGGAAACCTTGTTGCTGGTTATCATGGTCTAGGCCTTGGAGCGGTCTATGGATGGAGACAGTGCATGCCCAGACCTGAGATTAATGGTCAGTGAAACTTCAGAACAAGTGAAGTGGTGCTTCCGAAAAATGATGCAACTAAAACAAAACACTATAAAAGATGCTTGATACTGGTCAATTAAGTAGTCCAATGAGTGTAACCAAGGTAAATGCGAATTGATGGATATTTGATTGAGAGCAAAACCAAAAAATATGGAACTAGAAATGATACCATTTGTGAAATGGTTGGAGTAGAGGTTCATATGGTTTTTTCATGTACAAAAAAACCAATGGTACAACTTTTAGAAAGGGTGATAGGATCATTGTGAAAGGATTTGCGAGGAGGAGGGAGACCATTGGCTTTCGTAGTAAAAATGTTTATAAATTCGATAAATGCAGCTGCCCTTGAAAGAGCAGAGTTACGAAATGATGCATGTAGTCGACACCAATTGATTGGAACACAAGGCTAAGTTTAGTTTGATTCATTTCAAGCAATTGTTATAGAAGGTTAGAAGGCTCTTTGTAAATCACGAATCCTACTTGTGAAGAATTCTATCTCTTGCTAATTTCTGGTATTTAAACTTATTCAAATGTTAATCTTGTTCCAAACATTCGTGAGATGTAGTTGTTGTTTTTTTGTCACTTGTCCTCCCAACTAAGTTGTCCATCTTCTATTCAACAGGAGAAGCTTTTCTCGAGTAAAAATAGAACAGAGGCTTCACTTGGGAAGAAGTTAAAGAATGACATGCTCCCTGAGATTGAGAAGGTCCACAAGGTAGTTGAGCATTTCTTTGGCTTAAGACTCTAAACTGGTTCACGCTTTAGATGTATCTTGACTTCTGCTTCTCAGTAACTCCATTCCTGCAGAGATCCCCTTATCGTTATTTATGCTGTAATTTCCGATCTGTAACTCTCTGCTATTAAGGCTGCAAGTTCTTCGTTTTCACTTGCAGCGGAAAGAGAAGCTGCTGAAGAAACAGCATAGAGAAGCTCTTCTTCTTGATAGTATGATAAACGTGGATGGGGTTGGTCCAGGACGCTCCCTTCGTGATAGAAAGCCTGTCACCTATACTTTTGGTAAGAGAAGTTGTCTCCATCCATTTCTTCTAATGCTAATGCTAATGCTAATGCTTTATGTTGTATGTGATAATTGGTGAAATAGTGTTGAATTTAGCAGATTTTGTTACTTATCATCAAAAAAAAATCAACAGTCTCTATAACCGCATCATCTATGGTCGAAGTAGCACAGACAAAGACACGCGGCACGGCATAGACATGTGAATATTCGAAAAAGTGGTGGATGCAACATGTTGACATGCATCCACATGTTGACGACATGTTAAATACGCACGCATTTATGTAGTGGTGTAGGTTTTTATGCTTATCTCTCTTTTGGGATAATAAAAATGGCAACATACCAATAGTTAAACTAAAAAAAAACATATACTCTCCCTTGCGCACATATATATAGACCACATAATTCCAGTTTCCTTCAAAACTGATAAATATTCATGCATCATTTAAGAAAATTATGTTATCCTTTCATTAGAAATTCTAACATGAGATTAAAATTAATGTGCCTAAATGACGAGGGAGTATCCGACTGCTGTCCTATCGTGTTGGTGTTTGCCTAGGTTTCCATCTTGCCTCGGCTTCCTCTTAGAAGCGTCAGCGCTTTGTAGTTACAATCCTTCTACATTAAAATGAACGTGCCTAAATGACAAAGGAGTATCCGACTGGTGTCCTTTCGTGTTGGTGTTTGTCAAGGTGTCCATCTCGCCCCAGCCTCCTCTTAGAAGTGTCCGCGCTTTGTAGTTACAATCATTCTTTTTTGCTATCTGGCCAGAGTTGACGAACTTGAGGGTAGATCACATCACACATTCTTGCATGCTTTTGTTTGGACACCAATAATGGTGTGTGGGCCTTGGATTAGTTTTGGTATGGCGATAACTTTACCTACGCCCCCCTGTGGTTTACTTGATATGTGGATACACCTCCTCACCTTCATATATTAGCTCATAACTCTACTTTGTGGACTTAAACTGCACTGTTAAGATACCTGTTTAATATAACACTCTGTAAGAATTCCTTCTCGTTCTACCACTGCAAGGATGTCATTATCTTCTTCTACCATTTTCTCCTTGGTTCCTCCCTTTAAAAAAGAGAAAAATCTCCTCCCTTACCCAACTTCATTTCTACAGCCATGGAGTTTCCTCTTTTCAAAAGTTCTCATGCTGCCATATCTTACCAGATGTCTTCCACCACCTCTTCTACTCCGTCCCATTGGACCCACATACGCACAGCACAATTGGGCATGCCTTTGCCTTACCCAAGTTTCTCTCTATTTTTCCTTCGTATGATTCAAGTTTATTTAACACCAACCTTTTCATCTCTTTAGAGCGAGGAAATTGGGTCCTAAGTGAGAAGGAGACTGAGACTGAAAGAATTGCTCAAATTAACTGCGAATTACACACACACACACACACACACACATACATATATAGTCCGTTTCCCATGAGGAGGTCCTCATTATAGTTAAAATGCGGACCTCCCCATTTCTCTAATTTTCCAATTGAATTTCGATGATCCGAGCCGCTCAATGTGATCAAAACGTGATTTCAAGGGTACCCGCTAGAACTCGGCAAAAAAATGACCAGGAAGGGATTGATTTAAGCAGTTTTTATTTGAACTGTCAATAAAAAACTGTTCGGAACTGTTCGGATGAAGCCATTCTTAGTATGTTTTTTGCCGATTTCTCGCGAGTACTCTTGAAATCATGTTCTGAACACATTGAGCGGCTCGAATCATCGAAATTCAATTGGAAAAGGGGGGTCCGCATTTTAACTAAAATGAGGACCCCCTCATTTGAAACAAATCGTGTGTATATATATATATAGTCAATCTCCCGTAAAGACCACCTCATTTTAATAAAATGCGGACTTTTCCTTTCCGATCGAATTTCGATGATCCGAGCCGCTCAATGTGTTCAGAACGTGATTTTAAGAGTGCCCGTGAAAAATCAGCAAAAAAAAGACCGAGAAGGGCTTCATCCGAGCAGTTTTTTTTTTTTTTAACGGTTCAAATAAAAACTACTCAAATCAAGTCATTTCCGGTCTCTTTTTTTTTTGTTGATTTCTCGCGGGTACCCTTAAAATCACGTTTTGATTAAATTGAGCGGCTCAGATCATCGAAATTCGATCGAGAAATAGGGAGGTCCGCATTTTAGTTAAAATAAGGTGGTCCTTAGGAGAGAAGGACTGATATACATATACATATATATATATATATATGCACAGTCCCTTTTAAAGTTCAGGATTTTTTTTTGGGAGAAATAGGGAGGTCTGCATTTTAGTTAAAATAAGGTGGTACTTAGGAGAGAAGGACTGATTTTACATACATACATATATATATATATACATATATTATATATATATGCACAGTCCCTTTTAAAGTTCAGGATTTTTTTTTTTTCCATGATTGCTTCTGCGGAGGTGACTGGTGAGGTTCAATCCTCACTGACACTTCTAATTCTAATCAAAATACAAGTGATGAATCTGTGATTCAAGGTGCTAAGTACTTTCATTCCGGATTTGGAATTCATGGGTTTTCCCTTCTTTGTTTTCAATTTAACTAATACATGAACTTAGCTAGAAATCACATGTCAACGACTCATAAAATAATTGATGGGTTTTCCTTATGACATTTTAGATTTTTAGTTTTTCAACAGATATGAACTCACACAGAGATACATATATGAATTCAAGTATGATAACACACACACAGAGAGAGAGAGAGAGAGAGAGAGAGAGAGAGAGAGAGAGAGTGTGTTCCATGGCGATGGAGTGACAATTACTAGTGATAGTTTTCTAAGATTATATGTATGTATATATATATATATATACACATATTTAGAGAGAGAGAGATAGTTCCATGGCGATGGAGTGACAATTACTAGTGATAGTTTTCTGAGATTATATGTATATTTGCATGTATAGATAGCTATAGATGTATAAATACATTAAATTAAGAAGTGATGAGGAAGATGAGGGTTTTTAGGACAATTTACTGGTGGTGTTAATGCCTTATAACGGAATGTGGCGGTGTGCTTTAGTCCACAAACCACAAGGTGTTAAGTGCTAAAAAATTAAGGTGAGGGGGTGTATCTGCACATTGAACAACCAACAAGGGGGGCAAGGGAAGTTTGCCCTAACAGTGCCCGACATTGCTCCCATTGCGGGAACCTCTGTTATTAAGTTCTTCAGTAGTACAACTAATGGAAAACTATAGATAGTGTATGATAATGTGTTAGACAGATGAAGTATAGAAGGCAGAATAGTACTAATGGCATACTTGTGCTCTCTTGTCTATTTGGCACAACATTTTCAATTTGTCTTTATCTTGTTATAAACCGCCTTGTATCCTTTTAAGGTTCTCTGCAAACACCAATTTGTAGTGGCCACACATGGTAGTGCGAAAATTTGTTTATTAGGCTGATGTTATTCTGTGTGATTTTTCTTATTCGTATACCTTATTGTTATTCTGTATCATTTTGCAGATGATTACGACAGATCGATCAATGAGGCTATCAACATAACCAAGTACGATCTTTCTCAGCAAAGGGATACCATTAGATATTTTCATATAGGAAAACATGCTCTGCACACATCTTTGAAACTAATTTGCTTTCTTCGAATATCTGCTACATCTTTATTTGTTCTCTCTTATTTACTCATAAATGATAAATCAGGCGGAAACAGCCATCTCCAGAACATACTGTTCGTAGAGAAATCGCTGCAAAAGCTGATACGTCTATAAATGGTATTTGGGCCGGTCCGTCACCAATTCCTCACCAATCCTCTCTCGATGCACTGTCACCCAAGTCATCAGACTACGATGAAACTGATATAGACCATAAATCTGACCTATTGGATCGCAGGTAATCTTTACTTATACATTATATTCAAATTCTAGGTACTATGATCGAGCCTCTCACTTACCTATATGTTCTGTACATAGTAACCGAAGAAGACAAAGACCTCAGCGGTATTCAGTAAGAGAGTTTGTCGAAGCAGTTTCAGACCATGAGGCTGGTTTTGATAGTGATGATGATATAGTTGGAGAAGTTGTATATGATGATGAATATTTGAGGCAACGGAAGCAAAAAAGGAAAATGTCAAGCGGCTCTGAAGGAGATGAGGAGTATCATGGGGATGAAGAAAATGCAGAAGACGATGATGAAGAAGAAGAAGAAGAAGAAGATGATGATGATGATGATTTTAGTAATAGCGATGATAGTGATGAGCCACGGAAAATTAAGAAACTGCCTGCTGGCCGCACTAGGAGGGAAGCTAAATTAAGGTCAGTTGATGAGCTCCAATCAGGTCTAAGGCGTAGTAAAAGGGCCACCAGAAACCGAATAGATTATAAACAGTATGAAGTGTCAGACTCTGACGCAGAGGCAGTGAAACCTGAGAAATCAAATGCTTCAGATGAACACACGGATACTGAAAATGCGGGATTTTCAATGGGAAGTGATGATTCTGAGGGCGAAAATGATAACGAGGAGATTAAAGTTGATCAACCTGTAGAAGAGCAACCAGAGGCAGTAGAGAAAGTGCAAAACCAACCACCTGAGAAATTGAACAGTCCAGGTGAAGATGAAAGCGGTGGTGTGAGAAAAAGACGGTTTCTTGACCTAAATGAGCTTGCCCCTGGTTCCGGTTTTGAAGATGGTCCCAATACAATAATGAAAGACGAAGATGCCGATGGTTTCTAAGTTCTAAAGCTCCCCTGTCCACAGGATGGTTGCAGTTTTCTCTTGGAAAAGGTGGTTGTACCATAGATAATTTATAAATTTTGCTGCAAACCCATGAAGCTATGACTAGAGAGTTACTGCCATGGTGTAATTCAAGCAGCTACCGAGATGCGGTTTCTTTGTTATTCCAGCCGTGATGCTTGGAATGTTATGTAGATTGAGTAGTCAATTTTTTAGCTTGCCTACAATCGAAGAAGCCTACGGAAAATCAATGGCACTTGTTGGGAGTCCTTATTTAGTCAGTGTACTATATAACCGCTTCTCTCATATTTGTAACCGGTATTTTTTAGATTAGATTTTCAAGCCCCACTGTGTTCTGTTCTGTGGTCATGAGAATGGTCTGCTGCTGTACATCTGGGCTGGTTGGGTCTGTTGGTGTCGGCATATTTTGAAACTGATTTCCTTCTTCTAATGGAACCAGTCTCCCTCTAAAGGTAACTAATGCTCTTACTTATTCTAGCTCTGCATTGTTGTGCTCTTTTGTGACATTTTTGGGGTTGAGTGCTCTTTAGATTGCTGTATTGCTATGTTCAGTACAATGAGACTAATGTTTGAGATGGATGTGATCAACGTACCAACACTACTTATGGATATGGTCACTTAAGAACACAGACATGTCTACGGGCCTCACATATCCATATCCGACACATCTGGATTCTGGCATGCTCTGGACATGTGTCAAGCATGCTTCTTGAAAGTCTGTCCCTTTTTTTTTGGTCATCTTTTTCTAGTCCAATAAACTGGTGACACGTTTGTGACACAACAGTAAGTAATGCAATTTTTAAAAGTTTGGTTTGTCGCAATCGCCCTGAATGGTTGGTGTTTATTTATGTCTTCTAATGTTAGATTATGTGGTCCAACTTGTCAGAAATATTATAGCAGTCTTTATTTCTATAAGCATTTGTAAGATAAACATATAGTGTAATGCTTTTGAAGTAGTTATTTGTTGGTTGATTTCTTTATTCAACGTGTCCCATCTCTGTTCTAGTTTTTGGAAAGAAAAAATGACACGTCCGTGTCGTGTTCGTATCTTTGTGTTTCCATCTGTGTTCTAGTTTTTGGAAAGACAAAACAAGAAGTCATGTTTGTATCTTGTGTTTCCATCTGTGTACTAGTTTTTGGAAGGAAAAAATGACGTGTTCGTATGTTGTGTCTCTGTCCATGAAATTTTAGAAACAAGATGTTTCGTTCCTTATTTTCGAACATGAACTTCAGATCTTGTTGGGTAACCCACAGGAGTCAGCAGGTCTCGGGTTTTGCACCGATTCCGGTGATCCTAGAAGAGGTTACCCAAGGTTGCAAATAGTTTTGGTCCTGCATTTCTAAGGCCCTATACCATAACTTAGCAGGGTGTAGGAGATTAACTTCTTTACAGCTTCTTCTGTAACAGTTGTTTTACTGCACCCGCTTACAGGAGTCGGTGTGAACTGTGAACCGGATTGGTTCTGTTTTATATTGTAGGCTAAAAATCAAATCAATTGGCATAGATTGGAGGTTTCAGAAACCAAAATGATCTGTGTAACTTAGAACCGAACCCATCCAAACCATTAAGCTCCGGGTTCTGTTACTGTGTTTCTTTCGCAAAATATTGAAAGAAATCCCACTTTCTAAATCAGAACCAAACCACTCTTAACAAAAAAGACAAATCAAATGAGGCGGTTAGGATTAGATTCACGGTTTGACTGACTTTTCTACCCGGTTAACAATTGTGGCGTTAACAACATTATCAACTATGGGTATGGTCCATGTGCACGTATAACACAGTTAAGATTTCGTCAAGACCTTCCCTAGTTCCCGTTTTCCCCATGTCCACAGCACCACCGCCTTTTGCATTAACCCTACCTGCCACCAACACCGACCACCCCATTTCTCCTTCCATCCACCACCCGTGAACTCTCAACCGCCAAACCTCAGCAGAAAAGCCAGCCAGTCATGGGTCGTTGAGAGAGAGGAATGGGAGTCTGGGAGGGCAGGACGGCTTTGGGGTGGAGAGAAGATAAGGAAGTGATTAGATGGTGAAGGTTGTACTGAGTGAGAATTTTTTTGATGAGAATTTGGATGAATTGGCAAATTTTCATTTGCCTGACTATTTCATTTTGTTGGCTGATGAAGATGTCGGCCTGAGTTGAGGACACAACCGGGCGGTTCTCGTGTTCTGACATAACCCGGCGGATCAAGAATATAATACACATTGTTCATTGTATTCGGCTTGTAGAGTTTGTTGTTCATGTCCAAAACGAGATTTGATCATACGTCGGCTCTCACAAACATTACTAACCTCAGCAACTTTTTGGTTTTTTATTATGTCACAACGGATGCTCTTAGGGGCTGTTTGGGAGTCTCATTTTTATTTTTTGCATTTTGTATTTTTGGCTTTACGAATTATGATCAAACAGAATGTGTTATGAATTTGTAAAGTGTTTGAAAAATATACGCAGAATATATTTTGAAGGTATTTTATATAAACCAAAATAGGAAGAGTTAAAAATAAAAGGTAAGAAAGCTCATCTCTCCCTGCTTGAGACTTTTGTTCTCTAAACCCAAAAATCTAAAATACATTTCCCTTACCGATTCCAGTTTTCTCAGTGCCAAACCCACCCTTTCTGACCATGACCTTTTCCCACCATCTTAAGGGTCAATTCATTCTCCACATTAATGATTAATGAACCATCCTCCTAACTAGTCCTGTCCCATCTATAATAATTGGTCCTGCAACTACTCCATACATGTGTTTAGACCATTTGACCTGATAGAATTCCCAACTAGACAGACATCTTGTAGGTAAGGAAGTCTCTTCATTAAGAACCCCGGAACCCCATGGCTATTTAATAATAAAACTGTACTTTTTCTAATCCTCAAATATTAATTAATAGAACACTTGGTCCAGTGCTATTCAAGTGTTTTAAATTTGGTAGGGAATTCCCTGATCAAATGATGGAAAATCCAAACAATTGGGGCCGGCCAATTTGCTTTGACTTTGCAGAACAATAATATATTTTCTTTCAAAGGAGTTAAGACGTTTAGAATATTTTTGCAATTCTTTAGGAACGAGATTCCCAGTAATTTGCGGATAAGATTCCTACTAATCTACTCTAATTTGAATAAGTTTGCGGATCAGATTCCTAATTTATTCTGACTTGAATAAGTTTTACCATAACCCAAACGGTCAAGGAATGGGCTTTAAAATGCTCAAGCTAGTGGTTTTAAGTTCGGGTTGATGAAGCAATATTCGGCCTATCGTGATAATCTAACATACTAACCACTGTCCGCTACCTATGGGTTAAAAAAAGAGAGTAAACAAAACCCAATTTGGTCTTCCAAACTCAGGTTCTGAAATCAATTTTCTCATTTCCACTCATCCAAACTGATTACAGTACCATTTTCTCATTGGTGTTGATAGAACTATTTATTGGTCTGGTGATAAGTCGTGCTTGGTAGCTGTGGTTCTGCAAAATATATGTACTACTTAGCTGAGCAGAAATGGTCCCCCCAAAAAACAAGGAATTTGAGAAAAATAAATAAATGAATTGAATTCAAACGGGCACTAAAAACCCCAGTTTATCCAACAGTCTAAAACTCTCCAGAGAATATACACAAAGTACATGGATCATCTATAGACTAGAAACCTTCTCCCCCCCTATTCATATAATACTCCCAGATTCTCCATTTTTCAAAATTTGGTTCCTACTCATATACTCCTGGATTCTCCACAAAAAAAAACCCAAAAATGTCATCTCATGTTGCAGCACAGAGGCCTCCCTTGCAGTCGCAATTTGTTCCACATGCACATCATCTGCCTCGGAGACTGGTAATGCGCCGTGTAGTAATCGTCGATGCAACCGAATTGGCAGAATTTCAAGCTGTGAACGTATTCCACCGGCCTAGAGCTGTTGAATTGCCCCACCCACATTCCCATACTCACGTCTTCCATCTTGAATAACTGCACAACACCTAAATAGTTACTAAAACCACCCCAGAGAGAGAGAGAGAGAGAGAGAGAGAGAGTGTTTCGTATGTTACCCTCAATTTATGTTTCTTGAACTCAGAGACAATGAAGCGCGCAATGTCTGATGTCACAATGTAGCCCGGACCATTTGCATAAGGTGGGTAATCTTCTTCTGGCCATTCCTAAATCACGGCAAACGAAGACAAAACAGGATGAGAACTCACAAGTGGAGTGGTAGACCAGTGGTATACTCCCATGCATTTGACTGGGGTTCAAACCTCACTAATTACAACTAAAACTACTGACTTCCACCCAGCACAAAAAAAAAAAAAAAAATTGGGATGAGAACTTGTCGTAAAGAAAAGGTCGCAAATGAAAAAGTCACACAGATCCTAAATGACAGTAACAGAACAATTGGAAACTGCGAAGATCAGTTGCCCTGCCCCTAAAACGATGGTCTTAACACTCCTTTGTTTTGGGGGGAAAAAATCCGTAAATTTTTTTCCCATATTATCTGGCATTTGGTTTGACAGGAGGCGACATCCAACAGAAAATGTCTTCCATGGACAACGTAAAATGAGTTGCTATTTTGCAGAACTTCTAAAGGCCTAAAGGGTGGAAAACGCCAAAACCAGTCCAATTGTAAATACATATTCAAGCACAAAACAGAGATTGACTATGTGGTAATAAGCTTCAACTACCTAGGGAAACTCAAAAACGATTAACAGATTATAAGAAGACCTCTAATTTCCATCTAGCCTAATTGTCTCACATCAATTTCTGTACTATGTAACAACAAGATCTTTTCTGCATTAATAAATGCATCACGGACCACAGGGAAGATCCAAAATTACCACCACAACAACCATCAGACTTTGCATTAAAAACTGTCCCAGCATATACTAGAAGCAAGGCATCGTACAAAAATTGCCATGAATATGATATCCAAAAAATCAGACTATTCAATTCAAAACTGGACTTCATAAACTAACACGAAAAAACAACAAAGTGAAAATATTTACGCTATCAAGGTGGCAGAGATAATGGATTCAAAAGTACCTCGTATGTGACTGCCCATTTACCATACCGCAGGGGCTTATGGTAGTAGTTAATGTTTCCCACGTAGAAGCTTTTATCATCAGCTATTTTCTCTACTTCCTTGATAACCGCGTCCACTCGAACAAAGGTGTCATCATCACACTTCATAATGTACTTAGCAGAAACCGTGTGAACCTGTAATCAAACAAAGATATCAAAAAACTATTAATCTTCTATATACAGCATTACCTCCTCCAACTTTAACAGCATTAAACTACTCACCCCATATTCAGAGATAGCAACGGTTTTCAGAACAACAAGATCATAATTATCCAGGTAAGGCACTATAACAATGTCGCCAAAGAACTCTGCTTCTTTCTTTAGCTCCAGATTCACTTCTTTTCTACCATTCTGTACGAAAATTATTTCAACTTAACGTTCAAGTACGTGCCGATTTAAACCACAAATGAAAAATGGCTTCACATACCAGTGCTACAAAAAAACGAGCAACCACATTAGAAGACTTGATAAGCCTATGCTGCATCCAAGACTTCCTTACAGCCATTCGCTCAGCAAAATGGTTTCCGGCTGAAAGAATGCCAACAAATAGTTCCACAGGTCCATCAGGAAGAGGTGGGGCCTTCCACTTGCTGGACTTGTCAAGTAGCTTTTGGGGCGCAAAACTGGGATGTGATGTGGGTAAGGATACAGCAAACATGGAGTGAACGTCAACATCACCGTTAAAAGATAGTCCAGTGGCATCCTCAAGGGCAAAACCCTGTGAACAACAGAAAACCTTAGAGAAAGTTCCATTCACCATGGAATTAAGGATCAAAACTCTGGTACATTGCCTGGTTTAGCTAGGAAAAGGAAACATTTCCGAAACATTTTGGACAGTTTCTCATATTTTGAAAAAGTGGACAGTAACATAATGGAAATAGCAAAAGAATTGTGAGTGTAGGAAAATGTCATTTCTGTTATTTCCAATTAGGTGTCAAAACGACTTAACAATTTAGTACGTTAATGCCAAAAATTCAAAATGTTTCGGTTCACTATGGTACGTGTCAGTGAAAACACTGAAATTTCAGGATTCCACAAAAAGTTTCGTTTCAGTCTCCTGGGAGTCAGAAAAGTTTCAGCCACTTTGACGGAAATGAAAAAAATTAGTGTCGTGTACAATTTTACTCACAGTTCGATAAGGAAACGAGGTGACATGCCTCCCATCGACGTTAACATGATAGCCCTCCAAGCCCGCACTAAGAGTTAGCACAAACAGCTTGCCTTCTGCAAATGGGAACGGCCATTCAAAAGTCACCTTCTTTGTTCTGCCAATTAGCCTGTTCAACCACCATGTTGCCTTGGACTCCTCAGAGTGGTCATCATCATCACGGATCCACTTATCACACTTCACTTGACCGTCAACTGCAGAGAGTTACCCAAAGTGGGAATGTCCAATTAAAAAATATAAAATTTTAAATAGCCAAAATCCAATGGTAAATAAATCATTTACAATTAACAGAAAGTTTCGTAAAAGATAATTGTTGAAGTAGAGGATTACAAAAGATGAAAGTTATGAAACAACCACATAGGTGCTCTCTTTGGGTATTTCACTTCATTCTTCTCAAGACTAAGAGGCGATTGGGGGAAGAGGGACAAACTCAGAGTTTCACCATCACAAGTTCAATTCAACCCTATGTCAGCACAATTCCAGTATCAATCTTATCCTAACCGGTAAACTAACAGTTTCTACATGTGGTTAGAGTTCCCAGATACAATCATTCACCAAGTTAGATCCAACATACAATAAAACATATGCAAGTGCCCATGCCATCAAATTAGATCAAAAACAAGCAACAATTACTCAATTTTCCCAATAAAGAAGACATATAGTTGGGAACTTCACACATTCCTAATAATCTTTGGATAATTTAGGACTACAAGCCCAACATACAGGGAATTTTCAAGGCTATTATATGACACAATCAAAAGCAAGCATTCTATTTTCATTGGTAGCAGTAAATTCTCAATTGAATCAACTGACCTGTTTCTTCATCCGCCCTAGATTTCCACCCCTCACACCGAAGCGCTGATCCCCACTGCATCCTATAACAAGTGTTCTGCTCAATAACAGGCTTTCCACTCCAATCCCCCTTCAACCTCGGATTGAAGTGCAAAATCCTTGGTGGGTCCTCTCCATCCACTGTCTTTAACCCCTGAAGCTCCATCATGAACTGCGACACCATCACATACTGCCCATCCTTCAACAGCGATATCTTGGGGTCATGCTCGGGATGAGCATTTCTCGGCTTCCCCACGATCGTTATATGAGATCCCAACGTCAATCCACACGGAAGCACCAAAATTCGCCCACGGTCTGAGAATTCAGACCCCGAGAGCGAAATCGAATAGGGGCATGACTCAGTCTTATTCTCTGTAATCTTTTTAACAACTTCTTCAATTTTACCTGTTGAGGATTTATCACCAAGCTAACAACACTATCAAAAAAATCACATCAACAAACCAATCAACTGATAAGCATTACATAAGGTCAATAACCATATATTAATAGCACGTGAGCCGCAGTTAAAGTCTATTTCCTAAAGCCATATTTGCCTCCTAATTTACATAACAGCTAAATACAACTCCAAGTTCCACAAATTGTATCTACGGCCCACAGTCGGGGTGGAAGAGGAGGTGCCAAGTCTCTAGAATTGCCCACAATACACAGGAGTTCAGTTGCTGTAACGTCCCAAGCGTACCACTGGCCTAGGACCTTGATTTTGATCCACAAGCCACACCACATGGCCCAAAAGCTTAAGCTCAAGATACTAGGAGTAGCCCACAAGGTTTGTTATATGCCCGAGATCATCCATATAGACTTCCGATGTGGGATGGGGTGTTACAGTTGCTAGGCAAGGGGAAAAAAATTATGAAAATATCTATTTTCCCTCCATTTCATATTTGATCAGTTAACAAGAACATGTCTTTACCTTTTCCAGCATAATAACTTTTTCTCAAACTTGTCTTCTGATGCAGTAATCTAACTACTCTAACAATACTAACTTTCGCCAAAAAAAATATCTAAAATAGGTGGAAAATGACAAGAATGAAGGTGGAAAAAAAGAGAGTATACGAGTGCCCATTTTTATTTCTCACCAAATATCATCCTTTTAAATAAGAAGATTTGATGAGAAACCACTGTTCTTTTATTTCTCAAATCAAACAACCCAAATGACCTACTACAGTAACCCTTCACTCAAAATTCAAAAATTCAAAAAAAAAAATATTCATCCCAAAATCTTTGTCCGGTCCACATAACAATAACTTAAAAATAGCACAAATTTTTTAAGAAAACTTAAAACTTTGTACAACAATTTACTAGAGACGAATAGACGATGAGTACTTTAATTCATGTAATTCATGAAAAAGGCTTGAATTTTTCCTTGAAGAAAATATATTATTTTAAAGTCAATCGTTTTGCGGACCCGACTAACAATTTGAGGTAGTAAAATTAATAAAATTTCTTCACCTGATTCCATCTCCTCCCAAATCTTCTTCCCCACCTCAAACGCCTCCTTCGCCGACTTCTGAATCCCCAGAAACCCATCCATACCACTAATATTCACAACACTGCCACCATCAAATCTCAACCCCGAAACACTCTTATACTCCGTGATCCTCCTCTCGGGCTTCGATTCCATGCCCAGCGCGTCCTTCAACGGCCTCACGGGTGCTTCCCTCTCCTCCAATTCCTCCTCGCTCAGCAGCACGAACGGCCGGCTGTACGGAACGTCGTCGTTTAAGCTCTCCCGGTTGACCACACCGAACCCGGTGTCGAAAACGAAGGGGACTTCTAGAGCAACCATGATTATATACAGGAACCCTACCCCGATCAGAATCTGAATCGATTTCTGTCGGGTTAGGGACACGAACAGGTCTAGCTTGTTGCCTCTCTTCATCTTTCGATTTGGGGCTTGGGTCAGGTTGAATTTGGGGAAAACCTAATTTGAAGCGGTTCTGATCATGAAGAAAACAGGTGTTTTCTAGGGAGAGAGAGAGGGAGAGGGAGAGGAGAATGGGTTTGGATTTTGTGCAATTGGGTTACCTAACTCTTGAGCTCCGGAGAAGGGAGCTCAGAGAGGATGAGAGAGAGAGAGAGAGAGAGAAGGGTTAGGGATGGTAAGTTATAGAGACGCGTTTGGAGATGGAGAGAGAGAGAGAGAGAGAGAGAGAGAGAGATTTTTCGTTTGGGAGAGGCACTGAGGTCGGTGGCCTTCTTGGAATGAAGGGGAAGGCTTTTCTTACTGTTTGAAAATCAAAGTTCCATAATTAAACATTAGGCAGATACTCTGTATTTTTCTTTATATAAAACTCACGTGTGCCAGTCAGATTACACGCATCTCGACTAATCTTGAGACTTAATTCCACCGAGAATAAATTCTTTTACATCGTAAGTGTAAATATTTGTTTTCTCCAAATCAATTGCATTGCGACACATATTAAAATAGTGGTCCTAATTAATAAAACATGGCGACGTGGCTCAATAAAGTTGATTTGAAGAAAATAAATATTTACACAGGGGTGTAAAGAATTTATTTTCAATTCCACTGCTCACTTACAAAAGGTTAATTGAAGGCGAAGCAATTGCTCCATATAGACTAACTCCAAATGAGTTGATAGCAAATGAGTTGATAGCAACTATGAGGTTTCGAATCTCAAACGCCTAAATCGCAAATCTTAATCGCCAACCAATCGGGTGGGGTTAATTAGGCAGACTCTTTAAAAATTACTACTACTGTAACTCCTAGTAAAAAATTAGGCAGATGATATAAAAAAAAAAAAAAAGGGTAAAAAATTGGGCAACTTAAATAAATTAGGACACAATTCCTCTCTGCTTCTCCTTCTTTCTTTTTCAAGCAAAAAGACACACGAAGACTGGTGGCATGTGGTGTTCGTTTGATTTTTAAAAGCGAGACCGGACGGCAGGGTTTGGCTTTTGGGGTCTTTATAACGGATCTACTTTGATTTTTCAGCATTATTTATTTTTAAAAATATGTTGAGAATATCAACTGTTTGAAAAATTTATGTTGATCGCATTTTGGGTGATGTGATTTGAGAACTCATTTTAGTTTCGGGAAAGCGAATAGTTGCTCGTTCAATTAAAGATAGATTTTCTAATTATTGACATTGTGTTTATTGAAATTGTACCCGAAATGAGCCGTAAAGAATATGCTTGTCTTGAATTTTTGATTGACCAAAAAAGAGAGAGAGAGAGAATATGCTTGTCTCGACTCATTTTGAAATTTTGATGGATCCTTTCCCAAAAATTTATCGCGAAGTACAATGCGTGTTATAGTAATATTAGTGTTTAGGAAAGAATCCTTTTTCATTTCTTCTCAATGTCAACTTATCAAAAATATCATGTTAGAGCTACTTGAAGACCTTACTGGGTTACTTCGATAATCGAAGTCATCAAAATTTTAGAACTCATCGAGAATAGTAACCATGACAGGTGATCAATCAACATGATTCTCAAATACTCTTATATTTTATCCTTAAAAACATATAGACATTATATTTTAATGTAAAGATATTGCGCTCGTAAAACTCAATTATCTAATATTTTCACGATCTCTTTTTAAGTGTGCCACAAGAGAATAGATGTGATTTTTGAGTAAAAAAACAATATACTTACGTACATATTTTTCTTTGTTTTATGAGATCTTTAATTTAGTGCAAATAATTTTAAAAAATTACGAGACACTTAAAAAGTAGTAACATAGAGTAGTTGACATTATTAATGTTTTAAAACAAATTTAAAAATACACTAAAAATTTCAATCAGTAAATTGGAGAATATAAAAAAAGAGCTCTTCTTTTCACAAGGAAGATTAGCAGGGAAACATGCAAGGAAAAACGCATTTAAGCCCATTCCTGGGCCACAAAAATAATCGTCATTATAAATCCAAAAGTAATATTTTACCGATATCTGTTGGAGTTGATTTTTTACAGGACTCCATCAAATAATATTTAAAAATTTATGAATATTTTTGTAGATTTTTGTGGGACCCAAAATGGACCCAACACGTTTTTCTTACGTAATTCCCTGCAAATCTTTCTTGCAATTAGAATTTCTGTATAAAAAATGCCCATAAATAGCTTGAAAGTTTAGTTGCAGAGTCCAAGTGGACTTCGAGATTTACTCTCTCACCCGGGCATAAGCGTGGGAAATAGCTTTAGAAACGACCGCAGAAATTAGTCTGAAATTCGTACAAGCTGCCCCGAAACACTCAACATTAAAAAAAAATTATAGTTGCAGAGGGAGGAGCTGTTTCCTTTTAAAGCCAAGTGAAATTTTGGGCAATTAAAATTTGCGCGAGTAGGTGAACGGACCCAACTCGCTCCAGTAGCAGTCCATTTTGAATTGTGTTAACACAACGGCAGGAATGAAATGATTGAGAATCTATTTAATTGTCTTCACAACAGCTTCTTTACAGGTCACACTCATGTTCTAAATGTTTTGTCGGGTAAATTTCATTGGCCTCCCCCGAGGTTTCTGACAAAAGCATAGACCTCTCCCGAGGCTTTCGGAATGCCACTGACCTCCCTTTCTTTATCTGATGTTATACGAACTCCCCCCTCCGTTACATATTCCACAAACAGCGTTAAAATCGATTGTTATATGTCCCAAATGCCCTTCAAATGATCTTTTTTTCCCTTTATAACTCATGCGTCAATCATAAACCCAGCCCACAGTACACCAACATTGCAAGCCCCAATTAGACAAAATTATCTCTCCTGACCTCCATGGTTGTATAATGCGGATTCGACTCTCTAATTTCTATTTTACAAATATTTATTACAATCTCGTTGATTATGTCGTCTTATAATTATGTAGTTGTATAGGATCCATTTTCACTACTACCAAAAATATAAGGGGTTGAGTGCAACTGGAAATGTGAGCAATTAATACAACACGTCCGTTTAACGCTGTAAACACGTTAGCAAAGAATGCTTCCAAAGTCCCAAAGAAAGGAAGCTTTGACGCATGCCTTGTTTGTGATGAAGGTGACGTGTTGCTTAAAGACTTGAAAGCTGTCTATTGGTGCACGTAAAAAACTGCCCATGCGCTTATTCAAAGACAACCTAAAAAACAAATGCAATTTGTCTTATTATAGTACTATTTTTAAAGATAAATTTGAAGTGTATCTCTTTCCTTTGGATGCTATCCATAATGTATTTAGAATTTTATTGAGTGCCACTATTCTCTTAATAAAAAAAAATACGCGAAATTGAATTACACCTAAAATCACACATTAGTCCTAATGAATTTACACCAAATTACACCTAAAAACTCCATTTTAAAGTTTTACAGTATCTAGTAAACCTTGTGAAGACCCCCTCCATTGAACCCTCATTTTTTTTTTTAACACTCTTTAATCAAAATAAACTTTCTTGATTCTTTTTAATTCCATTTTGTATTCTATTTTTAAAATATTTTTTATTCATTTTGGTCCACCCCACAGCCACCTCCCTCAACCAATTAACCTAAACCACATAATCAAATCCCCTCCATGTTCCAGCCCCATATATAGCTCCACCCCAATCAACTCTCTCTCTCTCTCTCTCTCTCTCTCTCTCTCTCTCTCTATTACTGTACAAAACTGCTAACGTAGGAATATATATTAATTAGCTTCGGATGAAAGTTTTATTTGACCTGTTAAAGTACTAAGCAAAAATTAAAAAATATATCAAAATGAAGTATTAGGGTCATTCTAGATTTGTCGGGGTATCATTTGAGTCAAAACCATCATTCTGCTTACGATTTTATAATCTGCCAGCTAGCTACACAATTCAAATGAATTCAAGTTAGGAACCAAATTTTTATTTTAAAAAAGAGAACGTCACAAGGAATATTAAAAAGGTATTTATCTCAGATAATTTCAATTAGTAAAAAAAGAGGTGTGAGTAAAAAAAATTCTAGAGTAGCCGCTGTTGCCGGCCATGGTATCATGTGCATAAGCAAAAGTAATTAATGTTCTAAAGTAAGCAAAACATGATAGTAGTATTTTATTTAGTAATAACAAGTGAACATTGACTCGCCTCTTGTGCGGACTACTAGTCATATATAGTACTAGCAAATGCAAAATATAGAGGGGTTGATGGAGCATTATTTTTGTGGTGTTCGGGTAGCTATAATAACTTAGAGCAAGTTTACCAGACATTTGGTAAAAAAGCTCTTGAACAGTACATATTTTTCATTTTACCTACACATTTTTTTAACACTACACCAATACAATTTATTTTACCTATTCTTTATTAAAATATTAATAAAAAGAGAGAGAGAGAGTGAGAGAGAGAGAGAACAAATAAAAAAAATGGATTGCTTGTGAATAGTTGTAAGCTATTTTTAGCTTACAACTGTTGATGGATGCAAAATACCTCCTTGTTTTGCTTCTCTGCTGCAGGGGTATTTTGCCCCTTTTTGTAAGCCAAAATAACTATAAAGCTACTTTGAAGTAGCTGATAAAACTTGCTCTTAGACGTTTTCTTAAGCCTGATAAGAGCATTCATATTTCTCTCTTTACTTCCTCTCTCTACTCTAAACTAAAGAGCCAGACCCCAAAAAACCTCCAAAACTCAGCGTTATCGGCCTCGTGGGAATAACCTGAGAAGTAGCTCGAACTACAGTTCCTCGTTGAAACACACAAGGAACTGTTCACTCGTTTCTTTTCTCCTGCCCATCTGCACTTTCATCTGGCGCCAAAATGGAACATATAGCCACAAGTGAGAGTCATTTCTCTCTCCGTCATCAGCTCTCACAAAAAATCCATCTCTGGTAAAGTGGTTTGGGATTGTTTGTTGGTTTTTTGGGGGTTGATCAGAGGGAATGATTTTGCTGGTGTGAGAGAGAGAGTGAGGTCGGTGGTTTGGGGTTCTATTTGCTGTTTTTTTTTTTTGGGGTTGATCGGAGGGGTGATTTTGCTGGAGAGAGGGGGTTCGGTCGTTTGGGTTGTTTGCAGCCGGTTTTTTGGGTTGGAAAGAAAGAGAGTAAAGAGAGAGAGAGGGGGGCGGGGGGTGGGTTTGGGGGGTTTTGTTTGCTGGTTTTTTGGGTTGGGAAGAACCGAAGAAAGAGTAAAGTTTTGGTTTCGCCGGTTTCAAAAAAAATTTGGTTTTGCCGTTGTTTTCTTCTTCTTTTTAGAGTAAAGAATTAATATTTTTATTGAGATAATTTTAATATAGAGAGTCTGATGCAATAGAGATTTTAAAAGTGAGTAGCTAAAGTAATAAAAGTAAATTTTGAAGATTAATTTGGTCCAAAATTTACTGAGCTTGGTGCGGATGCTCTAAAGATTCTCTTATAAAGAGGGCCGGAAAATAAAGAGTGACTTAATTTGTGCAAATAAACCCACATCAATTATGTCCTGCTTCCACCTCATCGGGCAACTTTAATTTAATTCGGAACATTCTCTTCTCCTCCTTCTACCAAACAGGGAAAAGAAAAAAAAACATTCGTTATCTAGCTTCCTCATTAATTTCTTGGTAGAAAACCTACCCATAAATCTTCCTCCTTTCTTGCTTGTTTTCCTCCCTTACCAAACATACAGTTGGTTGAGGAAACGTAATACTATTTTTTTTTTGGTTTCTCAAAGCAACTTTTTCTTGTCTTCTGCATTTCTCAAAACCAATTCATTGCCCTTTTCATACAAATCTTCCAATAGCTGTTTATGGAAGCTTTGGGACATAAACAAATTAAGGGGACCCCTCTAATAATTTAATTACAAACCAGAAAAAGGGCCGGGAGATCCCTCTATAAAAATGAAAACAAGTCATTTGTGAAGGGGTTGTTCGGTAAGGATGTTGATGGAGGTTTTTAGGATAATAAGTAGGGAGAGAGAGAGAGAGAGAGAGAGAGAGAGAGAAGTGGAGAGATGTGGGAGTAGAAAATTTATTGAAACATTGCTGAGATATAGGCGGTGGTTCTGAAAAGGCTCACTTGGAATTCCCATAACCACCCATTCTCTCTCAGCACGTACGGTTCCTATAATTTTTCAAATCAAAATTATATATATAGGAGACTAAACAAACTAATTGCACCAACAATACTCAAAACTGCATATAATACCACTATACCAGTAGGAAGATTTTAAACTTGGTTGGGGGACAACTCCCTGCAGGCCCCACTAGAGTTTTTCCCATAAGTCCATGACTAGTGGTGGGGAAAAAAAAAAAAAAACCTTCTTTTCCTTTTTTTCGTGGATGTGCAAAAAAACTTTCTTGACAAAAATGAATGCATACACATACAACATGTCCACTACTTTGCTATTTTCAAACACTAAAACAAAGAGTATGATTTTTACTTTTTATTTTTTTGGGTTCAGGTAGAGGGTGGAGGAGGGGGCGACTAAGCGTAGCAACTCTCCTTTAGGCATGATCGCAGAGGTTTCAGATCTGCAATGAGAGCTCCAGAATATGATTCTATGATTCAAAAAGCTTATTCCTTGTATTATTTTCACACTACTTTCAAGGGATTATAATTCTTTTGTCCTTTAATATTAGTCGTTGTGTTGCAATTCCACCTCAGAAAGATGACAAGTTTAAGACCTCTTTTGGCACATGAGGAGACACCATAATACTTTTCTGCAAAAGAGAGTCATTGGTTCTACCATAATAGATACACAAGAAAAGATTAAAAATTAATTAACAAAGAAGCTAATTAATTAAGTTCATTTACATGGCATTTTCGACATTGTTTGGATGCACCTTTATAATTATTGATTTTTTACTCGATTATTTGACTTTTGGATTGTAAAGTTTTTCCAATTAGGCCCCGTTCCACTAAACTTCTTATTAAAAAGTTTTAAGTACTTATTTTTTGCTTTACGAGACAGGTTATTTTCTCCCAATACACCACATTTAATTTTAAAAATTAGGAAGTACTTTATTTTAATTAATGAAAAACACCCTTAATTTGTATGTTCATTTACTTCAGTAGTTGTTCTTTTAATTGGATCAACAAATAATGAATTATGTGAGAGAAGTTTTTTAGTGCAAATTAGGTACAACATGACGATACCCAAAACACGTTTAGACGGCTCGAATACCTCGTAGACTATACCCTACCCAAAAATTTCTTCCAAAGGCCTACGCGACCCGGCAAAACATAGTCAAATTAAAATAGTACTTAAAATCAATAACCGGCTCTTTGTCAGGAAATACCTGTCTCTTACCCTGGAAAGTTCCAAGTTTCTAAAACAAATTATATTATTAAAAACATGTGTTTTGCTTAGCTGTGTGCCACATGTGTTTTTATCATACGTACGTGCTCTCCTCTCTAAAGAAAATTACTCCATACAAAACGAATAATATTCGTCACCAAGGTGTTTATAAATATATATATATATATATAGAGAGAGAGAGAGAGAGAGAGAGAGAGAAATCTTCAGGTAAGAACCTTATATGCAGACCTCCCATTTCTCGCTTTTCCCGATCTGATTTCGATAATCCGAGCCGCTCAATGTGTTCAGAACGTGATTTTAAAAGTACTCGCAAGAAATCGGGAAAAAAAATGACAGAAATGGCTTGATTTGAGCAATTTTTATTTAAACCGTTAGATAAAAAATAAATAAAAACTGCTCAGATGAAACCCTTTCCGGTCTTTTTTTTTTTTTGCTGATTTCTCGCAAGTAACCTTAAAATCAAGTTCTGAACATATTAAGCGGCTCGGATCATCAAAATCCGATCGGAAAAAGGAGGTCCGCATTTTATTAAATAAGGTAGTCCTATATATATATATATACCGAGATTTTTTCTACACCGTTATGTTATGTATGGGTTGCGTGATTCAGCACGAATGCCTGCATTCACGACACTTCAATATGGCTGCAAACGTTAGTATGATTTTTATATGTTCGAAAGTCTTTGTGGCAAAAACCACCCAAATGGGTGAATCCGACCCTTGATGAATGCCTAGTGTAATGTAAGTTACTAGACATACTTTCATTTATTGAATGTTTGCAATTGCAATGTTGAATAACTGAAATCTCTGCCTTTTCTTTTAATTGGAAACCTGAATTCCATGGGGAGATTCTGATGAGCACCCAATATTACAGATTTTGGTGCGACTAGTACCGTTTTATGTTGTTTCGTCTTACGTTTATTTAACTTCTATAGCGATATTGCACGTAAGGTGTGGTTTAGTAGTTTCAGGTAAAACGTGCAAATAAGACGTTTGAACGCCAAAGAATGCTCCGAAAGCTTCTAAGTACCTGAAGACCCTGTCGGCCCCTGAAAATCTATCTAAGTATGGAAAAAATGACTTTCTGAAAAAGTTTCGATTTTCAAGATAAAAAATGGCGGTAATTGATCCTTGAATTTTTCTAAGAGTAACTATAAAGTTGCAAGGTTTTATTTGAAGAGCAAGGTCATGTTTTGAGCCATTTTCTCTTGAGAAAAATGTGCAGTTTTCCGTTTTGTACTAAAAGTGGGGGGTTGACATTTTGATTTAAATGGAATCTTGAAATTCTGGTAATGCCATTGTTTCCAAATGGGGGGTACTTTCTTATTTTCATTAAATAAATTAAAGTAAATGAAAGGTAAAAGAAATGTTTAAAATATAGCATTTACTTAAGTTTAGAGAATGAAAATAAGTGCTGAGAAGCTGTGAAGTTGCTGGGAGCTGTTTGCTGAAGCTGAAGCCAACCTGAAATATGCAGTTTTGAAGAATGTTATCGATAACATTCCACTTGTTATCGATAACATTGGTCTCATTTTGGTCTAGAAGTTGTCCAGACCTAAGGGTATCGATAACATTTTGTTGGAGTTATCGATAACATACTTCTCCGGGAGATCATTTGAAGGATGTTATCGATACCTTTGCTTATGGTATCGATAACTTTTGTCTTCTGCAGATATTTTTACTGCTTTTTGGACTTTCCATTTATGGAATACTTGCCACTTTTGGCAACTTCAGGGATATTTTGTGGAGAAAAAATGCTGAGTTGTATAAATACTCCCCTCTCTCTCTCTTAGCACTTATCTACTTTATGTTCTAGTTTAAGTTCTCTCTCTAGGAGAGAACTCCATTAATGTCCTTCAAGTTTAAAGTCATTTCCTTCAAGAATCTTAGTAAGTTTAGTTCGTTTGTTAATTTCTCATTTGTTAATGTTGTAGCTACGCTTTAGATTCTCCTTAATATCAAGCTCATTTTCATTTCTATCGGTTAATCATGTTTTCTTGCTTAAGCAAGCTTTCTAGTCTTTTCATTATGTTTGAATAGTCTTTTAGGCTCGGCCATGGGTGAATAACACCTTGTGACTTCGGTTAATCTTGCCTTTCTCAACATAAGACTTGAGGTTTGGTTTGGAAATGTGCGTAGTTCGCCTTTTATGCAACAAAACTTGTCAATGTTAACCTCCGGTGATCATATGTTCGCTCATATGGTTCCGTGAGCTATGTCTCGCCCTGTGTTTGCCGAAAAAACCAAAGAACTTGTTCGCTTTCCAAACTATGCTTCTAATTCTTGAACTTGATATTCAGTTTGAATGCAAGTCTTGGCGTTGTTAATCTCCGGTGATCATGGGCTCGCTCACATGGTTCCGTGAGCGATGTCACGCCTTGTGTTTAGCTTGTTATTCAAACTCTATATCAAGTCTAACCATTTCATAGCTAAATCTTCCAATTGATAGCCTATGCCGTGCGATTCAACCGTGTTTTCGTTGAAAAAAGTTGATTGGCTTAAGTTACGGGTGTTATGAACTTCTTTGCCTTGCCGTCTTTAATTCTTAGTTCAAACTCATTTTTTAGTCTTTTTCATAAGGGCAATTCTCACCTTTCAAAGGAAAACCAAAAGTTGGCCGTCTAAACGCTGTAAACTCTTACATCTACAATCCGAACAAGCTATATTCGAGCTCCCTGTGGATCGACTTGGACTTTCTCACTATACTATGCAAATTTTTAGTTGTAGTCCGGTTAATAAATAATTGAATTTGACGGCCGTTTGGTAAACTTCAACGACTACCGAAAGGGCTGCATCAGATTCCCGTTTGCGTTTGGGGCGGGGATGAAAGGGTAAAAGCAAATCTTTGTCAAGGAATGAGGACGGGGAAGGGGAAGGGGTTGGGGACGGAAATAGCAATATTCACCCAGATCCACCTCGCTGCCAACACTACTCTTCAGAATTTTTTTTTCTCGGCTCTATTTTTCTCGATGTAAATCTTTTACAATGTAAAATATTTTTCATGTAAAATGTTTTTTCAGAAAACAAACTTCAAACTTTTATTTTTTGATATTTGGTTAGCACTTGAAAATCTTTTCAGAAATCAACAAAATATTGTAGAGAGAGATCTAGAGGGGGGCTTAAACGGTGGAGATTTGAGAAAATTGAAATTGAACGTGGGTCAAGACTGACAATCGAAGAAACTGAGCAGTAAGAATTGCCATAGAAGACAGCGGTTCATTTTGAAAAATAACTTACGGAAGATTGAGAGTATATCATTTTCATCCAATTAATAAAAAATATTTTAAATATAAAATATTTTCCTCATTTTTTGCACAACCAAACACCGAAAAATAAATAAAATATTTTACTGAAAAACATTTTACGCCCAAACAAACAGAGCGTAAATGACATAAGCACTCCATAAGGTGGAACAAAGAGAGTCCTAGTTAATTGTACTAGTTTATAAGCTTATAAATTATGACCTGTAGTCTTGTGGGCCAATTGGGTTTGAGTTTAATACTATTAATAAGCTTAACATTTAATTAGGGTGAATATTTAAATTTTCTAATAATTCTGGTGGGCATCACTGATTGCATCAACTGGCCGCCTTGGTTATGGTCCTCATGGAGAATGATGTCGCTGTCCTCTACTATATTTTTGTTCTTTCCAACCACCATTCTCATTCATTTCATATTCTGAACTAGTCGATCCCCTCCTTAATTGCTAGCAGTAAAAGACATATATTTTCATAGGTTTTTGACATTCTAGAAATTACTAACGAAAGTTGTGTCGAGTACACGGGGCTCTTGCTTCTTGTAGAATTGTGTCTAAATCCAAATTTGGATGGTCCAATGAACCGGTGGAGCGACAGCATGCGTGTTGGCCTACCTGGAGCTAAGATGTTGTTACCTTTGCATCCAAAATTGCAAAAAAATAAAAATAAAAAAGTGGTTTAGAGAAGATCCGAAGTGCGAATTTCGGGTAAGTCCATACGGAGCTTAGCTTCAGTTTTAAATTGGAACCTCGCTAGCGAATGTAGTTGATTCCCAAAGATAATTTGACGTGCGCATAAATTTGCCCGATGACTATAAGATATTATCAATAAAAAGAAGTAAGGTTTTTTTCTTTTTTTTTGCCACAACAATAACAGATAGTATTATTAGAATCAATACCGAAACATCAAGCGGATGATCCGTCCCGACAATGGGAATCGAATAAAATGAAGGGAAAATGACCGCTCAGGATGTGTTTTGATAATTAATACCTACCAAGGACAAGCTCAGAACATTTGTTAATACTGAAAATGTCATTGACGAGTATTAATTATCAAAATACGTTCTTGACCGTCATTTTCTCTAAAATGAAGGAGTAAGATGGGAGGTGCAATTTCCTCAACACGCATGGCAATCAGAAAAGCCCGTGAACCTTTTTGGGCTATCACATGGGTTACAAGGAGCTCATTATGATCTTCTGTGGCCCTGATGTTTCTTAGGCCGTCTATTAATTTTAGGGCTTTGCTTTCGGCCCTAAAACCTTCGACATGACATCACATTGGGGAAAATTATTACGGAGTACTTGCTTTGGAGTACTATCACGTGATATTTCAAATGTCTTTTTCATCAGATATGAGTGTGGGTTCGACCAGAAAGGGTGTGACTCCAACATTAATATAGTAATGTGTGGTTGAAAAAGTCCCTACAGCATCACGTCACTGTGCTCCAGGAGCGATGAATAATCACTCAAGTATGAGCGAGGAGATGGGTAGACAATCTTATTTCTTAAAAAGTTTTGGTTTATGTCCCCTTCAAAAAAAATAAAAGAAAAATAAAAGATTGGTTTACGTGACCCAATTTGAACCAGAAAAAAAGAAAAAGAAAAAAAGAAGAGAGCTCTCGAAGCCAGAAATATGAGCTACGATAAGTTGTTAAATAGAAAATGCATTTTTTTTTTTAATTCCTGTCAGACGGTAGGACATTAATACGTTAGTTAGGTAAACCGGGAGCAAGTCTCATACTACTTTTCTTTTCTTGGCCATGCACTTTTTGCTTCCTTTTCCTCTCGCAACAATCCATTTAGTTGGTTCATGCGACTTTCATCTCACACGACTCCTGAGCGATAAATTGAGGATCTGTTTCCTTCATTTCCCTACTAGGATTGGGATTAATTCATTAGAGTCATCAGTCCATATCTGTGTAGGTACTTGGTTTGGCAGTAGTTTAATTAAAGCATTTATATAGCTGAAGGATTTATATTTTCCGGGTTGTAATAATGGAGGCTACAGTTGCTTCAAACAACCGGCTTTACATCGTTTAGAAAAATGTGGTTGAATAAAGTATATGTGGCGCAAAAGGACTTAAGTTATGTATGAAACTTATGGAAAGTGAGAGAAAAGAAAAGCAAAGAAAACGAGAGGAAAATTTCCCCATTCACTATTTTAGGCTCTGTTTCACTTTCTTTCAAAGTTCTTTTTTTTTTTTTTCTGTCAAAAAACAAGGCTTGTTTCAGATCTGTGAAACTTCCTATTTTTTAAGAATGTTCAACCAAAACAACGTTGTTTTGATCTTTGTTCCCCACAGCCTCCTGAGTGAAAATGACAATATTGGCCTTCCCTCATTTTGTTGGCAACCCAACCTAGGGTTTCCACAGTACGCCAAACACACATCCTCATCTCTCCAACCCTCCCTCTCCCCCTTTCTAGCAGTCGCCCTCCCTCTCCCCCTCTCCAAAAGTCAGAACGGGCTGGGAAGAACACCTATTTTCAACCTTATCTGTGTTGCCCTCCCTCTCCCCCTTTCCAGAAGTAAGAACGTGCCGAGAAGAACACGAATAAGAAGAGGTTCGATTCCAGATCTTGAAAAAGGACTCCCACATTTTGAGTAAGCAATCTCTAACATAGAGGTCACTTTGGTTTGATTTGTGATATATTGTTTGAATGTTGATTCTTCTGGGAAGTTATGCTACGGTCACAGATTGTGGAAGCAATTTTTTGTGACTATATGTGTCCGTACGTGCTTCAGCCGAAAATGATAAAGATTGAAGAGGGAGAGAGAGGGTCTGGTTTGTGCGTGAAAGAAGAGGGAGGGGAGAAAGCCAGGGGTAAAGTATGGGGTAGTTGAATTCGTAGAAGGGGCAATATGGTCATTATGACAATAACCTTTTTAAAAAAGAAGAACTTTTTAAGCGAAAGTGGAACGGATGTCCTTTTTTGGTACTGTTCATTATCGAAAAAAGTACTTTTGGAAAGAGAAGCTAATCTGGAACGGCACCTTAGAATTTGTTGTTTTCCCTTCTCTTTCTCTTATAACCAAACAATGTGTGAAGATTTTTTTTTGAACTTTCCTTTCTTTTTCCTTAGTTATTTTCATGTGTTACAAAGAGTCATACGAATAAAATTTTAGGTATAAAATCTTAAAATTTTTAGGTATAAAATCTTAAGAGTCATGTTGAAAAATAGGAGAATGGGGCCTTTCAAAAAAACAGAAAGAAAACTAGGAGAATGGGAGCCTGCTGTGGCTTCATAACGGGTTACCTCCCAAACTCAAAAATTTGATTCTAGGGCTTAATGAGTATGTCATTTGCGTAAAAAATAAAGTTTATTAGACATCTGAAGTACATTATTTGATTGAAATTCTTTTGCCTGCTTCTTTATCAATTTTAAGTTTTCTCCTCAGCACATATATAGGCAGATGTATGCAAGTAAGGTATTAGGCATGCGAGGTTGAAATTTAATTTGATTGGAATTGCTGATTTTTTTTTCCTTACTTACATGTACTGTAACATGGATGAACACGAGAATTAGAAACCGTATGTTTGGAACTTGTGGAAAAAAATAAAGAGGAAAAAAAATTGTTCGGAAATAAAGTGAGGAAAAGATATTTAAAAAAAAAATGCACTTTGCTTGAAACCTTCTTTTTCTATTTTCTTCTCACTTTTGTTCCAAACGGAACAAGGGGGAGAGTTTTTTTTTGCTTCTTCCAATTTTCGTTCTTTTCCCTATGTTGTGTCCAAACAAAGCCTAAACAAAAAAAAAAAATCCAGGTTTATCATAGTCCAGGGCATATTAGTAATTAACCACCGCCAGGGTGGTAGTTTGGTGGCTCGTGACTTTCAGTTCCAGGATATTTTTAAAAAAAATAAGTACTTATTTCATATTTTTAAATTTAAAAATAATGTAAATGAAAAATAATTTTTTGATTTTTTTTGCTCCATATAAAAGATTTCTCAAACAAGATTCATATTGCATATTTTTAAATTTTAATAAGTCCATTACTTTTAAAATTAAAATTACCTTATTAAATAATAAATACTTAAAACTCGTTCGGTAACGGGGCCACTTGATTTGGTGGAAAGAGGTCATTAGTTCTAGTCATGCTAACGACGCCGTCTTAAATTTGGTTCTCTTGCAAAGTCCGGCCGTCGTCCACTCGCCCTTGGTGGAATGGTAATTTCTATGGCACTTTGGTACCTTTGGCGACCTGGCACGTGGTTGGAGTTTGAAGTAGTTTCTATCTATTGTCGGGAAGAAAGGAGGATTGCCATGCCCGATCGCCCCCACCAGGGGAAAAGAGAGTGTAATTAAGCCTGAACAAAATCCGTAATTTCTGTTTCAGAGAGAGAAAGAGAGCGAGCTGTTGCGTGGTGAAGAAATGGTGGCGATATCGCTGTACAGGGGTAACCTCCACAGGGTCCCCAACGTCCAACGTAAATGGCTAATCCCTACCCCAACAATCTCCCTCAAAGACTTCAGAATCCTCCTCAACCGCCGCTCCAGAGCCCTCGCTCGTCTCCACTCCCCCACCCCCTCCAACCCTAACCCTAACGTCAAAAACGAAGAGGAAAATCCCATAGGAAACGATGTCCCGCCTCCCGACGACGATTTCCAGCATCCTCCTCACCCGGACCCGCCGAAGATCGATGCTACTACTAGTCGTCCTGGAGAAGAACGGGCTGTGAAGGAAGAGGTCAATGAGCGGGACGGGTTGGATGGTGGCGGTGCTTCGGTGAAACCGGTGGATGGTTGCGATGCGTCGCGTGATGTGAAGCTGGAGAGCGGTGCCAATTCGGTGGATGCGAATGGCGATCCGCGAGGCGAGAAGGCGCCGGAGATTTTGGAGAATCTGAAGGCGGAGGAGGTACGACTGTTGATTGGTTTTGTTTTTAACTAGCTGATTTGTTGCTAATGTGGTTTGAACATGTGGATTGGGATTTGTCGTTAGTAGTGATTTGAGAGGAATCTTGGAAATTGGGGTAGTACCCACTTTGCAAAATTGAAGGGCTATGGATTATTTGTAAATTAAAAAGGGTGATGATGGTATGGTAAATTGCAATTGTACATATTTGGGGCATAAAATTGAGCTGATTTGTAGCTGAATGTGGCCTGAACCTGTGAAATTTGGCACATCATTAGTAGTGTTTTGAAAGGAATCTCGACATTGTGGTAGAACCAACTTTGCAAACTTGAAAGGTGTAGATTGTGTTAAATTACATGGGTTGAGGAGATTAATGGTGCGGGAAATTGCTATTGGTATTGGGCATATTGGGGGTGAAAATTTGAGCCTGTGCTTGTTTGGCATGGACATGTGTGGGTTAGTAATTTTTCAGAGAAGCAAGTTTACAAAAGTTTAAGATTAACTTTGTCAATACATGTATCTTGGAAAGAAAAAAGAGTGATATGTATGTATATACTTGAACTGAGTTTGGATTTCAAGTTTATTGGTAGTAAAATGCTTTTTCTTGCACGTAATGTTCTCTTTTAGGTTTTAGTTTCAAATACTTAGGACCCAATGTTTAGAGTATTTATTCAAGACTAGAAACGTTTAATTACTTAATTTGCAGTTCTTTTGAATATGCTCTTGGCTTTCGGGTGGATGTATAGTTTTTGCTATTGGCCATTTGGATTGTTCAAGATTTTCCCTCAGGCGCTTTGATAATTTATTGGTTATCTCAAAAGTAGAGGAAATGACATGAAATAAACTTGCTCCCTGATGTATGCATTCATGTGATTGGTTTCCCAAAAGCCTTTGAAGGTGGTCATGCTCAATTGCTCATCATAAGCAAAAAGCGTAACAACTGGTGACTGTGTGCATGTTGCATTACACCATTTTTGTTATTTCTCTTGCTTCCTTTATTGGTTCTTAATTTCTCATATTTTTATGAGCCAGACAAGCAACAAAGTGGATGCCTTAACTGATAAAGAGAAAAGGAAAAAGGAAGTTGAGGACAAGTTGCAAGTTCTGAATGAGAAGAAACATAATTTAGTACAAGTTCTCAAGCAGGTAGTCATTGTCTAATCTCTGTCTTATGTATCATAAATGGTTCTTGCTACCTCGGAAAGCTTCCTAATTCTAAATGGTGGAAGACTTTCTGTTTCCTTCATCTCATCCGTCCAGTAACTTGTAACTACGCTGTAATTGGGGATGTTAACAGATCTTGAGTGCAGAAGAAGAGTTAAAGAGGCGAAATAGCATGCAAGGAACAGGGATTCGTCCATCTGTCCCTCTTCAAGGGGATGCTACAAATGATTCTGGATCATTGACTAGGATTGCCACTCCTAGGATGAACTCAGAGGGAAACCTTGGCGGTGATATGGAAGGAGCAGAGGCTGATGATGCTTCAAACCATACTATTCATTCTCGCCATTTGCTTCAAATGAGCAGTATATCACCTCATTCTGATTCTCCTCATAGAAGACCGGTCTTTAGTGCGGTAATATGTACTGACTATTTCACAATGCACTCGGCCAAATTTTCTTATATTGCGGTCCATAGCATAGTTGTGCAATAAAAGCTCCAGAGAATAATGATGGCAGGATTTTCATGATCAATGGTGTTTTGAACTACATGCCAGCAGTGGCTACTAGTAATCCAGAACTTGTAGGAAAATGGGAGAAATGAGAAACTTGGGTTAATTTTTGTTAAAGAATTTACACCTTCATCAGATTGTAAACTCGTGGGCAATTATTGCATGACTTGCATTAATGCATCTGACTTTGAATTGTGAAGAAATACTATTTCAGTTTGGACTTAAACAGCAACCATAAGCTGGGTGTTAAACTTTGTGAATTATTGACAATATACATAAATGTAGGTAGTATTTGGTTCGCTGGAATTGTTGCATCTAGGAATGGAATGATCATTCTTTGGGCTCCAGTGGAATGGCTGTTCACCTAAAGTACTGACTGATGATTCCATTTGTATTATATATTTTTTCAATATTTTTCTGAGAAGGAAACATCATTCGGTGACCATTCCCTTCTAGCATTGTTCCAGTGAACCAAAGATTGTTTTAGTGTCTGAATGGAACAAATATGTTAGTAGAATGAAAGAACTCTAGTTAGGATGTTATGAATTAAGTATGTTCCCCACGAAAAAAATTAAAGAGGGATGAAAGTTGAATTGTTTACTGACTCCTTTACGCTGGATTGTGACAACTTTTATCGATCAGTAATCAATAGTGCTACTTTGTCTTTATGTAAGATATATTGATTAGTATGGGACATCAATTGCAGCTTCCTCACCCTCCTCGAGCAAGCTTGGCCGTTTCTGGCAGTCCTTCGCGCTTTGCTCCCTCAGGACACCACCCTGCAAATCTGCCAACAGTCTCTGTATCCGGAACAAGTTACATTGCCTCCTCCCCATCCCCTGCAGCATCAGGCAGCACTTCTTCGTTCAGAGATGCCAGACTTCCCAGTCCATGGAATTAGAAGCCTTTTGCTTCCTAAATGAACTGTTTTTCACAGCAGAAACAGGTGCGAGACTCCCATTTTCTCTCCCTCTTTTTCTTTTTAAATTTTTTTCCCGGTCTCGGGCTATTATAGGTCAGAATCAAGTGCAAATCTTGTTTGACCATTTGCTAGGTGTCTTCCATTAGGTGAAGTACAGCGTACAGCCCTTGTTGTCTGTTCCGTTTCTCACCAGCAGGCAGCTGCTCTGTTTTTTTTTTTTTTTTTTTTAAATCAGTCAATTCATTCAAACGTACCCGAAGGCAAAGATTACATCGCAATATACAGGAAAGCACCAAACTACCTAATTCGAGACACTAGTTACTGCACAAAGCACACCAGGCTAGACTCAAGGACACCCTGTAGAAGCAGCCGACACAAGTGTCGACATAAGAATCCCGTCCAGACTAGGCAGAGAGAAACCAAACGGTATCCCAGCACAAACCATTAGACAATAAGCACAGATGTAATCGCAACAACAACAAATACAAGCGAAAAGGAAAATATCTGCTCCCAAGGGCCGCCGGCTGGAACTGGACCAGGAGACCCAATCCAGAGCTGTGGAGTCCTCCGGGGGGGCTCCGAGGCAAACCTTCGTTGCCACGCATGGCTCCGGGCGCTAGGCCGAGGCAGCACCGGGGAAAGTCTTCGGCAGGCCAAACGCGCCCGCGGCAGCTGAAGAACAAACAAACCCACTGCCAGATCTATTGTTGACCACCAACCAAAACATGGAGAACCGCAGCCGACCAAACAGTACCGGTACTGTTCTTGGAAAACCCCGACACAGCCACCACCTACCACTGCTGCCGCTGCTGAGAAGAAAACCCAGAACACAACCGCCACTGACGTTGAACCACCGAAACTCTCTACTCCGGCCAGACCGCCGGAACCCTAACTAAAATTATTCACACAACACCCACCAGATCTAGAGCACTAGACCGGTATAGACCGGACTGAGGAGACCAGCCGGTAGAAACCAAGCCAAAACGGCTGGAAAAAACAGAGAACAAAAAAACCCTAACCCCATCAGAGCCTAGTAAATTCATTTTGTTGGAGAATGTGTTTGAAGAAGTGAAATTTTCTGACTGAAAATTACTGTCTGTTCTCATTATCTTCTAGTTCCTTTGATGATCCACAATGCTCGGTTAACAACTCTAGCTCTTATCGATCATACCATTCCTAATATTGAATCAATTTTACAGCTGAGACACATGCAATCAGCACCTTAACTTGCACTCCCCAAGTGATCTGGGACAGGTTCGGAGTTTTCAAACATTCGCCTCACCTTATCTGTCTTGGTCTAAAGCCTCGGAACGTCTTTGTTACTGGATCTGGGTCACAGCGATTGAACCCCGAAAGGTTCACGCGCCTCCTGTGGGACCAACTCAAGCTCATCCGTGGGGGATTGTCCAGAAGATCTCCCTCGAGGATTTTGCCATCCGTCTTGATCTGGCCTGTGTTATTCGATCTTAATCACAATAAATGGGATCCCTTATAGGCTTATAGCAAAAAGAAACTTTAAGCACCTGTTGATTTTTTTTGTTTTTTTTTTCTTTTGAATAATTGTGAATGAAGCTTGACCTGAAGACGCATGCTTTTGAAAATATTGGCAGTGATGATGGGATGCGCCCTGATTTTCTCTATTGGAGATAGGTTTCGCGTAGAGGTCTGACCAGAAGGGGGTGTCGGGCGGCTAGGGTATTGGCCTGTTTGACAACGGACTGTGACCAGGGGGGCCTGCTATGCCCTAGACCTTGCCAGAACTACGATCTTGGCCCAGTCCGAGCCTGTTGACTTGATTGGTGCCCATTGATCTGATCGGAGAATGATAGACCTCAATCAGAACACATATTCGATGAAAAAAAAAATGAAGGGATTAGTATGATTCTTTGAATAAACTGTGAGTTTTATGTGCTAGAATCAGAGTTATTGATATCGGATCAGATTAAATTTTGCAGGGGTAAACAGTAAACACCTCGGATGTGCCACGTAGCTTTTGTACATTTCCTTGCAGCTCCTTTGCCCCTTCGGTAACGCACCGATGTGGGACTACGGGTATTGCAGAAAGCATTGCAATCTTGGGTGTCTGTGCAAGCGGTCGCGAGACCTGCCTTGGATATTTCAAGGATGATGCTCTTATGGCAATTTCCCAAGGCTAGAAAGCTACAAAAGTGCTTGCAATAAACTATAAATTCTCTCACTCGCTTAAATGCATGGATGGATACAGATAAGTTCAATTGCCATGTGAATTCTGATAAAATTCGTATGGGAATAAGGATGGGAGGGAGAGTTCCGTCTGACACCTCGCATTCACTTAAATATACAAGATAAATGCATAACTTGTCTGTACTGTCTTTTCATATATTCTTCTTTGTTTGATTTTAGGCTCATAGTGCCAAAGGGTTTGTAGCCCAATGGTATTTCTTGGTCCTCCCTCGTGGAAGGCCAGGGTCCGAGCCCCATCATGGGCATTTGGGATTCAGGGCTATGGATAGCCTCTGAAATCCCATGTGAACTAACCTACTAACTCCGCCTAACTCCGATGGGCTTTGGGAAAACATAGTATTTCTGTTGTTATTATTTTTCTGCAGTTTGATTGATTATAATTAGTGATGACTGGCTAGACTTTTGCCACATTAAAGAACAGCCAGAGACCATTCAATGGAAAGGAAACTGCAACAGAATAGAGATATATGTATACTACTATAGTATATTTTCTGGGCAAATGTTATGATGTTGGTCTGATGGTACACTGCTTGGCAATTGGTCCCATTTACTTCCCCATGTTAGTCTGCTCCATCAGCACAACCTTCATTATGTCATCACTCTCAACCTTCATCATTTATTAGTCGACATTTCTGGAAACAAGGGGGCCCTGCCGTACCCTTGATTCGGGCGTCGTTCTGAGTTTGAAAACATAATATGAATTGTTCATTGTTTTAGAGTTAGACCTGAACAAGATTTGCGTTTATCAAGTCGATTAGGCTACGGTGGCTTACTAATTGAATCAAATAATCTTTTTTCATATTGTATTTGTTGTTCAGTTGCCGAAAAAAGAAGTGACTCGTTTGTTGAGTTGCTGAAATCTGATTGACTTGATTTTTTTTACGAGGTCGTTGTGCGAACAGTATTTATTAAGCGAATGATTTGAATCACATTTGCAAACTTGGGACGATGCCGGAATCGAGGGAACAGCCTGCTTTGCCTTGGGGCACAGACGAGCTCCCTTTCCCATTTTGACGACTTCTTTTGTGTTATTACCACGGTGATTTAAACCATTTATCTTCAGCTCATTGGCACTACAAAGAAAACTGCCAATGAAGAAAAATAATCAGATCGAACATGAATAGGCCCAAGAACAGAGTGGATATAATTTTATGAAATGGCTACAGATATGAAACCCATATCAGATTTACAGAGCAAAAGAACCCAAAAAATAAAAATAAAAATAAAAATAAAAATCGGAAAGGAAAACAATAAAACAAAATCGTGACAAGAAGCTACAAGTATAATTGTTGGAAATTGCTACTCCTTATGTGTACCCTTGAGTGAAAAGAGAAACGTCAGCTCTAATTTGCAGTTTTCTTAATTCATTTTACCGGAAACATTTTAAAATTCTTATGGGTTTCTATTTTCCAAAACTTGCTGTTTCTATTTAATGTCACTTACTATTTACAAAGAGAAGGGTTTTATTTTATTTTAGAACTTGTATTCAAAAAATGGAACCAAACAGACATGCATGTCATTAGTAAGACGGCCAATATCTTAGAACACTGCTACATAGTAGGTTGTAGGATTAGTTCGAAGTGTGCTCAAGTAGGTCCGGAATACCTTACGTTACCGACACCAAAAAAAAAAATCCTAGGTCAACCATTGTTTAAAATGCGTGCAACACTACCGGCCAATCATCAAGTTGTAATCATGATTAACTTTGACTAATGAATTTTAAGGCCACTTGCAATTATATAAAGGTTGATTTCAAATAAGTGAAAAAAAACAATCAAATCTTTCCTCTATAAAAAAATTTGAACCAAGTTTTAAACTATTTGAGCTTCTTTCGAGTCACTTTTGATGATTATAAGACAGCTCATTCGTAGATTTCATAGAGAAATTCAACCATAACAAAACATTTAATTAAATGACAATCTAACTTGTTTTGTAAAGCATTTCATTGGGGAGGGGGGAAAGGTTATACAACAATATAGAATCAAGAAGCCATTAATTTTTTTTTTCTTTGCCTCGTTCAGTTTTTTTTTTTATCATATGGTATAATGTTATGGATTAGTTGTTAGTAGTTACAACGGGAGTCGAACACCTCTTCCATGAGAATTCGAACTCAAGATCTCTCCCTTAAGAGGGAGAATAAGGAACCAACCACACTAGGTGATATTCCTTGCCTCGGCTATTTACCTTCGGTCATTTTAGATAAAACAGGATCCATTGGATCAAAAAAGATCATCTCGGTCCATAGTTTAGAATGAACGGGACAGTCCAAATCTGTTTAGTCCATTGATTATAATAACATTTTCCGATAAAAATATTCTGAGTAAATTCGTACCATTAATTATACCAGTGTATAGTATAGATTTGAACTGCATTGTCCAATCCAAATTTTGGACGGAACAGAATTCAAACCCCATCTCATTTTGTCCGAGCAACAAATGATTATTGACTGAAACCAAATAATGACGCAGTAGTCAAAGACAATTGAATGGCTCCCCTTAATAATTGGATGTTACCCAAAAGTAGTTTCAATCTCATGCACATTATTACCTCAGAGACACTCTCAAACACATTCAGAATATAGAACTTTCAAATGGACGGTGGAAAGTTTGAATCCTATAAGGGGAGAACATATGATGAATTTTATCTCTCTCTTTTCCTAGTCGCAAAACGCCGAAACACAAAGGCCCAAAATTTTGACAAAACACATGTGTTCACCAAGCAAATGAAGGAAATCGACAACGTAGCCCTAGGTTATAAGCATTCCTTCTACTACGAGTCTGCGATGATGTGGCTCCGCCGAATTAAAATTAGTGATTGATTTATTTGATCGTGGTCACTCTCGTATTCAAATCCTCCTAGGCCCCTACCTAATCTTTACTAAAATGGAATAAATCTCATTAAGGAATGAGATAACCGAATGAACACCATTTGCATGAAAAGTGTTTATTTAAGGAGTACTGGAGGAGTATATTTTAGTTTGATCCAGACATGCCTTTCCCATCTCAAATAGATCCAAAGTCAATGAATTCGAGTCCTGACTTCTTCCCCCACCTTCTCTTGTCCTCCGCAACCGGCGCATGTTAGAACAAGTTTGTACCAGATCTTACCACACAAGTCCCCATCTAATTGAACCCCACCCCATCTCCCCCCCCCCCAAAACCCCCCCCCCCCCCCCCCCCCCCCAACCAACAACAAACACCCCCCCTCCCTCCCTCTCTCTCTCTCTCTCTCTCTCTCTCTCTCCTAAACAAGAAAAAGCCCTCAAGGGACCAACACAACCCCTCCATTAGCTCTTTGGCTTACCACCACCACCCACATGGCGCACTACACCACCACTAGGCGCACTCTAGCAGCTACAGACACCAAGACACCCATGGATCCCACATGCAGAAAGCAACCCAAATCTCCAGCTTTCACCACCACCACTAAACCCCACCAAGATCCCAATCCCACTAACCCCTCCTCAACTATCCACTCCTTAACCAAGAAATTCTCAATTTTGTACACAAACCCAAATCAAAACAAGGGCCTTCCACCCCATAAATCGTCAAACCCACCTTCAAAATCTTCCGTAGACACCCAATTCCAATCCAAATCCAAATCCATGGCTGTTTCTGCAAATGAAGATGCATCCGGCAAGACCCACCTCAAATCAAGCCACCAACATAGGAAATCTGTGTTGGAGATGGAGAAAGATAGGCTAAGAGCCTCAATTACTGGGTCTACAGACCACAAATACTCGAAGAAATCCCATGAAGGATGTGAGATCAAAGACTTGCTCGAAATTGATGTACCGATAACAGAGAGAATCAAGAAATCATCAAAGAAAGGAAGGGAAAAGATGGAATCTCACGAAGGCTGCGATATCAAGAGGGCATTGGTCTCACTCTCAAGGAGTCAAGAATTTGAACTGAAGGAATCCCATGAAAACATGAGAAGGGCATCATTTTCAGTTGCAGTGAGTGCTGGTGGTGGTGGTAGAAGGAGGTCAATTTGCAAACCTCAAGCTGAATTGGGAGATTTCTTGAGAGTCAATGGTGTGAAGATTGTTTCTGTGGATATGCCACCGTTCATGCAAGTCCATGCTGTGGATTGTGCAAGAAAGGCTCATGATAGCTTGGAAAAGTTCACTTCCAAGACCCTGGCTCTCTCCCTCAAAAAGGTACTCAATTTGGGTCTTTTGCTTTAATTTTGAGATGTGGGTTTTGATTAATAGAGTGATACTTACTATATTACTGGGTTATTTAGATTTGAGGCTTTTGATAATTGATTGATAGATTAAGGAAAATGATTGTCTCTGCACTTTTTTTTTTTTTGGAATTGGGGATGGGGTTGTTCACCCTCCGAGCCGTCGGTTCGGATATACTAGCGGTCTATTTTTTTGCTTTCACATCTGGGATAATGGAAAATTATTCTTTCTGTTTAATTTTGCTTTTCGCATATAATATTCACATGAATAAAGACAACAAAACGATTGCAAGAAGAAACAATGAGTTGCAAAATCATCTCTCTAAGAAAATGAATTATTACTTATTTTTAAGGAAATTGAGATGTGGGTTTTTTTTATTTTTTTATTATTGCTTGATAGATTAACCGACAAATTACTGGATTTTTAGAGTTGAGGCTTTTGATAATTGATTGATAGATTAAGGGAAAAAAAATTCGCACGTCCTTTCAATCTTTGTACACTTGTTTTTTATTATTATTTTACATATGAGATATACTGTTTTTTTTTTTTTTTTTTTTGAACCGCTATGAGATATACTGTTTAATTTTGCTTTTCCACATATAAAGAATAATTCTGCTATTCCACGTAAATAAAGACAAAAAAAATGAGTGCAAGAAAGGTAAAATGGGATGCAAAAATCATCTACCTAAAATTGAGTTTTGTAATGTAATTTCTTGATAGATTAATGGGTTTTTGTTAATTCTCTGTTTTGCAGGAATTTGATGGGGTTTATGGACCAGCTTGGCACTGTATAGTGGGGGCTAGTTTTGGGTCTTTTGTGACACATTCAGTTGGTGGGTTCATGTATTTCTCAATGGATCAAAAGCTCTATATCCTCTTGTTTAAAACTACTGTACAAAGAGCTGATTGAAGCTGATGATAATGACATAGGAAGTGTAAGTGTAAGCATTTTAACATAGGGAAGAATATTTGGAATGCTCAAAAAAGCGTAAACCAGCAGGTGTTGTCTCCTTTTCTGCTTTGTATTTAACTGAGCCAGAGCATGGGTACATGTTCTTCTTTCTATTGTTGTGTTCGATACCTGTCATCACAAGACAGACAAATGTGTGGCTATCACAGCTCTTTGCCATGGCCCAAAGTGCACAGAACTTACCCAAATTCAAGAAAGTTCTTTGGTGGGTATTGATAATGAAAAAACTGTTTTTGTTAATGCGACGATTTTAGTGCATAGAAGTCTGATATCATGCGAAGGGCAGAATTTTTTAAGTGAAATTATATGGAGATTTCCTCATTTATAGGTTTTGGACACGGAAACCCCCCTAACGTTTAGAACTGTCCATTCAGACCTCCTCATCTATATAAAATAAAAAAATTGGCCAACTTTGTTAATGGAATGAGAAAAAATGACGATTTTACCCTTTAAAAATCTCCCACACTGACCCATTCATCTATAAAGAATTGTCCACGCTAACCTTTTCATTTTAACAGTCTTTTGACAGAAGGGTGCTGATTTGTTAACAATTATAGATGAAGGGGTGCTTTTGGACGTTTTTAAAGGTTAGAGGCTGTTCGTGTCCAAGATACATAGATGAGGGGATCTTCATCTAATTTTATCAATTTTTATGCACTAAATAGAACGATTTTGTTCATGAAACGATTTTGGGTGGTTGATCGGACCATCGACGGGTCAATGGTTGAATAGGCATGTCCATTTTGGCTTTAAAAGCATTGACTTCTCGGTACCACAATCCACACAATTATCCGCAGGGGACAAAATCGCACTTACGTGGGGATCGAAGTTTAAGTCCCACCACATGCTTTGGATTCCAAGGAAAAATGTAGCATAGCACGTAGCTTTCTGAAAACTTAACTCAAGTATTGAGCGAGAAAATATAGGCACTTGCACAATAAATCAACCCCCTGGTGGGGATTACAAAAGCCTGTTGAGGCATGCTGTTGGAGCATGGAACAATTCCTTGCTAACAAAAAAGTGGAGGGGGGCAACCAAGCGTAATAGCCATCCAGCTTAGACATGACGTTAGGAACTCAACTTGCTGCGAGCCTCAAAAGGGACTAAAGTTGTCAGGCTTCTCAAGAAGGCAAAGTTTGCAGGGGTGTCGATCTCACGACTCAAAGGTTGAGCCTCTAGACCACCCGAACCACTTGGAAGTAAGCCATGAACTCAGCTACCACCCTTGGCAGTGGGGCACAGACCAATTTACTCCACTTTAAAGTGGTCTCACCTTCTTCTTTTTTGGATAATTAGGTGTTCATGTCAACTTGCGCACACCTCAATTAATCTCAGGCCTTGATGGTAACGATCGGACAAATCTCCATAGGCCCTCCAAAAAAGAAGGTGTAGTTGGATGTTTATTGTGTCAATCGGCCATTGGCATCACTTCTGGTTCAAGAATTATCACTCATTTGAATAAGGAAAATGATACACGAGGGAATTTTGAAGGTCAAAATCATTCAGTAGATGATCTTTTGACCAAATCATTGACAGCTAGTAGATGATCTTTAAACAATTGGTTGTCCGAAGAATATATAATCCTCCACCAAGTATTGCATTTATAATCCCCCAGATCACAATTATATAATCCAATCTCATACTCTCCCTTGCAGAAATCATGAACCTGTTTAATTGAACAAATTAAAGCAAAAAAGAAGGGCATCAAAGCCAAAATATACTATATGCCTTTTTTGTTCGAGGTAAAAGGGTGGACGAGGGGCGACCAAGTGTCACAACTCCTTTCTGTGCGTGATCATAAGGACTCTAAACTCGCGACGGAGCTCCGAGAGGGACCTATCTTGTAACTGAAATCGCACTTGAAAACATGGTACATATACACTCGCTTTGTTTAGATCCTTTCCTGATCTGAATTCAAACGTGTCGTCCTATTGGCTATTTGATTATTTGATTGGAAGAGAATAACCAAAGAGAATCCTTGCCTATGCATTTTACATTCTTATGGCTAACAACCGAATATCTTTGAGGTCTCTGTTACCATGTGCTTCAGGACAGGGCTCTCTCTCTCTCTCTCTCTCTCTCTCTCTCTCTCTCTCTCTCTCTCTCTCTCTCCCCTCTTGTGGTCTTTATTTTGATCTCTGAAGTACATAATTTATAAATGCTTTTTGGTAGGTGATAATTAGGTGGCTTTTGAATACACTTTCAAATGGTTTTGAACAATTTGGGGAATTGGAAAGTTTTACAATGTATTCAAATCATTTCTCATTTTTCTCCACTATTTTTCAACAACCAGTCCCAAACCATGAACTGTGGAAAGGGACAGGCACAAGATTCCCTCTTAATATGTATTCAATGGAATTTCATTTTGACCGCTTAGAAATTCTTCCTACAATAGGAAATTCATTGAACTTGTAGATGGGTCTTTATTTCCTGTCCATGCAATCAGGGAGTATAGGGCATTGGGGTCTGCTTGTGAGAGTGATCAATGACAAGGAACCAGCCATGTTCCCGGCTTTATATGGCCTTCATTGGTACCTCGGGAATTAATCGAGGTGTGGGTAGTTTGACCTTAACAACTTTCGTAAAAACGAGCCATGTTTTGAAGTTAGCGGGCCCCCTCCTACCGGAAAAACCCTAGCCGCAGTTGAACTTTTAGAGAGAAGGTAGAGCGTATGTTAGACAGAGAGAGAGAAGGAATTTACCTCCTGTCAAAGGTAGTTGATTTATTTGGAGGCCAATTTCTAATCTTTGGGGTCACCGAAGGGTTTGCCTGTTCGTTAATTTCGTGAATCTAGAATTAGTCGATGTTCGCGAAAATTAGTCCGGACATTCGTTTATTGAAAGAAATAATTGTAATTGATCCATTTATGTATCTACTATCATTGTCGATAGGTTTTAGGCCTAGGTCAAACTATAGGTCATATCATATTATTAGGTCGGTACAAAATTTGCAAACAACCTTCATCTCATGGCCAGTTTCACGTGGGCATCAAAATTGGACACGTAATCCAATAATAGCCATAGGGTACACCATCTGAAGTCTTGTTAAAACATTGTTACGTGGAAAAATGACGGTCCAAAATGTATTTTGATAATTAATATCTGTTAAAAATAAGCTAAGAACATTTGTTAATACTGAAAATATCATTGGCAGGTATTAATTATTAATTATCAAAAGATGTCATTGTCTGTCATTTTTCCTTCTTCTTTTGGAGGAAAATGGCAACACATTAACCAAAATTTGCATTCGTTTGGCCCCAAAAAAACATTTTAACTTTACAAACCTACTTAAGCCCGTTTCGTTAAGATTTTTATTTTTTATTATTTCCGTCCCAATTTATTTGTTCATTTTTTAGATTCTAATTTTTTTAAGTGACGCAATGATTACACTTAAAAAACTTGGCCTTTCCAAAAATATACTCAAAAAGGGAACAAACAAAGTGGGATTGAGCGTGTAAGTATTTATTTTTCGCTTTACGAGATAAATTATTCGCTCACTATATATCACATTTAATTTAAAAAATAAATATTTATTTTGAAATTTAAGTTAGTGAAACACACCCAAAACATTTTAATACTTGACGGAAAAGCCCCCCAAACCCCACAGGTGGAGAGCCCAAATCAAATGCTCTAGTCGGCCCAATCACCACCCACCCACGTGAAAGCCTACCCAGGTACTCCACACTCTACGTATTTTCCATTATTTTTTTCCATAAAATTATGGGTACATCATTTGATGTACACTAAAACGTACACCGTGATTCGTGGGACTCGTTTCGGAGTCCCACATAAGTGATCGGAGCCGCTCTATGAATTTCAGTTAGATCCCTCAACCGATGACTACAAATAAGGGATTTGCCCAATAATGTTTACTCCATAAGTACCCATTTTTGGCAAGGTGTAGTGGGCCGTTGAGACATCGGTGGCATGAATCATGCACCCTTAGACATGCAAGGGTAAAGCCTAAACCCTAAGAGGTACACCACTCATACTAACCCTAGAGCTTTCTTAACCTTCTTCCACCTCTAGTTACTTATTTAACCATCGGAGTGCCTTCCCGATCGACTCCCACCGATTAAGCACCGACAGTGGTGGGTGTTCCTTGTGCAAGAGTGCAGAAAGGCCCTAGTCAGAATTTGAACTAGAGTTCAACCAAAGCTCACGTCGATAAACCAGCAAACCACACAAGGGTTATTATGGGGCGAGATTAAATTCTTTACACCGCTGGTATCAACATTTGTTTCCTCCAAATCAATTAAATTGTGTCACGTCGTCATGTTCTATTAATTGGGACCACTGTTTTGCAACACGGCGCGGTGTAAAGAATATATTCTCTTATGGGGCAGGTAGATTCTTGAATGGAGGTTTTTACAGATGAATTAAGATGCGGTACTCGCCCTTTGACATATGTAAATACTAAATAGGGGGGTTTTTTTTTCTTCTTTTCGAGTGATATCGACTCTTTGTAATATTCAATCACTAGGCCTCATTTCCGAAAGGGAAATAAGTACTTATTTTTTAAGAAGGTAATTTCAAGCTCAAAAATCATTTCCTCACACAAATAATTTTTCTATCAATATAGATCTTTTATACGGCGCAAACAAAATTAAAAAATTACTTTTCATTTACATTATTTTTGAGTCTGAAAATGTGAAATAAGAACTTTATTTTTCAAGAATGTATTCTAAAACAGAGCTTGAGCTTCTTTTCATAACTATTGACTATTTGCGAGCAGCTCAAGACTCGTCTCGGTCAAGAATAGGCTCTTTACACCCCTACTGACGACCTTATTTCTCATCTAGTCTTGCACATTACATATACCAAGGATATCAGAGACCTTTGACCTAAAGGACTTGCGGTACATTCCAAGCTCTTGCTTACCAGTTACCACGAAAGTCTAGTAATCTGTTGAAGGGAGGAATGCGCCCAAGAAAGTACAAATAATCTGTTTTGTTTGGCCATCACACACTAGAAACCAGATGGTCTCACTTTTTAATGGTCAACAAGAAGTGAAGACCGAAGTTGCGTGTTTTAACTAGCAGAAGACTTCCACGACAAACTTGCTACAAGTGTAGGAGTAATCACAGCCGCCTATCTCAACATTCAACGGTCCGGATTTAAAATAAATTCTTCCATGGAAGAGAATCTCTAAAAGAATTGTTTTAATATCCGGACTGTTGAAAACACTTTTGGACGGCTAAGATTACTTTATACGCGACAGGCCCCCGGAAATCAAACTAAATTTCTGTCAAATCAACCAAAAAAAAGCCATAAGCCCCACACCACTAGACATCGGAGACCCACCACTACAAGCATTGCGCAATTGCATCAAAATTCACCAGAACAAAACGTCCACTAGAGAAACAATAAAGCAACAAAAGTAAAGTATTCCTTCATATATGGTAATACAACGACTGTCCACTAGTAGACCCATTATATATTTTCCCAAAATACGGCCTCTGAAAACCACCAGACCAAACATACCCAGAACTGCAGCAGACTAAAGGGTCCTGAGTGCTCTCAGGTATCCACAACTAGAAACATGAATAGACAAATACTAAACAAGAATCTTGAGATAAAGAGCACAAAACAAAGAGGACAATAAGGCATCACAATACTTTTGGTCTGTATAGCACCAAGGATCGGCTCTAGTCAAACTAATTACCTGATCTTTCCATCCTTCATGGTTTTCATGGTTTTCTTTCATGTTCTGTTTTCATGTGATTTACTTAATCATGAAACACTGATGATGCTATCCCCCTTGTTGAAGCTTGGCATCACCGGACACAACGAATGCCTCGACGGCTGATTCGGATCTTGCGTCAAGGACAGCTTGAGCGACAATGGTGAGGGATCCACCGGTGATATCCGGTTTACGTTAGCACGTACGACTGTTGATGGATTGGGGATTGGAAAAAAACTAATTGGACGGATTACCGGCTCATGATTCATTTCATTAACGTGTCCTAGGGTTAGGTTTCTTGTTGCATTCTCAATCTGTACCGGTATTAAAACAGGACCCATAGACACTGGAAAAGGCAGCACTTGAGAACCAGTGATATTGGAAGCCGGTAGCGGAGGCAGTGGTTGGGTTCGTGTCTGAAGCAATTGAGTTTTGCTTTCTTGAACCTTTTCTTCTTCCATTGGCACTGCAGTGACCTAATAATAATCACCATGTACGGATGTTCAGATAAAAGCCCCAACAACGAGTAAAGAAGGATAATTATCAGAACAACTAAAAAGCTTTGGCCTCGCTAATCTGAGGATCTTCAGTACTTTCCTTGCTTTAAGAAAGTGAGATCGTCGTTCTATTTTTGCAGTGACCTAATAATACAGTAGTTGTTTGATTACACTCATTGTTTTTGTTGGGATTTGTCCCACGTGGGTTAATTATCTCCTCCAAAACTAGTATATGAGATTGGGCGGCCTCTCCACTTTTTGCCAATTGGTTTGGAATTGGATGCTTCAACATGGTATCAGAGTTAGGGTTTCGGAGAATTTGTTACCCCTTGTTTATGCCATAAGTGCACCATTGTTTGTTGTGATTCAAATGTTATGGATCCTTTGTTTACCTTTCCACGAGTGAGTCGGGGGTCGCACGTGCGAGGGAGTGTTGGGATTTGTCGCACATTGGTTAATTATCTCCTCCAAAACTAGTATATAAGCCTGGGCAGCCTCTCCACTCTTTACCAATTGATTTGGAATTGAATGCTTTAATAGTTTTATCGAGCGTGGATGGAGATGCGAGTCTTAAATGTCAAACCTTCATAACCTTTCTTTTCCTAAACTTAAACATCGGACATGGCGCATCAGCGAAGTATTTCAAACAGCATGGTATGGATACGGGAACACATCCTACATGCTTATTTGTGTTACTTATGAAACAATATTACCAAAATGGTGTACATCATTCTTGGAAAAGTACTTGAAACCAAATGAGAAAAGAGGAAAAACACGTTATTTCTCACCCATCCATGTGAAAGGTAAAAGGATTTTTTTTTCCCTAGCTTTTGTGAGCTTCTTTTTTCAAAGATCTCAAACATTGAATGATCCAACTTTCTAACTTGATTATGGGTGACACATCACACCTTACCACGTTATATCCGTCAGACACAAGTGCTTTGGGTAAAATAAAAGCGTCTATGCAACATTGCTTATCGAGACCTAGTACTCAGTACTATTGGAAATTTTTCTGCGGCTCCCGAAAGATAACAAACTATGATCAGTGTAAGTTTGTAATAAAAGAACTATAACAAACTTGAGAAGCAAAAAAGACAACTCTATTTGCTGAAATCAATAGTATTGATGTTTGAGAAACTAGTTACCGAATCAGTTGTGATATCAAAGAGGCTAGATCGACGGCGACGGCGGTTGAGATTGTTCCGCCGGAGGAAGTGTTTCTGAGCGTGGCTGGCCACTTGAGTTGGTGTACGAGTCTTCACATAATTCCTTGAAATCCCTCTCCAGTCCCCTTTGCCTACCTTTTCCAGTCCTAAGAGGAACAACTTGTGCTCTTTCTCGGTCCATGGAACACCTAATCGAATCCACAAATCACCAAAAAAATTAGTTTCTTCCGCACACCAAAATTCCAATGGAAACAGAACAAATAATTTTAACAACAAATCTTTGCGCAAATTATCCGAAAAAATGTTTTTACACCCTTAAAAGCAGTCAGAAAATGAACACATAAAAGTGTTACACGGTCTTGGGCAAAATCAACCCCAAAAGCTAGCTATTGAAATGAGAGTGCCCTCTCCCTCATATACTTCATATTATTTTGATACCCAAGCGATGTGTAACTTTGTTTCACACCCTCCCTCACGCCCAGTATGCTGACTCGGCAGCGCCTACCGCGTGCAAGCCAGGGACACGCACCCTACCCATCCTTGGCATACCCGGCTTTGATACCATGTTATACGATGTGAGACTTCACTTCACACCCTCCTTCACGCTCAACTCAATGTGCCGCGTGCAAGCCAAGTACATGCACCATACGGCCATACCCATCGTTGGCATACCAAGTTACATGATCTTGGGTAGAACTCAACCCCATCTTTGTGAAGCAAAGCCCCATATCACTTGGGTACAAAAGCAATATGAAGTATACAAGTGCGAGAGCACCCTCACTTTATGAGTTAGCTTTTGGGGTTGAGTTCTACCAAGACTGTGTAACAAAAAGTTCATAGACTGGAGTTCCAAGATAAAAAACGCATTGGTCCTCTTCATTGAAAAGAGAACAACCAATTTTGACAACAAATCTTTGTTCGCAAACTTGACCTTCTTCTGAGATTATTAACCTTCTTCACACTCACACAGAGAAACCTTTTTGACTTGCGTTTTTAAACTATGTTTTTCCGGATTCAATTTTCGCAAAAATTGGAAACTAGTTTTAGAGAATTTTTTGAGCCTTTTTGATTAAAAAAAAAAAAACATTATATTACGTGGGAGTTTCCCTAAATTAATTCATTTCATAGACAGTCAGTATCAAAGATTTTAGAGTCAAAAGCGCAAGGCAAGGTTGTTGATCTCACGTAACTCTAAGGATTTGAGGCATAAGCCTTTAAAATTTCAAAAATTACATTAAAAATACCATAGAAAGAGGAGATAATGTTTGCACCATACAAAGGTACATAACAAAAAACAAGAAAATAGTAGATAAAATTCACAAAAAAACATGTTAAAGCATAAACACATAGAACATTAATACATCCAACTATTTAAAGCACTCTAAGTCTGTCTCGCAGAACTGATCTAATGCACAAAAAAAACATGTTAAAGCATAAACACAGAGAACATTAATACATCCAACTTTTAAAAGCACTCTAAATCTGTCTCGCAGAACTGATCTGATGCGTTCGCCTACATCATCTGTGCGAAGAAGGCATGAAAAGCGGCTTTAGACGGATGGGCAAACGCCTCTGTGATACTCTACAAAAAAATCAACGCCTGAGGCGTTTTTGTTGTGCCTTGCCTCAGGGCAAGCCCCAGAATTGCCTTTTAAAACATTGGCCAGTATTCTTTACTTTTATTTTCTTTTTGCGCCAATTTTTTTGGATCAATCTTTCGTAGAACCAGAAAAATCAGAAAAGTACAACAAAAATAAACCAAGATTTTCGAAAAAAAAACGCAATAACACTGTTTCAAACTTTTCGTCTTTTATGGGAAAAAAAATTTCTTTTGATCGTAATTTTCACATTTTAGATTTATTTCATACGAGAGGAATGATTAACCAACAAATTTAGTGTCAATCTAACAAAAAAATCAGCCAAACCAAACAGAAATACCTAAACAAAAATATAGGCCAAATGGCCCCAAAAAAACCAACAAAAAGGTTTCCGCATCCTTGAAAACAATTTATCTAAGAAAACGGAAATTATTTTCCGAACCTATTAAGCAAAATTAAGGGTGCGTTTCCGCTAAACTATATGGACTAAAAGCTCATATTTTCTCGAATTTCTAAGCAGGTCATTATCTTCATATAGTATTAATTAAAATATTATTTAACGAAAATAATTTGATAATTATTATTACTCTGAAGAAAAAAATATAGCGGAAACGCACGTTATAAGTCCCAAAACTACAACCAAACAGATAAACAAATTGACCGAAATACAAACCATTATAGATTGGAGATCTAACTAACCTCGCTTACGCTCGCGATTCACGGAGCCCTGGTGGTGACCGCCCTCGTCAGCGGAGGCGGAGGCGGAACCATCGGCGGGGGCGGGGGCGGGGGCGGGGGCGGCGTTAGAAGATTCCATAGGCCGTTCGTAATCCGACAGATTATTCATGCTAACGCACTTCCTCATGGGGTCCGCCTTCACTCGCACGCCGAACAACATGATCTCGCCGCCGCACCCCGCGACGGCGCAATCACAGACGGCGCAATCACATTCGTGACAGCCGCTTGACATCATGAAGTCGTCGGTCTTGTGGTAGATCGATCGGTCTTCCTCCGGAACCCGTACGGGGGTTGAACAATTGAAGTTCCTCCGGAACCCGTACGGGGGTTGAACAATTGAAGAGAGAGAGAGAGAGAGAGAGAGAGAGAGAGAGAGTTGAGGAGAGAGAATGGATCGAGTGGATTTGGGTTGATTTATGTGGATATATATAGAGGTTGAGGGGTGTGAACGGGGACCATGTGGTCCACGTGGATATGGTGTGTACTCGCACGTGTCAGTTGATGAACGGTTAATCTACTTTTTAAGATATTGTGGTGTCAAGTGTGGGTTTGTGATAGAATCTCATCATCTAGGGTAGGGATAAAAGCAGATGATCAGAGCTTGAAATCCCGATTAAGAAGGTTGATTAATGAGAGCTAGTTGGATTTACGTTCCTTTATTTGCTTTAATTTCCTAAGGAGTACTTCATTAGTGTAGGCTCGTTTTTCCACCATTACTCCTCAAATCAATTAGTGTTAGGAAAAATTTCAATTAATCATACGATATCGCACCCGAAAGTCTGTTTTTATTTTTAGAGCGGTATTTTCCACCATCACTCCTCAAACCAATTGGTGTTAGGGAAGACTTCAATTAAGTATTCCGCCAGTCGCCGTGACCTTGTTTTCCTGCCGGATCTGGTTTGGTTAGCGTGGTCGGAGCTTGCTGTGCCAGCAGGGGCTAGCTGCGGAGGTGACAGGACAACGACGGAGAGATCTCCTCTTTTCTGTCGTCCCCTATCCGTCGACCGGCGTGCTAAAAGGACAGTAGTCCAAGGGACCGGTGGTCTGTTTGTTTGGTTGTTTTCTGTCTTTGACCGGCCATGCGCCGGCGGGGTCGGCTCATTTTTCAGGCGAATGTCCCAGCACGTTACTACGGGAGCAAAATGATCAGTGATCCCTACAACGACTTCGCGTTTGCTGGAAATTCATCTATGCTCCGATGAGTCGTCCTCCCTTGCTGTCTTGTTAGCAAATCCTTCGGTTTGGAGATGTTTCTTTCGGCTAGGTTTTGTCTCTATATTTGTTTTATGGTGCGTTTGTAAATGTAGTAGACTTTGGTGGGTTGTTTAGTCATTTCTTTGTAAACCTGTGATTATTGTATCTCTAATCCGTATGGATTTCTTAATGAAGATATGCCGCTTAAAAAAAAAAGTATTTGATATTGCACCCGCTAGTTTGTTTTTATTTATAGAACGGTCGTATGGAGTGGCATTATGTTACCAAATTTAAAATTGGGGATGCCCTTTTTTTTTTTTTTAAGGCTAATGTGGCATTTTGGTATCTCCAATTTGACATCAAAATCTCCTCTCCAACCCTTATGTCAAATTCTATTTATTTGACTTCAAATTATCCCTCTCCAACCCTTTTGTCAAAATACAAATGGTCATTTTTTGAAATTTGGCATGGAGGAGGGTGGCTATCAAAGTTGGCATGAGAAGACTTGCCTTCAAATCCACGTGTATTTAGCATCAAAGAAGGCTGTTAGGTTGGATTGAATTTCGGTGTCAACTTTTACCGTTAAAATGTCCACACAGGAATTGACATCTCCCATTAGAGATGCTCTTAGTGGATCTGTTTGTGTCATTAACTATCCACTCAGTCGTCAAGATAACGTAGTAGTAACTGCCAAAATTATTACTATAAACTTTTATGCACATTTATATATTTTTTTTATATTTTTAGACGTAACAACTAACGATTTTCATCATTTAATTTCAACACCATTGACGGTCCAGTGAATTGTTGGCAATAGCTTTCATCACAGAGAGAATTTAGTAAAGGGGCAGCATAACTATACAAACAATACTCGTGTGTTGAATGTTTGGCTTACAATCTTCTTATCTGGTAATTAAATGTAACAGGATAACATATTTAAAGAGGGACTTTAGGTTGGTGCTATGCACTTTCGAGCCGTGGGATCGTGCATCTGATGGCTCGGATCTCATCTCGGCAACCAACGACCAAGAACTATACATTACCGAGATGAGGTCTGAGTCATTGGATGCACGATCTGACTGCTCGGCCCGGAGATGCGCAATACGATACTGTGCACACCACTGTGCAACACCATCCTCCAATTCTTTAAAGAGCCCATCTTTCGGATTGGTTAGCCATTCACGCGGTAATACATCTATCCTTTTTCTAATACATAGAACCAATGTAATATTTCATACTCCCTTCAAATCAAGGAATGAAAAACTCTCTTATTCTGGGCTTTGAAGATTTGGGTCTTCACAGTAGGAGGTTGGGGTAATGTAGAGTGGTGAGATAAAGAAATAAAAGTAATAATTGAAGTAAAAGATTTATTGGGATTTATGCGCGAATAGAGATGTTGATTTTAAAAGTCCAAAGCGAACACAGTCTTGGTCATTCTGTGGGACTAGTGAATGTTCACACTTCACAATATGAGATTATAAGAAGTGTTTTGTTAGAGCGAGGAGCGGAGTTTGTGGCCAGCATAGTTAAGGAATATTATAGTCTCATATTGCTTGGGAATGAAATGCCTGATTACTTAATATAATGTTGCAACTTCTTCACTCACTACTGCAGAGTAATTGATTTTTGGTTGGATATACAGTTTTATATGGTTTCAGAGTGGGGCTCATTCCACCTCACATTTGAAATTTTACAACCAACGCTACACGATTACAGATCCAATAAAAAAAGGCTATACGATGATAAACTCAAAAAGAGATTACACGCGACAGGCTCAAACGTGGTTGCACATGAGGGATGATGCTAAGGAATATAGTCCCACATTGCTCGGAAATGAAACGCATGATCACCTAATATAATGTTGGGGCCTCTCCACTAATTACTACTAATTGATTTTGGGTTCACTATGGAGTTTCCACAAGTATGATGTTTTTTTTAGGTCTTCGCATTCACGACAAATTTCGATGACGAAATTTCTTAAAGTGACGAGATTGAGATATGCTTATCTTGGAAAACAAAGAAGGAAATATCTTCATGAATTTGTTTGACTAATCCAAACACCTAAATTATAGGACAAAAAGATGTTCATGCACGTAACCTAAAAATACTACACCATTTAGCCACTTCCCCAAGGTTTTACTCCACCAAATATGCAAGCATTAATTACTTTTTTATGAAATATTATGGAGAAAAAAGAAGTATTTCAAATAATTTAGCTTCTTAAAAAATATTCCAAGTCTTCTTAGAAAGCATTGGTTAACAAAAACAATTATATTTGGCTTGTGGTGGGGATGGTCATTGGTTTATTAGAGAATGGACCCTCAACTAAAAGCATATTCTCTTTTCGTCCAATGAATTTCGAGATCTTTTACATACTTTAGTTGCAAGTGTTGATTTTTAAGACCCTCTTCTTGATTCATTATTTTGTCTTTGTTTATGCGGATTTATTTAACATTTATCTTTGCACTAGCTTTAAAAAAAAAAAACCTTAAAAAAAGAGCATAGACCTAAAAGGTAGAATGCAAAGTCAGATATTTTTTCATCCTAAAAAGATTGTCAATAAAAACTTAAAAAGAATTAAATAAATAAATTTTCGTAAATCAGGAAATTCATTCGCATTTATAAACTTATTAAAAGATTAATTAATTTTGAAAAAATATACTAGTTTAAGAATCTCATTTCATGGCCCAACTAATCTTTTTGACACTGTATCTGTTGTAACAAGCTAAGCAACATAATTCGCGTGCGTATGGGAGATGTCTTTAAAAAATATCACAAATTATTCGTCAGGGCAGAGAATCGAGAGCATAAAAGCATGATGAAGATTGAAAGCGGGAACCGGAGGCATTCTTCAGGATTATGCGACTAAGGTAGCGAGTACGAATCGGTTTTATTGGTTGGGTTCAACTTGGTAGAGCTTGCCCAGAGATAGACAAGTTTGATGTCTGCCTCATCCTAGAGAGGGAGAGAGAAGTGACTGAGTGGTGGGCCTCGATTGGGCCTAAATTAGGTAAAGTTTTGGGGTCATTTCCGGACTATCTATCTTATTAAAGGCTGCATTTTATGGATTGCAGGTAAAGTTTTGGGGTCATTTCCGGACTATCTTATTAAAGGCTGCATTTTATGGATTGCATTCATGCACATAGTTCAACTGCTTTACATGTTCTTTAATCTTTTGAAGTTTCTTACTTAGGTCTCGTAATGCGCTTGCGCGTGCCTTTACGAGAGCGCAGACGTGAAATCGCCTTTTAAAAATATCTCGAACTATTAAAATTCTTTAAAGAGAGGATAGAGAGCGTGGGCACCGGGTGAAATTTGTGAGTGGGAGCGGAGGATTTTACTTAAGAATTATGTGACTTACTTACGCTCTTTTTCTCTTATGCGCATTTTGACCATTCACGCATGTTTTTACATGTTCTTTTTTGTCATTGGCAAATACTCTGTAATTATTTATTTTGCCACGTGTGATCGTTGTCTCTAAGAAATGCATCAAACGCTATTTTATGTTTCGTATCAATTTTTTGTCAAAATAATATGACATGAATTTATTTATTTTTTGATAAATAGCACAATTTAAGACGCATAAGACAATAGTTAAAGGGTAATGCTTGAAGGATCTCCACGAATTCAAAAATGATTCTTTCAAATAATAAAAGAAGGTTGCAAAAGACGTCTTGAGCTGCTTTTAAAACTTTTGAGGGTTTTTTTAATTTTTATTTTTATGAACGGGAAACTTTTGAGGTTCTTTGTTTTCCTGTTTTTTGGGGGATTGGCAAGAGTTACTTTTGTTTTCAGATCAATCTCTTTCTGTTTTTGGTTATTGATACCTAGGTCACATAATTCTTCAGCAGGATCCTTCGCTCTCATTCTCAACATTACGCTCTCATTTTTTACTCTCCCCATGAATTTTGATAATTTAGTTTGTATATCTTCTTTAAAAGAAGATTTCGCGCTCGAGTATGCACCCCGCTTGCTTCTGCTCAGGTGTACATACCCACGGGCCACGCACATTATGTGACTTGCATTAAAAATGTGGCAGTGTCCGGTAGGTCATGGACTCATGGGTGGAGAAACTTTTTGGGTGTTTGCTTAGGGCTGAAGATTTTGATTTTCTACGGAGCACTAAAGTTCTGTCCATGGTCCCGCTGGAAGGGCACTACAAAAGAAATGGGCTTTTGGTGAGGGAGGCTTTGGTTGGTTGGTATTCTTCTAGAAGTAGAATCTTTGTAGCTCAATTAATGTCATGAAATTTTCTTTTGACCATAGATCTAATCACATAGTAACTTTTGTTGGGGTCAGTTTCTATCCAGTTTCCTATGGTCGGTCCAGTTTTTTTTATTTGCGGGCCATGTAGGGCCCACCCTGATGATTCAAAACGTTTGCATTGTAGAGCTTGACAAAACGAAAGGGAACAGCACAGACTCAGAGGAGAGAGCTGTAGATGAGCCGGCCAGAAGTAGCCTTTCAGCTCCTTCCTTGAGGCGCATATTGAAGAGCTGGTGGGGAAGAAATCGTCTTGATCGGATTTGTATTGGTCCTTGATAGGTTTTACTTTGTAAAAATGGTGTTTAGACACACTGGATAAGAACCCAATTGTTGCAAGTAGTAGTAATGTGCTTCGATCATGAATCCATACAACTCGAATCAAGACAATTCTTATGCAGTTACCCATTTCGATAAGCTCTACAAAATGAATAGTTCGGATCATCAAGGTGGGCCCCTACATAGCCTGTAAATAAAAAAAAAAACTAGACCAAACTGGATCATATGGAATTGGATATATAGGAACCGACCCTACTTCTATGGCGATGGATCGAAATCCAAACAAGAACAACAACCAATTATATGGCCATAGTCGGACTTAGAACCCTGCCAAATAGGTCTTATCTGGTGCTGAGCGCATCTGGACTGTCTAAATGTGCAATCAATGGTTTAGATGCACTTGACACCGCTGCCAAGCACGAGTGCTTGACAACATCTCCCAATCCGCCATATCCATTTTACACTCGCAAGCTCCCTCGAACCTTGTGCGAAAAACTTATACTAGTATGGTATAGTACCTAATTGTAAGATTTTTTGTTCAAAAAATAATTTGTAAAATCTCATTCTATTTGCCTTTAAGATGTCATTTTTATCCACGATGAAACCTATCTATCATAATTTCCCCACCTAACTCTTGTTCATCCAATCTTGGAAAAATAACAACAGAGCAAATACCGGTTAACTCCCTAAAGTATAGAATTTGTTTGGTGACATTTTTCTGTATGCCTATGTTTTAAGAATTTATTAAATAAGCAATTGAACGAAATATGTATTATATAAGAATTTATTATATAAGCAATTGAGCAAATATTTTGCTATAAAAGTTTGCAAAACTTTGACTGTCTAAAGCAACAAATTGATATGTGTTTTATCTATATACAGTATGTTTAAAAAAAAGAACCAATGACCATGAAAACACGTGCGAATACTGACTAAAATTTATAACACGGACAGCCCCACTATGCTCTCTATCCGTCCCAAGTTGCCCCTTCTCCTCCCTCTCCGCCGTCGACTGCCCTTAGCCGCCGACCGTATGGCTGAGATTTAAGCATCGTCTCTCTCAATAAGCATGGCCAAATAGAAACCCCTTTCTCAATTTCAAAAACCATAAACACGACTACAATGTTCAAAGTAGAGACTCAAAACGGACACAATTTGAGTAGTGGTGGTAAATGGTTTCATGCAAATCCGGAGAGAGAGAGAGAGAGAGATGTGGATGTGGATGTGTGTGTGTGTGTGTGTGTGTGTGTGTGTGTGGGGGGGGGGGGGGGGGGGGGGGGGGGGGGGGAGATTGGCGGACTAAGTAAAGGGCACGTGCCCCCACGCTATCCCTTTTTTTAAAATTTATTGTAGTTTATTTTTATGCAACAATTAGTGTATTTTTGGGAAAAATGAGTGTGAGAACGAGAAATTCACATAGAAAACTCGAAGGGGAGAACTCGCTCGACGCTTGATTTACTTTGTCGTTGCTGATCTCTCGTCTTTGTGGTCGTCGTCCGTCACCTCACCATTTTTCTTACCAATCATCAATTAAATTTTGGGCTACATGGCAAAAGTAACATTTTATTGAAAGGACTTTTAATTTTGGGGTTACATAATTTAAGACTTTTTATTCTTTTCTTTTAAGGTTCGTGATATATATCTTGATTGTTTGGGAAAATTAGACCTTCATTTCTTTACTTGGTTTTTACCCAATGAATGAAATATACAACTCAATTTTCCATAGTTCGTACATTTGCGCTTAATTTTGATTTTTGCTTAATGTTATTGGTATAATGTGCCCACCGTGAGACAAATCCTGAATTTGTCAGACTGTCACTGGGGATTGATGAGACTAATAATCGCATGAGGCCCCTCAACTCTTTGTTTGGTGATCAATGTTGGAAGAGATACTGCGTCAAAATGTCAAATCATTTGAAACATAAGAGAAGTGAAAACAAGAGAATGGTAAGTGATGTTCTTGAAATCTTATTTTGTTCGGGGTTTTTTTTAGATTAATGATACTTAAGTGAAGCTTTTGATATCTTGTATTGTTTGGTTAGTATTCTTGTAAGAGTGCTTGAATTTATTTTTTCAAAATGGTAACTTATTCTTTTTTTTGATCTAATACTTGTATTTGTTTTTCGGAAAGATAATTTATATTTTGTTCGTGAAAGTTCAAAAGGATTTTTATTTTTTATTTTTGCTTTAGTTACCCCTACACCTTTATTCACCTCACGTACATTTTCGTGAGGTATCAGCCTATCAGGTACTCCTTTTCGGAATTAAAAAAAAAAAAAAAAGAAGTACTCCTTTCATCCTATAAATTTGATATTTTGCAAAATTACGTACAATTTTCGACCCGAAACAAAATACTACTATAAGACTATTTATTATTAAAATAAAATGTTTTTTACACCGTCCAAGGATCTCATCAATTCATCATTCCAGAGAACGAAAGGCATAGCGATTCGCATGCATGGAGCCACGTGCGAAAACACCACGTGCCAAATTCCCACTTAGACTTGTGGGACCCCTTATTATTGCCCCCTGGACAAAACGAAAAAACCGAACAGCTAGTTCGTCGAAGGTTGTCATCTAACGAATCCGTTCGTAATTACCAATGGTTGTCCAAGGGCAAAATCGTAACAACCGTAACAGAACTCCATTCCAGTTCACAGGAGTAACAGACAGCCGAGACCAAAGAAAGGGCACAAGCCAAACCACCACCTCCTCCTCCTCCTCTCTCTCCTCACTTTCTCTCTCTTCACTTCGGTCCTGAACCAGGAAAAAACAGTTCGACGCATTGAGGAAACTGAAAACCCAAGAAATGGACGCTGACGAGGTAAAGAATCCCTCACCCACCTGATCATTCTTTCCCCTTTTCAACTGTCACTTTTTGGGCGTTTTCAAAAAATCAAGTTTTGATCTTCTTTTATCTTGATTTCTTGGGTTCGGTGCGAATACGTAGTTGGGTTTTGTTTAATCTGGTTTTTGGTGGGTTCGATTTTAAGGTTTTTGGTTTTCTTGTTCTTGTTCTTGGGTTTGGGTTTGAGCAGAGAGTGACGGCGTTGAAGAGGGCGTACGCCGACATAATTCTGAACACGGCGAAAGAGGCGGCGGCTCGGATAATGGTGTCGGAGAGAAAAGCTGTTGGCTTTCAGCACGAGCTCAATGTCGCCAAAGAACAGGCGCTTCAGACGCTCCTGCGTTTGAAACAAATGATGGATTCGAAGGTGCTTTTTTTTTTGTTCTCTCGAATTGGTTTGGTCTTGTTTCCATGTTTTGATTTTGTGGTGTTTAATGTTTATTATATTTGTTTGCATTTGCATTGTTGTAATGTGGGTGGGGTTTTGTAGTCTATGATTCTATGGTGAAGTGCTGTTTGGTGAAATAAACCTTTTTCCCCTACATATTGAATTGCTTTTGTTGGAGGTTTTGATTTTGATTGTTGTGAAATTTATTAAGATTCACTAGTATTGACCCTTGCTTTCATGCTGTGAGCTCGTGTTCGCTTGTTAAAAAGTTGTACGTAATGGGTTTGTTACATAAACGTAACAATTTTGAACATTTTTTTGAAGCTCGTTAAGTTTTCAAACCGAGCTCAAACAAGCTACTACTCAGCTCGTTTAGCTTTTGATGTTTATGAAATTGCTACACGGAATCAGGTCATTAGTGACCCAATTAAAGATCGCTTGTTCGGCTCATCGCATAGACAAGACAAGTGTGCATATACTTTTCAAGCTTGTAAAGTTTTCGTACCAAACTTGAAAGAATCGTTCAGCTCCTTCAACTCGTTTATTAGCCTTAAATGTAGGCGTGGATAGAAATGTGCTTGAGTCTTTTTGTGCATGTACATTTCAATCAGAGTTTAGAACAATACTTTATCGGTCTTACATGTCTGGTTTGGAATATGTGATTGCTTTTGTTGTAGCTTTCCGATTAATGTTAATAGTGATTTGGAAAACGTGATGCATTTAAGATTCCGTTTTGGATAGTTTATGTTGGTGTTGTTTTTGTTTCCGTTTGGGTAGGCCTGACAGCGAATGTTACTCCCATTTTTGCAGCAGAGTAAAATAATTTCTTTCTTTTCCCCCTTTGGTGGGATGGGGGCTTCCATAGTTGTGAATGTTAAGAATGTTGTATGAGATCATTATTACCATCCGGGATACAAGTTCTCGGATAATAGACGATACAGGTTTAAAAAACAGTTACTTTCTTTTGGCTGGTCCCTTTGGCCGTTATTCGTTGTTTTGTTGTCTTGTGGTCGTTATATCCTATTTGCTTATCCCTTGTCTATATATATTTTTTGGCATGTGTCATTTTTGGAATTGTTCTCTCCTCTCAGAAAATTGTCAAATCCTCTTCATCTTAAGATTACTAATAGTAATAGAGAACGTCAACCATCTTTTGTTTGGTATGCACATTTTCTCTCACTATCGCTATTTATTCTTGGACTCTCTCTCTTTCTCTACACACTTGGCGCGTACTAACGCTTAAACACCATTGGACTTGACTTTGATTCTTGAATAGTCTGCATCACTCCCGTTTTAGGTGAACAAAGTCTGTATCAACTTATCAATGACCTAAATTTTACTTATTCGACGATCCCCTCTATCTTCTCCACTCACAAACTATGGTTGTCGTTTCGGTTTAGAGAATAGAAGACAGAATTGAAAGAAATGAGTACGATCTGTTGGCATTGGTGATGTTTTGAACTTCTTCGAGAAGGAAATGGAGGCCCCTGAATTGGCTAACATTTGGACTAACCAGCTTAAGAAGAATAAAAGGATAGAAGGTTCCATTTTTTCAGTTAGTGCAAGTATCTCCAGTGTGTCTTACAGCCTCAATAGGAGCAATTTGTTATATGTTTACTTATTTCTCATAGAGTGACGGTTATACTTGGTTAATCCCTTTCTTTGGTTCACAACCAGATTAAGGTTATTTAGAGGATTGATTAAATAAGAAAGAATGCACCTTCTTTTTCACTTGTATTGTTCCGCTCAATGCGATTCTTGTATCTATTTTGCGGATCATACTGCCGACCATGCATATTACATAAATCTTTGGCACACTATAGTATTTGAGAATGCCCAAGGATTCAGCAGAGTTTTTGTCTGTGTCCTAGTTCTTTTTAATTATTTCAGCCATACATCTGCACGAAAACTTCTACTTCTTGTTGATCTTCGATTGCTCTGGTATGTAATTTGTTTTTACGCATCATAGCTCAAATCGTTAAAGAGACTGAGTTGTGAGGATGGAGCCAAAATTTATATCACATCTACAAACACATTTTCCTTTCCTATTTTTTTTTTCCCACATAAAAATTGAACTTTGTTAATGACCATTCACTGATGTCCTGGGTCAATTTGTTAGGGTGGTGAAGCAGGGGTGACCTACTTGAGTCAGCAGAAAATGATTGAAGACCTCGAAGCAAGACTTCGGGAAGCTGAGGATACAGTAAGAAAATTTAGTTAATCTTCATTTCTTTGAAAATGACACAATTTTCTTTGAAGTTTAAATCAGCAAATTCCTTCAGTCCTGCTGTTGTATCAACATGGAATAGAAATTAGAAAGGAAGTGACGGCATAGAATTGATTTGCACAGTATGCTGTATAGGTTGTGCAAAAATATTGTACCCCCGATTTGTAGCTTCGACTAGACAGCAAATACTGGTTACCATGCTTAGAAGTGCCATGAATTGAAGTTTTTAGCACTGCGCATTCTGCACTTCTATGGAATTCGGAAATGTTTGTATCTTTCCCTATTTCTCTTTTTGTAGTCATATTTCAAATGCACATGCGACTGTCGTGCATATTGGTCCACTTTGGTCTTTTCTAGTATTGTCATTATTTAGTACTTTTCTTTTAGATGGGAGAGATTGTAATGTTTATTTTTATGATATGAGAATTTAAGTCGTTGCCATATGGCAAATAGAGGCTAAAAGTCTTACACCAGTTCAAGTTTGTCTCGTGATCACTTTACCTCCTTTGGGTAGAGCAAATGCATCAGTAAATTTTAAAATAGCAGTCAAGAGAAGTGAGTGGTCGAATGAGTGGTCGAATGGAGTCGGAGTTTTCATCGCTTGGTTAAACCCATTTCACTGTTTCTTCATCTACTTTTTTCATAACTTCTTTTTAACAGCTACGGCACTGACATATGCATGAAAATATAGATCAATGAAGCAGAGATGACATCCTTAAGTCAACGCCAAAAGATTGAAGAACTTGAAGCACAACTCGAGGAAGCTGAGGACATAGTAAAAGACGTCAGAGAAGAGTTGAGAGAAGTGCAGGCTGAACTGGAAAGGGTGAGAAACAGCAAGTCACAGCAAATGGATTTAAATGATACTGTTGCCGAGGAACAAGCATCTCAAGCTAACAAATTAATTACTTCTCAGTCGGTTACACCCCCTCCTGCAAAATCACAACTTCTACCTTCCACAACTTCCGACACGAAGAATTCAGCTTTCAATCAGAAAAATGAGTTGTATGAGGACTCTTATATCTCAAATTCCCATATTAGTAAACCTGATCTTCCCTCTACCTCAGAGGAGAACAGACTAAATATTTCTCGGTCTATTTTATCCACTCATCCGGATTCAGGACTCAATTCTCTCATGGCTTCTGGCGTCAAGAATTTAGCTTCCAATCAGAGGAACGAGGTCTCTAAGGGCTATGATAATTCAAATGGGTTTCCAATGGGGAGCTTGAACATTAGGAAACCTGAGGTTCCCTCTGTGATACTGAGAAGCAACGAGCCTACACCATACAGAAACCGTCGTACCCAGAGAATACTTGCGTTTGAAGAGAAACTGATGGCCGGAGAATTGGCTTTTTCTGAAACAACGAATGACATGAATTACGTAACAAGTGGAAGAGAAGATGGAGAAGAATCAGAAGATGAAGGGACACGTAAAACATCAATAAAGAAGAAAAAGGTGGTGCGGGATGTTAAGGGTCGGAACCAAGTTCTGAAAGTTAAGTCTTTCCAGCGTAAAAGGAAAAGAGCTACGAGATATAAGAAAATTGAAACCCTCTCATCTAGAAATCTCTCTAACGAGGTCATCAAGAGTGATCGAACTATATCTTGTGCAGAGACAATTTCTGTCAATATCTCTGCTCAATCTTGTCGAGACCCTTCTACCATGGCCCCACGACCATCAGCAGATAAAGAAAATGAGGACCCTCCTTTAGGCTCTACAAAAATTGCCGAACATGATGCACAGTTGGATAAAGCTGTTAAAGTTGAAAATCTTACAAACATGGACAAGGCATCAATAGATCAATTACAGTTGATGAGGCACGAAAGAGGATTTGCAGACAGTTTAGGGGTTATGATTTGTGGAGTTGATGTTGAGAAAGTTGATGTACCAGTAGTAAACACACAGGCAAAGATGTCTGACTTAAATGATGAGATTCCTAGCCAACGTGAACTTGGTAGTAGGGTTATCAAGTTCACATTCCAAAGGAAACGGAAGAGAGAGTTTATGGTTAACGGGAATGCCTCTCTTGTAGAGAGTATTCTATTGGAAAAGGCACCAGAGAAACAAAATGTGATGCTGGAGACGGAGATGTCTGGCTCTATAACTGATCCTCCTCGCGACAGTTGGCGTCTAGCACAGGTTGCTCGTCAGGTTGGTTAATATATCTCCTTTCTTACTTGGATGTTTGTTAACATGAATGGATAGATATTCGCTTCTTGTTAGGTATCTGATGGATGATGTACATTCTCTATCATTCATACAGATTGGGTACTTTTAATCCATTTGTGTTGAATCTGTTGTTTGATGTTTAACCTTAGTCATCTATGCCTATATATTCCTTCCATTCCTGCTGGCCTACTCGTACTTTGGACATAATTTGGTCCCCAAACATGAGATCCTATCCTCCCACTCGGTAAGGTCTACAGTTGTGGAAAGATTTTAAGTCCACAATCATAAGATGCTTCTTTGATAGTAACGGGAAAGCAACTGATAGTAAGACTAGGCATGAAACAACTTTCTTTGATAAAGCTAATCTTATAGCGCTATCTTCTGTACTGGAAACCTACATTCAATGACCTCGTTCACTAGTAGTAACTGTGAGACTGTGTCTAGGTTTCAGATTTTTCTATACCCTACAGCGTATGATATAGAGATATGCAACCTAAAGACTTCAGCTGGTCCCTTTTCTTGGCACCTGGTTTATCTCTTGGGTCACCAGCAAATTTATTGGAAGGCATTCCACATTTTTATGAGAAAGCTGGCCTTGGCAGCTATGGTTTGTTTCCTTTGGTAAGAAAGGATCAACAGACTTCTGAAGGCGTATAAGAGTATTTGACTATTTTTGTTATGGATCAAATGAATGTTGAAGTTCGCGTAAATGCCTCTCAATTTAGATCTGTTAAACTCTCAAGCATTAATATCTTGCTGTGTGAACAGTAGCTCACACCTCGTGGTATATTTGCTAATCAGTAGCCTTATTTCCCGAAATCAGTCTGTCTGTAGTTAGAAAGGTAAGCCCTTCTTAGTACTACTAATTATCTTTTTCCAGTTCATGATAAATACCTTGACAATGTTGGATATGAGTATCTGTTTGCATCTAGAACATGTAAGTAAATGGTTCTGTGTACAGTAATGTGAAACAAGATAATGCAGTTATGCATGAGTATACTTGCAATATAAAGGAACTTTTATTTACCATCCTCGTGCGATGGTATTTTTTTTTCCTAAACTGTGAAGTGCATGTTTCTCTTCTACAGAAATATAATGAATCAAAGGATCCTAACCCGGGTATGGAGATTTGACATTCACACCCTTACCCTTTGTTATTTCCTTTAGCAATGGAGGCTTCTTGGCTACCTCAGACCCCAAAAACATATCTTTTGCATGAAACTACTGAGATCAAATGTGGTAGTCTGAGATCAACAGCACCAACTTCATGGTTTCCCTATAGAAAAATTTTGCTTAATTTATTGGATTGGATTCACGATACGTCTCACGGTGAGGAAGTTTCATTTGATGGTGGTTGAATTCAAGAGTCTGAAGAATTCAGATATTATTCACCTTCTAATTGCAATGGATTTCCTCCCCCTTATTGTGATTGAGGCGAGCCAAGCTTTCGCTTTAGAGAAGGCTACTACAAAGGGGAGTGCTCATAAAATGCTACATATGAAAGTGCAAGTTGCACTAAACCAAACCCCGTATTTCAGGCTGGTAAGGTCCATTGAATGAGAAAGGCCACTAGGTAGAAGATAGAACGTTTGTATGACCATTTCCAGATTCAGGCAGTCATAAGCAACATCGAGAAGATTCATCAACACATAGCTGGTAGGTGTACGCAAAGCCATTTGACTAGGGAGAGCTGTATCCAAACATGACAAATTCCTTCCTGCATTTTGGCACCAATCTATTTCACTCCATAAACCGATTGAGGAACCTAAAAACCGACGCCGGACAGGACTGCAAAGTGACGTGAAATATCCTGTTACCAGTAACCAAGGGAGGCAACCTTAGTCTATATGTTGCTCGTGAGCCGCCAAGTACCAGTCTCGCAACAGTTGGCGCAAAAGGATCGGTCCTTCACTTGCTGATCGTTCGCGAGTCGAACTCGCTCGAATAATGCAAACAATCGCTTTAGCTGTATTACCTATGAAAACCTATTTATAGGTTCCCTTCTGTGAAAAACAGAACAATGTCATTATGAAGATATTCATCATGCTGGATGTGTTTGAAGGGTCACCAAAGTGTCGATCGAGTGTTGGATATCTGAAGCACTACTTGAATAAGAACTTCAACGTAGTGTTGGACACACTTTTTGGAGTGTTGACAGGGGTCTGACATGCCTCTCGTCATGCCACCTCCATAGCAGTGTCTGTGCTTCTTAGCCTTTTACAAAATGGAATATGGAAGAAACTCCATATGCATAAATAGCTTTCTTTTGTGTGTGTGTGTGTGTGTCGTATTTTCATGGTAAGTTTTGATCGTACTAAGTGGTACATTTTTAACCCTTCTTCCTTTATTTTTTGCCCAGCTTGTATCTCTGTCTGAGAAAAAATGGTGACAGTAAATCCCGTCGTGGAATGCATTGGAGTGGTAAAGGGTGCTTAAGTTGAGGTGAAAGCAAACAGCAACATTTCTCAGATAGTTCTCTCAAATGCCGCCTGCTGCATTGAGTTATTGTACATCCTTGAGTTTCTAATTCATGGGAGAATTACTGAAACAAACATTATAATTGTTGTATTTCTTCAATGTCTCTCTTTTCATAGTACCCTAAGTAACCCATCAGCTGTTTTTTTGGGAGTTTTATGGCATTTCGCAGATCCCCTTTGCTAGCTTAGTAATGGATAGGATTAGGCCTTCTGAACATGGTAAGTATATTCGCCCTTTTGATACAAAGATACGTTGTGATTAGGGCTTCGTCGGTTGCTACTAACTGCATTGGTCAATATGAGAAAATAAGCATGCATGCAGTTTGCTTGTATGGACGTCGGGATTGGGAACTTCCGGGGCCCAATTTCCGGGGGAGAAAAGAAGGATTCAGAAGAGGATGTTTACCTTGTTTTTTGAATCAAATCTAAGTTAGTTGTTGGAGGTCTTTTCAAAAGAAACGTGTAATTTGGTCCAGACATTATTAGCTTTTATGGTCGATCAAAAGCAATGCGAATTCAGCTCCTCTCCATTCTATTTTATGAACAACGGCTGTAAAACATCCCCTTTAAATCTAACATTCAAAAAGCACAAGACATGTTTTGGCCCTAAAAACTAGGGATTTTCACTTTTGGTTGTTTTCTGAGCAACCAATCAAATAAACAAATTTAGCTTGTTTATAATCGTACAAAACATCAAGTTGAACTCGTTGCAAGTCCATGGGATTTCAGCATCATACATCAAGTTGATTGTCTCGGACGTCAACAAGCACAGGATCGAACCACGTTATAATCAGATGAGATTTCAATATCATACGTTTCATTCATTTATTCAGGACAGATGTGTTTCATTCACCGAGTCACCAATGCTCATTCGTTTATTCAAGACAGATGTGTTTCACTCACTGAGTCACCAATGCTTGATTGATTTAAGATTTGCATAGTTGTGTTAGTAGTTGAGCCTTGCGGATTAAATGATCTGGATTACAGTTTTGACGTCGGTACAAGGTCAGGCCGGTACGAGGCCAAGCCTCTGTTCCCATTGTATTTCACTTTCTCTAAATGAGTCGGCCGAATTTGAAAATGTAAAGCTTGGCTTGTTTAGTAAACGAGCTTAAAACTCGAACTTGAGCTCGAGTTCGACTCGATTACGAAACGAGTCGAGCCGAATGTTAAAGAGCCCAACCACAAATTGTTCGTAAGCAACTCAGTTTATTTACAGCCCACCGAAATGTCGAACCAGGATCAACTACTAGGACTAAAATAAAGCATTGGGTCGAACTTTCTTTGGTGCCACTGGCTCTTTGACGCTCAGCTCAATTGCAGCCCACCCATCCAAGTGCTTAACTTGGGGTTTCGGATCTCGTTACCGGTTCCATCGTCGTAAACATAGCTTTTTTGTTCACAATTGGTAGGCCAGAGAGAGAGAAGAGAGGAGATGGGAGTAGCAAGCAAGACAGGGGAGTGGGCATTCAAGGCCTTCACGGCGGGCCTGGGCGTCGCCACCATCTATCTCGCCGCCACCTTTTCCGTCAATGTCTACCGCGGCCTCTCCTGGCACAACGCCCAATCGGTAATTAAACACCTAATACATGAAGTAGCTGATTATTGTTTGTTGTTATTATTCTTGAATTTGGGAGGTTACTAGTCGGTTGAATCGATATTTTCTTTAATTTTTAATCATTAGGTTGAAATGGGATTTTACTGTCTTATTGGAATTCTAGGTTATTCCCATCCTTTTTAGGGTACGATTGTACGAAAATCTCATTGTCTTATGTGTGTCTTGAACGTCAGAAAATAGAACAAGAAAGATGTGCTAAAGCCCAGGAAACTAACTAAACCATGACTTGGATTTTTATAGTAGTTTGTTTACTGAATTCTCCAAAGTCCAAAGTGGTGGACAATAAGATTAGTTTGACCTCAATTGATACACTAAATTGAAGAGAAGAGGGAATTAAGGAACAAAGTAGCTCGACTAATCAATCCCAAGGGGTTGGCCAAGTGGTTCTGCCTTGGGACTTAGGAGTTTGCTTCCTCCTAAGGTCTCCTAAGGTCTCATGTTCGATTTTCCTTCCCAACTCCTCTTGGGGTCGCCTCACCCCATGCCTAAGCGTGTGAAACGACTGTGAGGGGATGTAGTACGTGCAAGCTAGCCCGGAACACCCTACATTTCTCTCTCCCCCCCCCCCCCCCCCCCCCCCCCCCACAACAAAAAAAAAGGAAGAAGAAGAAGAAGAAGTAGCTCGACTATAAGAAGAGGCAAGCATGCAAGGCAAGGTAGCTCTACTTTGCAGACAGAGCTAAAAAAAACTGGAGCACTAGTAGTTCACTCACATCGTGTGAATATATTTATTTCGGATTCCTGATCCCTATACCCTACTCTTCGATACATTTTAAAGGCAAGTTGTTTACCCAAAAAAAATGGAGTTCAAGGACTTTTAACATTTTGACAGGGACTGAGAATCAGAACACGTACTTGGATCCATGTAAAGAAAACCTTATCACGCCTGGACAGATGCCCACAACCATATCATTCGCTTGGCTTTCTCTTATCCTTTTAGACTTTTCTTGACACTTAAAGATCCTACAAATGCATCACTTCTTAGAGCATGTCCAACAGTGACTTGCTAAAGCCAACTTTTTGCAATGAACAATATGAGAATGCTTGAGGATGGCTCAAGAATTATCAGTTTGAGATGGAGAATTCAATTGAGGGGGCTATTATCAGGGCTGATAAGTATTCAAGATTTATCAGATTGCTCCTCTCCCTTATCTGCACTCCTTTAGTCATTCTTGTTTCTTTGGAGATTAAGGAAAGGAGTTCGTTCGAGGCTGATGGTGAGGAGTCTGACTTCCGGTGAAGAATGTGCTGAGAGTTTGGAAGGGGGGGGGGCCTTTAGTGTGGAGGTCATGAAGCAGAAGCACATAGGTTGTTTTTGGATATCGAGAAGTGATGGCGCATTGGAACATTTGTAGAAGCGGGTCGTTTTCGTCGAGGAAGGAGCTAGTTGAAGTGGCTCGAATTCCTATTAAGTCTGACTGTCACAAGCCGAAAGAGATCGATAATTCCGATGGGCACAGCATGGGCTTTGGCTGTTTTTACCCCTTTCAGCGTTTTTTTGGTTAGGGCAGAGATTTCTGTTTTGGGGTTGCTGGTTTGTGTGTCCTCTTTGAATTTTTGATCTATTTCCTTGGTTAGGCTTCTGTCTTTCGTAGTGGGGTGGTGCCCATTGGCACCTTCTTTAATTCTATTTCGAAGTTATACAAAAGGAATATATATGCTATTAAGTTACTGCAATTGTGCAAATATTATTTGGTCTATTGTTCTCCCAAAACATCAAAGAGAAATCTTATATGTGACTCCCATCAACAAAGCTGTAGAAGCAAAGAGGTGAGTCCCGTCATGGGAGATGTCGAAACAAAGAGACTTTGCAAACTTGAGATATTGCTAAAGCCTCATGCCAAATTTAGCTTGAAGTTCAGCAATGCTAAATTTAGCACAAGATTTAGCTAGAGCTCAAAATTTAGCTTGTTACCACAGTTAGGCAATAACATGTCTTTAAACTACCCTCTGGAGGAGCTCTTATTTTGTCTCGGTGTAGCTATTATTTTCTTTGAGCAAGCATTTTAAGCAAAATGCATGTTTGTGTCAACTATTGTGGTTCGGTAAAGTGGTTAAAATATTGCCTTGTGTCCGTTCTATTCATGGTTTGTCATTTCCTGTTGTGGTTGCTTTGATGAATGGTTTCAGGATTACTGTGGATGGGCCTTTTCTTCTTCTCATTCACAAAAGCTGTTGAACCATTTAGTTTCGCGACCATTTGAGTTGTGTTCTAACCCGTGGCATTGGTTTTACTCTCATATGTTGTGTTGCTGTCTGTGTTTCCAAATAGCTCCCTGACATATCGCTTATTTGCTGCAGAAAATGAACAAGGATGGATCCAACGACCAGAATCCGTAATGACTTTGCTGCTGTTTCATGCATTTCTATTTTCTATTCTTGGCTTATTAATGAATGCTTTGTTCTCTTTGAACGCTTAGTTCTCTCTCTCTCTCTCTCTCTCTCTCTCTCTCTCTCTCTCTCTCTCTCCATACCTTCTGCCAATTTTTTAGAGTTGTCCAACTAGACCATTGCCTGGACAATACCAAAAATGTGCAACAGTAATGGCATTTGAGCCAGTGGTTTCGTGTGTCTTCTATTGAACAGGAGTGATTTGGTGTGATTTATTCCTTGGAAATTCAAATTTGATTCAGCTTTTGCAATCAATATTGCCCGTTTTATCACTCTGATTTGGTGGTTCTCTGTATTTTGGTGACATTGTCACGAACTATAATTCGATCCAAGTGCATGGTGAGAGCTCAAGTTCCTTGGTTTGCTTAACAATCATCCGTAGAACTGTGGTGAGACTTACAGCTTCTATGTTTAATCAGTGCTCTCGAGAAACGTGAATTGAAATTCATTTATCATCATAGAAACATGTTTAATCACCATTATAACAAACCTTTCAATATGATTTAACCAACAAAGAATGGAATGAAATGAAAGAAAAAACACTCTCTCTGTACGTGGTAAAGCTTTGTATCAAGACCGATGCACATTGTAATGAGCTTTCCTTCCCGTCTTCTAGTAACTCAGAATATGTCTCCAACCGGAAGGCTACAGACCAAATATGCTCGGATTTCTGCATAAAGTGCAATTGCTCCAATCAAAAGCTGGTATTAATCATAACCCATCTCATATTTCAACAGTAGCGGATCGTATCTCAAGTTGGTCGCAGTTGAATTGGTATCAAAACTCAGACTTCGTTTGATATCAGCAGCTCATCTGGCACATAACATGGAAGAACAACAAAAAACATATAATGTCAGGTCAATGGAAGTGCAAGATTCTGGCACGATTTAGTTGGCAGAAACACAGATTGAATGTCTAAAACAGAGAAAATGAAAGAGGCTAAATTGAAATCTGTCATTACCTGCTTATAAACTGGCCAGTCCACGTCCCAACTTCGATATCATACGGCATTTCGAACATTCATCAAACCTTTATTAGAGGAAACCTCTGAAATTCCGTGGGACGCGCTCTGAATCTCAGCCAAAGGGTTCACAACAAATCCATGACCGCGTTGCAGCCCCAATCTTCTGGTTTCCAGCTTAAACGTTCCCGAATGGCGACTATTATTGGCTATGTTGGGTGGGGCAGCGATTGGGTGTGTGTCTCTAGAAGGAGAGAAGTGTGAGGTTGAATTTCGTGGTTCTGTTCTCCTCCAGAACTTCGGACTCAAAAATTCTGCACCGGGTAGTCTACAACAGGTGGATCCTGCAGAGTCAACCTTCGACATTCTTCCAGTTGACATAGCTAAGTCGTATGAGATCTCATCCAGTGCCAGCTCCAATCCCTGTACGCGCGTCTCCAGAGAGAGCATTCCGTTTTGAGAGCTCCCCATGAATTTCTGAAGGAGGAACACTTACCAAATGTTAGGGAGATTTCATAGTATTCAAAAGGCATTTATCAACTCAAACCATGAATTCCTAAATTTAACCGAAAACAACCAATGGACGCCTTGTTTACCAATCAATTGCTACATGAATTATTTTTTTCCCTCTCTGTCAAGAGCCAAACAATCTAAAAACTTGCCTAATTCGTATGAATCATGTCCCCTATACAACCACAGCCCACTTTAGCAGTAAACTTGCATGAATTTTTTTCCTACTCTGTCAAGAGCCATTCAAAAGGCATGAACTAGTCTCCTTTCTATCCCAAACCACCTTAGTCTATTTTCTCCCTAGCTTTCTTCAAATGGATAAATTAGCAGCATCAAACTGGCGTGAGTAAAAGTTTTGGTGGTTTCGTCTGTGTTTTCTGATTATTTTTCTCCGGAGTGCATGATTTCGTTTCATGTTTTCTTGGCAGTGTGGTTGTGATCCATTGGGCAGTGTTCTTGGGGTGTATGCTAGATATTTTCCTTACTTTTCTCGCGCGCATCAGACTAGAGGAATGCCCTTTTCTGCACATTGCTTCATTTTGGGTTTGCATTTAGCATTTTCTAATAGCTCTATGAACCAAAACGTGAAAGGGATGACAGAATCTTCGGTCGCACTATGTACCCAGCAAAACCAAACGCCGTTTGGCACTTGTGGAAAGAAATGGAAAAGAAGGGAAAATTTCTTCCCATTGTTTGGTATATAGAGAAAGTTTGGAAAACAAGTTCAATTTTCTCTCCAATTTCCTCTTTATTATTTTCTCTTCTTTTCCCTTTCCATCCTCAAGTTCCAAACAGAGCATATTGGGACCCTTGGGCTGATTAAGCTGATTTCAAATAATTAACGCCCCATAATCAGGATTTTGTGTAGGATGATTCCCAACCCAATAATCTAATAAGTTTCAATCTGTTACAGTGATACTTATCTATGAGAACATAGTAATAATATCCACTCTTGAAAGACTACAATACACACCATTTATTTGGATGTGTATCATATGCACCCCCAAAATGTTATGAATTATAAAGAATATGTTACGAATCATATTGCTAAAAAGTTACGAATCGTATAAGGGTTACAAGATACACCAAAATTTTATGAATCATAATGAAAATGTTACGAATCGTACTGCTGAAAAGTTATGAATTCTAAAACAAAAGGTACGAAACAGTCTAAAATGTTACTCCCTCTGTCCTTTATTTATAGTCCGGTATTCCATTTGGAGCTGTCCCTTAATAAGTGTCCATTTTGTAAAATTAGTGGGTAAAAGTTGGTGAATTGTCTATTTTGTCCCTAAATGTAGATTCCATTTTGAAAAGTAAGTGAGTAAAAGTGTAATGATGATAGGTAAGTAGGGAAAGTGGAGGAAAAAGTTGATGTGAAAGGTATAATGATGATGTCTTTTTTATAAGTTGGAATTACGAAGCAGGACATTTAAAAAGGGACGGAGGGAGTATGAATGAAGTAAAAATAGGTGCATATGGTACAGTCTTTTAAAGGATGCGTATTGTAGACTTTCCCTGCTCGTATATGGAAGAGTTTGAACTATTGAAAGAGAAAATGAAATGTCCAAATGGAAGGGAATTACCTGGAGGAGATCTAACAAGCTGGATTGCTGGTTTTCTATATTAAGAAGCTGCGTGCGGATCAAAGATAGATCCTCACACTCTTTCTGCTCTCTGTACACATCCTCAGGAACGTTACCAACTACAACGGTGGATCCTGAGCTCTCCTCATAACACGGAGCCACACGACATCCGGCTCTAACGCCACCGAATTTAAGCATCTTGTTATCCCCGTTCCTTTTCAAGGGAGCCCTTTTTTCTTTTGGATTTGCAAATCTACTTCTTGCGTTGTCACCTTTCTCATCTCTACTCTCAGAATCATCCCCGGAATCCACCATCGTGGATGGAGTATGAGCGGCAGCAATTTCAATTTTCAAACCGGTGGGCTTTTGCTTATCCAGTTTCCGAAAGATTGCTGGGCCTGATTTCATGTCAATACTATCAAGAGGGCTTATTTCACGGGCGGGAGTCGCGATTGAATCAGGTAAAGAAGGCTTGTAAGCTGGCATGCTCTTCTTCCTCATTTGAGGAGCTCTAGACGGGACAGAAGTTTTGGGTCGATGTGGAGATCGCCGATCGCTTGCATCCTCTGCCCAAACAGAAAAATAAAAGATAGAATAAAAACAGACTTGAACATCACAGAAACTAACAAATGGAGGGCAAGGACTCAAGAGACTCCTTGGAAAGGGATAAGGTTCAAACACAAAAGAATGGCAAGTATGAGGGAATAAGATTCATCGTTCCATGCTTCGGACCCAGAAACCAAGCAGATTAAGAGATTAATCGAGGTGCGCGTAAGCTGGCCTGGACATCCGTTTATAAAAAAAACCCCAAAAACGAAAGAAAAAATAACAGAGAATTTTGTACCTTTGGGTGAAGATTGTTGGTCAGGTGAAGATGAGATCTCATCTGAAAAGTCAGGAATCTCCTTCCAAACCTCCACCAACTGATTCATAGTCTCCCTCACAATCTTCACCTACACACCAAGAAAAAAACATCAACCAAAACCATTTCAATTTTCAGTCCACTTTTCCCAATCCTATAACCATTTCAATTTTGAAATACTAACTTCAAGAATAATTTGGACCAAAGCAGTTCGAATTTTGATGCATGTGATCCCCGCATACATCAAATGGCGTCCAAAGCCCTTCGAATTTTGATGCACGTGATCCCGCATACATCAAATGGCTCCGAACACAAGTGTGTGCTAGACCTTTTGTAATCAAATCAAACAAAATAAAGTCAAACCTTGTCGTATCGTTTCGCTTCGAACGTCTTCAAACACGACGCCTTAAACTCCGTCAACATTTCCCCTTCCTCCTCCGCCAACTTCACCAGCGCCTCCGCCGCCGCCTTCCTCGCCGCCCAATCGTCGCTTTTTCCGATAACCTCAACCAAACACGGCACCAAACTCCTCACCGTCTGCTGACTCGAAGCACCCCCCGCTCCAATCACACTCCCAATAACCCTCAAGACCGCCGCTTTCGCCTTAAACCCCTCGCACCTAACCAACTTCTCCAGCCTCGGCAACAGCTTCTTCAAGTACGCCGGCTCCGGATCCGGCGATCCGTCGATCGCCGCCGCCAGACAAAGCGCGGCGCCTGTCTGAGAATTCACCTCCTGTTCATGGCACGGAAGCAGAATTTCAAAGTTTGGTGGACGAACATCAAAGAAAATTATAGTAACATATGAGACACAATATTAATTTTCCCAATCCAAATCATGAAGATACTATAACATCTGATTCTAGTAAAATTATGGAAAATGGATAGTGCGGTCGCCGAGGCTCATCCGCCATTAGGTCGTACTTGCCTGTTCAGTGACGAGAGACTCAAGTATCGGTTTCGCGATGGAGTTGAACGGGGGCTTGGTGATGTGCGAGGAGATGGAGGAGGCGGCGTGGACGCATGCCGAACGGACGGAGGAGTCGGGGTCGCGGAGGCGGCGGAGGACGGAGGAGAGGAGCTTGGAGAGGTGGGGGGAGAGGGCGTCGCCGTGGGAGGCGGAGAGGAGGGAGATGAGGCGGAGGCATTGGGCGCGGACGGGGGACTTGTCGGAGGTGTCGGTGGCGGAGATGGAGGAGAGGAAGGGGGGAAGGGAGGCGGGGGGGAGGGTCTTGGCGATGGATTCGAGCTCGGAGGCGGCGGCGGAGTGGGTGTCGCGGTCGGAGAGCTTGTGGAGGCAGGTCAGGACGCGGTGGTTTAGTTCCCGAGTTGACGCCTTGGTAACTGCCATTTTCAGTTGGAATATTTTTGTGTAAGCACGAAGGATTGAGCTCGTAGCTAGGGTCGAGGGATGAGTAAGGGTGGTGGCGGAGTTACGGCGGAGGAAGTGGGGCCGGCGGAATTACCGGCGACATTGGCCGGGGAGAGCTAGATTAAAGGCGGGTAGTGTTGCCAGTTTGGTTATGGTTCAGCTTTGACTGACGGTTTTTGAAAACTTGAGCTCTCCTTTTATAGAGGGGGACGACAGTTAAAAAAAGGGTAATTTTCAAAAAAACCCCTCCATCTACCGCGAAAAATCAACTACCCCTCCATCTACCAATTAAAACAAAACAAGGACCCTTCTCCATCTTTTTTTCACTTTGCAATGTACTACATTTAAGAGAGAGAGTGAAAACGGGTTTCTCACCTACACTACCTCACCATCCGAATTGAAGCTTCCAACCTTCTAGCACGACCTTGGGCATCTCGGAACCGTTCCCCACTCACCCCGAGTCATTCCCAAAGTTTCCCGTTCAAGTTGTCTTCTTCAATTGCCGAAAATTTACCTAAATCGTTCTCCGTAATTTCTGATCGAATTCAAGGTAGAATAAGAGGCCGTTCCGGATTTGGGAAAAAGGAAGTTTTAGAAAAGGAAGGTAATTTCAAGCCCCAAAATTATGCATTTACACAAATAATTTTTTGGCCAATATGGATCTTGTTTGATAGATTTCATTGAGATCTTTTAAACGGTGCAAAAAAAATTAAAAAATTATTTTTCATTTTCGTTATATTTGAGTTTGAAATTACCCTCTTTTTGAAAAAGAAGGTTTTTTTAGAAAGTGGAACGGGGCCTAATTCCTATCCTACCATCCTCTAAATATATTTAGTCCCTAGTATGTTGTTTAATGTTTAGCATAGTAAAAAAATCAAACCCCATGCATCAAGAACCAAACTATCCTAGCTATCCCCTGTTTTTTGATTTTGGTCGTGACTGGACATGAAAACAGTTGCATGTAGAGTGTTTTATTATACTGTAGTTTAGTTGCATGTAGAGTGTTTTTTCGGTTTTGGACTTATGCATCAAAATCCATCCAACCGAACCCATACTCTGTTTTCGATTTACCTGGTTTGGACCGGAGTTGGCATGGCCCGGATGAGTGTGTCTGGAAATGAAACAGATTGCATTAGAAGATGTGGGGGACGGGGAGAGACGTGGAGGAAGAAGGCTGTGATATGTAGATATATGAGAATAGATATATTTTCTTTACCCAAAAAAGAATAATGGGGAGAGGGGCATTTGAGGGAGTTAAATGTGAAATATTCTTTTCCCGTTAATTTTGTTAACAGAACTGTTAAAATGTGGGACATTGCAAATTGAAAAAAGATGGAGGAGGGTCCTTGTTTGGTAGATGGAGAGGGGTCTTTGATTTTTGGTGGTAGACGGAAGGTTTTTTTTTTTTTTGAAAATTACCCTTAAAAAAAAAAAGGTTTGAAAGAACTTTTCCTAATCAGGCATTTTGTTATTTGTAGTACTATTTAAAAGAATCATTATTAGTGTTTTTTTTTTCTCTAATCAAGAAAATGACAAGATTTTGTGTGACTAAGAAGAATTATGACCCCGTGAAAATGAGAAAAGTACTTTGATCTTGAATATCTTTTTCTTGATTTGGATTTTGATCTTTATGTTAATTTTTCTTTATTTTCTTAATTTGAATTTTGATATTTATGTTAATTTATCCATTCGAAGTAATTCAACATGGAGATGCAACCTTGTTCTACTAAAAGAGGCACACCCAGTGCATGGAAGCAAACTCCCGCATATGCATGGTTTGGAAAGAGTTTGATGTTTGCAATCTTACCCCTAAGGCCCCGTTTGATAAACGGATTGGCGGTTGGGATTGGATTGCTAAAGTGATGGTATTAGTAATACTGTGTTTGGTTTCCAAAATTGGTCTGGATTAATAGTCCCATGTGATGAACAATCCGGCCCATAGGGGGTATTAGCAATACCCCCTAGGACTTGGTATTCGTAATCCAATCCCGACCTCTTCTCATTACCAATTCATTCTCATTATCAATTTATCCTATTAATCCAATCCCATCCAAAACAAACATACTTATTATCAATCCCTCCTCATTAACAATCTCATCTCATTAACAATCTCATCTCATTACCAATCCCAATTTTAATACTATCTCCTTACGAATCTCATCAATCTATCACTGTTATCAAACAGGACCTAAAAGTAGAGAGACTAATTTATAATCATCCGAACCTACTCGTATCCCTTCCTCCTACCCACAAAAACATGTAACCATTCCTACTATAGATTCCCAAACCAAATTGGGGATGCATTCCTTTTTCTTTCTTTCTTTTTTTTTTTTCCTTCCAATTTTGAATATAGATAAGAAGTGATATTAAAGAAAAAAACCCCAGATATGAGTGACCTAATTTGATAAAGTGATGACCCAGACTAGAGTTGATACCTAACCAAACAGTAGGAGTTGGTCTGAAGTCCGATCAACCCCGCACCTGCCGAACTGCTTCAGTTAGACTTGTCTTCTCGTTTCTAATGGAGTAGTAGTAGGATCTTGGAGGAAAAGAGGGGTCCAAAATTAAATTAGGTGTAATAAAGATTACAACACTTTTATTTCAAATAAAAACAAATTAAATGGTTTTATAAGATAATAAAGAAGAAATTAAGGAAGTGTTTAATCGCTATGTAGTTGGGGTTATATGAACGAATTTTCTTTTTACTAATATGCTTAGAAGCATCATCCTATGAGATTAATTATGGTTAGTCCTATAATTGAAGCTTCACGTTTTTTTTTTTTTTTTGTATTTTCTTCGTAATTATGTATCCAGCACACTAACTGACTTGTTTGCGAAATCAATTTCTGTCTATTAGCGGGGTCTTAATTAAAGCTGGACAAAACCTTATATGGACTGATACAGTACATTTAATGATAGCACGTGGGTGAGATCAAAGCCCTCATAACCAAAGATTTCAAGATACCTTTATTGCTAGGTAACCATGATCTGAATTTGAGATTGAGAATGGCATCAAATTGTGTACCAACATTAATTTTCTAACTTTTAAACATAGTAAAAAGTTGAAAAATAGTAATTTTGATAAATTCATTTTAGCATTAATGGGCGGACCTAGCTTTTATGAGATGGTCAAAGTTGTCTGGGTAGACTGAGAAGCCATACCCAATCCATAAAAATGGCCCCAGGCGAGAGGGTTTTGCACCATCACATGGGAGAGATCAGAATATGACAAACCCCTCGTGGCTCTCTCTCTCTCTCTCTCCACGTCAAATTGTATAGGCCAGTTTACACGTATTTCAACTAATTCCTTTCTCGATTCGAAAGATAAGCCATCCGCACCAAAACTAAAAAATTCACGAGAATTTACTTTCTTGCGGCCTGACTCAAGAATCGAACAATTGTCGATTGTGTGAAGAGTAAACACACCAATCAACCGGATTACCCTCGGACTCACCCTAGGTAGCTATCTCTCTATATCCTTATCTTGGATATACAAATGCACGTCCATTGTTTCTTTGTGATTAATGGTCTCCTTACACTCCCCAAGCCATGTGCAATTTCCTTGGATGTAGTAACCCAACCAAATGGAGAAATGGCCTAAAGAGGGACAAAGACTTAGCAGGACTTCCCAAGTTGAAGCCATATCCTTATTACAAAGACATTCTCTACGTCGGCACCAGCTGTCACGTGCTCAGTATTTGGAAACTAAATGTCAGATTCAAATATGAGTCGACCAAACCCTTATTGATATCCAATTGATATAGTTCTTGGAATGAACGTTAACCGTATCGGGATCTATAAAATGGATAGTTTGGATTGTCAAGTGGGATCGCGAGGAATCATATTAATGACTATATAATGACAAGGAAGACATTTTTGTTATGCTACTATACTTCACAACTGGCAATCTGAATTCTCAAATGTACTAGTACTAGCAGCGCAACAAAGATGTAGTCATCGATTCTCCAGAGAGGCCGCAATTACCGCGAGCAAGGAAGTGAAATGGGGAGTGACGGGCGTCAAGAGTAGGGAGTATGGTGTCTATAATGTGGCATACAGTTCTTTACTGCAGGCCAACGAAGAAGTAGAAGGAACACGTATCACAAGCTATACAAAGCGTCGCATTGAACCCACAAATGCCTAAGGCCAAAAAAAAAAAAAACCAATGCCTATAACATAAGAATTCTTCTTGTTTGGGATTGTTCCATGATGATTCTTTTGGTTCTTGTTACTTTGCTTGAAAACTATTTGGGATAACAAGTAGAAGCAGAGTAGGCTCCCTCCCTGTGAGCTTAATCCCATTTCCCTTCCATCTGATTTATGTAACCTGCTCCTGAAAGGTCTCTAATACAATGTTCTATATTCTCAAAAAAAGAGGTAACCAATCCATAGAGTATATCTCTTGTTCTACTTATTTTGGTGCCGTACACAACATTGACATTGTTGTTGGATATTTATTGTTTTTAACTCTATTAAAAATGTTGATCACCGGTTTCGATGAAAAACCGAACCGAACTAGTAACCGTGATTTTGGTTATGGTAAGATAAAATGAAAACCGCTGTTTTTTTTTTTTTTTGGTTATGGTTTTAGTTTTAGCGTTTTAGGTATATTCTCCGGTATTGGTTTCGGTTTTACCATCTGTATCTTTGTCCGGACTTCGGAGATGAATAGTCGAAGTGCGCGTAGGCTGGCCCGGACACCCATGGTTGTCAAACCCAAAAAAAAGAAAGAAAAAAAGATTAGAAACAAAGAAGAATTGAAGCTCCAACTCAACTCAATTATTGTGGCGTGTTTTGGTTTTGGTTGAAGAAATCCAAATCTCTCCATCAAAAGATCTTCGCCTTTACTCTAACTCCCCTGTAAAGTAAGCTAGGCGCATCAAGAAAGCTTCTTTTTTTCTTCTTTTTCTTTTTCTTTTTTCTTTTCTTTCAAAAAGAAATCTTTGTTTCATAAGCATGAATATGACTTCCCCACTAAAAACTACTCCATTAGAAAGTGTTTTGGTTTCATGGGTCATTAGCAGAAATGGAACTTGGAGTTGACGGTATGAGACTCAAGAGTTTGCTCCCTCCGAAGTTTTAGGTTCGGAACTTTCTTAGTTCTATTGAATATATCTTGATGTGTCAGATTCAATCTTTAATTGAAGCTAGACGATGAGATTGGTCTCCCAAATACTCTGAGCTCTGTCCTATTTTGATAGTTCCATATTCCATTTTGAGTTCTAAAATACATGTCTACTTCCAAAATAAATCATAGGAATTTAATTAGTAGATAGTGGATGTGCCACATCATGTGATAAAAGGACCTGGGGACCCTGCCGAGCGGCCAATCCGGCCGTTCATCTCAAAATCAACGGCCCAGATCGAAACATCTTTTTCCTTTTCCTTTCCTTTTTTTTAAAATTCGTTCGATACCTTTGCATCCGAACCATCCAAAACACTTTTGGACGGCCGAGATGTGCTCGGCACCCCTGCCAAGCACCCCTACTTGGCAGGGTCTCCCGGTCCGTGATAAAAAAAATGGAGCAAGAATTCGTAGTAACCCATAAGCCGGATCTTGGTTAATAACTCTGTTGAAATTAGCCAGTACAAGCAAGCGGACCTGGGGATCTTGTAGTGCAGATTGACTTTGTAGTGCACTCTATAGTGTGATGTCCGACCATCTGTTTCTGCAATTCAAATTCGCAAAAGCACTCTTATCGGTAAGAGTTAACAAACATATCTGAACCATCGACTGTCGAAATAGACTGCTCGGATGCCGCAGTACAGGGTCTGCACTGAAGGACCCCTTTTCCCCAAGTTAGCACCAGCTGAGTGCCAGATTCAACCTTTAATTGAAGCTAGATGATGAGATTGGTCTCCCAAATACTCCGAGCTCTGTCCTATTTTGATAATTCCATATTCCATTTTGAGTTCTAAAATAATGTCTACTTTCCAAAATCAACCATAGGAATTTAGTAGCTAGTGGATGTGCCACTTCATGTGATAAAAACATGGAGCAAGAATTCGTAGTAACCCATAAGCCGGATCTTGGTTAATAACTCTGTTGAAATTAGCCAGTACAAGCAAGCGGACCTGGAGATCTTGTAGTGCAGACTTTGTAGTGCACTCATAGTGTGACGTCCTGCCGTCCGGTTCCGCAATCGATGGTTTAGATTCGCAGAAACACTCTTACCAGTAAGAGTTAACAAACATATCCAAACCATCGATTGCGGATTGTCGAGATGGATGACTCAAATGCCGCAGTACAGGGTTTGCACTGAAGGACCCCTGTTCCCCAAGTTAGCACCAGCTGAGTGCCAGTATTGCTGTAGCCTGTAGGCCAAAGAGAAGTTATGGAAATTAAGAACAATTATTTTAGATCCTAATTGAAAATTGATCATGATTAGGGTGGGCGCTCTTTGGCACGATAAAGTGTAAACTACATCGTACTCTTAGCCAGCCATATGATCGCCGCAACGAGGGCTATGAAGCATGTTATGTTATGCATTATGGTAGGATCCATTTATTATTAATTAAACTAAATTATCTTTTCCCACCCTTAATAATTTCACGTGCAAGCTTAACAAGTGAAACAATGATCCTTCAACAAGCTACGAATTTTCTAAATTTTTATGCTTAAGTTACTAATAAACAACGGTTGTCTTTTTGCTGTACTTTTGAGATTGTTTAATCCAGATATTATTTCTCTAATCACCGTTAGATCTTTGTAGGGAAGCTAGCTAGACCACCCCAGGTGGACACAATTAGCAATTCTTCTTAATTGGTTTAGAGTAATTAATTTATTTTAGTAATAATTAAGAAATGCCAAGTATAACAGAACTTTCATTCTCCTGGAATTGAACAGCTCAGAGGCAGCTTCCTCAAAATCCAAAGTACTATAAAAAAAAAAAAAAAAAAAACTTGTATTCTTAGAGAAGGTAAGAAATTTGATAGCAGATAATTGATAAAGAGTTGGGAGTAATATTGAAACGAAAAAACGGGGAGAGTATATCAGATCTCGGATCTAAAAAAATGGTTTACCTCTTTAGGGTTTATCCCGTAGGTATTATAGAATGAGTGTACTTGCTCCCCAAGTAAGTTCGTGCCAGGCGCGAGCCCCGTGACGTCACTCATAACTGTTTCCAGTAGGCGATGTCATACATGATGCTTGGTGTGCACGTGGCCGAACGCACGTGTCTAGAATGTGACACCCGGTCACTACGTACGCGAAACCCAGGCGTTATCGCTGGTGGGTCATAAATCCTTCTGTCGGACGTAAATGTAATGTCCATGTCGTCTAGCACACCAATCTCTTGATTCAATTAACCTACTTCTACCGAAGGGTTAAGTTTATTCAATTGTTCATCAATGTAGGAGCTTTTTAATTTTTTTTTTTTCATTTCTCATAATTAATTTTCTTTTTTTTTTTTGGGTCAAACAGAAATTCATATTTAATTTTCTTTTGTCAAAAAAATGCCAACAATGGAAATTTTTCTTGGGGTGGATTGCAGAATTAGGTGGGCCTACTTGGGCCCAATCTTGAATCAGCCCAATAGCCCCTGAATTCTTACACTTCACACCAAATCGAGGTGGGCTTTGGGATGGGTTTTAAACATGACTAGGCCTACCAGTAGCAGAGCTGGACTTAACCCATTCAAGAATTGAACATATATTTCAAGAACCTCAAGAAAACTAGGAAAGGACCAAAATTGAATTCAATTCTTCAGTGACCAAAAAATTTTGAGGCAGAGAAATCCATTATGCAATAAGAAAATGTTGGCATCACTAAAACCAGATACATATCTCTACACAGAATATGTAAAATCTCAATTTTAGAGGAATTATAGAAAATGTTAAATTCCGCTGAATTTTTTAGTTACTGTTCGTATTATGATAGATTTCTGATTAAAATGATTGTCAAAGAAACAATGGATGCAAAGAGTATATCCCACAAAATAAAATGCTATACCCGTATAAACCAGCGACAAAAAATAATCCACAAATATATAACATTCCCTCTAAATTGAATTTCTAGTTGGGTTTGAGAAGAATAGGTGCACTATCTTTGTATATCAGTAAATTAAGCCAAGGAGAGGAAGATAAAGCTAATATTTGGAGAAGTGCACAATGGTGTGACTACTTATTCCCACGTAAGAACTAAAGAAATTCTTAGGTGTTATAACTTCTATGTACGTGGTCAGTTTATACAGAGTTTTGGTCTGTTTTTAATTGAGCTCTCTATAAGTGGACGGTAGAATTAAGCCTCCGAATTAATTGAGGCGCTCGTAAGGTTGGACGAACAGCTGAGTCGTTGAGTTATTAGAAAAAAAAACTAAAGGCATAACTTGGGTATAATCAGATATAGGCTAGGGTTTCCAATCTATGTCACATTCTCATGTCAATATTCAACTTGTAGGTTACTTTTGAACCCTTTTTCCCATACCTAGCTTTGATAATTAAATGGACAATTGATGCTACTACTTTTAAGGACCTACCCTTTTCAAAAGGTGTACTATGTCCATTTGCCCTAAAGTATTTGTATAGTAAAAACAATTAGGGTTAGCCCAATAACTTTTTAGGTGCCCATTATCCTACGCTAATGACTTCTTTACGTGGGGGTTGGAGGATTTAATGAAACAGGCCAACCGTGCATGCATATAGAATGATCCACCGGAGAACCTGCAAAAAAACCTCTAAAAAAAACCCTCAAATCTTAATCTCATAGTTCCTGATCAAAATTTGATAATCCGAGCCGCTTAATGTGTTCAAAACGTGATTTTAAAGGTGCCCTTAAAAAGAATTGGCAAAAAAAATAACCGGGAAGGGCTTAATTTGAGCAGTTTTTATTAAACCGTTCAATAAAGTTCAACAAAAAACTGTACAGATGATGCCCTTCCGGGTCATTTTTTTGGCTAATTTCTTGCGGGTACCCTTAAAATCACGTTCTAATTACATTGAGCGGCTCGGATCATCAAAATCGATCTGAAACTTGGGGAGGTTTTTTTAGAGGTTTTTTTAATGGTTCTCGGAACCGCCCCGATGTATATATATACTACGGGTTTGTTCAGCTAAATAAGTTAAATGACTTATTTTTTTTGGCCTTATTCAAAATTTTATTCGCATTTGTTAGTTTTTCGTTAACTTTTTGTGGATTATTGGTTCTTCATGACAAGAGGAATCTAAAAAGTGCAAAATTATGATCGAAACTCAAATTACTTTGAATAAAGACGAAAAAATTGGCTCATTGGTTTATTTTTGTCTTTATTAAAAACATTTGGTTTTGATTGTAATTTTTTACTTTTAAGATTCCTCTCGTCAAGAAAAATCAATAATCTACAAAAAAAAAAATTGACGAAAAACTAACAAATGCGAAATTTTTTGGATAAGGACGGCTTATTTAGCCGAACAACCCCGCATTTTGGAAAAGAGATTAAATTCTTTTTGCCGGCAACAGAAACCGTGGTTTTCTGCCACTGCCATTTTAGGCCTCGCCACATGCACTTTTAGTTTTGTAATCTGAATCATTTATTTTGTAGGACCCCGTAAATTAGTATGTTCACACACACACAAAAAAAAAAAAAAGCTTGATTGGACATTGGTAGATAATTTAAAATTTGAATTTTGATTCGTAAAATGGACGGTCTAATTGTGTCAATAATTTTAAAAGTTAAACTGTACATAATGTGGACGGCAACTAAAGAGGTATCGAGACAAATTGTCATTTTGTAAACCAAAATTTAAATTTTGATATACCTATCGATGTCCGATCAAGATGATATTTTTGCGTGGATATACTACTGGTCTGTGAGCTCTGCAAGATGAACAGTCAAATTAACAATAAACACAAGATGAGATCCACAATGGCAATAACGGAAAAATCACGAATTTGCCACCGGCGGAAAGAATTTTTAATCTCGAAGAAAAATGTTCTATTTCTCATTGATCACCAACCGCATTTAAGAAATTATTGTAGTTTTTTCTCAACCAGAATAACTTTAATTTACTCCATTGTTTTGAGACTTTTCTTTGGCTTACAACAACCTCAATCAATTTAGGAGCCTTGAATCTAATGTCCAGACATACCTCCCAGGGCTTCAAGAGCTGTTTTTATTTTTATTTTTATTTTTATGAAAGTTTAATCTACGAGCTCAAATCTAGGTGTAAAGCAAGATCCTTACTTGCTGTCATATTTTTACTCGAACAATCCCTCTTGTTTTTGAGACACAATTTTTATTTTTATTTTTTGAAAAGATCACTATGTTAAGGGAGTTAAAGATGATTTACATCATTCGCAAGCAAAGGAGACAAGCCAGGCGGAATAAAACCCGTAAGACTAACAAGACTCCTGCTTAGACAAGAAGAAGCAAGCCAGTGGGCAACAATATTTTTTTCCCTAAACACCAAACAAAGGACCTTCTTCTTGACTGAGCCCAGGCTTTAATGTCTTCCACCACTGAGCAGATTTCCCAAGCAAAAGGGCAATTGCTGTCATTGATGTATTTAATAAGCTCCTAACAATCTGACTCAAAGAAAACTTTAGGGTAGTTCATTTCCATAGCAGTGCTACAAGCAATTCTCAGCGCCCAAGCTTCAATAGAGATAGCCGAAGAGACAACCACTCTTCCAGCACGCCAAACATGAGCTTTTCCACCACTATCTCTCGCGATTACGCCAAAGGCAGCTAGGCCGCGGGAGGAATTGAATGCTCCGTCACAGTTAAATTTAAAAACAGAAGAGGGGGGCGGTGTGGCGGCCGGGGGGGGGGGGGGGGGGGGGGGGGGGGGGGGGGGGGGGGGGGGGGGGGCGGTGGGGGATTGGAGGGGGTGGAGTGGGGAGGGGACCAAATAGCATCTCTAGCAGTTTGAGGATTTTCTCCACTGGCTCTTTGACAAGAGCAGATAGGTAATCACAATTAGCCATCCTAGCTTTCTCAATTGTATCACAATTCACTCTTATAATTATCCCCCTTTTGACTCATTTCGACTATTTGTTACCATTAGATTGTGGGCACTGTGGGTTCGACGCTTTATTAAACGTATAATTGATAATGGCAATATACTAGTATTAGTTCGTCCTCTTTCAATTGCGGTATGATTTCTTAACAATTTGTTTAAAGCTATAGGGACTGACCGTTCCCATATTGAAATTGTACCCATGGCCGGGTCAGGCTAGCTCCGGCCGTCGGATGGCCGATCTGAGCCGTCCAAAAATTCTATAAAAAAAAATGAGGGGGCTTTCGTGGGGAATCTACGGCATTCGATGTACGTAAGGTGCTTGATCCAAACACCCTATTTTTCATGTATATATGTCTATACGAAACTGTACCGATGGCCGCGCCGGGCCAGCTCCGGCCATCAGACGTCCGATCCGAGCCGTCCAAAAATTCTAAAAAAAAAAAACGAGGGGGCTTAAGCTGGAATCAACGACATCAGATGTGTGTAGGGTGCTTGATCCAAACACCATATTTTTCGTGTATATATCATCTTATACACATCGGATGCCATTGATTCCCGCGAAGACCCCATTGTTTTTTTTTTATAGAATTTTTGGACGGCTCGGATCGGCCGTCCGGTGGCCGAAGTTGGCCTGGCGCAGCCATCGGTACAGTTTCGGTATGCCATCTGTCGGTACAGATAGCACTACTCATTTGTTTAGTAAGAATGCATTTTTTCCCATTTGATCAATAGACGTTTTGGGCAATCTGTATAATGTGCATAGAACACTAAGATAATATTCAAAGACAAGATATTAAAGTGTGGTTATAAAAAAATAGAATGCCAAAATCATTGTATTTTTCGATGATGTGATTATTAGTTTTGTATAACCAGATAACCTCTTCGATCGGCTTTTATTCTTGGGATAAGAGTGGGAACTATTTATTCCATGAAATACTAACATCTATTGTATATGATATGCATTATTCTATCCCATTTTTAAACGAGCACATCATAAGGTTGGAGGTGCAACGGGTTTATTCGAAAACGGAAGATACATTATTGAGGCAAAGATCCCATGTGAAATTGTATAACCAAATATGAAACAAATGCAGCCCAAATAAAGGTGTGTGTATTGGTTAAGGTTGTGACGTTTTGAGGAAATTTCATTTGTATCGATCCGACCCAATATCGAACAATTTGAGATTTCCAACCGAACAAGTCCAATTAATTAAATTGCGGATTGAAACAAAACCAACGTGTTGGGTAGGTTTTGTACTGATTTGTGAATTGGACAAAACCTATGGAAAAAAAAAAAAAAAAAACTGTACATATACATGCTAGCTAGCTACTCTTTTTTCTGTTTTTGGCAGAAGTAATATCAAAAGAAGGAGGGAATAGCATAGTAGCAGTTTTTGTTTCCAAGTTCACATGCTAATAAAGAACCTAGCTAACATGTCTTTTGTACCCTGTGTATAAATTTTATGTCCATCTCAAAACCAATTGGCAATAAGTGAAAATGTCCCAAATGTTATTAAGTGATCACCCATTCTACTCCCAAGCAATGTGGGATTCTATTTCCTTAACATTCCCCCTCACGTGCAGCCGCGTTTGAGGTCTGTCACGTGTGGCCGCGTTTGTCTTTTTGTTGGTCTGTTATCGTGAGGTGTGGATTGTAAAATTTTACAATGTGGAGTGGAATGGGCCCCGCTCTGATACCATGTAGAAACTTTATATTCATCTTAAAATCAATTGGCAATGAGTGGAGAGGTCCCAAATGTTATTAAATGATCATCCATTCCACTCCCAAGCAATGTGAAATTTTATTTCCTTAACACCCTGACCCTTTAATACTGTCCCGGTCCCAATAACGGGCCTTACCCGTCGGTACCGGCGGTTTCGGCAAATACCGGGCGAGATGAGCATATCGGAAATTTCGGGCCTTAAGCTAAAAAGTTCCACTTTTTGCATTTTTTTAGCTTAAAAATGCATATTTTTCAAAATATTTGAGAAAAAGTAAATTTTTTTTGATTTTACGATTTCTTTCGTCGAGACGAATCAACAATTTACAAAAATTTGACACAAAACTAATAAATGCGATTTTTTTAAATAAGGACAAAACTTTCCAAAAAGTCCTAAAAAAGTTAAACGGAACTCAACCTTAATTTCATTTGCTTTATTTTCAGTTTTTTAATCTCAAATTCTTTTCGAAGAACATAGTACTCTATGGATGCATACTTGGCATTTTTGAAGAGAGTGAAAATATATAAGACTACGCATATTTGTTAGGAAAAAATTTCTTGTTGGAGAGAGAAACAATGTGAAAGCTTATACTTTGAAAAGAAAACTAGATTATTATGGGATTTAAGATAGGCATGTTAATTTGAGATCTCATGGTACGAGATTCTTTGGGCTACAAGATCCACCAAACGTCATGAACCAGGATTATTTGTGCTATAAGATCCAACGAGCAAGATTTGATAAGTAGTAGCCAACAAATTGGCATTCATTTATGAACATTTTTTTTTTTCAATTCGAGCTCGTTTCATTAAAATTTTTAGTTGTTTTAATAGAATCAATCACATATGCTCATCAATATTAATGGCTTTTGACGGGTTTGCTGCCTCGCAATAGAAGTACTATCCCTTTTATCTTTTAGTTATCCTTAAATCAAGGGTGGCACTAATGCCACGAGGGTATTTGTTAGGCACACGACAAATTGTGTGGAGTAACCATTATACCCTTGTTCAAACAAACTGACGGAGAAATCAATGCTCTCTCCTCTCTTCACACAATTGTTTTAGCAACTCACCCTTCCTTTTTCCCTTCTTCAAAGGCACACCACTCCAATTCCTCTGCTCTCCGCAGTCCGCACCACTCCAATTCCTTAACTCTCCTTCCTAACTTCTTTCAACCCTTTGTAATTTTCAACACCACGAAACCCAGTTCGCTCTCTCTTTCTCACTAGAAATCAGCCACAGCGCCCCACCCATCCCTCTTTGCAATTTATCTTTTTTCCTCTTCATGCTTGATACGGAGTATAATGTTTTTTTTTTTTGATAATCAACGGAGTATAATGTTATGCCTTAAGCAATATGTTTAGATAAAAAGAGGAAGAAACTGAGTGATGCTTGATTCAGAAGCCAGCGGCGTCGCGGCAGTGGCGACGTCATCGGTGAAAAGTGGTTGGCAATAATATGGTCTTGTGAGCATGGGGCAAGTTGCAAGAATAGGGTCTGTTCTTATTAGGGATTCGAAAGAAATTTCTGATTTGTGAACTCAGAATTTCTGCATCCCGAATTTGTTTCATTGGAAGTTATTTTTTATTTTTGGTTTCCTCGGGGTAACAGTCCACAAATTAAAGAGAACTGGGATTAAAGACGAGAAATATGAGGAAATAATTGAGAGGGAGAGGGAAGTAGGCAGAGGAGTTCAGAGAGCGGAGAGGAAATGGCAGAAATGGGTGTATTGATGTGAGAGAAAATGGGTTAGTGGAAGAGTCAAGAAACAGTTGACTAGCTGAGGGTAAAACTATCAGACTAAATACACAGTCGTGCCATTAACAAATACCCTCGTGGCATTTGCACCACCCTAAATGAAATGTGCCCTCACAATACACAAAATTTTTTTTGGGTGTGGAGCGGGTACCATGTGGCGGTATCCATCGACGATATGCACCCTCCAACAAACACCATGGTACGAAATTATTTCGACTATAGGATCCGACGAGTAAGATTTGATAAGGTAATAGTCAACAAATTGGCATTCATTTATGAACATATTTTTTTCTTCAATTCGAGCTGTTTCATTAAAAATTTTAATTGTTTTAATAGAAGCAATCACATGTTTCAAAAAAAAAAAAAAGAAGCAATCACAGAAGTTCGCCAATATTAACAGCTTTTGATGAGTTTGCTGCCTCACGGTTGAGCTATCCCTCTATCTTTTAGTTATCCTTAAACCAAATGTGTCCTTACAATATACAAAGAAGTTCTTGGGTGCCGAGCGGGTACTACGTGGCGGTACCCATCGGCGATCTACACCCTTTAGACATATTTTTGGATGACCCAGATTTATTTCCTCTCTCTCCCCTCACCCCACCACTCTCTCTCCTCTATTTCTCTCTCTCAAATCCAAACCGTCCAAAACACATTTGAACGGTCGAAATTCGTGACAGGGTACCATGTCTATACCGGCGCCCAAAAATTTCTCCAATAAACAAGTCGGTTTTCAGAAAACTTTTAGTGCAATACATCAACGCTAATTAAATTCACTTAACAGCCTCATTAATGGCACTTACACCTAAGATTAGAAACAAGGGCAGAAGAGGTAAAAATGGAACTAATTTCCAAGGGCGGTGCCCTTGCAACCACGGAATTACCCAAACGACACCGTCGCTTGGATCCTAAATATCTCCCCCTAACGCTGTCGTTTTCTCCTTTCTTGCCTTTGTCGTCAATAGCACTGCCGTTCCCTAAATGCCCCTACTCGATCCCGAAATTAGCGTCGCCCAGGGAGGACACGCAGTAAATTAGGTCAAAACTAGGGGCACAATCGTAAATCGAGGGTTATATATAGTCTGGGCAAAGGGTTTCGCTCTCTAGCGTCATAGAAGGAAAAGGGGCAGGCCAAAGCAGAAAGGAGTTTCCGTTATCCTCTCTCTCTCTCTTCCAGTTTCTCTCTCTATCTCGCCCTGTATCTATCGCTCTGTATCCCTTGAGATCGTAACTTTAGTTTTCGACAGCTATGGTTACTGATTCGACCACCAACGCATCGATTCCCATGGCCGCATCCAACTCCAAGGATTTCGCCAAGAAAAAGAGGGTAAATCTCTCTCTATTCGATTTTTGTTCTTAATTGCATTATAATTCACTAGGTTTTGTATCATCGGATTGGAAAATAAATTAATTTTCGTTGATTGTCATGTTTTTCAATTTCTTTTGGGGGGTTTTTCAGGTGAATAGGTCTGCCAAATTGAAGCAGTGCAAGCTTGATGCTCGTCGTGAGCAGTGGCTTTCACAAGGTATTTCAAAGATCTCTCCTTTTCTCTCTATGGATTACAATCTGAATACTCTAATGCACTGATAAGTTAAAACTAACACGTTGCCACACACACATATACACATAAATAGAGAGAGACATTTTTTAGGATAATCGGGTTTCACTTAGAGGCGGAAATATCGCGATTTGGGCGTTTTGGATTTATCTGTGAAAAAGAATGATCTTGAGGCCTGGATCAAGGACGATTTTTCAACAATAATAAAAATTGGTAAGACTGGAACTAATAATTATGTAACAATTGATAGAAGTTCTTTTTATATTCTAAGATAGGTTTGTTCATGTATGCGTGTGGTAAGTTTGGGGTCGGATCTCCTCCTGTTTTCATGGATCATTTTGGTTCAGTTTGGGACGCACGCACAGACAATCTGAACTGAATCAGACTGGTGCATGAATCCTGAACTGGGTTTGTATTTTGTTAGTTTTCCATATATTTTGATAGGTGTGTATGTGATTTGGGATGTATGTGTGTATTGAGCAGTGAAGAACAAGGGGGGATTTGGGGATTCGTCGGGTCATCCACCGTGCAGTGAGAGTCATTCATCGATGGAGAATTTAGAGGTAAAGCCCAGAGTGGAAAAGGAGGGAGGATCGATATACCACCATTACAGTGATTCTGATTCGGCTTCCAACAGCCCCACAAGTCACACCAGTAGCGTATCGGGTAGTAGTAATGTGTCTGGAACGATTTTTACTGGTAGCGGCGGTAGCAGCAGCAGTAGTGGGGGAAGTTGTTCCGGAAGCATTACCGGTGAGGATGAAGACGATGATGGGTGCTTGGATGACTGGGAGGCGGTTGCCGATGCTTTAGCGGTGACTAATGTGAAGCAGGAGCAAGATAAACTCAGTTTTGATAATCGAAGGGTGGTTCCATCAGTTTCTCCGCCAGAACTAAAGCCCGAGGAGCGAGTGGAAGGGAATGTGCAAAAGGGTCCACCCAATTGCAGGGCTTGGAAGCCTGATGATGCTTTTCGGCCTCAAACTCTGCCCAATCTGGCGAAGCAGCTCAGTTTCCCTATGAAGTCGGGCAGGCAATACGGTTGTGCATGGGGATGTAAGAATGTTGTATCAGTGCCGTCTACTTGTCCCATATGCTGTGAAGATTTGGACTATACGGACTCTAGGTTTCTCCCTTGCTCTTGTGGGTTCAGGCTTTGCCTCTTCTGCCACAAGAGGATTCTTGAAGACGATGGGCGTTGTCCTGGATGCAGGAAGCAATATGACTATGAACCCATCAAGGGCGAGGCAACAATAGATGGAGGCAGTCTGACATTCAAGTTGGGTCGCTCTTGTAGCATGATCATAAGGTCTTAGAAAGATTCTCTGTTTTGGCCTCACTAGTATGTTGGGTCTCTCTATTTTCACATGTCTTGCGTGTTTTCTTATCATTGGACTCTGATTTCATAGTCTTAGATGTGGGTAATGGGCATAGGGATGTGGTTTTGAAGCACCCGGATTTAGGCTGGTTCTTTGTTTGAGTTAGGGCAACATATGTCTGGTAATGTGCTGATGTAGAAGACCTTGTTGGTATGTGAATAGATAAGGTGGTATATAAATTTAATACATGAAATTTGATTTGAATAATTTTTGTTGTTCTTTCTCTTTTAATATGTGAATCTTTTCTATTGTAGTGTTTTTCCACTATATGGCTGAAAATATGATATTCGTTCCTTCACGCGGGATAGTGTCTCAATTCTTTTTTTTCTGGCATCCCTTGCCATTAACAGTATTATGAACTCTGGATTTGAATGGGTATTCGACCAAATGTTCAGAAATGTTTGTTGCCATAAATCTCGTTGATCAATTGCTGGAACTTTCAATTCGATAGCAAGATGTATCACGTGCATATTTGAGCATCGGTTTGAGGGCTTAGTATTGACCGCTGAGGCCTCTTTTTTGGAGAATAGGCTTATAGCAGGCTAAGGCAGGCTGCTCCTTGCATGTTTTACGAGTGTGTATCATCATATTGTCGTCTCCTGTTAGGCACGCCACAAGTGACTAGTGCTATCTAACACTCTTATAGCCTGTTGCATATTGTGCGGACTAGTTGAGCCTGAAACAATAGTCTTATGTAGATGTTAGTGTGATGTATAGTTTTACTGAGCACCTGCCTTGTTAAAACTTTTATATGTGTTCTTTCAGGATCTATAAACAATGGGATTGCTTTATTAAAGCTGCCACATATACAGTCAATTTGTTTGCATGCAACCAACCTGCCTAAACTATGCCATTTCGTTGTGTCAATATGCAATCTACTTGAGTCTGTAAATAATATGGTACCTCATGGTTGCCTCTCGTACAGTCCCACCCACTTAGTAATGTAGCCACTCCAAGAATTTTTCTCATAGTATTTGGAAGTGTGTCGTAGTGCCCTTCCCTATCCTTGACTTCACTATCATGTGATCAACATATATCTCTACCTCTTTGTACACCATGCTGTGTAGTAGTGTGGTGGTCATCCTCTTCACGTGGCTCTGGCATTTTTTAGCCCAAAAGGCACAACGCCGTAGCAGTAACGAATTCAAACACAATGATGAATGTCATGGCCATGATATTGCTGGACGGTTCAATATATCTTAGGGTCGTGATCAGCTCGGTATTGAGTTGCGTCATTGTTTCGCATGTGTATTTTTTTGGTAAATAATACGTAGCATGCATTGTTTCCCGTTTTTGTTGCAGACCTCCTTTTCCTATAAGCTAGTGTTTTATTGAAACCTGATTACTTCACTTTTATTGGGGCTTTCTTTATATGGAACCTGTCTAAGAAGTGGTGGACGCGGCACTCAACACAAATATTGCATAGGTTGCCTGTTTCATGACTTGTGCATGCATCCTAACTCCTAGGGTAGCATCCCACGATACTACCGTGAAGAGAGTACATTCAAAAGCCTATGAAGGGGGTGTTTGGGAGCCTACTTTTTGGCTTTTCATTTCCAACTTTTTGCCTTTTGGCTTTTGGGATTATGATCAAAATGTATTTTGTATTTGGTAGAGTGTTCGGATGATATGTGCAGAATGCATTTTGTAGCAGGAGTAATGTTTGGGAGATATGGAATGAAAATGAATTATGGATTGGTTTTTTACTATGTTGCCCCCGGTTATTAATAATTGTGTATAATGTATATAAATAATGTTTTAATCAATTTTTTTAAATTTACTTCCGAAATTGCTTATGTACATGAATTGAAAGTGTCCCCCCTTTTTATGGTGTGAATGTAAAGGAAAATCACAGTTGAGAGGATAACGTTCAAAAACTACGGCTTTGTGGAAATAATCCCAAAAGGGAGAGGGTAGAGAAGGCTTTTTGGCATAGCAGGAGAAGAGAATTGGAAAAGCTCCTCCAGAGCTCTTTCTACGTTTCGCTCTAAAAACCTGAAAATAGAAAACCCATTTTCCCTCTTCCTGCCAAACAGCCAAAACTTAGAAAGGAGAAGTGGAAAATGGGAAAAGGGGGGATCCAAACACCCCCGAAGTGTTGGATAGCTTGAAGGCTCGAGAAAAAAGTGTTATCGAGAAGCTTTGTCAAGAAGACATCTTTTGACTAGGCATGGACCAAAAAGACCAATCCTAGGCCTAGAAAGCTTGAGTTTTGTCAACTTTGCCAACAAAGGTATGATCGTGGTCGACTGGGTTCACAGCTAGAGAATGCGAGAGTTTTAAGTCCCAGACTTTGGTCAACCAAGGTGAATTTATCAAGAGTCCCTTGAAGGCCAACGTAGGAAAATTGGAAAGACCTTCCATTTGAGGCTCGACTATTGGAAAGACCTGCCATTTGGCATCTTCAAAGAAGGCACTTGGAGTGCCCAAACTGACAATACCTAACAGTTGTTGTTTAGAAATAAATAAAGAATTAAACTTATGTAACCAAGTTGAATTACCTAGCCGAACGCATAGAGCTTGTTTGGTTTGGGATTTTGGATTTGGGAGGAGAGATATAGAAAGAGAAATGAGAGTAATAATTAGGGAGAAAAGTTTTTGGGGACCGTGCACAGAGAGACCCGAACCTAACATGGCCATAGGTTTTACAGGAATGGTGCAAATTTTAACTCAAGTTTATGCATGTCGCACAGTGAGAATAGCTCAACATACCAGAGTAGAGATGAATTAGGGGACAAAGTTGAATCAACTTGAAAATTTTGGATTGTCCCATTTGGAAACCTTTCGTATTTGCTAATTGCAGTGATGGATCGGACCAGTGGTTTTCAAATTTCTTATAATATCCATGGGATGAGCAGTAGTCCGATACCTATGGGCATATGTTTCCCTTGAAATGGGAATGTACCAAATGGTAAGTTACGTTGTTCAAAACCTTCGAAGTATCCGGTACCTTTCGGTTATGCTAGGTCACATGCCTCACATATTTATGGAAGTAAGAATGTAACATTTCTTGCTTGACATGATGCATTTAGAGTAGATGTTTTGGTAAACGAAGAATACTCTTTTAGTAATTTTGTTATTTCTCATAGAAGAAAATCATGGAGACTAAAGCAGAATTTGTTCCAACGATTTAAAATTTTGTGGATGACGGATCCTCACCTTTTCGTAGATGTGTTCCATCTGTGTATCTATATTTCGTAGGCTTTCTACAAGCTCTTAAAATTACTATCTTATACCTAAGTCTGTATCTCACTATTCTCAGACTCGTTCTTGTGAACTCTAAAATTCAATATGGTCAAGAATCCACAAACGTATCCTGGTTCACCTATATTCTACATTTTGAGAATTTTCCTTATCATTGTATCTCTATCTTGCCCTCCCAGTGTCCTGTGTGCATATTTGTGCTTCATAGGTTTCGTTCTTCCGCTTCTAATGGATGTGCCAGATCCTCCTCCTGCATTAGCATGGATTGTGGGGAGTTTTTGTTGTTCATTCTGAAATTTGCAGCCTTCATCTGCCTCACTGAAATATGAAGAACTTTGATATTCATGTAAGGAAATCAGCATTGGCTTAAGGGTTTCCTTGTTTTTTCATGCTGTTTGTGAACATTTAATGAGCTGAAAATGCCTCGTCTTTAGCAATATTACTGCATTTAACAAGGATTGTAGTGGCATTACCTGACATCTTGTGCCTCAATGTTCTTACAACTATCAAGTGAGAACATTATTAATCATGTTGTTGTCAAGTACATTTGGTATGTATCTGGGAGGTTCTCTGTCTTTGAGTTGTGTACTATTGTTGCAAACGTTTTGTGGTCTTTCTACTTGGTTTAGTTCTCTTATGGGTTGTGTCTGTTCAAGCTTTACCTCCCTTGCACATTTTATTCATGTGATGTAAGCTGATCTTTGGCAAGCACGGGTTTGGGGGATGATGTCATTACCTGATTTCATTAAGCTGTGGTTCCAATTTTCTAATGTTGATCAAGGTTCCATGAACAGGAATTTTTGCTGCAAACAGAGTACAACGACTTGTCATGACTTTTTTTGTCCTTATGATGGTGCTTGGTGTTGTTCTACTTGGTTTAGTTTCTCTTATTATGTTCTTCTTTGCGAATTTTATGCTTGTTCTGTTCTTTGAGGAAGCCTGAGTTTGGACAGTGTCATTTCCCTGATGTTATTCTTGTAGCTTGGTTTCTAGTTCTTGTGTCCGGGAGCTGATTCTGTTGTTTCTGTATGATGCAAGCTGCGGTCTCTTTGTTTTGTGGATGCTGTTAACCATGAGTGGGTTTGATAAGTAGCCATTCTTTCTAATGCATATTCTCCAGTCATTTTACTTTTAATTGAGTAGTGATATGCAGCTTCTTTTATGAGCGTACTATTCCCTCTACTGGGTTGGGTTGGTTACATAACCCTTTCTTTCTCATGCATGTTTTCCAGTCATTAAAATATGATTTTAGTTACATTGGTCTGTTCCAACAAGTGTAAAAGTACTTCCATTCCTTTGCCTCTTTCTACTTTTTCTATGTTTTCTATGCAGATATTAGGCATTGTCTCGGAAGTCTTCTCTTTCTGATTACATATGAACTTGTTACTTGGGGACTATATCCGTCATCTCACCACCCAGTAACCTGAATGATTGGGTTAGGAATTGCTGGACATCAATATTTTCATGTGAAAGCCTGATGATGTCCTTGGACTGTACGGAGCGGATGCCTCTCTCTCTCTCTCTCTCTTTGGACTGTACGGAGCGGATGCCTCTCTCTCTCTCTCTCTCTCTCTCTCTCTCTCGCTCTCTCTCTGTGTGCGCGCGCGCACGTGTGGGTGCGCAGGCATGCGTGTGGCTAAAAAACTGTCTCTTAGGTTTTGGGGGTAGAGTCTCTATACCTCGGAAATTGTTGTCTGATTAATATGATAACTTCTGCAGTACGTAGTAGGATATAGGCATGCTGAATGTTAACTTGGATGTTGCTTTTCTACTATCTTCTTAAATTGTTGCGAGTTCTTTAGAAACAGCAGATATTTGTTTGACTAATCTTTTGTTTATATAAAAAGGATGGATAAAGGGTGCTACTGTGTTCTTAGAAAAACCTACTTTGTGGATGCTGGATGGGGCCTAGAAGGGCAATAGGGTAAAGTTACCAGTTCCGATATAAACATGTTATTGAAGGAGAATAACATCTGGAGCTCAGCGGAAGTTGCAAATGTTATATCGGTTGCTCATAAGCCCCACAACGAAAGGGTTTTTTTGTTGGCGGGGTTCTTTTTTTATTGTACTTTCTGTAGGCAAAGTTAACTTCTATGCTGGCAAGAGTGCCTTTTCCACTTGTTGGTAAATGGTTGATTAAACCTAGAGAACATTTCTGCCATCACTCTGTTGACCTGTTTTACAATACATTTTTTTTAAAGAATATATCTCTCATGTGCAGGATTTCTCTTTTATCTCTTCAACTTACTGGTTGTCACTTATCCGTTTTCTCCACTTCGGCTAAAAAAGGGGTTCTGAGCTGGATCATTACTCAAATTTTCAGCATTGTCATTTTCGTCTTAGCTTTGCCTGAGTCTAATTCTTGTAAAGAATCTACTCTTGTTTCTTGCTTTTTTCCTTGTGTGTCTCTCCAGCAGCACAAAAGACCCAACCTTGCTCATGGTTTACAATTCCAAGCACAGACTGGTTTATTTTCTCACCAGGTAATCATCGCGCTCTCTCTCTCTCTCTCTCTCTCTCTCTCTCTCTCACACACACTCTTAGCACTTGTGAACATCATTGTTACTTTTGCCACATATTCAATCTGATGCCTATTAAGTGGATTTCTTGCACCTGTTGGTTGCTGGGATTTACCAAGCGTCGCAGAATTCTATTAACTACCTCTAGTGCAGACTTCCGTTGTGCCTTGTATTTGACCATGAAAATTTATTGTTCATCTAGGTTGATTTGATTTTGACATCAACATAGTCCTACGATTTGATCTCCAACCTCCATGTCTAATCCACAGTCAGTTTGCCTGTCCTCGTAAAGTACGTCATCAGATTAGAACCTTGCATTCTTCTCAAGTTTTGTGAAACTTGAGTATCACTCCCAAGTAACTTTTTGCAACAAGAGGATTTACTTCAAGCTAGTTTCCGGGAGGTTCAGAACCAAACATTTCTGGAAAGCAGTAAATAAATAGGGGATGGAATACATGTGTCGTCCTGAAGAGGTTACACTAATTAATTCGCTTCGGTAACCAGGCTATTCATTTTAGCAACTTTTATCCTTTAACCAACATTTCAATTCGCTTTTCATATACATGTCACATGTTGTCTTTTATGATTGTAGCCTTTGATTGCGTTAAAAATTGTTTATGATAGTGGAATATAAACATGTTCATGTTCCCTGCCTCTTTATAGTACCCCACTCGGAGTGTTTCTGTATTAATCAATTTCCTACTGCTGTGTAACGGTCTTCAGAAACTATCCTCTTGACTCGCTAGAAATTAGAACTTACTCTTCCAAGTGATAAACATCTAGTCAAAGTTGTCAAACTAAGTATTATTTCTTCAATCATTCATACAACATAAATCACTCACCAAAATTCCATTTTCTCTAGACTTCCACTTACCATGTTGATCTTTTGGAAAAGATATGGGGTCGCTTTGAATAGCTAAAATTACCGTCTCGGTACGCAAGTGTACCATGTTTCGAAACGTGCTCGACCAAAAGGTAGTTCGCTAGGGTATTTGCATGTTCCGTGATATTTCTTAATGTTATTTAGCAAAACAAGATAATTTGCTGCTTGTTTTCGTTTGGGTTTTGGTTGGTGACAATTTCAAAGATGGTTGCTTGATCTTGGTTTTGTTTTTGTTGTTTGCTTTGGTTTAGTGAAATGACAGTCATGCTGCTGCTTTAAGTTGTAAGATTAAGATAGCAGAGGAGATTTTAGTAACTCAACCATTGTAAAAGCATATTTAAGACAGTGTTTAAGTCAGTGCTGGTCTCCAGGGTTACTGTGTCCTATCTGAGTTCCATTGTTACTGAGGACCTATATGTTTATGTGACGACCGTGTATTTGTATACTGTATCTTGTAAGTTACTGTAGCAACGTGTAGGTTTTATACTTATTTAAAAATTCACAGGTTGTGAGTTGGTGCAATGAAACGTTGTATTGTGCTACTCTGAGTCGCATGAAATTGTCTCTGCACAAAAGAAGTGAGGTATGCTTGGATACTTATTACCTCCCATAGATATCACGGTACTCGTGTTTCTTCAAGATACTCCTATTTGAAAGATTTTTCTGTTTCATCTTCGCCAGGGCCACCACCCTGTGGTATTACGATTTTGTGAAAATTCCAACTCCAACACTTGTATGGAATTGATGCCATATCCAGTAAATAAGTAATAAGTAGATCATATTGTTCATATATTTATGTGCATTTGTATGCATTTACATATATACAAGATCTTTCAAATGGCCAGCTGTGAGCTAGGAAAGGGTAATAGAAAGCTACGTCGTGTATATCACCGTCTATGTTTATGTATCGACAATATAAATGTTTCACAACATCCGGAGTCAGGGAGGCTGCAGGATTTTAGATTGGCGGTGACAAATCTTTAAAACAAACTTTTACATGCAAAACATTGTATAGAATGAAGATATTTATTTTGGTTTGCACCAGATGGATTTACAACACCCCCCTGTAATGTAAAAAGTACTAGCTTATTACGCATGAGCTGCATTGTAGACATAACAGCTTCTAGAACTTTCGAATTCTGGTTTTTATAGGTTACTTGCTCGTTGTTGTGATGCTATCTTGTCTCGGGTCTTTTTAATCTCTGTAAACTTGCTCTGTGATTGATAAATCTTCTTTTTTCGCAGTTGGAAAAAAAAAGTTCGCCGTTCTGTTAAATCTTTTCTTATAGCTGTTGGGAATGTTGTTCAGTAGTTATCTTAGCTTTGCTTTCTGTTTCTGGGTTCCTTCCATAGCTCTGATTTCTCATATGGAGAACCATGACTACTAGTAGTATTTTATTTCACACCACCACCTTCATTTGCAGCCGTCACCGTCAACGTTGTCGTCTTCATCTTTAACTCTGTAGATTTGTACTGCTACTAAAAAACAGTTCCTCGTGGGTTCGAGTCCTACCTTGTGCTCACTTTTCTATAGTTTAATACGATTGGCGTGCTTGGGCCGTCGGTGTCAAAAATGAGCTCACCTTACTATAGTTTAATGCGATTGGTGCTCTTGGACCGCTGGCGCACTAATCGTATTACTGTAGTAAGTTGAATGTAAGGTCGAACCTGAACGCGCAAGGAACTGATTTTAAGGACCCTAAGCTAAAATGATGGGACCAATCTCGTTCGTGTGGTTTTTTTGTTTCCTTTTCAAGTTCAAAGTACAGATGTGCGCAATGAAAATAAGCAAACTTTCAATGAAGATAGTATCAGGCCCCGTTTTGTTAAGATTCTTATTTTTTAAGCATTTATTTTTCACTTTACGAGACATGTCATTCTCTTATAATACATCACATTTAATTCAAATTGATAAAAAACATCCTTAGTTCTCAAATTTCGTACGTTTGACTAGCACAAAATATTCTATTTCTATCTCCCCAATCATTGAGATTATCATTCTTTTTTAAACTCTGCTTCACCTCTCGAAATTGATTTGGAAAGCAACATTTTCAAATTTTCAAATATCGAATCTTCTGACTTTTTCTTTTCAACACTATTCTAACTATCTAGTTCAGTCCCTTTCAACCTAGATTATTAGATTTTCCTCGATAATTTTCAATTCATTCAGCATATCTCAAAGAAGATATGTTTTTTTGTTTTTTGAAACTGTCAATAAAGAAGATATGTTTGAACATCAACTCTCAACCATATATAGGACTCCTTTGGTTAAACAATTGAGCCAGATCATTTTTTTGCATTTATTAATTTTATATCAATTTTTTTGGGTTTATTGATTCGTATTAATGAAGGGAATCTAAAAAATAAAGAATTGTGAACCAAACTTAAATTTTTTTTAATAAACACAAAAATATTCCGAATTTTTGTCTTTAGTAAACTTTTAAAGATTTTGATCATCACTTTTTACTATTTAGATACGAACTAATAATAAACACAAAATGGACGTATAACTATTAAATGAGAAATTTTTTAAGGGAATGTCTATTTAATTTCTTCAAAATTTAAATAAGGGAAAAAATATTCTGACTCAATTATGGCCCCTGGTCACCAGAATTCACTGAGTTTTGCTCATCTCACAATTCCTTTGCGTTAATGATACACCCACAGAACAAGCATCCACCCCACGCGTGTGGGGTTCACTCCGGGCCCTACACGGATGATCCGAGCCGCTCAATAATTTTTTTAAAAAAAACCTAGTGGGCTTGCGCGGAAATCGTCTTAATCCGATATGTGTAGGTGCTCGTTTCAATCTTCCATTTGTGAACGGCTTGGATCATCTGATTTTTGAAAGTTTGAATCGAGCACCTACACGTACATATCGGATTGAGACGATTTCTGCATGGGCCCACTCGGTTTTTTTTAAATTATTAAGCGGCTCGGATCATCCGTACGGGGCCCAGAGTGGACCTCACACGCATGCGGTGGACTTTCGGTGGGGGTTATCATCTCTCCTCCTTCCTTTGTTACCCAAAAGAATTGCATTCCACTGTTTTTTCCAAAATTTATCTTTAATTAGTAACTTGTATTGTGTATAATTGTAAACACTACGACGAGCGGATTAAAAAAAAAACACTACGACGACAAATTTTGGAGTTCATTTACAAAAAAGTGGCGGAGTGCATGATTACCCAAAAAATGAAAAAAAAAAAAAAAAACATTGATCCTACCTTCTTTTTTTGGTTTGATAACAATTTTCCAACTTACAATAGTCAAAGTCTTGCAAATTTTTTTTTTTTTTTGGGGGTAAATAAAGTCTGCATTACTTATTATTTACAATCATGATGAATTCCTAGTTTGACCAGGAAATATTTGGATTCAGCAAGAAAGTTAAAAGTTGTAGAGCTTTGAATTGTCTTTCTAACCGCAAACCTTGTTTCAACTCACCATTGGAAGGGGATTGCACCGTGCAGTCAGCATTTGACAGAAATCTTCGTTTTATAGAACATGTCGAGAACAATATTTGTGTTGAAAATCTACAGGATCAGATCTCGGTATATCTGTTCGTAGTTTATTTTGAATACGTATCTATCAATATCTGATTATTATGATTTTTGACCGATTAATGTTCTCGACGAACTGTATGAAATGAATATTTCCAATCATTAATGCGACCGTGCTTGCGTCTTTTCCTTCTTTTGGTAAAGATGACTTCAGTCCTGCTCCAACCTTTTTCCCCATCCTAGACACTTTCAATTCTTAAACAGTTAAACTCAACGTGAAACACGCCATTGACTCTCTTAAACTCTCTCTCTTTCTCAAATGCCAATAAACTTTAGGGCCAAGTCAAGAAAATAATTTGAAATTATTGAAAGAGAAAACTAGCTATCAGCTTTTTGCTTGATTAATTAAAAAGAGAAGGTGAGAGAGTGCAAAAAAATTATCAAAAAAAAAAAAAAAAAACCAAGTGTGCAATACTCATATAAGGTTGACTTTTTATTTCTTAAATAAGAAAAAGTAGAAAATGAAATAAGTCCCGTAGTTGGCATCTTTGAGACATGTAGGAGAAATGATCTCCATGATATGATATGATGATTTTTCGTATGATCCGCGCGATGTAAAATGAACATCAACTTTTTATTGATTTCAAAGGGTTAATGATTCATTCAGAAAATATAATGGATCGAACATCGACAAAATTTATCGGATCAAATTTGTTTTGGAGCTAGTAATGATCATACATGACCGTTCATTTCTCTCAAGATGGAAATAATTCATGCAGTCAAATTCACATTTTTGCATGAATGACGTAGACATGAATACCTACGAAATGAGCGACTTAAATCGTCGAATGGAACCATATTAAATCCTATTTTGCATAACAAAAGGATCACGTGACAGATCTTCACACGAGAGAATCTTTATTCAACTTATACAACTGCTAAGAAATACTGTGGTACAAAAGATGAACAAAATACATCATCACAACCCCAAAATGCGAAACACCACAGCCATGGATGGGCCAACGCATCGCAAGGATATGCCAATCAATCCAACGTTTGACAATTTGTGCCGTTTTGAAGGAAGATTGAAGCGACGGTGGCAATGGACATGGCGCGTGGGATGATGATATAATTGATCCCAAGCCCCAAGTTATGTCGGCTGCAACGACAACGATGGAGATGGAGGCGCGTAATCGTCTTGTAGATTTCTTTTTCGTTTTCCTCTACCTCCATTTTCCTCTCCCTGCTCTCTCAGTATGTAATCTTTCAACCGGTTCACATCTGAAAGCTTTACTGGCTTCAAGAGAAATTCTTCCGCTCCTTCCTCCAAACATCTGTTTACCGATGATCATAGTCGTATACATTCAGCAGGTTCTCTCAATAGCATGCCTACTTTAGGTAGTTACAAGTGTAGAGGCATAGCAACAATATTTGAGCAAATCTAGACAAGGCAAGTCCACAAGTTGCGAAAATAAAGCACAACACCAAAATCAGAAATCTAGGTCTAGTTTCGACTAGGGATTTACTATTTTAGAGGTATGATCTTGGCGAGATAAAGGTAGAAATGTGCAGAGGAACGGATCAATTGTGTGTGGTCGTTTGCATCCTCCAGAGAGATGTAATCAATAGCGGCGATTAAAGATTTTTTGGGAAGACAGCTATGTAAAAATGATTCGAGGAGAGATATGTAGTAGGATCCTGGCTGCATATTCAGGTTTAGAACTAGTCTAATATCGGGAAGGCCTGTAAACAGATTAACCAGATTCAATTTTTTCTGTGCCCAATCTCATTTGGTATGGTAGATTTGTATAGCAAACAGTTAATTCTATAGACTTATACACTGTAAGATGCAAATCGAATAGCAGATTTGAGTTGTTTTGTTAAACATGTTTTTCCGCGGATTTGTCAAATCTGAACGAAATTAGCCTAAACAATAGTGTATGGATTCTGAAACATGTTTCACAATCTGCAGATTTTGAAACATGTATTGTGATACAATATGGATTGCTTTCGAGTTGTTTTGCGGAACATTTTTTTCCGCGTTTTTTTTTTTTTTTTTCCAAATCTAACGAAACCCTAACGATATATGGATTGTGCATTAGTATTATGTAACACTGAAAATTTCAACTTCATATTCAAGTATTGTGTCTATTTGGTGCCTAGCTACATTTATACTTCAAAGAACCACGAGACAACATTTAAACAGGAAGTAGAACATACCTATCGATGCGAGCTAAGATATTCTCGGATGACATGATCACCACTGGTATTTCTCTCAAATGCGATGACTCCTGTTCACAAGTTTAAGGGTCAACAACCAATTTAAGTATCCACGTTCGGTATTAACCCCCACAATATGAACCAAGCTACTAGAGTTAGAGTTCGTGTTCGACTCTTTAAGCACATGTTTGAGATTGGTTGTAATCTTTATTTTTAAGTAGATAAACAAAATTTAGAAAAGACGAAATTAATACATAAAACAAATTTTTTTTGGAAGAACAGGTAAGTAACTAACCTTGATCTTCTTGAGAAGTTCATATCCTGACATCCCAGGCATAGAATAATCAGTCAATATTAAATTCACCTTCAAACCATAAAATCAAACAATCACAAACCACACACAAAACAAATCCCCAAAATTAACCAAATCTTCTTTGGGAAAAAAATTAAGATTAGTAGAATTTAAAACAGAATCGGGAAGTCTACGTGCACAAGTAACTATCGAAAGGTTCCGGACACAGGGTCCGGAGCTATGTTTTAAAAGTTGGGCGCGTAGCATTGCTGTTTAAGAATCTTCCAAATTTTGGGATAGAATATTTCTTACATCGAATCCGTCGGAGCTCTTCTTGTCTCCGTTCAAACCCAGATACTGCAACGCTCTGCTCCCGCTCTCTACGGCCGTAACTGCAGCATCACAGATTCCAATCCGTTTCAGCACCCAATCAAAAATGAGTACATACATACAGCGTGTACGCACGGATTTTGAATCCGTTTCGGACCCAAAAATAATAATTCGAGTTGTTTATTTTATTGGAAATGTTTTTTTGGGTCCTAGTAAAAAAATAGTAACTCAATCGAATGTCGGTAAAGGCGTCTAGAAACATCAAAAGTCTGTTTCGAAAATCCATGCTTTTTGGATCCGAGACGGGTCCAAAATCCGTATGTACATGCTATATATATACATTTATGTACTTATGTTGCTATAGCAGAATCTGTACCTCGGCAAGAAGAGATCTTGAGCAAGCGCTCGATCACCTTTCGGTCCACGTGGCTGTCATCGACGGCGAGGACATGAAGTTCCTGTGAAGCCAACGTCGGTTGATCCAAATCGTCAGCTCTCGTCGGCGACCTCTGCTGTATACACTCTCCTCCTGCCCTTCTTGCCATCACCAAAACTCTCTCTCTCTCTCTCTCAATTTAAAAATACACACATATAGTACACATTAATTATCTGGTCCTAAATTAATGTATGCATAGATTTCAAGTACAGAAACAGAGGAAATTCCAAAAGGTGAGATTCTGTGATCTTTGAAAATCTCTAAAATTATTCCCCCTGTCCCTCCTGATAACAACTACTCACGAAACAAAATAATGATTCACTTTTTTTTATTTAATCAATTAAAAATTATAAAAGTCAAATAAAAATTTCACTGACAAAAACTCATGGGGCTTGTCTCTAGCGTCGGTTTGGAATTTTTGATGTCATCTTATTTTTACCTTGTTTAAAATTTTGATGAATCTGGACGTAATTGTTTTCGGACTCGTTCAGACTTTTAAGTTATAATAAGCGTGGTATTCGTGCAAGATACGAGAGCACGGAATTTTTATGTTATATTTAATGACATTTATCTCTCATCGATTTTGGATTTCACATCAAACAGTGAACATTTTATATTAATTGAAAAATTTTGAATAAGTAAAACCATAAGGAGAAATTTCAAATTTTGTTTTCATGGGGAGGTTGAAAAAGAGAGATTACTATTAGCGATCGAGACGAATTTATGTGTATCGTACGCATGCTTAATGTATATTTTTAAATGTAGTGTTGTATTAAAGGTTACAGGGACGCATGGGATGAAGGGTCCTTCAATGTCTGAGAGGCCTTCAACCCATGTGAGTATATGCGTAAAGATTTGTGTCAACTATATGAGTAACTCAACCGATTGCAAAGTCAATATACATTCCATATCACTCTCATTGACAACAATTATTCACTAGATGGTAAATTACCCTCAATGCACCTAACGAGCAAAGATTTAAGCCACCAATTATTCACTAGAATATGTCACTCGAATGAATAAGTAGGTAAGTATAATTCCTTGTATGGTGCACCATAATTCCAAAAGTTTTTTTTTGAATCTATATGTCCGTTTAATAAAAGTGGTAGAAGACGGAAGAGAGAATAAATTTCAACGTGAAACTTATCGAAAATACTCGAAAACAAAATCCTTGCACATTCTTGTAAAGAAATACAATAGATTTTAATTTTCTTTCGTGAGAGTTCCATCTGTTCATATACAAGTCATTAGGGAACGTGAATGGATAGTTATAAATCACTCTCTTTATGTCTAATCTCATTTTTTTTCCCATGAATATGTTACACAATTTAAGGTCAATCGCCGCTAGCTTATCTATTGCTTCTTGAGGGATGAAAAGTAATCTTCTCTCATCTCTTATTTTTATGTCGCTACGCTCTTCTTATTATATCTAAAAAATAGGAGTTGTTTTAGGGATAATTTAGTAACTATAAATGTTTTTGTACGCCTATAAAAAAAAAAAAAAACTATAAATGTTTTTGTACAAGATTCTGAGAAAAAGTCTTCATTTTAACAACACTCGTAGAAGAAAATAGTACTCCTAACTATTTCTTTCAGTTTTCTATATGGCTTTCACTATCCGCCATAATTGTTTTCCTAATCAAACGGCTCCAAGTATCTTCTTAAGTACTAGTATTAAAAAGTGACTTCATCACTACTTATACCCATTTTCTTTAAATTTTTTTATTAACATCCCAACCTTAATTTCGCCCCAGGTTTGCCCAAGGTTTTGAATACCGCTCTGAACTGGTTGATTTGTACCATTTTATCATAAAATTGGTAAGTACCTTAACCCTTTATTTCGTGTGGGTTCAAAAATCGGTCCTTATTGGGTCTTTCGGTTGTACTGGCAAGTATTGGCTAATTAATACTGGTTGGTATCGGTTCTTCGATTTTTTATTTATTTTTAGGATTTAATTCTATAATTAATTATTTAGGAAGGAATTTTTTTAATTTTCTATAGTTCTTGATATATAAACTTCATTGTACTACTATTACTATTTTAAGTACCTATTTTCATGTTGATTGAAAAATTTATGCTTTCTGAGCGTACATAGAGAAAAATATATAATATTTATAACGCGATACCGAAACGGTACCCAATCGGTATTGTCACATTAAGAAAAATGGTAACCATTACTATTGAAAACCCTACCATGATCACTTGATGCATGAGCAAATAAGCAAATTATTCATTTATTCATCTTCCACCTCCTTTTATCCACCAACTAGTAATTGCTTGTGCCTAAAGGTACGACGCAATACTTTTTAAACATAGTCTAAATGAAGTACTATCAAATCTCACTTTTTTGAGATCTGGATCGTCTATGAGGATTCCTCCTTGTAAAGATTTTAATAGGATTCGGATCATCCATCTCAGTAATCAATGGTCCGAATTAAAAATAAACTTTTTCAGGGAAGAGTTGACTCTTTCCTGACTCTTCCTTGAAATTTTTTTATTTTCAATTCGGATCATTGATTGCCGAGATAGACGGTCAAAATGCAAACCTTTACACCATTCTCACAGAGAGAATCCTCATAGAGATTCGGATCCAAGAATAAACTTCAAACATGATCCATCTAACTAAGTTCATAAAATAGTCTAACGCATTAAATGCTACCAAATCTGTTTAATTCCACTGGTAGAAAACTTTGAAAACATTCTCTCTCTAAAAAACTCTATACTTGTTTTCCCCTTTCAGATCCGCCTCCAGGGGAGGGGGGGAGGTGGCCTCTCCTCTCTTTCCCCTGGGCTCCTCCTCATCGTTTTTCCATCTTTCCCTAACCTTGCAGCACCATTCTCGTCTCGTCTCGTCTCTGCCCGCTCATCTTTGTCGTTTTCGTCCTTATCCCCCATCGTTCTGCCACCAAAATCCATATATGGGGGACTCTGATTCTGCGCCCAACGGCTAGGCACAGCGGTGGGTGGTGGTGGTGGGCTGCAAGGGATTTATCGCCGCTAGGATCCACATTTGGGGGGGTGTTGTTTTGGGCCTAACGGCTAGGCACAGCGGTGGGTGGTGGTGGTGGGCCGCGGGGGGTTTATCGCCTCTGGGATCCATATTTGGGGCGTGTTGCTTAGGGCCTAACGGCTAGGTGATGTCCTTGTGGCGGTCGTTTGGTTCGTTTCTTGCAGATTTGCGTTTTGGTAGTTCTGCTGGATCGTTGGGCAGTTGGCCATGGTGGCGGCAACGGTGGGTGGCGACGGGGCTGTAATGGTGTTATTTTTTTTTTGTTTTGTTTTTTGTTATAGGTGTTGGCTGACTAGAGGTAGAGGTGTTTTTTTGGTGGCTTAGGGTTTTCTTGGGCGGCAAGGCCTGGTGGCGGTGATGGCAGCTGCGGTGAAGGGTGTGGAGGGGCAGACAAGCCATCTTCTGGGGCAGCTACAGAGGCTTGTTCCCCGGGTTCCAGTGATGGTGTGGCCAAGGATGGGATCAGGGGAGGTCTAGTGGCGGCAACCGCCACCACAAGAATTTTAGAAAATGCAATTATTATATGTAAAAAAAAAAATTATGTCCAACTTATATAGTCTCGCCACTACTAGATTTTTTTAGAATACATTTCGCCACTGCTATGGTAAAATTCTGGTTCCGTCCTTGGGTGTGGCAGCGCTTGTCTCTTTACAGATGGTCATGGATGGCTGTGGTGGCAGCTGCAGCATAGTTGATGGCGATGGTGGCAGGAGGATAAGGCGCCTTTAAGATTTTTTTGTGCTATATTTATTTATAATCTGGGCATTTTGAGGTCCATAGGGTGTGGGCTATGTCTCAAGAGGTGTTTTTGATTGTTTCCTTGCCAATCATGGGTTGGGTCTTGGACTGAGCAATTATTTTGCTGTCTCCTCATCCTTTTAGTCATTTTTACAATTTTGATGACTAATGAAATCTTTTTTTGCAGCTCAAAAAAAATCTGTTTAATTCCGTTAGTTGCATTCAAGGTTATCATAAGAGATATTAAAAATGTATAATTATGCGGGATTCCAACTCGAATTCAATTTTTTGAACGTCCCCTCACTTAAAAGTAATACCTCTATCGCACTTGTTTCCTTAACTGACCTAGAAAAATAGAAAAGCAAAATAGTTCCAACATTATATATAACCAAGTAAGGAGTAGAGTTTGGAACTCTGTCTGTCCAAAAGGCTCTAACAAAAAAACTGCAATCTTCAATTCCAGATAGATTATGAAACTCCAAATCATCTAAACCAACAGCTCAAGTTGTATTGAATAACAATTTTGTTCTCTTGCCTATTAGTTAAAAAGAAAAAAATCTGACGCGAAGAATTACCATTGGTCGCAAAACATTACTCCTGCCCGCGAAGAATTACTTATGGCCGTAAAATATTACTCCTGACTGCGAAGAATTACTCTTGGCCGCATCGAATTACACTTGGCCGCATCGAATTATACTTGGCTGCACATAATTGCACTTGGCCGCAAATAATTGCGAGACTATAAAGTAATTAGATGAGGCCAAGTGCAATTAGATGCGGGCAAAAGCAATTCGATGCGGCCAAGAGTAATTCACAGTGGCCAAGAGCAATTCGATGCGGCCAAAGGCAATTCGATGCGGTTAAGGGCAATTCGTATCGGCTAAGAGTAATTTTGTGCAGCCAAGAGTAATTCTTCGCGGCTAGAGGGATTCTTCGCGGCTAAAAGCAATTCGAGGTGGCCATGTACAATTCGATGCAGCCAAGAGTAATTCGATGCGATCAAAAGTAATTCAATGCAACTAAGTGCAATTAATTAGATACGGTCAAGTACAATTCAATATGGCCAAATGCAATTTGATGCAGCCAAAAGTAATTCGCATCCGAGAGTAATTATTTACAGTTACGAGTAATTCATTACGGCCACGAGTAATTCTTTGTGGCCAATAGTAATTTTTTGTCGCCAATAGTAATTTTTTGTGAACTTCTAAGTTGAAATGAAGTGTCTTTTTTTGTCAAAACTAAAAGAAATGACTAAAATAAAAAAATATTTTATCAAAATTATTTAAAATCCGAAGGACATAGAAAACGGGGCCGGGCTCAAAATTCCCAAACATTTTAACACACGATTACATAAAAGGCCATTGGAGATGATTTTGTAAAGTCTTTGACAAACAGTTTTAACAGATGGATACAGATAGGCCCATGGATGCGCTAAAGCTGCTTGAAGCCCAAACCGGGATTGAAATAACCGACCCAACAACAAAAAAAACCGTGGCTCTCTCTCTCTCTCTCTCTCTCTCTCTCTCTGTGTCCGTCTGTGATCTCCAAACCAGAGATCAACAATGGAGGAATCAAAGGCGGCAGCCTACTACGACGAACTCTCACGGAAAGGCGAAGGAGCCGCCAGATTCAAACAAGGGCTTGGCTTCTCCTCCACCTCCTCCGCCGCCTTCCCAACTAGAGGTTCAGCTCTCGTCACCAGCTTCGTCAGGGCTTCCAGCCCCTCCAAAGCCTTCGAATACCAAAAACAAGCTCAACTCGAAACCATCCAAAACAAGCTCAAGAAGAAACCATCCGAAACAAGCGAACGATCGTCTAGGGTTTCGAGAGATTCGCGTCAGTCTTCGAGTAGAGAGAGGGATGATAAGGGTCGGAATCCCAGGCGCCGCAGCCGCAGCCGAGATAGGGACAGAGGTAGAGATAGAGACAGAGAGAGAGATAGGGGTAGGCATAGGGATAGGGATAGGGATAGGGATAGGAGGTCTCGGAGGAGAAGCCGGTCTCAGAGTGTATCGGATGATGAAAGACGGGGGAGAAGGGGTCGGAGAGTGGAGAAGAGTGGGAAGGAGAGGAATGGGGCAGTTGATTTTGCGAAATTGATTGAAGGTTATGACAAAATGGTATGTGGTTATCTGAGTTTTGTGTGTTTTGACTGTTATTTTCGCAATGTGTTATCTTTCTTCTGCAAACAAATGTTTTGGGAATTAGAACCCCTAATGGCTCTGTAGTGCTACATCATTTGCAGTAATGCCTACTAGTCTACTTAAAGAATAAGTACTTCTTTCAAGAAGAAGTAAAACTGTGAGTGGAAAGCCATGTAACTATGTAAGTTTTATCATCGTCACGTGAGTAGCTTAAAATGGTGGAATTGATTAGTGGAGGACTATGGAAGGAATGAAGTTCAAAGCTTTTGTGCTAAGGTGACATTCTTTAGGATATCTAATGTTTTAGTTGAGCATTAACATCAGGAAGGCTAACCTGCCATGTATGATCTTGTCATTGTTGCCAAACTTATGTTTTGGTATAGTTTGTTGATAATCTAGCTTATGAACATAAGTAATAAGTATAGTCTAGGAATTTGTTGTGTGAAGACCTTTTCATGCGCAATGGGTGGGTAGTTCCCTCCTTTTAGGTTGTCCTTGTGCTTTTAATCTCAAGGTTTGCTTGATTATGTGAATTTGGAAGGAAAGTAGTGCTGTGTATTGTGTATTCGAATTGCTGCATTCAGCATTTGTATTTTGTATCCATGGGAATCAAGTATTCAGATGATGAAGTAAGGACAATCAGGAATCATATAATCTTTGTAGGTTTTGGCGTATTTTTTGGCAATAGATAAAGGTTGACAACTTGGCAAATATGTAGTAGATATGTGATTTTAACTACCACTAGCTATCCTCCACTAACAGGGAAGTTCACCCGAAAAGGGAGCAAACATGTACTTGAATAAGAAACAAAGCCAAATACTAGAAATGCCCCTCATCCCGATTATCATATCCTTTCTATCCTATCAAATGCTTGATGATGGCGAATTGAGGTACATCTTTTATGAGTTGGATGTTTGGGGTTGGTCAATATTCACGACATTCTATACCCTACTCCGCAGTTTGAAAGTGACACATAAGGATTGATGTAGCCCGCCTCTTTCTCCCACAGGATTCAAATCGTAGTCTCGATGAATCAATACTTTATAGGGGAGATAACTGTGATACTTTATCCTGGTCATAGTATCATGGACCAGCTTGTGTTAGTTGTTTATCCAATATCTGCATTCCCGATTTCTTTGTCTTTGCTGTAGCTGTGCTGCTGTAGCCATTAACTGTTACGTATGGTGAAGTCGTGTTTCTTTTTTGAACAGTCAGCTGCTGAAAGAGTCAAAGCCAAGATGAAACTTCAGCTTTCTGAAACTGGTATGGGCAATGCTATATTGCATTTTTCTCCAGTCTTTGTTTTTGTTACTTCTTAGTTCTTGCGCACTTGAATTCCTCCTCTCTTCCCTTGTGTCATGGGCTTGGAGTTTTGTACCAGGTCAAAATAAAATCTGTGGATGACATTTACATGTTCATGAAACACTTAAATAGATCGATTGTTTTTTTGATGGGTAATAGAGGAACTATGAACCTAGAAGAGTTGAACAGTAGATACATTTCCTTGCCTGTCTTTCTTTTCTTCTTTGTTAATTCTCTCCGCAATAAGTGTACATGACATTCTAAATGGGAAGATAACTCTTTTATCATATGGGTCATGAAAACAACTTCATGATAACAATGCTTGCTTTTGTATGTCAGGTTCTGGGCTATGTAGCACAGACACTAACACAGACATGCGACACAACACTGGCACTTAGACACCCAAAGTTTAAAAAATAAGGACACGAAACATTTTAGAAAATATTTATATTGATAAACTATTAAATATAAGGGTCTAATTGTCTAGATGTTACACTCCATATATACCTTAAATCATTTTTTTCATTCACAATAGTATACGAAAAAAAATTATTTTTCAAATTATCCTTTTAGTCCATGCACCAACATCCTTTGCATAAAACATATGCTTCCCTGAAATTTTTAACACCCGTGGCTTGTTCTGCGAGTGTCCTGAGAGTGTCCGGAGCATTTATTAAAGTTTCTCAAGAGTGTTCGAACTAAAAATGTTGAGAAAAGATAGGGCTCTTTGGATTTGAGTGTCAGACACATGTCTGGAGAGTGTGGGTGTCTGGCAAGTGTCCAACATTGGTACGTGGCCTCCGACGAAGTTTCCGTGCTACATAGGTTGTGCCATTGTGGGTGTCAATAAGTTTTTTTTTCTTACTAGTTTGCTGACTGATTATATATGGGGTTTGAACTGTGATATCATGCCGAAATTTGAAAAATTGTGGTAAAAAATAAAAAGTACCACTTTGTTTCTGAAGATCCTCCTCAAAAAGAGGAGACGGTGGTGAAAATTATATTAATAGTTCTTTGTGGAAGCACCCAATTTTTAAACCGACTTCGTAGGGAAAGTGTGAGCTGCTCCAAAAAGTCCTCAAACACCTCTCATTTGGTCATTCCGCATTGTCCTGAAATGCTCTAGTAAAGGCAAGATTCCACATTGTGCCGAAAGTAGACAAGTGCAAATAGATTACACCTTGGTAACTTCGTTGACTGCAATGTGAGCCAATGTAACAAAGTGGACATATCAGAAAAGATCCGCCCAACCCCTTTTAATAGCTTTTGAGAGCATCTCCAATCTTGACCCATTTTAAGACCCAAATTCAAAATTTGGGCAAAACCCTCAAAAACCCATCTCCAATCATGACCCAAACCCTTTCCCAATTTTGGGTTTTACCCATTTCTTTGCCCAAATCTGGGACAAACAAAGAAAGCCTCTCCCCATTTTTCTCCCCATTTTCCAACGGCTCCTTTCTCCTTTCCAATGGCTCTTTCTCTGGTAATAAAAGCTTTCCTCCATGTTTGAACAAACTCCATTCAACCAACAGTTCAAGCCCCTTTGTTTTCGTCTGAACAAACTCCATTCAAAGAAGAATTGAGAGGGAAATTTGGTATCAGTTGTTTGAGGGAGATGGAATTAGGAGGGAAATGATCTCTCCAACATAAATCTGGTAAGGGTTTGTCTTGGATAAGACAGAATTGAGATGGAAATTTGTTTGCAAAAGGTGAAATATGAGAGGGAAATAAAATAGGAGATGTCGTTGGGGAAAAAAAACGGAGGGAAGCCAGAATGGAGGGAAATACACTTGAAAGCATAAAAAACAAAAAATTTGGGTGTGAGATCATTTTGCCATTGGAGTGGACCTGACCCAAAATGGGTTTTTACACAAATTTTGACCCAAATTTGGGTAAAAATTTGAATCAAGGCTGGAGGTGCTCTGAAAGATCACTCCAGTAAGTGCTACTAACCCCTTGATGCTTGAGATGTCCTATCACCAACTTCCTATCCATACTTTGCGTTGGACTACTCTCCTCCAAAAGGCATCCCACCTCTGTAGGATATCACCCCAGTGCTGTAGCATATCACTGTAGCTCTTTCACTAGGGAGGCCTGACTAAAGTATTTGAAGTGCCGAAATGTATGCTGGCAAGATTGAGCTTATTCCAACTTCAACACTGCTTCGAGGCAAAGTATTTGGAAACAACTTCTTTTATTTTTTTTGATCGGCTATTTGGAAACAACTTACCAGAGGTTTGATAATAAACGAGTATACATTGGTCAGCTGACATGGCTACTACTGTGAACATTTTCTGAAGTACTCTAAGTGCATCTACAAGAGATTTGTTTACACATGATAGCAATAACTATGTCATGGTACTTGATAGTTGTTAAGCTCTCAAATTTCCTGTACTGTTTTTTTTCTGTACAATGAGTTGTTGGCATCTCAAACTGTTCTGCAGCTAAGAAGGATGCAACGAAGGGGTCAGGATGGGAACGCTTTGAGTTCGACAAAGATGCTCCCCTTGATGACGAGGAAATTGAAGGTGAGGCATATTTCCACATTAACTGATACAGTGGCTTTTTTCGTCGTGAAGCTTTACTGGAGTCTTTCATTTTAATAATTTGTGCAGTAAGTTAACACCTCAAGTGGTATCTTCAATGTTTATCATACTTCTTTGAACAAATTGATGGGATGATACTAGCTTGTAATTGTAGTTGTCATAGGATATCTAGCTGCGTATCAGAACTTTTTTTTTGTAAAACTAAACTTGTGATGTTTTGCGTATTGTTCTCATTGCATGTGTGATCTGCTCTGAATGGTTTTACTTGAGAGGAAATGTAGTTAATTTCAGGCTGTGCTGTGTCTAGTTATCACAATTCTATTCTTAGGTTGGTAGCACAAGAAAAGTTGGAAGTGTGTTTTGAGAAATGTGACAATTTAGTAACAGTCAGGTGTAAGCACAAATTGACTGGAATAGTGGCAAGTTATTGTTCCAACACGCATTTTGGAACTCAACTGAACATAGGTTCTACTGATTTGGTTGTCAAGCCCTCAAGATGAAGGTTCTTGTGGATTGATGTGGTCAAGTTTTGAGTCAAATAGTTCACCAGTCAATTTTGAATGGTTTCAAGAAAAAAATGAAGAGAAAGTAGCTATTTCTATCTTCGTCGTCATATGGTTTGCTGGTTGTACTGTGACAAGGTAAATAATTGAAAATTTTGACGGTAGGGATAAAAAGGGGTCTGAAATGGAATTTTATTGTTCTGCCTAGCATGATTACAGGTTTGGTTAACTGCAGAAAAATGTTCAGATTCTATCTTTTCCTTGCTCAAATTGATGTGCGTCTTTTAGGAATTCCCTTTTTGCAAGAACAAAAATTTCACTGATTTTACTTATCCACAGCTGTGGAAGATGATACAGCATTGGTCAAGCGCATCGGCCAAAGCTTTCGGTTTTCTGCCGTAGAGGTCTCTCTCTCTCTCTCTCTCTCTCTCTCTCCCTCTCTCCCTCTCTCTCTCTCTCCTGATTAATGATGATGCAATTTGCTTTTTTCAATAGTAGGATACTTTTTCGTGAAAATGTTTTGTTTTTATCATGTTGAAGACAAGAAGGGAGGAACACATCAAGGCTGCTCATGATGAGGCCATGTTTGGAGCCTCATCTATTCCACCTTCTGTTACTACTGAAGATGAAATTGACCAGGAGAACAAAAAAGACGAGTGCAGCGAAAGTGCTCCTGCAACAAGTCTCCTAAGTGACACAGTAAGGGATTGTAAAGCATATTGCTATGTACTTAGCCTGATCACAGCTATTTTCAAAATCACATGTCCTCTAGCATTTTTCATATGATTAAGGTTTTCACCTTTTTTTAACCTGGTTATAGATAATTGCAAAGCAACAAGGTTCTTGGCGCGACCGTGCTCGTAAAGTATAGGACGGATCAATTGACTCAGATCATAATTCGTGACCGAAGGACTGGACATGGTTAGTGAACCTGTCACAAATTGAGACAACTCAGTGGTGCCATGATCTGCAAGGGAAACATGTTTGGAATAATGAGAACGGGGCCTTTTGTTTCCATATAAGCCTGCACAACTAACCAAGTTCTGACCCGGGTTCATTTGTAGTTAGAATTGTAGACTTGTATTTTTAATTATCAGCCACTTACGGTAGAGATAGTTTTGGGTACACTGTTGTAGGTTAAATGAAACACGTCGATGTACAGCAGATTTGCTTTAAACTGTGAAGGAGCTGCTGATTTATTGTATAGCTTTGGTGGTTTGTTCTGAATTGTTGCGACTCTTCCCTGCTTGTATTTACATTTCCTCTTAACTTTGTATGAAATTTCTGGAATGCCCTCAAGAAATGTAATAGTCGTCTCACTGCATTATTATGGATAAATCTTGTTTGGTTTTGAGTATTCTCCAATTGTTGTAGCAAGTCATTTGTCTGGAAATTTGGATTTGTGAAGAGATTACTTATGAAGAGAAAGGAAAATGATAAGCAAACTATTATTTTCTCATCCTTTTTTCCCTCAATAATACTAATCGCAAATTTTGTGATTCAAATTTCATGTACCTACACTGGAATTGCTGGCCAAGATGTTGGTTAATCGAAGGGAGAGTCAATCCGAAGAGACACGAGTAATGTCCAAGTCCATACCACTGACTTAAAGCAAGCAGCCGTGGATTAATGGCCATGAGACTCAGTCCCCAAGTACAGAGCCATGCAAGACTAGAACCCATGTCATCGTTGAAATCAAACAACATGAGAGTAAACTCCTAACCACGAGACTACCGCCCTCGACCACTGCTCCACAATACTCCCATTAACCATTCTAATTGTTCCACAGATATTAACAGTTGATTCTCACTACGCAAACCAGCAGACTAATCAATGCAATGCAAACTGGAGCTATGAGACAGAGATGGGCATGCAGTAGAACAATCCTACATTCTACTCCTGTCATCACACCAAGGCCCGAGTTTGAGAAATGAGGAAATTGAATCGGGCTCTGAAGTGGTCATCAATCTCATCAATAATAACTCCTCCAAACTCACCATTAGTAGTAGTTTTCTTCCCGTTGCACCAAAAAAGGAAAACAGATTCTCGATAAAGATAAGACTTAGAACTCCTTTCCAAATTCAGTAGAAGCCTGAAACGGGTTCATCAAAATAAGTTACTCCAACAAATTAAGTTACTTCCAGAGACTAACTAGTTGAAAATAACATCAATCAAGTTCTACTACAGTACTACCAAAGGCTAAAGGAAAAGCATAAAATTATCATGCAAATATTCTACAAAATACAACATCGACCCTTGGAATTATGGGCTTGTATGGGGGCGCCTCTTATGACAAAAATTTCTTTAAATTATGCCGAGGAAATTAACCAGTGTCCTCTGCCACAGAGATGGAGGGTATGCTTGATGTCGTGATTTTACCTTGTAAAAGCTATCCAACAGTTTCATGAGCCAGAAACTGGGGAAAATAGACCTGCTTCGAAGATCTCTTTAACACTTGTTTAAGGTCCTAGGAATGCAAAATTTAGATCGGAAAATGCTCAACGTCCATCGAAGGGAAACCAGATTGTGCTATTCTCATTCCTCGAAGCAAACTCTTTGCTGTTTCCTTCTCCTGAATTCAAAGAACAAATGGAAAGTTAATAAAACTAGTAATTATGCACGCGTGTCATATATGTTGTTGTTTGTGGAAATCATTAAGTAGGTAAGCAGACTACAACTCCATAATACACAGAAACAATAAAGTGCAGAGAAATAAAGTGCAACTTACTGGGCCAGTATAATCCAGAAGACGGGTACAATACACCTCTGCTTCTTCAAATCTCTTTTGGGCTTTACAATAGGAAGCAAGGAAGAGCAAAGCTTCAACCATGTTAGGTCCATCCCTTTCTTCAACTTCCATCCTTTCCAAATCCTTCTTATAGTAAAACGCTGCCTCTTCCAGACGCCCAAGCTCATTATGCAGCTTTGCTAGCTGGTGCAGTGCAATAGCTTCCCTATCATTACAATTTGCTGCTCTGCTGTAACACTTTATCGCCTCCTCAAGCATATGAAGCTGTTCAGTTTCATAACACTGAGCCATGGCAATCCACAACCGGGAATCGTTTGGTTGCAAGAATACCGATTTTCTGAAATAATGAAGAGCGTAAAAGGGCATACCCATCATTTCATATGCTTGACCTAATCCGTACCAAGCTCTATAGTCGCAAGGATTTATATCTACAGCCCGGCGATACGCATCAACAGCAGCTGGGGTGTTTTTCATCTCTACATACTCGTGACCCATGAGCGTCCAAGCTGATAAATAATTTTTATTTAATTTTAGTGCCCTCCTAAAATACATAACTGACTTCTCGTGCTGCCCTTTCAGACTGTAATAGTTTCCAATAATGCAACAAGATTCAGGTCTGTATTTGTCAGTCAAGAATACCCTATGGGCAAGATAGCTGAGGGCAGAGAAACATTCCTTCGCATAAAGCACATTAGAATACATATCCATGTCTTCAACCCGATAAGGGTCATTCCTTAGGAGTTCTTCAAATATAACTTCAACTTGTTCAAATTCCCTCAAACTGTACTGGGCTTTTGCAATTTGAGCCTGGATGTAGTTGCTGAAACTAAAAGTTCCTTGTAGATTCTCGTACTTTGCTAAGGATTCATTGTGCATCCTTAGTTCTTGGTAAGCACCGGCAAGAAAGAAATCTTTCATCCAATGGTTATTCAGATTTAGGTTGTTCAATGTCTCGATTGTAGTGCACAAGGACTGCAATTCAGACCAAGCACTCCAATTCCAAGGGTAGCTATTCACGGACTCCATGAGCACAGCACGAGCAAGATTTTCACTGCCTTTCTCTTTGAGAACAAGACCATACAAGTATAGCCCAAAAGGGTCAATCGAACCGTTCTTTCGAAGAGTTGATAACTCCCTCTCAAGAGAAACCAATTCACGATTCACTGCATCGCTCTTTCCCAAGGGTCCCTCAAGTTCTATCGTCTCTTCTTCTTTTCGCTTTTCTCCAGCCTTTACAAAGCAGAAAAGGGGAAAACTATAAATAGAAGTACAATAAATAAACCTACGACAGGTAATCTATAGACCTGATGCCATGATATCTTTAGAATCAGTTTCCCAAGATAAAATGCGCAAACCAATCCTAAAGCACTTCTAGAGAATGGCATTATTTTATTTATAAATAACTCAATGACCTTGCCGTAAGCAGGTAAGAAAAGAACCACAATCCAAGGATACATTCACTGTGATCAAAGCATGAATGAGAAATTATCACAACTCTTCCATTTAAATGCAGGAATACCTTATCAAGACACAATAATGTAGAAGAAAGGAGGGAAAGATCGAAAAAATTCGTTCAAAGATATCAGTCTGTTTCTTCTAAGATGACATTTTGAGGAAGAATTGTGGAGCAAACAGAAATAGAGTAATTTCAGGGAAAACACTTGGATGTCATGTGCTGCAGTTTCATCGTGAGATGTCCAATAAAACAACAAAGGAAATATGGCCCAGTACTTTGTTCTTGTGTGAAAATGCAACTTGCTATTCAAAGGACCAAACACAAGGAGTGCAACATCACAGCAAAGTTGTTACTGTATTCAGCTCTCTCATCCGCCATGAGCTTTCGTGTTTTTTTTTTTTTTTTTTGTTTCCAAGCACATAAAGGGTTTTGATCCCCATCACCACTGCTTCTGAATGGTCTTTCCAATGAAATGTCTCCCACATTTGTTTGTTGTTCCATGACTAGTACAGAAAAACCAAGGTGTTTCTATTAAAAGATCTCACAGTGGTAGAAACTCATTTACGGACATTGCAGTATGGGCCAAATCCAAGCACAGTTTGTTAGACAAAGACGACTGGATTGTATTCCGTGAATGTAGCATTGATCCCTAATTTCAATAAAGTTCTGATTTTCTTCAGAAAATATTGATCACGAGGCCCCAAACATAAAATTTAGCCTGACCTTTTTTAGTGGTGGCCTTATTTGAAGGAAGTTACCACCTTTCATACGGGTGTTTTGGGATGGAACTGGGTTTTAAACATGCCTTTGATACCTATTCAAAGAGTACAAAGATAAATTGATTCAAGATTCCACAAACGGGCATTTATTTTATACACCCCATTAGGCAACAGGTCGGGTTATGAACCCCCAATTTCTGATAAGCAGATAGATCACAAGAATCTAGTTAATTACCTTTCAACTTGCTCCCAAAATATTGTAGAGTTCATTTTCATTTAGAGTTCCATATTTTCCCCCACATAACAAAACTAACTCTATCAACTGCATAACAAGTAAATTAACAACATTCAACCAACAGAAACACCGTGTTTGTTTACCCTAGTAAGCTACTCAAAGTTCATGTTTGACAGTTGAAAGCACATTATTCACAGAAGCTACTGTTCCCTATTACCCTAAAACCTGAAACCCAAATATGCAATTAGAAAAAAGATAGACGAAATAGGGAACTAACCAAGAAAAGCGCATACCACCGCAAGAACACAGCTTTCTTTCCGATCGAATTTCCTTTTAAATAGCTCCCAAACTAATTCTAATGAAATTTAATTTCCCCAAAAAGTTCAATTTTTCCACAACATGAAACCAACTCTTACCAACTGCATAGAATGTAAACTAACAATATTCAATCAACAGAACACTGTATACGTTTACCCTAAAAACTATTCAACGTTCAGATTTGAAAGTTTAAAGCACATTACTCGCAGAAGTTACTGGTCCCTATAACCCTAAACCTAAAACCCAAACCCCAAGGGGTTGGCCTAGTGGTCAAGGCTTGGGATTTAGCGTTTGCTCCCTCCTTCCTAAGGTATAAGGTTCGAAACTTCTAAGGTGCTATCAGTTCATACAGACCGTTGCTCTGACTTTAATTGGGACCCCTGCAATGGGGCAGTGGGATTGGTGCCCAAGATTAGTCGAGGTTCGTAAAAGCTAACTCAGACACCTGAGTTATCAGAAAAAAAAAACCCGAATCTTTAACAAGCAAAACAGCACATTATTATGAAAACTAACCAAGTAGAGGGCATAACAGCGCAAGAACACGGCTTTCTTCCCGGTCTGGTCCCGGAGCACGTGAGCAGCCCTACGGTACTCCCGGCAGTCGAAATACGCTTTCGCCATTAGATAAAAATCAGAGTCCACGGCGGCGCCATCGTGGTCTCCTTCCTCCTCCGGCACCGGAGGGGTGGACACGTAGGACACGCCGGCGGTGGGCGTCGACGTGACCATCTCGTTGGTGCGGAAGCGCCGCCGGATGCTGGAGCTCTCACGCTGGAACCGGGTGTGCGACGGTGTGAACTTGGCCGGATCTTGCTCGATCCCCACCAGCTGCTCCGCTGCCCTAAGTTCATCAAACCAAAGGAGCAAAATTCGTAATTCAAAATATTTCCTTGGTATGTTTATATATAATTGGGGTTTAGGGTTTTCTGAAGGGAGTAGTAGATTACCATTTGGAGGCAGAGTAGAGGCAACGGTCAGAGAGATGACGGATGGCAGTGCGAAGCTCGTTCCTGCAATTCTCTTTTGTGCCCATCGACGCTTCTCTCTCTCTCTCTCTCTCTCTCTCTCTCTCTCTCTCTCTTCAAAATCTGAACATGGGGGTCACTACCGCGCCTGAGTTTTTTTCAAAAAAAGAGAGAAAAGGCTTGATTTTGTCACTCTTAATTGAAATAGTATAAGCTGATTTTGGTATTTTTCAAATTGTAAATTTTGGAGAGTGTCAAAATCAATATGAATTGATTTTCGTACTCTTTTGAGATCGCGGTTAACAATTAGGAAAGTGTCGGGTAAAAAAAAATTGGGAGTGCGAAAATTACTCCCTTTTATGAAGCGAGTCAATTATAAGATGTTTTTTTGTTTACTTTTTGGATCGGCAAAAGTTATACTAGTATTTTATTTCAGAAAACTTAAAAAATGGCACATCTAGTCAAGGATAGAGGAGGAGAATGCAACCAAAAATTGAATGCAAAAAAAAAAATCTGAAATGAAAATTTTCAAATGTCATTAGTTGAATGAGCTCGTTAGTAGTTTGTTCAATCTAGGAAGAAAAAGAAAATCAAGAAATATGTTTAAGCTTTGTTGTGTAATAGTAAATCGATCTCAAATAAATTTTTAATGAGCGAAAACAAGCACAAACCCAAATTTGATTATTAACGAGTGAAAACAAGCACAAATCCAAATTTGTTTATCAGCCCTGCTCTGCGTACCCATATCCTACTCATTTCTCCAAATTTTCATTTTGTGAGCCTCGTTTTGAACTCAAATTGATAATTCAAATCATTAATTTTGTACGTCCCTTAAAGAAGAATATATCTGTAAAAATTCAACTTGTTCAGGCGCCAATAACATGTGTGAACAACTTGTATTTTGTTTGTGGTTATGGTAATTACAACTCTAAACTTAACTCGTTCACTTACCAAAAAACAAAAAAAGGCGTCATTCGCAAACATATCGATATTTATTGAATCTGATTTTGGCAGGGATGTTAAAGTTTGCAAAATCCATGAGATCGACGGTTCAGATTACGAATTTGCGCCCGGAATGAGATCTAGAAAAGAAACTTTAAAAAAGTAAAGAGTAAAGAGGTATGAATATGAGCTTAACCTGCTTCTACTTGACTATCCGAATTTAAGAGGACTATGTATACTCTAGTGACTAAAATATTGGTTCGATATACACTGTTACAAAAAACATGAGTCTGGAGATTGTTTCATTGTTAATAATCTCACCATTATTATAACAAGCCATTGAAAAAAAATTCCTTCAATATTGTAGATTATTGTTCACTGACAATCCAATCAAATAACGGTAATCGTGGGCAAGCGTGTTTGTGCATTTTTTTTTTTGCGTCTCTAGCATTATTGGTTTCTTAACAGCTTGACATATCGTGCCGACAAGCAAGCAAAATAAGAAGCAATCTAAGCCTTTTTATTTGATTTGGAAAATATCAATACACAAATGCTCAATTAACCATCCAAACACTAATCGCTTTAGTCCTAAAAAAAATAGAGAGAGAGAGAGAGAGAGAGAGAGAGAGAGAGAGAGAGATTGGCAATGCCATTATTGCTGGATTTGCAGCCAAGCTATAGTATTATTTCCTCTTGGACACTCATATTAAGGGTCTTGTTTGGAAGGACGATGCTGTTGACCACCACAACTTCATCTTCAACATTCACAGCTTCACCTGGTTATACAAAGACCAAGTTAAACTTAGTTGTGGGCGATTTGAGTTTCTCACTCAACGAAGGAAATCGAAAAATCTGGGAAACGGAGAACACAAGAGGAAAGTACCAAGAATCGTAATTCCAAGTTTCGCATTGTGATCTCCTCCAGCCTGAAATCAAGATAGAAAACCAGGAGACTTGTTAGATTCTTACCCCGTTCCTTTAGCCCGTGTTTGGACCAAGTATATGTGAAGGGGTAACAATGTAAACAAATATTGGACGAGAGGGCAATGAGGAACTTGAGTCATATCTTCAGAAAGTTCTTTAAGAGAAAACAAGCAAGAGCCAGAGAATTCATCACAGCTTTCAATCACAAATAGAAGAATTTTGCTCGTTGGGAGACAAATTCAGTGGTCATTCGACCTGCTCTGAGCTGAGATGAAGCAATCTGATGTGCCATTGGATGGCATCACAGAAGGATTTATGAAGGCTGAGTTAAAAACCAGATTATTCTGTGAAAAAACATTGCTTAGGAAGAAGAAAACCGACCCATTTGAAAATAATAGATAGCTTAATTCTGACAAATAGGACGAAAGTTACTGTATCTAATAAGAATGGCACATTAAGATACACATTCAGAATTTCCGTAATTAACAAGATTGGCATGTTGGGATAACACTCTGACTTACTTGGACTCGAGACCATCTACCGATAGAAGATTTCCACCCAACAATTGCATGGATAACGACTGCATTTTCCTGAGACACAAAAGATAGATGTCAGTGCTAGTGTAACTAACTGTGAACTTTCATCTCCTTTAATTGGTTAACTACCTTGATTTCGACATCATCGAGAATAATACAGCTGATGAGTCTTACGCCGGGTCCTACACGAGCATTTGCAGATATAGAGACATTGGGACCAATCTGTTCCAAAAGGATTATACAAAAGTTACTTCAAATGAGGACATACCCAGGATATAGAAGCAAACAAAACAGCATAAACCGACTACTGACCCATCTTGGAGTCTCAGAACTTACTCTGGTGAAAGACATAACAAAAGTTGATATGATGAGAAACGAAAGTAAGAACAAAAACACTGCATCCCAACCTTTTAAAGTCTAAATCCTAGCAAGGGTCATATTCCTAAGTATGATCCTAGCAAAACATACAATGACAAGGTGTCAAAAACAGGACTGTTTCCGACTCCATTGATTTATTTTGAGGGGATAGTAAACAATTTTCTGAAGACATTTAGCTGATTTGAAAACATATTTTAGTTGTGTATTCATGGGTTTATATGTTTTTCTTTCTTCTTTCTATATCTTTGGGAAGGAAGTAACATTTGATCACCTGTTGAAACACAAACACGTCTCCTAGACCATCCAGTAAATTGGCCTTGTTGATGGAACTTGAAGTAACAATATTCTAGCTCTTTAAAAGTTTAGACAATTACCCAAACATCAATACCACGTCAAACAAAGGGCTCTGGACCATCAATACCATATAATGGAAACTGCAGGCGTGAGGAGAGAGAAACATAATTACCTTAGCAGTTGAATGTACTTTTGCGGACGGATGAATGTAAACATCACCAATGATGGATGCACTATTTGTACCATCCCCACTTGCCAAAAGATGAGAGGAAGTGCACCGATATAGGGCAAGATACAAAGCTGAGCACTTCAAAGCCATACTACATGGTATGGAATCAAAGAGCAACATGATTGTTCAAATTGCAGAGTTGAAAAAATAAAAGATTTCAAGACGTGTATCTTACCCAGGAGTCTTGATTTGTTCCCAGAAATCCATGGTTTCATATGTGTATAGTTGCTTCTTCCCTGCAAGAGGGGATAGAATATCTTGATCCAATCTCACAAAATCTGACGGAAGACTCCTGTTAGACGATAGGAGAATCAGAGACAACAATTTAAAGGAAACGCATATTTTCTCAAATCATAGTTGGTAATATTATTTAGAAGCAATACTGATTACCCATGTCTTAAAGATAAACGAGTTCATATTCATCATGACTTCCACGTTTACCACAGAGATACCATAATGATCTTCAATCCGAAAATAAAGCACACAAGCCCCTCCAATGATGCTCCCATCCCAGTAATATCACGCCTTTAGTTCACTCCCAGTTGGAGCAGGTTTGAGTGTATCAATTAATGGGACTAACTAAGCTCGAATCAAGCTATGTAACCCAAATAGCACAAATCCACTCAAAGCTCGAGTGGCTAGGCAAGGATACACACAAGAGATAGGCAAGAGAATCCATAAATTCCGCAAAAAGATCCATTCAAAGCTCGAGTGTCTAGGCAAGGATACACACAAAATATGGGCCAGGAAATCCATAAATTCATCAACTTTCATCTGGAGTAAAAGAAACACTACAATTGCTTACAAGACTGGAGTAGACCAGCTGGTCATACTATCTTGCATAGTAATGGCATTGTGTATGTCTCACAAGAAACACAAAACCATTCTGGTCATGGAGGTGTTTGACGTATGATGGGTTTTTACAAACCAAGTCGCTTTTAATGCCTTTGTTATGAGTAATCTGGGGATCGAACTTTACAGGCCAAAAAAAAACCTTAAAGCAGAGAGATGCCTATTACACAGTCTTCGGTAGAACTCAACTCCAAAAGCTAGCCATTGAAGTGAGGGTGCCCTCACGCTTATATACTTCATATTAGTTTGGTACCAAGACGATGTGGGACTTCGCTTCACAGTGCCCTCCACTGAATCAGGCTCACAACACAAACTCAATGAGCCTTTACTAACGCTATCGCTATGTGGTAAAAAGAGTAACTCTCATAACAAGACAATAAAAGGCACCCCTTATTGGAAATCAAAATTAAAAGTTCTGCTCATACCTTATGGCTATTAGACCTCCAAACAGTACAAGAAAAGGATTGGCAAATCAAATGCATATCTAATATGCAACTTTATTTTCAACCACGGATAATTTTGTCACTTCCATGCACCAGATATGATTCAATTGTAATCCTCTACATGCAATATATACTTCTGGTACTGTCATGCATCAGGATCGTTCCAATTTGAAAGACAGAATAGTTCGAATGAACAAAATCACTCGGAAAAGATATACCAAATGCTCTCTAGAATATCCTGAAAGTCTATAACAAAGAGGCATAACCTACTGGAAACGGTGGAGAAACAATAGTAATACTAACAATGTATACTTATTAACTTTATCTACATGGTACTTGCTTTTAACAAAAGCACATAAACTATGTATACCTTGTTGCGGACTGGAGAGCATCAAAACTGGACATACGCCTCAGATTCGCTGAAAACAAGGAAATAGAGTTCAGCAGGCCATCATGTGTCTAATATCATCTCAAAATTTGAAGAAAAAATCTACTGTGTGACTCCAGTAAAAGCAAAAAATTAATTGAAAATCCAAGCATCATATGCAGATAGCCCCTTTCTGATAGAAAGTAAAATATAGTATGTTCAAATGGCCTAAACTGTACAGTGAGAGACAAAGCGCCATATTATACAATTGGACAAAAGACAGAAGAACCGACGCACTTCATAGCAAACAAAGGAAAGGAATAGACTGATGACAGGCATTTCACATGGAAAAAAGTAAAAAAATGATAATCAAGCATATTGTTCCAATCATCTTGTAGAATCTCCAAATACACTTGGATGGCCACATTTTAAATCCGTGTGATATATTATACCATACCATTTTTACAATATTAAGACTCAGAATATATTGAAATGCACGTAATGACCAAGGCCCGTAGACAGATGAATCCAGATCATTGGTGATGATGTAGTACATAGAAACTGCTACTCACATGCACCATATGACATACAAACAGAGCCTCTAACACTGACCTCTATCTTTCCGTTGTGTTGAAACACCTCCAATTGCTGTAAAAATATCTGGCGTAAATATATACACACCACAATTTATTCGATCACTTACCTGCAACACATACCATTATAGACTAAGAAACGAAGACAAAAGCAAAGACAACAAAAAATGTAGCTGAATCCTGATCTTATACATACAAAGGTTTCTGGTTTCTCTGTGTAATGCAAGAGTTCATTTGTAACTGGATCAGCCACCAGTTCCCCAAACTGGTTGGCTGACTCTGCAGAAACCTGCACGCAAAACAAAACCAGAGGGACACAAATGAGGAAGACATAAATCAGGAAGAAAAACTTCTTGAGAGGAATAAAACATATTGTTATTGCATCTTATGCTTATCCAGAGAGCCTATACATCTGTTTAGAGACCTTAATTACTAGGATCGTTCCCATTCCCCCATATCTTCTATGAGCCTCTGCAAAAGTGCAAGGCAACAGGGAATAATAAAATTTCTGAATGAAAGGGTACTGTGAGAAAACAAAAATGCACAAGACAGTATTTTAAAAAAAAAACAACCAGCAAAACAAGATAAATTACCAAGCATCTCAGGCAACGGAAAACTGCAGCAAACATCACAATTTAGTAGGAAGATATGCGACTGCCATGCACATATGTAACTATATTAGCTCCGGTAGTTAAGAACCAATAAGACTTGATAGATAATGATCGGAAACAACAGGTATATTTGCTTTTTTATGCTGAATTAACAAGCTATCAGTACTGCTAGAGAACAATACGCTCAACAATCACAAAAGTAAGAGGTGAAGCTTTCGCTGAAGTATAATAGCAAAAGATAAAAACCGGGTTGTCTTCCAATATCAAATCTCTGAAGTTATAGAGTCCGCCAGCTGAGCCGTGTGGTTTGTCCTCTCTCAAGTATCTAATGGCATTATCAACAAGAAAGAATACTGAGAACCCAGATTCAACAAACATGTTGAAGTAAAAAACATAGTACTTCATAACTAAGAAGAAATGGGGAAAAAAAATCAGAGAAAGGGAATAAGTTACCTGACGGGAACTTTGAGCTCATTAGATATTGAGGAGACGTACATTGTGAATTCACGCTCCTCGTAGAAGCCAACGAGATAGATCTGTGCTAGGTTTGGGATCTATAATGGAAACAATCACAACAAATCAACAATATGTTGTGGTTCAATAAGCTCGAAGTTTACAAATATGTTACTCCTTGGGAATTATATTGGGCATTTTATAAAGCACTGGCATCTCAAATTCAAGGACACTGCTAGGGACACATCGGTGTGGCTGAGTTCAGCCACACCCCTCTCACATACAGGTGGGACCCGTTTCAGTGGGTTCCACCTGCATGTGAGAGGGGTGTGGCTGAACTCAGCCACACCGATGTGCCTCTAGCATTTCTGCAAATTCAATCACTTGGTATATCAACTAGCCTAGAACTAAAAAGTATGTAGTATGAGAAACCAACTTTTTGTCTATGAATTCAAATCTTTATGTACCCTTTTACAAGCAGATATTGGATGGTGCGCCATAGGCTGGCCGGCCAATGGAAAAAGTGGCTTTGGAATATTTAAAGACAACGGCCTGAACCGGGTACCTGCAAATGTGCACGCACACATACAGACATTAAAAAAATTTAAGCTACGCCTCAAAAGAGCCTCATTACTCACTCAAGAAGCAAAGGTTTGCAAAAAACAGTGTGAAATTGAGAAATCAAAGTAAATGTCACGAAATTATAAACCAACATGCCCCTATTCTGTGTTCTTCTTTAATAACATTTATGTACATCCATTGAAATAGTATGATATACAAGAAATCAGTCTTCCAATTGGGCATACAATCAAGTTTAGTCCTTGACTAAAATAATTTTACCTTGGCCTTCAATAATTTTTCTTAATTGCTGCATAAAACATAACAAAACACTCCTAAAAGTAATGTAGGTGGTCTAATTACTTAAAAAGAAATGACAGAACAGTTTACACAATCCATTATGCATGGAAGGTTCACTTTTCTCAATAAAAACCTAATATTTATCAGCTCGACCCTCGTACGCCAACATGATTTAGTGAAATTGCCTCTCATGATTCAGAAACCCATACACACACGGAAATCAGAAAAATAAGAAAACGATCTCCATAAAACTGAAAGAACAAGATTAAGCAATAGCAATCGCAATTCAAATCAGATAATCAACCAAAATTCGATACTGACAAGGATTTAATTCCATACCTTTGGTCGGTCCACCCACCATTATTACAGCAGCCACCCTTTCCTGCGAGCTTCCCATTGTCTAATGTTAGATTTCTACAACCTTCGAAATTGTAATAACTATCGATTCTTCTTCTTCAATTCAAGTGATACGAAGAACCGAACATGGTATATACTAGTTGATAATTGATGCGGTTGCTTCGTCCATTTCTCGATGGGAGAGGTGAATTAATTGAGATACGGATAAAGTTGACAGCTACGAATCAGAGAGGGGGATGGTACGGCTGAACAGAGCAGTATCAAGTGGAGCAAAAAGAGTACAGAATTTCGCTTTCTTTTGTTGTGAGTTTAGTTTAGTTAATTTTGGCAGCGGGTATGAGAAAGTAATAATTGAAAAAATAGGATAATGATCGAAGAATGAGGTAGAATAATGATTGAAAAAAAAAAAAAAATGACAACCAGACACTACCAATATAATTATGTGCGCGAGAGATTCCGGAAACGGTAATGAAGAGATACAGTAAAGTGTCGGTGCAGAGAGAGAGAGAGAGAGAGAACCACCACTCGCTTTGCGATAAATACGAAGGGGCCAGAGGGTAACGAAGCTTCCACCTATGCATCCACTCGCTTTGCGATAAATACGAAAGGGGCCAGAGGGTAACGAAGCTTCCACCTATGCATTCACCAGCTCTCTCTCTCTCTCTCTCTCAGCGAATGTCTGTCGTTTCTCTCTCTCTAGAACTTCGTCGTTATTGGGGTTGGGGGGCTTTCCGGTGGGCCTGCAGGTGGGGACAGGATATTGTGTGGCTCACTTTTCCGAAGAGAAGTGCGTTTTTGCGTTTTAGTGGGGGTGGGGGCAAATAACCCAATCCATCGTGAGATTTTTTTGGAATTGCATAAATACGGAACGGAGGGGAAAAAAATTCTCTTCTAAAACATGGAGTCGGTCCTAAGTTGCCATTTATATGGATCTAAGTTGCTTCTTCTATGGACTTAAGTTGTACCTTATTTTTTCTAAAAAAAGCAGCAAGTGAATCAAATTGGTATCTGATAGCATAACTTTTTCACATTTTCAAGTAAAACCAAACAAGAAATTTCAAGTAGCAATTCCTGGAATCTAAAAGCAAAAGTGTAAAGTGGATATTAAAAAACATTCATCTTATTTTCTCTATCCTTTCTCTTCCCAAAAGATTATGTACCCAAAAGACATTAATCTCATAGTACTTTAAAAACCCAAATCTGTAAGTAATCTAGATCCCAAATTTCTCGTAAAACAATGGAAATGATAAGGAGATTGAAGAAATGCTCAAGAAATCGAACACCCAGAAAGTTCATAGAAGGGGCAACTTAGGTCCATAGAAGGTGCAACTTAGGAAACCCAGATTCGACTATAACCGACTCCATGTATGGAGAATTTTTTTTCCCTCCGTTTCATGTAAGGGGAATTTTTTTTCCTCTGTTCCATATTTATGCAATTTCGAAAAAAACATCTTCATGAGTTGGGCATTATTTGCCTCAACTCCCACTGTGGCCCACTTGAATCCAGTAGTACTACAATTAGGAGTACTGGTAGTTATTAACGCTCCGTTCCGCTAAGAATTTTTTTTTTTAGTATTTTTTGTCTTTATTCAACTATTTTTTGTCCTTTTTCATTTTGCACCAATTTTTTTTGACTTTTTAATTCATATCGACGAGACAAATCAAAAAAGTAAAAAAATTTTACTTTTACGCAAATATTTAAAATAAAGACTACTTTTAAGTAAAAAAAAGTAACAGCTCAAAAGCTCTTAGAGAAACTCAGCCTAAGGCCCCGTTCCAGAACCAATAATAAATACTTATTTTTTAAAAAGGCAATTTCAAGCTCAAAAATAAAGGGTTTAATGAAATCTAAAAATATGCAATATGGATCTTGTTTGAAAGATCTCGATGAGATCTTTAATACGGTGTAAAAAAAATCAAAAAATTATTTTTCGTTTACATTATTTTTGAGTTTAAAAATGTGAAATAAGTACTTATTTTTTAAGAAGGTGTTCTGGAACGGAGCCTAAGGAAGGTTGCCCATACATAAGCCCAAATAAAGTACTCTGTATTCTGGGTGTATGCGGGTGGCTAATCGCCCTATTTCTTGTTACCTAAGTCAAATAATTCGCATTCACGTGCAAAAGTGGGAGTACAAGTGTGAAATTACATTCAAACACATCTCAAATTAGTAAAATCCTCAAGAGCAGTATAAAAATTGAAAGCAAGAGTGTAAGACATTTAGAAGGATTACTTGACTAAGCTCATGAAACGAGATTTATAGGAGTAAATGATTGGCATACTTAAGTCTAATACAGGTGTTTGAAAGTGTCTCAAACTCTCAAGTATGCGGCTCTCACATATATCTTGTGATATTCATGTGCATCGAATAATTTTTTGAACATATGTATATATCAAGATCTACGTTTTGATAGCTGTATTTGTATCTGTATCAGAGAACATCTTTTATTTTCTTAAAATATCAGTTTGTAAAAATATTTAACAACTCAAAAAATAATTCACAAAAATTCAGACATGACAAGAATTTTGCAACAAACAAAAAAAAAATTCCCATTAATATTTGAGCGTTGGAGAGAGTTGGAAGAGATCCTGATAAAAGATGACATGGTGGTTGTGCTAGAGGTTGTATAAGCTCGATTGGTACCGTAACAGATCAATTTTTTTCACTTTTAATTAGGTCTGCATGCTAACCAATTTCTTGGAGGTCTGGCTAAAAGCGTCAGTTCTGCTCGTCTATATTTTGGCTCATCTCCGCAACCACCACGACTTTCCAACCACCTACATTATTGTTAGCTCCCTGGCCGACCACCACGCAGTGCCGGCTCATAGGGTAGGCGAGAGAAACGACTGCTTTCGGCCCCCAAATCTTGATCCAAAATTGAGGTTCCATTGTAATGTAACTTACATATTAATAGTAGAATATTTCCAAATAAAAGCACAATGTATCTTATTTTCTTCAAAAACTCTTGCAATCATATCTTTTTATATTAATATTGTCATAATTGTATTCTTTTAGTTTGATTAATTGTTTTGTTAGTTTTTGTACTTTTATTATTTTTAAAAAAAATTCATGATATTTAAAGGGCTCAATATAGAAAATTCGCTTCGAGCCTCCAAAATAAATGAGCCGGCATTGCCACCACGTATTGTTCTTATTGAAATAAACGATTAAACTAACGGCCGGGGACCAAAGAAGCAAACCTATTAGGAGTAATTAATTAAGATGGCACCTCCCCCTCTCATTACCTATAACCTAATGCTACCTCTCCCTAACTAGGAAAATGATTTTTTTCCTTTTGCTGCGAGTTTTGATTTTTTTTTAAAATGAAGGTCATCCATCACCAAGAAAGATGATCAATCCCAACAAGTCAATTTTACCCCCAAATGCCTTGCATCTCTTCACAAGTAATCCCTTGTTCTCTACACAAGTTATAATTAAGCAAGGCAAGAACATATATATGGTCATATTGATTGTGACCGACCGGTACCATTTTGTTGTTAAACTTTAATGGGAAAAGGGCAATATAGGAAAATCCAATAATCACTTACAACTTTTCCCTTCTTTTGATGTTGGGAAAAGGTATGTTTTTTGAATCCATTTTGTTTCAAAATTAAGCTTCATCCCAATATTGGTCTAGCTTCATCCTAGATAATGGGCCGTTTGATTAGAAAGAAATTTTGATGAAACGTATAAGTGAGAGAAAGTGAGGGAAAAGAAAAAAAAAATTGAAAGGAAAATTATTTCTTCTATGCGTTTTGTTAAAATAAAAAATTTCGTAAGAATTTCTGAAGAAAAATTATAATTACTAAAATCTCTCATAATTTTGGCATCAACAGACTCCACTATAGATAAAAGAAGAAGAAGAAGAAGCTATTTATTAATTGGTTTGTTTTCGTCTTTTTTTTTCTCCTTTGATTATAATTTTTTTCTTTTGGTTTTAGACTCCTCTCATGCACTGAAATAAATGATTAAACAAAAAATATAACGCGAATTTAACAAAAATTCAGAAGCACGAACAAAAACACCAAAGTAACAAAGGAAAAAAAGGTTGGGAAGAATGGGCGGGACCAAAGAAGCAAACCTATTAGGAGTAATTAAGGTGGCACCCCCCGGGATTCGTACTTCGCTCCCCGTGCTCGGAGCCTGTCGTGCCAGCGTAGGCTTGCCGGAGATGTTTTTCTCCATTCCTCCGGTTCGAGATCAGTCGGTACCTCCATCGTCGGCACCGAGTGGTTCCTCTCAGCTGGAGGTGGCCGGCGTGCTTGTGGATTCCATCCATGATAGCCATGTTATTTTTCTTGTCTGTTTAATGCCCCTGTTTCCATCGGCTTGTATAGTTTATCTCTGATAGGCGTCCTTTATCAGGCTGGGGCGGCTAGTGGTTAGATGGCTGGCCCCTCGTGTCCCGACCCTTTGTGGCGGTGAGTCGTGCACAGGTCTAGTGACTAGCTGTGCGGTTTTTACCGGTGCCCCTGGGTCACCTGTGCTTAGTGCTTTTCCTTCGGTGATAGTTTTGGTGAAGGTTCCCTTTCTCTGTAATTGGATGGATTCGCTATTTTAGCCTTTGGCTATTTATGAAATGGGCTTTTGATCAAAAAAAAAAAAAAAATTAAGGTGGCACCTCCCCCTGTCGTTACCTAACCTAATGCTACCTCTCCCTAACTAGGAAAATAATTACTACTAAATTCCCTTAGCATAAATATGGATTATCATAGAAAAATGAAAACTATAGGCAGTCTAGCTTAATGAATATCTTCACTACTTCCGAAATCACTTCCATGAGTGGAAAAGTGATCAAGGCTGTCCACGGTTCGGATTAGATCGGATTTTTATGAATCTAATTCTAATCTGTAGTATAGTTTTAAAAAAATACAATTCAATCCTAATCGAAAGTCTCATGGTTCGGTTGCAACCCTAATCCGCGAGTCAGGCCCAAAATTTGGAGATGTTTGACATGTCATGTGTCGTCTGGATTGTCCACTACTACTTTCTATTTGGGAAGTCTCAGACTAAAGCAACCCGGCCCACCCAACTACATTCACAGTTCAAAGTTGTGCCAGTTTTTTTGGCACAAGTGCTATAGTAGTGCTTTATATGTGTACATATGCTATGTATATATCATATATGCATGAGTTTTGTGGGGCTTACTTCGGATTCTACAAAAATGACTTGAATCGCCCGTTATTTTTAAAACATTTTTTTATAGAGCCCTGTAAAAAATGAGTTCAATCCGATATCGATAAGAATTTTTTCTGAATTTGTAGAGGCGTAACTGAGCAATTAAGTAGTTTCGCCATCACAAATTCAGAAAAATCCTTACCAATATCAGGTTGAGTTATTTTTTTATAGGACTCCATAAAAAAATATTTTAAAAATAATAGATGGTTCGAACAATTTTTGTGGGGATCTGAGATGGGCCCCACAAAATTCATATGTTCATGGTATGTACATTCCAATATGTACCCATAGCTTTATTGAAGTTCTATTTGCATGGGGATGCTGCTGAGCATGTGCATAATGACCGATTCGGCTATTCATTTCGACACGGACGGCTTGGATCAAATCTGAGTGCATACAAATCGCATACAAATATGAATCGTCCATTGCATAGTTAAGATCCGAGCCGTCGATTGCCGAGATGAGCGGCCAGATCAACCACTCTACACCGCTTTGCAAGGTGCTGCTTGGCAGAATATCACATGTATGCTAAAAAAAAAAAAAAATTACCAAGTTTTAGAACACATTTTTTTAGAAGCTCTATTTGGATAACTTTTGGCTTCTGCTCCAAGTCCATGAATTGATGAACTTTTATTTATTAGATTAATTAATTGCACAACTGAATATATGGTCGCAATTGGGATACGTTTAAAAATCTCATGAGATAGCATTCTCCCTCTCTCTCTCCAATAGAAAATAACAAGTGACACCTCGTAGGATCACCAAGATCCACAAAATATTGTCACATTAAAAGTCAAAAACTGAAAATATGAAACTTAATATGTTAAGAAGTGATTACAGGAGCCGAGCAAAAAAAAAAAAAAGAAGTGATTACGGAACCCTAATTGTATACGAAAACTAAATTCGGTTGGTATAGACAGAAATGTGTAATTTTGGCATATCAAACACATTAAGGATCCGATTTTCGAAAATCTAATTGATAACTTGAGATGAAGTTGGAGGCACCAGAAGGAGAATGATATATTCTGGGCTGAATTAATGCAATAATTGTTGAGAATTAAAATTACATTTTAATCAAACAATTACTCAACAATAAGATGTGATACACTATAAACAATTCTTTGGGGATATTGTATTCATATCCCTTATTTGAAGATTGAATGAGCTTTTACTAGCTCATTGAATATGAGTGGGCAGGACCAATCAAATTAATCAGGCCTAAGCTCAAATAAACCAGCCGTTTTAATGCATAAATTAGCCAATCCAGCACTGCCAATCTTTTGTGCCTAATTTTTTAATGCATAATTTACTAATGATTGGTTTGGATTTTGTCAAATAAAACAAGAAAAATCAAGTTGTCGTCGCCTTCTTCTTCTTCTTCTTCTTTTCTTAACTGAAGAGAATTTAAGTCTAAATCAACATCACATGCACTCCTAATTGTTAGATCCAATTTGACGATTCAAGCGGTTAATTTTGTAAGCGTTCGTATCATGTAACTTATCTGTGCAAAAAATAAATTGACTAGATTTTAATACATCCTTGTCAACTAGGGACCGAATAATATTGGGGTTAGCTCCGTTGGCTAATCTTCCACTTGCTTTACTTTTATGATTCGTCTTGAAGAGGCGAATTAACAATTGGCTTAAATACTTAAATGGTCCTTACAAAATAGAGCCGGTTTCATTTTCGTCCTTGTAAAATTTTTTGTGTCAATTTGGTCCTTCCAGTTTGTGACTCAGTTCAATGTCACTCTTGCCATCAACCAGTGGATGGAATTTGTCTACGTGGATAACGGACTTGCCAGTTGTGTACTAGTTTTGGTTAATAGCAATGCTAATGACATTTTAAGCCTAGGATGGCAAAATCGTAATTATTCAACTGTGGAATTATGCGACGGGCCATCATCGGTTCGATCCGAAACGGCCCAATGGTCAATACACATGGCCTTAGGCCATTTGCCGTGTGTTTTTTAGCCGTGTGATTATTATTGAATGAAAAGAGTCTAGAGAGCATTTTCTCTAAACCTATATCATTTGTGATTTTTTTGTCGCACGTTCGTAATGTAATTGAATGGCAGATTGATCTTGTGCGCCTTTTTTTGGTAAAAAACGATGTGGGTAATATTGGGAGGAAGAGACATGGGCCAGGTAAGAACCAAATAAGGTTTTCGTTATCCAAGTAGGCAAATTCTGTCCACGGGTTGACAGCAAGGGTGACATTGAACTGATTCACAAACTGGAAGGACAAAATTGACACAAAAATTTTTACAAGGACGAAAATGAAATTGACTCTATTTTGTAAGGACCATTTAAGTACTTAAGTCTTAACAATTCACAAAAGTTAAGTGTAAAACTAACAAACGCAAAAAATGAATAAACACAAAATACAATAAAAAGTCTAAAAATCTCAAAAAGCCTTTAGCGGAACTTAGCACTAGGTAATTTTTTGCATGAATAATTGAAACATCGAATAAGCGGAACAGAGTCAAAGAAAGTACTCATCAAGAAAACATAGAGAGAGAGAGAGAGAGAGAGAGAGAGAGGTGTTTATAAGATATCTCTATCACCTACACCAGTACGTATATTTATGGATGTAAAGGTGGTGGGGGGGGGGGGGGGGGGGGGGGGGGGGGGGGGGGGGGGGGGGGGGTTTGCAATTTAAAGGAGCGTCTGAGGGGTCTTGTGGCACTTGCTTTTCATCCATCCGAAACCAAGACAGGTCCCTTCCTTGACCTTCTTCACCCCACTCGAAGCCACTGCTTTGGTCTTCCCTAGCCCCTTCCCCACCTTCTTCCCCATGCTGCCACCCCCGCCGCGGCCCTTCTTGGGCTCCTCAATTAGTGGGTCCGGGTTGTCATCCCACTGATCGGCCCACGTTCCGTCACGGAAGGGTGATGACATTTCTGCAGAGTCTCGTTATCAACTATAGTTGCTAGCTCTTCTTCGAAGGAAGGGATGGAATTCTAGAGAGAGAGAGTAGGGGGAGAGAGAGAATTGGGTATTTGTTGTTATTGTTGTTACTTGGAGGCCGGAGTGTATCTATCTACATATGTAGGCAGGCGATGCGTAAAGATGTATAGATTATAGATGGTTGAAAATCTATGTTGAAGAAGTAAAGAATATTCTCAATGTATTTAAACACGCATAGAATAGACCTTTTAGCGAGTTGAATTCTCTGTGTTCCATATTTTGGGAGGGAAAAGACTAGATTACCCTCCCCTCTCTACGGACATTCCCTATTGTGCCTATGCTTTTTCAGCTCAATTTTGCATTGGCCAGGCTTTGTATGTGTTGAGCACTTGGATTGATTTTGGTCTGAAACCTAGTGCAGTGGCAACACTTCTGTTGAAAGGTGGCACTGGCAGGTCTCACCTCACTATGTCATAATACTTCAATGGCAATGCTCTACATGTCTTTTCTAGAGCTAGGAGGACAAACACGACATTCGTCTATCGGAATATATAGAAATGATCAGAGAGAGGTTGCCGTCCTCAATTTTAATACATAATAATAATAGTAGTAGTTTTCTCATAAATAATACGTCATGATCACCTCCATATATTAATGCCTTATTTGGTTTGGTTTTTGGAAAAAAAAATTCAACTAAAAAAATACTCATTACCCCTAGTTCTAATCATTACTCTCCACTCATTATCCCTAACTCTAATAATTATTCTCATTTTTCTCTATGTCTCTTTCCACTCATTACCCCTATTTTCAATTATTACTATATTTCTCTCTCCACTTGTGACCCCAAAAAATTTCTCAAAAGTATCTCAAAAATTTATCCAAACACAACATAAATATTCAAAATGACTTGCCAATGGCATTCCATAAACGATTTTCTTGTCACAACGTACATCCAATGGTTCAAACCCCAATACTCCAATAAGAATAAAAGAGAAAAGAGAATTGGGTACGTTTTACGTTCCTCCAAAATCTAATGGTATATGGGTAAAGTTACAACTTCATAATCTTCAATTAAACATGATCTTCTTCGATGTTAACTTTCAATTGAATATCCTTCATGCACTCCAAGCATTCTATGTTACTGCATGCCTTTAATTAATACTTGAAAATGGAAGGATTAAATTACACTAACTCAGTAGAAAAATCTTAAATTACACATACACACACCCCATATGTTTCACATCTCAATTTGTCATCTAATGAATCACTATCGTCTAGTCTCCATTATTAGTCTAACGTTTGATGAGTAACTGCCCACTAATCAGGCCAAGAATTTGGAGATGTTGGACATGTGATCGATGTATCGTCTGGATTGTCCACTGCTACTTTCTATTTGGGAAGTCTCAGCCCAGCCGGCCAACCCAACTACATCAAAGTTCAAAGCTGTGCCAGTTTTTGGGCACAACTTTTGTTTATCACAAGACACAAAAAACTTTACAAAGGGTTAGAACACATTTTTCAGATGCTCTATTTGGATGACTTTTGGCTTGTCCTCCAAGTCCATGATGAACTTTCATTATCAGTTTAATAAGTGCACAACTGAAGATATGGTCGGCAATCAGGAATCAGGATACGTTTAAAAATCTCATGAGAATAGCATACTCTCCAATAGAAAATATATAACAAGTGACACCTCGTAGGATACCCACAAAATATAGTCATATTAAAGGTTAAAAACTGAAAATATAAAACTTAATATTTTGAGAAGTGATTAATTACGGGAACCCTAATAGTATATGAAAACTAAATTCGGTTGGTATGGATAGAAAGGTGTAAAACTAGCGAGTGATTTTTGGCGTATCAGACAAATTAAAGATCCGGTTTTCGAAAATCAAATTGATAACTCGAGATGAAGTTTTTTTTTAATCAGAACTCGAGATGAAGTAATTGGAGGCACGAAAAGGAGAATGATATCTTCTGGGATGAATTAATGCAATAATTGTTGAGAAATTAAATTTTTATTCAACAATAATGTGTGATATATATACAATTCTTTGGGAATATTGTATTCATATCCTCCCTTATTTAAAGATTGATGAGCTTTTACTCATTCCATGAGTGGGTAGGACCAATCAAATTAATCAGGCCTAATTAAGCTCAAATAAACTAGCCTTTTTATTTTTACTTGATGGATATAAATCAGCCATCCAGCACTGCCAATCTTTTATGCATAAATTTTTTTAATGCATAATTTACTAATAATTGGTACGTATTTTGTCACATCGAACAAGAGAAATCAAGTCGTCGACGTCGTCGTCGTCTTCTTCTTCTTCTTCTTTTTAACTGAAGAGAAATTAAGTCTACAACTCTACTTTTATACTTCACCTGTATGTATCTTTATCAGTGCACAAAATAAATTACTAATTGACTTAGATTTTACATCCTTGTCAAACTAAGTTAGCTCAGTTGGTTAGGACTCCAAATTACTATCAGGTCATGAGTTCAAATTTTTCCACACATTTATATGTGGGTGGATATTCTTCTCCTAGAAGGACTTTTCCTTTTATTTTTTAATTTATCTTTATGATGAGCTTATTTCTTATATTAGTGAAATTGTTGGACTTGGTTATTCATAGACTCTCATAATTGATATAGGGTCCCGAATTTCTACTTTGTACTTCATATATGATGTAAATGATCTATTCTATTGATTGAAAAAAAAAGAAAGAAAGACTAGTGGAGTATTTGTTATAAGAGAAAAAGACTAATTAGAATTCTCGATCACCGTACCGTCAATTTCTCTCAGGAAAACATGATTCGAACAAGTCCTCGCAGATTTTGGTAATTTTTTGCATGAATAATTGTAACATGGAATTCTACAAAAAACGAACCGCTCAATCGTCACATATCAATACATTGAACATATCCCAACAGCAAAAAATGATCTCGTAAAAGAAAAGGCGATATGGTACAGGTAATGTTCAAATCTACATGAACTAATGAATGAACAGAGCAGAGTCAAAGAAAGTACTCATCAAGAAAACATAGAGAGAGAGAGAGAGAGAGAGAGAGAGGTGTCTATATAAGACTAATATCTCTATCACCTACACCAGAAAGTATATGTATGGTGGTGTGGGGTGCAATTTAAATGAGCGTCTGAGGAGTCTTGTGACACTTGCCTTTGATCCATCCGAACCCAATACAGGTCCCTTTCTTGACCTTCTTCACCCCACTAGACGCCACCGCTTTGGTCTTCCCCAGCCCCTTCCCCACCTTCTTCCCCACGCCGCCGCGGCCCTTCTTGGGCTCTGCGATAAATGGGTCCGGGCCGTCGTCCCACTGATCGGCCCACGATGCCCCGTTATTGAAGGGTGATTCCATTGATCTTCAGAGTCTCGTTATCGACTAGTTGCTCTTCTTCAAAGGAAGGGATGGAATTCTAGAGAGAGAGAGAGAGAGAGTAGGGGGAGAGAGAGAATTTGCATGGAGGGGGAGTGTATCTATCTACATAAATAGGCAGGGGATGTGTATAATGTATAGATGATAGGTGGTTGGAAATCTATGGTGAAGAAGCATAGGATATTAATTCTCTATGTATATTTAAACACGCAATATAGAATAGATGAAGAGAGTTGAATTCTATGTTCAAGATTTGGGGGGAAAAGACTAGAATACCCTCCCCTTTCTACGGATGTTCCCTATTTTGCCTCTGATTTTTGAGCTCATTTTTTGTTGGGAAATTTATATAAATAGTCCTCCTAGTTTCATCCGAGTCTCATTTTCATCCCCTAAGTTTCAGTTACAACTATTTTGACCTTCAAGTTTGTTTTTTGTATCAAATTAGTCCAATTGAGAACTTTTGTCAGCAAAACTGGACAGAAAAAATCATATTGATGGCAGTTTAGACATTGCAGTTCGTACCAAGTTGGTCTAATTGATAACGTATGCCCTTAATCTGATTTTTTCGGTCCAATTTGGCTGACAAACATTATCAATTGGACCAACTTGGAACGAAAACAAAACTTGAAGGTCAAAAGAGTTGCAATTGATACTTGGAGGACGAAAATGAGATTCAGGTGAAACTAAGAGGACTATTTATATAAATTTCCCTTTTTTGTTGTATTGGGTTTTACACGTCTTGAGCACTTGGATTGATTTTGGTCCGAATCCTGCAAGTGCAGTGGCAAAACTTTTGTTGAAAGGTGGCAAGTCTCACTATGTCGAGAAATTTTTCAGTGCCGAGCAGGCACTAGCCACGTGGTGCCGAGCACGCATCTCGGCTGTCCAAACATGTTTTGGATGGCCCAGATTTGTTTGGGCTTGAGGAAGTGTTTTGATAATTTTACACTTAAAAATTATCCAAACAGATCTGGACGGTTCAAAATATGTTTGGATAGCCGAGATGGTGCTCGGCACCATGCATGTGGCCGGTGCTCACTCGACACTGAAAAACTTCTTCACTATGTCATACTTGAAAGGCAAAGCTCTACATGTCTTTGTTGGAAATTTTCAGGATAGTGAATGGAAATTGGGGCACACGAAGGATCACCGAGGCAACCGAAGGATCCCCAATCCGGGTTCATTGTACCTTGATGACTTCCTCTTCAATTCCAGCAGTTTTCAGCAAACTATTGCTCCATAAAAGTGTGGTTTATGGCAGATTTCAATCACCAATTCATTGTGGCAGTTTCATGTATTGAATTACCCTATTCAAGGATGTGAATTGAAGGCCCTATTCATTTTCTGGATGTTACAAAACCTTCCAGAGGTGTATAAGTAGGGTAGTCCCGTTTTGGATTGGACACAAGTTCAAAAACACACTCCAAGTATACTCTAAGTTCGTTCTTGTGTGAGAGAGAGGCAGACGTAGCGTTCAGTTCGCCAAGGCGGCTTTCCGGTGGTGTTCCGTTAGCCGTGGTCTAACCGTTCTATCCTGAGAGACAGACGCCGGTCAACCTCCAACACCCAACAGTGAGGCGGTGAATCTGTTTTAAGGAGACTGATTCAGGGCTCGGTTCGGTGTAACAAAGTTTCTGTATATTTCGTTTTTGTTCATGCTTACATAATCTGTAATCTGTTTTGTTGCTAATGGAATTGTACTTTGGATATCCGATCATGTCGTAATATTTTTCCCAACAGTCTTTTCTAGAGGTGCCCGGGGAAACAAACACGACATTCGTTTAATGGAATCGAAATAAGAGCAAGGTAATAGTTGTTGTTAAACTTAGTTAATTGTCTATTAAGGGAATGAGTGTCTCTTTTCTTTTTTTTTTTGGGTAAATGGGAATGAGTGTCTTAAGGGTATTATAACAAAACTTAAAATGCTTGTTCGTCATATGTTGAATGCCCTATATAATTTTATTTATACATTAAGTAATACCGTTAGATACAAAGGCCTCATATAAAAAGGGGCCAATTTACGCTGCTGAACAATTGATTTGTGCTACTTAATTACTCATTGCAATTTTGTTTTACCAGACTAATTTTATTTTTTGTTTTATGTTTAAAAAAAAAATTTGCCTTCCAATATTTCATTTGCAAAGTAAAATGCGAAATTTGTATTTTTTGCATTGTCCCATTTCACTTCTTATTGGAGTTCGAGGTTGTTTAATTAAATGTTTTTTTTTTTTTTAGACAGAAATTAACCACATTATTTTGGGAGCATCCATGCACCGTGCGGAAGGGCAATATAGTCAGTTCAACATAACCGTGTATGTTGTCAGCCCTTAGCTCAACCATTAAGGAGACTTTTTCCTCGTTAAGAAAAATAAAGTAAATAAAGGCAAAAAAAAAAAAAAAGATTAAAGTAAAATAAAGGCAGTAGGATTCCATTAGGGGGTGGGGGAGGTTTGGTGACGGTGCTGCCTCGGTAAACGTTTCTGGAACCTTCCGGGACCAGTGGCCGGCCACCGTCATTTTGGGGTTTCGGTTGCCTAAAACGAAATCTTAGCCAAAATCTTTGAGTGTGACCTACTCCGGAGCTCATTTTAACGATAGTAGCTGTTCAATTTGTCCATATTGATTTGTCCGGTGTTTTTGTAATGTTGAAAATTCATCTAATCGAATAACATTTAGTGCATGGTTGAGCTAAAATTTTTACAAATCAATCTGAACAAAATAAACGGTTAGATCGGGAAAGTGAGACCTCAAAAACCTTAATTATCTCACACATAGAAGGGTGAACAAAGTTGTTCTCCAAAGTAAGAGTGAGGATTGTCTGAGATGGTGAGCAGACGAAAAATCAATAAATCATTTACGCCTCACATTCCAAAACTACATCCTAAATCAAATTGAAGAGGAAACTCTAAAATCAGTTATTTTATTAGCTTTTCTAAAGTGTTTCGATAATTTCCCTTTGTGGTACCTCTTCAAAAGAAAAAAAGGGAAAAAAGAGGAGACATTTTTCACCCTGTTCTCTTATTTGACTATACGTTTTCTTTCCCACGAGTAATACAGTTTGAAAAAATAAAAGAACGAACATTTAAAATACAATTAAAAGAAGAAAGAAATAACACATTAATAAAATGAACATTTCAAAAAGTGGTTAGGTAGAGAAGAAAGTATTTTTAAGGGAAGTGATTTTCACACTCTTTTTTTTTATATTCAAGCTCTCTTTTTTTTTGGTTTTTAGTTTTGAAAGTGTGTGTATTTTTTACTTTAGATATAAAAAAAAAAGTGTGTGAAGATCAATTCTCATTTATATAGATAATCATTTGATTCAAAATTAGGGAGGTTGATGTGAATGCTCTTAGGAATTGAATATGGTACTTTGACAATTTGAAGCATTATAAGGGTACTATTTCTGATTAAAAATCATTTCATTCGCATACATTCTCAACACGTGTGTGAAAGACGTGAGTTTTTTTTTTGAAAGATGTGGGTAACAATAATTATCTTCTTTGATATACTGCTATGCTTTATTTTATTTTATTTTATCAATGAAAATTTTCTTATCATGTTGCAAAAAAAAAAAAGAAGAAGAAGAAAGAAAGCCGTTCATGACGATCACGTGAACACAAAAATAAAGTTCATCACGATCATGTTTTATAGTAAAAGCCGTTCATTTGTAATTCTTTTACATGTAAATTATCATCCAAAAAAATCAAGTTAATTGGACTTTGACGTTCAAATGTCAATTCCTCCTTCGACAAACATGACCCAACCAAGCGTTATCAATTTTCGACTTACATGATTTTTTTATTTAATAAGTTATACAACATTGCAAGTCCTACCAAATGAATCGCTTAGATCGTAAACCATTGATAGATGAAACATCCAATAACGAAAAAAGATCTCGTACAAGAACAATCATATGGTACAAGTATTATTCAAAGTTTCTATTTTCTACATGTACAAATGAATAAACAGAACAGAGTCAAAACAGTATCAAACTGAAATTCAAGAAAACAGAGAGAGAGAGAGAGAGAGACAGAGAGGGTGTCTATATCTCTAGCTACCATGCATCTACACCTGTAAGTATATGTATGTATAGGTGGTGGGGTCCACCCAATTGAAAAATCAGCGTTTGAGGGTGGTCTTGTGGTACTTGTCTTTGATCCATCGCAGCCCTCCGGAGGTCCCTTCCTTCACCTTCCTCACCCCACTCGAAGCCACGGCCTTGGTCTTCCCCAGCCCTTCTTCCACCTTCTTCCCTACGCCGCCCCCGCCGCCCTTCTTGGGCTCGGCGGGAAGTGCCAGTGGGTCCGGGCCGGAGTCCCACTGGTCGGCCCATGATGTCCCATAAGAGTTGTGTGACTCCATTTCCAACAGAGCCTCGCTATTCGTTGCTTTTCTCCAAAGAAATGGATGAACTTCTAGAGAGAGAGAGAGAGAGAGAGAGAGAGAGAGAGATTGGGTATTTGTTGTTGTTGCTTGGAGGGTTCTATATATATTTATATACAGGCATGGATGTGTATGCGTGTGGATTATAGATGGTTGAAAATCAAATGTTGATATACTATTCTCCATGGGAATTTAACACGCCTAGATGACGCGATCGAGTTGATTTCCGCGGTCAGTATGTGGGTGAAATGACTAGAATAACCTCCCTAGTTTGCCTTTAAAGTTTGAAGTCAATTTTGTCGGTTTTTTTTTATAAATTTTTTATAGGGAAAAATTCAAAATACCCCCCAACCTATACACCCAAATTCAATTAGACTCCCAACCTTTTAAAAACTTCAATTTTACTCCCAACGTTATATTCCGTTATCAAAATGGCCCCTTCCGTCCAAATTACTAACGGATTCCGTTAAAGGCTCAGTTAAATAGTATTTTGATCGAATTTGGATGATCCGAGCCGCTTAATGTGTTTAAAACGTGATTTTAAGGGTACTTGCAAGAAATCAACAAAAAAAATGACCGGGAAGGGCTTCATCTGAACAGTTTTTTATTGAACTATTCAATAAAAAATTGTTCAGATGAAGCCCTTCCCGGTCATTTTTTTTGTTGATTTCTTGAAGGTACCCTTAAAATTGCGTTTTAAACACATTGAGCGGCTCGGATCATCAAAATTCGATTGGAAAAGGGGAGATGTGGATCGATCCCGATTTTATTCAAGTACGGACGTCCGAATTTTGCTTCGGATTGTACCTCCCCTTTTCCGATCGAATTTCGATGATCCGAGCCGCTCAATGTGATTAGAATGTGATTTTAAGGGTACTCGCAAGAAATCAGAAAAAAAAAATGATCGGAAAGGCTTCATCTGAACAGTTTTTTATTGAATGGTTCAATAAAAAACTATTCAGATGAAGCCCTTTCCGATCATTTTTTTTGCTGATATCTCGTGAGTACCCTTAAAATCACGTTTTGAACACATTGAGCGGCTCGGATCATCGAAATTCGATCAAAACACTATTTAACGGAGCCTTTAACGGAATCCGTTAGTAATTTGGACGGAAGGGGGCATTTTGATAACGGAATATAACGTTGGGAGTAAAATTGAAGTTTTTAAAAGGTTGGGAGTCTAATTGAATTTGGGTGTATAAGTTGGGGGGTATTTTGAATTTTTCCCTTTTTTATACTCCATCTGTTTATCAGTTGGACGTCAAGAATAGAAAAGTTTCTTTCTAGAAACCTCATTATACAGGAGCCTAGGGAAGGGCCAGTATCATAATTTTCCCGTGTATGTTGTCAGCCCTTACCGCAGCCATTAATAAAAACATTTTTCTATATCCTATATAAACTATACAATAGGCAATGCAACGAGTAATCATTCCATATCTTGGGACACCACTCGACGGTGTCCTAAACTCTTCTCTATCACAAATTTGTGTGAAATCTACACCTCTCGGAGTGAGATCCACACGTGTGTAGAGTAGTACGCGCAAATACATGGTTGAGAAATAGTTTGTTGCTAAACAGTGGCCAAGCCGCCCAGGGCTTTGAATAATTATCCGAATGTAACATATAACAACTAAAGTAGATTCTGAAAAAAGAAAAGAAAAAGTAGCTTCTGGAACCCTGCGGGTCCACCCTCGTGCTTTTGGTTGGTTAACAAAAGATTAGTCAAAAGTCTTCGGGCTAAGCCTCAAGGAGTTATTTTAGTAAGCATTAATAGTCAATTATTTCTATCAAGAAATTGATTTCTATACTTTTTTTTTTTTTTTGATAATCACACTTTTTTTTTAAATTTTAGCGTAGAAAGTATATGTATTTTTTTTTTCCTAAAAGAAAAAGAAAGGAAGGCAGATATCAAAAAAGTAGAAAAAAAAAATACTCTCTCCGTCCCTTTTTAAGTGTCCTGCTTCGTAATTCTAATTTATTAAAAAGACATCATCATTATACCTTTCACATCAACTTTTTCTTCCACTTTTCCTACTTACCCATCATCATTACACTTTTACTCACTAATTTTTCAAAATGAAATCTACTTTTAGGGACAAATTAGACAATGCACTAATTTTTACCCACTAATTTTACAAAATGGACACTTATTAATGGACAGCTCAAAATGAAATACCGGACTCTAAAAAAAGAACGGAGGAAGTATTAAGAAGAATGCTAGGTACGTTGCCCAATTGTTTTTTTTTTTTTTTTTGAGAGGACCAAGTCTACAAAATAACTGTGTGAATGGATCACCCGCATGACAAAGATACCACCAAACCTGTATATGCATTTTAAGGCCCAACTTCAAATACTTTCTCAGGTCCACTCCCCAGGTTTCTACCAGAAGCTATCCATCTACCCATAACTGTGATTGTGTATAAAGATCAAAGATTGTTTTGGAGAGGAGATAGACTTATTCACAGGCTGTTTACGAAACTGCACGATCTCGGCTGTCCGTTTCAGCTTTGGACGGTCCGGATTTAAATGAAATTTTTCTGGGAAACCCTTCCTTGGAAAAGTTTCATTAGAAATCTGAACCATCCAAAATACTTTGGACTCTCGAGATTAACCTCTGTAAATAACTATTTACGAAAAACTCTGTGAAAAAGTAAGCGAGAACCTTTTCAATAGCTTTAGGGTAAATGCAAAGTGGAATCAACCCTTGAGACAGTTGAAAGTTTGTCTAGTCGTTAACTTCAGGACTCAAAATTAGTCGAGGTATGGGTAAGTTGTGACTCGGACAAATGGCTTGAAAATACAAATTACAATCTTTTCATAAGCAGCGCGAGGCAAACGGATATGCCTCATTAAAAGGCTTTACCTTTAGAGAGCTTAGTCAGCCGGTGAAATACTCCGGGAAATACCTGCAGAAGTCTCAGCTAGTGCTAACCATGGCACAACATATCAAATAACCATGGTTAATGTCTCCACCAATAAAGTAAGCATCAACTAAACAGTATTGGGATTAGATTTGTATTGGTTCATGTTGTAGATAGGATTTTCGGGATAGAGATAATCCAATGAGGTCATTCTATACCAACAGGTCCAACCTAAACACCAAGATAAAGTAGGCATATTACACGTGTCAATTATGCCTAAACAATTCTTGTGTGTGTGTGTGTGTGTGTGTGTGTGTGTGTGTGAGAGAGAGAGAGAGAGAGAGAGAGAGAGAGAGATACCTACTCATACCACTTATAGAAAGCTTCTATCAATCATTCTACCATTAACAAGGTGAACAAAGAACGCGAATACGTACTCATACCACTTATAGAAAGCTTCTGTCAATCACTCAACGATTAAAAGGGTGAACAAAGAACCAGGGATTGGCACAGTGGTAGTTCCCAAGCAACCAGGGGTCTCACGAAGCGCGTTTGGTCTGCAATTCGATTCCCACTTGTGCGCTATCAATGCCTCCGTTGGACCAGGTCCTACCCAGACTTCAATTGGATCCCCTGCTGGTGGACGGTGGTGAAATTGCTCCCCAAGTGTGCCGATCATTAGGCCAAATACCGGGGCTATAATAAAAACAAGGTGAACAGAGGAACTATTTTCCTTGCCCAATTAATGCCTCCTTCCTTGTGGATACCCTCCTCTTCCATAGAAGAAGATCAGTCACCAAGTAAATAAGATCATAGATGACTAAAACCCACCATTCATTCTACAGGCAAATTAACAAACGGATCATAGACGAATATGACTAGCCTCTCTGACTATTTTATGCTGGAGGGGCCCACTTGATAGGTCCACCCAACCCCCTTAAACAGAGCAAGGTTTAATTACATCATTATGGGCCAAACTTGCCACTAAAATGGAGACAACACTGGCAAGCTAAAAAGGAGGACGACCTAATGACCTATGATATCTAATCTAAACCATTTTTGTGAAAGCATCTCCTAGTGATTTCTGACCGGGGAAATGAAGAAATGAAGGGGAAGAAGAGTACGCGTGCAAGGGGAAGGAAAAGACGTGGGTTACATAAATGGAACAGCAGGATACTTTGCCCACCAAACGGGCGTCCTCCTGAGCCTCAAACGTGATCCGAACCCCTATTAGTTACCTAATGTTTGATAAAATCGATTTTTTTAGGGCTATTTTGTACGTCAAGCTCTACAAAGTGAGTAATTCGGATACATTTTCGGGCTCTGCCCATTTGGGCATAGCAGCCTGTTGTGCTCCTACGGCCCCATGGGTCCCCAATATATACAAGAGTATGCGCACTAGGGGAAGAAAACAACCTGGCTTGTATTTATAGAAGAGCATATTCTCTCTCTCTCTCTCTCTCTCTCTCTCTCAGAGACACACGGGAATCATGCTACACCCTCAAACTAGTTCCAACAAAGGTTATCAATCTCCCTCCAATCAACTCCACCAAGAGCCAACCACCCTGAATTCCCAGCCAAGCCTGCCATCAGTTCCTTCCCTCACCACGCAACCCGACCACCACCATCCCACAACACACCACCACTGCATCGCCACTCTAAAGGGCCATGCCTCCTGCATATCCTCTATCGCCCTTGCTGGGAAATTCCTCTACACTGGCTCCTCTGACAAAGAAATTAGACTGTGGAGTCGCAGCACTTTGACCTCCGAATCAGACGATGAATATCTAACTGCTTACCGTGAATTTGCTGGAAATGGGGCAGTGAAGTCCCTAGTTGTTTTCAGAGATAAACTCATCAGCGCTCATCAAGATCACAAAATCAGAGTATGGAAAATCGAAAGCCCCGAATCAGATCACCATAAGTTCACTCGCTTGGCCACGCTCCCAACGCTTAGTGACCGTGCACTTAAACTTCTAGCACCAAAGAACCATATAAAGATTCGACAGAACAAGAAATGCACGTGGGTCCACGTTGACACTATATCTGCACTAGCCCTATCAAGGGATGAATCCCTCCTCTACTCTGTTTCCTGGGACCGAACACTCAAAATTTGGCGAACAACCAACTTCAAATGTGTTGAGTCAGTATCAAATGCGCATGATGACGCAATAAATGCAGTAGCATTATCCATGGATGGAGATGTTTATACCGGATCAGCAGACAAAACAATCAAACTGTGGAGGAAAAACTCAGGAGAAACCAAGCATTCCCTGGTTGCTACGCTAGATAAACATAACTCAGGAGTCAATGCACTCGCTCTGAGAGAAGATGGGATGGTGTTATACTCCGGTGCTTGTGACAGGTCCATACTAGTATGGGAGAAAGATCACGGAGGTAACATGGTGGCCATGGAAGCGCTAAGAGGGCACACCAAGTCTATATTGTGCTTGGCTGTGGTGAAAGATTTAGTATGTAGTGGTTCCACAGATAGAAGTGTGAGAATTTGGAGAGGGGTTGATAGAACCTACTCTTGCTTGGCAGTCTTAGAGGGACACAAAGGGCCTGTCAAGTGCTTGACTGCAGTGACTGAACAGTATAATCCAGCTGATGCAACATCTTCGTATCTCCTATATAGTGGTGGTTTGGATTCTGATATCAAGGTTTGGAAGATTCCTGTTCCACTCCTTTAAGAGGACGCCCTTTTGTTTTCCTTTCTGCGGTTCTGAAGATAGGTTGTGGGAAGAGTTCTCATTTTCTTTTCATGGGCTATCAACCTTTTGTGTATTTCATTTTTCATAACTCAGGGTGTCCGGACTAGCGTGCACCTCGACTAATCTCTAGGGGGCCAATCCTACTGTCTTCTAGCGGGGTTGCAAACCTTTTGTGTATTACTTTTCTTTCAGTGATTGTATCATGATTAGAATTCCAGTGTTGCTTGGAAATCGGAATCCACAAGGGAGTTTCACTCTAAGGGTGTTTTTTCCTTAATAGAATAACCTATCGGAAGCCCTGATATGTTCTGGTTTTCACTACGCATGTAAAGTTATGGCCAAACAAATCTTCACAAGGCTTGTGCTTCAACCGCAACTGGAGACCTGCTGAATAGTCCTAGTTTGGCATATGTTTGGTATTTGGCAGCCTACCAATTTTCGATTAGTTAGAGCAAAGCACCAGTCTTGTTTGTGCGTCATCGTGTGCCACTACGATTTTACATTGCCTTCCCAACAGAAAATGAAATAATTGTGTATGCATATACAACAACAAAACCCATCTAGTCCCCAATAATTGCACATGCATATGTATTAGTAAATAAATGTACACGTTTGAAATCTCATACTTGCTACCAACTCTTGTGGAGCTAGTCAATACAGGACTTTACTCCGGTCTTAACCGGGCCACCTGCTAGTGGGGGTGGGATTGGTCCCCTGGCACTAGCTGAGCCAAAGGCTATGTAAGCTATCCCAAACCCCCAGACTTATCAAAACAAAATATATTTCATATATATACACGTGTGTGTGTCTAAATTACTGTATTGTGGGCTGTTTGACGATAGTGCTCAAGAAGCTTCTCCAACTTCATGGAGTAAAGAAAGGAAGAGAAAGAGAGGCGAAAGGCACAAGGAGGTCCATCATGTCTAGCGTTCTCCAAACACATCTGCTGGTGTCCTATTGATTATTCAAGGATTAGTCAGATAAGAGGGAAGGGCATCAAAGTCATGGGATGTCAAATCAATAAATACAGAACAACAAAGATCACACTTATTCTTATCCCACTCCGAGAAATTCCTCGAAACATCTTAATCCTAATCCTAAGTTTGATTTCTAGACCTATAGCTGTATTCCTACCTAACCTTGACAAGCGAAACCATATATGACTACTAGGTTCTGCCACTCTCAAAATGTTTGTTTTCCTAAGGTGTTGATTGGCAGAAGTGATCTTCATCCTTAATTTCATGAAATAATGCAGAATACCGGGTACAAAAGGACAGGGAAGTTAATGGGTTGTTAATTTTGTAAATATAAGACAACCACAAAGTACAAACTCCATACTCATGTCATTGAAGAGGAAGTCAAGTCCCAAGTTCAAGAATGAAGAGTTACCAAACGGACAGGGAAGTGAAAGGGTTGTCAACAAATTTCAAGCAAAGCCAATTTTTCTAATATTGAAACATGAATTATACCTCTCCCTACTCTGCTGTTAATAGGAGATATGCACTGGATAGGGGAATCAAGATCTTCTCATGTGACGCTCATGTGACACAAAGTAGGATCCACAAGTCCCCCTTGATGATCCAAGTTGTTCATTTTTGTTAGTCTAGATGTGTTTATCACTCATGCAACAATTAGACTGAACAGACATCAGTAATGGCTTACCGAATCGTATCAATCATAAGAGAAATAGATGGTTAGGTGGTCTAACACTCTACTTCTCTTGTGACAATTATGCTTTGTACAGGTGGATACGGATGTCCGATCAAACTGATCTTTGCATGGACAATAAACAAATTGAAGCCTACAAAATAAACAACTCGAATCCATTTTGCATCACATGAGGTTAACCTGAAAGAATCATCATATGAGAGGATCCATACTCAAGATACGAGCTGTACGACCTTTGACAAATATTCTTACTGTGCCTGCCTTATCGTTACCAAGAGAAACGTAAATATGCTCATCTTAGGAATCACAAACATGTAATTAGGCAACTAGCTAACAGATTTCCCTTGTATAAATAACCAAATCATGTATTACTTTCAGTAAATTTTAAACACCATAACAATTGCACCAGTCTTATCTATCTACTAGAGAGAGTTATTGAGGAAAAGATGGTGATAGCCAATTACAATTAACCAGGCATTCAAGTTTTAAATATAATATTTCCAGGCAAAAAGAAAAGGCCAACCCATGATCCATCGATTGAATTTATTTAACAAAGCAAAAAGATTAAAACACTTGAAAAGATGTCTCTATCCACAATATACAGGTGTAGATATCATATGAAACTACCTTTGCAGCACGGTATTACAGAAAAACACTCCTATTATCTAAGCTAAATTACGTTTGATTAAGAGGCTTCAACAGTTTGACCTATGATTTAATAAATTATGACAAGTGGAGTAGAAGTTAGGTAAAAGTCTTTTCTCCCATGCCAACATTGTCTGAACCAAAAGTTACACTGTTTTCGAATTCCACTCCTTTTTGATGCAGGAAAGTTGAAAGAAGAATTCAACTACTATGCCCAAAAAATCAATCACACAAGGGAACCTGATTACCTTGTTTCATCCCTAGTGAAACCTAGCTCTCCTATACTCAATACTATTCTTAAAAAAAAAACACTAGCCAAATAAAGGCAAAACTTGTGACAATTTTGAGGCACAGTCCCAAAGCCGAATGATTATTAGAAAAAGGATTCAATTTCAGCAACCCCTTCAAAATCTAACAGGTGTTTTCAACTTGGGTAGCCTGTTTTAGCTGCAGCTACTGCAAGACTCTCAGTTAAACCAACGGTTTCATCAGGCATTGGTCAGCAAACAACATGAAAATTAAGCGGAAATAGGTGGGGTCCTCCATATCTAGTAGCTAGCGCAATTAGCTTTCTATCAACCTATTATCGTTGGGCATTAGAAGCATAATTGAAAAAGAATTGAGAACTTTCAGGAGGCAATTGGAAAAAGTCGATGACTCTATGGTTGTATAAAGAAAGAAAAACCCCCTAATCCTCTTTGTTCTCCCCCTCAGTATATAGCAGCTAGAAATGCTCTTCCGATGCCCACATGGACTGTCCACGTGGCACCCCAACCTCATCGAGGCTGGTCCATTTCACCAATCCTACATCCACAACTAATTTAATTTCGTCATGGCCATAATATCAGTTATTGTCGTTTCATATTTCAACCTCCAGGAAAAAATTGATACATGACTGGATATTCTAAGAGAGAGAGAGAGAGTTTTTTGCACAGGGGAAAAAAGTACATGACGTTAAATCAAGGATCATAATTTGGTTCTTATGTCCTCCAAAGCAATTGTAGAATGTAGCATCTTTATACATGACTGGATATTCTATGAGAGAGAGAGAGAGAGAGAGAGAGAGAGAGAGAGAGAGAGAGTGAGTTTTGCACAGGGAAAAAAAAGTACATGACGCTAAATCAAGGATCATAATTTGGTTCATATGTCCTCCAAAGCAATTGTAGAATGTAGCGTCTTTATATCACAACATCAGTGGTACAACAAGAATATTCAAAGAGGACAAGCAGATCAGGAGTCATAATTGTTTACATCGGCGATTTCACTGGTGTACCTGGGTCACGAGGATATTTCCTTGGGGTAGGACGTTCTTTCAAACATACTACAGCGGTTCGCTGTCCATGAGGCCCTTGTGATTCAACTACGGAAAACAAAACAAGTGTTAATATTTATTGCAGTTAGGACTTCAGTTGGTTTTTTCCCCGATAAATTTAAGCAATTCAGTAGTGTTGGGTAGAAAATGAAGCTAGATATTCAATCCTTGTTCCTTTTAATCTTTGTATTTCAGAGATTAATATAAAAAAAAATTTGCCTTTCAAAAAAAAAATGAAGCTAGATATTCAAATATAGTTAGTGTGATCAGCGATGACCATCAAAATGCAATCGGATAACTCTGAGAACTATCCAACAAAGAAGATCGTTACAGTTATAGCCAAAAACAGAGACCAGCCCCTTCCCAATAGGCCACCTACCCAAGATACACTATATTTGCAAAGCCCTAACTGCAAAGCTGGGCTAATTATCCGAAATTTTGCAAGCCAGAGTTTGAACACTGTCCACGCACTTAGTGAATCCTCTGGTGTACACCATCTGGAATACCAAAAGATCCAAGAGACAGCCACATAACCAAGAAACGGGAAAAGATTAGGGTTTGGCAGTCAGGACTGTAAAATTTCTCAAATTTTATTTGAAGACTTGGACTGGATCTTCAGGTTAGAGTGGCTAAATAGCAAAGTATTGATAGAGGGAATATACTCTGTTTCATGAGCTCCAAAATGCTGCAGAATATTTTGTGTGATAATAGTTAGATTTATCAGTACATCTTAGGATAATATGCCATTTAGAACATCAAATGGTCAATCAAGTTCTCTCCTTTGATAATTAAATCAACTATAATTATACCCGAGCACATTTTCATACTAAAGCCCCCATCAGTTTTTTTTTTAATCGACTTTTATATTTTTACCAATACAACTGTTGTTTTCTTGATCAGACACGAGAAGAGATACCAGAGCACATTTCCAATATTGAAGCACCCATCAAACGAATTGCAGTTTCCGCTCGTCTAACTTCCTCCTGTAGGCATGTAATAACAGAAAAATGAGTCAAATCTAAAAAAATAGAACAAAAAAAAAAAGTCATACCAGCTAATCATGTTACCAGATGCATGTCAGAAGATAAAAAGTCCCATGGTGTCATTTGCATATCCTTTTGTTTTCTTTCTTTTTTTTTTTAATTTTTATTATATCAAGGCATTTGCATTTCCCTTGATAGGGTTATCATTCAATGTTCATCGCAAAGCATTTCGAAATAGTTAATTACGTTTTGGGCAAAATACCTTTGACCTCCCTGTGATTTTTGCTTTTGACACTTCATCTCCCTAACATATCAAAATAACCAAGTTGACACCTATGATTTTGGACAAAGTGCAGCCATTGCTTTTTCAATCTAAATTAACAGAGTTGCCACCAATGCACATTTTTTGAGCATTGGAAAGGAGCAAAAAATATTCAAAGTAAAACTCCACAACAAAGTTACTGTACTATCCCCATCTTCATCTTCTTTCTGAAACTCAAAACCCTAACCCTTACCTAGATCTTACTCACCACCAGCCAAATCTCGCACCACCACAGCCACAACCATAGACCTCACTGCCACCTATCGCACCCGCCACCACTGTTTTACAACAAGCCACCAATTGCAACCTGACATCTAAGAATTTAGAGACAGTGGTATAAGAGTGTGAAAATATGTCAAGTTTTATTGAAAATCAGAGATCAACCAGCCTTTAGGAGAGCTTGCACTTAAAATGCTTGCGATTCCTACAACTGCAATATAGCCTGGTGTCAAACCCATTGGCCAACTGCAAAAACCTTGGCTGTAATTTATTTCCTCCCATTGCTGCTATGCCATCTCTGCTTTTGTTTTGGTGCCAGTTGCCTCCTCTAATGAAATGTCTCTCCTTAAAAAACAAAACCCTAAACCAGTCTCACATGAACCCATCCCCAACTCATATTGTAACCCACATACCTATCTTCAATTAGGTGAAAATCATATAGCATACTATAAGGATAGGGGGGAAATTGGGGCTTTGTAATGAGCAAGCTGTATTTTTTAGAGGTTAATCATACCTGTGGAGGTGGGTGTTGGTCTGAGGATGGAATCATGAAACATCTTACTGCCACACGATCTTGGGTAAAACACTAAAACTCAACCCCAAATGCTAGTTGTTAAAGACTCTTTCAAAATTCCTAGAGCGCCCTGAGATGCCGAAATATCTTATGAATTTTGAAATAGGCCTTACATCTGTCTTAATTCTCAAGCATTTTAGATCCAATAAAGTCTTTTCTTCACATTCCAACATTATCTATCAAAGGGTATCAAACAAATATTCCTCAATTTATGGAAATGGATTGTGGTGGGTCGAATAAGTAATTTGGGTTGGCCCGTGAAGGCTGCAGGGATTGAACGAGATTTGAACAGATTCAGCCGAGCGCGACGGGCTCAATCTTTTTGAATTCATCTTTTTTCCCATTTAAGTCTTTGGCAAATTTTGGATGCAGTATTGATTGCCAATGAATGTGTGGATTCGAGGTTGAAAAGTGGAATTCCCGGAATAGTGTGTAAGCTGGACATCGAAAAGGCATATGATCATGTCAATTGGGACTTTTTGATCTATATTATAGAACAGATGGGTTGTGGGGAGCAGTGGAGGAAATGGATTAAATTTTGCATAGTTTCAGTCAGAATGTCAGTTTAGCTTCAGTTAGAATGTCAGTTTTGGTGAACGGGACTCCAGCTGGGTTCTTTCACACTTCTAGAGGCCTATGCTAGGGTGATCCTCTGTCCTCTCTTCTTTTCATTCTAGTCATGGAGGTATTCAGTCGGTTGATTCAAAAAGCTGTGCAATGAGTTTTTTTGCAAGGTTTTGAGGTGGGAAGAGAGGATGATTTGGGTTTGATGGTGTCACACATTCTTTATGCCGATGATACGTTGGTGTTTTGCGATGCGGATTTGACACAGGTGGGTTATCTCAGGTGTGTCTTTCTCTGCTTTGAAGCGGTGTCCGGCTTGAAGGTAAATTTGGAAAAGTCGGAGATGATCCCAGTAGGAGCGGTGGAAGATATTGGTGCTTTTGCACAGGATTTGGGTTGCAGGGTGGCGCAATTACCGCCGTCATAGTTGGGTTTGCAGTTGGGCTCATCCTTCAAATCAAAGCAAGCTTAGGATTCAGTTGTGGAAAGATTTCAAAAGAGATGGGCAGGGTGGAAGCGCCAACATATTCCAAAAGGAGGTAGACTGACTTTAATCAAAAATACGCTCCCAAGTTTACCCACCTATTTTATGTCTCTCTTAGTCATCCCAGTTTCGGTTGCTAAGAGACTTGAGAAGATACAAAGAGATTTTCTTTGGGGAGGAGTCGGGGAAGAGTTTAAGTATCATTTAGTTGATTGGGATACGGTCTATGCTCCCATTAAAAAGGGAGGTTTGGGAGTGAGGAAGCTAAAACTATTCAATCAAGCTTTGTTGGGTAAGTGACTTTGGAGATTTACATGTGAAAGGGAGAGATGGTGGAGGAAGGTGGTGGTAGCAAAGTATGGATGTGGATGGAGAGAGTGGTCTACCCTCACTGTGAGCATGCCCTATGGTGTGGCACTTTGGAGGGGTATCATGAATGGGTGGGATGCCTTTGCAAAGAATATTTATATGGCGGTTGCGATGGGAGAAGGGTGAAGTTCTGGGATCATGGTGTGGGGATGTGAGCCTTCAAGATTCCTTTCCGAGAATTTATAGTTTGGCTTGTGACAGGGAGGCATCTGTTTCTAATTATCTTCAAGTTAGTGATGGGGCTATAGTTTGCGACATTCGGTTACGGAGGGACACTCATGATCTGGAGGAGGAGGAGTTGTTATGTTTGATTGCTAGAGTGTATAATACTCGTGGATTAGAAGTTGGGGGGGACGGGATGCAATGGAAGTTGGCTAAATTAGGATCGTTTGAGGTGAAATCCTTTTACCAATCGTTATGTGATTTAGGTAATACTTCTCTCACTTGGAAAGCAATTTGGAGAACTAGGGTGCCTTTGAAAGTGAGTTTTTTTGTGTGGTGTGCGGCCCAAGGCAAGATTTCTTACTCTAGACAATTTGATTCGAAGGAGGAGAATCATTGTTAATTGGTGTTGTATGTGCAAAAGGGATTCAAACATCTCCTCATTCATTGTGCGGTGGCAAGGGAGCTTTGGTGCTTGGTGTTGTCATGGTTTGGGTTGCTATGGGCTATGCCGAGGAATATAGTGGAACTCTTAATTGCGTGGAGGGGCGTCAAAGTTGGGAAGAGTAGACCGCATGTTTGGGCCATGACGGCGGAATTTTCAAAACGGGACGGATGTAAAGTAAAAATGTATAAAAGGGTAACAGGGATAACCGCTCACCACCCAAGTTAGAAAGCCAACGGGATACAGATATCACCACCCGAGGATTTAACTAGGGATACAAAACGTAGAGATCGCTCACCACTCAAAGGAATCCACCTAAGAGATACAGAAACGATGAACAAGAAGAATTAACTTCTCACAAGCCAAAGGCTATTTTAATTCAACACTCACTCTGATTATCATTTCATTAGATTACCTATTTTATAGACACACTTGGAACATCCCTCCAAGCATAGGAAAAGAAAACAAGTAACATTTCCAAGATGGTCATTAATAAGACTAAGACTTTGACTGCTAAAAACTAGAGTGACTCATGAACATAGAAGACAGTTAGGAGACTAAAAAAAGACTTCTAGAGGAATGAAAAGACACAACTAAAAACTCATAAAAGATATTGCCGCCACTGTTTTTCATATTAATCCTTGTTGTATTCAATTTGCAACTATTTTGAAGCGATGCGTCAGGACACTCCGGTGTCAAACTCCCCTGGTTGAAAAAGACTCGTCCTCGAGTCTTCGGTACGCTCTTCAAAAATTCCCCTCTTCTTCCTTGCAAATGCTTTCTCCTTAATCAGCAAAAATCTCTCTCGTTTCATTTTCTCAACTTTTGGAAATAATTTTATAGGTTCCCCATTCATCTTTAACTCGTAAACATTCTTACGACCACGATAATAAACATTTCGATCCCATTGCCATGGTCGGCCTAACAAAACATGACACGAGTCCATTCGCATCACATCGCACCAAATCTTGTCCTCATATTGGTGTCCAATGGAGAATTCGACTAAACATCGCTTAGTCACCAATGTTCTTGCCTCATGATTCACCCAACGCACATGATAAGGACTAGCAAGATCTTCAGTTGGGAGATTCAAAAATGAAACCAGATTTTCGGACACATAATTACCTGCACTTCCCGAGTCCTTGACAAAGCTACATTCAGATCCTCGAATGACTCCGTAAGTCTCAAAAATTTTAGTGCGCTGTTTTAGAACCGATTCATCGAGCCAATCCCAATCATCAACCTTCCGTTTATTTGAGTTCACAGTTGGGTTTGATGGGTGAAATTGGGGAACGTTGCGAGCAGTTAACAATTTCAGTTCTTCCGATGCACATCCTCTTCTAGAGATTCATCATAGATAGGAGGTTTAAAACACTCAACCATTGTCATTATGGCATTCTTGCCGCATCCTTCATCATCCCAAACATTGCCAATATCTTCATTTGTAACCATGACACGCCGAACCAGGAGACATTTAGTATTGAAACTAGGAATGCATACCTCTTTCTCAAAGATCCCTCCTGATACAGAAATGATGTCCATTGGCTTGTGGGAATTATTGATAGAACCATTCTTCTTTTGAACAATCAGGAGCCCATCTTCAGTATATTCATCGTAGATTGGCGGCTTACTCCAATCCACAATTGGATCTGGAATAATTTTAGTTGTAAAGTGCCATTCAAGAGTAGCATCGTCCACTTTGAAAGTATCCTTGTCCTTCCCACGATGTGAATTCTGAAATGATCGTTGTTGTTCTTGTTGCTGATGTTGAAACACTCCAGCCATGACAACCCAAGAGCTCTGATACCAATTTGACGGCGGAATTTTCAAAACGGGACGGATGTAAAGTAAAAATGTATAAAAGGGTAACAGGGATAACCGCTCACCACCCAAGTTAGAAAGCCAACGGGATACAGATATCACCACCCGAGGATTTAACTGGGGATACAAAACGTAGAGATCGCTCACCACTCAAAGGAATCCACCTAAGAGATACAGAAACGATGAACAAGAAGAATTAACTTCTCACAAGCCAAAGGCTATTTTAATTCAACACTCACTCTGATTATCATTTCATTAGATTACCTATTTATAGACACACTTGGAACATCCCTCCAAGCATAGGAAAAGAAAACAAATAACATTTCCAAGATGGTCATTAATAAGACTAAGACTTTGACTGCTAAAAACTAGAGTGACTCATGAACATAGAAGACAGTTAGGAGACTAAAAAAAGACTTCTAGAGGAATGAAAAGACACAACTAAAAACTCATAAAAGATATTGCCGCCACTGTTTTTCATATTAATCCTTGTTGTATTCAATTTGCAACTATTTTGAAGCGATGCGTCAGGACACTCCGGTGTCAGGCCATGGTTCCACTTTGCTTGATGTGGATTATTTGGCGAGAGAGAAATTCGAGATGTTTTTAAGGAATCAAAAATTCGTTGGTTAGACTTAAAAGCTTTTTGGTGAATAGCTGGGAGAAAAGAGATTGTAATCCTTCTCTTGATCAGTTTTTAGATTGGTTTGTTCTTTTCAATTCACACGGTGGTGTATGGGGCCTTTTTTGTCTTCAGCCTCTTTTTGTATATTGGCGGCATTCCCTTAATGCCTCGTTGCTAATATGATCATTTACTTATAATAATAAAAAATGATGTATTCTTCTGGGCCAATGATGCATCAATCTCACATGAGAACTGTACAAAAGAAAGAACTGCATTTGTCGATATTCACGGAACAAGAAAGAGTGAAATTCAACTTTATGACAGTGTAACCTAAAACTGCCAACAAACACCTATTGGACTCCTCCAAATCAATTAAGTCATACAAAACGTTATGGTTCAATGCTCGGATCGGAAAAGAATCCCAAAGAAACCCAGAAGGGACTGGACTAGTATTGACTTTTGGTAGACAAAATGCAATTTGTGAGTAAGAACCCCATTTTTCCTGTGAAAGCAGCACCAAAGGGACTTGCAAACTCGTAATGGCTGGCAAATGTTATTGTGGAGAAACCTTTCCAATAGAAACTTGAAGCATACAGGTACAAATAACAATAAACTTCACCATATATATATATATATATATATATATTAATCAGAAATTTCTAACTACAGAAGAACACAATGCTTCTCACACTTTGGTACGTGGGATTCTTAATAAAAAGGAATTTACTAACACATAATATAAGTTCTAAACAAGGATAATGAATACATACCAGAGGATCGTGACCCTTTGCTGCGACAAACAAACCACCCACACGAACCAGAGGAAGACAGTACTCAGCTGGAAATCAAAAGGATGCAAGAAACACTTTGTGGAGTGAGAAACACTCGACAATACATTAAGAAACAAGATAGTGAGTTTGAGTGTTTACCTAAAACTCTCATTTCTGCAACTGCTCTAGCGACAGCAACATCGAATACCTCTCTAAAACCAAGATTTTGTCCCAAGTTCTGTCTATAACAAGGTTCAGAATATGCACCGTAATCAGGAAAAGTCAACAGAATATTAAGTCCAAGAAACTTGGAAATAACAAAGAAAAATCAAGGTATCACTCCATCACATCAAGAGGATTTCTCCAAGCGTAGGCCAGGATACTCTGCATCTCTCTAGTTGAGATGAAGGGATTCACTATTTCTCTTTTGATGTTCACTGTTTATCTTCATTTTGGTAACAGAAGCTTACCACGAAAAAAGAAGAAAGAAAAACTAAGCAACCAGAAGCATTCAAAGTTGAGTAGACCACTCATTGATAAAGCAAGTGCTGTGCCATGGGGGGAAGTCCAAACACAAAAAATGTTTGCAATGGGAAAAGCCATTTCGAATATAAACGTTGAGGAATCTGGTGTTGCAGGAGTTCTGGCAAAACCAGAATTCAACAATTCTAACCTGAGGTGCTCAAACTTTAGCTAATTAGTTATATGCATCAGAAAAGTATCATAACAACAGGCAAATAGCCTGGAAAGCATGGCTAGATGCAAGATGATCCTCAACTGATCTCCTAACTACAGTGAGCATCCTAATGAAAATTCTATAATTTTCTCATGCCTTTCAAGAGTGGATTACGCTTAGTGCATAGGAATAGAGCAGGTGATTATCGGTGATCAGAAATTCAGGTCCGGGCAAAGCACAGGTAAGACAGTGACACAGAAAAGATTTTCATGGATTCTCGCGATAAAGGATAGCAACAGAAGAATATACACTTGAACGCCTAGTATATGACTTCACAACTGAAATATACCAAACAAACAAGCAAGAGAAGCACAAAAGGATTAGATATCTAGGTATCACAATCTGAACGCATCAACTATTTCCGAGACCAAAAGTTAAAAATCCTACCTCGGCTCTTTCTCGTATAACCTGAACATTTGACAACCCAGTAAGACTAACTGCATGCTCCAAGAATACACAGCGCTTGTTTATGGACTCCAGCAGTGTTACTTTCCAACCTAACCATCAATGACAACCATTGCTGTTAAGTTACCAGTAGTCCCAAGCCTAACTTCTTAAAAAATGAGCCCAACAATGTATATCAACCTATTTAACAATCAATAACAACAACGGAACCCAGGTAGTCCCCAATCATTGGGGGTATGGGCGGGGGAGGACTGGAGACAGACCTAATCTTTGGCAATATGCACAAAGTGGCTGCTCTCAAAATACCACTGAAACAGTGGCCCCCTATACCTGTTTTGCAGCGGAATCCACAAATCAATTAAATAAACGAAACAACGCAGCAGTAAATTATTAAAAACAGCTTATATCATCAGCCATATGTTTTTGGTATTCTGTACGTTTCTTTTCTTATTCAAACAGTGGAAATTCCAGCTCTGACAAGTGGATAATGTGGATTAGTGTTCCCTACCACTACACTCTTATGAATCCCATCATATGAAAACATGTGTTGAAACTGAACTTACTAATTTATTTCCCACTTCTACCTCTTCTTGGCAACAACTGTAATGGAAATATCCACAATAATCGCATCTCAAACTTTGCCCATTTTTCTCCAAACAGTTAGGGCTAGCCTAGTTGGCCACGCTTATACATTCACCAATCTTATATATTATCTATTGAGAGGTCAAATCTTGCCGAAGGCAAGAATAAAACATTAGTTCTCTTGTACATGAATCTTTCGTTACTGACTTATTTCTGCCCCGTATGGGACTATTTTTTGGGTGGTAGTGTATTGGGCTTGATTTAGCAACTCCGTTCTCACATGAAGTGTACTGTTATTGTAACTCTCGATTCTTGAATATAATCCTCCAACCGTTTGACATCAACAAGGAAACAACAAACAAGTGTGAGGAAGGTAATGTATACCAGGGCATGCGATGGCGAGGATTAATCCGGGGAGCCCGGCGCCAGTTCCAACATCGACGAGGCTAAGCTCGTGGTAAGAACCCCCGCAATGCGATAGATACGAGCGCCTAATGGGAGGTATAATCGAAAGAGAGTCCTCAATATGCCTCTCCATTACCTCACTTACCTCAGTAACAGCAGTCAGATTCATCTTCTGCAGAATTTAACACATTCAGCAATTACTGGACAACAATAACGCACATATATGTATACACACCCACCTATAACTTACACATATCTACACACACACCTGGTTCCAGTCGAGGAGAGCGTCGACGTAGAGATGAATCTGTTCTTTCTGACAAGAAGTTAGGGTTTGGAAGTGGGTTGAGCTGTGGACGGCGGCGGTGGTTAGAGTTCTATAGCTGATCCGGTTGGGACTGAGGGCTGCTGGTACGAGCGTCGGAAGGTGTTTGATGAAAGTCCCGAACGAGAGTGGAGGCGTAACGGCCGAGACACTGTTGCGGAACGCAAGCATATTTCGCGCGATGGCGGCAGATCGAGCGACAGTTTTAATTTAAGGCCCTCTTTAAAGAAAAGAAAAGAAAGGGAAAAAGAAAAAAAGAAAATTGATATTGGTGTCCTCAAAATTGATGCAGAAATTTCAAAAATCAGTATAATTTTAAAGTCACTTTGTTTTATTTTTTGGAGTGGCTGCATTAATTTTTAAAGTGTCAATATCATTTTCTTTGGTGGAAAATGAGAGAAAAATGGGAGAGAGAATTTATTATTCACTGAACTTGAAATTTTTATTTGTTTTCTCTCTTTCTCTTCCAACCAAATAATTGAAGAGAATTTTTTTTAATTTTTCTTTCTTTTTCTTAAGTTCCAAACAGAGCCTAAGTAACAATGCAAATGTTAACGTGATCTATTTTTAATTTGCAAGAGAAAATAGGACAAACTACACTCTCTTTTTGCAAGAAAGATTTCCCTCTTACCATATTTAGAGAGAACTTTGTGGAGAGAATCTAAACCAATACTTTGACGAGGAAATTACATTGTAGACATCCCATCTAACGATTCTTAATTATGTGATCCTATATCTATATAACGCAAAATAGAATTCGCCGTAGTTTCATTTGAAAATTTGACTATTTATTTTGGAGACTTGATACTATAACTCGTTGATGACAAAAATTAAATCGATTAAACAACTAATTCAAAAATTATGTGGTTTAAGAGTAGTGATTGATTTTCTTGAAAAAAAATTGATTGATTGGACTTTGATTGTCTATTGGTAATAAAGACAATTGTGGTTTGTTGAAATGGGTGTCGATACCCAATTAATTCAATATTTTGCATAAACGATTTATCTATTGAGGTCTAACAAAAATGAACGGTTTGAACCGTCAAAAGTGACTGTGGTTTTGATATTTGTCACATATAAATCAATCATGTAAGATTTGGAACAAACTAAAAACAAACCTATGTACAAAATCCCAAGATCTCGTCCCATTCCTAACGAGAGACTCATGTCCAGGAGAGCTACTAATCAATGGTATATTTATTAGCCTTTGGCAAATTTGACCCCTTTGGGGTCTCAGTAGAGAGTGCACATTGATGGCCAACAAGACTAGCCCCACGAAGGGAATATCTGGAGGGAAGAAAATGAATTTATTACTCTAACATGACAGGGCAAATCAATCGTTTTTTCTCTTTTGCTCATCTAAACAATAATTAAGGAAAAAAATAAACACCATCTTTTAGTCATTTTACCAAAAAAAATAAAACACCTATCTTTTAGTCTCTCTTCTTTTGTATTCTAGATATTCTATTTTAAGGAGGGAAAGCATAATCCTTATTTTATCTCTCCTAAACATCTCTAATATTGGCTTTAAATATAAAGATGTCAATTTTTATTGAAATTAGATCCCCTTTAATGGTAGGAGTCAAATTCATGTGGAGCTCCACCAGTTAAAATTGGTATCGCATGTCTCTCCACTTCTACCTTCAAATGAATTGCCAAATCTTACACGGATTTGGCATCAGCCCATTTGCTTCAAAATTGACATCAAGTGCTAAATACACGGATTTTGTTGTATTTTATCTTACAAGAAGTTTTGGCCAAAATTGTGAGTCTCATGCACACAATAGAGAAAAAGATTTGGTACGTTAACTTTTCGTATGTCAAAATTGACATAGGAGAGGAGATCACAACATCTCATACCAAAGATGTGAAACATGCCAAATGAAAGAATTGCAACTCAAATTGAAGTGTCAAATGCTCAAGTGTTATTTGACATCTCCTCTCTCATGAATCTTTGATTACAACCCTCAATCATGGCCAAAACTTGATAAATTAGAGTGTTCATTTGAAGATGCTAAATTTTTACATGCCAAATTGTAGACTTCAAAAAAGTTTGGCGTCCCTATTTTGAAGCCAAGATTAGAAATGCTAAGTATTTGACGCTTTAATTGTAATTGCTTCGAATGTCAATTCTTCCGCTTATCATACCATTTGTCTTTGATTTGATATTGATGCTCTTAGGCAAATAAGAGTAGTCAGTGACAACATGTACCATGCAATTAGTATTCCTTTTAAGTGAAAGGAAACAAGTCAGATTTTGATTTGAGTTTGGTTTTAGTTGCACTGTTATAGACCACGCGCGTATTATAGCGCTATTTTGGGCCATTGATAGAAAAAGCGCCAGAGAAACTCAATTTTCTTGTAGTGATCCCTTGAAAGATTAGACTCAGGCTCCGTTCAGTTGTCGAGAAAGTTGTGTGGGAAATTGGTTCCCAGAAAAAGTGAAGTGAGGTGAAATTAAAGAAAAAGAAAATTATTTTCCTGTGAGTGTTCATTTGACAAAAGAATTTTGCAAGAAAAATTAAGGTTTAGTTGTTCATTTGTCAGAAAAAAGAAACTTTTGGGAAAATTTTATGAGTGTTCACTCATTTTCCTTTTCCCGCGACGTAAAATCCTGTGTTTTTTGTAGAATCATTTTTGCAGGAACGTAATTCCAGCGGGAAAACTTAAATTGGTAAGTCCTAGAATTTTCCTGTTAACTGAACACTAGGAAAGTTATGAGAAATTTGATTTTCCATATTTTCCTGTTCTTTCCTGGCAATTGAACGGAGCCTCAGAGAATAATGGTGGGTGTCAACTATTAACCCACTCACTTTCACTCTTGTAATGATTATAGGCAGGAAGCCAGAGCAAGAGCATATGTAATAAAAAGAAAAACAAAAAACGTTTACATTGTCCTCACTAGGAAAGGTTTGTCCCTTTTGGATCTATTATGGTGAGATTCATTTGGATACCATTATGCATATATAGTTTCCTTTGGGTATCATTGTGGAGATTGAGTCTAAGGGGCTTAATTGGTATTAGGTTTTTGGGTATCTAGCTCATTGGATTATACTAGGGTTTAAGTGAAAGGAAACAAGTCAGATTTTGATTTGAGTTCGGTTTCAGTTGCACTGCTATAGATCCCGTATTGTAGCGCTTTTTTGGGCCATTGATAGAAAAAGCGCCATAGAAACTTGATTGTCTTGTAGTGATCCATGTTATTTGAAAGATTAGAGTCAGAGGATAGTGGTGGGTGTCAACTATTAACCCACTCACTTTCACTCTTGTAATGATTATAGGCAGGAAGCCAGAGCAAGAGAGCATATGTAATAAAAAGAAAAAGAAAAAACGTTTACATTGTCCTCACTAGGAAAGGTTTGTCCCTTTTGGATCTATCATGGTGAGATTCATTTGGATACCATTATGCATATATAGTTTCCTTTGGGTATCATTGTGGAGATTGAGTCTAAGGGGCTTAATTGGTATTAGGTTTTTGGGTATCTAGCTCTTTGGATTACACTAGGGTTTATTCTCCTTTCGAGTTCCATCGGAGTTTTTGTATTGTTGGGTGGTTCTTTGAGCGAGAGCGACAAATATAGCCTGCTCTTTATATTATTTCCTCAAGCTTAGTGAATCCACTCTTGCTCCTCATCCATGGAGTACATGAAAAGCTTAGACTTGATCAAAATCATGTAAACATATCTTTGTGTCTTTGTTTTGATTGCTTGTGAGTTTGTTTATTCTCTACTGATCCGTGGTTGAGATTCATTTATTCGGGGAGGTTTTAGAAGAGCAACGTGGCATGTCTGTATTGTTAGAAGATTGAAAAATGTTCACAAAAAGAAGCAAACATTTAGAAAAGTCACATTATGTGCAGCAGCAGCAGCACTGGACGGAGGCATTTTTTTTAAAGCTGCTGTTCAACTTTTGATGAGACTTGAGAGGGTCTTTTGGACTCTGGTGTGTAAAAAAGGATTGGTAAAATAGGGAATCATTAAGGAAATTCTCTCCTCTTTCTAGACTTTCAACTTTTCCATCAATTGATGTTGTTTGCCACAAAAATACGACACAAAGATGAATATAAAGTGGAATAAAAAGGCTGGTTGAAATGAGCAAACTTTATCAGGGTCAAACAGAAAAGTCATTTGGGCAAAGGGTTAAATGGGTATTTTTCCTCAAACTAAAGATAACTTGTACTTTGGCTCTGTTATCAAAAAAAATATGGCGAGATACACCAAGCCGGATGCGCGCGCCAGGTACAACGTGTCCCATCAAACCAGCGCATAAATATACGTACCGTTTAGATTTATCTTACCCTTTTGCCAAGCAACAAAAAGAAATGGCACATTTCATGATTTTACTCTCATCTTTAATTTGAACCCTCAACCATATGTTAATTAACTGAGATGTCTCACAAGGGCTAGCCACCCTAAACTCCAATGAGCAAACCACCACATTAGTCAAGAGATGTGCCCTTTCCATCCGGCATGATGCCCAAAATGAGCTTCATCTTGAGCAATTCCAATTGTTCAGTTTGTAAAATTTGATGATTATATAGTACCTAGCTAGCTAGCTTCATGTAAAAATTAAAGTCAATTCCGGATCGAAAAGAAATGATTGACAGAGAAATTTATCTTAAGAGTGTAGATACAAAATTATTGTTTCCATTCATATTTAGAGTCAATGGACTAATTTGATCGCTGACTTGTCCATGTAAGATTAATTGAACAATATTGCTAATTAAATTTATAAACTTTAGCAAACCCATTTGTAGGCACAACATCCTTGTTTTCCAGAATTTCATGACTCCAACTAGTTAACTGTTCATTCTTCAATTTTAAGTTCAAAAATTTTACTGACCATCAATTCTTAAAAAAATAAAAATTTCTTATAAGGTCAGTCCACATGGATTTTTATCCTGACTTTAACTGAGCTACATATTTTTTAATACTAATTTTAGTTGAGATGGTGGAATTGATTCCCGTGCATAAATCAGTCAAAATGCCCATAATTAAATTGATTCAGACATCACCATGTAAAAAAAGAAGATGATGATGATCCCAGTCCATGCCCAAACTAGATAGAAGACAAAACCCTAAAATGTGTACTACAGACCCGCACAAATGCACACAGAATCTCCATGCTTCAAACCCACACAAATGGTGTGGTTTTATTGAGGCATCAATTTTAGGCTTGATTTGGGTTTTTAGGCAGGCCATTTATTTCAAAAATCAAAACCGACTATAAACCTAAACCGACCGAATTGACTAAAAAATGCTCGGTTTGGTAGGCCGGTTCGGTTTTTAATTAAAATTTTCATCCCTAAAAAGTGGGGTTATGCTTACCCTGATCCTATTGCTTTTTTGTTTCTTTGCATATCTATCCTATTGCTTCTTCGTTTCTTTTCCTTTTTTTTGTTTCTTTGCTTATCTCATGCATATCATGGTTGGTCATGATTTTTATTTCTTTGTTTATCTCATGTATATCATAGGTAGTTCCTCACCAATTCTTTTCGGGGTCTAAGGTGGCATGCGATTGTCAGGGTTGGGATTCCACCATAGTTGGGAGCACAGTTTTTCTTGTTATAATGTCGTCATGTTTTGGATCCTTTTAATCATTGTAATCTTGTTTTATGATATTAATAAATTCCTTTCTATCGATAAAAAAAATGGTCTAGAGTGTGCAGAGTTGGGGGAGCTGTTGTTGTCTCGGCCAAGGGGGCTGTGCTCCGATCTCGCTCTAATGATCGGAAACGCTCACTTCGTAGAGCTTTTTGAGTTGAACAAGAATTTAAAAAACAGCTCAATCGGATATCATTAAGTGACTAATCGAAACATTTTTGTCTTAAAAAGAATAAATCCGAAACACTAGATCAAATCTATTATAACCCATTATTAGCAAGTTATATGTGTTCCGATTAGTCACTTAATGATATCCAATCAAACTGAATTTTTGCATACTTGTTCAACTCGACAAGATTTACGAAGTGAACATTTTCGATTATCGAAACAAGATCGGAGTCGGACCCCTTCGGCCCTTCAAGGGACAGCAGCTCCCCAGTCCAGAATGTGAATGTGTTCATTTGTACTATTCTCAGCATTTTCTTATTCAAATCATCAAGCCTAGCAAGGGGAATATTTAGGAGGGACCTACCTAAATATATATAGCTAGAATCATATCAAAAGTAGTTTATCCTAGACTGACATTAGTACTAGAGGAACAGAAACTAACAGTTTTGTCTCCATTCCTCTTACCAAAAGGCTTTTTTGCACCCTGGCAAAAATTAAAAATGATAGAGGTACTGAAGAGCGGAGAGTACCGATAGTGTACCGACAGTGTATGGGCCTTACTTTTTGGTTTTACATAGATAATCCGAAACAATGTTTATTCACTTTAAAATTATTTTGTTGAGTAGCCAATCCTAAAAAAAAAAAAAATCAGTTCAATTTGATATATATATATATATATAAGTGACTGATTCAATTTCTAAGTTTCAATCCAAAATATTGATAAATTATCTTAAAATAAATAAACGATTCAAATTATCTGCTTAAGACCCAAAGGTACGCCTCACATGCCGTCGGTACTCTTGCTGTATGTACCCATAGTGGGGCTGGGTAAAAATGGGCAAATGGCCATTATATTCTGAAGGCCTATGATACCCATGCACAGTGGTCAAATCTCTCCCTCTCCCTCTTGCTTTTGGTTTACGGTATCTAGGTCAGCTTATTAACATTTCAACTAATCCCCTCAGATCAAAGGCACACACCAAGACAAAAGAATTCACAAAAAATACTTTCTCACGACTTGACCACAAGAATCGAATTCTGAGAATAAATCGACTGACCAACCAACCGGACTAATCCTCAGACACTCCAGTCTCATCCGTTGATTCTCTCACCCTCTTTCCATTCCAGAGTTCCATGATTCTCTCTGTCGTACTCCATAATCTTAATGTTAAACTATTTGTACTACCTGTTACTGGTGGGTATCTATGGCCCTGCCAAAATTCCTCTCATCTTTACCTAAACCCAATAAAGCTTTTAAGCATAATATATGTACTCCCCGCATACAGTCGGAAACAGCCTTTTTTATTACTGCACTAAAAAAAGGAAAAGAATCTGCCATAAAGTAGAATATACCAAAATGATCAGCTACAAATAGCCACCAACTATGTGGAGTACACTCCCCAGGTTCAGTACCCAAAACCCGTACGTGGCACCCTATCGTTTGGCATAATATATAGGGCATATTTCACTCAGATTCTCTGACGTATTTGATAATGACAGAAGGTACCTCTCAATTTTGAAAAAGGACAGAGACCTCTCCTATTTCACAGTTTGAGTTTTATTCCGTTAGTTCCGCTAGTGAGATGGATGGAAAATGTATGGAAAATGCTCTAGGGCTTTCAATGAGAACCCTAGGAGAACCGTGAACTAAATGAAGAGCAGATACTTAAGTGTTTCAATTTTTAATTTGTTTGAATCGGTGGGAAAATTTTTAATTTTTTAATTATTTTATTCTAAAAGGTTATAGTTAATTTTTTGTCATTGGGCTTTCAATGAGAGCCTTGAAAGAGCCATAAAACCAAATGAAGAGAAGATACTTAAGTGCTCCAATTTTCAATCTGTTTGAATCGGCGCGAAATTTTTTATTTTTTTAATCATTTTATCTTAAAGGGTCATAATTAATTTTTTGTTATATGGCTTTCAATGAGAGTCCTAAGGGAGTCGTAGAACGAAATGAAGAGCAGATACTTAGATGCTTCAATTTTTAATCCGTTTGAATCGGTGCGAAGATCTTATTTTTTTGATCATTTTATCCTAAAAAGTCATAATTAATTTTTGGCTGTAGGGCTTTCATTGAAAGCCCTAAGAGAGCCGTAAAACTAAATGAAATTTAAGATTTCATTTTTTGTCCGTCTCACTAGCGGAACTAACGAAGTGAAACCCAAACTTTGAAGTAGGGGAGGTCTCTGTCATTTTTCAAAACTGACGGGTACTTTCTATCATTGTCAGATACCTCAAGGGGTTTGAGTGAAATTTGCCCTAATATATACTACTCGGGAGCCCTACTATTGGTACCGACCAAGAGATGTACATACGGTTCGTCATTGTGCGAGATCCACACGAATTAGCTCAATTGAATACGCATAATTACTCAATTCAGTATTTTCACTTTTCATTTAGAAGTTTTTTTTTTATCCTCAAAAATGCCCAAAGGGTTCATTCAGAAATTAGGCTCCCTAGCTTGGTCGGTACTCTTAGCATTAGGCAATACTCTGACCCGACTTTTCTGCAGTCTAATGGAGGAAGCAGACACAATTATGTAATATGTAGCATGCATTTCAATGTACTATTTTTTTATTTTTTTTTGATAACATCAATGTATTATAACAACGAAAACTAGGACAAGTTCTTAATCAAAATAGAATATTGAAGCACGGGCAGAATACAACCCCAAAACTGTAAAATTATTTTGATGTGATTATTGATATTTTTAGCTACACTTTTGTCAAATTTGAGACAAGATTTTAATTTGGCAAATAAAATTATTTTCTTAGCTTCATTCAAAACACTCGACTAGAATGATGCAATGGCCAAAATATTTGGAATTTTAGGTCATCTTGGCGTAGGTGCCTTAGCTTCGAATTTTAAATGGTTAAATTCCAAATTGACCCATCAAGTTCTAAATTTCTTTTATATAGTTACATGCGAGTCTTTATGTAGAAATCCTTGACGCATGGAATTAACAACTTCCACATTTTTGGTTGAAAACTAAAGCTTCATGTAACGCCATATTAATTTCACCACTCGTTTTTTCCTTCCATCTACTAGTCAATGGGATAAGCTCATCTCAAAGACCACTCCAAACTCAGCATCGTGGCTCTCGCCAGACCCGCAACATTGATCCGAATATTTCACCATGCAAACAAGAGTACGTTTTTTTTTCCTTCTGGAAACCCAACTTGATCGAACATAAATCGATGTGGATTAACTAATTAATGTATTTTATTCAAGGAAATAGTTGGGTTAAATTTAAAACATTTGAACCATTTATTAATTTATACAACATGATACACATCAAGTTGGTTTTTAAAATCTTTGCAACGTATACGAGATAAATGATTCGGATCAACATTAGGACTCAAACCATTTTAAGTTTAGAGTGGTCATGAGAGACTGGGGTATGGAGGTGAGCATGCATGTCCCCTCCAAAATAGGTACGAGACATAAAACAAAAAAAACTATAGCACCACGTAATTTTCCAAAATACATTGATATTTGTATTCAGCAGTACTGAGAAAGCAAGAGGCTTTGAAACCTGAGAGAGAGAGAGAGAGAGAGAGAGAGAGAGAGAGAGAGGCATGGGGCACCAAATACCTTGGAATTTTCTTCATGCTTTCAAGAGAGAGAGAGAGAGGCCAAAAACAGCAATGATGGAACCCTCCTCCTCCTCCATCATGCTCTTTCCTCTGACTCTTACCACTCTCCACCACCACCACCATCATGATTACACTCTCTCTCCTCCCCATAGTCCACCTTTCCTTATCATCCACCAACCCCATCCCCACCCCCACCAACCCCATAACACCCCCCATCCCAATAAGGAACAAGAAGAATCATCACCAGATGAAGATGACGACGAAGATGAACAAGGGTTTGTAATCCACATACTGCAAACCCTAGTTTTGAAGACTTGATCCAGTCACTTCGGTGACAACAACAAGGGAAAGCGAAATCTCTTTCGGGGAATCAAGCGTTTCGGTCCGATTCATTGTTTTGCTAGATCCGTCGATTAGCAAAATCATATGATAACCAGTTCTCTACAGTTACAAGATTTGTGCTGTACATGGCTTTTCTTTAGTTTTACTAGTTGCTAGTAGTGATTTCTTGGCTTGGTTTCATCTGTTTGTTCGATCTCTGGTTAATTTTCTGGGTATGCAACTACTTTTGTTTGTTTTGGTGAGCGAGAAATCATTTCTATGTCATGTTCAAATTCACAAACGCATGCTTGTCTTTGATGTGTTACTAAGGCTACTCTCTCTCTCTCTCTCTCTCAAGTTTTATGCCATGATCGGTGTGGTGTTTTGAATAACAGGATTGGAAATTGGTATATGAAAACCAATATCGGATATAGATTACGTATCCGGCAATCCTTAACCTTGGTTCTGCAGGTTTCGAAATTTGTTGGACAATAGAAACTCATGTCTTCCCTGAGGTGGGTTTCACTTTCTCGAATTAGGGTTTCCAAGCTCTTATAGATTGTGTCGCTAATCACTACCGGGAATATTTATTTTACCCTTATCATTTTATAGATGCAAGTTTCTTGTGCTTCTAAGACACTGTGTATTTGCAGCCTCAGATCTCTCTCTCTCTCTCTCTCTCTCTCTCTCTCTCTCTCTCTCTCATGCATTCTCTCTATGCATAGTAGTAGATCATCCTTAGATATTGAAACTCTGTCAAAACTACCTGAGTCTGACAGATCTATAGTTTAAGAAAACAATTTTTAAAACATACCAAAACATCTCCAAAAATTACGACAAGGCGTGTGCCCAGGGCTGCTGAAGATGCAAGTACGAGGCTACTGAGTTATGAAGACGGAGCTGCTGACAAAATGGAGGCGCAAAAGTCATGTTGATATATATGTAGTCGAAACACAAATTTAAAGCTTTCTTCAGGTAATTTGAGGATGTCAACTTAGTTGAGATACTCAGTTTCTATCGTCAAAAAAAAAAATAAAACCTAGTTGAGATTGATTCAACTTAATTTTGACTTGTGTTGTTGTGATGTAGCCATGCTAGCTCTTGATCATTTTAATCTTTGTAGTTTAAAGATATTGATAAATTCCTTTTATTGAGAAAAAACAATTCTAGCTAGCTATTTATCTTTCGGCTTTCCACAGAATTTAACTTTCGCAACTCTGATGTATAAGCATTCTTTCGCCATGAAAACACAAAAACCATGACTGCAGCCATGGTGCACTGTGTACCATAAACATCGTAAATTCGTTTCTATTATTTCTTAGCACTTTCAATATTTTTTATCAAATCGCAGTCGCACTCCATATATATAGATCTTGTATTAGCCTTGTACTCCATAGATCTTGTATTAAAATTCCCGGAAGTGAACTATTCTTTCGCCCTTTTACTGTATACCTATGTGTTTATCTCATCTTGTAGTCATAATTCCTCGAAAAAAGCTTTAAGTCGATAACCCTTGTCCATCAATTCCGCTTTCTTTATTTATTTATGTTCTTGATAATTCAGTGTATTTGAGCCAGTGTACGTGCACTTAAACTAACCTCATCGGATATGGGATATCCCACATCCCACTACTAAGGGGTTGAATTAAGGTCAGGGACAAGTTTTGCATGTACTGACCCCATCATAGCGTTGCTTATGAGGTTTTAAACACAAGACCTAAAAAGAAACAATCGCTTAATAGGTGATTTTGACCACCAAGCCAAACAGCCAACCCTTGAATTCATCACCACTTTCTTGGTCAGGAAAGTTTTCAGCTTGAGGCCTTTAGTAGAAACCTTTTTATTCTTTCTGTAATTTGCTTTTCCCTCATTTTGCTCCTTTAAACCTTGGCCTCTGTTTTTCGACTCAAAGCCAATTTTCATACTTTGTATTGCGAAATAGTACTTAATTAAATTGGCTGAATGATGCCTTTTCATGAGTTTTAAGAGTCAAAAAGGTCACATGCATATTCATTGGAACATGTTGAGTGAAGTCTGCATAAAGAAGGGTTTGAACAGTCCTATATCTAGTGTTTAATTTCCTCTCAAACTTTTAATTGGCTCACTTTTTGGTTAGGCTTATTATATATTAATTGGTTGAGGTACAACTTTAGATCCTAAAATAGTCATCACAATAATGCTTATAATATTAATGCTACAATTTTATTTCCAATAAAAAAAATTACTAAATTAATTGTTTTTGTTAACATCAAGATTTTAGTACATGAAAACTTGTACCATGTGCAAGGCAAAAGACTATTTATAGTGATCCATAATTACAAATAAAGAAAAAAAGTATTGTCGAAATCAGTACACTAAAAGATAATAATTTAGTTGGACAATGAAACGTGAAATGTTGGCTCAAGAGTTGTGTAGCTATATGGTGCATGTGTGGTAAAACAAAAATAAAAGGCAATTAAGCCATGTCAAACTGGTTACACAATAGTAATTATCCAATAGTTCGGGAGCACCACCACGTACCTGGTACTCAAAACCACTTTGCAACTACACATTTTTTGGAGCTAATACACTTTTTGTGGTAGACCATACAGGAATGTATGATTGTAAAGTGGTTGATTCGGACAACGCGTGGCGGTATTTCCGGACTATTGTATAATTTAACATTAGACAATGGGTCGGTCTGAAACGTGGACTGCTGTTAACACTTGGTCCCAAAAGCCAGAGGCCCAGAGACACTTAGCTGTCGTTTCCTTTTCAAACGGGAAGCACATGCAGAGGCCCAAAAGTGTTGGGTTTTGCACAAACCTTTTGGTCTTACAAGAGAGGTCGGCCCCAAAAGAGAGTCCCAAGGGTTTGGTTCAGTAGATGAAATTGGTTTGAGAATGTCCAAGTTTGAGTTCTCACAGCTCTTTACTGAGGTTAGACATACTCGTAACACCACCCTTACGTGGTGGGGTCTTTAGATTCGGTCGCAACATCAGCAGCGATGGGAACCAAAAATGTAATCTGACCTGGGCTGAAATGAGTTGGTGGGTGGAATGGATTGGGATAAAATAAATTTGGGCTAAATTTTACATATAATTTTTTATTTTTTTCAAAACTAAACTGAACTATAAGCCTATGGCCCACCCTTCTATGTTTATCATAGTTCTGCCTTTGAACACTGGCGTGGTAAAATTCTTATAAATAATGTGTGGTGTGACGGGACAATAAACGGTGACAGGCAACCATGCACACTTTTTTTTTTTTTTTTTGGATCCGCGCAACCATGCACACTTGCACTTTCATTTTGCGCAACAAAAAAAATTGTGGACACCTAATGGGTCCCACGGGTTCAAATTGGACCCTCCAGCTTAAACCAGTGGACTCAATAATAAGAGGCCTAATGCGAGAGTGTAGTACACCAAATGGGATTTAAGCGGAAAACTTTTCAGCGCTAGGTGGGTATCACGTGATGTCCGATCGGCACATTCGAGCCGTCCATTGCATTTTTGGACGGCTCGGATTTGGAGAGAGAAAAAAGAGAGTTCCAATCCGAGCCATCCAAAAGTGTATTTGACGATCCGGTCCACCAAGATGTTCCAAGCGAATACCACGTGGAATATACCCACCCGGCCCCGAAAACTTGCTCGATTCAAGCAATACTATGGGTAATGAGTTATGTTTGGGAGTTTTTTTATTTGTTTTTCTTTGATAAACAAAGGTCATTTGGTTTAACATTTTCAATCGTTGACGTATCTTTGGGACCGTTTCTCTGGGTCCCAAGAGCGACTCCAACGGGAGCTAGAGTCAAATAACGGGATGAATTAATATAACATATCACACAAGTCCAACACACATATCAAACCCAACACTAAACCCTACGTGTCATTTGGCCGCACCTAGGAGCTGTCAAAATTGGTCATTCCTTCTTGTGCCGTCAAAATTTTGGCCTCCAACACTTTGGTTGGAGAGGTCTGCAACATTGCAACCTAAGCATCTATCTTTAGCACCACCAAATTCAAGCCCAGATTAGAGATCAACGGTCTAAGTTGAACTACATTGTAAATTTAGCGTCCTTTGGCCACTCCAGTAATTCATTATGTAAAGCCCGTCAAATATATGCCCCAATGTCCCCGTGTAGAAACCCCGACTAATTGGACATCGGCATCCAAAGTATAAAGCCACATTTTGCCATTCTCTTTATCAACTTTAAACCCAACGAGCGTAAGCCATAAATAGCGTAATGCAGCAGACCTTTTCCTTTCCAAAAGGGACTGGCTTTTTTATCTTTTGCTTTGTAAATCAACCACTCTAGTACCAAATATTCGTTGGGCATTCCCGCACGCACTTAGAGGTTGAATCTGTTGGAAATTCTTTAATTTGGAGAAGCTACACTTTACCTTGCTTAAAAGTAAAAGCATTTTGAGATAAACATAGTACAAAAAAAGATTCTATCAACTCTTTTAGAGCCTGTCCATACAGAGCTTTACTCGGATTTTAATTGGGCCCCCGAAAGTGGACGGTGGGATGAGCCCCTTGGATCAGTTGAGGTGCGCGTAAGTTAACCCAGATACTGGAGTTATCAAAAAAAGAAAAAGAAAAAAGAAGCCTCTCTAAAAGAGTGAATTATATTTTGAGAGAAATTACAAACCTGAAAAGGTGAAGGTCCAATAGGAGAGGCAGTCGAGCTATTAGATAGCAAATCCAACCGTGAGGAGTCAAGATCAAGCAAGTAAAGGAAAACAAAAGTAGCCAACAAAAAGACAAGGAATAAATCGGAATAAAGCGAATTTTATATTTCATGGCTGTTGATAAAATCCTTTCATTTAACAAAACATTTCCCGACCGTAAGTAAGAATTAAACCAGAGACATGTGCTTACAAGACTCTTCGTCTCCGGGGCAGTTGAGCTGAACCCTTTGGGTTAACTTGGTTGGAGATGCTAGTAAAACTCTGTGCCAACTTCCTTCCTTCCCTTAAGTTCCTGAGTTTACTTCTCAACTTCACTTTCAATTTCTCCTCTCTCATTAAAAATTGGCTTAATCCACCATTTTCAAAGTTGCTGTGGTTGTGGAGCACACAAGCAAGACACAAGAAACCAACAAAAAAGTCCAATTGATTGAGGCTTCATGCAAAATCTATTCCTTAAATATGACATTATTATATAGTTAATGGTTTTATTATAAATCAGGGACCCATGCAGCACAATCTTTTTGTCGAAAAAGATAGAAATCTTGGAAAAACCTCCTTGTGAGTGGGCAGACGAATAAATAAACAAAACTAGAATCATCTACCTAACCAAAAAGTGTCAGTTTAGACCAAAACATACCAACTGGATACTTCCAAATTATTGGTTGTTTGATGCCAGCCAAAACACCTCACCACCACCTAAATACTACAGTATAATATAGGCATTGTATCCTTTTTTTTTAGGGTTAATTAAATTGAACCCCCTAAACTACGAACCCTTTTCGACTTAGCTTTCCTAAAGTTTAAAAATTCAACATTTAACCCACTCTAAACCATATGAATCCTAGATGTCAAATATGGCGTCAACTTGAAATCAACATTTACTGTCTTGTTGTCAATCACTAGCCGACAATGTTCTTTTCACCTTAACGTTCACCCACAACATCTCTCAAACCATCACATCCAAAACCAAATCCAATCACAATACTACAGCGAAAGAACTATTCAAACCCCAATCACCTCTCATTCCGTGATTCTACCACAACTGAACTCGGCAATTTAGGTTCTTTTGTCCCTCCTCAGCCTTTTTTTTCTAATTTTGACAAATTATGTCCTTAGACGAGGACAATAATGGTAATTTCATCATAAATTTTTTATTTATCATGTCATGCTTTCCTCACATGGCAAGTTCTACAAAAAAAAAAAATTATTCTACTTACGAATGGAGTTTATTAATCAACAGATACATCAAATAAATACATTAAGAAGGTTAAGTAAAAATTAATCATAGATGAGGGGGGTTTAATGTTATTTACCCTCTTTTTTCAACAGACAAGAGATCCCAATAAAGACCAAAACAAGCCAGAGTCTATAGATTTCCAAATTACTCCGCATATTTCATACGTATATCTGTATGCGGGATTGGAGAGGAGATGTATTCTTATCCTTCAGTTCGGTTTGGATTTTGGGGAAAGTTTTTTAAAGTAATTACTGGAAAGAGAGATAGATGAAGAAAAAATATTGGAGACTGTACCTAGGCGTTTTGAGATCCCAAAAAAAAATCAACAAAGAGTTCTTATGAAGTTAACTTAAATCTAAGAATTTTGTCCTTATTTGAATTTTTTCCGCCTTTATTAGTTTTGCGCCAAAATTTTGACGTTTATTGATTCATCTCGACGAGAGGAATCGAAAAAGTAAAATTTCTTTACTTTTACCTTAGTATTTTGAGAAATAACCATTTTTTAGAGAAAAAGTGACTTTTTACGTTAAAAAGTACTTATTTATCAAAATATTTAGGTAAAAGTGAAATTTTTTTACTTTTTTGATTCGTGTCGTTGAAACAAATTAATAACTCACAAAAATTTGACGCAAAATTAACAAATGTAAAAAATATTCAATTAAGAACAAAATTTTTAAATTTAAATTAAATTTAAGTTAAATCCAAAACAACGCATAGGAGCACGATGGGAAAAAAAGGTAGGAGTAAAACTGTAAAAGTAAAGCAGAAAAGCAATGAATATTAGAAACCCGTGTACAGAAAACAAGGCATTTTCTGCTTCCCCAGAAAAAGCCCAAAGGGAAAAGAACAGAAATACTAATAATCAAATCTTTAAAATTAAATAGAAAATCAATTTTCCATGGATCACGAGGAAAAAGCGTAAAAGTAAAAAACCAAATGAGGAATGAATATTTGTATATTAACAAGCTACGCCCAATAATTACAACCCATATACAGAAAACAACCCATTTCCTGCCAAAAAGAAAAAAACAGAAGCTCAAATAATAATAAAAAAATCAAAACTCAGTTGAGTTAACACCGCACGCGTTCCTCCCGACTCGGTACCGACTCACTCCTCCTCCCTCCAACAAAACCCCCTCCGCTGCCGCGGCCGCCTCCTCATCCCTCCCTCTCATCACCATCAAAATCTTGCCCGCCTTCTCTCTCGCCCTTTCGCTCCCCCTCTCCTCCACCTCCCTCAACACCTCTGCCAGCCCCGCCCCCCTCGCCAGCCCTTTAAACCTCATGCTCCCGTGACTCAACGAGTGCAACGCCGCCACGCAGTTCTCCTGAGTCGACTCGGACACCTCCCTCCTCCTCAACATCCCCACCAGTACCTCCACCGCGTTCGCGTCCAGCATTGCCGACCTCCCCTCAACACACGCCGCCAGATTACACAACACCAGCATAGCTCTCCCTGCCAGCTCGCCGCTCACCATCGTCAACAGAGTTGACACGGCCCCGAGTTTCACCAACTTGACCCGGTTGCTCTGAACCAGAGACAAATGGTACAGAGCCAAAGCCGAGTCGTGGCGGCTCCGCTCGCTCTCCGACCTCAGCGCGTGCAGCAACGGCTGCAGCGCGCCGAGCACGCCGATCGCCACCTTGTTCTCGTCTTCCAGAGCCAAGCTGAAAATCGCGCCCGTGGCGTGTTCCTGCGACTCAGGGCACCCGCCCTTCATCGCGTCGATCAACGGCGGCACGATCCCGGACCGCACGATGTTCACCTTGTTCACCTTATCCAGCGAGACGTTAACGATGACGGCCACGGCGTTTGTCTGCACGGCGGCGTATCGCGAGACCAGTAACGGCCGGATAACGGCGAGCAGCCTTGGGGTGCAGAGCGAAACCCTAGCTTCCTCATTCGTCCTCGTTAGCTTCCTCAGCGATATCAAACCTTGTTCTTGCTCGTAAATATCACGACTCTTTAGCTTCGAAACGAACTCTTCGTCTTCGGTTGCGGAGTTGGGGTTAGGGTTTATGGTAATTTCGTCCGAAACGACTTCGGACGACGACGACGACAGCGAGGCCGAGAAGCACAACGGGCGGGTGCTGAACGGGAGGAGAGGGGTGGCCGGGATCGCGTTCGCGATCACCGATTCCTCGGAGCTCGACGAGTAGAAGTGATTCGCTCGGGGGTTCAACTCGGTCGCCGCGTGCGAGAACAGCACGTCCGGCTTCTCCGCCACCCCCTCCAGCAACTCCCTCTCCGAAACCCTAATTCTCGAATCCTTATCATCTGCTGCTTCATTCAACGAGTCCATAACCGTACGGACGGCGTTTTCGACAGAGGTGCGATCGGGAGCGGCGGGGCGTGGCGTACCAGAGTTGTCGCACCACTTGAGAATCGTGGATTTGAGGGCTGAATTGGGGATTGCGATTGTGAAATCTGGTTTCGAACCGTCGGGGAGGGGCGGGGAAAGCCCCAGGTCCCGGCAGACCTGCACGGAGGTTCTCTCGAAGGTTTGACCCGAAGAGACGACGACCGGGTCGAACATTAAGGAGCCGGATATGGGGCAGATGAACTCGGCGGGGGGTTGTTTGTTTTGGAGCTTTGATGACCGGAAGATTGAGATTTTCCACCGGTGCTTTCCATTGCCGCCCATTAGTTTGTGTTGTCTGTGTTTATCTGTTCGAAAAGTAGAGTGGGTTTGTTGAAGGGGATAGGTGATGAGCTCCGGGTTCTCAGTGTGTGTGGGAATTTGTAGTTGAAATCTCTGAGATTTGGTCTGGTGCTGTGTTGGGATGGTGGTGATGGAACTGAAGACTAAAGAGACCGAGTCTATAAAGAGAGAGAGAGAGAGAGAGAGAATCAGTTGGGAGATGATAAAGTAGTAGTTGGGAGATGATAAAGAACGACTAGTAGGAACTACAAATCGGGAAGACGTTATTTCGGAGAGGGAGCAGGTGCTTTCGGATGATTCTAGGTTGATTTTCTAGGTTTTAATGTGTTCATGTTTATGTAAAAAATTAAACAGAAATGCCTACATTCACCGCACGAGTCTACCACTTAGACCAGGTCATGCTAACATGGGGCTCACTCCAAACACCACAAGATCTTGTTTGATGAATTTAGAAAACGTGTGTTGATATTTGGTTGAGCTAATTTTTTATAGAGTTCCGTAATAAAAGAGTATTATAAAATTTATGAATATTTATCTATATTTTTATGCTGCCTGATGTAGGCTGTACTTTGAACTCGTGCGGTGAGTGTAGAGTTAATGAAAATTAAAAGGGTGATTTTAGAAGTTGGCTCCCAAACATTGAAAATGTACAAAGGGAATCCACAATGAAGCTCCCAAACAGGCCCTAGGTCGAGATCAGCTACGTAGAGCACATGGTTGAACCGGATTTGGAAATGCTACAAAGCAGTTTCCCCTATAGAGCCTTATAGGATGTATTCGGACTGTTCAAAAATGTTATCAACGGTCTTAAAAACAAACTCTTCCAGGGAAAGAGAAAAGAGTTCTGTTTTCTTGATCTGTTTCCTAAAAAAGTTTATTTTCAATCCGGATCATTGATTACCGAGATTGATGATCCAAATACGTTATCTAGGGCGCTCTACAGGAAACAGTTTTGCAGCATCACTAAATTCGGTTAAATCATACTTCTTCCATCTCATAAAATATGTTCAAAATAACTATTCGCATCTATAAAAAAAATATTTATTGGTACTTTCCAACATAATAATTTTTATATACAACATGAATCTTACTAGATAATTTCACTTAATTTTCTTAAGATGAGCGTGCCTCGAAATCATAGTAGTATTAATTAAGATTCCATCAACATGGCTTCTGAAAAAATAATCTTAAATAACGAGATCTCATAAATGCACGATTATACCCTCTCAGCCTCTCTCTTTCTCTACTGTTCACTTCAGTCATACAACTGGTCGTCCAAAATATGGTGTGCGAGAGAATACATTTTGTGTGGTCCTAATATTCTCTCACACGAGAATATTAGTAAAAGCGTAGCTCAAAAGTCAAACTAAGACACCGCATCATTCCTCAAGTGCAACATAACTAGTCTTTTCTTATGTTACTAGCACGTTTGAATCTCACGAAAATCAAATATTCTAAACATGGCTACTGACCAAAGCCAAAACAAGCCAACTTCCCATGTTATTCAGCGGGAGCACATAGCATACCACTTGTACTAACCAGAAACGGAGAAAAGAACATTTTGAATGAAGAATCTGGCTTGTCTGCTGTCCAGTTTAGAATTGCAGAGGTGTAAGAAGTGATCGCAACTATCAGATGGTATTTTTAATGGTCCTGATTTTTTTTATATTATTATAGATAAGAATATACTTTTATCGGTAAAAATTTCAATAAATTTGAACAATTGATTATTAAGATGAACGATTTAGATTGAATCGCATACGCTTCCCTGTAGTCAACTGCAGAGAACTACATGGAAGCCGGATCCTGGAATGAAATGATGAATTCGTGCCCAAAAAGATTCAATCCGAAATCATTTGTGTTTGCATTAATTAGTTTAAGTAAGGCTTTGCTTTACCATAACGGCATTCCAAATCAAGGGGAAAAAGGGAGAGGAAAAACAACCTTTTGACAAATAAACAACCTAGATTGTACCCTTGACCAGTTGACTAATAACCAAATTTAGAATAATAAAGTCAAGTTTAATTAACCAAAAACAGGTTGACAATTCCGTGTAATTCTTTTAAAACTCTTGGTGGACCTTTTATATATTTAGCCTCATTCCAATAATATTCTTATTTTTTAAGTACTTTTTTTTTACTTTACGAGACAGGTCATTATCTCACACTATATAATTTTTAATTACTGTTTCCCATTTTGACTCGTACTAAAAAGGAGTTGAACATGAGATACTAAACATTAAATTAAACTTCGAAGAAGAAAATAATCTTTTGAAGATCATTTTTCAGATATCTGAACATATATAGCATTTTAGCTTATTTAGTAAAAGAGTAATTGTTTCATTGGTCCTAGTAATGATTTTATCAATTTTCTTACTCTGGTCTCTGCTACATATTGCAGTATGTAATTTGTTTTTTGTTTTTTTTGGACATTTAGCTTGAAATTTAAAAAAAATTAACCAAATGTACAGTCTACAGAGGGCATATACCAAGAGGGAAAAAAAGGAAGAAAAAAAAAGATTTGAAAAAGTGCAATATCTCAATGATCTCATGCACAACCTGCATGTGTGTTGAGATCATACTCCCATTGCACTATCCATCTAAGCGAAAGAATAGTTCAATGGGATATGATATGTAGTTATGAGTAGAATAACTTGAAAACTAACTACTACCTAGCACATCCCGCCTGGCTACGAATGTAATTTGTTTTTCGTCAGCATTTCAACCTAAAAATCAGTAAGATGCAGCTTTTGTGGTGCATTTTTAGGGTAATTTTTAGACTTTCAAATTCAAGAAAGAAAATTTATAGTTAACCATGTGAGTCAATTTTTTGCTTTAGTTTTTATCAGAAGATGTATTGAGATACATATGGAATTCACCAATAAAACTGAAATTGATCTCACCAAAATTAGGCCTAGTTTCCCAAAAATAAAAAACTTGGGCTATTTGTTTTGTCCGTATTCAAAAATATCCGCATTTGTTAGTTTTGCGTTAAAATTTTGTCAATTATTGGTTCATCTCGATGAGAGAAATCGAAAAAGTAAAAAATTATGACTTTCACCCAATTTTTTGAAATTGCAATTTGGGAAGGGTTAGAAAGAGTAAATAAATACGATGTTAGTCCTAGTTTTCAAAAAAAAAAATTATTAGATTTTTTTTGTTTTGTCTTTATTCAAAAAATCGTATTTCTTAGTTTTGCGTTAAATTTTTGTCAGGTATTGATTCGTCTCGATGAATTAGAGAAATTGAGAAAGTAAAAATAATGAATTTTACTCGATTTTTCAGAAAATTCCAATTTTTTTTGGGTGAAAGTAGTTTTATACTTTTTCGATTTCTCTCGTTGACAATAACTCATAAAATTTAAACGCAAAACTAAGAAATGTAATTTTTTTGGAATAAAGATAAAAAAATATTCCAAATTTTATTTTTAATTTGGAAATTAGGACTAACATCGTACTTATTTACTCTTTCTAACCCTTCCCAAATTGGCCCCCAAAAATGCCAAACCGTCGTAAAAGGAAGCAACCCCAGCTCCCCGCCCCACCGTCGCCGCCGTCCAAATCCCCCAAAACCAACGCCGTCAATCAAAAAGACCCATACCCAAATCACCCTCGTCCTACTCCAGAAGAATGTCGATCCGTGCGAAACGACCTTCTGGCCCTCCACGGCTTCCCCAAAGAATTCGCCAAGTACCGCTCTCTGAGACCCAATCTTGACCCTATTCCTCTTCTCTCCAACGGCTCGGCTCAATCTCCGGCCAAGCTTGAGCCATTCGACGGTGAAGACGGTGGTGGGGCCTGTGGGCCAGTGGAGAGTGTTTTGGACGGTCTGGTGAGCACCATACTGTCGCAGAACACCACCGATTTGAACTCTCAGAGGGCTTTTGCTTCTCTCAAATCTGCTTTTCCTACTTGGGAAGATGTGAGTTTTGCAATTCTTTTTTGTTGTTGAATTGGTTGTAGTAATTTGGGCGATCTTGCTCCTTTATTTTCATGGGTTGTGCTTGTTTGGGTTGGTTCGTTTTTGATTTGGGTTAATTGGTACTTGTCAGTTTAATATGTTTGTGATTATTGGTGCCTATATTTTCATGTGTTTTATTGGTTTTGACTGTTGCATTAAGTTTTGGCTTTGTGAATATACTTTGCTACCCTCCCTTAGAAGGGAGAGGTCCGAGTTCGAGTCCTCATGAATGAGGTGTTCGACTCCCGTAGTAACTACTTGTTAATAATGTAATTTGTAATCTTCTAGAATAATGTAGAATAAGTATTTAAATATCTAAGTTTAAAATAATAAGAAGTGTGTAGAAGTAATAGATGAAACTAGAAGATATTTGTATGGAATAGTCTAGAAGTTGTGAGAGATATTTTGTAATTAATCACATGGGTAGAATTAGATGATTCTAGAAGATGGGAGATCTTTCATGTAATTAAGCACATGTACTTATCTTTAGACAATTCGAGAGAAGTGTAGGATGATAGAAGTGCTCTATAAATAGAGCCTTGTTGTACTCATTTTGTAGCAATGAAAATCCATTAAAGCCTTTCACAACTTGTCTTTATAACACCTCTCAACCATCCTTTCCTACTCTCTTGTCTAATTTACTACAAAATCTAACCTAGCACCCCAACACTACTAACCACTAACATCTTATCATTTGGCCAAAAAGAAAAAAATCATAATGCGGGCATAGAATCGAAAGGAAGGTTTTTTGGGACTGTTATAAGTCATTTTCATGGCTTTTCTCATTTCCAAGGATTAAGCTTATAGGCATGGCAAAATCAGATAAAAAAAGGTTCACCAATTGCTTATACCTAATCGTCCTCATAATCATAATTTAATGGGTTTCCATGAGTGATTTGATTTGGCTTGATTGATGAGGATCAAGAATGGGAATTTGTTGTTTCTGAGCTACATTTTGATGAGCTTCACTTCTTGTTGGTTTAAGGTTTTTGAGGCTGAATCAAAAGCTTTGGAGAATGCCATAAGATGTGGAGGTTTAGCCCCAACCAAGGCCGCTTGCATAAAGAATTTGTTGAGTTGCTTGCTCGAGAAGAAAGGCAAACTGTGCTTGGAATACCTGCGAGAATTGTCAGTTGATGAAATTAAGACTGAACTCTCTTTATTTAAGGGAATTGGCCCCAAAACAGTAATATTTCTTTAATCCCTACATGTTTTCCCTTCACATTGACATATATTCTTTCACTTACTGATGGGTTGTATGATTTCAAAGTGACATTTTCTGTTGTTTAGATATTTTTAGCCGGTATCCAAATATTTTTTTAGGAATACATGACTACTAATTTTACGGCATAGGCTTGCATGCTTTCCTTTTTGTTCCTCTTTGATTGCTCATTATTTATAGCATTTTGGATGTTCAACCTACTTGAGGAGCATCTGCGTGCTATTGAGAATGAAATCAATTTATTTGTCTAAAATGGGCGTATAGCTTGCGAGTATATCTTTTTTATGTGATAATTTAGCTGCCCATTGCACGTTCTTGTCAAGTGGTTCCAGAGTATGGTGCTTTTGAACTTTATTTTGGTCCAAATGTGGCAACAGGTCACCTGCAAGGGAAAACTTTAGTCCTATTGCCCCAGGACCGATAACAAGATTGGGTTTCCTCCTAGATCTTAATGACCAACTCAAGACTCTACAAGCCATTCGAGCTCTTCTTGTGGTGAAAAATAGCTAGAGTTGGTAGTATTGAACGAATGCAAAGTCCTGTATTGAAAAAAGGGAATCAAAAGTACTCAAAACAACTATTGAACTCGTATGATAAACTGAGCTTACTTAATACCGAAAAGGTGAACTTCTGTGGGAAACAGACTTATTATTTGTTGGGAAACATTCTTTGCTTAACCACATTTGATCTACTCCTTGGAGTTCTTAGTTAACTAGGCATAGTCCAATGCAACTGAGATTGGCTGCAAAACTTGAAGAATTTGGCTAGAATCTCCCTCCTGTGCAGAAATAACATTGTTTTTTTCCCCCTCTGTTTAGTTTATACAATGTTTATTGGTTTGGATGACAATATGTAGTTTAGAACGTAAGATTTTCTTCTAATAAGCAATTCTTTTAAAGCAAATTGCTGTGACAACATATGGGAACCCCCTCATATTAGAATCTAGGTGTCTATCAGAACATATCAAAGGGCACCCCTGGGCACATGGCTCTTGAGTCGTGGCATTGTGGGTTTTGGAAGTGTGAGATGTACTTGGCCTTACCCTTGCGTGCAGAGACGTGGTTTCTGTGTTTCAATCCATGACTTCCAGGTCACTATAGAGCAATGTTGCTTTGTTCATGTGGTGTGGGTACACACATAAACATGATAGACTATATGTACCCCATTAAGGTATGGCAAGAAGAGCATTGCCAATGTGAAGTTGAAAGAAATAAGTTCAAGTGTGGTGATAAAAAATTGAGCTATATGTGTAAAAAAAAATTAAGAACAACCCAAATAGTTGGGCATGAGTGCTATTTAGTTGATATATGAATCTTTCTGTTGTCAAATTTCATAATAGAAGTATGATGTCAGGTGGCTTGTGTCTTGATGTTCCAACTTCAGCAAGATGATTTCCCAGTGGACACACATGTAAGCATAATATTCTTGCAATACCCCTTTTTAGCTGATGGAAGGAAATAATTTTGAAGTATCTAAACAGGTTTTTCAGATCGCTAAGGCTGTTGGTTGGGTACCGGAACAGGCGGACACCAAAAAGACATACCTCCACCTCAATCAACGAATTCCAAATGAACTAAAGTTTGATCTGAATTGCCTTTTATTCACACATGGTAAACTGTGTCAGCAATGCACAAAGGGAGGAGGTACTAAGCAAAAAAGAGAATCCGATGACAATTCTTGCCCTCTTTTAAGTTACTGCAACATTTCGAAATCAGAATTCAATAGTTAAACTTGGTGTTATCTGATTCCTTTGCTTGAGTGAGTTCATAATTTTCTTCATCTTTTTTTGCTACTATCTTTATTCAAGTTCATTTGGTCTTTCTATATCTTATTTGATTAAAAAAAAAACTCTGTAGCCAAAAAAAAAAAAAAAGTTTGGGTGGATTAAAGAAAGAAAATGTGCCTAGATGAGAATGAAACAAAGAATTTGGGTAAAGTGATCGAAAGCTTTTAATGGAATAGCATCACATTCGAAAATAGTTTAAAGGATGTGGGCCAATGAAGCAGCTAGGATTGTAGACAGATTGCCCAGACAAAACCTTTACCTTTTAAAAATAGAGTGGATTTAGCAGCATGCTTTTGAACATTTGCATGGTCTATTGGTACACTCAGATATCACCTTAAACCCTGATTAGTGCATACCCGTATGTGGTGTGTCATCACCCCCTTCCGATTAAGATTACCTCCGTATTTCAGCTGCTGAATTATAGTTCAAGAGTTTTCCAGTTTTGTGCGTGTCTTTTGCACTTGTACCGGACGCTGGTAATTTTAAATCGTTTAAGGCGTATGGTCATAAGCTCCATATATTCGGCTTTCCCCCGATGCTTTTCCTTAAAGCGGTTAGATATTATCATGAAAGATGGTGTGGCAGACCACAACCGGTGGATCATTTTTACGTGGAAGAGGTGATGATCAATGTGGTTCTAATATCTCCTTATTGTATCGGTTAATATGTAATGCGACGGGCAATATTTCGGATGCAATTTCTAGTTCACCAGTATATCGGCCATTTTGGATTATTAGCAATTTGTGTAACTTTTTATTGTTTGTCTGCTTTGGTTTTATACATTCGTTTTTCCTTTTTTTGATTGCTCACTTCCCCTTTTTATTCGGTCCTTCTAAAACACCATTGCCTGTTAGAATTGTCTAGCATGTAGATGAAATGTAGTAATTTTTTTTGAGGACATTTAGTGCATACTCCTAACATTCTGGAAAACACTTGTGCTGTGTTTATTCTCACTATTTCTTTCTTTCTTTCGGATGAATCGTGTCAATTGCTTTTTATCAACCAGAACTAGTTTAGGTTGCGTTGTTGTAAACACACCCTTTTCCTTGTGGTGCTACTGGTACAGATTTAATATCTGTGCTAGCGGGTTCAAATGACCTTTTGTGCCTCTTTTGGGTCTCAAAAAAACGATCGGAATCACTAATTTTTTCACAAAATTCAGGCCTGAATTCTAAAGCAAAGTTGGATGTTTTGTAAACGTCCTTACCGATGCTAGATTGAACTTATTTTTTTGCAAGGATCATAAACAAAGTATTTTAAATAAAATAAGTGGCTCCGATCATTTTTTTGTGACCTAAAACATGCCCAAAAAGGCGTTTGTACGCACTGGTACAGATTTATGTCTGTACCAGTATCATTTCTGTTCCTTCATTTAATACTGTTTGATAGCAAAGGCTTGATGGCTCGATATTTCATGACCTTTAAGCTCAGTCTTGAAAGCTCATGATTGTCTTGCATATTTCACGAGCCAACTCAATTTTATCATGACCACAAAAACTTCAAATGTGAGCCGAGCTTGAACAACTACGAGTAGTATTTAAAAATTCTCAAGCTCGAGCCGAGTTTGAACACGTGTAATAAAAAGTCGAGCCAAACCTGAGCAATACTATATGTTGGCTCGAATAGCATCCCTAGACGTGAACATCGCATAAAGGATCTCGAAGACTATTTTGGATTAAGAAACAGAAATCAAAATGATTAATCACAATAATTTAACAAGAAAAAAAAAACACAGCGATATACTCAAAAACTCTCAACAAATCATATTGTGTTCCATTTGTGGATGTACACAAGCATTTCTTCCTTTTTAAATACAAGCATTCTAAATGCAGTCAATCTGTGTATAGTATAGTAACGAAACAAATAACTGTATGATCTGCAAATGATCACATCCCCATGGCTCTCTTCGAAACCACCAACCATCATCGGATTCAATTTTCCTGATAATTTTCTCAGTTGAACCTATCGCACCGGACCCTCACCTCGCCGTGCTTCCCGGTCTTGACTCCGGTAACGCTAGTTTTCACCATGGCTTCGACAAACGTCTGGAAGAACGCCGCCTGGTCGGCCGCAAACTTGTCCACTATCGGCTTTGTTCTCGGGTCGTTCATCAGCGCCTGGTCCGAAGCCAGAAGCCCCAGCCCGTTCTTCAAGTTCTTGAAGTACATGTTGTCGAAGTTTCCGGGTGTCAAGGGATCGTTGAACGCTGCGATTGTCGGGTTCACCTGGTAGTTGGCACACATCTTTTTCAAGCGATCTGCGAATTTAGGGTTGAGTGAAGGGTCGACGCCTGATGGCGCTGGGTAGGTGAAGATCCGGTTGCTGAACTCCTTGCAGTGGGAGAATCCGATGGTGTGTCCACCGCCAGTTAACGCCACCATTTCTTCAATGGTTAATCCCTTCTCCTTGAACATCTCGATCATTCGCTCCATTGAGGTGTTAGTCCTAGCTAGGTTAGCTTCAACGTGCGAAGCCATGGACACGAGCCCGTCTTTCCGGCCCAATTGGATGGGGATGAAGGGTCCGCCGACGAACTTTATGATGTTTCTGGTCGCGAGGGCGAGTATGTCTGCGCAGGAGACGACGTTGGGGCAGGCGAGCTCGAGGGCGCTCTTGGCACGGGTCACGAGGTCAAAGGCGTCGCCGGCGAGGGACTGGTTGATGTCGTAGTCCTTCTCCGCCTGGTTGGAGGGGGTGGAGGAGATGAGGACGGAGGCGTCGCATCCCTCGACCATGCAGTCGTGGAAGAAGGTGCGGAGGATGGCGGCAGCGGTGGTCGGGTTGGTGCTCTGCTTGGCGTAGACGGTGTCCTGCATGATCTGGTCGAACTTGGGACACGTCTTGGCGTAGTAATTGTCGGTGAGCTTGGGTGGCGTGGTGCGGCGGTGGTGCCCGGCCTTGCTGGGTAATTTTATGGCTGATTGAGCGATGACGGCCCCGGAGAGAGAAGAGAGAAATAGAAACAAAAGGAATCGCGAAGCCATGGTTGCGGGAGGGAGAGATCTGCTTCCTCACGAGGAGGGTGGGGGCGGAGGGGGAAGAGGTCGGAAGCAGATCGTTCTTTGGATATTGGAAACGAGAAGAAGAAGAAGGGAGAGGTAAAAATAAAATCAAGGTGGGGAGGATGGAGAGGTGTGGAGGAGAGGGATTGTAGGGGAGGGTGGATATATTTAGAGAGAGAGAGAGAGAGAGAGAGAGAGAGAGTTTTGTGTGTTGATACGTAGGTATAGAATACAATTGTGTTGGTTTTGTGCATGGTCAAATTAAGAACTTGCATGCAAGGTTGAAAATTTGGACGTGAGCATGGAATCCGGAGGACCCGCTAGAGACACCCTTTGTTGTAGCTTGGCATCTCTCTGTGGCAGAATTTAGTGTATGCATGTATCCCTACAACACGAAAGGCATATGTATCACTACAACACGAAAGGTCCATAGCGAGCGAGGAATTTTTTCAATTTTCCTCGCTAAAAATTCTGAAACTAAAAACACTACAATTCTCAAGTCCTTTGCTAGCGCGGAAACTCAAACAATGGCCTCCTCTATGGAGGCATGCGCTCCATCAATCTCACCAGCTTTCTTTCCAATGCAAACCTTTACCATTTTTTATATATAACCTTTTATTTATGTCTTTTCACCTCTCTAGATTTGTTTCTTTAAATATTTTTTCTCTAATTTTAGTCCCTTGTCATGTTTCTTTAAACTTTTTGTTAAATCTTTAATATTATTCGCTTTTACTGATTTTTTTATTATTTAATCTCTCCATACCAATTTGTTTGTCTAATTGTCGAAATTCGTGTTTTTCAAAAACATATTTATATCTTACATTTTATAATATTTTTTTTTTATGATTTTGTATAAGAAAACTAATTGAAATCTATCAAATAAGATCCATATTGCATATTAAAAACATTACGAATTGAAAATTATGTAGAAAATTCTTTGATAGATCAAACACTCTCAAAAAGTCAAAAAGGAGACAAACAAACCGGGACGGAGGGAGTAATGTTTTCTTTATATACCTTTTATAAATCTGTATACCTTTCTAAATTTGTTTATTTTATAGTTAAAAAGGCCAAACTATGGAAAAGGAGTATATATATGTTGTAGGAATCATGTGCAGGACGTTTCATCGATCTCATCTTAATTAACACATGAAGAAGAGAGAACTAATATGTCAAAACTATAACGGCCTTAGAAAGAACTAGAAAAGAATTTGTGCGCGGTGAGTGGAAACCAAAACCTGTTGATGTGAACATACGAAAACCACCGAAGGGGCATCCCCCAGATTAAAACATGGTCAACATGACCACCAAAACTAGAATCGCAAAAAAGCAGACAACCCAAACAACCTATCTTACTCTTTGAAAAAACGCAAGAACAAATTAAAACATCAAGCTATATAACTCAAAAATCCGAGCTGGAAGTTGCCGAAGGGAAGAGAGAGACAGGTTTGTATGAACATATGCAAGCTCTAATATCAGTAACAGTTAATTGACTCCAACAGCTGAACGTACACTAAGGCTGCAATGTTGAAATATTCTTCTATTGCACTCACCCCATATATGGTAAATAGCCGCTGCTAGGACAATTTTTTAGACCAAGCTAGGGAACTGAGAACCGCTATGACCGTGTCCCATCAATCCATTCCACAATCTCAGCCCGCCCATTGAATGGACAAGGCTCATCGAGTTTAGTCTGCTAACCCCTCCAAAATTGCAGATCATAGGAGCATTGGAAGAAGAGATGATTGTGATTCTCTACTGCATCAGAACAAAGAACACAATGAGCATCTGCTATCACCCCCCCCAAACCTGTAATCTATCCCTGGTAGATAACCTGCCCAACACGGCTAACCACCGGATAATGGACCATCTGGGGATAGCATGTTTAAACCAAACAACCTTGTACCAGTAGTACTTAATACCCAAGTATACATGGAAGAATGCCCATTTTCCTGTACAATAGGGAAGTGGAAATTTGGGATAAATAAGCACAACAGATATTCCTAATGTCATTGTATCCGTAGATATTTCATGTAGCAAGGATGGAGAAGATCACGAGATTTTAGAGGACTTTGCATTCATTTTCTCTGATATATATTGTCCCTCTAAAAAACGATCAGAGGCACTTTCTGAAATGAATTACCAAATAGGTTTTCAAATGGCTTGGCAGTTGACATTGCACAGATAACAGCTGCTGTTACAGTTTTTGCCTCACGTCCATGGCTGGCTACAGCCTACAAGTGCCGAGCGAGGCAATTTGCTTACCTGCTTGCCGAGTGGGTCGGAATGGCAGAAAACTTGACCTGCTCGGTATTGTTACCAACGGGTGTCTTTTACTGAGCCAGCAGGAGATGCTCGATCTGACTAGCCCAAGCAGCTAGCTAGCCATACCAGGTTACTAGATGGAAGATTACAAACCCAAATGGGCTTTGGCAGGAGGACATTTAGCCATGCTCTCACTGTAGTGGGCAGAACCCGACTATGGCTTGGGCCGAACCCGCTTTGGGCTATACACCATATATACATATATTTATTTTTGACAAACAAGATCAACCCAGTCATATTAATTTATACAAAAATAAATTACAATGAAAACAACAAACAAAATATGTACTATATATATGTACACATATATCTATACAAGGCCAGGCGAACTAGTTATTCTGAAAATGCGAGCAGTTGCTGCTTGAGCTCGAGTTCAAAGGAGCAGTAAACAAGCAAAATTATATGGGCTGAATTAAGAGGCCACAAGGGCGTCATGATTGAGACCACGAGAAGTTGTCCAAGCCAGCTATAAATTTTATAGGAAATTGATGAACAACATCAATTTTATTCCCCGCGAAATCCACTTTTCTAGCCGTCTGATCAAGTTAATTTTTTTTTTTCATCACTTAAAATTTCTACATAATTCAATGGCCAAAAATACACCAGGTGTGTAGACTTTTCGGTACGGAGATTTTGAGTGGTTTTTTCCTGCTTCGAAATCTATTTTCACGCAAGATGAAGGAATTCATTGAGTCCCGATTGTGTGGGTAAAATCTCCCCCGTTCCAATTTTTTCCAGGTGGACGGCCACGCGTGCGTTATATCTGTGCAAGATTTTTTGTTCCATCTATGCTTATTGATTTTTTCGAGTAAATTAACCGGAACACTTGAGTTAGAAATAGCAAAACCATGAACCACCTCAAATTGTTGCGGACACGTCACGTAAACGTGACAAGCCTGTGGCCTGTGCCCTCTACAGCGACACACACCCACGTGATACTTGTCATAGAAAGGAACCCCCCAGTCCCATATAATTCTCTGAACGGGGACCCATTATCATGGAGAATTTTTTGGGTGCCAGCGCTAGCAGGATCCGGTTGGCAATTCGGACCGTCTAAATATGTTTGGGACGGTTTGGATTTTAGAAAGAAGAAGAGAGTAGAGAGTTGTGGGGTGAGGAGAAAAAGGGAATAAATCTGAGTCGTCCAAAACAAGATTTGGGCACCGCCACGTAATTTTCCAAAGGCATTGAATTATTTCTCCGTGGTTTGATCTGACTATGATGCCCTTGTCCGGTTTGGGGGCTACCATGCCCCCATTGTCCCTCAACTGTTAGATTTTCGTTTTTTTTCTCAACCATTGCTTGAATCTCTCTCCTGCGGTAAGTGTGACCATATATTACAGTAAATGCAGCCATACACTATGCTAAATGTAATAAAGTCAGTTTGTGTGCTAAGTTAAATTGTACTAATTTTTTGCAAAAAAATCATATATCCAACTCGTTTTTATGGATGGTTTTGATCTAATTAATGCTGAGTATTTTCCAATTGTCCAATCTAACGGTCCATATTTTATATGGGCATCCATGCCCTTGAATTGGAGATGGTGCTACGCACCTCCAAATTTGCCGTTTGGAAATTGTACATTTGATGGATCGGATCTAAACTCGACAATAAACGGCTCTCGATCGTTGGTTGTTGAAATGAGATCCGAGCCGTCGGATCATGGATTCGACTGCTCGAAAGTGCGTAGCACCTTATTACACAACACCAACCCGAAGTCCCATGCCACAAAATCACGCTTTTGGAACCCTAGCCTGAGTCAGCATCCATCGTTCTATTAACTTGGTTTGAGAAGTTAGCAGCCTGGATTGGAGATGCCCTAAAGAATTAGCAACCATACACGTTTATTGACCTTTCCAAAACTAGTACTGTAAAGTCAGTTTGTGACGGTGAAGCAAAATCTCAAGTCTTAACGTTGGAACTTGAATCTTATATAAAATAAGCGAAAAATATTTACATGATACTCCGCTCTCAATATCGGATATAGTTACAAGGATAAGGTTGACGCTAATTTAATGCATGAGAATTTTCACAAGTAAAAAAAGCCAAGTCTAATGGTCCATATTTTATATGGACATCCATGCCCTTGAATTGGGGGATGATGCTGCGCAATACCGTGCTGTGCACCTCCAAACCGTTGAATTGTGCATTTGACGGCTTGGATCTCATCTCGACAATGAATGGCTCTCGATCGTTGGTTGTCGAGATGAGATCCGAACAGTCAGATGCATGATCCGACGGCTCAAAAATGCGTACCACATTATTGCACAGCTCCAACCCGAAGTCCCATGCCCACATAGTCACGCTTTTGAAACCCTAGCCTGAGTAGCCTCCCCGTTTATTGACTTGGTTTGAGAAGTTCGCAGCCTGATATGCTCTAAAGAAAATTAGAAAAACACGTTTTTGGACCTTTCCAAAACTAGATCGACTGTAAACCTTTGTGACGGTGGAGCAAAATCTCAAGTCTTAACGTTGGAATTGAATCTCTATATAAAAAATAAGTGAAAAGTAGTTACATGATACTCCGCTCTCAATATGGATATAGTTACAAGGATAAGGTTACGCGTGTTCACGCATAAACACAAGTAAAAAGAAGAAGAAGTTATGATGAGAGTCTATATGGCCCCGTTACAGTAAATGCAGCCATACACTATGCTAAATGTAATAAAGTCAGTTTGTGTGCTAAGTTAAATTGTACTAATTTTTTGCAAAAAAATCATATATCCAACTCGTTTTTATGGATGGTTTTGATCTAATTAATGCTGAGTATTTTCCAATTGTCCAATCTAACGGTCCATATTTTATATGGGCATCCATGCCCTTGAATTGGAGATGGTGCTACGCACCTCCGAGCCGTTGAATTGTGCATTTGAGGGCTCGGATCTTATCTCGACAATAAACGGCTCTCGATCGTTGGTTGTTGAAATGAGATCCGAGCCGTCGGATCATGGATTCGACTGCTCGAAAGTGCGTAGCACCTTATTACACAACACCAACCCGAAGTCCCATGCCCACATAGTCACGCTTTTGGAACCCTAGCCTGAGTAGCCTCCCCGTTTATTAACTTGGTTTGAGAAGTTCGCAGCCTGATATGCCCTAAAGAAAATTAGAAAAACACGTTTTTGGACCTTTCCAAAACTAGACTGTAAATCTTTGTGACGGTGAAGCAAAATCTCAAGTCTTAACGTTGGAATTGAATCTCTATATAAAAAATAAGTGAAAAATATTTACATGATACTCCGCTCTCAATATGGATATAGTTACAAGGATAAGGTTACGCGTGTTTATGCATAAACACAAGTAAAAAGAAGAAGAAGTTACGATGAAAGTCTATCTGTGTTTATGCATATCATTCATTTTTTAATAGCTATTGACACGTTATTGTTACGATGCGTATCATTCATTTTTTGAAACGCGATTTTATCATTTGTATTAAATAAAAAGTTACCTAAAAATCACTAGATGCCTAATCGGATATTGCGAAATTTTGGTTTCCTAATTTGAAAGTTGGGGCCTTCCCCATCCCTGCCACTAGTTTTTTTTTTTGTCATTCGTTAAACTTAAACCTAATCTACTCTAACTTAAGGGACTTGGAGAGGGGAATGAGTATTTTCGGAAATCGAACCTTGCCTGTGTCCCGTAATCATGGAAATATAAGGGAGACACCACATGTACTTCACTCCATTTGCAGCCCCGCCACTAGTTACAAGACACCCCATTTGAAAACTTAAGCATCAAGTGAAGCACCAAATTTGGCATGGTAAATCGTTATGAAATTAGTAATACAGTACTATACTATATTGATACTATATATACCAACAAATATGAAGAGATTTTTCGTCCTTCTCCTCTGCAACAATCTTAGGCAACTTGATTAATGTACATTCAAAAATGGTTGTCCTTGTCAATTTGTTAAGGAAGCTTCCCAAGAAGCTTAGGTCATTTGTCCTGGTTGTTTGCTTCATTTTTAAGACAAAGAAGGTACACTCACTCATTTTTGGATTTTAAGCCCACCATTCGTCTCAGCAAATTGAAAAATCTTTGGCAGCTGAGCGGTACCGCCACCGTTGGCAATCCCAACTATCCAAATGTGTTTTGGACGGTTTAGATTTATTCTTTCTCTCTCTCTTCCCTCATCCCATCACTCTCTCTCCTTTTTTTCTTTTTCTAAAATTCAGACCGTCCAAAACACTTTTGGACATCTAAGATCACTGATGGGGTACCACGTGTGTGGTACCCCCTGTCACCCAAAAACTTCTCCAACAAATTGATTTCTCTATTCCAAGTTTTATTTTCTTTCTGTGATTTTCTTTTTTCCATTTTTTTGTCATTTGAATGCTGCAGCAGTCTGGAGGAGGGGCGAATGTGAATTGGAAAACTTATGTGGGATCAATCGTAACCACATAGTACAGTACTTGTGTGTGTGTGTGTTGGGGGGGGTGTGGGGTTGTATGTACCGGAGTAGAATTTTTTTTGACAACTCAAATATCTAGATCAGCTTACGGAACTTCAAATTATCCTAGTGTTAACAAAGAACCTATAAAGAGTTTATCTCAACGGTAGTTGAATGTCATCCTCAAGGGAGGCTCTCCATCTTTATCTTTGAAAACTGTATTCCATTATAAGTCACGTACATAATACGCGAGTAGGTGCGGAAGTGCGAGTGTAAAAATGTCTTTCAAAAACTTCCAAAACAATTAAAATTCTGAGTGCGAGAACGCGAGCGCGAAATGAGACAAATTCATGTAGCCAATAAACGTGAAATAAATCATGTTGAGTTATTATTTGCAGTTGTACAAAATCAATTAGGTACCCTTTTTTTTTTCATCAGCAAAATTTACTTGAGCTTAGCAAGTACGTATAATGCTCGTGATACAAATAAAACGATGAACGGTTTTTCTACCGTCAGCCTAATAGGATGATTATAAGTGGGCCCCAGAGTATTACTTAATTGTTTAATTCTCTTTCAAACTTTTTTTTTTTATCGCCAAAGATGAAATTTTATTAAAAATGAGAAAAGGGAATCTAATAAAGAGTTGGAACAAACATACACCTGAAACCGAATTAAAAAAAAAAAATTACACCTAAAACGGGCAAAAGCCCTACCACCTAAGAGTCTACAAGGGATCACAAATAGAAACATTAGAGCCTAACCCAACACCTAAATAAAATAATACAGCCTAAACACCCAAATCCCGGCCCAACCTTGAACTGGCCCACCCAAACCAACCCCCAAAACCCTAACCACAACAGCGGCCACCACCGGTGAAACCAGCCTCTCTCAAACTTTTTGGGACAGTACATTTCCTTTCAACACTGAAAGAAAATGTATTGTCTCAGTAGATTTGAAGAGAATTAAACAATTAATGCCTTGTTCCTTTTACAATTCAAAAAATTTTTTTTAAAAAATTCCCCTTAGATTCTTCCTACTTTCAACATTTCTCTCTCTATCTCTCTCCACTTATTACCCCTACAATTTTTCAAAGAAATTTTTAAACTCCAATCCAAACAAGGCATAAGTAATGCCTTTGGGGTCCACTTATAATAGGCTGATGGTAGAAAAACAAATAAAACAAACTCGAACATGACCATTTTAAAATTCACCACCTTCCAAAGATTGTCAAACGAACACTGGTATCCAATCGATCGACACAATTTGTCATGATAGTGTGGGCTTGATAATCTTTTCTTACAGTATCCACAATACTATAATTAAAAATTGATAATCAAAAGTTGCCACATTAACTTTTAATTATTCATTTAAGAGATTGTTAAAGTTAGCAATGTAGATATCTACAATGACATAATCAAAATTAGATAACCACAATTTATCATGTCATATTTTTAGAAGTTCCCAAAACTTAGTCATTTGTCCTGGTTGTTTGCTTCATTTTTAAGACAAAGAAGGTACACTCACTCATTTTTGGACTTTAAGCCCACCATTCGTCTCAACAAATCGAGAAATCTTTGGCAGCCAAGCAGTACCGCCACGGTTGGCAATCCTAACTATCTAAACGTGTTTTGGACGGTTCAGATTTATTCTCTTTCTGTCTCATCCTATCACTCTCTCTCTCCTTTTTTTTCTTTCTAAAATCTAAACCATCCAAAACACGTTTAGACGGCTAAGATCACTGACGGGGCACCACGTGTGTGGTACCTCCTGGCACCCAAAAACTTCTCCAACAAATTGATTTCTCTATTCCAAGTTTTATTTTCTTTCTGTGATTTTCTTTTTTCCATTTTCTTATCATTTGAATGCTGCAGTCCAGAGGAGGGGCGAATGTGAATTGGAAAACTTATGTGGGACCAATCGTAATCACATAGTACAGTACTTTTTTTTTTTTTTTTTGTGTGGGGTATGGTACATATGGAAATTAAACTGGAGTAGAATTTTTTTTGACAACTCAAATATCTGGATGAGCTTACGGGACTTCAAATTATTCTAGTGTTAACAAAGAACCTGTAGAGAGTTTATCTCAACGGTAGTTGAATGTCATCCCCAAGGGAGGTTCTCCATCTTTATCTTTAAAAATTGTATTCCAATCTAAGTCACGTAATACGCGAGTAGGTGCGGAAGTACGAGTGTAAACGTGTTTTTCAAAAACTTCCAAAACAACTAAAATTCATTAGTGTGAGCGTAAAACGAGACAAATTCATGTAGCCAATAAACGTGAAAGAAATCCATGTTGAGTTTATTTGCAGATGTACAAAATCAATCAATTAGGTACCCTTTTTTTTTTCATCAGCAAAATTTACTTGAGTTTACTCCCTCCGTCCCAAATTCTTTGTCCGGTCCGCAAAACGGAGTGTTAAAAATAATACAATTTTTGCAAGAAAAAATCAAAAGTTTTTCAACGATGTACTAGATATCAATGAGTATTTCTAATTTGTAAAAAAAGTTTGAATTTTTTCTTGAAAAAATTTACATTATTTTTAGTACTCCGTTTTGCTGACCGGACAAAGAATTTGAGACGGAGGGAGTAGCAAGTACGTATAATACTCGTGATACAAATAAAAGTTTTTCTACCGTCATCCTAATAGCATGATTATAAGTGGGCCTCAAAGCATTACTTAATTGTTTAATTCTCTATCAAATTTACTGGGACAGTACATCTCCTTCCAGCGCCGGAAGAAATGGTATTGTCCCATCCCAGTAGATTTGAAAGAGAATTAAATAATTAAGTAATGCCTTTGGGGTTCACTTATATATAATAGGCTGATGGTAGAAAAACTAATAAAACAAACTTGAACATGACTATTTTAAAATTCATCACCTTCCAAAGATCGTCAAACAAACACTGGTATCCACTCGATCCACATAATTTTTCAGGATAGTGTGGGCTTGATAATCTTTTCTTATTCACTTAGGCCCCATTCTGCTAAGTTTTTTATTTTTTACGTACTTATTTTCTGTTTTACGAGACAAATCTTACAATACATCGTCGAATGAACGGGTTAGTTTGTTGATAGTTTACATTTTTTTATTTTTTGTTTAATGTCTTGATTCAAGATTTCATACATAAAAGAGAGAATAAGTAAGGTACCAAGAAAACACTCCTGAATTAGTTAAATTTCGTTTGAAATCAACTGTGAATATGTGTTTCTAAGATAAATAGTCCCATATTTTATTTTAGGGTAAAAGCACTCTCATTTCCTCCTCACAACAATCCCCCCTCCCCTTTTCTGGCTATTCGCAATTTGTTTTAAAAGCGGAGGTTATTCCCAAGTTACGACTGTAAATTAGTCGAATATTAAAATGTTCAAATTTTTTCATTAAGTTTTTATCAAACTCAAACTTGAGCTCAATGAAAATTTTGACAAGCAGAGCTCGAGTCAAGCTTGCCTAGGTTTGAGTCGAATTTGAGTTTGCTCACGAGTCTTAATAAATAAAAATATAACTATTTATGCTCTCATACAAGTCTGAAGGTGCAAATATTTTTTTTATATATTTTTCATACACATATAAAATGACAGAAACACATTCAAAAATAAGTTTACAGTAATTGTAAACCTTTACACACTTACAACTTCTAAGATTTTCACTACTTACATATACAAGTTATCTAAGTTATAATATATTCAAATTATTTGCGAAATTTTCATGATATAGTATACTCAAGCTCACGAGTGTAATTGAGTTGAATGTTGCCGAATTCAAATTCGACTCATTGATTAAACAGGTCTAAAATTTAGACTCAAGATCAAACTCAGGGAGTGTTTCCATTAACCAAAGCACTAAAAACTTAACACCTTTTATCATCCGGTTTTCATTGACAAAAAGGTTTCAGCATTGTATAATTGTACCATCTCGTTTCTATTAACAAAAAAATTGTCAACAAAGAACTATTTTTATTGCAGTAACTTTACTCACATACCCATTAACTTATTCACTATCGAAAACAACTTAACATTTCTCAACGTATTCATTACCGAAAATACCTAGCAACTTCATAATCACAAATAAAGATTTACAAATTTTTCACTACCCGAGACACCCCCTTACACCGTTACCAAACAGCTGAGTTCATTTGCCACATGCTCCACTAGTTGGAGAGTGGGGTCGATTTGGGCCATTTATATATATTGTGACCGTACCTTGGGCAGATATTCCCGGTTGAATTTGTACTAATCGTCAACTTCACTAACCGGCCTGCAAGCATTGGGCTCCTTTTTCCGCGTGGGCCCCTAACGCGCTTTCTCTGGGCCCACCTCTCTCTCTCTCTCTCTCCACATCCTTCCAGCCCCCTCCTCCCCTCCTCCTCTCTCTCTCTTCTCCATTTCGCTCCTAACGTACCACCGGGCTCCCGCTCCCCACACTCCTCTCTCTCTCTCTCTAGAATAATCACCAGTTGCAGACGCAGCCAAACCGGCCAGATTTATACGTAGATAGTAGCATACTAGGACTAGATAGGAAGCGAATTTTGTTTTTCGGTTTTGGAGCGTACTCCTTAATTACCATTTACTCTCTCTCTCTCTCTCTCTCTCTCTCTCTCTCTAGATACAGATTGCTCCCTCTATAAATATGCATACATATGTTATCCCTATCTTGTTATCTGCAATCGAACACCACCGCATGTTGGTCTCTTCTTTGCCTCCTCCTCTCTCACTACCGCTGGTTACATTTGTTTACAAGTGAATAATAATGTCGCAGAAGCGGCAGCAGGAGGACGGGAAGGCTCGGGGGGAGAGCAGCAGGCCCGATGACAAGCGTCGCAAGCGCCGTTCTTTCAAGAAGTGAGACTAATTTCCATCTCTCCTTTTTCTTTCTTATTTCTTTGTTCTATTACTAGCAAGAGCATCAAGGTTTAAAATACCGGCCCTTGCGTAGCCCATGGACCGCTGAATTTTCACCTTCCACTGATAATTCGTTGGCGATTTTTTTGTTTGCTTTCAAGTACTGTTACATTGTGGTACCCTAAATTTGCATGTGTATGGACCGATTCCCTGTAAGTAGGGGTACATTTTCAGTTTTTTGTCCGCCTAATGGCCGCTACAAAATTGATACTTAGATGAGATAAGGGATTATCCAAGCTAATCTTTTTGAATGAATAGTTTTCCGTCCCACATAAATGAGATAAGGGATTATCCCCTATTGATTATGTATCGTTTGTTTGCTTTTCTAATTGAATTAATTTACCAAAATAACTACCAAACCTAAGTTGAGGCCTATGCACGATGTCCTTAGGGCGTCTCCAAGAAGTAGCAAAATGATATTCACGCCAACTTCAAAGATTCATGTCATGAAAATGCACTTCAAGAGTACGTAGTAGTAGTAGTGAAAGTTCTACGGATATCCAACTCATCAAAGAGATTGGGCAAAGATTCAATTCTTTGACCAAGCGGCCCTTAAAAAATCAAATAAAAAGCAAACAAAGCTGAAGTTTAAGAGCCCTTTCAAGTGCAGTTTCTCCTAGTGACTATTCAACTTGCCACAAATTCATCAAGTTGAATACTCCATATGCTTCCTCTCTTGGATTTGCTTTTAATGCTCAACTTACCACTTGGCTAACTACTCGGGGGTTTTGTTTTTTCAGTCCTGTTGGTGCAGGTTTAGGCTCCATATGCTTGTATACCTAATACCTTAAATTTGTCTTCGTGAAATTGTATAGGTGTTATTCATATTCTGAATGTTAGTGAATTCTCTTTGCTCAGTTGAGAATTGGGTTGCCTTGGGCTTTGAATTCTTTCGGCAATGAGATAGGAGGATTTTGATAGAATTCCGTTGGAAAGGATGAAAAAAATAGCTACTCCGTGTATTTTTTCCCAGTTAAGTGGGTTGTGGTGATCTTATCCATAGCGAGCGTCTTGTTGATTATGAGCAAGAATGCAGCCAAGAGACAACTGGTCGCACCCCTATTTTTTTTTCCAAAAAAAACCATTACTATACTAGTAATATTTTATTTAATGTGTATTATATAGGCCCGCCACCTTAGGTTAAAATCTGACTTCGTGTCTGACTCTAAGAGATGGAAGTGGTTGGTATCAAATAATTCAGGCTTTATTTTGTTGAACTGTGTATTGGGTTTGGTAAAGCTATTATCAACGCTCGTCACTGGTAAAATACTGAGGCAAATCGTACTTTCCCTTTATTCAACATGTATATCAGTACCTATGTACTAATACTAAGTACAGATGAAGTGAGTCGTGAGTGTAAACTATTTAGTCTATATTGTTGGAGAACTGAATGAGCTTGCTTTGACAATTAGCAATTACATGTGTTATGAGTTGATGATTTTATTTCCTTTCATTGGTTTGTTACCTTGGTTGGATTGTTTTTAGTGTGGTACTGGAGGTGATGAACATGCGCAAAGTCCAACGGTATATGGAGCCAGTTCTGGAGCCCTTGATTCGTCAAGTGGTAAGCACATACCCACAAAATGTTTTGTTATATATCAAAGTTATGTAGTCCTCTGTTGTTCTTATCGAGGAGTGCAGGTCAGCTCTCATATCATTTTTTCATGGTTTATCATTTTTGTTATTCTGTTTCAATGACAATGTATGGAAAATCTGACTCTGGAATTCTGTATGAGACACAAGGGTACTCTCGGGTGCTCGTTTGTGATTTGACTGATTTCTAACCTTGAACAAAACAAACTACATACAATTTTTTGGTACTATTTCTTCACCTAAGTTGTCAATGGGTTTTTCTCTATCTTCAGCTATAGGGACCTGAGTTAATTTGACTTCACTTTTATGTATGAATGACACTAGCACATTGTTCTTGTTGTGAGTGTCATTTGGAACTTCCATACTTCGAAGTAAAATGAGGCCACTAGAAGCCTATACCTTGGGACCTTAGAATTGAATAGCTGAAGATGTAAATTGGAAACAGTGAACGCTGATGACAGAGGAGTGTGGAAGCTATGTGAGGAAAATAATATGGTTGTCAATCAGAGTATTCTGCTCAGCCCGAATATTAGGTTTTGTTCTTTAGAAGCTTCGCTTGAATATTGTGTTATTACACTAAGGAATTGGAGTTCTCAAAAGTATGTGATCCTGACTCAGGATGGCTACCAAATGATTATCTGACTCTACCTTGACTGTCTAATCAAAAAAAAAAAACCTTGACTGTGGGTTTACCAACATGTATTTCAAGGGTTACTCAATATCATCCCTAGACTTTCGATTCATTTTTTGGTCTGGTGTCTAAAGATGGAATAGATGAGGAATGGAAATGTTAAGTCTATCATGCTATAAGATGTCTAGGTGCATAAATCCTTTGGAATCCACTGGATCAAGAAAACTGCATGTTTTAATGTAAATGGTCGACTGCACATCTGAACCGTCAATTACTTCAAATGTAATCTGAATGGTTGTTGGTAGTTGATTCATATTGTCAGGAACTCAGGAGTTCATCATGCTCCACTTCAAACTTCACTCAGCTGCTCTAATAGTCTAATATGATCTAGCATTCTATTTCTTTCCATCACGGTTACTAATGCAGCTTAAATTGATTGTACTTTTCTTTACAAGGAGGTTATGTAAATTATGTTTATGTGGGTTGACAGGTAAAAGAAGAAGTTGAATTGGCTATAAAAAAGTATTTGATCCATATGAAGCGGTAAGTTGTTAGACCTTATATAATTCTTTGTAAGGTAGTAAAGTTGATCACCTTTTCCGGTGTCTACTTGACTTATGTTGCTTTTCATGTTTAGGCATTCTGGGAAAGAGCTTCACTCTACAGAATCAAGAAGCCTACAGTTACAGTTCATACCCAAAATCTCTCTTCCTGTATTCACTGGAACTCGTATTGAAGGAGAAGACTGTAGCACCTTAAAAGTGGCTTTAGTCGATGCTCTTACTGGAGAAGTTGTTTACTCTGGGCCCGAGTCCTCAGCAAAGGTGGAAATAGTAGTTCTCGAGGGAGATTTCGATGGCGATGAAGGAGGCAATTGGACCCTTGAAGATTTTAATAATAACATTGTTAAAGAAAGAGAAGGGAAGAAACCCCTTCTTACCGGGGATGCCTGCTTAAGTCTTAAAGAGGGCATTGGCTTAGTGGGGGAGATCTCCTTCACTGATAATTCAAGCTGGACAAGAAGCCGCAAATTTAGTCTGGGGGCAAGAGTTTTGGATAATTTTGATGGAGTCAGAGTAAGAGAAGCAAAGACTGAATCCTTTATTGTCAGGGATCACCGCGGTGAATGTAAGGAAATTTTTATTTGTATTTCTCTTTTCCTATATTGGTGCCTAGATTACCATATAAAGTATAGCCTGGAGCAATGATCTTGTACATTGCCTATATGATGTGGATGGAAAACTAATGCAAGAATCTATGGATGCTACCCACAGGAGGAAGTTTAGGCAACAGTAGACTCATCGTTTTTTTTTTTTTTTACCTATGCGTGCATTGCCCAATGCACGATAGGTTTTTGTACTAAACGTGCATTGTCCAATACACAAAAGATTTTTGTTACCCATACTCCGGATTGATACCACTAATAGGTTTGTCAACTCTCTGCTGTCCACTATTGGCTGAGTTGAAGTGTTATCCAACCACCTGGGTTAAGCAGAATTGTAAAAGTTCCCACGCAGCCCGGGACACGCAATCGTGTCCACAAATAAAGGAAAATACACAAGGCAAGTAATTCAAAAAAAAAGTAACTACTTTTGTACTCGTTTGGCTAGATTACTTGAGGAGACAATAGCCAAGTTTCTTGAGGAATAGCACTAAATTTCTTAGGGGACAATAGCCAAGTTTCACAATTACCAGATTTTCTCCTTTGGGCTAGATTTGACGTAGTGGATCTCATAAGTTCCATGTTAAGACTCAGGATATATGCTAGTTCTAATTATTTAGCATACATGTTTGATCCTTGCTTTTCCTCATATACCCATGATTTGTATCTTGATTTTGCTATTTATTCTTTAATTTGCTGTTATTCTCTTTGGAATGTTTGATGTCGGCATATGTTATTCTTCTTGTCCTACCTACTTCTATATGTTATGGTTCTAAGGTACTGCAAAGTGCTATTTTCTCTGGATAACATTATCATAATGGACTTAGATACACTTTTTTCTGTTCACAGTGTACAAGAAGCACCATCCCCCATCTTTGCTCGATGAAGTGTGGCGGCTGGAAAAAATTGGGAAAGATGGAGCTTTCCACAAGCGTTTAAATCGGGAAAAGATTTACACAGTGAAGGATTTTCTGACTGTGTTCTTCATAGAGCCCACAAGGCTTAAAAATGTATAGTACACCATCCCTTCTCTATTTTCTTCTGCGGCATTGAATTTTATTAGCATTGAGCCGTTAAAGTTAGATGATTGGTTAGTACAACAAATCACTTCTAACTGTAACCAAAGTTTTCATCAAAGAAAGATCTCTTATATCCCCAAAATGCCCTTCATTTGTTTAAATTAAAGAAAGCCTTGAAGACAGAGTCATTATTCAGATGTTATTCTTCTATAGGACAAGGCATTGGGAGAATGCAGTAGATATAGGCATAACCTTTTGGAAGGTATTGACGGCATTTACAGCAATTTCTCCCTTTGAAATATTTACTGCACAAATAGAATATTTTTTTAATGGTTCTTGTTGATCTTGTTGGTCCACATCTTTTTGTCGGAAAGAACACTATTTTAAATCGTTGCATTAGAAGGAACCTCTCAATACCAATCTTGGCTCTGCTCCCTTCGAGATAGGACTCAGTGGCCTCTTCAATGATGCTGCTGCTTATAGGTCGATGGTCTGCAAGACATAGATAAAGAGAAGGGGAAGGAAAGCTCTCCATTCGTAGTTCAGAGCTATCAGAGCGCTACGAAGAGCAAGTGCTTTCTCAACACGGAGAATACTAATATATCGATGGTCTGCAAGACATAGATAAAGAGAAGGGGAAGGAGAGCTCTCCGTTCGTAGTTCAGAGCTATCGGAGCGCTACGAAGAGCAAGTGCTTTCTCAACACGGAGAATACTAATATATGAATAAAAGAAGAGATTCAAAAACTCAAAAACTAAGTCAAAAAAGTGCGTATATGGTGTGATACCAACTTTCCCAAGAACTACTCATTTACTGACTGATCTCACTTCAAAAGAGCTTGTTGAGGATAGATACAAGTCTAGTGAATCAATGGATGATGGGTTCTCTCCAAAAAAGGGTTTTCATGTCTGTGTATGGATGACTCATTTCACTCTCCCTTAAAATGTGAATTGCTAACGGCATTTGTTTCTTCGTGTTAAATAGATCCTTGGCACGGGTATGTCTGCTAAAATGTGGGAAGTTACTATAGACCATGCTCGGACGTGTGTACTTGATCCTGGGTTGTTGTTATACTGCCCTCCTGGATCTCAGCAGAAAACTGGTGTGGTCTTCAATATTGTGGGACAAGTTATGGGATTGCTTTCGGATTGCCAATATGCTCCTATTGATAAGCTGTCTGAAACTGAAAAGGCATCATTTTCTTCTTGTTCTCGTCTTTCATTTCTCTTCTGTAATTTTTGCTGGGTATTTCTAGTTCCTTTACAACCTTGTCTGCTCTTTTAATCCAGGCTGAAGCAAATAACTTGGTAATAGCAGCATTCAAACAGTGGACGGATGTAGTCCCTATTGACAACGAGGCCTCTCTTTTGGATGGCTCTCCGTGCTTGTTCAATAATGATCTATACTCAGCCATGGCAGAAACTTCTGACAGATCTAAGAGCTTAACTTCTCAAAAGTTTGACAAGTTTGAATATCCACAACCAAGCACGTGCTCTCCAGATATCTTGCCTTCCATTTTCTCCATTGGGGGTGTAAATAGTTTAGATGACTTTGGCTTGCATACCCTCGACAATATGGATTTTAGATTCGACCAACCTTTAAATTTCTCTAGTCAAGTTGTGAGTCCCCTGATCAGAGAAACAGACTCCATTACGCAAGCCTTCTGTGAGGATGAGAATTTGCCATATTTTGACTCCCTTCAACCTTCGAGTTCAAGTTTGGGATCACCGTCTGATCTACACAGTGCTGTGAATAGCTTTCTATCAGCTCGATCTACAGCTTATGCTCAGAGGAGATGGAAGATGTTATTCAGTGTGCTGAGATGGTTCTCCATCAAGAGGATTGTTGCCAAAAAAACGCTTGACAGAGAAAACCAGAGACATCCTTAACCGACCATGGTGTGCAGTTGCAGAGTAGGAAGAGTTTTCATATGTATAGGAAGCTAGTTTTTTAAAAATGTCTTCGTTTACTTCTGCTGCCTAGATGCCGGAAGAGGTACTTGTCTTCGGGTTAGACTGTACTTTGTAGTTGTATAGTTGTGATCTTCGCGAATATGGACCATAGCTCAAAGATTGTGGCCGTGAAACCCAGCTCCATAAAGTTCAGTAGCTTGAATACCATATCTTCGTTTTGAATAGAAGCACAGCCCTTGTGTCTGCCAAAGTGAGTGCGCTCTACTCTTCTTATATCTGGTAACTGTAGTCTTATAAATGTCTCGAGTCTTCTATGAGATTTGATGTCTTTTAGAAAATGCCTACGTTTCCCTTTCAAAAGACTATGCAATTTCCCAGTTTGATTGGATCTGTAGGACCTATTCAGTGGATTGTTTAACGGGTATTGATGATGATTTCCATTTTTTGGAACTTGGTGGGTAAAGTCATTGAGCCAGGAGTTTGTCACGAGGATAAAGAGTCTAGACAAACAGATTGATCGATAAACTGTAGTTTAAGTTGCTTGTTGATTTAGCTTCTGGGAGAGCATCCTGTTCTAGTGCCAGGTTTTGCTAAACTTCCAGGGTGCTGTTAACAGCTGGAATTCCTCTGGACTTCCTATTTTCCACAAGGACAATTTCCCAATTTCAAGGATGGAGCCAACGGAGGACAAGTGATAATTTTCCAATATCAAAGACAGTAAAAGGGAGGACAAGTGAAGGTCGGCGCTCTGACAGCTTGACACCTCTACATTATCCGTACAAGAAAAATAAAATGGTAGCTCAATGGTCCTTGAATACTAATGACTTTCAGGCTATGAGGCATGCGTATTCTAAGAAGAGTCTTCCATAAACTGCAATTCAATTACCACTTCTTTTAGTATAAAACCGTTATCAGAGAGTAAATAATTTAGGGCTTGTTTTCCATAACATAACTTGCAGGGTTAAATATCATGACAACCCAACTCGAAAAGTTTAACATTTTTATTAGCCTCTCATATTAGATACTCAGATGTCATAGCATTTTGGGCTCGAACAGAAGGTCAAATTGTAGTGACATTAAACGTCTCTTATCACCAAACTAACTGTGCATTTTTCCCATCCCTAGGTTAAAATCCCGACTTCGTGACTACCCAAAATAGTCACCTGAATCTTGAAGTAAAATCGAACCAAAGAAAGATCATATGTTAATGAACCGATATAGATACAGAGCATAAGGAGCAGATAAATTTGATATGGTACTGGACGCATACAAATATTTTCGCACGTCAGTTCTGTAGTCAAAGTACCAAATAAATGTAGAAAGAGATGATTTACAACACGTTTTCTTTATATACACTCTTACCATGATACTTTATTCTTGACTGCCAGCAACAGCTGAGAAAGCTTACATCTTGCAAACCTTACTGTCGTTGCATGCTTCACCCTATAAGGGCACAAACAAAAAACAAAAAACAAAAAAATCAAGTTGGATTGCATCTGACATAAAGATATTAAGAAAAAAACTGTTTTTCCTGCCAGAAACCAAATTATCATCATCTCTCCAGGTCGGTGTCTATCGATCTGCCACATTATTCTACATGCCTGATTGCTTTATGACATTAGAGTGATAAAAATTCTTTCTACAATCTCTAAATTTAACTCTGTCGAAGCCAACAAAAGGTGAATCAGATTCTATACATATGTGTTTGATAAGGTGCACAGGGTGGATAAGGTCTTTTCCAATGAAAGCACCAACACACTAGGAGGTTGCTGTACCTGTGTCGGACATGCAAGGGACACTCCAAATACGTATAGGACACGCCATGTGGTGTATCCATTAAGTTTTAATATTTTTATGCTGGGACAAGCAGTCAAGCAGGGTTGCGGCAGAGACATGGGGTATGTGGGGGCATTCATAGGGGAACACGACGGGGAGACTTAAATAATTTTAAAAGCTTTTTCAGGGGCAAATATTATAGCTTCCAAAGTATTTAGACAAAAGGGTATATGCATATTACACCATCGGTCGATAATGCATCTGATGGGAGCCCTAACCTAAATATTCAGTGGTTACTGGTTACAATGTACGAGTGAATAACTACATAGACGACAAAATGCTGTCTCTCCTGTGTCAGTGTCCCATTTTCTGATAATAGCCGAAGCCCTTGTCCGCATCCATGTTCATGAACATGCTACATACTCTCTGCTCTTCAAGCAGATGAACGATTTGTAACCGAGTTTGGGTGTGTTGACATTGAACCTTCCCTTGTGCTGTGATAACTACAGTCACAAGGCTAACTCCTGAAAAGTGGTCAAACAAGTTATGCCCTAGCTTTAACTGCAGGCTCCAGCTATATGCTTAGATACTAATAAGTCGTACGCCATTTGTAAACAACAAAATTAGTGGTTTCAAAGTATGTTGATGCTTGCTTGAATAGCTCCTGCTAATGAAGTTATTTCCTTGGGCCCTTCTTACCAAACTGTACAGTTTGCGTGAGATTTGCAAGGTGAAACCGGGACATCCCTTCTTCCAAATGCCGTCTAAGGTACTTTTGAAGTTGGTGTCTGGAGGGACCTTGTGACACCACACCCTCCACTAGAAGATTGGTGGTTAAATTTTTGCTACTTTCTCCCCTAGCAGAGAGTAGACACACACTCAGCAGAGAGGTGAATGAGAGATGTAGAACCTCCTCGACAGAAATGTTATCGACTAGACTTTCAAAATGTTTATTGGAAATATCAAACTTCAGCACTCCACACAGTAAGTGGGAAAACTGATGTCAGGCAAAACTATTTCCCTAAGAAATCCAACATCATAGTTGACTATAATCACAACTACTTTCATGTGATTATGAATAACTTCGGGCAAAAATTGGATTTAAAAAAAATACTTCATCTTTGAGGGAGGAAAATGTTTTTGAATCTCCCTTGTGTATGCTCAGCATAAATTAGAAACAGATGGTTTTTTTAATCCAAACCTTGTTCTTTCGTGCCTCCAAAACTTCCTCTAAAGATGGCCGACCTGTGAACAGAAAACCAAAGATTATCTAGAAATTGTAAAATGGGATAAGGTAGTTTTAAGAACATGAAAACTCAGTGCATTCAAGTGAAAGTCAAAAGCCATAACATGCTGAGCAACATGAAGCACCTGTGATTTGAAGACGATATTTAGCCCAAACACCATACACCACATCAGCAATTGTTGCAATCTGTGAATCATAGTTTATAATAACTCAATGCTTCAGAAAATCATAAAATAATCAGGCAAGCTTCCCACTGCCTTTAGTGTGAAAACATTATTAGAACTCATGATTGTGTTAGAAGTTTATAAGAGGATTCACCGGTTTATATTTTGTAATGGCATAAACCCATCCCAGATCAACTGCTTCATATAGTTTTCGGAATGCCTGCAGAAATTCTAATTTCAATGAGTTTATTCTCTAGAGATGTGTTTAAAACAGAAGGATATTAACAGCTAGCTCCAACTAATACTGGAAATCACAATTCCGCAGTGCATTCTGTGATCAGTTTTCAACACAAGAATCATTTATCAACAGGCCTTATGGACATGACCAACGCAGTACACAGGAGCTTTGGAATATTATTTCTGAGCAATGGAACAACATCTGTTCTCTCTATAAACATTGATTGATATGGCTGTGATCCACTACAGAAAGAAATAAGGAAAGAAAGATAAGGACTGTGATTTCCAAGTTCTAAGAACAGAAAACTTATGTCACACCCAGAGTATCTGAATGTCAAAAAGAAAACCTTGTTCAGTCATGGTTGACATTCATACTTGACTCACAGAGATTTCATGTCCCATAAATTAAATTTTTATCCCGGTGTATGAGCCATTATCGAAGTATAAGGACTCCTAATAAGCTTTTGACATGTGATATGCTAAGATGATGCACATATTGCATAAGGCAAAGAGACTTGTTACGAAATCAACTACAAATGAAAGTAGATAGAACAACAAGGGGTTAAAAGGGGACATAGTAACGATGCTAAAACTAAGTCGTAATTTCCAACAGATCAGATACCTAATGAGTATAATCTGACAGTTGAAAAGGTGCATACCTCAACGTCTGTGACTACTGTTCCATCAGATAAGATGGCATGAATTCTTCCCATTACCTAAGAAATGAAAAGAAATGTATCATAAGATCTTAAGGATGTGCAGGGATTCCATAACCCCAGTATATACTGCGGTTCCATTATGACATGTGTTCTTGCCTAAACAAAAGAGATGAAAAGAATTGCATCAGGAATATGTGCATTGAATGGGTGAAGTTTCGCGTTAGATATTTGTCATCGAGCTGCCAAGTTAAAGCAAACATTGTAAGACCACAATTAGTTCTGTAAAATCGTACCAAGGAAGGATGTCTGTCTGGTTACAGTTCTATCTTGTTATACTTACCCCGTTAGCAATCCTACACTTTAGAGACATTCAGTAAGCCTATTCGAGGAAACAACAAAACATGAAAAAGCAAGAAAGAAAACAATGATGATTAAGTAGATTTGGCGATGACAGGCCAGTTCCACGAGGTTAGAAATCTGAAACCATTTCAGAATAGCAGCGGTCATATAGTTGCCTCTACTGTAATATTCTGAATGTACATCATCACTACATTGTATGCTATTCAAGAATCATGTAGGATTGCTATGTCAGTCTGTCAGGGGAAACACAATAACTTACTCCTTCACGAAGTTAAGCTTTCAAATGTGTTGGTGGTTAGAAGTTAAACAAGATATTGGAGCATGGAACAAACTTTTTTGTCCAAGCCTCAACGCTTACCAAACAAGTATAATACTAGTAAGTGTTTGTCCCACCTGTGCAGGAGAGTTTAGTCACACATGAGAAGAGTACATGTTGACAAATACACCATAAAAACTATTTTTATCCCTTCTCTCAGGTATTAAATTTTTAGATAGGGTAGTAGTGGAGTAATTAGCAAGGTAACATGCCATCAAAACATATACAGAATGCCGAATAACATACTGTTTCATAGTCCAGGCCTTGATTCTCCTTCGGACTGTACTCATCTGAGCTTATGTCAACAAACTTGATTGCTCCAAATTGCTTATCCCTCTCTCTTAACATGTTGACCTAACGATGAAACAGTGAAACAAACACAAATATTCTCACATCGTTTCCATTTCCCAACTACATCCTCAAACACACTTAAATCCAAACCCAAAAAAAATTAACTTCCGATACCTCACGCATGCAAAGCGGGCATTCTCCATCATACAGCATTTTAACCTTCCAATTATCTGGCGATTTCCCTACATCATCCTTACTGGGAGCAACAGGATTCACAGTTGCCTCGTGTATAGCGCGAATTTGATACTTCAATCCTGGAAAAAGAAAAGAAAACAAAAACTGAAACTTTTTTTTTTTGAACTGAGAATAAGTTTGAAATTTTGAACTGAGAACATGCTTCTTTACTCTACCCATATATTAAAAACTCAATTCCAATATTACTAAAGACACAATTCAGAATGCGAATATGTGATTCCCATAAAAGAGAGCCAAAGGTAAGATAAAAATCACACTCATCATAAAAGAACTTAAACTTCACTTTAAGGGCCCATTTGGGCTTAACTGAATTTTTACATTGCCTTTATTTTTTTTGTCTTATTTTCGTTTTTTCTTAACTCTTACTAGTTTTGCTTTAAATTTCTTAAACTATATTCATTCAGGCAAGAAGAACAAAAAAATAAGATTATAACTAAAAGCCAAAAATCTGGAACCACAAACTCATACACAAACACTTGCACACCAACACTGGACGGAGGTCCATTTGCCTTCTAAATTTTCCTTCGAGTCTAATTCTTTGATGAATAAATAATTTACAAAATTTGATATAAAATGAACGTAAGCCAAAAATAAGTTATGCCAATAACCCGAGACTTACAGCCGTTGAGAGAGAGAGAGAGAGAGGATTACCAGATGGGCGGTGGGCATGTGAAATTGGTCCATGGAAAGGATGTGAAGCAGCAGGGACATGGAATCTGGTTCTGAGATACCTAGGGACAGGAAATAGAGATGAGTTTGCTTTTCTTCCAATAGAGACAGCACCTCTAATGGCCGCCATTCTCTCTCTCTCTCTCTCTCTCTCTCTCTCTCGTGATGATTTCGCTTCGTTGTTGTTGCGAATGATCGAGAAGAGAATGCTGGAGTAGTTAAAGTTTCCGTTATAAACGGCTTTCCATACGTGGCAACACGGGCTTCACTCATACTATTTCCGGGCGTGGCCGCTAATTTACCGACAAGCGGTGCTACGTGCATCGCCCCTTTCACCGCACAATATTTGACCGTTCGTTTCAGCAAGTAATAATTTGAATTTAAAACAAATAGATTGAAAGAGTTTTTAAAAAATCAAACCGTTCAAAACATTTTTGGACAATGAAATTAAGAGCCGGTAGGAGAGAGGTAAAAGTCGAGTGGTTAGCGTAGACTTTTCCAATATTGACTTGGTGCACCGTTGTCCCGATGGCAAGTGTAGCATGCTAAATCACAGAATTCACGTGCACAAATATGGGAAAAACATCCTTAAAACATATTCGAAACTCCTAGAATTTGTCAGAGCGAGAATTGAGAGCGTAATTATGGAATATTAATTTTATAGAATTACGTGATGAAGGGGGTGTTCTGGTTTGTTAAAAAAAGAATTTTTAGAAAATGAAGGTAATTTTAAACTCAAAAATCATGTGTTTACGCAAATAATTTTCTTACCAATATGAATCTTGTTTGATAGATCTTATTAAGATATTTTAAACGGCGCAAAAAAAAATTGGAATTTTCTTTTCATTTTCATTATATTTGAGTTTGAATTTAACTCCGTTTAAAAAAAAAGATACCTTTTGTAAAAGTGGAACACCACGTAAAAGCGTCGTGTGGCAAATTGGCTGGGGTTGCTTACCTGGCAGAGCCTGCGAGTTTGACGTCAGCACTCAGCAGATTGAAAATCCAGAAACCGGGGAAAATCTGATAATCCTGTATATTTTGGGGTTTAAAGTGCAAAATCTTATTTTCGTAGTTTCTCTCTCCCACTCTTCCATAGCTGCTGCAGTTGTTGCTCTCTCTCTCTCTCTCTCTCTCCAAAAACTCCAGGGTTGGCATTAATGGCGTTCCTTCTCAATAAAACCACTATTCTCTCAAATTTACGGTCCCATTCTCAGGTACTTTCTTCTGTTTCTCTCTCACTTTGCTGCAACTCTCTCTCACTCTCTTCCCGTATTTTCTATCGCGAATTGAACAGAAGACTGACGACTCGCTCACGCGACGTGGATTCCATGTCGAGCCAGGGCCTCGCGAGAAAGCTGTGAGTGCTGTTCTTCTCTTTCCCTTTCTTGTTTTAAGTTCTCTCCGTTTTATAAGTTACAATTGGATGCCAATCGAACCGGTTAGATCGTCGTTTCCCTCATCTTATGATGTAAATTTTTCAAGAGATTTGGTCAAAATAGGTGGGATCTATGAAAGAAATTGGTCAAAGACTCTTAAATAATCAAAGGGCACTGAAAATGGAAAAGAGGGAGTTTACGCTGGCGTGTTTTGAGGCTGTAATTCTTTGTATTCAACTGAAATCATGATCACTGTCTCACTGATCACGTCTGATCAGACATTTATGCTCGTTATCTTTCAATTCCCCTTTTGGCTCTCTTTTTTCTTCGGTTTAGTATATTTTAGCAATTGCAATGGAAAAAAATAGGGAAAAGAGAATGCGAGGAAACGACTATTTCTCCCACAAAATTTCCTTGCTAGTGTATAAGCCCAACTTTTGTTGATCACCCCCTATGCATGGACTCAAAAATCAGTGCCATCAATTATATATGGTATATGTGTGCATCAAGTAATATTGCTCAGACAATTCTGAAACACACAGCAATTCTAAGGCTGTGAATTGATCTACCAATTTGCAATTTGGAATGTTCGGACTCCCAACTTAGTTTTAGTTTTAATTTTGTTTCTAATAATTACCCTACTTCTTTTTCCAATCATTACCCTATTTTTTCAATTGTTACTTTCTCATCTCTCTCTATCTCTCTCCAATCATTATTTCTATCTTCAATCATTACTTTATTTCTCTCTCCACCCACTACCAAAACTAAATTAAACTAAACTCCCAACCAAATACTACCCTGGTAACTTTATATTCATCTCAAAACTATTTGACAATGAGTGGAGAGATCCCAACATTTTATTAATTGATCACTTATTCCACTCACAAGCAATGTGGGACTATATTTCCTTGACATCCCTTCTCACGTGCAGCCGCATTTGAGGTCTATCATGAATAGCCTCTTTTTTGGTCTTATCATCGTGCAACCTTTTTTGTTGGTTTGTCATCATGGGAGGTGGATTGTGAATTTTTAAAATATCATGTGGAATGAGCCCCGCTATAGTACTATGTGGAAGCTTTATATCCATTTCAAAACCAATTGGCAAAGAGTGGAGAGGTCCTAACATTATATTAAGTGATCACCGATTCCAATTCCAAGCAATGTGGGACTATATTTGCTTAACAAATTCAAGTCTCAGTTAATTGAATCTGCCACTATATTCCCTATATTATTAACAAATCCCAAGCAAAGCACACAGAGGAGAGACTCATGAATTTTACTTGGAGAACACCACCAGCTGAAAAAACCCTGGGACCATTTAAAACCATTTGCAATTGCTTGCAGGTTCCACAAATTTCAACCTTAAAGTACAGACACTTACTGCATGGAAGATTGCGCGAAGCTTCCATGACTCGAATACGTATTCGACATTGGTTCCTCTAAAACACATATTGTTTGAGCAATCAATTTGTCTTGCTTAAATGTCTGCAATGTTAAGAACCCAAGTCAATTTTGATATATTTCTTCAAATTTCAGACGCATTTTAATGGCCCAAATTCTTTTTAGCTCTTTGAATTTTGAGTCTTTACTTAGAACATTGATGAAAGGTGTTCTCTAAAACTCTGATCAAGCTTTGACCATCTCTTTGAAACTACTACAATTGAAGCCTATGTTACATGGACCGAATATGGATGTTGGGTGTGGATAGATGTCTAAGTGTACATCTTGGTTGATCCCACCACCACCAGGGATTGGAGATTGGAGGTACATAGAATCTTTCTTTTGAATAAATGATATGTATGTATTAAACCTATTATTTAAATAGCTACTAGGCCAAATCAAGGTGCAAAAAACTGAAAGCCCTTCTTTTAAGTTCCTCACCGGAAACGTAGCTTACCGAATCAGCTGTGACATGGATGTGAATGCTCAGATTCATCTAATTTTCATTTCAAGGGTACTAGGACTGGTCAGAATATGTAAAAGTCTCAATATTTAGTTTCCATTTTCTAGCTTAAATGATGTTTACTAGTTATCTTGGATCTTTTCATGTATTAGAGGAGTTCTATGCATAGCTTGTGAGAAATTTGAATCAGATAATATACTTGTTAAGTTATTGCCCAACTAAACATGTCCGACACGGATAACATATCCATATCCAAGTGTCGAATGTTCAATGCGCATACGTTATCCATTTAGAAGGATCCATCAACATAGCTTGAAGCTTTGACTAGTTTAAACCTTTATCTTTCTTGCTTGCAAGTTAAGTTCATGGAGGATTCGAAAATAACATCAAAATAGACTTAAGATTGGTAGGCACTAAATTATTGAAAATTTGTACTCGATTGAGGTTTTCTCAAATGGGTTTGACAACCTATACTATTACTAGGGAACTATATGGCCAAACATTTTCTTCTTAATTACTGAAACCATGTGTTGTTCTATCATTCAATGTTTCCTATGATTGTTTGGGAAGCTCTTCTTCTAAATTTAGGAGATTGTTATGACATAGCAAGATATGTGGTCCTTTTGAACGATGACAAATTTAGGAGATTGTTATGTGATAGCACATGCTGCTTGCGATTCATTCATCACCACGTTACTGATCTTATATCAAATTCAATCTACAGTCACTGTTTTCTTTTCTATGCAACACTTGTATTGGAATTTAATAAAGTTTTCGATCTCATTGTTACCAAGGCAAACTCTAGAGAACATCGGATGTGAGTTTGTAAGATTGGGAAATGAGGACCCACCGCCCCATAAATACTTCCATTGTCACTTCTATCGTAGGATTTACTTTCATCTCTCTGTTTGTTTTAAAGCATTTTCTTACCAGATTGTTGGCCATTGCGAATTCATGGATGGCATCATTCATCTTTAAGTTCATATCCTCCCGCACATCATTTTGGATAGGCTGTTTGTCTCTCTTTTTTTCCAAGGGGATACATATAACTATTTTATAGTGAATGGGGTGCAAGTGCTTATTATAGTGGAGGCTTCATATTGAGTCTTTTCCCATTTTGTACCTGCAAATAGAAGAAGACATTCTTCACAACAACAACAATAATAACAAAACACATCTAGTCCCCATTGGGGGTATGGGCGGGGAAGGATTGGAGATAGACCTAAGAGCATCTCCAATAGCCTCAAGCCAATTCTAAGCAAATTGGCTAGAAAAAGTGTCATTTTCTACTTTGGCTAGACATCAAATAAATGCATCCCCCAACAGCCTAGGCAAAGAACCTATTTGAATCACACACACAAAAAAAAAGAGAGATCAAAATCAGGCCTCAGGCCCAAATCAGGCCAAAACCCCAATTTTTCTTCACTTTCCCAAATCTATTGGAGACAATTTAGTATTTACGCAACTTTAATTCACCCGAGAGATCACCGGCGTCAGATATTACCCTCTCCGGTCACCATAGTTTCTCCTCACTCTCTCCTCCATCTTCCTCTTGAAAGAAGAAAATCCAGCCGCCACCTCAATCCCTCCATCTCCGGCACCATCACCGCTCAACCTCCATAGCAACCAGTAACCGCCACCATCAACCATACCCACCATCCGGAATCCACCATTGTCAGTCACAAATCTCCTTCGTTTTCAGGCGCTGGATCCAGTGAAAGGAAGGAGAGAGAGAGACAGAGAGAGAGAGAGAGAGAGAGAGAGAGAGAGAGAGAGAGGTACTGTAGCGGAAGACAAACTGGCGACCTCCCTATTGAGGCTATTGTTTCTGTGTTTTGCGGCAATTTCTCACCATTTTGTCCGAGAATGAGCTTTGGTGAGACTCCTGGAGATGCTCAAACCTTTGGCAATAAATGCACAAAGTGGGCTGCTCTCAGAGGAAGACATTCTTATCCTGCACATTTATTCCTGCCAGTTCCTCCTACAAGTCATTTTCCACATGTATACCTCCTGCATTATGCCTGCATTTTCTTGTGAATAAGAATCCAGCTGTGTTTACATAATAAGGAAAAGGTCGTTTTCCAGTGGTATACGAGTTTCTATGTAATTTCTTCTCTGTGGTTTTTTTGAGCTACGCTAACTTGCTTGGTCGAACATTTTGTTGCCTCTCCCACCGTGAGAGGTTGAAGTGCATCATATTTAATAGTTTGGCTTTACTTGTGTCTTACACTTGTTAAAGATAATACATTCAAAATTTTTGGTTGCTTGTACCTTGGTTGGGACTCCTCTTTTAGGAGCAAATACGGTTAAGAGCGATAAGGTGCAAAAATTATGGCCACCAAAATACTCTTTTTATCGATATATTGTAAAAGTTAAAACCTTCACATCTAGGTTGCTTACAGCGTGGTTGTTGATTTGTTTCTTGTAATTTATTTGAGACTCCTCTTGTAGTCTGAACTCCTATTATGTGTGACTACTCAAGATGACCATCACTTCTCAAGCTATACATTTCTGTATATATGTGTTTCCCTTGGACCTACAAAACTTTCCATGATATTTGTTGGATTAATGATTTGACATTTTACTTTACTCATGATGCATTTGGATGGACCTCAAATTTCTGCCTGCACTGCACTCATATTCATCTGATTTCACCAAGTATGAGGGCTGTCTTTAACCAAGCTCGTTACCTTCAGCTGCTGGCAGAGGATCCATCATTAAAGCGGTTCAAATCACACAAGAAAAGTGTGTGGCGACTCAAACGAATTGGAGATGTTCTCACAATTGTAGTTGTAGCAGGTAAGCTAACGTCTCATCCTCGGGTTTTCCCCCCCTTAATTCATGCACGCATGTTTGCCTTTACCGTAGATGGGATATATCAGTTTTATAAGTTTTTGCAATGCGACTTCCCTATGAACTTTAAAGCAGATAATCTGTATGCTGATCCCAGGAACTATGAAGTGCTTCCAGATCATTATTTGCTTTGTTAGACAAACATAAGAAACTAAGTTGTGACAAACATCAATACGTTTCTTGTTTTGCACTAAAATTCTGATCGGATGTGTTGGGTTTTTTAAGGACTAAGTGCTAATGATGCCTTCTCTCATGCTAGTACACTGTTCCTTGGGGATCGGAATCTCACTCTCACATCCATAAACAATGTGTCCCTTGTTTTTATCATTCATGGAAAAACCCATTGGTTATGCAATTGATTATCGTTTCCACTGTGTATTTGGCATTTTGCTTTCTTGCAGCTGCCAAAAGTTGCAGAATGCAGAATGAATCGCTTTGTGTTTTGTAGCATCATTTGCCTGTATCAGGTTTTCCTACCTTAGGAATAGTTACTATGAGTCTATGACTAGAAAAAACTGAGTTTGGCCCTCTCGGTGAAGTTCTTGCCATGTTGCTTTATAAAATTGTACATTACCATGTCTTCTGAATATTTTCCCTGCAGTATCCGCATCCTTGGAGCCTTCCCTAGTCTCTTGCAACTTACAACTTATTCAATTTGCTTAGTACTTCTGTACTCTTTGAAGAGACTGGTCTGCATATGTGATGCCCATCTGATATGGTCTTGAGTTAACAAGGGATCTCTACATGCGCTTCAAGATGACTTATTGTCTTACTGTTCTCGTCTCTTTTATGCGCCTCAGGTTGTTGCTATGAGATTTATGTCAAAGCAGTAATGCGAGAAGAAGCTAGGAAACAAGCAAGCGGAAGTGCATAACGGAAGAGCGCGTTTCTCTGACATTTGTTCCAAGTATAGGGCTTTTGTGATTTTGGTTTTCCTTGGTGTCCAATAAGCCAGACAAAAAGGGGATTGTGTTACTCCTACATCTCAAGCTAGTGTATTAGCTTTGAGCTACCTCTCCATCCATTGCCAATTGATCAAGTTGATGCTTTCAAAGACTTTAGGATAAGGCTCTGGGTCGATTGTCATATTGTTTGTGCTTAAACGCACCTTGTTTATGATTTTTATGTTTGTGCTTAAACGTGCCCATTGTTTTCGCCGTAAGTGTACTTCGGTTGCTTGTGATTTTTATGTTATGTATCATTTATTGATAGCTTCACGCGCGAGTCAAGAGTTGCATTTGCGGGAAAGCATTAGAACATTCTACATTGATTAATTATTACCCTCTAAATTAGTATATGAGCCAAGTAGCCTTTCTACCCATTGTTGATTTTGATTTGAATGTTTTAACAGTGTGCGGTGATCAATTCTTATCCATATTTCAATCAAACCTTCCTTTGATATTCAAAGTGGGCCTTCAATTTTCAATTCCAACTTCCTATCTGGCACTATCAGAGAATGTGAAAGAAAGTCCTTGGTTGGTGAAAAAATGGAAAAAAAATTCCAAAAACGAATAATATGATGCTACGAGCAACTAGACCGTCGTTAGAGCATATCCAAAATGGTTTTGGCCGCCGTGAAGTAGTTGTCATTGACTCCATCTTCTCACGTCCACACTTGCGATCGAGCCATGTTGGAGCAAGTATAGGGCTTTTGTGATTTTGTTTTTCCTTGGTGTCCAATAAGCCAGACAAAAAGGGCATTTTGTTACATCTCAAGCTAGTATATTAGCTTTGAGCTGCCTCTCCATCCATTGCCAATTGATCTCGTTGATGCTTTCGAAGACTTTAGGATAATACTCTAGATTGATTGTAATGTAGTTTGTGCTTGAGCGCCCCTTGTTTATTTGTGCCCATTGTTTTTGCCATGAGTGTACTTCGCTTGCTTGTGATTTTTACGTTATTACCTCCAAATTAGTATATGAGCCGAGTAGCCTTTCTACCCATTGTTGATTTTTATTTGAATGTTATAACAGTGTGCGGTGCTCAATTCTTATCTATATTTCAATCAAACCTTCCTTCAAATTTCAACTCCAACTTCCTATCTGGCACTATCAGAGAATGTGAAAGGGAGTCCTTGGTCGGTGACCATACCCTGTCTGGTATATCAAGTATGTAATTCGAATCGGTGATACAACGCATGCCATCCATTCTTGGAGAGAGAGAGAGAGAGAGAGAGAGAGAGAGAGAGAGAGAGATGTGTCCCCTTTTCTGCACCGAGCATGGTTACGTCCGTGGCCTTTTTCCTTTTGTTGTGTTTACACATCAGCGCAAAATTCATGTAGCACACAAGTTTTATTGGGTAATTGTGTAAATATTGAGTTTTTGCATCCCCACTTTCATATATTTTTTTTATTTTTCGCATAAGGATTTAATGGATCAGCAGGGTTTTGCAAATTCCTAATTGGAGATGTATTGGAATCGAACTTACGACTTAAATTTGGCTTTATTGACGCAGCACATATTTACGAGATCATAAATAATAATAACTCTTTTTAGATTAAATTTCTGGATCTGCCCCTTGCAGTGATCGGAGATAACAGTATTTCCTTTTATAAAGATGGAATTGGTAAAATAAAGGTGGAAGTGGTGAGGAAGCGACGGTGGTGTAGTGCTTATTGCTTAAAGGTGGTTGTGGTGATAGAATGTTAATTGATTTGGGGTGGGGGCAGTGGCGGAAGTTAAGGCGGCCGAGGTGCCAGCGATGGTACTGGTGGGGTGAAATGGTGGTGATCAAACGACGATGGTTGTGGTAGTGTTGTATTCGTAGTGGTCAGGTGATAGTGTTGGCGGTAAAGACGCTCGAATTTGGCTTCATAAATGGACAAGTCTCGCCTTAATTTGGTGAATCATGATAATGAAACGGTTTCTGATGATTTGATGAAGTGTGGAAAGACCTATGAACTCTATGGAACTCATACAAAATAAACGGATGCCCTATAAATAGAGATGTAAGTGTCGGATTGAACTTAGAATGTGTAGATGAATGCGAAAACTCATTTTAGCCTTTGTGGCTCCGATGATCATTGAATCGGCCTCCTTTTAACCAACTTTTCCTAAATTAAACTTTATTATTTTTTCTGTTCATTTTCATCATCTTTTATTACTTTGAAAACATTACTTATCTTTGTATAATTGGTCATGATTCAATTTAAAATGAGAGGGATGTGATCGTTTAAAAAAAATGAATAATTTTTTTGACCCTCTGAGGGTAAAATGGTCACGTCATTTTCGATCCAAATTATTTGGGTTATAAAGTAGATTTTAACAAGCTTTATAATGGTTCAAACCATGCGAAATCGGAGTTCGGGAGTGTCCTGGGCAAGCCTGCAAAGATCTCAATGCGATTTATCGAAATGAATAATTTTTTAATCACCAAGGGTAAAATGATCATGTCCTTTGAAATACAAATTATTTGGGTTATAAAGTAAATTGAACTAGCTTTTTAATGGTACAAACCACACGTAAATCAAAGTTCGGAAGTGTTTGGAACAAGCTTGCAAAGTTTGATATGTTGTGTAGCTTTGGTGTGCCTCAGGCGCAGTTATATGCGCCCCAGGCGCATCCTCAGCATTGAAATCTTTGCGGGTTTGCCCAGAACACTCCTGAAATTTGATTTGCGCGTGGTTTGAAGCATTGTAAAGCTTGTTAAATCTACTTTATAACCCAAATAATTTGTGCATCAGAAGACGTGACCATTTTACCCTCAGTAGGTCAAAAAACTATTCATTTTTTTAAAACGATCGCATCCCTCTCATTTTAAATCGAATCATGACCAATTATATAAAGATAAGTAATGTTTTCAAAGTATTAAAAGATGATGAAAACGAGCAACGAAAATAATATGAAGCATAATTTAGGAAAAGTTGATTAAAAGGAGGCCGATTCAATTATCATCGGCGCCACAAAGGATAAAAAATCATGACCAATTCAAAACACGTTATTCAATGGTCCAAAAACGAATAATATGATGCTAGGAGCAGCTAAACCGTCGTTAGAGCATATCCAAAAAGGTTTTGGCCGCCGTGAAGTTGTTGTCATAGACTCGATCTTCTCAAGTCCACACTTGCAGATCGAGCCCCATGCTCGAGCAATGATTTTGATTACTGGTAAAAAGTGGAATTTTCTTAAGAGGAAGGTATAGTTATCAATCAAGATCATGGCTCCCAAAGGTGCTTGTCACATGGACCACTTGGCATTTACAAATGATAAGGTGCCTTGAAAATTTCATTGGTTCTCCTCCCATCTTCTTCTTCTTCTAGTAAACTAGTGGCTGTTGAGCGTTGGAAATAAATTACTCCACTTCTCTCCTGTGGAAAAATAAGACTTGTTCAAAATGATTAAAAACCTTAGTCGTACACTTGTACTCAATGCAGACTATGCAGTTGCACGGAGTGTCAATAAAGCTCTAATACTCGTGTTTGACCTTTCATATGTAAGGCATAGTGGAAAATTTAATTTTTTGAGGGCGAAAGTCTTTTTTTGTTAAATGATGATTAGATTAACACTTTCGAAGAGGATTTGATCTTGACTTCTTTTCTCTGGGCACCTAATGTATGTAAGAGTATCTCCAGTCTTGACCCATTTTAAGATTCAAATCCAAAATTTGGGTAAAATCATCAAAAACTCATTTCCAATCATGACCCAAACTCTACCCCCATTTTTTAGTTTTATCCATTTTCTTCCCCAAATTTGAGACAAACCAAACTCATACCCATCTCTCATTCTCTCTCTCTCTCTCTCTCTCTCTCTCTCTCTCTCTCTCTCATTGTAAATACAGATTCATACCCACGCCTCATTGTATGTTCATGTCTCGAAATCTAGACCCACCCAAGCGAAGCTCCATAATGCTCTCAAGCTTAACGGCGCTAACATCTCCCTCTGCTGCGACTCATCGAAAAACGGCCCCAACGACTTCCACTTGATCTCTTCCAACCTGCACATAAGACGTTCTGAGCTTTGTCGGAGCTGTGTTGGAGCTGCTAATCTGAGGATTCTCTCTTGTCTTATTTACATGAATGCCACTGGATATTTAAAAAATGATAAATTTGGGTCAAAATAGGATTTTACCATTGAAGATACTTCTATCCAAAATGAGTTTTTTCTCAAAATTTGACCCAAATTTGAGGGAAAGGGTAAGGACTGAAGATGCTCTAATGTCCCAAAACAAGAAATTGTTACCCTCGTGACCTGATTATTTGCCCACGACGCAAGGCTAGGCCCGATTGTTATTATTGATGACGTTTTACCCAAAATTCATGGATCATTATGTAGGCTTTGCTGTGTATTAAGGGCTTCGAATATCACGTATGACAGAGTTACGGATATTAGTATTTCATTGCATTCTCCTGTTTTATAGTGAGGTTCATTTGCTGTTTTGGCCTCTGAACAAAGGCTTAAAAATTGAAAACCATCCAAATCTTCTGTGTTCATGTACGATTGATCTGTTTTATTGATCTAATTTGCATATTCCATCATAATAATTAAGAAGTTGTAATTATTTTCATGAGCTTTGAGGATCTAATGCCATTGCACCTTATTTTCTTGTTCATAGTATCCTAGTCAAATGATGCGGATGCAACTTTCCAATTGTAAAGTCAATAGATTTTTGGCCCAACGGCATCCGAGAGTGTACTTAAGTACTAATAGAAAGGAGGTGTTAAGAGTTCAATTCCTCTTTCGATGTGCTAATCCAACTATTTCAGCAATACTAAATTTCGTCAATAAAAAAAGAACTTTCCAAATGTAAAAGTTTCTTTTTTTTGCATAAAAGTAAAATAAAATTCAAACTAAAGGCATGCATGGAAAGAAAGAAAAGGCAACCCTCTGTTTTTGCTCCTGAAGCCACTATTGCTTTGGAAGACTGAAAAGAAAAGAGAAGAATCTAATGGGTGTGGGGAACTCTCTCTCTCTCTCTCTCTCTCTCATGGGTGGTGAGAATGATTCCACTGGCCTCCTTCCAAAACACTCCTACTAGGCTACCACTTGTAAACAAAAAAAAAGACGACAAATATGATTGTCTCAGCCAAAATTGTACAGGCATTATGATCACAGGTGCCCATGCACTCCCACCCCTTTTATTATTTGCGCATGAAAGAAGGTCCTTTTTCATTTCTTTCCCCCGCTTTTTCTTGCCTTTGGTAAACCTTTTCCGTTCAGTCTTGCAGTATACTTTTTCCCCCAACACCCTCCATGTCCTGTTATAGGGAAATGGGAGATGCTGCCAAGTATCTTGTAGAGCGGTGATCGGCCGCTCGTCTCAATAATTAATGGCTCGGATCTTAACCGAGTAATGGACATTTCAAATTTGTATGTAATTTTTTATGTGCTTAGATTCAATTCGAGCCGTCTGTACCGAAATAAACAGTTAAATCGGCTACTCTGTACCTGCTTGTCAAGGAGCTGATGGTATCCCAAGAAAAATGATGAAAAAAAGAGAGGAAAAAGTAAAGAAAAAGTGGTGTTTAGTTCACTGTAATGACTAGTATATTCTTTGTGAATATGCATTTTTTAAAGGTCTAAATAAAACAAAATAGATTATATGTTAATTGGAATGATTTGAGTGTGAATTTGTTGCAAGAGGAATTAGTCCGCTAAATATGACTGAGAATAAAAATTATAAATGGAATCATCATTCACGAATGTGATTCAATGATCATTCCATTAGTTGAAACGGACAAAGACCAAATTGGGTTGATCCGGACACAAACGTACTCGAAACCATCTGAGATAAATGAGTCATGCATTTATCGTGTGAGACCCATGCGCATCATATGATTTCAGACACACGTGTATATGGGCAAACCAGACACTACCACACCACAGGGCAATGAGCCCACTTGTGACATTGCAAAAGAATAAATTCTTGAATAAAGTCCAATTCCATTAAAACAGCAGCTGATTACAATTAACATTGTTGGATCATGGACCACTCTCCCTTTCACTGTAAATGGCTCTACACAGATTGACTTGCCACTGTAATTGTCTGGAAAACTTTCATGAGAGAGAGAGAGAGAGAGGAGAGAGAGAGAGAGAGGAGATAGAATTAGCTTGTGGCCTCGGAGATGCTGCGCAGTGAAGGTTGCCATGTCTTCGATTTGGCAGGATTTGCTGATGATGGTGTGGGCCTCGGCCGATGTCTATCATGTTTCGAAACCTGACAAGTGAAATGGACAAATTTGCAATCAGAGAAAAGTTTTTTTTTTTTTTTTTCTTTTCGGCAAAAGAAATTTTATACTTACATCACAAATAAAAATTTAAATTTTTTTGGTCGATTTACCCTTGTGCTTGAATTATGAATTCGTAAAGCGGTATTTATAGAGGAGAAATAATAAAACAAAACAAAACCATTGGCCAATAATTAAGCCATCGATCCCTTTACAATCATCCCACTTGATATTCGAGTTATCGAGTACTTAGAATATCAATCTCATCATCCACTAATACACGGTTTGACTCAATTAAAGTCGCGACTTAATATTGCAATTTGCAGCCATACAGTTTGGAGGAATTGGGGGAGCCTGCTGTGCCCAAGCATGCATCTTGTGCATCATCTTGGCCATTTGTTCAGTCATCCAACGGTTCGGATCTCGTCTTGGCAATAATCAAAGGAACATTTACTGAAATTAAACATGGAATTCTAAATAATTGGTAAAAACAAATTCACCTGATTGGTCTTTTCCTTCTCAGATCTTCTGGGTGGTATCTCAAATTCAGAACCCAACTTCTCTTTCATCACCCCCAGCTGCTTATCACCTGACTCTGACTCTGACTCTCTCTTCTTCATCTTAGCACATCTCTTCTCCCATAATCCCTTCATTACTTCTACACCCCACAAAAAAAAAAAAAACCCAAATCTTAGTAATCAAATTGAACCAATTACATGAAAATCAAAATTTCATTAAAAAAAATAATAATAATTTTGGCACCACTTCAATATTTATCTTTTAGTACTGTTCAAAATACACATGGCAAAATACTAAAAAGACAAATATTGCAGTAGGGAGAGACAAAATTATTGACCAAAGAAAATTTGAAATTTTATTGGCCGATCGACAAACCTTGAGTGGTGATGAGCCTGTAGACATGGCCCAGGGTTAGAGAGTCCGTCGACCGCAGAAGCTTTATCCGCGTAATACGCACTATATTCCTGTTTTCTTGGTTGTTACCGGCAGCGGCAGCACTGTTTGCGGTGGCGGTGGTGGTGGTGGTGAGGAGCTGAGCGACGTAGTGGCCTGGGTTCATTTTCATGACTTCATTGGCAGAGACAGGGCTGTAAAGCTTGTCGGCTCTACCACATGGGTGTTGTATTACTAGACTTGCGTTATCAATTGCTTGGCAGTTCCCCATCTCTCTCTCTCTCTCTCTCTCTCTCTCTCTCTCTCTCTCTCTCTCCTCAGTGAACTTGTAAGAGATGGATGGAAGGAGAGGAAGGGGGGTGAGAGGAAGGCAAGAGTGTGTTTTTAAAAGGAACCCCGGGCCACCTACCAAGTGGGTAGTAACTTCCAAGATTTTTTAGCTTTGGCTGGAGCTAGTGTGTTTTGTGTATAGTTGTAGTAAATTGTAACAATGACAGGAGTGGGTGGTGATTCTTTGAGGCCATGAATATATAATTTGCTGCACCTGCTTTCTCTGACAAACAAAGTAATTTTGTCTAATTTTCCAAAGAAATCACACCGTTTCTGATCTTTTAATAAAGAGAACCCTGCTATTATTGTTACCGACCAATAGCATAACAAAGGGTACCAACGGAGCACGCGGGGCCCACTCCGGATCTCGCACGAATAATTTGAGCTGTTCGATAATTTAAAAAAAAAACTATAGTTGGCATATGAAAAATTAGCTCAATTCGATATGTGTAGGTGTTCGATCCAATTTTTCATTTTCCACAGGCCCATTTGATTTTTCTTAAAGATTGTTGAACGGTTCGAATCATCCGTGCGGGACCTGGAGTGGGCTCTGCGTACCCATCTGTAACCCAACTGTATGGGGGTGGTCGGTCCCCCTCACGCTTTACGAAAATGCTAGAGACACAATATTGCGCTTCACCCGCTTACTTGACACTTTATGATTGATGGTTGCGAAATAATTTCAAAGTGATTATTCTTCCATTACCAATCGCGCAGTATCACGTAGGCGGGTGTGATTAGCATTGCGATGAAGTGTTGTGTGTCTAGCATTTCACTAACTTTTATATGTAATTTTTAGTGAAACATGAGAAAAGAGTGCATTTTATCGTAAAGTAGATTGCATAAATCAATTCTCTTTTACAATCCTTCGATGAAACTTGGATTTGGACTAGAAGGAGTTGTTCGTATAATCTCCATCGTTCATCTCCGGTCTATAACAAATTAACAAATTTGTGACAGTTTGCCTCCGGACTTTCCATGTTTGAATGGATTGAATCGAATAAAAAAAAAAGAAAGACGCCATCAAATCAAATCCAAATCGGGACCACAGAGAAACAAAATGTCACTATTTGACGTGGCAAAGTATGATTGGGGGATTTGAGAGGAAGGAGAATCTCGAAGCACAGCTGATGGAACCCCCCACTATAGATACGTTACAAAACTTTTTCATGTGTTTTTGGTGAATACGTTACAAAACTTTATTCACCAGCTGGAGTGCAATGCTGTTTTAGTGCTGTATTGTCGCCACGTGTCCATATTGGAAAAAGGACGGATTTTATAAAGACAAGCCAATTTTTTCGTCTTCAAAAAAACGTGGGTTTCGATTTTAAATTTTTACTTTTTAGATTCCTCTTGTCATGACAACGCAATAATCCACGAAAAATCTACGCGAAACTATCATATGCGAATTTTTTTGAAATAAAAACGAAAAAAATAAACCACTTGACTTATTTAGGCACAATAGACCATAAACGCAAGCTATTCTTTGATAAGGATTCTCCCATGCGCCTTTAGCTTAATAACCTACACACGCAAGTCCCAATTTGAGAACCTCTTCAAAAAGAATTCCTCCCCAAACAGGTTTCTCGTTGTCTAAACAGACCAAACGAACTAATTAAATGGATTAAAATTCACACAAATATGCTTTTGAGACAAATCATTCTCCTCACATACATCAGTTAAAAGTTTATTTAAAGAAAATAACTTGTAATTGGTTCAGTTCAAATCATTTTAAACTTATTTGAACTGAACGAGTAGTACTATCCATGCACTAAAGAGTTTAAATTTTATCCACCTAACATAGTAACCCTACGATTTTCACCACCTATAGTGGGCTAGCTTCGTCGTGCGTTCATTGCAGTAATTTGAATCGTTTTATCTTTTAGAGCCCATATAGTATTATATTCACACAAAAGATCAGTTTGATCGAACATCGATAGGTACATTAAAAGTTAAATTTTGATTTATAAACTAGGAGTTATGGAGAATTTAACCATCGAAACTAATTTAGAATTGATAATAACATTAGATACATCGTACATAGAGATTCATGTGTGTGGTACATGAAGATAGTATGTGTCTTCGATATATGTTCAAGGTACGTGTATTTCGTATCTTGGTGTGTGTGTGGAGTTTCAGGGTCAAGAGTTATTTGTTAGTTCAAGAGTTTAAGGGCGATTAATTCATGAATCTATTTATTATCTAGATTTGTGTACTTGATTAAGTACGTGATAGAAGAGTCCTATAAATTTTAGAAGTGTTAGGATCGATTTGTAATATCTCCGTTAACTTCAGAAAAAACATGTAAGACTCTATAAAATCTAAAATTTTCACTTTAATGTTGAACCTTTACCCGTCCTTGGATTTTTATTAGCTTGAACCAATATAATTAGCTAGGAATTTCGCAAATTATAGGTCTTTGAAACACTTGGACACTTGGGACAACACTTGGGCATGCCAAGACGGTCTAGACGAGGTATTGCAAAAACAAGTGACCGTTCTAGTCAAGGCATGGCAAGCTGGCTCACTAGGCAAAGCCAAGCCATGGCTTATCAAGTTTCTTGATAATGCCTAAAAAGTTGCTGGGTATTGTCAGGTAATGGTTACCAAGTTGCAAATTAGACTTTGAAGACTTTTTTTCCCTAACGATTAAGAAGAATAATGAGGTGTTTAACTCCAAGCAACGATTCAGTTTCATCCATGCTTTTATTGAGCTCCCGCTAGTAAAAGGTAAAATTGATTTTCTTAAGTAGTTGGTGAATTCATTGTATCGGATACCAAATGCGGGGTAAAAAAAACAAAAACTGTACCCCACCATTGTCATTCACCGCTCCCCCGGTCACTGCTCTCAATATCACCGTCCAAAAAAGTTTCGAACAGTCTGGATTTTAAAAAACTCTTTCAGGCAAGAAGAGTTTTATAAAATCTGAACTGTCAATTGCCGAGACGGATAGTAGGATTGAGCAACACGGTAGGGGAGCGGTGAAACAGAGCGGTAAAGGTAGCACTGCTAAAATAAAATAAAAAAAACTCTAAGCACCATTCATGCATGCTAAATGATGAAGCAAGAATAAAGTAGGCAAGTTTGGTTGTTGAATTTGGAAACAAACAGCAAGAATCAAGTGATACGGGGGAGCAATAAATCTGTCACGGTGTTTTTCTGTCTTCGGATCAGACGAACGACAATTCGTGGTTGGTGGGGGCCTGGCCTTCTTCTTCTACTTCCTTTTCCCATCTGGTTTTTTTGATTCCATCTCACTGCCATCCCGGCCAATTGACTCCCTTGTAGACCTGTTTCTTGTTTAAAAAACAATTACTAGCTACTTGATTGGATTGCAGGATCTTGTTTTGCATTAACAACAGAAAATTCTTTGCATACCACAACCAAAAAAGTAGATCAAGGCATGCACGATAGTAATAATTTGGACTTTGGAGGGGTCAAGGGTATCAAAGTTGGTTTATTTCCGCATGCAGAACGAGTAAAAACTCAGACATCCCGAGCTCAAAATTTGGCAACCTCTTGGAATCATGAATCACTCAGTCCGGGCGTGAATGGTCTGTCTTTGATCGGGCCGGGAAGCAGAACAGTCGAGATGCTTGTAAGCTAGCTCAGAACTAAAACAAAAAAAATACTCCCTCCGTTCCAAAATGAGAGTCCATTATTCTTTTTTGGGTTATTCCAAAATGATGGTCTTTTTCCAAAAATGGAAGGAAAATTTTGATGATTTTCCAAAAGTATCCCTCACAATTGAATATAAGTGTTATAAAGTAAGTAAAATATAGGGATAATGGTGGAAATAATAGGTAATATAAGTGTAATCATTGCTTGTCCCCTAAAATAGTTGGAATCCCCAAGAGGGACTCTCAATTTGGAACGGAGGGAGTAAGAATTAGTAATTGCAGAATGTGATTTAAAAAAAAAAGAAGTAGTGGTTTTGCAAAATGTGATTTTAAAAATAAAAAAAGTAGTGGTTATTGCAGAATATGATACTTATTAATTACATACCCCTATTTTGTAGGAATACTTCATGGTAATTGCAGAATATGATACTTATTACATACCCCTATTTTTTAGGAATACTTCATGGTTTGTCAAATACAGATTCTCTTTCGCATTGGATGAAGAGATTTATTTATGCAAGTTAAGACAGGGTTTTTTTGTTTTTTTTTAAAATTTCGTAGCTTCATCGTTGAATTATTAATTATGTTGTCAATTTTTGGAAACCCATACAAGCTCATGAGTGACGTCGCACAAGAGATTCTAAACGTTGTGCTTAGGGGGCTAGGGTTGAAAATAAGCCAAATTTTGTCGAGCTCGAACTGAGCGTTAACGAATCGAACTTAATTATTTACTAAACGAGTCTTTTTGATCAAGCTGAGTCTTAACAAGCAAAACCGCACCTTATCGTGATCTGAATTGCAAGATATCAAGTTGGACTTCGGAGGGGTCAAGGTAGACCTGGGTAACGGGTCGTGTCGAGTCGTGTTCGTGTCGTGTCAGTCGTGTTCGTGTCGCAAATCACCCAACCCTAACCCGACCCATTTAAAATTCGTGTTTCTCGAGTCGTGTCATTTTCGTGTTTCGTGTCAGAAATGCTCAACCCTAACCCGTTAACTTCGTGTCCTGTTCGTGTCGTGTTATCGTGTTTGTTGCCTAACTCTATATAGAATTATAGATATACCATATATTATGTATATATGTTCGTGAAAATGGGTGACACAGATTAGTAACCGTGTTAGTCGTGTCAATTTCGTGTGTCGCGTGTTCAACCCGAACCCAACCCATTTAGAATTTGTGTTCTCGAGTCGTGTCATTTTCGTGTTTCGTGTCCGAAATGTTCAACCCTAACCCGCTAACTTCGTGTCCGGTTCGTGTCGTGTTATCGTGTCTCGTGTCTGTTGCCCAGCTCTAGGTCAAGGTGGTTATACTAGTAGTTTCGTAGAACTAGCCAGTAATTTCCAACATATCCCTGTATTTTAGGAAAAACTTCATGGTTTTGTCAAATACAGTACTACTAAGATTCTCTTTCGATTATTGTGAAGACAGATTTCTTTTTGCAAGTTGAGATATATCGACGGGTTTTTATAAATTTATTTATTTCATATGGTCAAACTTTCACATCAGAGTTAATGAAAATTGAAAAATCAGATAAGCTTATGCATCAGTTGCGCGAGGAGTCCTCCATGTAGTGCGCTTAGGTAAGCTCCATCGAGATTCGAGATCTTAAGATCGTACGTGATTTGACTCGTTCGATTTTACAATCTCTTTACACTAAATTTATATATACCAAAAATCAAATAAATTGAACATTGATTACCACACGACTCTAACTCGCTAGGTAGATATTTGTCCCACCGACGGGCTATAATGATATCTTATTAATTTAAATTTTTTATTTGTCTGATTGATATATTCATCGAACTTTAGTGAGTAAAAGATTCAGGTCATGGATAAGATATCAATAGAGCCCACCGAAGCGCACTACATTCTTGTATTGTAGTGCATCAGCATGCGCATCCTACGGGAATTCGTTCTCGCGATCTCACAGAGGCAGAACAAGTAGTTATTTGTTTTCTCATGTTGATCGCTTGCCAAATCCCACGGGTTTGAAATCTGGCTCCTTTTGAGGCAGGTGTGAGTGTCGTGAGGGGAGGACGATGATGACATGGTTTCATGCGCAATTTTTCATGCTCAAAAAATGAGATTATGACCGAAATCATAAACTAGCTAGCTTGTTAAGATAATCAAAGAAAGGCAGTCCACCAAATTATTTAGGTTTTGAGTATGATCGAGGGCAACAATCATCTTCCAATATTTTAAAAATTTTGACCATTGCAATGATGTCATTCTCTCACATTAAAGCCTTGGAATATATGTTGCTTTAGATAATGGGAATGTCATGCTTCCTTGTTGAAAAAGCCCACTTATAGTAGGAACCACAACTTTGTACAGATATTGGAAAACCCTACAAAAGGCTTGAGATCCAAGAGTTTAAGAACTAATAAAGATATACAAAGTTCTCTACTATAGGAATACAATCCCGATATAACCGCCAACATCTCTGAGAATTAGTCGAGTTGTGCGCGCAAGCTGACCTGAAACCTGAGTTATAAAAAAAAAAATTATGTGGTGTTAGGTACTGTATGATTCGGAAATATATTAGATGTATGATTGGGCCGAACCTTAAATGTTGTTCTTTCTCTAGCCCAAAACATGGCACCAATTAAAATATCACAAAGGCAAGAACCCTTTAACTTTTTTTTTTCCTTCCAAAAGATTTGTACAACCACAAATTCCATTTGGAGGTTTTAGCTTTAATAATGTTGGTTTCATTGTTGATTAATTAAACATATAGCTAGTGGGTAGCATTTGAAGTACTCCTTTTTCATTAATTGTTATGGGCCGGATTGATCAAGTGGCATGGGAGGGAGCACAACATTTTTGTAGGTCCCAATTAATAGTCAATGTTCTGGCTTTTGGCTTTCTAATTAAGCCTAAAGTACACCTAATTAAGCCTAAAGTACACCCACTAGACAGCATTGAGAGTATTTTTAGGAGTTGGAATACAAGAATCTGCTGCATGATTGAGAAGGGAAAGCTACAAAATCGTAGGTTTCTCCTTGCCTTTAATTTCTCTTCTAATACTTTGTTGTTATCATTGAAAAATTCCTTTCTTTGCCGTTCAAAAAATAATATCTTTTGTTTTTTGGCTTTTGTTCTGGTGGTGTTTCAAACTTGTTTTGTGGATTTTTTTTAGAAATAAATGAACTTTTGACCATTGCCCTGATTAGCTATTGCCTCACCAATTAGCTAATCAGGCGCAAGTCCCTCCTCGTATAGATTTCTAATTTCTTTTTTCTCTTTCGTTCCCGTATGCAATTTCCCTCTCATTGGCAATCTTATGCTTTACTCAAATGTGTGCCACTGAAAACACCACTTCCCGTTTGCGTCTGCCTTGGACATATTAAGCATGCCGCAAGCATTCTCCCTGAGCCAGGATTGAACTCTCCATCATATTCGTAAGTGCATAACTTATAGCTTCCCCAGATAAAAGAAAACCAAAAAAAAGTAGTTCATGTCACTTGGAAAAGAAGCATCTGAAGGGTCTTTTACTGGAGATTTCTACTTGATTTGGATTTGGCAACAGCAATCAGGTTGGCAAGATATGACTAAAATACTCAATCCAAATTTCTACATGATTTTGACAGCAATAATGGTGATAATGATCCATTTGGAGCTATGGCGCCATTTTCGGGTTTTAGATCTCAGGGAGTTTTAATTCTTTTTCTTTTGAGCTTGGCTTGGTTTCGTTAGCTTCTGTTATGGATTTCGTCGCAGCAAAATGGTTATCTGATTTGAATCTTCGCCGTCTTTATCTTTGACTGGATCTCTCGTTTTTGGTCCGCTTTGCTTGCGTTATGTGCTAAGGAGCGTGAGGCTCGTGTCTGAGTGAAAAAAATATATATATGTTCACTTATGGTGTAATTTGTCTTTGGAGGAGGACAATAAGATAATTTCACATACCAACTCATCTAAACAATTGCTGATTAGGCAGAGACATAACGGATCTTTTAAACACACAATACCCAAACTTCTGATGTGTGTGTCAGCCCAGCTGATGCAGGCCCAAGAGCCTTGTCACTAAAGAGTGGCACCACGACAGACAGCCCAAGGGGCCTGCACCAGAGGTCAAGCACCCAAACCACAACAGGTGGGTGAGACTTGGTTGCTTTGGAGGAGGGTAAGAGGGTAATTTCACATACCATATGGTGTAATTTGTCTATTATCTTTGTGTACTAGGTGTGTATTAGGTTCTTATCTTTGTATTTCGGACGAATTTCTTGTGAGTGTCGCTACGTTTTTGTGAATACCAATCATTGCCATTGAAAAAAAAAATGGTGATAGTGATCTTAAGCCCAAGGAGTCCAATATGTCAATTGATCATTCATTGAGTGGTCCAAGAAAGCTCCATCTACCCAACCATTTCATCATTTGAGTTACCATTAATCCAACTTCAACAAAAAGAGAGAGAAAGAGCTCCTAAAAGTAAACCTAGACCAAGATTGAAAACATTGGATTTTTAGTTCCTCTCCATTTTTAGCTGGTACTAAACTCATCAATTCAGTGCACAAGGTTGCAAGTTGCAACAAATCTTGAATATCTAAATCAACCGCGTTCCGGGTGCTATTTTCCCACACTTCCATTTAAGAGTTTGACGGTTCAAAACCTTGCAAGTATTATGAGGAGGGAGATTATAACTTACAAGTAGCCTAATTAGCTAATCAAAACGCACATAAACCGCCTTTCCGGGTTTGCATCATTGTGCTGCTTAACGGCGCGGCCATTCCCCCTTCCGCTTGGAAATAGGCTTGAAATTACAAAATGTTGTTTCATCTATATTCAAGAAAAAAAATAAGGAAAATGATTTTGCCATTCTTTTTTGTTAACCCCACTCCCCTGTAAGCGTATTTTTGCACCAAAAATACACTTACAGGGAGTGACGTTAACAAAAAAAGGAATGACAAAATCAACAACCAAAAATAAAAGGGAAAAAGATCATCAATTGTCCGTGCATATTGCGAAGTTAGCACACACATCAACCATTTAGATTCCCCTCAGGCAAAGATACGTTAACCCTTTGTATAGACTCGGTCACCTTTTTCGAAAATTTCTAAATTTGTCAGGACCCGGGGATGCTGCCAAGCACCCCTTGCCAAGCAGCTGTATAGACTCGGTCACCTTTTTTGAAATTTCCTGAATTTGTCAGCTAGCCCAAGTGGCGAGACCAGGGGATGCTGCCAAGCGGCTGCCGAGCAGCATCGATCCGACCGTTCATCTTGGCATGGACAGCTCGGATTGAATATGAGCAAATACAAATCTGAACAGTCCATTCTTCAGTCAAGATCCGAGCCATCAATTGCCGAGATGAACAACCGGATCAAGCGCTCGACACCCACTTGGCAGGGGGTGCTTGGCAGGCTGGCAGCATAGCGGGTGCTTGTTCTAAGTTCACCTAGCTCTAAAGCTCAATCCCCCTGCCCATGACACTAGAAAGTATATTACATTAATGTTCTTGTACGCAAAAACACAAACTACTCAGTACTCACAAATCAATATTGGAGAAATATGGACAAAATTCCAGAGGAAGCTCATACAACAAGCATTCATCCACAATCTGCTAATATGAGAGGTACTCTACAGTCTACACCTTATAAGTTCAAAATCAAAGCCAACCGAGGTTATTCCTCAGTCAACTAATCAAAGCCATCATACAAACCCAGAAAACACAGTCGCCGAATTCGCAGAAGCTCATACATTTAGTATTCATGCACCATCTGCTAATGTCAGAGCTGCTCTCTTCATCTCATACGTTCCTTGAAGTACCAACTAAATGCAGATTGAGAATGTGAATGCAAGAATGAAGATTACGACAGCTTAAGAACAGAAACCAAAGAGTAAGCAAAACTTGTGTTTCATTGCTACTTTAAAGTCTTCATCAGCAACTGGAATTACAACAACGAAACAAATTAACAAATGTGCTAATAGATCCTGTAAAAGGAACACTAATTTATACTGCTTTAGCATGTGATTAGATGAGACAAGGATCGCTTGAGAGAGCAATATTTCCGAAGACCACTTTATACCTTGGTGACACGGTTAAACAGATGGGAAATATTTGTTGAGATTGAAGGGTAGGGAATAGAACTCCTCACTTCTTGTATCAGTCTTGAATGACTTGAATTTGTCCCACCAATGCTTACCCCTATCTTTCCTTATTGCACCGTCCTTCTTGTGTAGTGTGTTGTCCAAGAAATATGCCACTATGCCCGCAACAAATGCTTCAGATGAGAAAGGAACATTAACCATGTCGTTGAACTGCATGGTAAAAAAAGGACATTTTACATTTCCTTATCGAGCTCGCTAAGATAATAACCTTGTTCTTTCATAAACTAAGGCTCCCTTTGGTTCGACATAAAACATTTTAGTAAAAAAAAATTCCCTGTTAACTGATTTGGCCAAAAACAACTTTGTTTCTTTTATTTTCCTGATGTTTGGATGAAACTTGGAAATAATCAGAAAAGCAACAACTCAAAAATCAATCTCAGTGAAAACATTTCGTAAAACATAAGAAAAACAAAACACTGACACTGCAAATACAGAATATTAGTATCTTACCCATACACAACAATAACCTATATCTAGAACACAATTTCGCTCTTGCTTTGGGATTGCCAACAAGGAGGGGTCAAAAATTTAGAGAAGGGTTGACAACACAAGGTCAAATAACTTGGCGGTCATTTAGAAAGGAAAACAAGTTTGGCAATATCATGAAAATATCAGACATAGAAAAATATTTTACTTTTCGTCCAACCAAATAATGAAAAATGGGTATAAGATATCAGAGGTAAAAAATTTATGTAGAAAGGAGCCTAAAAGGAAATCAAGACTTTCGGGGTTGGGGTTTTCATCATTACCCATCTTCCTCCTGTGTGAACGGGGCCAAATCCTTTGAATGCGGTGTACTCATTGAAGTACTGGGGTATAGAGAAGCCCAAAAAGATAGAGAAGCCCAAAATGAATTTGACTCGGAAGCTGTTGAGATTGCAGAACTGGAGGAAACATAAACCAACTGAACCTGGACATGGATGGGTGAAAGCAAAGAGACATTAACTAAAACACATCATATTAATCAGACGGCGAAAGATATCTGCTAGCTGTGTAGTTACATCATTGACACTTACCCACATAACCAAAGAAAAGGCAATACAAAGCAGCTACAATTGGTGCTGGAATCGAGGCAAAGACTGCTCCAAATTTCCCTGAACATGTCGGTTTTAGTGGTAGGAATTAAAAAAATATTGCTCTCTCTCACTCACTCTTGATCTCAACCAATTGAAAGAAGAAAAAAAACTAACAGGAAAAAAAAATGGCAAACGAGTAATGAAATTTGATTCATGTACTGCTCCTTTGCACACTCTCTCACCAAGAAACCCATGCACGAAAGGCGTAACAAAATTTAGTTTCATGTGGGACGCTTGGGAAACTACTCACCAAGAATGGAAAAGAAAATCATGAACCCAGCAGATATTTGCACTACCCTTCTACTGCCAACACGGGTCAAAGCTAGAAGACCAGCATTTTCACTGCAGATAAATCAAAACAAACTCCTTGGTAAGTTCGTTCTGTTTTCAATTCATACAAAAAAATGCTATGAGTTACGAAGGTTTTTTTACTAGTTCTTACATAGATACTGAGGTTCCAGTGACTGTTCCAAACAACCCAGACAGCAAAATGCCAATTCCCTGAAACAGTGATGGAAAACAAGTTAAAGTCAATATGAACACATATTAATCTTGGAAATAAGAATTTTGTTTTTAGAACAGCAGAAAACGAGAAAATTAGCCAAAATAGAAAACATGATTTGAAACAAATTAAACTGGCAGATTTCAAAGATGAATTATTTCCCCTCCTGCCTGTCTCACCAGCTGGGAAAGAGATATATAATGCCATCCTTTCAACCCTCACTACCATAATCTTTTCACAATGACATTTTGAATATTTGTTATTTTCAAGTGCAGCTTCCTTCTAGTAATATCGTTAGTTAGATCCCGAACCAAAGTGATCAAGAAGTAGGTCAGGACCCAGCCTTCCATTATAGCACCTCTTTATATGGTTGACCAAGGAGCCGCATTAAGTTTGTTTTTCTTCTTTATTTTCCACTTTCTTTCATTATTTATGTATTCCAGCAGTTTCTTCTTGAAAGGACTGATAAAAATGAATTGACACACACCACATAACGAGTAAAAAAGAAGATTAAAGAAATATAATCAACAAACATTTTGGCCAGACAGTAGATATGTAGTGAACGTATTATCATTAGTCTGATCGCCCATCTTTTGCAAACTAGCAAGTCATTCTTCCTTCAGCTTGACAGTGTAAATGGTGGCAGTATTATTCCAAAAAGAGGAATATCTGTTAGATTCAAACACAAATCTGCCACCCAGCAACTAATGATAGAAGTTTAAATAGATAGCCATAAAAGGATATCTTGCCGATACGAGTTCATTTTCAATAGTGCTTATTTTCCTTATTTGTGCATCTCAAAATGAACTCAATAATGCTCAAGAAGTTCGAAAAAAATCTCACCTGTGCTGAAGCGGAGAATAATGTGATCAACAAGGAATCTGAAACTAGTATTCCTAGCCATAAACATGCTACTAAGCAAAAGATCAGAACAAGTATTTAATATACCTGCCAACCAACACCTCGGCTGAGAACAGAAGGAGGCACAGGAGTTGCACTTGCATATCTCGAAACAGCAATAAAGCCGCCAGTGGACTGCTTACATAATTGAAGCATATCAGATACTTCTGATGGCTAAAGTAATGAAATTTTAATCTGACATAACAGAAGATATATGTTGTACAATGAAGATGCAATGGCATTTTAATGCCCAGGCAAGATGTATTTCTGTGTGCTCATAGTGAGTACAACCTTTAAGTGTTTACCAAATTCAAGCCATAGAATAAAAAATACTTCAGCTTTCTCAACAACTTATCAAAAAATATTTGAGGTGTGCGGTAGAGGGATGTGCCAAGAGAAGAAAACCCAATTCCAGTAAAGGAGCCAGAGTTTTTCTTGACTGGGTTCATTCAATAACTAATCGGAAAAACTTTTCAGCTTCTGGAATCTACATAAATAACATTTCCATCAATTCTCCTTTAATTTTCAAACTGTAAAGTAAGAATTGCCTCTTTTAACAAAACTATACCTTAATGTTTCGAATAGACTCCCATAATCTGCTTTTATTAACTTTCAAAAGATTTTAGTGTGTTCAAAATGCATATATGTAACCATGCTTTAGAAAGATATCAATTCTGCCTACTACATTTTTAAAAGTCTCAGCGGGTTCAATTGAACCCGCTAGATGCATGCCTAAAACAGGACATATGTAGACTGCAGAGGATGTCAATCCATACCTGACAGACATTATAATCATGATAACCAACAGGTCCAACAAACAGAAAATGGCAATGCATTATAGTTATTGGAATAGTTGCATCAAGAGGAGAAACAAACCTCTACGAGAGCAACAAAAGTAGTAACCATCATGGCAAAGGCTTCACCAGCATCAAAAGAAGGTGCTCCCCACTGAAACGGATAAGGAACTCTTATCCTGCAAAGGCAAACACCAGTACAATTATAAGGAACATGATAGCATACATATTATATCGCACTACCCAGCCACATTTCTTGCAATATACTTTGAAAGAAAAGGACCAGAGTACCAGACCAAATTCAAATTCATCATCATAACATCTCAAACCTAATGTCTAGCTCAGAAAAATATGAAAACTGGAAGCATTAAGGGCCATAAGGGAAAAAAGAAAACAGGCACTTGACAAGAAGAAAAAAAGTTTCATTTAAACTTCTTACAAGAGAAATGGAATGCAGCATACAGCCTTCTTCCATTTGGATGATAATCAATAAAAGCAATAAACACGCTTATTAGTTTGCTTGAATGTTAGTGTAGAAAACTAGAGCTCAGGGGAATATATTCACTCAGTTGGATCCTACTTTCCTTTACTCGTAACTATCAAGCCATCAGGATACATCATACAAGTTCCTTGAGGAAACTTATTTAACGTTCATAGTTTGAGATTACAGTAACCATAGATATGGTTAAAAATTAGTCATAATAACACTATCATATTGAATGAAAGCTAAGAGCCTAAATAACCAAGTAGTAACAAGAAGCCATATGCTTACCAAGGAGCACCATCAATAAGTCCAGCACGATCAGTACGGCAGCTCCGTTGTGTTTGTGGTGCTTTACCATCATAGGCCCCTCCCACAGTGAGTAAGTGAGCGTAAATCCATACGATTGCAACAGAAAATATTACCGCAAAACGTTCAAAGATATCTTTTCCTCTCTTTATCACATGGGCTAGATACTGTAGACATTAAAGGAGATTGATGGTTTCAGCTTAAAGTATTTTAGTACATTTTGAATGTAAGAGAGGAAAGTAAATAACATTTCGATGAAACTTATAACACCTTAAAAGACCTTACCTGTGAGATGAAGACTAAAATGATGAGTTCCGGCAGCCCAATTTCAATGCACTTTGCCACCTAGAAAACATAGTCAACAGTTAGCATCCCAGAGAGATACAAAGAAAAACCAAAAAAGTACACATATGCGCCTACGGACGCAAAGAGAGTAACATCCATGAATCCACAATGTATCCAAGCTCAGTATAAATATACCTACCCCAGGAAAACCAAACTCATAAAGCCCAAAACCAGCGAGAGCAACCAAAGGAACAGCTGAGAGTGGACTCAAGAACCTGAAAAGCATCATGTTTATGGACACGCTTCAGTAGATGAAGTGAAACAGTGTAGCGAAGTTCGAGAATTTAGTGGATTGCACAAGTAGAAACAAGATGAACTACTGTCATGTTGAAAAATGGCAATACTGCAGTTATGTGTAGTCCATGCCTAAAACTGCGGTTACAAGTTCGCAACAATAAGAAAAAACTCAAGTTGGCTAAGTACGGTCTAGAACTTCATGCGTTTAGGAAGATAATGAACCAACCTTGTGACATTACGCCAAAGGCCGCTGAAACCCAGGACTATCTGAAGAGTTGAAGCAACAATAAGTGCACCTTGGATTGCTCGCATTGTCCTTTTGAATCTCTGATAAGACAATGAAAAATGACCACAAGGTTAGAAAAAAATGTCAGTACTTCATTTTGTCTTCCTCTTTATTTGGGTAATGTGTGACCAAAAGAGCACATGTAAAGAGAAGAAAATATTTGTAGTAGTTGATGTGCATGAAACTTCGCATCCAGCCGTAATTCAGTAGTATTGTTCACGTGAAAATGCTATTGATGGCAAAAGTATGGTGAACCCTGTACTAAACAGGAAAATCAGTCATGTTTCTCAACACATGTGCTCACATGCAGACAGAGAGATAGAAGGTTTCCAGAAATGCAGACAAGGAAAAAGAACTTTCAAAGAACACGACATGTACAAATACTAATTATGTGCTTTTGTGTTTAATAAGCATCACATAGTACAAAAACAATCAATGTTCTAACTTCTACGCAAACAACACGGAATATAACAACAAGGGATTTATATCACAAACCTCGATAGGATTCTGATCATTGAATCGACCAGAGAGGATAATTGAAATTGTGGCTGCAACAAACGTATATGACCCTCCCATCACAGCAGGCAATCTAGTCCCGAAAGTAGTTTGCAATAATGTGTTCAATCCAGCAACAAAGAGTAGGGTCTGGATCACCTTTGCTTTCTCCTCCTAAAAGAACAGCAAATAAAGTTTGATTACATGTATTTAACTCATTTATGACAAAATCGTGATAAACGCTTAGTTTCCTTTTTAGGCCTTACATTCCCTCCCCCCATTTGAGGAACAAGAGCAGTGGGAATTATAACTGTCGTGCCTAGCATCACCAGATAATGTTCAAACCCAAGGAGGATAGCATCGGCTGCATAAAGAATGCACCACAAAATTAAAAAATTAGGTGCTCTCATCATGATAGGCAAAGACATTCAACTGTCAAATCAGAAACGCGAAAACTCAACACTGTCTGGCCAAATAAGAATCAGAGTGGCTACCACGAATTTACTAAAATTCAAGATGACAAGAAGGATACAAACATTGCCGCAATCTTTTTCAATTGAAAACATGCCAATCCCCAGAATAGTAGTACTGTAAAGTTGAAGTCAGGATTCGAATTTTACAATATCTGATTCAAGCCAATCGACAAAAGATAAACAGAAGGAACATTTACCATACAAAAGAGATTCCAGTAAACAAAGAGAACAGTTCAATTTGGCCTGTTCTAAGTCAACCATAAGCACATAGCTCGAGTTGCATAAGCAAAAATAGCAAACAAAACCTAGGCTCAAACTCCTCAATTAATGGCCTTCTCCCTCTGCAACAAGACGTCTCAGTACAAGAATAAAAGGAAAGGCAAAGAGAAGGCACCAGGAAAAATTAACATGCTAAACTCAACAGTAACATAGTGAGATAAAAAGAAAAGATTGACAAAAGGAACTATAAACCTTTAAGAAGAGAGAAACAAGAAGATTCAGAGAATCAGAACCCACAGGTAGTTATATTAAGGTATCCACACATATATGCGAGGAAATCAATGTATATCCCACTGAATCTATCTATCTGAAACTGAACTAAAATAACATAAAAACCAGAGAGTCTAAATTAAGGAGAAAAACAGTGGATGTGAGAAACTCACGCCACCGGGGAGGGCTAGTAATGCAGTAGGAAACATTGGGGAGTTGATCCTTCGCTGGGTGTGGCGCTGGATCAGCATCTGACTTTGCCGGAGCTCCTCCTCCTGCCATGGCTTTCTCTCTCACACTGAAAAGGTTATCTCAAAGTGCCACCAAACCCAAATCTGCGAAAAACCCAGATCCCAAACTCTCAAAAAACACACGAAAATGTCGAAGAAAATGAAAAAAGGCTCAAAGTTTAGAGAACCCAGAAAGCTCAATCAAGTAAAGCATGAACCAGAGCACTGACAAGACTAGAAACGAACGTAACACATGTCGTGCCTTCGCGGTTTTACTATGAAATTGTGAAAACGAGGGGAAAGCAAAGTAATAATGCAACTGCAAACTTACAGAGTTACAGTCTATATAGTGCAAACCTGTACTTAAAAAATGGGCGTAATTAGTGAGAGCAGGAAGAGTCCAGAAATTGAAAACAAACCCCTGTAACAATCTTGCAGAGGCAGGATCAAGTGGGAGTGCAATGCATTGAAGTCAATAATCAGAGACCCCACCCCCAAAAAAAAGTTCACAAAAAGGAGTAGAAATACAGGAAAGAAACTTTAGATAGAGAACAGATGCGGTACAGCCCAAAAACCAAAGCCTTGCGACGAAAAAGTAAAGCTAGAAAAGAGAAGGGGTGGTATATACAGACAGAAGGAGCCGGTGAAGTGTGAACCCCTCTCTCTCTCTCTCTCTCTTTCTCTCTGTGGGGGGGAAATTTGAGAATCTTTTACTGCATTTTTTTCTTTTCATTTTATTTTGAGATATAGTTTCAAAAGTTTTTCTCCATTTGTCGGTATTTTGTCTTAGTTACGTAACGTTCCACCACGTACACGCTTCCTGATAAACTAAACAATTGAAATTGATATTGATATTGATATTGACAGGCACAACGGCCCCCCAAATTTTATTTGTTTCTTGTACGCTGTTTCGGTGTAAGTATTTTTTATTGGTAAACTTTCGGAAACTTTTTCAATTTTTCGAAAATATCACCACAATAGGGAGGAGTCACACCATATGCACGTAGCATTGTATGTGACCCATCTCAAGATTCTATACGAATAATAGGTTAAAACGTCTCAATTTACTTAAAATATTTATAAAGAACAGCTCAATTAGATATTGATAAGGAATTGATCGATTTTTACTCATAATTGATTTTTTTACAGGACTCTTTAACAATATACATTGTGAATAAATTGAACGACTTTGAATTATTTCCAAGACTGGTTCCACACAGTACACCTACCCATAGTTTTTTCTTATTATTATTATTGAATTGGAATACATCAAAAATTCTCGGCCCAGTTTTACTTCATACAAGGTGAGTTCAAATGTTCGATTGGATTGATTTGAATCTTGTCCCAAGTAATTGCCAAACATCAGTTCCCAATTTCAAACATTTTTTTATTTCTGTCCCTACCCACATTCATTTCATGATATTGTTGTTTTTTCGTAAATGGATAATACTAGTATATTGTTTGCAATAACTGAAATTATTTTCTTTTTCCACTGTTCATGTCTAACGTGAAGAAAGAGAACTGCTATTGGTACCGACCAATAGCGTAGGAAAAATGCACCGACAGCCGTGTCGGGACGTTTTCAGCCACCGGTCGGCTCATCTGAGCCTTCCAAAAATTTAAATAAAAAAAAAAACCGAGTGGGCCTACGCGAGAATCAACAGCATTCGACGTGCATAGGTGCTCGATCCAAACACCCCATTTTTTGGCATATACATGTATATACATATATACAAGAAAAATAGGGTGTTTAGATCAAGTATCCTACACACATCGGATGCAGTTGATTCCCAACAAAGCCCCCTCGTTTTTTTTTTAGAATTTTTAGACGGCTTGGATCGACCGTCTGGTGGCCGGAAATGGCCCAGCGCAACCGTCGGTACAGTTTCCGTAGGGAAATGATCGGTACCTATAGGATTTCTGGTGGAGAGAATAAGGTCCCATGCCATTCCTGTTTATCAACTGATTTGACTAATAACCGTTTTTTGCATCAACCTTATCGGAAACTCATAAGTCAAAAATTACATTGCGATTGGTGCAGGTGCTCGGGTCTAAGTTTAGGTAGTTTTGGTTAACTCCTATATTTGATGATGAAATCTGTAATTGTCTTTGCACTTTTCATGTTAAATGAATTGAATCGATTCAAAAGAAAAACGTTTAAATAAACATCGGAAACGCCAACCGACCCGGAAAAAAAAAAAAAACCTACAAATTTTGACCATATTGGTCTAAAAAGATTGTTTGTGAATGACGTTATTGTCGCTTTAATAATGAATTCGAAGCATGATGTTCTCCGCCCAACAAACTCAATTATTGAGGAATTGGTCACTGGGGTTAATTTTGACCATCAGAAGAACAATTGTGCCCAATCGAGGGAGAAGAAGAACAATTAGTTCCATATCGTTGGTCATCTACAAAAAAATATATATATATACATATATATAATTTTCAGATTAAAAAAATAAAGTATTTTCATGTATAACTTTTTAAAGTTTTGGGACACCAAATTTTAAAAATTATGCAAAAAAAAATACTTTACTTTTTAACCCAAAAATTGCATGCCATAGCCAAATTAGAAGCCCAAAAAAAATTTTAAATTTTTTTTTTAAAAAAAGAAAGGACACCGACACATTGTTCATCCCTCTAATTTCTGCACAATTAGCACCACACAAATTTTGATGGCACAGCCAAGAGCTCCCACCTCACCACTTAAGCCATAGGGTTTGGATCTTTCTTTTTTATTTTATTTCTTTAAAGTATTTCTCTTCTGTTTTTTTTCTTTTTTTTTTTTTTTGGATAACTCCACCCAATGAATTAACTAGTTTGGGAGTCAACTTCATTATCCACTGACAGACGGCAAATTAAAAACGAGGCCACTTCTTTTATAAGCCGACCACAAAAAAGACAAAAATTAATAGTATGAGTGTGCATCGATTGCCCGTACGTTTGACGATTAACATGTGTACATATTATCCATGCGTATTGAGTGGTAGTTAGCAAAGTTTGTTATATTGAAAGGAGATATATTGTTCTGTTATTATAAATTTAAAAAAAAATGGAGATGGTTTATAAACCTTTTATGGTACTTCATGGTCAGTAATTCCATCGCATTTTTGTTTACTTACAATTTAGAATGGAGAAAATTTATTAGTTAACTGACTCCACTTGACCCATGTTCCCTACTCCCACGCGGCGTGGGCTAGAATTAACTAAAAAGTTATAGAGAATATGCCCAAAGAAATTAATTAATTTTGTTAAAAGCAAATTTTAAAAAAAAATTATGAATACAAGTAGCACCTGCATGTGCAAGATGTTGACAAAAGAGGCCACTTCCCTAGAGGAAATTTATCATTTCTTTAATGGCCGTGCACATTAAAAGAGGTGAACATGATAGATTTACATAAAAATTCTTCTTCTTTTTTCAGTAATCCAATTAATTTAGTTTGTTTTTTTTTGGCTTGGCTCAGCGTTAATTGAATTTGTTCAATTGTACATTAGTGAGATGCTAGAGTCCTGACCAACTGAGTTAGTCCCAATTGGTTTTTAGAGTTTATTAACAAACCTCTTTTCGAATCAAAATTTGATTAATACTTGCACACTGGATTGGAACTCATTACCCTGAAGGTAAATATGTTTTGCAATCATGCTTGGGTCGATACCCTAATAACATAACTTTTGACGTAATTGACATTCTCCAAGAGTTGTAGAAGTGACTGATTTTCGATCATCAAAGCGAATTCCAAAAAAGCTCACAAAAGTTAAGAACAAAGCAATAGTCGTTTTGTTTGGTTAAGAGTTTAGTTTAGTTTAGTTTTGGTAGTAGGTGGAGAGAGAAATAGAGTAATGATTGAAAATAGGGGTAATGATTGGAGAGAGATAGAGAGAGATGAGAAAGTAATAATTGAAAAAATAGGGTAATGGTTGAAAAAAGAAGTAAGGTAATGATTGGAAAAACAAAATAAAAACTTCCAAAACTTCTAAACGAACATAGCCAGTGTTCCTTTTAAAACCGGAGACAAGCTGAATTATAAGTCTTGGGTGGAAAATCATATGTATTAGTTCCACTTATTGAAGACGTACTCCAATAACGTTGTGACAATATATTTACTACAGTACATCTTGTTCACGCAATTGTATCGGAACCAAAGATTAAGTTACCGTCACACTGTGTGTCCTTAGCGGTGTGAGTCCTCAGCGCTAAACCCATCAATGGAATTCGAGATTTGAAAACAAAACAATGGAAACATTGCGCGAAAAATTTGAAGTAGTCAACCCTTGAAACAACCATTTGGTGGTGAAAAAAAGGTCTAGTATTTTCCTCTCTTCTTTTTAGGATGATGTTGTGTGGCAATAAAATTCAAAAGTGGAGTACAGCAATAAAAAAAATTAAAAGAATTTAACTCAAGGCACTTTAGCCACATGCACTGTCTCTCACAAATCACTTGATTGCAGGCTTTTTCACCCGGTAATTAGGATGAAAATGTGTTGATTAAACCAATGGAATGGCTGGCTTAACTCAAGTTGTACTCAACTACTAATAGAGTAGTTTAATTAGCTTAAGATTGATTAGAGATGTGTACTCTACTACTCTACCGACTGATAATGGTATTTAATTTTGAAGTACTAGCTAGAGAGGGGTCGGTGGTGAGAGGAAAAGGACAATGGTACAGAACGTGGTTGTTGCTTTCCTCCCTTTGTTTATTTATTTACACTCTATCCGAGACCCATAAAACCGAGAAAGTTTTGGGTGCCGAGCCAGTACTGCGTTGGCGATTCCAGACATTCAAATATGTTTTGGACGGTTTTCATTTATTTGCTCTCTCTTCTCATCCGATCACTCTCTCTCTCTTTTTCTTTTTTCTAAAATTCGAACCTTCCAAAACACGTTTGAACGACTGAAATCGCTGATGAAATACCGCGTGTGTGATATATATGCCATGCATGGGAGGGGACCGCACTACCTAGGGCTAGGGATATGTATGCTTTTTTTTCCTCTTGGGTTCTCTCTCTATGGAATTTATTATACCCGGTCAACATAATTTTTTAGGGGTGTTATTTGTATCTAGCTAGTCCTGGACGGTGAACAATTCAGATTATGTATAGAAGCTCGGAACATGGCTAGAATAGCAAGCATTGCAGGACCCATGGTCCCTCTTGCTATATGTTCTCATACACATAGCATGTATTAAGGGTTGTCCATGAATCGATTTGGACGGATCGATTTATCCGCTCAGCAGCCTTATGTATTATACGTAATCCATAGGGAAGTTGAATTTTACATATGAAGAATGAGTTTAGACCCTTGTTATTCAAATGCACCCACTTTTTGTCCTTAAAATTATCTTTAGACATTCATATTTGTGGGCATAAAAAGGCCAATCTTGTAACTTTTTTTTTTTTTTTGAACAGGCCAATCTTGTAACTCTACATAAATATATTGCCGTTAAAGAAAAAAAACCTCTTAAGTATATCTAACTTTTAAAAAAGTGGTAGTAGTATTTTTCATGCAGGCCTGCCGGCCACCAAGAATATTGCAATTACCAGTTACTGGATTAGTTGCAGTACTAGTGGCCCCACCCAATATTAGTTATTTAAATAGGTTAATTTTTAGCTTTATTGAGCAAATCAGCTTAATTTAGACTTACAACTTTATACTTTATAGTAGAATATACATGTTCTCTTCACGACTTTACCAGAGTAGGAGAATATTCACTATTTTTAAGAAATTAAAGCACAACGATCAAAATAAGCAAAATTCATTTAACTACGTACACATCAATCAACCCAACGGATAAGATAAGAAAATAAACAACCAATTAATAGCCCCAAAATTAAGTTCAATGGAGAATGAATGTCCCTAATACAGGGTGTTATCAATTTAAAGTGTAGTTTGAATTAAATTAAAATTTTAAGATGGAGTTCAGATTTCATTGTTAGTTATTTTTTTACATATTTTTGGTCAAAATAGTTGGCTTTTCGGATTCGTTTTGAAGAGATGAATCGAAAATGTCAAAGTTATTTGTCGGACTTGAAAAAAAATATAAAATAACATAGAAAATAAATTTACAAAAATTGTTTTTTTGGATTTATTTTTTTTGTTAGTGGAATTTTTTAAAATTGTACGTAGTTATATTTTTTCACTTTCACACTCTCTAGTCAAGACAATCGAAAAATGAAAAAAAAAATTAACACAATTAAAAAAGAGATTAAATAAGGGAGAGTGATTTTTCCACTCTTCTTTTTGTTAATCCACTCCCCTTTGTGTCTATATAAGATGATTTGTTTTATGAATGTCTATATAAAATGATTTGTTTTGTGAGAGAATGGGAATGACATTAACAAAAAGGGAAGTGACAAAATCAATTTCCTAAACAAGTTTCCAAAAAATAATGGGAAATAATTTTACCACTTCTTTTTTTGTTAACATCACTCTATGTAAAAATACACTTACAGGAGAGTAGTATAAAAAAAAAGTGACAAAATCAACTGCCAAAATAATTTAGTTCAAACGCGCTAAAGTTGCGGGTCCACCGATTGGACTTATGGGGGTACGTACCTTACCTTTTTCATTGAAGAAAGGTATTCAAGATTGCAGCTTTTTAGATCCGTGTAAGAAAGTTTAAATGGTGACCCATTTATTCCTTTCTTTTTTTAAATTCATGCTTTTTAACAAAATCAAGGATTCGCTCAAAAAGATCCATCTTTTTGAACTTTCCCTTAATTATTATTGTTATTTATGAGGAACAGATATGAGAAAATGACTACTCCCCTGGGGTTGATAAACATTCAACTCCATCCCCAATTAAGTTCGGTTTCGTGCCTCAAAAGTAGGTTCAAGTTGACAAGGAGAGAGAGCGTGGGAGGGCTTTAGTGTACCGGTTTGGATTTTGAAAGATATTTCTTAGAGTAATAAGCGAGGAGAGAGAGAAAAAATGGTATTCGTGCAACGTCACGTGGCGAGGTTCAGAAATAAGGGTATAGACTCGAGACAACTCATGAATGTGTTGTGCAAAGCATATTGTATGAGCCCTTTATTGTACATTGGGTCATGTGTTCTTAGCTAGCTAATGTAACCCAAAATAAGACTTGTCGCGATTTCATTTTACAATTCAATTCGTTCGCTATGCAGGTCTGAATGTGTTTATTGTTCATGCAAAAAATAAAAATTGATCAGACAATTGCATCCACCCTAAACGAAGCTTAATTGTCACAAGTGAATTGGTTGATTGGTGTATCACGACTCATCTCATGACTGATACCCTTAGATCAAGCCCTTACCGATATCTTATATACATATTCCATCTGTCCCAATTTGTTTGTCCCTCGTATGACTTCTACATGTTCCAAATTGACTGTCCATTTTCAAAATCAATGGATTAAATTATGTAAATTTCTAAATCAATAGATCAGATTTGATTTCCTTAATAAGTTGAAAACCTGAGATTGAACAAATAAATCGGGAAGGAGGGAGTATTTTTTTGTGCATGAATGATAAAACACAACAAGATTTATAAAATAGGTGGATCGGATCATTAAGTCAAACTATTAATGGATCCCATTTTAGGTGAATGAGAGTCACGAGAGAGAGAATCTTAATCGTTCAATTATCTATTGTAGTGTTGAGAGAATTATGGTTACTTCTGGCCTCTTTCTTATTACTATGTATTCCTTGCGTCCCAAATCGTTTGTCCCTTGCAAAAAGTCATGAAATTTTGGATCAAAAAATAAAATGTACAATTTTTGAATTTTGAACACCAAATTAAAGAACTCATCAAGTACTTTAATCGGGTGGCAAGAACTTCAAAAAATGGTACACAAAGGTACTTTATTTTATTTATTTTTTTAATCAAAATAGCATTTTTTTTGTTTTGTCAGGAACTAGCAATATGGGACGGAGGTAGTATTATAGTATTGCAGTATATTCGCAAATTATTCTTCACCATAGTGAAACAACGGTTGAAACTAGAGACATAGTCCTTGTTGAGTGAACCATATAAATCTTAAGGTTCATTTAGTATTTGTTTATCATGATTGATTAGTTCTCCTTCCTGCCTTCGTATTTCGTAAATCATGTGTAATTAGGGTTACGCATATTCCTAATTAGCTATATTTCTTTCTTGATGACAATGACGTACAATGATATTTTATTTTTAAGGTGGTGACAGAAGAATGAATAAGAAAGCTGTCTGAAGAGTTGAGAGGGCTATCCAATCTTACAAGTTTCTTGTAATTTTTTCCCTCTGTCCGATCTGGTTAACAAGGAGAAATTTTTGAGTATCGGGTGGGTACCATGTGGCGGTACTCGTCGGCGATCCCTGCGTTCCAAACGTGTTTTGGACGGCTCAAAGTCAAATTTATTCTCCCTCTCTCCCCTCACCCTACTCCTCTCTCTCCAATTTCTCTCACGCTCTCTCTCTCTCTCTCAAATTCGAACGGTTCAAAACACGTTTGGACGGATGTGATAGAAAACTTCTCATATACTATCCTCGTAGCTTACTGTTTCAATTTGGTATAAAGCAGCACCAAACGGGGTCAATTAATCATGGACAGTTGGTACCAAATATTATACCCATCAGCAAAAAATGGCCTGCTGCATGACAATAATTGAGAATTATAAAACTAACTAGTATAGGCCAATTGACAGTTGGTGCATGCTCGTGTTTCTCTCTCTTTGATTTTCATTTTCATGAATAATACTACTAATGTTAATCGCGGACCAGCATCTTGGCCATGCGAGTCGAACCGTAACACTTGAAAATAAAATTGCGCTTTTACTACTACCTGTAGATTTCAATAAGATGGTAAACGCTTGATTCTAACAACTAACATGAACTAATTTTTCACAAACCATAAAATAGAAAACTTCAAGAATTGTTAATCTAAAGAGTTCGATCAAATGTCCAATTGGGGCGGCAACCAACATTTAAATTAGCAAAGTGAAAGCCACGGGCAGAGTCATGATATTCGAGGAGTGGAGTCAATACATAGAATAATAGTACCTAACTTTGACTTATTATTAAATAATAATTACGTATACGTTAATAAAAGAAAATACTACTAAAATGATTGCCTCTAATACAGTGGTTAATGTACGAAAGTACTTGATATATATGAGAATCATGCAAGAATGTCACTACAAGAAAATGCGGATTTGGCAACGCAACGAAATATATCGGCAAAAGTGTATATGGGTCGGCAAAGGTTTTCACCGACGAAAACTTTTGTGTCGGCAAATTGTCGACATTGATATATCGGGAAAGGATTTCGCCGATGTGAATTGTTCTTCATCGGCAAAAATATAGTTTCAGCGACGCGAGTGTGCATCGGCAATACATGTCGGCAAATTGTAGTGCGTCGGTGAAAGGGGTATTAAAATCAAAGAGTTTCCCACTTTTGCCGACGAGATTTTTCATCGCCAAAAGTCAATTTTTACAAAAAACGAACGGCTACTGCTTCCATTATATTTTGACATTTCACATGCCCCACGCCCCGTGTTTCGAACTCTAGACCCCGAGTCTTCCATTTCATGGCTCTACCAACTGCACCAACATACACTTCATTAATAATTTTACAATATCTAATACATATCACTTACATACATGGAACACGTACAATTTTACCCTAGATACCGTATAACATACATTTATACATAGTGTATATAAGTACTTTTTTCCTGATTTGAGCAATTTTTATTTGAACCGTTCTATAAAAAATTGTTCGAAACTATTTGGATGAAGCCCTTTTCGGTTATTTTTTTTATTGATTTTTCGCGCATAATCTTAAAATCACGTTTTTATCACATTGAATGGCTCGAATCATCGAAATTCGATCGGAAAAGGGCAGAAATGGGAAGGTTTGCATTTTAACTAAAATGAGGATCCTCTCATGTGAAATGGACCATGTGTGTGTGTGTGTGTGTGTATATTATACTCCCTCCGTCCCAATTTGTTTGTGTCCCCTTTTTAACTTTTTGAGAGCGTTTGACTTCTCAAAGAATTGTTTATAATTTTCAATTCGTAATGTTTTTAATAATGGATCTTATTTGATACATCTCAAATAGTTTTATTATACAAAATCTTGAAAATCATAAAAAAAATATTATAAAATGTAAGATATAAGTAGGTTTTTGAAAGACACGAATTTCAATAGTTGGACAAACAAATTGGGACGAAGGAAGTATATACATACAAATAACACAAACACATATACAGAGACGAAACTATGTACTATGGGGCTTGTGGGGCCTTGGCCCCCGCATTGTTTAGGGAATTTTTTTTTCCAAATTTTAATATTAATATTAGTTATTTTTTGATTTGCTAAAAACACTTGAATATTGTATTTTTTATTGGACGTTATTAGACATTTAAATGAATGTTATTAGACACTTGGATATTAATAGTAGTTGTTTTTTTTTTTTTGTATTGGATGTTATTAGACATTTCGTAATGCATATACTCTCTTTGTCCCACAAAGTTTTTTTTGTCCATAACTTAGAACCTAAAAAAATGCATTTAAATTTTTTTTTTCAAACTCTCTTTTTGCAAATTACTAGAAATCCATGTGTTCTTTAAATTTTTGCAAAAAGTGAATTTAACTTTTGCCGACACAAAATTGTCATCGCCGAAAGATTTATCTTTTGGCGATGCTCATTCTATCACCAAAAGTTCCCCTTAGGACTATCACCGACACAAAAACGTCGTCGCCAAAATATTGAACTTTTGCCGATGCACATTTCGTCACTAGAAAAAAAAATTCGTTGGCAAATATTTCGCGGGAGAATATTTCCCGCCAATTTTACTTTTGCCAACAACATTGCCGATGCACTATCTTCCATTGCCAAAAAATCTACATTTACCGACACGAACTAGTTTTGCATCGGCAAAAGTAAGTTTTTGCCGACAAAAAATTCATTGCATCGGCAATCGGGTTGCCTTTGGTGCATTTTCTTGTAGTGTGTCTATTGATCTTTGTGAAATATGTTAGGGTGCGTTTTCGTTAAACTAAATGGACTAAAAATTCATATTTTTACGGATTTTCGAACAGATCATTCTCGTCACAGACATCAACTAAAATATCACTTAGCGGAAATAACCTTCAAATGAACCCACCCCAGTTCTGGACTACACTCACTACCTCAGGCCTAAGGTCCAGCCCAATTAAGCCCATTCTAGTTTGTCAGTACATCACCATATTTGAACCAAATTTCCCACTTCAGAAATCTCACAAAGGAAAAATTAGACAATGCCCCTGCCAGTGGCGGAGCCACAATGAGACTCAATTTTACCCCAGTTATAAAGGTCACGGTAATTTGTATTAAAAAATTATACACATTTTTCCTCTAGTGACACTTACATATTATTCTTAGTATCTTTGTCAAGTTTTCAAAAAAATTCTCTTTTACGTATTTGTTTTCCATAAAAACTCGTTATCTATATGTATAGTCTAGCAAATTTTACTATATTTTAAGTTCATTCATTTATTTCATATTATGATTGTTAATTATAAGTAAAATTTAGAAAATTTTAGGACCATGTTTAATCGTTGGTACTTGGTGCCCTCACCGAACTAAATTTTTTACTACACCACTAGCCCCTAGGGCACCACCACGCAATTCCTTTTCTCTCACAACGGTGGAGTCCAAGACAAAATATATGAATTCCGTAAAAAAAGAGCACGAGGCAACAATAAAATTTCTGACTACGTAATTTGTTCGTTTTGGGATTTCAAAACTCCTGGACACGGTCTTCAATAAATTTTCTCAATCTATTTCTCTTCACTTATTACTCTCAAAAACCTCCTTTAAAGCCGAAATCGAACAGGACAATGACTGAAGATTTCTCAATAGCATATTGGGCCTCTTCTCTTAAATGAGTCATTACTGGACCTGGGCTGAGTTTGTTTCCTTTGCTTTGCCTTGGAAAGTACTACAATTTATTGGGCCTTTACTCTGTTACCTTGACTCTCTCTCTCTCTCTCTCTCCGTTGGCCGGAGACTAGTCGTCGGGACAAACTCTAATCGACGTAGATTTCCAGGTACCTCATTTCTGCACCAAAATAGTAATTGATTAGATTTTCTTTTCCTTTTTTTTTTCTTTTCGTTTCGTTTTGGATGTTGTTAATGGTTTATTGTTTCGTAAAATCTTCGACTCTTTTGCAAAAGACTCGGCGGAGACGAGCTATTATTTTGGGTTTGTATGTTCGACGTCTACTCTGCAAAGGAGGCCCATTTGGGCCATGTATTTGCGCTTTCCCTTTTCAGTTGAGCATTGGAATTTGGAATTTTAGTTAAGCATTTGGTCAGTTCTTCTGCTCCCCACATGTTTGATGGAATGCCTCACTGGTGACAAAACTTTTAAAAGCTGTTTTTTTTTTTTACGGTTCTACTGTTTTTATCTTTTCCTTCCTACATTTTCCAAAAATTATATTTTATCTTCTGGATTGGTGCACATCTGGCGCTGGATGGCATGGTTGCAGTAATTTAGCTCCAAAGGAGGGATTGGGGTGTGCAGTGGTGGAGGACAGATGGAGAGGGCTGTGTTGTTGTAAAGTGGTAGAGGTTAAAGAGAATGATAAGTTGGTGGATTTGGACGGAGATGAAGAAGCAGAGAGAATTTGATGGCGCTTTATCATGTGGAGAATTTGATGATAGTAGAATAATGTTCTCATCTTGAGTCTTATTCAATTGCAACATAGGCAAGCGAGGTGCACTTTTCCTTAGTAGGAAATGTGATGTTGGACTTTTGTCCGCAAACCACAAGGAGTTATGTGGTGATTTTCAAACTACAATCGGTGGTGGGTGTCATCTCATGGCCAATACCCGGGGGACAAAGTGATAGTTTTTCTATTGCATTTGGGGTTGTATAGTTGAACATGATTCGTGTATTTTCCATCTCCGATTTATTTTTTCTGCTAATTGTTAAGTTTTAACCTGATTGATTGCACAGAAACTACTTTATCATGTTCATTTCGAGATATTTTGGGAGGGCCTTTTTGGCTGCAGCCAAATCAGAAACTTCTGCTGCAGCTGCTGCGGCTAGTTCTACAGCTAGGACAGTATACAACCCTCTTGAGGAGTTTTTTGAGGTTGACAGAAGTGCAGAAGATGACAAACCAGTCGTTTACGGTACAAAATTTTCCTTTTCTTCTATTTTCTGGCTGTATATTTGTTTATGTAACAATTGTTTCCACATGTGATGCTTATTTTTACTACACCTGCTGTTGGCTGTTGCCTTTATTGTGCATGTATCAGTGATCTGCTATGCAAGATCTGACAAATTTTGAAACGGGTAAGGTCAATTTTGTTGCAACAGAAAAATTGATGCAACAAAATCAATGCAGAGACATCGTAGAAACAATTACGTGGCTCCTCTTGTTCACATTTTATCTGCAGTGGTTCGAAATTTCAGTATAACTACTTGTAGGATTGGGCTACTTAAGGTGTTTTGGTTTTTACCTATTAAGAAATTTATAGCAAAGAGGAACATAAAACGCATGGAAAACTATTGGAGGTCACCAAAAAAGTCACCTTTAAAAAAATCTTCTCTGTGCACATGAAAAAGTCTTTGATTTTCTCAATTCCAAAAAACCAGTTCTGCTTATGGCCTCTGATGCATCGAGAAATTTGACCTCATAAGACTATTCCAAGATTCCAGTTTTGTAACTGATAAATATAGTTGGGAATGCCACATGGTCTTCCACCTCAAATCTTTTTCAGCTGGGGAATCTCTGGGTCCCTCCTAGCAAAGAATATACAAGGTGGAGCAGCCAAATCGAATGCCTTGAAATTGTGATTTTGCTCCATTGTCAATTAAGGGCCCATTGGGGAGCAGGGACAATTTCTTTGCAGCTCGGTGAGGTAAAGCAGTTTGATAAGACCCATAGAACTGACACGATACGTCACTGAATTCAGACATCGCTAGAACTACAATTTTGGAACGTTTTGATCCTTTTTCTGGACTTGTGGTTAGTGAATTCACACTTGTACCCATCCAGCGATTCTGCAAATTCATCCTAGATGGAGTAATATCTAGTTGTATAGGGTAGATTCGTGAGTCTCATGCTTGTTGTCAATGTCCTAAGGTTCTATGTATGACGAATTAAGGACACGCTAAAAGTTGCTGAATTTACAGTACTTTTGTTTTGTGTGGCTAAAGTGAGAATTTAATACCAAAAACAGAAGTAAAACATCAGGATAGCAAACCTTCCATAAAAAGAGTTTCATATTGTTAAGGATATGGAGAATAGTGTTACCCCTCTATCTAATAGCTTGTCTGGGATTTTGGATTCTGTTGAATTGTTTTAAAGCTTTACTAGAGAGGAAGACTTGTCTATGTTATTAATTGTGTAATATTTTGGTTGTGCAAATGTTGCACCATGCACCTAACATTCTTCTAATGCGTCTCTGATGTAGCTCAAATCTTACATATTGCTTCCATTTGCACATGGGTCAGGTGGCTCACAAGCCTCCGATTTCATTTACTAGAGTACTGTCCTCCTAAAACCAATTGAACGTATTTTTGAATAGTATCCCCTATGCAGTTTTGTACTTCTTTGTCACTTTCAGGTCGAAGTTGGAAGGCTTCTGAGCTCCGCCTTAAATCATGGGACGATCTTAACAAGCTCTGGTACGTTCTGTTGAAGGAAAAGAACATGCTGATGAGTCAACGCCAGATGCTTAATGCACAGAACCTAAGGTTTCCTAATCCAGAGCGCATCCCAAAGGTATTACTCAGCATCGTTAGTTTGGTACATGTGTTTTCTTTTTTTCATTCCTCTAAAGTCTATTTAATGCTGGTAGATGGTTGATGTTTAAAAATTGAATGCCCTTATGGTTTTTCTTCAAACCCTGTGCGCTATCCATTATTCCTCTTAACTTTCTTTGATTTTATGAAACTCTTGCAAACCAATTGTACTATATTTTGGGGGTTAAGAACCTGATTTTAAGAAGAAGAAAAAAGCCAAAATGATTTCACAAAACCAGGCCTTACTGTTGTGTATAGATTATGCCTATTTTTCTTCCCTGTAATTCCAAAAATATCTTGTTTCTTGTTTTTTGTTTTTGTCATTACAGTGTAAGAAATTTAGAACATCAACAAGAAAAAAATGAATATACGTACTGCATATGTACAATTTTAGAGATGAATGGAGTATAGAGAGAATTGAAAAGTAGAATCCCTTCCTCTCCAAGTTGATTACTTGCGTCTCTCTCTCTCGTGTTTCTTGTTTTGATAAGTATTGTCTCTCTCATTTGATTTTAACAAGCATCAAGATGTGGAATTAGCAAGAAGCGAATGATGTATCTGCCAGGGTCCATACATGTGAAATGTAATTACTATATGCCTTGCTCGGTTTCATTTTTGAAAATTCTTTTCCAACTCAAAAAATACTCATTATCTCTACTTTCAATCATTACTCTCCACTTATTACTCCTATCTCCAATCATTATTCTCATTTCTCTCTCTATCTCTCCTCACTCATAACCCCAAAAAATTTTCAAAAATTTCTCAAACACTTATCCAAACACAGCATAAATCTTTCGTACAATCTCTTGGTTTGAATATGGAAGTTAAACTGTTTACTTTCTATATACATATGATTGCGCAAGTGTGGTTGACTTTGCTGAATCCCCTGCGAAGATCTGTTATTTCTTTACTGTATTATATGTTTGGGTGTTGGATTCTTAGAGAGATTCATCGAGGGAAATGAAAAGGGAGGGGAAAAGTGAAAAAAAAAAAGTTTGTATTTTCTTCACTCTTCCCTTCCTTTTTTTCCTTTCCCTCTGCACACCACAGTAAACATCCATGATTCAACACAGCCTAATAAAATGGAGTGTATCAAACCAAAGGAAATTGATGAGCTGATGACCAAACTTACGATTTTTTTTCCCATTTGCATACTGTTGCCTTCCTCTCTTGAAATTGTCAGTTGCACTTATGATGATGAAACGAAAGCAGGTAAGGAAGTCCATGTGCCGAATCAAGCATGTACTTACCGAAAGAGCTATTGAGGAAGCAGATCCAAGGAGGTCTGCCGAGATGAAGAGGATGGTAAATACTCTGTGAGGATATCAAGTTCCGCTTATCTTTTGCCATTGGCACTGATCAGCAGGGTTTGTTGTTCGAATTTTCTTCTTGTTGGGGTATTAAAGTCTTCAACAACGGGGTCATTCAGTTAGACAAGTTAGACAGATATTGATGGACAACTTGTGTTTTTTATGGATAAATTCGTAGTTTCGTACATGTTCCTTCTCTCTAGACATGCTACATGTTTTGCTCTTGATGCCGAAGTACTTCACATGCTCTCTCTCTCTCTCTCTCTCTCTCTCTCTCTCTCAATAAACTCGGATTGGAATAGGTTTTGGCAAAGCCATTTGTGCTGCCTAATTGATCACATCAACCTTCAACAACGAACACCAAATATCCTGGTAAATCAGCTCTTTATTCCAATCTGAGATCAACGAACACAAACTTCACAAATCTAAGTAATCCACCCCCCCAAAATGGATTTCGCGCCAAGATCGAAGAACACATGAAGTAATTCCATCATCATTTTCTGATTCTTGATCCAATAACATAAATACAGCAATTTTTTTTTTTTTTGAAAAACATAATAGCAAGCACAATCTTTTTGGTACCAAAAATTTAGGATCTGTCCAACATGGAGCCTCGACCGAATGCTTATTACCAATTGCGTAAAAGGAAGTTCTGGCTAAGATGATGCATCGTTCGAGGCTCGAGCACGGAAGAGTCCTATGTTCATCTTTCAATTTTTGTTAGTTTTGGTGGTGTCTTTTATTTATGTAAAAAATTACACAACTTTTGTGTTTATTAGGAGAAATTTTTCAGTGCCGGGTGGGCACGGTGCCACGTGATGCCGAGCACCATCTCGGGCGTCCAAACGTATTTTGGACGGCCCGATCTGTTTGGGTAATTTTTAAGTGTAAAATTACCAAAACGCCCCCGCAAGCCCAAACAAATCTCGGCCGTCCAAAACTCGTTTGGACACCCGAGATGTGCTTGGCACCACGTGGCACTGTGCTCGCTCAACACTGAAAAATTTCTCATTTATTAGACCCCATTTGTTTTGGGATTTTGGACTTTGGACTTTCTCTTTACGCAAGGTTTTTTAATAAATTTTCTTTCAATTATTATTCTCAATCTTCTCTTCTATCTGTCTCAACTCATTACCTAAAATTCAAAATTCAAATAAAACGAACAGGGTAATGATTTGTAGTTTATTTAAAAAGTTAGTAGGCGAAAGGTCAGTCCTTATCCTATAAGGGATCCCACACGCCGTACTGTGCAGGACTCCCCTTTTCCGATCGAATTGCGACGATCCGAGCTGCTCAAAGTGATCAGAACGTGATTTTAAGGGTACTCGGGAGAAATCAGCAAAAAAAATGATCGGGAAGGGCTTGATCCGAATAGTTTTTTATTAAACAGTTCAGTAAAAAATTGCTCGGATCAAGCCCTTTCCGATCATTTGTTTTGCTGATTTCTCGCGTGTAACCTTAAAATCACGTTCTGAACACATTGAGCGGCTCAGGATCATCACAAATCGATCGGGAAATGGGAGTCCCGCATGGTAAGCCTGTGCTGGATCCCTCATTAGATATAATCTGGGTGAAAGGTACTCCAAAATGACATTGTGCTGGTGGAGTAATTTTTTTTTACAAAATTGTACTAAAGCAAGCAAAAAAATGACTTCCACAACGAGAATAACTTATTTACGAATGTGCTGCAAACACAATGCTTACAGCCAACAAATGAGACATTGCCATGTTGTCAAAATGTGAGCACACCAAATTTTCCCAAGCCACCCTTATGTAATCTTATCACTCCCCTAAACACCTCTATCTTTCGCCCCCTTTCTCTCTCCCTCTCTAACCCTTACCAGACCAACAAACCACCACCGGCCAAGGGCGGAGCTATATTGGGTCCGTGGGGGCTCTGCCCCTAGCCCCGGCTTTCCGAGCGTTCGAATTTTAAAATTTTTATTTACATATACATGATTTTGAATATTATTGATAATTATTCGTGTGTGTGTGTGTATATATATATATACAGTCCGGTTCCCATGAGGGATCCCGCACGGGCTTATTATGCGGGACGCCCCTTTTTCGATCGAATTTTCACGATCCGAGCCGCTCAAAGTGATCAGAACGTGATTTTAAGGGTACCCGCGAGAAATCAGCAAAAAAAAAAGATCGGGAAGGGCTTGATCTGAACAGTTTTCATTGAACAGTTCAATAAAAAACTGCTCAAATCAAGCCCTTCCAGGTCATTTTTTTACTGATTTCTCGCGGGTACTCTTAAAAATCACGTTCTGCACACTTTGAGCGGCTCGGATTATCGAAATCTACTCGGAAAATGGGAGGTCCGCATGGTAGACTGGTAAGGGATCCCTCACTAGATCCGGACTGTATGTATATGTGTGTATATATATATATATACACACACACGGGGTGGTTCCGGGGACAACTAATTAGACACCTAAAAAAATACCTCATAGTTTTCGATCAAATTCTGATGATCCGAGCAACTCAATGTGATTAGAATATGATTTTAAAGGTGCCCGCGAGAAATCAGCAAAAAAATGACCCAAAAGGGCTTGATCTGAGCAATTTTTAGCTCAAATTTGATAAACGGTTCAATTAAAAACTATACAAAACAAGCAGTTCCAGGTCATATTTTTTGTTAATTTATTGCAGGCACTCTTAAAATCACATTCTGCACATATTAAACGATTCGAATCATAAAAATTTGATCGGGAACTATGAGATCGAGATTTGGAGTGTTTTTTTGGGTGTCTCTTGAACCACACAGTTTTACTGTGTGGACCTCACCTTCTCGATCGAATTTCAATGATCTGAGTCGCTCAAAGTGATCAGAATGTAATTTTAAAAGTACGTGCGAAAAATTAGCAAAAGAAAAAGATCGAGTAGGGTTTGATCGGAGCAATTTTTATTGAACGGTTCAACTGTTCAAATCAAGTCTTTCCGAGTTATTTTTTTTGCTGATTTCTCGCGGGTTCCCTTAAAATCACATTTTGTACACTTTAAGCTGCATAGAATTTTTCTCGGGAAAGGCGAGGTTCGCACGGTAGACTAGTAAGAAATGTCTCAATAGATAATTTATGTATATGTACATGTCATGAACTTGGGAAAATTTATTGTTCTTAGGGCATTGTCTATCATCCATCACAATACATTTATCAGAAAGTCTGTGCACACAGATCTTTCTAAAATAGATCGTATAAAGATTACGATGTGGAATCCACTCTGGGTCCGCTCAAACGATCCAATCTGTACATTAATAGTAAAATATTTTTTCAAGAGTCGACGCAAAAAATCAGCTCATACTCATAGGTGTTCAATTTCATCATCAAACTTGTTATTATCCTAAAATTTGAATGAAAAATTAGATGATTGAATCGAACATTTATAGGTATTGGATTGAGTTAATTTTCTGCGGCGACCTTTGCAAAATATCTGTGCAAGATCTGTTTTAAAAAAATTTGTATGAGTAGCAGCTCTCCACATTTATTTATCACAATATGCATTTATTTGAATCTGTACACTCAGTTATAAATCCCAAGTAAACATGTGGCGGTAGATGATGCTCACTAGTAAGTAATTAACTACTCTTAAATAACAATAATGATTTCCACATATACTTTTGTGCACATATCATGCACATACATTTTTGTGGGGTTCATATTGGGGTCTCACAAAATGATCCAAACCACTCATGTTTTTAAAAATATTTTTTGGATGGTTCCTGTAAAAAATCAGCTCCAATGGATATCGGTAAAGGCTTTTTCAGAAATCGTAGGGCGAATTATTTTGTTTTGCACTACGATTTATGAGAAAGCTTTTACAGATATCTGTTGGAGCTGATTTTTTTACAGGAACTCTTCCAAAAATATTTTAAAAAAGATGAGCGGTTCGGATCATTTTTTTGAATCCCAATATGAACCTCACAAAAATATATATATACATGATATTTGCACAAAAGTACGTGCAAGTAGCATTGTTGCTTAAATAATTTTGTTTTTTTTGAAAAGATTGTTGCTTAAATAATCACTCCGAACAATTACTCTTAAACCTAGTTCAATCAACTCCGCCGGCTTCCCCAGCAAAAGCCGCCGAGTAAATCGCGCGAAGCCTTCGTCCAAAGCGCCCTTTTCTTTTTCCACTCGCGCGCTCTCTCTCTCTCTCTCTCTCTCTCTCTCTCTCCCTCCTCAAACCCAACACCCAATCCATATGAATCCCCAAACCCAGATGAACCCGAAATTGTCTCCCCCCTCGCTCTTATCTCTCATTGTCTCTCTCATATCCCTTACCTCCGCCCCCAGCCGCCTAGCTCAAAAACCCCACTACTCTCTCTCTCTCTCTCTCTCTCTCTCTCTAGAATTCCTCTCTCGAACCTGGAGGCCTCGTTCCCTCTGTATGGGATGACGGATTATCGCTTAACATCAACGATGAACATGTGGACCGACGACAACACTTCCATGATGGAGGCCTTCTTCATGACGTCAGGTCTGACCTCCCTCTGGCCGCCGCCGCCTTCGTCTTTCGCCTCCACGTCAATCCACCTCCCGCCGCCGCCAATCGCCCTGTTCAACCCTGACACCCTCCAGCATCGTCTCCAGGCCCTGATCGAGGGCGCTAGGGAGAACTGGACCTACGCCATCTTCTGGAAATCCACCACCAATGACTTCCCTGGCGGCCCCGGTCCCGTCCTCGGCTGGGGCGACGGGTACTACAAGGGTGAGGAAGACAAAGGCAAGCGCAAAACGGCGTCGACCTTAGCCGAAGAGCAAGCGCACCGTAAAATAGTCCTCCGCGAGCTGAACTCTCTAATCTCCGGCGCATACCCGTCGGAGAACGACGCCGTTGATGAAGAAGTGACCGACACCGAGTGGTTCTTCCTCGTGTCGATGACGCAGTCGTTCGGGCTCCCAGGCCAGGCCATGTACAACTCCTCCCCGATTTGGGTCGCCGGAGCCGAGCTCCTCTCAGGCTCGCACTGCGAGCGAGCCCGGCAAGTATAGTTTTTTTTTTTTTTTTTTAAGTTCATTAAAATTTAGTATTTTTTTTTTTTTGTAAAGTTGATGAAAGTTGTGTTTTTTTGAAAATTTCCCCAAATTTTTAGAAAAAACTCTTTCCGGAGCAATCCGTAAATTTTCATTACATCTGCTCAATCGCGCGTCCAAACGGACGGCTGATATTGCACGGTTTCATAAATGAGTTTTTCCCGCAATTTATCTTTGCCGTTAGTTATTGTTTCCCCCCAACCCCAACTCTATTTGTTACCCCCCCCCTCCTTCCCTTCCACAAACCTCTTATTACTCATTACGGTTCAACTTCAAACACAGCTACTCATCGATTCGGTTTTTCATTTTTTGTCGAGTCTTTCTTGTATCATCTTCTTTAGTGTTCCTTACAATGTTTCCTGAGTTCATAATACTTGGAATACTTGGATTGGTTTCTTCGGTTGCCTTTTGTTTCTTGAAAAAAATACAAAGCTTCTTATGAACACGTGCTTCTAGAAACCCTCTGCATTCACTAATTACTCAATTGGGTTGCTTTTTCATCTTTCATGATTGTTTTCTTCCCTTCAACAACTTCAGACTTGATCACTAGGATGGGTCATCATAGAATGAAGTGAATATCGAAGGTGTAATACCCCAACTTTTAAAAATAAAATAAAATATATATATTCAATGCTAATAATAAGGCTCCGTTCGGCAACTCGATTTAAGTTCTTATTTTTTAAGAAGATAATTTCAAACTCAAAATTATGTGCTTACACAAATAATTTTCCTATCAATATGAATCTTGTTTGATAGATCCCATCAAGATCTTTTATACGGTGCAAAAAAAATTTAAAAATTATTTTTCATTTACATTATTTTTGAGTTTAAAAATGTGAAATAAGCTGCTTATTTTTTAAGAAGGTTTCTGGAACGGAGCCTAAGCAGTGTAACATTTAGTGGTCACTTGCCGTTAGGATTTAGAAAGCATACTAGTTGTGACATAACATCTACAAAAATTATAGTATTTTTTCTACTTATGTGTCAATTTTTATTAAGCTCTGCCGATATCGTCCCACTATGTTAAGATCATTGCGACACGAGAGTAAGACACGAATTTCTGCGGGGTGGAGAACCCTGGGTTCCAAACAGAATAATCCAAAAAAGAGTCGGTGTCTTATTATAGGACGAATCAGGTAGAAATCCCTAAAGAATATTTTAGATTTTGGAGGATACACCTAGATTCTATTAATTATGATTTTATTAGATTATGTTAGATTTAATTGGATTTTATTAGATTTTATTATATTATATTAGATTTTATTGGATTTTATTAGATTTTATTAGATTATGTTAGATTTTATTAGATTATTTTAGATATTAGATAATCCTAGATTATTCTAGATAATAGTAGATATGATATAATTGGATAAGATAAGATCCTTCTACATGTACCCTAGATCTCACTAGTTTACTATAAATAGCCATGCTCTCATTTTCCCACACACACCCCACCCGGCACACATCACACACACACCGTCGAGAGAGAGAGAGAGAATAATCAGGTGAGTTCCCACCTCCTTGACCTTACACACACACACACACTTGTGCACTGGTAGGAATTTGAAAAGTAGTTAATTCCTTCTTTATAAATAAAAGCAAATAGAAGTGGAAAAACCGATTAATTGCACGAGTGTATTGATTACATGAATACCTCTTATATTGTTGATCAATTCAATTCTTTTCGGAACAAATGGATTCATAAGTTTGCAAATTGATCATGTAAAATTATTGGGCTAAAATTGAACCGAGCTACTCGCATAGTTTGTGGCTCGGCTCAACTCGTTTTGTAATCGGATCGAACTTAAGCCTAAGTTTTAGGTTAGCTCAACACAATCTAAGGTGAGGTCACATTTTGAAATAATAATTAGAGGTTTTCTTAGTTTGGCTAGAAGAAAAGATAAAAGTGAAGAAAACATAATTCTACAAAGGGACATTTTTAGAGGATCACTCATGTACGGGAAATAGAAAATTGGGGATTTGTACACTAAAAGACGTATTGTAGACCCAAAAACAATGAAAAGATATTTTACGCATAAACAAACAAAACATTAAAGTTTTATTAGTAGAATGATTAAATGGTATAGCTTTAATATTTCTAATCGTTAATATGTTATTCTAGGAATCGTTACACCACGCTAGATTTTATGGTAAAATTTTGAAGGCAGAAAGGTGAGTTATGAATTATCCCTGTTACATAAATTTTTGTAGAATTATATTTTTAGCTTACCAAATCATGCTATTTAATGATAAAGTTCTTCTGCAACAACCATGCCATGGAGTTATGATGTTTTGAACAGTTTATGAAAAAGTATTATCGATACATCCAAACGATGTCCTTGAATCTAGGGGAAGTTAAAGATACTAGTGGGAACGGTGTAATAAGGGCGGAATGGAAAGGGGCACTGCCGGGTGTCCAACTGAATTGATCAATTCATGTTATGCGCATTGGGGGTCGCTCCCTCAGTACCGGCGGTAATCGTTGGATGATATCATATTATTATGTTATGTTATACACAGAATTGTTTTGGGTACAGCTCAAGCCATAAAAAACTGAAGTTATGGTATTGGTTACAGCTCAAGCCATAAAAAGCTGAAATTATGATTTTGGTTACAGCTCAAGCCATGAAAAACTGAAGCTATGATTCTTGCTTTTCTCTGATAAAAAGGATTTTAAAAATTCCATGGTAGCTCACATAACTCCGATAATTCATAATCTCACACAAGCAGTGGCTTATGTTGTTGAAATCTTTCCTTTTCAGGTAATCTGAAAATAGTAGAAGGTCGGGCCAAGTATCTATACCATTAAGCTTATGTCGCAGTTATGTAATGGAAGGAAAAGGAAAAGTGTAGCTCATGTTTCCATTATTAAAAAGAAAATCTAGTGACTTTTATTTGATAGATCGCTTCCGCAAATATTAAGTTTATTTCTATTTGTATTATTTGTAAAAAAAGAAAGAAAGAAAGAAAGAAAGAATTAGAAGCAATAGAGGCCTTTGGTGAGACGGACTCGCTGGCCGGTCACGATATTCAAATCTGATGAATTTGGGTCGTGACAGAATGACTTACACGAGTTGTAAGTTTTCTTGATTCTTGATTCTTGTAATTCTTGATTCGATTACAACTTCAGACTTGAAGGACTGATCTGTTCTCTCTCTCTCTCTCCCCCTCCCTCTCTCTCTCCCCCTCCCTCCCTCCCTTCATTCAGGTGGAAGCACCGCTGCAATGTCATTCCGACTTTTGAGGCGCTCAGCCTGGATGAAGTAGTTAAGAGTTTTATGGAAAGGTTGTGCCAGACAGTGGATTCGGAAGACATAGACTATATCGTTCAATTCAAAGGGCCCAAAGAATGTATGTCTAGTATATAGTGTTTTAGATCTCTTAAAAGTGTTTGGCCAAACCGTAGACTTTATTGTTCTCTTGGTTTTCTATTCAGCATTGTATGAAGGCGGCACCTGGAAAGTTAGGGTGAAATTTCCGGAGGATTATCCTCACAGCCCGCCGTCTCTCGCCTTCGTAAATCCCATTTTTCACCCTAATATATCCCAGTGAGTTCTGACTGCTGTGGATTAATTTGAGTGTTTTAATTTGAAGGTTCTGTGTTTTAATTAGAACTCCTCTAGGTCGGGCGGGATGTGTGGACCTTCTTGGCTGGGAGTGGGACGCCGGCTTTGGTAATTATTACATGGGTCGATGTTCTCTTGAATGGCATGCATCTTCTTTTTTTTTTTTTTCACTTCGGTTTTTGTTTAAGGTCTCTTGAAAGTGTTTGAGGAGATACTCCCCGGACTTTTGGTACAGCTGAATCCTGCAAGCCCTTACAATCGGGAGGCGTCTGAGTTGTTGTTGATGGATGAGAAGGCCTACGCAGAAAGAGTAAAGGCTAACGCTGGATAGGGGTATGCTGTTCTAGGGTGAATTGGAATTACTGAGTTGCTAACTATACTTCCTAGCTTGATGTCCTTCTAAATTGCTCTGATTTTTTTTGGGTACATTGGAAAGTAGTCAATCAAGATTTGAGGGCATGAAATTGGCTTAATCTGTACTTCCTAGGGTGAACTGGAATTACTAAGTTCCCATTATCTGGATGGAATTGAACTTTTCTGCAACTAAATTGCTCTGAACATACCCTATGAAATCAGTTGGTCTTTCTTCTAGGTAAGAATCAAAACGGTCTTGATTTTTGTAGTTAGCAAAGTGTATGTTGTGATTATATGTTGTGACCTATTTGGTGGGTCTTTGAAATGTTTTCTTAGACATGTTTGATACCATTATCTACCCTGTGGAACAACATTCTTTTTTGGACGTTATTGAGCCATTTCGTACCCTGGAGTGGTGGAGAATACTTGAATGTGCTTCTCTCAGCATAATCGTAGTTATAAGCTTAGAAGTTTTGTTGGGCCCGGAGTGCCCCCATGGATTTGGTTACACAATGCCACTCCCTGCGACCGCTCTAAAAACAGACTTGCGGGTGCGATGTCGAATGCCATAAAAGACTTCATTGAAACCCTTCCTACCACCAATTGGTTTTAGGAGAGATGGTGGAAAAGCGGTCCGACAAGTTTGAGAGACCATGAATGCATATCTTCAGATAGCTTGGTGTTTGGACTCTGGATTAATGATCACTTGCTTTTATAGTGCTAACTTGTGACGGTAAAAATTTTCAACTTTCCTTTTTCTTTGAAGTTGCATAATGTGCCTTGTTCAGAATCTTAGTGAGAGAGGGTTGTCGGCCTTGGTGCTATCTGATCATAGAACGTTCAATTAGAAAGTCATCACAGTAAGTACTAGTCGTGGAAAATGTGGAGTATTTTGGATGGGCGTTTACGTGTGGTTGGCGAGGCTGGGAGAATATAGTATATGGTTCATATATGGCCAGATACTGCTCTATTCCTCTTGATCCTTTCCTAACGTGGATCTTTAATTTGTATACCTATGAAGGGTAAAGAAAAGAAACAAATTCACAAGGAGAATCATTTTTGGGATTTTAACTTCTCACTTTTGCTACCTTATCTTGTTGTCATGCGGCCTCAGGAGTCGGGTGGAGTTTTACATGGCTTCATTGGTTATCTTTGTTGTGATTTACATATCCTCATTATGCATAGGATTATGTCACCTTTCATGGCTCATTAGCTTGGGCCTTGGTCACGAGATGAGTATCTCTCATGTGATGATTTCCCGTGTAAAAAGGGGACCCAGTACGGTCCCATTGGCATCCAAAATAAGGTTCTGAGTATCATACCTGCTAGAGTATCAGTGCCGGTTAGATATCGGGTACCGTTTCGGATTTAAAGCTGTTAGAGTGGCTGTCCATTTTGCTGCCGCGCGATGTTATTCGACCAAGTTTATCAATATTTGTTCAACCTAATTTTTTTTTGTGGATAATAAACTATAAACCCATCGAGACTAACAGAATGGATCACGTCTACATGAAAAATCTTTGCACGAGAGGATCTTGATTTCCTTGGTCACATGCCAGAGTCGACAACTTTAGTTACGTACGCAACTAAATCTTAGCTGCCGAATTTTTCCAGCTCAATTTTTATCGAGGTTTTCTTTTTGGCATTCCCTTAGTTCCCATTATCTGGACGGAGTTGAACTTTTCTGGAACTAAATTGCTCTGAGCATACCCTATGAAACCAGTTAGTGTTTCTTCTAGGTAAGAATCAAAACGGTCTTGATTTTTGTAGTTAGCAAAGTGTATGCTGTGACCTATCTTTAATCGTCATGGAGAAGTAGAGTTTGAGTAACCAATAGATGGGAATTGGTTATACATTTTATTGAGAATCAGGAGAAGCATTGTTCTTAATTTGAAGTTTGAAAACAGTAAATAAATGTCAAAATTCTGCTACTTTATTTGGCCATGCGTACTATTTGTTTCGGAGCCTTTGCCCTTGTTCGGTTCCCAAATCTACTCATTATCTATATTTTTAATCATTATTTTTATTTCTCTCACCACTCATTATCTTTATATCCAATTATTAATTTCATTTATCTCTATCTCTCTTCACTCATTACTCGTATCCCAAATTATTACCCTACTTTCTGTCCTCATTTATTATCCAAAAATCAAACCCAAAATTTTTTCAAACTCACGACTGAACAAGGACTTTGTTTTTCAATGAGATAAGGACAGGGTTTGACGGGTCTACTATGTGATGAGCTCCTTTTCGCTCCAACTAAGTGGAGAAGTATTATTAGATTATCAACATTTTTTATGATTTAGTTGTAAGAAATAAGAACCTGTTATACATTTTCATAACATATTCTCCAAGACAAGGGAACAAGTTGTTCGAAGTTTGATTTTGGGCCGGCCTTGGGTAAGCCTCACAAACCCTCTGGCTTGGGCAACCCTCCACCACGGGGCAACTTAAATGAAAAAAAAAAAAAAATAGCCATCAATTATTTTATAAATATATAAGTTAGTGCATGACTTGGGCAACCCTCCACCACGGGGCAACCTAAACGAAAAAAACAATAGCCATCAATTATTTTATAAATATATAAGTTAGCGCATGAGTTGGCCCTTTGCCCCAGCGGTAAGATCGTTTCCTCTCCCTAGAATTGCGGCAGGTTTGAGTCCCATGCCTCAGTCCTCGTATGTATTTTGTTGCTCCAAGAGAGCCCTGCTTCATCTTTCTCTCCATAAAAAAACATCTTTCCTTTTTCACTTTTTTTTTTTTTTAATTTACTTAAGCCTCCTACTATTTTTCGTTTCTTTTTATTTGGTCAAACTATTTTACTTTCATGTTCCTTTTGATTACAATAACTGATATAAACGTTACAATGTCTACACTGAAAAATATAATTCACTTAATTTTAACCTCAGTAGGCTCTTTAGCTAGGAGTTAGTTTCATTAAGGTTTCGTTTGATAACTGTGATAGATGAGTGAGATTCGTAAGAAGAAGATATTATGATTGTGATTGGTGATGAGAAAGATTTGGTAATGAGATGTGATTGATAAATTTCATGTTTGTTTTACATGGGATTGGAGGATGGGATTAGTACATGTTTGTTTAGAACAGTATTGGATGGGATTGCGATGACAATTTCCTCTTTTACCCTTGATCAAGGTAATATAAAAAAACCATTAACCTTCTGAATTTTTTTTCTTTACTTTAATAAACATTATGTGAAACAAAAAGTAAAATTCCTTATGAAAACATAACCTTGGAATTGTTGTTATAAAAGCAGACACAAAAATACTACTCCAGAATCAACCAAAAAATAAAACTCATAAACGATCTGCACTTCACCTTCTAAAACAAACCAAGAAATTCCTTATCTTCCGTTGGACAAAAAAAACCCCAGAAATTGTCAAGGCTTTCTTCATTAAACTGTAGCTGGGTATGACTGTCGCACATAGAGTCAAGGATAATATTGACATTAGCGGAAGAAACTATGGGTAATTGGGTAATCTTACAAGGGTGGTTTGGGATGGGATTACCAATACCTGGTTCAACACAGGTTTCCCAATCCCCCCTTAGGCCGGACTAATAATCCCGTTGGGCTTGCTAGTCCAATGCTCAAATGTGCAATCAAACAACATATTAGAGGCCACACATCATTACTAGTTTACTACTCCCATCCCAAGCCTCAAGAGACTTATCAAAGAGGGCCTAAGTTTTTAGTTCAAATTCCTTCAAATGTGTTTCTCAATTGTGTGATTGTAAAGTCTTATTAGTAAGATGGCGGTTTCCAAATGATATGTGATTGCTTATCAATTTAGTTGAATATACATGTTACAGTTGTTTCGGCGAAGAGGAGTGATCATAAAGCAATATAACTGAGGTTACATTATGATTTTGATTTTTTGATGAGCACAATACTAGGATGATTTAGGTATGCCTTTCTATTTATTACCTCATCTGTCCCTAAATAAATGGTCGGAGCGAAAAAACCTAAGCCTTTAAAAGAATGCATTTTTTTCATTTAAAAATTTTTAAAAAAATTTTCTACTTCAAAGAACTCGTTGATATCTATCAATATGTAAAAAAAAAAAAAAAAATTCTTTTTACAAAAAATTGTATCTTTTTAAAGGCTTAAAGTTGCGCGCTTATTTAGGGACGAAGGAAATATGACTTAAAAGTACTTGGACAACCACGTTTGGAGTCAGGTTTGGGCAACCCAATTATCAGGGCCGGCCCTGACTGTTTGAATAGCAACAACGGTAAAGCGATGGATCATCAAACCGGGATTCAAGTGAGGTGCTATGCAATGAATTTTATTGTTTATAGAAACAATTATATGATACTCCAACTTTCTACTTTGCAATTATATGATATCAACTTCCAAATGAACAATTGCAATTTAGGCGGAACACCCACCCTGCACACCCTATTCCAACAATGAAATCTACTTTGCTCGCATCTATAAACACCCTCAAACTTCTTCACAAAACGGAGTAAGTATGCGGACTTAACGGAAAAGCAACCATTCCTGGTATGAAGGGATGGAGCTAGGGAGGGGCCAGTAGGGGCGGTCGCCCCTGCAAGAAGGAAAAGAAACGCTATTATTATATGTAAAAAAAAAAATTCCTATGAAAGTATATAGACTCGCCCCTGTGTATATAGGCTCGCCCCTGCGTGGTGAAATTTCTGGCTCACTAACTTAGCTTGTTGATCTCGAACCGGAACATAAATAGCTTGAATTTCCTTCACTACCTCTTTTGGGAAAAGAACTTCTAATAAAGGCACCCTCCACTGCCGGCACCTAGCATCGAAAAGATCCGGCACTCTAAATTCAGGCAACCCATAGCTAAGAGGAGACCCCTTAAGAGGATTAGCCAACTTTGGTATCCATTCATCCTGAAGAACTCCAACAGTTCGACCATTCCCAATCCTCCACTTTAAACCTTTACACAACAACTCCATACCCCACGAAATGCTCCTCCAGCCCCAAGAGATGCCGCCGAAGTCGATTTGACTTTCAACAGACTTTGCTTTTGACAATACTCTTACAAAGTAGAGATTCCGAATCTATGAATAACCGTCAAGCCACTTTACTACTTTAGCCAATAACGCTTGGTTAAGACAACCCAAATCTCTCAAACCCAACCCCCCTTTACTCTTCGGCAAACAACAAACCTCCCATTTTCTCCAAACCAACCCTCTCTTTCTCACCATGCCAAAGAAACCGCGACACCGCACTTTTAACTTCATTAAGAAAATAGGCCGGAGCCCGAAACACAGACAACAAATAATTAGGAATCGTGTGCAAAACATGCTTGACTAAGATAAGACGGGAAGGGAATGAAAGCAAAGGCGCTTTCCACGTACTCAACCTAGACCCTATCCTGTCAAGAGTTCGGGGAAAAAGACTACCTACCCTTTCTCAAAGAAAAATCCATATTGGCTCCCAAATAAATCCCAGGGTTATCAACTTAATTCACCCCAAAAATACGCTTTAAGTTAGAAACCTCTTCAGAATTCATGTTCGGGCTAGTAAAAGGTTCAGATTTATTAACGCTGATTCGTTGCCCTGCTTGTTGACAATACACATCAAGAACCCATTTCAAACACCATGCATGCTCTATATTATAGTCCATAAAAATATAACAATCATCCGCAAACATTAAGTGAGAAATGTGATCAAGCGAATGGGAACTTACAGAAATGCCACGGCAAATATTGTGCGAATCAATTCCCCCAACCCATCCGAGAGAGCCTGAGCCACTATAATAAACAAATAAGATGAGAGCGGATCCCCTTGTCTAAGCCCACATGTCGGAACAAAAGAAGTATGTGACTTCCTCCCATTAACCAAGACCGAAAAAGATACAGTAGAGATACACTGACGAATCCATCCCACACGCTTCGGACTGAAGCCCATAACCTGGAGAACACCAAACAGAAAATTCCAGCCCTCCCGATCATAAGCTTTATTCATGTCCAACTTAAGAGCATAGAGCGCTCGCTTTCCTTTTTTCTTCTTCCGTATATGCTCCAACACTTCATGCACAATCAAAAAATTGTCCGAAATTAGTCTCCAAGGTACAAATCCATTTTGATACTGGGAAATTAGAGATCCAAGAACCACACGCAGCCTATTGACCAAGACCTTAGTTATCACTTTATACGGCACGTTGCACAAGCTTATAGGCCTAAAGTCCCCTACACTCTGTGGATTAGAAATTTTTGGGATAAGGGTTATAAGAGTATGATTAAGCTCTTTAAGCCTATATCCTGACTCAAAGAAAGCTAGCACAGATTGTACAATGTCCCTCCCTATCCATTCCCAAGTTTTCTGATAAAAAGCCGCCACAAACCCATCTGGCCCCGGAGCTTTACCCATCCATTTGAAACAACGCTTCCCGGATCTCATCCACAGTAAAAAGGGCAGTCCATAGTATTTATTTGCTCCTCAGTAAGCCTCGATGTGATGGTGGACAGCAAATTTGGAACTCCCAATTTCCCAAATCACTTTGAATCTCCCCTAATGGAAAATCAAACTCGTCATTATGCACTGAACTCGGCCCTTCCTCACACTTAAAAATAGACCAAAAATGATCAAGAAACATAGCCTCAATGGAATCAGGATCCGTGACCAACATTCCATTCAAATCTTTCAACGCCACAATCCGATTCTTATGGGAACGTATAGTAGCCATCATAAGAAAATATTTCGTATTCCAATCACCCACTACTAGCCAAATTTGCTTATATCGTTGAGCCCAATATATTTCCTCCCTTTCCAAAAGAACCTCCAGCGCTTGATGCTCCTCTAAATCCTGCCTGGCTAGACCCTTTCTCTCCAAATCAGATGTCTGGCCCCCAAGCTGCGCTTGAATAGACTCCAAACGCCACTTCCTCCTCTCAATCTCCTCTTGCAAATAACCTATAGACAGTTTTTTCCAATTCGCCAAATGCCTGAGGAGAACCTTTTGCTTCTGCGTCACTTTGAATGCTGAGGAGCCCCCCCATAGGCAAAGCCCAAATCCGTTTAGCCACCTGAGTGACCGCATCGTAACCTAGCCATGCCTCCTCAAAACGATGTACTCTCTGGTACAACTTTCGCTGCCAGTGAGTATCAAGGACAAGAGGACTATGGTCCGATATGAATATAGGCAAAATTAGGAAAGCTGCCTTGGCAAAACGTTGGGCCCATGCCATATTGCACATTGCACGATCCAACTTCTCATAAGTAGCATCCTCCCCCATTCCATTGTTGGACCAACTGAACTTCATACCTAGACTAGTAACATCAGTCAACCCACAAGTATTTACAAAACCACCCAGCCACTCCATTCCACGAATTTGCTTTGAGTTTTTTTGACCCTTTTTCATCTTCAGTCAAGACTTGGTTAAAGTCACCCATAACTAGCAACGGAGCGGAAACTGAGCACACCAGCTCAGTCAAAATTTTCCAAATTTCCTCCCTCCTACTCAATACTGGGTGCCCATACATTAACAAGAAGAACCAGTCACCATAGATATTATCCACAATTTTCAAAAACAAAAACCGGAAGTTGTACAACCACAACATTAACAGAGGCATCCCACGCCGCCCACAAATCCCCACTACTACCACAGGCATCCACACCACAATAATTAGTAACACCTAGCTTAAAACTCAGCGAACTCAAAGAAGAAACTGTACATTTAGTCTCCATGAGAAAGAGTAAACTAATACCATTCCCCCGGGCCAGAGAATGTGCTACTTGAACTGTGAGGGGATGGCCCAGCCCTCGACAGTTCCAGCTAAGAAGCTTCATTGCTCGGCAACCTCCACCGAAAACCCATTTTTTGAACCCCCTTGTCTTGATGCACTAGGTGCGGCCACGTGCATGGCACGAAAATCATGCCCGTTGAAGAGGATGGTTTTTTTTGGTTTGTGGCTGGAATGATTAGCATTGGGTTGGTTGATATTGGTTTAGGTTGGGTTGACATTGGTTTGTGGTATTTTGACAGTAAAAGATCTGCCAGGTTAAGTATTTTGACATCCAAAGATCTGGCTTATCATATTGGCAGTTGGTTTGCTGATGTTGGTTGGAAGGTTGTTGGAAGAGGGAAGTACATGAAAAGAGACATTAATAGAGGTTTGCAAAGATGACAAATTCAGTACACTTTGTTTCTGTAATAGCTAGATGTTAAAGAGTTGTTTTTGGTTTGAATATATATAGGTTTTCAATAGGTAACAGAAGTGGGTAAACATTTACGGAGGTGTGGTTAGCAGTACTTGTATAGTAATGATGCATAAATTTATGATACCTTGAGAAATGAAGACAGAGCGGACTAAGTAGGGATAGCTAACAAAGATGGAACTATAGATGGTTAACTTTAATTTTTGTATGAATCTGTAGAATGAAAAGGAAATGATAGGAGAGCAGATATGGTTCGGCAGTGTTTTCATCGCCACAAAGGCCAACTGTATCACACTGCCTCCCATCTAATGCTTTCTCCATTTACAACGATCAGGTCCCCGGCAATATGACAGTACAGTAAGACACAAGATACCTCGCAACAGTAAAGATGTGAAAATGATAAAGCACCTGGATTTAACTCTTCTCATGTTATTGAATTTGCAGACTGATATAGCCTCAATGCTAGATGAGGTGATAGAGTACTTAAAGCAACTCCAAGCACAAGTTCACCTAATGAGCAGTGCAACAAGAAACAACCTGCCCCAAATGATGATGCTGGCGGCTCTGGGGTTGCATCACCAGCAGCAGATTCAGATGTCACTCCTAGCTCGTATGGGCATGGGGATGGGTGTTGGTCTTGGCATGGGAATGGGAATGGGGCCCACATTTCTTCCCCCTCCCCATCCCTTCGTGGTGCCTCCCATGATTCCAACCCACAATCAGGCACAAGCAACAACAGATGCTGCAGCTGTTACAAGTTAAATTCCCTTCAACAATCCATATTGCACTTTCCCAGGCCAGGTTTGTGATATTTTTTTTTGCATCTAGCTGAAGGGTTTGAGATTCTGCGTCCCCAAGTAAACATAATAGTATTCGTGTGCTTGTCCTATTGTCCATCACACCACATGAAAATTTTAAAATACATGAGTCATGAGATACGATCGAACAACTAGAAATGCATTAGACAGGTAGACGAGCACTTCTTGCCGTCTAGGGGGTAGATGATCATTGTATATTACAGAAATAGACAATCATCTCAAGGAATGTTCCCTCCATCACCTTTTCAGCAGTTCAACAAGTGGAGGCCTGATTCTGCACCTTATTTTTCTTCAGGTCAGGCTTATCCTAACTTTTCTGGCCCTGCAAATCATGGACCATATCGGTTTGGATTTTCACATCCTGGACCACAAGCTCATTTTGTGAACTCTGGTTACCCACCTTATGTTGGTCAGCCAAGCGGTTTTGGTGGACATGGTTACACTCCTAATGTTGGTCAATCTAGTGGCTTTGGCGGCCAATCTAATGGTTTTGGAGGTAATAGCACAGGGTTTGAGACTTCTTCAGACATGTATCCCTCAGGTTTTCCTGCTACATCTGCCTTTGCTGCAACTTATTCTCCACAAACAGGGCATACTTGTCCTGGTTTTCCTTCGCAAAACTGGTACTTTGACAGTGGGGCTACAACCATGTCACTCTCACTGCCACTTGTAGACACCCCAATTTGGACCTCTTGAAATTCCTTAATTTGTGGCTTTGTGCCCCCCCGACGATGAACTTGGATTAATACAAGCCTCGGTTATACTTGGACCTTGCTTCTTGGACTTTCAAAATAAAAAACAATGTGCTAAAAATAGGTTCTGAGCACTCGAGATCATTCCTAAGTGCCAAGGACCATTTTCAAAATTCCAGATGAAGCTCACTCCCGAGCGCTCAGGAGTGACTATCTCGAGTGCTCAGGACCACTGTATTGCCCAATGCATGCTTGAGCTTTCAGCTTTTTTTAGGATGAGATGATTATATTCGTTCAACCCTGAAGTCTTGCTACAGGACACTCCATCGGAAGTCTGCTGAAGACTAATGATAATGTTTTTACCCCCTAAAATATTTTCTAATTTATTTTTACGAAAAACTTATGTATATGTTTTCATCATTTTCCATGTATATGAATGTATTTATGTACATATTAAAAATTTTATTTGTAGCTTTAGACCTGTATAAGAGCATAAATATATGATATTATTGGGTCGTTAAAGCTCGTGAACAAATTCGAGTTCGACCCAAACCGAGGCAAGCTCGGTTCGAGTTTGGCTCGCCATAATTTTCGTTGAGTTCAGCTTGAGCTCGAGCTCGAGTTCGCTAAAAAACCTAATGAACGAATTTAAACATTCTAATATTCGGCTCGATTCGGTTCATTTACAGCCCTATCTCTGCCAACAAAATTGGGGGAATGTTCCCTCAGACTGGTAACAAGCCGAACTCTAAAGGAGGAAACCTGGCCTATGGCCCAGGCCTCCATGTCAGTCGCATAACACGAAAACCCCCAAATCTGAGGGCAAAAACAATGGCTAAGAAGGACGAGAAGAAAGAGTGGAGAGAAAGGGGAGCTGCAGAAGCTAAGTTTGAAGATGTTCTTTTAATCACAACTGCGACTTTGCCAGCTTACGATGAGACCTCTTTACAGTCCAGCCGCAAAGAAGTCGGCTCCTATTCTATCCCTCTAACATCTAATGTAGGATAAGATTTTGGAAGATTTTATATTATTGTTGTAGAATTAAATCATGAGTAGGAATTTTCTTTTTAGCTTTAGAAATATTATGTTTCTTTATTTAAGTAATTCTATTTTCCAATTTCTTTAATAATAATTTTTGTTCTACAAAAATTAGGATTTTATTTAGGGGGTTTTCTTTCTTTAATGCCGCTTATTTTAGCATGATTTTATTACCGTTTTAGGAAAAGTTATTAATTTTGTTATTTCCTTTTTTTTTATTTTATAATTTCTTGACTAGCAAGAAATTGTCTTACTAGAGTACTACCTAAAATAGGATTTCTCTATCTCTATCCCTATTACTATAAATAAGGGTGCAACCCTCCTTGTAAGTAAATTATTCAAATATCAATAAAATTAAGAGTTCTCTATATTTTTTCTTTGCACAATGTAGAGTGCAACTGTGCAACCCTCCTTGTGGATTCGAATTCTCCGCGTCAACATCTCAAAACACTACCCAGTCGATTCGATCCACAACCCCAAACCTCCATCTTCCGCTACTTTCAACCACGTACACCACAAAAACCCCCCCTCTCTCTCTCTCTCTCTCTCTCTCTCTCTCTCTCACCACCAATCCATAATCTCCGTTCCCGCAGCCTCTTTGCAGGCCAAAAGATGTCCAAGGAAATAGTACTGTCTTCTTCTAACCATAAAAGCAAGCTATCTCTCATCACATGCTCGGCGGAAATAATCGCGAGCAATGTTGATCTTCTAACTGAAATACTCGTACGAGTCCCCGCCAAATCACTCATCAGATTCAAATCCGTATCCAAACAATGGCTCTCTCTGATCTCCAACGACCAATTCTGCTGCAACCACACCCAACAAAATCCCTCTCCTCCCATCTCCGGCCTCTGCTTCGACCCCAACCGCAACAGCCCGCTATCCTTGAACGACCGAATTACCCGTGTCTCATTTCACGATGATCACCGACCGACAACTCTTCCGAATTTCTTATTTCTCGGTGGATCAGCAGGATCATCTGGTTCTGAAGTACTTCGATCTTCCAATGGCTTGATGCTGTGCACCATTGAGTTGAACAATTATGTGGTTTGTAATCTGACCACCCAAAGGTTCGTGGTTCTTCCCAAACTCGGCGTTGTATCCAAATCGTACTTTTGGCTTGACGATTACTTGATTTATGATCCTAAGAAATCACCTTACTATAAAGTTGTGGTGGTTAGTTTATCTTTGAAATTGGGTACTTCCCAAATTGATGTGTACTCTTCCGAGAGTGGCTCTTGGAAAAGCACGATTGCCACCCCGATGATTCCCATGTTTGGACAGAGGGCTGTTTGGAATGGAGCAATCTTTTTGATGGGCTGCGGGCCAGGTACGCAGAGTTGCTTGAAGCATGATCACTTTTACTTTCAATTCGACGTAGATGCAGAGAGGATAAGTACGACAGGAGTACCATGCCCCCCTTATCATTCTAAGGGGATTCTGTATCTTGGAGAATGTGGGGGTCATTTGCTTGCTATACAAATTCCTGATGGGGGCAACGCTACAGAATTCAAGGTGCTTGAGATGAAGGACGGAGAGGATAAATTTCGGTGGTGTTTGGGCTGAATTAACTCAAATCAATCGACAAATAATTGTGTGCGGGCGTGCCAGAAAAGAAATAACTTCAAAGAAGAAATTACTCTTTTCAAAATGATTTGAAACAACTAATTTCAATCAGGCAATTGTGTTATCCGTCCGATTACCTCAACTAAGAGGATTTTTCCTTAAGGTATCAACCAAATAAAAGATTGACGCGCTTCGAAATCAGAAAAGATGATTGAACACAAACAAACCTGAATCTAATCAAAGGTAAGTTTGTATACAAACACTCTTAAGATTCTATCAAGAATAATAAAGAAATGCAAGTACACTGAATTTAATCAAAAGTGAACTTGCAAACAACTATTCTTTGGTAAGAAAAAACTTAAAGGAAATAAGAAAACTTGAATTTAATCGAAAGTAGTCTTACATGCAAATAAGCCTTCAACTTACAAAAAAGACCCTACTCTAAACTAAAAACTAATCTAAGATAGATCTCTGAGCAATCATTTTGTATGAATTGTCAGATGATATGGATTTTTTGTGTGTCATTCTCTTCACTTGCTTCTTCTATTTATAGACGCTGAACTCGTCTTCGATCCCCACGTCTTCGATTGATATCCATGTTGGCCGTATAATTCGGCTGAGAGGGGTTTTCAACCGGTTACCTTGATATTTCTAGAATCCTTTCCCCCCTGCATGCTTCGATAATGGTATTCGTGGCTTCATGCTTTAAATAACGGTTCCCACTTCCAAGCAACGTGGGTCAGTGTCACACGTCTGGCTCAGAATAATCCCCTGCAATCATATTCAACGTTCATTATAAACCAAGACAGTAATGGTACCGTTCGATATTTCCAAAGATCAATCAATGGTTTAAATCAAACTGCTTTTAAAACCATCCTTAATTATAGTCTAAACGTCGTCGGTTCCAATCAAAACGATACCGTATAATACTAAAACAACATCATCATTAAACCCTGCAATCCTCTGTATCTTGGGTTCAATCAGGATGTGTTCTGATTGGTCAACACACTATTTGGTGCCACGTGTAACTTTCTTATTGGGTGGCATATTTTAGGATGTAAACAGGTGGACTGTCAAATACGTAGTTGATCTAAAACCCTTAGCATTGCCACGAAGAAGCACCTGTTGGTTTACGGTGAAAATTGTTAGGAATGTGGGAGCAAATGAAAATGATCTGGCCGTGGTGTTATGCGTTGGAGGCTTAGTCGTACAATATAACATCAAGTGTAAGACGACATTGAAGGTGCTTTGTGATTTGGCAGGAGGTGATTCTCCAATTCGCATATCTGATTCTTATCACTTCATCGAAAGTCTAACGCTTGTTTGAGTGATGTGCTCTACATGTTGAAGAAATGTACGTCAATAGTCTTTTGATTTGGTTCAAAACGTTGATTATTTGCTCTCTCATTTTTAGTAGGTGCTTGTTCTTCAAAAGTCTGACTTATGTTTAAGTGAAGTCATAGTCTTTATGTATGGTTCACAACGTAGTCGAATATTTGGTCTTTAGTTGCAGTAGGTGCTTGTTGGATATCTTTTGTCTCAAATTCACAAGCTAGTGTATAAAAAGAGTGCCTACATATATGCGTCCTCGGATTCAATGGACGGAGCTAGGATTTTCACTCAAGAAGTGTCAATAATGAAAGAAATTTTATAGAATATTTTCGACAAATCGATGAATTATGTAAATCTTGAGAAATTTCAAGTGGCGTTTTAATGCAAGATTAATTAAATCACTAAGTGCGTAGACAAAACCCTACAAAACTTATTTACTACATGATGGACTTTGCCTTTGTAGAAAATCACAGTGAATGCCCCCCAAATTGATATTACGTTGCCAATGGACTTTGCCTGACTGCTCTTGGATTTCATGTCTAGCTTTTCCATGCTGATTGCAATTTCAAATCACCTATATGTTAGATTGAATTGATTTTTTTTTTGATTTGATTGATATCAAATCATCTAATCGTACCTACTAGTGTTTAGACTATTAGTTGTCCCACTTTGACGTTTTTTTTTTTTGGTTTATACAATCTACTAGTGTTCTTTTGATTTTGAATATGATTTCTGAAGTAGGTCTTTCGTGTAACAAGTACTTTCTGGTGGTGTTAAACTTAATGACGAGTGTAACCGTCTTCCCTTTTAGTGTAGGATATATGCCTGAGCTTTATTTTTTCTAAATTCGTGGACACAACCGTAATCAATCCGTGAGTCACGGATTGAATTGGAACCGAACTGTAGGACTTTTGGTCCAGACACGGATTTTGTAAAAACCGTGACTAGCGGTTTGGTCTTTGGATTCCAAAAAATCGGAACCGAACCGGACCGCAAGCAGCCCTATTCAACACTTACATCAATCTCAAAAATAGCTTTTACATTATGTTCTGCAATTGTTTTTATGGTACCAGAATACTGTGAGCAAGCTGCAAAGAACAACATCGTTGCAGCTCCAGTTGAAAATGAGAGGACAATACCAATGCACATAAAGCGATGATGATGCACATAAAGCGATGATGATGTTCCACAGCATGTTGATCCGTGACCGGCTATGGGAGCTTTTACTACATAATTACCAGCATTTTTGCTTTGCTTAATCTAGACATATGAAGATACTTTAGTTAGATTGGCGTACTGGATATAGACAATGATAGGTTTTCAGAATTGTTCAAAGGTTTAAGGAATTAAATAAAGGAAGGCATAGAAAAACCTCTTAGGCAGCATTAGAATTAATTACCACAGATCACAATATTAATTACCACAGATCACAATGTCAAATATACAGTTTTGGCCGTAAATGGATTATACACTTTAGATATTCTTGTCATGTGGAACTTGGATTATCTGTGCTTAATGATCTTTTCACTGATAAAGCTATAATTTTTTGTGCACTGACTCTTTTTTTTTTTTTTTTTTCCTTTTATGTTCACCAAATGACTAAATTTCCTTTGGAAGACAACATTTGTGTCGAAGTGCCGGCCTTGCTGCTGTTAAATCATATATAGAAGAATTCTATGATGAAGCTTGAGAAAATTATACGGTAGACGTATGGATATTGACATTAATCAATCAAATAGAAGAACAGCTGTAAATGGTATTTATTATTGGTTAAAGTTGTTAATTATGTATAGGCAGAAAAAAAAAAACTGTTTGTCGGTGATGTAAGACTGGTAAGATCGGTTATTTCTCTGTCACATCATGTTATACATTGGAGATTTCTACACTAAATGCATGTAGTAACAGTAGTACTTCGGAATGTACAAAGGAGCCTAGCTCGAGTTTTAGACTCGTTTAGGTTTAGTAAACTAGCTGAGATCGAACAATATAAAGCTCGGTTCGGCTCATTTGCAAACCCTAGTAACAAGGCAAGTAGTCAACGTTCTCTCAACAAGATTTTGGAAACCCCAAAATCTACTCCCTGATCTACATCATAATTTGGAAATTTCCATCACGTGTTTCATATATTGTACTGATTTCTTAGTCTTTTATGGATACAGGTACAAATATCTATATTGTTTTAGTAGTTTAGATGATTATCCTAGTTGTTTTTAAATGTGTGAGGATAAAATTATTTCCTGTTCAAATGCTTTGCGTCCACAACTGCTGAGACGAAATCTAAACGAAAATCTATTGTTTCGATTTACTACAGCTGTTGTTGAATGAATCTCTGATTGATTGAAATTAAGGTTTGATTGGGTTAAGTTGAATAAACGCCGACCATTTGCAGCATATTTTTACACAAGAAAGCTCCATTTGCGCTCTGGTGAGATGAGTACAAAACACGTTGATTGGATACGGGTTGGTATAATTTCAGAATATATGTCTCGAGATAAATGGGTTTCGATAGGGTGTTATAATATTCTTGATGAGTTCTAAAATAAATTTTTTCCAAATTCATATCAAATTGATACCTGATTTTTTGAGTAACTAATGATCTCGACAAGCTCTAAAATACGAACGGTTGGTATTATCAAAGTGGATTCGGGAAGGACCCACTAACGAGCCAGCCCATTTTCATGGATGGGACTTTTGGGTATTGTTCTCTGTGCTCCTCAGAGCTCTTCCTATCCGAACCATTTGGATAACCTTATCGTGGGTTTGTTCCCATTGATGGGCGTTTGGGGTTTGTTGCCCTTCGGGGATTTTGAGTAATCAAAATTTTCTGAGGTTTCAAAAAAAAAAAGGAGCCAACTCCTATATTTTGATTAGCTGCATCAGATCCCACTGAGAGTTATGTGCACAAATCATTCAAAAAAGTGCATATTATACTGCAGACTTTTAATTATTAATGGGCTGGCATTAATCTTTTTTTAAATATAAATTAGATGTCTTTGTCAGCTTACACGCATAACGAATAAAGGGGAACTAATTTCATCACTAGCAGAGATCCCAATTAATTAAATGAGCTGATACTTGAGCAATTGTAAGTTTGTAAACATGTGGTAGTTCGGAGGCGAAAGTTTAATGAATAAAGACTTGCTTGTAAGAAAGAAATTGTTCAGTAATTTTGGAGCACAATTATGTGGTGCCTCAACTCCCTTTTTCATCACATGTAAATGGGACTCACACATTTATTTAATCTTGATGTATGTGCTGTTGTGACATGGTGTGACGGTGTCCCAAGAGCACGTAATTTTTCATTGTTTGAAGGTGCTGCACTATAAATTCAACGATATTACATACAATTGCAAAAACAAAAACAAAAAATCTAGTGGGGGACCCACTGGTCTTTAATTCCCGCGCCAGGCTCGTTAATACTCTCTTATTATGCATACGTTTACTTATGAAATGTTTTGGTTTGTACAAACAAAGATAAAAAGAACTTTGAGTTCGGGTTTTGTTGTATCTTGAATGCGGATTTGTTGTAATTCGGTGCATACCATCTGGTGAGGAAAAATACTGTCATTCGAGAAGCGATTCCGAAATGCGTTTCGAAGTGATTTTGTGTTCCAGGTTCTAGAAAAGACGCCGGCCAATTTCAATTTCAGAAGGCTAGATTTCCAACAGACCTATGAACGGCTTGATTCGAATATCCTTAAGTCAAACTTGATGAATCAAATGCGTAGACAACCCATTCAAAGGGGTGCAATCACAGAGAAAAAAATAATATTTCGACTTGCATGTAACTGGCAGAGGAGTGAGTGGCAACTTAATTGGGACATGCTATTCTTATAGTGATGCAATGGATTCCTAATTTTTACATTCATTAATGAATCTTTAACGCCCTGTTTGGATGCTGGATTTGGAGGGTGGATATGGAGCCGCCCCGATTTTATCTCCTGGTCCCACCCATATTCGGTCTTTGGTTGCATTTTTGGGAGGGTGGATTAAAACACTGTTGGGACTACAAATCTACCTCCAACAGTGTTTTGGGTGGATTTGCCAAGCGGAGCCTCACCCCTGTCGTTAGCAAATCCGGGGGATTTGGGACTCTTTTACCCCTCGAAATCCACCCTCACCCCCACACAGTGTTTTACGAAGAAGAAGAAGAACACACACACACACAGAGAGAGAGAGAGAGAGAGAGAGAGAGAGAGAGAGAGAGAGAGAGGTACCTCACAGAGCTCGTCGGCATCGGAGAAGAACGGGATTGTGTCGTTGTTCATGTCGGTGTTGAAAGAGGAGTTGCATCTCTGGAATGATTTTTTTTTTTTGTGTGGAGGAAACGATGAAAACGAGGATTGTGTATATCTCAGGTATATACGATGGGCCCATGGGGTATATGCGAGCCCATTGTATTTTTAGCTATACCCATAACAGTGTATGGGAATTATAAGTTTTTTTATAAAAAAAAATTCACTTTTCACTTTAAAAAAAATTCGGAAAATAATATTTTTTCTAATAAATAATATGGTTTAAACATTTATAAAATAAAATGAATTTATTTTATCCCATAATTAATGATAAATATGTATTTACTTTAATTATAATTAAGTAAACAAATTTTGATCATTTAAAAATCTAAGTGGGGGCAATTTAGTCGTTCAACATCTAATCCCATCATATCCACCTTCTATATCCTCATTCTCAAAAAATCATCCAAACACCTCATTACAAATCCACACCCTTTTTAAGAGGTGGGACCACCCTTCTTAACATATCACCCTTATTACATATCCACCTTTAAATCTCCCCTCATTCTATATCCACAAAAAACAAATCCTCCATCCAAACGGGCCGTAAGATTCATCAAATTACCTACAGTAATAAACTACGTTCGGTTTGATCCTAACTAGGGGTACGTAGACAGACCTAGATTACTAATCGAGGTCGAACCTTTCTCTTTCTTATGAAAAGAGACTAGTGATAAAAGAACGATGTGAACAAAAAAGATATTCTTTTAAATACAAAAATTAAAAGATGGTCATATCTCGAATGGGTCTGAACCACTAAATAAAAATTTATAGTATATGATTTCGTTTCATGTGCTGGAGATTAGCTGAAAAAAACCCAATTTTTTTGCCAAAGGCAGAACCATTTTCGCCGGCCGTTTTTTTTTTTTTTTTTTTGAGTGTCTTTTTTTTTTATGGAGTCTTTTCTTATAGTCTTCTGGGCAGTCACAATCACATACCACCACAAGATCATTGCAGAGTCACCCGATTATGGAAGTTTTGAAAATTGTTTTAAAAAACTAACCAACTTCATCAAAAGGGAGAAGCCAATTATAGAAAGTCTTTCACTCAATAATCTGCTCTTTCGCGAGGGATGGCTCGAGTCTCCCTCGGCTTGGTCTTTTTCACGTTGTTCCTTCTCTTTCTGACCGTGAGGTCAGAGAGTGAACAAGTGATTCAAGCGCTGATCAGGTTCATGGAAAATCTCCCTCCCGGTAACGCAGGAAGAGGGCCGGGTTTCGGCTGGAATTCGACTTCTGACCCTTGTGTAGACAAATGGCATGGGGTGTCCTGTGATAGTAAGTTATTTGTTAAGAAAATTGTTCTTGAACGGCTCAATCTAACCGGATTTCTCGACGCTAGCTCCCTGTGCAACGCTACTTTGCTTTCAGTCCTGAGTCTCACCGGCAACGATGTCGGTGGAGTGATTCCGGAAGAGATTTCAAATTGCTTGAATCTAAACCACTTGTACCTAGGAACGAATCGCTTTTCGGGCAACCTCCCGAGAAGTCTCTCCAAGTTGAGTAAACTGGAAAAGCTCGTTTTGTCGGACAACAGCTTTTCCGGTCCGCTCCCGGACATGTCCGGGGTCACAGTTTTGTTGTCTTTCCTTGTTCAAAACAATCAGTTCAGTGGTGGCATACCAGAACTAGACTTTTCCAACTTACAACAATTCAATGTCTCCAACAACAACCTTAGTGGACCGATCCCCGATGTCGATGGCCGGTTCACTTCAAGCAGCTTTTTGGGTAATCCTGGATTGTGTGGAAAACCGTTGTCAAACGTTTGTCCACCATCACCACCACCACTGCCTCCGCCGCTGCCTGCACCCGCACCCGCACGTGCACCTGCACCTGCACCTGCGCCTGGTAAAAAGAAATCGAAAATCAAGTTTCTTTTGTACATAGGAATTGTTGTTCTTGTGCTCGTGTTCGCGATCTTTTTGGCTTTCCTGTTCATTCTTAGATTTTCAAAGGAAAAAAAGGCCGCGATTGAGAAGAATGACGAGGTTGCAAAGAAGGAGGTAGAAGTAGTCGAGGTAAACAACAAAGAAACTGGAAGCTTAAGCGACGCCGATGATGAAGAAAACGAGTTCTCGATACCATCGAAAGATGGAGAAACGGGTGCTTCTTCTCTAGTGGTACTCTCGAGTCCGCTGGCGGAGGGGATGACGTTCAAGGAACTGCTCCGGGCGCCCGCGGAGTTGGTGGGTAGGGGAAGTAATGGGAGCCTCTACAAGGTTAAGCTTGTGGGTGGGGTGAATGTGGCTGTGAAAAGGGTTAAGAATTGGGAGATTTCGAAGGAGGATTTCAACAAGAGGATGCAGAGGATAGACCAAGTGAAGCATCCTAATCTGTTGCCTCCCTTGGCCTATTATTGTTCAGATCAAGAGATGTTTTTGGTTTATGAGTTCCAGCAGAATGGAAGCCTCTTCAGTCTCCTTCATGGTAATGGTTTTGCTTTTTCAATCCCTCCTCTGCTAGATATATTTCAATTTTCAAGCCACTTTTGGTCACCCATAGATGTCTCAAAATAATCATTTGGATTTACTAGCTCAATAGTTTGACGGATTTAGAGATTTTCTTATAAGCATTTGGATTTACATAAATAGGATGTTGAGCGACTTAGCGATCTTCCTATAAAAGTGCCTGAAATGCAATGTGGAAACACAATAATCATCTAGAACTCTTGATCGAGCAGGGGCTCCATTCAAAACGGCTCTCCACATAGCATTCTGGACACTTAATTTTAAAGTGTCTAGTGTTTTTTTTATATGTAATAGTGCGACAGACCTAAAAATTTTATGAGACAAAGTAATGCAAATGTGACAATACTGCATTCATCCTGATGGAGTCTAGGCTCCATTCAGCTTATAACAAGTGCTTCCTCGAAAAGTTTATGGGCAACGTCGTGGTTCATGGATAGAAGCCCTTTTTTTCTTTCTTCCCATGTAAGCTTTCTTCGCAGACACTATCGACTATAATGGCGAATGGACTTGAAAACTTGGTTAGATTACTAGGTTGCCAAAGGAACCAGAAAGCATAGGTCATGAATTCGAATTCCATAAAATGCTTGATCTCCTTGGAGCCACCCCCATGGCCTATTCCTGTGGAACAGGCGAACTACAACTGCATGCTGACCCTTTCCTACCCTCATAGCAATATTTCCTTTTGTGGTACCGAGCTCTGATACCATGTTAAGTTACCAATTGTTCCAAAAGCTTAAGCGACCAACAATGTAAAGCTATCTAACAGAAATGTCGTAAGCGTGATCCATTACAAGAACAACACCACTAATTGTTTCCGCAATGTTTCTCAATTCCAGGATCTCCAAACGGCCAACGATTCAACTGGGGAAGCAGGGTAAATCTCGCTGCTAAAATTGCAGGAGCACTGGCTTTCGCCCACAGATCGCTTCAAGATGTCGGTATCGCTCACGGGAACCTGAAGTCCACCAACATATTGCTCAGCAACGACATGGAGCCCTGCATCAGCGAGTACGGTCTAAGGGCGGTCGAACATCCCAAGAACCAAACGATTATCTCCCAAAACAACAGCTTCAAGTCGGACGTCTATGGCTTCGGAGTGATCCTTCTCGAGCTCCTCGCGGGGAACGAAGTTCAGAACGTTGGCTCTGATCTGGCTAGTTGGGTGCAGTCAGTGATCAGTGAGGAACAGACAGTCGAGTTTTTCGACCGGGATTTGGTTTTGGAAGGAGCTAGTGAGGAGAGAATGGTGAATTTGCTGCATGTGGCTTTGAAGTGCTTGAGTCCATTTCCAGATTCTAGGCCAAGTATTGATCAAGTGGCTACAATCATAAGGTCTATTCAAGAGCAAGAAGAGAGATCAAGAGGTTTTGAACGGATGATCAAATAGTTCCCAGTATGTGTTGGGATTTACTTCCAGTGAGTCCCTGGATTTTGGATGCTGAGACTTGTATCCCTATATAGTTATAGTATATTTCATATTGTCCCCTGAAGAGTACAGCACTTGTGCCAACTCATATTTTGAAAGTATCAAATCAATTACTCTTGTAACTAGTGGCAGAGTCATGATTTAGATTGGGATGACGTAGTGTAATGGGAGTCCAATTCAAATCAATCACTCTTGTAACTAGTACCTGAGCCATGACTTAGATTGGTGGTGCCGCCTGCCGGGTGGTGTTGTATAATGGGAGTCAAATTGCATTGTTATGAGAGAAAGATTAAAAGTATAATAAAGTCATGTTTTGTCATCGGCTTTGTTTTTTTGTTAATAAAAAGGAATAAAAGCTTGATCGGATATTGATGTACTCTTTAAGAGAATGCCATTGAGATATTTTTTATAATGATTCGTGTGAGAAATCAAGTTGTTGGAGTATGGCAAGTGCTTAATCCATTAGTGTAAAAAAATAAAACTTAAAAAAATATATATATTAGTGGCACGTGCCTCTCCCCCTCCATTAAGCATCGCCCCAGCTTGTAACCTTCAAAAGTATGAATGCAAACCCCCTAATCAATATTCTTCACTGATTTCCCACTTTGAAAAGAAACTTTTTTGCGTTTTTACTTGATGAGGAGTAGTACAATACATGACACTCGGACCACGTGAATTAATGTCCATGAAAGGGAACGAACGGTCCAAATTCACAGAGCTATTGACTGTGAACCTGGACTCCTTTCATGGACATTTTCATGTTCCAAAGTGTCATGTATCCTAACATTTGTGTTACTTGATAGACCTACGGCCTACTGATTGCTCATTCTTCCTACATAATCTATTGATTCTGGTGTTGTTACAGTGTAGAACTTTTGATTCCTATTGGATTGTTAAAGAAAACTAGCATTATGCTTGATTGTGAGAAAATATTTTCAAGATTTCAGAATCCATGAGTGCCCACTCTGTATCAAATTTCTAGATTGACCGAATCTATTTGAAAATATTGCTATGCGATTCATTACAGACAGTTGAATGAATCCTGTGACCATATTTGCAGCCATAAAAAGCTCCATTTGGTCCCTGCCAACAAGTTCAAAAGCTAATAGCTATAAAAACTAGCATGCCCGATAAACTGATTACGCAGTACTGGATCTGGTTAGAATCGAACTGAGAGTTTTGTTTACAAATCATTCAGAAAGCTGACCATTTTTTTGCCGGCCGGCTTCTTTTTAAAATGTTTCATGTGATTGACTTTTATTTCTCTTATCCTTTTCTTAGTCTTGTTGCGGAATCACTCGCACGTACTACCACAACATCATTGTAGATTCACCCATATTGCCCAAACCAAACCATCTTCATCAGCAGGAAGAAGCCAAGCATAAGGAAGTGCTTCACGAAACTCTGCTCGTTCGCGACCGATGGATGAAGTCCCCGTTGTTCAGTTCAGTAATGAAACACCAGAACTTGACTTTTCTAACTTGGTACGATTCAATGTGTCCAACAGCAATCTTGGTGGAGTGACACCCGACATCAGTGGCCGGTTAGATTCAAGCAGCTTTTCGTGTAATCTTGAATTTTGTGGAAAACCGCTGTCAAAAGTTTGTCCGGTACCGCCTTCTCCACACGGTGAATCAGGATCGAAAGTATCCTCGAGAAACCAGTTTCTTATCTACTCGTTGTACGGTGTTCTTGGTTTTGTGTCCGGGTTCCTCCTTGCTTTCATGTTGGGGAAAAAGAGAGAGCCTGCGATCGAGAAGGACGAGGTTGCAAAAGCGGAGGTAGAAGTAGATGAAGTAAACGGCAAAGACAGCGGAAATTCAAGTGAGGTCAGTGATGGAGAAAACGAGGACTGGTTATCGATAGAGAGTGGAACGGGTGCTTCTTCTCTAGTGGTACTTTCGAGTCCGCTGGTGGAGGGGATGACGTTCAAGGAACTGCTTCGGGCACCCGCGGAGTGGGTGGGTAGGGGAAGCAATGGGAGCCTCTACAAGGTTAAGCTTATGGGTGGGGTGAATGTGGCTGTGAAAAGGGTTAAGAATTGGGAGATTTCAATGGAGGATTTCAAGAGGAGGATGCAGAGTATAGACCAAGTGAAACATCCTAATGTGTTGCCTCCCTTGGCGTATTGCTGTTCTGAGCAAGAGAGGCTGTTGGTTTATGAGTTCCAGCAGAATGGCAGCCTCTTCAGTCTTCTTCATGGTAATGATTTTTTGTTCTTTCAATCCCTCTATTTAAAAAAAAAAAAGTTCCAACTTTCGGGCCACTTTTGGTCACTGATAGGATGTCCAAAAATAGTTTGGTTGAGAAATTTTCCAGTAGGCATTTCGATTTACTTATACAGTAGCTTGGCAGATTTAGAATTTTTTCTGTAAAAGAGTCTGAACTGCAATGCCGAAAACATAATAATCGTCTTGAAATCTTCATAGAATGTGGACTCCATTCAAATATGAATACGGTGCTCTCCACATAGCATTTACACTTTTAAGGTATGTCGTGTTTTCTTCCCCCAAAAGTGCGACAGATTTAGAAGTTCTGTAAAGAGAAAGTACCTAAAATGCGAATGTGACGGTACTGCATTCATCCTCATGGAAAAGTTTGTGAGAGTCGTGGTTCATGGAGAGAGTTTTTTGTCCACATGGAAACTTCCTTTGCAGAAATTCTCGACCATAATTGTAAATGGATCGGAAACTTTGTTAGATTACTAGGTTACCGAAAGAGCCAGGAAGCATAGGTCATGAGTTCAAGTTCCATGAAGTGCTCGACCTTCTTGGAGCCACCCCATGGCCTATGCGCTGTGGAACAGAAGGACCGCATGTACCCGATATTCATAAAGTTGAAACCTATACAAGAATAACAATAACAGTAAGCATATTAGTTTACACCGCATGCTAACCATTTCCTGCCCTGTTAGCAATATTTTGATGAAATGGCCTAAGCATGATCCTTGACAAGAGACACATTGATAGGAAGATCCACTGCAAAAACGACAATACTAATTGTTTCCACAATCGTTTTGAATTCCAGAATCTCAAAATGACCAACCATTCAACTGGGGAAGCAGGGTAAGTGTCGCTGCTAAAATTGCCGAAGCACTGGTTTTCACCCATGAATCACTTCAGAAGGATGGAATTGCTCACGGAAACCTAAAGTCCTCCAATATAATGCTCAACAAAGACATGGAGCCCTGCATCAGTGAGTACGGTCTAAAGGCGGTCAAAAATCACCAATACAAATCAATCATTTCCCAAACTAACAATTTCAAGTCAGACGTGTATGGCTTTGGAGTGATTCTTCTTGAACTCCTAGCGGGGAATGAAGTTCAGAATGATGGGTTTGATTTGGCTAGTTGGGTGCGGTCAGTGGTTAGTGAAGAACTAACTGTTGATGTTTTTGACAGGGCCTTGGTTTTAGAAGGTGCTAGGGAGGAGAGGATGGTGAATTTGCTGCATGTGGCTTTGAAGTGCTTGAGTCCATTTCCAGATGCTAGGCCAAGAATTGATCAAGTGGCTACAATGATAAGGTCTATTAAAGAGGAAGAAGAAGAAGAGGATAGATCCATAAGCTTTGACCCATGATCCAATAGTTCGCATTTGTGTCCCAGTGGTTCACTTCTTCTGCTTCATTGTCCCTGGACTAGGCCGGTATGGTTTGGATGCAACATCGATATTTCTGCAGCAACTTCGTCGGTGTTTAAATGGATCCAGCTTATTGTGGACGGCGTTGTTTCAAAGCAATTGTTCTCTAGCTATGTAGCAAGGATACGAACACGGGACACTGGGTGGATTTTCGTTCTTCCTGTTGAGCTTTAAGAATCTTTTGTATTGGGTTTCCCCTTCATGGAGTAATTATATAGGAGTACAAACTTAGATTTTTTAGTTCAAAAAAAAAACATACAGTGTGCACAGAGATTGGCGGATCCATGGGGAGACGAGGGGGTCACGTCCCTGTATTTTGGATGCTCAAGAGTATTCTTTCCACATACGGTGTTTCACTACCACATTTTTCGGTCCTACCGTATTTTTATTATTAATATGAATCGCTCATCTTATAGACCCTATATAGTAATAGTGTATCTATGCAAAAAAAAAAACTTGATCAGACATCGATAGGAATATCAAAAATTGAATTTTGCTTCGTAAAATGGACAGTTATCTTTATTATTATTGACAGAAATCAGATAATCCATTTTATAAACCAAAATTCAAATTTTTATATAACTATCAACTTTGAGGAAGCTAATTTTTTGCATGGCAATACTATACTGCGAATCTTATAATATTAATGGTTCATATTACAATAATAGACGCTCAGTGGGGCCCTTAATGAACGGTGGTGGAAAAGTGAATTTTTACACTGGTGGATAGAATTTATTTTCTTTTCACAATGTCCCCTAAAGAGTAGCAGTTGTGTGACTGTGTCAACACTTTTTTTGGAATCAAATTAATTGAGGCTTGTTTGTTGAGAGGATAAGCGAGGGGATAAAGGAGGGAGTGAGAGAAGGCATAAAGGTGTTTGTTGGTGGGAGAAGGAAGGGGAAGGAGGGAGGAGAAGGGATAAAGGAGGGAGCAGGAGAAGGAAGAAATGTGTTCGTTGGTGGGAGAAGCGAGGAGGGGGAGAGCTTATTTCCCTCCAAGGGTGTTTGCTAGCTAACTAACACCTCTCACCCTAGGATTAGCTTATCCGGGTAGGAAAAAAGACCAAATTACTCCTCAAATCATTTTGTATACTCGATGAAATGATTAAATGGGGGCAATTAAGTAATTTGTCACATTATTCACTCTAATCTACCCATATCAACTACTACCCAAACCAAGTATTAGGTAATCCTCCTCAAATAATTCTCATTTTTATAACATATCCACCTCTTATCCATCATTCTTCCTTATCTATTCAAAATCTTATCCGTCCAACAAACAGGCCGCGAAGAGATTATTTAATGCTCCAAACCCTTCCTTCCACCCCCGCATATGGTCGTGCACTTGGTTGGAATCATATGAGAAACAGAAATATATATGAAATGTGGTCCCAATTATTAAGATGATTTGCAATGAGAAAATTTGGCAATTTATGATTGCATAATATATCTATGAAAACATTAAAGATGAATCATAGATAGAAACCAAAGTACTATGAGAATATTTCTTTGGCAATATATATATATATATATATATAGGAATTTTCAAGTGAGGGATCCTTCATTCTTTTAAAATGAGGGACTTTTATTTCCTGATCAAAATTTGAAAATCCGAGCCACTCAATGTGTGCAGAACGTGATTTTAAGGGTACCCGCGAGAAATCAGCAAAAAAAATGACCGGGAAGGGCTTCATCCAAGCAGTTTTTTTTGAACCGTTCAATAAAAACTGCTCGGATGAAGCCCTTTCTGGTCATTTTTTTTGCTGATTTTTAGCGGGGACTCTTAAAATCATGTTCTGATCACTTTGAGCGGCTCGGATTATCGAAATTCAATCGGGAATGGGAGTCCCTCATTTTAAAAAAATGAGGGATCCCTTACCGGAACCTAACTCTCTCTCTCTCTCTCTCTCTATATATATATATATATATATATAATTGAGGAAGATATTTTTATATATAAGAAAAATAGAATCAAACCTACATTGGAGTGTTTTCTCCATTAAATAAAAAGGAAAAATCCGTTAGATAACAGATGTTTACAATTAGGGAGGTGCATTTGTAGAGAGAGATTATCTAACTTTTCCAAGAGTCTGATGAATTTATTCAACTTTTGCCAGCTGAATGCTATCTGAATCAATGTCTACCTCGAAATTTTGTTACTACTAAACAACTTTGGGATCAGAATTAAGAACCATGCGATTGATACTGATCGAAGGTGTACTAGTACAGAAAACGTACACAGCTTGTCGGGCCCACTTTTAGGTTCTACACAAAGAATTTTGAATAGTATATTAGTATTAAAGTAATTTCTCGAGAGTCCTCTACAAAAAAATCAGTTCCATTGAATATGTGTAATTCAATCTTTCGAGTTTCATTCAGAGCTTTGCAAGACCTTTTTTTTTTTTTTTTTAATTTTATCTGTGTCCATGAGATGAGAAACTAAAGGATCTTCTCATATGACTTTCATGTGACGGAAAAATGAGATTTACCATGTTCCTTTTTAAGGATCTGAGCTGATGATTTTTGTTACTGTGTAAATCATCAGTGCCGAATTAATTTCATGTTGACTGACAATTGATAAAAACTGTCTACTCAATTTTTTTCTAGGGTTATAGATGGCCATAGTCTGATTGTTAATTGCTCTTAGGACAAATATAGTTTGTTCCAGAGAATGCCGATGTTTCATCAACCTTAATTTTTCGCATAAATGATCTACACATCACAAAATGAGTGGATTTTCATTGTCGAATGAGGTCACAATGAGTTATTATCCCATAAAATATCACATGAGACTTATTATCCCATAAAATATCACATGAGCGATCGCCACAATCCGTAGAGGTCAACATAGTGATAGTCACCTAGAAACCAAGAGCTTGGAGCTCGAGCCACATCCACGTGCTACGAATTCTGAAGTTGGGCTTGGACCGAACATAGTGGACAGTTGAATTAGTTCCCATGATTAGTCCATCCTCCGTGTTGGATACCATTGCCATTTTTTTTTTTTGTACACTGAAAAAGTAATAACAATAACTAAAATCTCTCAAAAGTCATGCCTTGCATATTCGCCTCTAAGAGCCGAATGATATCAACTGGCGGGATAGCATGCGACACCATTTTGTCCTTCTGATTCACTCCAATGTTGGCCAATCTATTTGCCACCTGGTTGCCCTCTCGAAACATCACCATTAGAGAAATCTTTGTTTGTTGAGAAACTATTTTCGTCCAAGATAAGTACCACTAAAAATATAAGCACTAAACTATTGAAAAGGCTATATTTGACAATTTCATAAACGATCTTTATCATCACATGAAGAAACCAGTCCAAAAACAGTAAAATAAAATAATGCCAACCAAAAGTAGAATCCCACACGCATCCCTTTGTATTTCACCATCTCATTTTCCCTTATTTACACACAACACAAATATTCAAAAATAAAAATAAAAATAAAAAAACCACAATCTAAAAAAGACAAAACAAGGAAAAAAAAAATACTCCATAATTAATGAGCCACTAATGCAAGTCAAATCCACCTCATCCCCAGCTCAACCATCCCGCAACTCCGCACACCCACCAGCGCACGTTAGCCCCACCGCCACGCTCCTCTCCTTCCAAAGGGGTTTTAATCGAACATATCTTGAGTAGCTTGACTTTTAGTACTGTGAATTATGAATAAGCTGAACGAGCCGAGTCACGTGAAAACCACCACCTCCTTCCCGAGATCCATGGACGACGTCGCCGACACCGGGACCGAGGCGTACCGCGACGAGAAGTTACGGAACCCGTACTCCACCTCGTCCTCGAAACCATTACCCTTCTGCCCCGCGCCGTCGTCGAAGTTGAGCGAGTAACTCAAGGGGTCGTACTGGAACTTCATCGCGTGCTGCTTGTTACCCAGCCCGCTCCTGCTCCGGTTGAACCGCCGTATGAACGTCTTCCACCTCGGACCGGCCGCGATCTCCGACCACTCGCGGAGCTTCATCAGCGCGGCGACCCCGCGCGCCCACCACCCGCCGGAATCAAACTCCGCCGGTCGCATCCGCCGCCACCAGTTGATGCCGACGGCCGACGATCGGTAGGGTATGCAGAAGCAGCAGCGGCGCGTGTCGTAGAGCATTTCCGACGTCTCTTGGCTCGATTCATCTATAGAGTGGAATTCACGGCTTTCACTAGCCATATACGATATATATATACACGCACGTACGTATGAATGTATAGGTTTTGTGTATGTGATTCTATAGGAAGAGAGATTTGGTCATGGAGGAGTAGGAAATATGTTTGTAAACCCTAATTCTCTCTCTCTCTCTCTCTCTCTCTCTCTCCTCTCTGTTTTCGATGCTTATCGCGGCGACGGGGATATATTGGTGGTGGGAAGGGGGATGTAACGGAAACAGGGGAGGGATAACCGGGGATTACCGGTGGAGTGACAACTGTGACATGAAAGCCACGTATTTAATGACTTGAACCACGTGGGCCATGTGGCCACTAATCTAGATTATTTTCCTTATTTTCAATTTTATCAGTTTTGCATTAATTTTTAATGTTATTTGTTCGTCTCTCACAAGAAGATTAATGATGTGTTCCACTAATTAAAATAAATACTTATTTTTTGAATTAAAAATAATATATTATAAAAGAATGATTTGTTTCTTAAATCGAAAAATAAGGATTTAAAAAATAAGAATTTTAGTGAAACAAAAAAAAAGCAAAGAAAAATACTATTTTCGTTCCAAAATATTTGCTCGGTTCGTCAAAGAAGGACTTAAAAAAAACACTCCTTTTTTTCAAGAAAAATTTCAAAATTCAAAACTTCTTTCATAAATCAAAAGAATTCATCGATATCAAAAAAATTGCTGAGTTTTTTTTTTGAATTTTCCGTATCATTTTTAAATTCTCGTTTACGAACCAGACAAATATTTTGGGACGGAGGGAGTATGGTCAATTTTTTTTAAATTGTCATTATAAGATATAAAATTCAAAACAGAAAAATTAGTATTATTATTGTTTCTGTCTATGTATACATTTTTCAATTTTAATTTGTGCCTTTTAACTTGCTGACTCATCTGCTCTAATCTAGATGAATAATAATTTTTGGTATTTTAATATCAACTAGTAACAAAAAAAAAAAAAATGAGGCTAAACCGCCAGGTATTTTTGGCGGCGGCAACGACAGCCCACTGGAGCCGGTAGTTCCGGAGAATCCAGACTGGATCTGGTCCTTATCAAATGGGGGCGAAGACTATGGCTAGTTTGGTAAGATTTTCTAGCCGTTTCCATAGACCGTAAGGCAAATTTCACTTTTAACCCCATGACAATTTCGACTTTGTGCAAATTTCCCCCAGCTGTTTCAAAATTAGCCGATTGCGTGTCGTGAGAATTCAGTTTTTTTTTTTTAAAAAAAAACACAAATAAACACCTCCATTTCCTTCCACAACCAACCGTCTTGGTATTGACGAATAATGAGCATACAAATGGGACTGTCATAATAAATCAAAACATGTTTTCACTAACAAAAAAAATTGTCAATAAAAATCAGGGCCGGCCTTGGGCCTAGGCCTACCGGGCGGTGGCCTAGGGCGTCCTCAAAAAGCTTGAAAATTAGGGCCCCTCACCATTATAGGTTAACATAGTATACTAGGAGTCTTTAGGTCCAACATTTGTACCCAAAACTAATTTAACTGAGTGAGTCCATTCAAAAACTAGGGCCCAAATGTTTTTGTAAGCCCAATTTGGCCAATTCCTGAACTCTTCTCTTAAAAGAAAAAAAAATACAATAGAATTTTACACAGAAATAAACCCAGTCGGCTTCTCTCATCCCAAAATTCCATCTCTTGCTTGTGGGTTGTAGCCTTAACCCTCAAATTCCAAATCAAAACAAACCCCCAAAATACTTTTACCACTCAAAGAGGTAAAAATGTGATACAACGTGCAAGAACCGGTTTTCACGGCAAGGAATAAATCTACCATTTAAATTTGATATTTTGATTCTGTATAGCCTTGTCGGATTGCTTTCTTGCCTCTCGGAATCCTCTTTTCATTCCCGGTATGGCTATGGGCATTAGTTATTGTAATGTCAAGTAAGTTTTGTGACCTCGACATATAAGTATTTGCAAGTTCTATATTTGCGATGATTTGTATCTTTTGAAAATATAGCATTTCTAAATGTGAATGGCCCTAAATTGGTTGGTCGCCTAGGGCCCCAGAAAACTCATGGCCGGGCCTGACAAAATTTTTTTTTTGCAACAATAACTCTACTCACAAACTTATCAATAACTTATTCACTATCGAAAACATCTAAAAACTCTCAACCGCAAATAAAAATTTATAAATTTTCCACTACCGCAAACACTCCCTAAATATAAATTCTTCCGTTCTAATTTTGAAGTAATGGGGAACAATCGACAACAAATCTAAACTGTAAGGTCAAAAGTTGAAGTTCGCCCTAGAATACAAAAAGTTAGTAAAAAATCTGGTCCTTATTGATTAAAAAAATTAAATAAATACTACTCAGTACTTCATCTGGATAGTGTCAACAAGAAAAGAGGAAATTTTGGTGGACCTGTGGGGTCTGCTGACGACTGGATGATTGGGTGAAGGAATCTTTTAGGATAGGACTGTCCATCTGTTTTACTGTTAAACAATAATACTACTAAACAATAATGCCTTGGTCCCAGGTTCCGTTTTAGAACACATTCTTAAAAATTAAGTATTTATTTTATATTTTTAAATTTAAAAATAATATCAATAAAAAATAATTTTTAAATTTTTTTTCTTCATATTAAAAATTTCAATGAGATCTATCAAATAAGATTTATATTAATAAAACAATTATTTAACTAAGCACATAATTTTTAAATTTGAAATTACCTTCTTAAAAAACAAGTATTTATACTTACGGAACGGGGCCTTCCCGCCCACAGACATCCCTAGATATTTCGCCAACTTGATCTTTTTTTTCTCCAGAGCTGCTAACAGCACAGACATTGTACACAAAATCATTGTATGGGGCTACTGCAGGTTCCACACAAACAATCCGAACCGTTTATTCAATGGAATTTTTTTTGACGGTTTCTGCAAAAATTCAACTCAATCCAATTCTATAGATGCTCAATTCAATTATCTAGCTTTTCATTCAAATTTCAGAATAATGAAAAATTAGATGATATAATCGAACACCTATAAGTATCGAATTATGCTAATTTTTCGCGAGGATCGATCACAAAGACTAGTCACAAAGAGCAGGTTCAAACTCGCGAAAACATCTGGCGGTTACTGACCCGATCATTCACGCACATTGATTCTGATTCATGTGAAGTCAAAGATTTCAAGCAATGTTTCAGAAGTATTGAATAATCTCTCATGTGAACTATTGGTCTTCTATTTGTCATTGATTGAAGAAAGAATAAAAGTCACAATTTGAATGTACATAACATCTTAAGAAGACTCCGTTTTACTCCATAACATGTCACCCTCCTTCAATTGTGTACTCGAGCACAACCACAAAGTGCAACCACCCGCTAATCATTCAAGAGTTTAAATTCTTTCCAGTTGGAGTGGAAACCTTGGGTTTTCTACCCCGCATATTGTGGGCTCCACCATGCATGTTTTGTTCTACTCTGAACCTTTAATATTGTAGGACTCGCAAAATAGTATATCCATACAAAAAAAATCAGCTTGATCGGATATCAATAGGTATATCAAAAAATCAAATTTTGATTCATAAAACGGACGGTCATGGACAGTTTAACTTCAAATTCTAGGACCGTCCATTCTGTAAACTTAAATTTAAGTTTTGATATATCTATCAATATCGGATCAAGCTGATTTTTTTACATGGATAAATAATTTACGAGCCCTACAAGATGAACGGTTCACAGGCAGTGGTGAAAACTCCACGGTTGCCACTTACCACATATGGTGGAGATAAATCTCATTACCATTCAATGGTACTCGAGCACAGCCACAAAGTGCTCCACCCCTTCACAATCACAAGCTCATATGGAATTTATGAACTTACGATTATGGAGGACGTAACTAGTACACCACATGACATTGTCCTAAAAGCACTCAGCCCCCATTTCACTAAATATTTATTTCTCGCTTTACGAAATATATCATCCTCTCACAATACTGCACCTTTAATTCAAAAAATAAGTACTGATTTAAAAAAAGTTTGAGCACGAACAAACCCCCCCCCCCCCCCCCCCCCAACAAGGAGGAGGGTGTGACTTGTGAGTATGGTATTATTAGCTAGCTAGCACGTCAATATATCAGATTAGCAGTAACCACAACCTGACGTCTTTACTCTTCTCCATTAGAAGGAACCCCAAACCTCCCCTAAATAAAACCTACAAGTACATTAATGTCGCAGCAATAAAAAAATTACTTAAAGCATGCTGCAACAGTTGCTTCATGGGGATACCAATCCCCAACGGATAAATGCTCTGCATATTCTTTGTGTAGAGTGTTGTGAATTCTTTGTGTTGAGTGTGTTTCACAACACTCCGTTTTTAATAAGAGTCCAATCTCACCGCCCATTTGCAAAGAAACCGATTAAAGCTGAAGCAAACCTCCGTATAAGTTGGTCCCAAAAGAGTTAATAACACTTGAGAGATTTTTGAACCGGAGACCTAAGAGGAAACAAACCCTTAAATCTCAAACCTTGACAAACAGGCCAAGCCGCAGAGGTTGTGTTCGACAACACTCTTTGTCCAACACTGGTTAACATAAGCATACGCTGAGCTCATTGATGGTAGCACAAACCCATTTGTTTCCTCGGGGACCAATTTTGGATGTTATGGAACAAAGAGCAAAGAAAAATGATCCTCGGACCAATTTTGTTTCGTGCAGAAACTGAAGTGGGCAGTTAGACTTAAGTTGCGTACGTAACTAAAGTTGTCTGACTCTGACATGCGACCAAGAAAATCAAGAGCCTCTCATGCTAAGATTTGTCATGTAGACGTGATCCATTCTGTTAGTCTCGATGGGTTTATTATCCAAAAACAAAAGGTTGAACTAACATTGACAAACTTGGTCGAATAACATCGTGCAGCAACAAAATGGACAGCCACTCTCTAACGGCTATAAACCCGAAACGGTACCCGATATCTCACCGCCACTGATACTCTAGAAGGTATGAAACTCGGAACCTTATTTTGGATGCCAATGGGACCGTACTGGGTCCCCTTTTTACACGGGAAATCGTCACACATGAGAGAAACTCATCTCGTGACCAAGGCCCAAGCTAATGAGCGATGAAAGGTGACATAATCCTATGCAAAATGAGGATATGTAAATCACTAACAAAGATAACTAATGAAGCCAATGTAAAACTCCGCCCCACTCCTGAGGCCGCATGACAAGAAGATAAGGTAACAAAAGTGAGAAGTTAAAATCCCAAAAATGATTCTCCTGCGAATTTGTTTCTTCTCTTTACCCTCCATAGGTATACAAATTAAAGATCCTCGTTAGGAAAGGTTCAAGAGGAATAGGGCAGTATCTGGCCATATATGAACAATATACTATATTCTCCCAGCCTCGCCAACCACATGTAAACGCCCATCCAAAATACTCCACATTTTCCACGACTAGTACTTACTGTGATGACTTTCTAATTGAACGTTCTATGATCAGATAGCACCAAGGCCGATAACCCTCTCTCACTAAGATTCTGAATAAGGAACATTATGCAACTTCAAAGAAAAAGGAAAGTTGAAAATTTTTACCGTCACAAGTTAGCACTATAAAAGCAAGTGATCATTAATCCAGAGTCCAAACACCAAGCTATCTGAAGATATGCATTCATGGTCTCTCAAACTTCTAAGCTCATAACTACGATTATGCTGAGAGAAGCGCATTCAAGTATTGTCCACCATTCCAGGATACAAAATGGCTCAATAACGTCCAGAAAAGAATGTTGTTCCACAGGGTAGATAATGCTATCAAACATGTCTAAGAAAACATTTCAAAGACCCACCAAATAGAGTTCCAGAAACAGGTCCAAGGCTCTTGATTTTAAAAATGTTACTGTTTTGAAAATCCCATAATGAAGTAATATGGAAATAAAAAACCTCACATGGAAAATAGGATCACAAGGGACTGCAGTTCCTAAAGCAAGTGAACTCCTTAATAATGCGCCCATGGACTAGTGCTCCAAAACATGTTGTCCAACCAGAAACAATGTATCTACAGAAAACCATTATAGCTGGTTTTTTCAATATTTTCAGTGGCTTCCCTGTGTTTGCAGGAAAAATGCAGACTACTTTCAAGCAAGTAGTTTCAATTCATTTCCTCCCCACCACACAAATCTAACAACAAAAAAAAAATCACAAAAGCATCAAACAATATTAAAACAGTAGAGATTTTGACGGTTATCAGTTAAGAATAAAAGGGGATTTCAAGTGTTAAGTGTATATGACTAGTGATGACAAGGCGGAAACATCAGCACCTAAAGGGGGTCAACTGCATACCACTTTGCCCAAAAGGCCATGGTTCATCGACTTCCTTTTAAAGCCTAACTCAATTTCACATTTACGTTACAAAAGTGCTATGGGTACACTGATTGTGTACACCATTTGTACACTGCCCACGTGGCACTGCAACTGACCCAAGTAAAGGCCCCACCTCCTCTTCCATTGCAATTCAAAATTTCACCCAAAAATTGGCCGGGAATTTCAACCCCACTTTACCAACTCAAACCCACTTTACCCCTCCTGACCTTTACTCCTTTCTCGACCCCATCCGCACCTGCCCACCGTCGACACCACCACCATTGATGCCGGCGACCACCATCTGCGACTCCCATCTTTCAATCTGCAAAAAGATGATGGAAAGTTGCAAATCCGTGGGTTTTTACCTTTGAATTGACATATTAAGCTGTGGTTCGTCTTCAATGCCCTCAATTTGGACGCTGGCACAGTGGCACGTCCTCGGTGGATCTAACCAACGCCGTGAGGGAGATCAACAAGGATGGCGACGGCACCATTGACCTCTAGACCACGAGTTCATTAACTTCCACTGCCCGAACGCGCCCACCCACGGCGCCCACAACATCTGAATGTACAGATAATTGTGGATAAAACTAGAGTTGGTATAACTTAGGATTGGATTCAGATTCATAAATTAATCATTCTTGGCCCCAATCCGTTCAAACACTAATTTTTTTCCCAAGTGAAGGAACAGGGTAATTCCATGTAGGTTATGTCATAAATGGGAGTTTGGGGAGCAGAGATGGGGTAATCACTGGTGGTCCATGGTTTGGGAGAGATGAGGTCGTTACTGGTGGTCTTAATCATTTTTGAATTTGGCGCAAAATTTGGGTCTTCTTTTCTCTGATTTTTTGGGCGCTCGTGGGTGGAAATTTGAAATGAAAATATTGGGATGGCTTGATTGTGGTTGCCGGCGTCAATGGTGGTGGTTGCCGGCGTCGATGGTGGTGGTGTCGCCGGCGTCGACAATGGGCAGTGCAAATGGGATCAAGGAAGGAGTAAAAGTTAGGAGAGATAAAAGTGGGTTTGAGTTGGTAAAATTGGGGGTGAAATTTCCGGGCAATTTTTGGGTGAAATTTTGAATTGCTAGAGAGGAGGAGGTGGGGCCCTTTACTTGGTTCAGTTGCCAGTGCCACATAGGCAGTGTACAAATGGTGTACACATCCGGTGTACCCATAGCACTTCTCTTTACGTTAACATGGACTCTTCTACGTGTCGTCGGACACTTCAACCTTCGGTAAGAATATGAGACGTGCTCGACATGTTAGATGGACATCCACCTAGGAAGTATAGTTAGCAACTTAGTAATTCCAGTTCACCCTAGAACTGAGACTGAAACCAAAGGATTCAGGAAAAACTGTATGCTACCTTGTAAACACTTGTTACCTTGGAAAATAAAATAATAGGAGAAAAGATGAATATTTTGCCATGTCCCCATGTCCCAAGGGCATGGGAATTTGACGAATCTGACACACACACACACACACACAAACACACCTCTCTCACCCGCCTCTCGCTGCCCAAGTCCATGTAACCTATTTTCACATGCCTAAATACAATGAGCTTGAGCACCAGGATAAGTTCCAATTGATCTTGAATACACTATTTACAAAGCTCGAGCTTGATCAGTTAATAGAATCTACAAACATGTATAGTTTTCAAAAAGAAGTAACCAATAATTTCCTTACCACCATTGAAATATGATGAGACCTTATACGCTAAGACTACTTGAAAGCATTAATCTTTCTTTCTTCGACCAAAAGATAAAACTTAATGACTAACTTTCCTCCATCATAAACAAGTTCTCAACTTGAATCGTCAAAATGAGACCAGTCATAGAGGATCCCATTTTGCATCACATGGAAAATCACATGACCGATCCTCAGATAAGTGGATCCTAGTTCTAAGAATGACTAGGATAAAAATGATCCCAAAAAAAACTTACAGCTTCCATCAAAGTAGTTGCCAGGAAAGAGTTCCCAAAACAAACACACCATTGGTATCACAAGAATAACATTCTCCATTCGCAGTTCAGAAAAACCAACACCAATTCACCAACACAAGCAAGTGAGAAGGGATACAAACCTTAAACCATAACAATGTGGCTGCAATACCAGTACATATATAAGATCTTTAATCAAATAAGTAGCAAGGTTCCCAAAACAACACCATACAATTCACACACGACTACTGCCTCCCATTCTAATGTTAACCATGAAGGGAACAATAGAATCATTAGGCACTACTTAAAGCTAGCGTTCTGAATTGAAAAACATCAACACCAGTTCACCAACACAGGCAACGGCCACTAACTCCCTAACAATGTGGCAGCAATATTAGCATATATAACAGAGATTAATTCGAACAGCTTACCAAGAACTGGCTCTTCTGCTTGCAGTTCTCCCATCAAGAACCGCCACAAAAACTCTCATGGCGTCATCGAAATTCCCTGTGTCGACAGCAATTGCTCCGATCACAGCCCGAAAAGCCCCGCAAACCACTGCCGGACTGGACGAATTGGTCTTCGGAGAAACCCTAACAACCTTCTGCAACCCTAATTGTGATCCCTCTTTGGCACAGGATGACTCCATGTTGCAAACCTCCGATATCTTACGGTTCAGATCTTTCGGAGAGATATCCAAATCCTTGGCGAGTGACTTGAGCGCGACGGAGGCCTCGATCACACTCGCTCCCAAAATACTCATAGCTTTATTGTTCTCTTCGGAGAACGATGCGTGAGTAACCGCGCGACGGAGAATGACAATACTATCGAAAGTATAGCTGAAAACAGAGACGAAAGACATTACTGTATGTTTGGTTGTTAAGAAAATGAAGGCAAAAAAGGTTCTCAGCTATGTAGCACAGACACGGACATGGATAGGCATACGCATATGGATACAGACACGAGATTTCTTAAAAAATTGAGACACGGACACGGCAGGGAACACGGCAAAAATAAATAACATTTATTTTATATCATTGAAAAAATTGTTAGATGTATAAGCTTGAAGCTTCAATATAAATAACAAGCATCAAATCAACATTATATTACACTTTTAATCCAAAATATTTTAGTAATACACAATTACCCCAAGAAAATTTAAAAATTGCATATTTAACCCCTATCGTGCCCCTCGCGCGTCCCCTTTAAAAGATTAATGAAGTTTATTAGACACGCCACTTGGCATGTCCCATACGTATTTTTTCCAAGGGGACACGGTCTCTAGGAGTGTTAGTGCTTCATAGCTTCCCGGTATGTAACTTTCATCTTACCAGCAATAGCTCCGATCAACCAAACTGCTCCTTGATATAAAAGAATGTAATTTTCTTCTTCACATTCTCATCATCCACTCTTAGGTCCCCTAAAGCGTAAATTTATGGGTCTTTTTGCCACAGTCTTTTTTTTGGTTGATTTCTCTTAATGTTACTAGATTCTGGTCAAATTTTTGACTTATAGTTCGTCTTAACAAAGGCAATCTAAAAAGTAAAAAACTTATGAACGAAAGTCGCAAAAAGTTAACGAAAGGCGAAGGAAGTTTGAAATATCTTGTTTTCACAGTTTAACATCGTCTTATATGAATTTTTTTTTTTAACTTCGGTCTATATTTTTATACTTTACTGGACTCCCTCGTCAAGACAAAGAAGGTGACATATAAATCATGACGAAAAGCTAAAAAGAAATAAATCCTAGCATTTATACCAACTATCTTTAACGAACATCAATTTAGTCCAAACTCAACCTTATTTACTCATATACCGACAACATTACAAACCAACCACATACATATCCCTCCTACTGTATAACACCATTAACAAACCGTTATCCCTGGTCCCCTTCAAGTATTGATGCATAAATGACTTACTTGATTTCATTCTGGAGGGTTTCCAGGGCGGCTGAAAAAGGTTCAGTTGCGAAGACCTGCGGCGTGTCAATGAAGAAAAAACGTTAGGGTTTGGATAGGGTTTAAGATTGATAAAGGGTTTTGGAGAAGAAAGAGAGGCGTACCTGAAGAGGTGAGTAGATCGCGAGGGCGAGGAAGACGACGGGAACGAATTCACCGGGACGCATTTTGGCGATTTTGATCGGCATTCTCTCTCTCTCTCTCAAAAGGAAAACGAAGCGTGGAATGTGAGGATTGGGGGAGAAAAAAAGGTGACCAGAGGAAGACTCTTGAGTCCGCTGTCACATTCCACTGGGAAACGAGCGGTTATTCGGTACTCATGGAGCACCGTCAGGCACATTAGCTAGTGAAATCAGACGTGCGAAAAGTGTTTTTGAAGCACTACGTAAAGGTACTCAAAAAATAAGTAGTAATTCACTTTTTTTTGCATAAATTGATTAGTTAATTTATTGAAAAAACCGATGATTGGTGTATTGGTATTAAATTATAAATATTTAATTTCTTAACTTTTTAACTAATTCGGTTAAAAAAAAAGTGGAATTATTTTTAAGTTTGAATTTATAACTTTTGGTTATAAAAAAATTCGTCTCTATTTTTTTTTCTTATTTGAATTTGCAAAAGAGAATTGATTTCTACACTTCCCTTTTAGCCATTTATATTCTTTTTTTTTGTCTTTATCCACTTGAATTTACTATTTTGTCTTTTTGTTAATACACACAATATCGTAAATTCATGTGAATAAAAATAAAAAAAGAATGTGATGCACGATCAACCAACCAGAAGGTGCCACGTCATCCCACAACCAAATCTCACCCCTCGCATCTCTGCACCCTCCCTCACCTTATCAACCCCCCTTCTCTCCCCTCTTTTCTTCCCAACCTTTATTCCTCCCGTTCCCCTCTCAAATAATTGATCACCAAGTATTCCTCATCGGCGACCATTTACCAACTGCCACCTCCGGCCGGCGGCCGCGACCACCTCTTGGCCAGTCATTCGTACACACCTTCCCGTCTCATTCTCCATTGCAAAATAGCCACATAAAATTTCTAGACTCTTTATCCAAAGTTCAGTCGTCAGATTTCACAGTCTATAAAGACTCTATACATACATACGCCTCAGCCGAACCCAAAAGCTAAACCATGCCAGGGCCAGGGCCCCACATGCTCTACACCCTAGGCACGGGCCAAGCCCTGACCGCCATATCCAACGGCAGGTTCAGCCCACACCACTCCCTAACCTACGCCGTCAACGCCTTCTTCGGCCCCGATCTCGGCTCCTTCTCCCAGTGGCTCGCTTCCACCCTCGGACTGGGCCGGACTTTCGCGTCTTGCGTTGAGCAGCTGGTGCACCACCCTTTCTACTACGTCTTGGTTCTTGGGTTTCCTCTTTCTCTTCTTTACAGTTGGGTGTCTAAGGTTGTTCTTCGAAAAGGGTTGCTTGATTCCGTTTCTGGGGTGAGTATTTCTATTAAATTTTTTTTTTGAAATAGATATTGAGCCAATAAATCAAATCACTGTGGACAGATTTTTATGTGGTTCGGACAAATTTGGTTTTTAGCCAAATTCGTCTACACCACGGCAGCCTCATCCATTCTCATTAATAAATCTGGTAGACATTGTGGATAGATTTAGTACACATTGTGGAATTTGGAGTTGGTTCTGGATTGGGTTTTTGGAATGCGTGATTGGGTTACTTGGGTTGTATTTTTTGGGTTTAGTTGAGGGCTTTCTGGTTATTTGTTCTTATTGGGTAATTACTGTTGGATTTCTTGGAGACCTTCAACTTGGGAATAAGTACATTAGTCTACTTACCATATTAATCAATTTTTGTGGTCTTAAATTAAATGAGCTATTTTTAACAAGTCTTAACACTCACTCTCCCGTGCAATTCATACTCATGTTATTGTGGAACCCGGTTGCAGGTGTATGTACATTTACGGATTGATGAGGTGAGAGAATTGATCCGGAAGACTTGACCCACGTGAGACCACCAAAGACCTAGCTCTGATTAGGTCTTCTAAGTGGATAATTGGACTGTGTTATGGTGGGTTTGAGCATTGTAGGCAAATATTGGGATTCTTAATTTAATTCCATTGGCATTTAATAAATCTAGTGGCCTGTGGAGCTAATTATGATCTAGGGGCTTTCCAGTGAGTATGGAGTAGGAGTACTTTGTAGGCGAAAAATATCTTCTTACTGTAAATCTGCTTAACATGAAGAGATATATTTTTTATGAAGGATCATCACAAGGCTTTCTTATTGTTAAACAGGTTTCAATTTTGATATTGATAATTGTAGGATGTAGGTTTAACTTTATTGCTGGTTTTATGGTGCAGGTGCCTCTTAGCAGGAAACAATGCTTCTTGTTGATCTCAGCAGGATCTTTATCCCACTTTTTCTTAGACCACTTGTTTGAGGTAATATTTTGAAGTTGATATGCTAATCTTGTTGTTGACCTCGAAATGTTTGAGCATATTTCTCTTGATTTTCCGAAATAAAACTGAGGTGGCTGGTGATGTTCTGGGATGTTTGAGGTGACTTGGTTTAGAAATTGGTTCACAAAACTATGCAGGTGGCTGAGATTTAGGAGGGTCAAGTTATCTGCTGTCACAAGAATTGTACAGACGATTAAAAATTTGTTGTCTATGGTATTGCTACTGACGACTTAGGTTTTGAATTTTCTCGATTATATTGTCATTTGGTTGCGTAGGCTGTTGCTGTACTAAACAACTGCCAAATTATAGAGAAAGTTCTTGCGACTAAAGTAAAAGCTAATCTATAGTTGCAGTCATAGTGTTGGACCATTGGTATCATAATCAAACTCATCAAATGAATGCTACTTTGTGGGAGAATGCTGAGCGCATAGGCAAGAGATGTAAAGCCTTAAAACATGGTTTTGGCCTTGCGCTAAAAGCTTTGACTATTGAACATTTGATAAAGACAACATTCCAAAATTGTCAATACATAGGTGCATTCAGATATATATTGTTTGAGCTTTTGATTAATGAAGCTATTTAGATGGAAAGAGATAACTTCCATATGTTGGTTATTTACTTAGTGAATATACCAAAGCTTTGATTTCCCTTGTGGTGGCACTCTTGTGGTGTCATTTGCCATGTCAAGGGTTCGAGCCATGGTACCCACACTCACACCAAAAAAAAAAAAAAACTTGGCGAATACCATTGGCCAATAGTGATACAGTTAGTCAATATGCTTATCAGTTAAATGTGGCTGATTTAATAAATTCTAGGGTTCCTATGGTTCATAGATAGTCTGTACATAGCTAACAAACAACGATTGATGGGAGGGGGGAGGACACGGATGACTTTTGCTTGGAGGGATGAGCCATGTGGGGAAGAACAAAATATTCAGAACCATAGCATGGTGAGAGCATGGCTAAATGTCCTCTTGACAAAGCCCTTCTTGGGTTTTAAGTTCTTCTCTGTTTGGAACTTATGGAAAAGAAAAGAAAGGAAAGGAAAAGAAAAAGGGAGGAAAATGAGAGGAAAATAGAAGGGAAAAATTACTATTCATTGAACTTAAAATTTTTATTTTCTTCACTCTTTCCCTCCTAACCAAACAATGGAAGGGAAAATTTTTTAATTTTCCTTTCTTTCCTTTCTTTTCCATAAGTTCCAAACAGAGCCTTAATTTCCAGAAGTTCTGGTTCCAGCTTTTTCCTCTTCCATCTGGTAACCTGGTATAGTGAGGCTGCTTGGGCTAGTCAGAGAGTGAAAGTAAACTGTAGAATAGCGAAGATCTGTTTCAGAAGTAACATCACACATTATTTGTGCCATGTCAAGCCATTTGTCACTTGAAAACCTATTTGGTAATTGATTTCAGAAAGTGCCACTATACTTATGAGAGGGACAATATCAGAGAAAATGAATGCAAAGTCCTCTAAAATCTCATCTTCTCCATTTTTAGTACATCAAATTTCTACAGATACAATGATATGAGGAATATCTGTTTTGCTTATTCGTCCAAATTTTCCACTTCCGTATTGTACAGGAAAATGGGCATTCTTCCATGTATACTTGGATATTAAGTACTGGTTGGTGGGAAAGCCGTGCCCCTGTCAACCCAGACGCTGTCATTGTAATTGGCTTTTTATGCACTAGCTTGATCTGTGGTTTCATTTACATCAACAGGTTTTGATTTACATTCACTGCGCACAAATTCTTTTCTAGTTCTTTCTGGCGCTGGTATAGCTTCGACATATTTGGCGCGCCTAATTCTATTTTTGGTCTAGTTTTGGCAATGGAAAAGAAAATGAAGGGGAAATCAAAACTTGTACACATGCTTTTTGTTTAGAATCAAACTTTTTGTTTAGAATCAAACAAAGACAATGAAAAATTCTTCTCATTTTCTTAACCCAAGTACCCAACCAAGTAAAATAAGAATTTTTAGCTTCTTCCGCTTTGTTTTTGTCATCTATTTGTTGCATTTCCTTTCGTTTTCAATTTCAGAATCCAAGATTGAAGCGACGTATTGGTTTGTTTTGCAGAGTGAAATCCTTGAAGTCTATTAGAAATAGATCAAATGAATCAATGAGGCTGATTTTGATCATAGCAAGCCTGTACTGCTTATGGTGTGCAAGCCAGATATACTTGGTAAATCCTCGTCGAGCTCCTGTTGGTGAAGAGGCTGATCTCGGAGTTCTTGTGTTTCTAGGAATTTACCTATTTCTCCCTCATGGGTTGTGTATCATGTCCATGAACCCAAAAGAATATGCTGGATCTGAAGAACAGCTCCCACTTTAAAAGGCAGCATTAGAGCTATAGTGTGGCTTTTAACACAAATGCCCCTGCTTTGGAGAACTGCAGAAGGTTCTGTAGTTGCTGCATGGGCCTCTACTTTCAGTTTTTCTTCCCTTGGGGATTCGTAAGGATATATACACATTGATTAACCACAAGTGTACTGGATGTTGTTTGTTGTATATATATACTGTTTGAAACGAAATTAGATGATTTTGTAGCTGAAAACTTGAACTACTGTCTACCAAATGTGATGTAGAACATAGATAGGTCGATGTGAGTCATACGACTCGTACCTGATATTTTCTCTCCTTTATTAATTTATTATTCAATGTAAGAGCAAGTTCACTCAATGAATTTTCTTTTGCCGATGGAAAAAAGGTGTTCGCTCTGTGAAATTAAGAAGGTATGAAACAGTAATGTTGCTATACCGGTATAACGTTGATTTGGCGCAATCGCAAATACCGACCATTGAATTAAACTCATCATAATTTGATCAAATCAACAGGCTTGGGTGATGTGACAGATTTAGTAAAATCAAAGTTGTTCTCAACTAAAGACGACATTGTCGTCTTTCGGCAACAATCTTATCTCACAACTGTCCAATGAACATATGATTTGGTCGAAACAATCTCGTAAAATTATAATTTTGGCAACCAATATAACATCCCCGCCCCTCATGTGTATCATGAACGGATGGAATACTAATACGGAGGCCAAAATAGAATTTTGGTGTGGAAGTACAGGGTTTAGCCTCAAAAAGAATAAAAAGTTGAGGGGGATGGATTGTAATTTTCTTCCAAACGACGTCGTTGAGAGAACCCCAGTCCCCCGTGGGATTGCTTCTATATGAATCCTAGCCAGAGAGCATTCTGCTTCGATTCTTCGACGCTTACCAAAAACCCTAGCTTATTCACAGAAGGTAAATCATTCTTGTCGTCACAGCAGGTTCGTTGGAGATATTTGGAATGGCGACTGAACCCAAGGCGGCAACAGAAGAACCGAAGATCGATCTGTTCGAAGACGATGACGAGTTCGAAGAGTTCGAAATCAACGAAAGTAAGTCCTTTTCGTTTCCTTTACACGGCATAATATGTGTACACAAATTCTTTGGATTTTTTCTTGAATCTTTTTAATTTTAGTCCGTATACGAGGCAGCGACTTGGAGTTTTCTTAAATCGTGTTGTAGAACTTTTGTTGTTTTTGGTTAGTTAGGCCTGCATCTTATTCCAATTGAGTTCTGGTTTCTGTGCCCTAGAATTGGATTTGGCGAGGTTAGATAAATAGGGGGATTCAATGTGTGTGTGTGTGTGTGTGTGAGAGAGAGAGAGAGAGAGAGAGAGAGAGAGAGAGAGAGAGGTACGATTCTAATGTCCCACATCGGCTAAGTATGGGCTTGGCCATGTGCATATAAGCTTTTGGCCACCCTCCCCTTGTAAGCCAGTTTTCAAGGGTGAGTTGTAAGCCAGTTTTCAAGGGTGAGTTCTACCTAAGGGTTTGTATCATTGGTATCAGAGCCAACCACCATGTCGAATATGGGCTCGCACGCAACTGTGGAAGTATGGGATTGTATGGGTGCAGCTTTACAGTTCGACTCCTGGACGGGGCGACCTATTGATTGGACGAGAGTTCCGTGCCAATAGAGTGATGGGCCGCCGTGGACGTCCGCTGTGGAGCGTGGTGGTATGTTACGATCCTAATGTCCCACATCGGCTAAGTATGGGCTTGGCCATGTGCATATAAGCTCTTGGGCACCCTTCCCTTGTAAGCCGGTTTTCAAGGGTGAGTTCTACCCAAGGGTTTGTATCAGGTCATGTAGTCCAATGTTATTCATTTGCTTGTGTTTTGTAAGTATGGACATCAGTAGTCAGTACATCACTATCTTGGTCTCAGAACTACACCAGTCAGTCCCCATTCTTCACGTAAAGCTTTATTCTTCTGGGATGGTATCGCCAATCTCTTGAGCTCAGGAAATCCCTAATGTTAATTACTGTTTTAGAGATTGTTTACTTGCTCCCTTTTTGCAACCTTTAGTGTGGAAAATCCTTTGGTTCCTCTCCATCCACAGGTTGCGGACTGTAGCTTCCAATAAACTTCTTAGTATTGCTCCAAAAGCCTGTGTTATTGTAGCAGGGCACACAACCCGCCATCACCAAATGACAAAGGAGATGGAAGGAGTGGTTTTGAGAGGGACTGATGATGTGATCTAGTTGCCTAGTCTCACCTAATGCTGTAAAGTTAACAAGTACGAACTGATAGGTGATTTGTTTTGATGGGTGACAGATTCTGCTTCATTAGATACCGCGTGGCAGTCCATTAAGTTATATATGCTGGTCTTTTTTTTTAGCAACGAAAAAGTTGCATGCTTGGTGATGTTTAGTTTTGCTCTGCTGGTCTCTCGCAAGACAATATGTCCTGTTATTGTTAGTTTGCACTTTGCACATTAGAGTATATACTTTTATGCTTCTATGAGATAAATGGGCGGGTATACGGAAGACATCAAATTGCCTGTGTTGATAACACCGTTAATGAATGACACAAAGTTCATTATTGTTGACGTAGCAATGTCTCAATTTGCAAATGTGACTAGTTTGTGCTGCAAAATGTGCAGATTTGTAGCCAGTTTGTTGCGGTTTCTATCATTATTCTCTCGGTTTTATGGCGGAAATGCAGACATTGTGATTCACATCCGATATTTTTCTCTACATGATGCAAAACTTGCCTTTTGTTATTTAATTTAATTTTCATAAGTGAACTCCTAGGATCACCTGTTTTGAATCTTTATCTTTGCTAATACAATGACAATGGCAGAGTGGGAGGACATGGAGGAAGGGAAAGAGATAATGCAGCAGTGGGAAGATGATTGGGATGATGATGACGTCAATGATGACTTCTCTCTCCAGCTGAGGAGGGAGCTGGAGAGCAATACTGAGAAGAAGAATTGAGCTAAGAATAGATACTTGACATTGTCATTTGCTCTTCTTCAGCGTCCATGGCAATTTGTTTTCCAAACTCACTGTCAGTTTCCTCATTAAACTTTTCATTTCTGACAAATAGTGTATGAATTTGGTTTAGACTCGTGAAGCTTGTGTTCTAGAAATTCAGAACTCACCCTTTGTAATGCATTCGTATCGTATGTGTTATTTTCTGTTTTCAAGTGTTGAATGTTCTACGTCATTGATGAACGCTGCCTTTGTGCTGGGTGAATTGGTTGAAGTATGTCTTGTAAAGAAGTCAGCAATCCATATGGCGTTGCTTCACACCTTTGTGAGCCTGAATAAGTTGTATTGGAAGGCAATTTCGATATAGGTTGTTGAAATATCTATATCCATAACTCATTTCGAAATACATATAATCGACAACCTATATAGATAGACACCAACTCCAGATTGAATAGTTTACCCCGTCACTTGCTACGTAATACCTATCTCGTACTTCAGTTTGACTAGTACACTGGTACTTCCTGTTGACGGTCACACCAAGGATTTTAAAATCATGGTATCTAGGACCGTAAATGAGCGAGCTTTGGAATGTTTAGGTTTGTTCGTTAAGTTTTTAAATGAATTCGAGCCACGCTCTAGCTCAATAAAAATTTGGCAAGGCGAGCTCGAGCCGAGTTTGCCGAGGTTTGATTCAAACTTGTTCACAAGCCTTAACGGGTCAAATATATTAGATATTTAATACTCTTATACAGGTCTAGAACCACAAATGAAATTTTTACGTAGTCCATAAATAAGTTCATACGTATATGAAATCATAAGCGCATGGAGTATTAAAATTTTGAGTTTATAGCACTTTTTAAAAGTTTATACATGTACAAGTTCTAAAATTTTCGTTATATAGATGTAAAAGTTTATACATATTTGAGGAGGTTATATGTGAAATTCTTGTGAGATATACATATACTCTAGGTTCGCGAACACAGTTGTTGTCAATGATTATGATGTTTACAAGATTTAGTGATATGGTGATGCTTTGTGGTAGTGATTGATATGTATGTTTTGTAAAAATATTGTTTGAAAATCTTTGACTTATATAAACAAACCAAACTCGAATATCTTTAATGGAAATGCCAAACCAATTCCTGAAACTTCTAAAAGAAGTGTATTTCTTTTCTGTTTTTTTTGAAGAAACACAAACATAGCATCTAACACAGGTATTCAATTAGCTCGAACTTGTTTTGTTTTCCGTCTTTGTAACTTCATTCGCGGGAATCAACCTTTCGAAGCGATGATCCAACACTTTTTGGATATCCATAAACCTGTTTTGGATGTGACAAAATAGGATGGAAATGTGTCCTAAAACAAGTCCTGCTTAAACATTCAACCCACGAAAAGAACAATAGAAAGAGCGATGTTTCATTCATATCAAAGTACATGTCAGAAATTATTTCTACTGCAATAATCCCACATGTTGCTTAGTTCTTTCTGACATCAAGAAACTAGCGACGGCCGTTTCACTCAGCATCGTTGGACAGACACTAAGGCCAACTTTCTTCCTTGTCCTTTCTTCCTCGTCCCTGCTCGACAAGTGGGTCTTGCAACTAAGCAATCCAAAAGAATTTAATCTTTTTTCTCTTTCTCAAAAGGAAAGGAAAAGAAATAAATAAATAAACTGAAGAAGCCTCTCACCCCTGCTGGTGCTGATACTAAAACCTTCATTCCAAAATACAACTAAGACAACTTCTGCATCTATATTTGGAACTCCCAATTGCCGGTCCACATCTCTCTACACCGAGTCAACTCCGACTTCTCCTGGATTTCTACTGTGCTCGTCAGTGTTTACTAGATTTGCATTGGCTCGGCAAACTGGACAAATAGCTGCTTTCAACAACCATGAATCGATACATTGAGCATGGAAACTGTGCTGGCAATTAGGTAGCAACCTGCACATTTCCCCTTCCTTGAAACACTCCAAACAAATAGCACATTCCATATGACTACTCTTTCTTCTCTTCTCCTCCAGCTTATAATCAAAAGAAGGCAATTTTCCAATGTCATTAGAAGACATGTTTGGTCTTCTGCTGCTGTTCAGTCGACCAACAGTATTAGCAGGATTAATGTCAAAGCCACCCCTCAATGCCCTCGCCACTACACAAACATGTATTGTCACCATAACAGCAAGGACCGCTAACACTAAGATAACCGAGACTGCGATGTCCATCAGATTTGGAGATACTCGGATAACATAATCAACTCAAAATCATGCAAATCACCCACCAATACCCTGAAGAAGAATCACCTCAAAATACCAATATAAACTCACACAAAACACAATTAGTACTGGCAAAAAAATCACTTCAGAATACTCAGATTTTCTCTAATGCCAAAAACCATCACTTCCCGAAAATTGTGGTGTACCTAGTGTATGTCGATCCCATTCTGGTACTTTTCATGAATCAATAGATATAGCAACAATTTCCAAAATGTTTAGGTGATTGTCATGTGTGAGTTTATGTCAACACATACCCCAAGCAGGCTGGTCTAGGATCAAGAATTGGCATAGTATATAAGAAAATCTCTACAAGCTACCAAGTAACTTGCGAGGCAAACTACAGCAATCAGCTTGACTAATAGGGGTGCGCAGGCCCCTACTAGTAAAGGCTTCCGTTTTCTTGCTTACGTTAGTGCTTTGGCTAGACTTTTCAGATGAAAAGAAATGTTGCAATTTCCTAAATAAAGACAGAATCTGTTCTTATAATGAATGGATAAAGTAGGAAGACCTCACTCATGAAATTTGTAGTTTCGAGCCAGTGGTTTAGCTCCTCTAAACAGGATATTCAGGCGAGCTGGAGCACGGGATCGACGTTACAGATTGTATCAGAGCCTACACCAACCGAAAGTGTGGAGGTGAATCCTACAAGGTACATGTGGGTATTTGAAGCTAGGAGGGGAGTAAACCAAGAACCTCTCTTTCTAAGCTCTGAATTCAAAATGGTTTACATAATGATAGGAGTTTAGGAGGGGAACCTTATTCTCGAATTTAAAAACTTAACCTTTGGATCGCGTATAAGCAATTGATGTCAGTGGATATGATGTTTACAAGAATTATACTAGTAAACATCCTGATGCTTTGTGCTGGTGATTGGTATGTATGTTTTGTAAAATTTTAGTAAGTACAAATAGTTGACTTCTTGTATTAGAAAACGAAACTCGAATATATTGAATACGTAGTTTGAGATGGCACGGATACATTTTTATTGTGGTGTGCTAGTAATGCATGTAAATGATGTGATGAATCATTATCTCTTTTCTTGACCAGCTGATATTATTAAATCAGTATCTGGGGTAAATATTACTAATGTACTATGAACATTTGTCACCCTTGGTCTTGGAAACAATGTAAAAGGATTGAACAATGAAGCAACAGGGGTTCACAATCGACTAAGAATTTTGCCCCTGCTTCTCAACTGCGTAGTTCTTCCAATCAAGGAAGGTCAAAACCGAGACCAAAAAACTATTTTTAGCAGCTCTCCACCTCAACACATCATCCCCCTCTGCGCAAAGCAAATTCGATTCGATAATTCTGTTGTTTAAGGAAGAAAATTGACGCCTTTTTATGATGTACTGCACGGAGGGCAACTTGTTCTGAATCCCCTCCTCTCCGGTGACATATTAAACGATGGATACAGACTGACATGTCATGTTAGTTTTGGAGAGTTAAATCTGTTGAGGATTTTTTGTACTTACAAATCACTGAGCACAGATATATTTCCTATGGCGTAAGTTTATTAAGAGTGGCTGTTAGCGAGAAATACCAATTGGCGGCAATAGCTACAAGTCTCGATTGGCAATAAGATATTTAGGTCAGAACAAGAAAATGGTTGAACTTTTTTGGAATTCCAGAAGTTGGTTTTTCTTCATGTATCTATCTGTCTAATAGGAGCTATAAAATTAGGGCGACGAGTAGCAGGGCACGCAACTGACTATTGCTCCAAAAGCCTGTCTCGTTGTTAATTATCTCAATATTCGTTGGATGAGGAATTTAACCCGCCATCTCCTAATGACGAAGGAGACGGAAGGAGTGGTTCTGAGAGGGACTGATGATGTGATCTAGTTGCCATGTCTCATGTCAGTAAAGTTTACGAGTACGACCAAACTGATTCTGCTTGATCATTAGATACTGCGTAGCATTCCGTTAAGTTATATATGCTGGTCATTTTATTTGGCAACGAAAAAGTTGGATGCTTGGTGATGTTTAGTTTTGCACTGCTGGTCTCTGGCAAGATAACATGTCCTGTTATTCTTAGTTTGCACTTAAGGCCTTAATCGATCCGGTCACGCATTAGAACTTAGATTAGAGATGGGAGTATGAGCAATGCTACAAACATGTTTGAAATCTTTGACTTGTATAAACAAACCAAACTCGAATATTTTCAATCCAACAAGGTTCCCCCACTTTTTTGGATCTTCAAAAACCTGTTTTGGATGTGACAAAGTAGGATGGAAATGTGTCCCAAACCAACTCCTGCTTAAACATTCAACCCACGAAAAGAACAATAGAAAGAGCCAGGTTTCATTCATATCAAAGTACATTTAAGAAATTATTTCCACTACAAAAATCCCAGATGTTGCTTTGTTCTGTTGACATCAAGAAACTTCTCTCTCTTTCACTTTCTATATTTGGAACTCCCAATTGACGGTCCACATCTCTCTATACCGAATCAACTCCAACTTCTCCTGGATTTCTACTACGTACTCTGCTCCTCAGTGTTTACTAGATTTGCATCAGCTCGGCAAACTGGACAAATAGCTGCTTTCAACAACCATGAATCTATACATTGAGCATGGAAACTGTGCTGGCAATTAGGCAGCAACCTGCACATTTCCCCTTCCTTGAAACACTCCAAACAAATAGCACATTCCATATGACTGCTCTTTCTTCTCTTCTCCCCCAGCTTATAATCAAAAGAAGACAGTTTTCCAATGTCATCTGAAGACATGTTTGGCCTTCTGCTGCCACTCAGTCGGCCAACGATATCAGCAGGATCGTCAAAACCACTCCTCCTGAATGCCCTCCCCACAATACAAACATGAATTGACACCATAACTGCAATGGCCGCAAACAGTAAGATAACTGAGACTGCGATGTCCATCCTCGTGGTGTTGATTTGGAGATACTGAGAGAACATAATCAACTCAAAACCATCTGATTTTCTCTGATGCAAATCACCCACCAATACCCTGAAGAAGAATCACCTCAGAATACCAATAAAAACTCGCACAAAACACAATTAGCACTGATGAAAAAAATCACTTCAGAACACTCAGATTTTCTCTCATGCCAAAAGCCATCACTTCCCGAAAATTGTGGTGTACCTACTTTATGTCGATCCCATTCGGGTACTTTTCATAAATCAATAGATATAGCAACAATTTCCAAAATGTTTAGGTGATTGTCTTGTGTGAAATTGTGGCAACACATACCCCAAGCAAGCTGGTCTAGGATCAAGAATTGGCATAATATATAAGAAAATCTCTACAAGCTACCAAGTAACTTGCGAGGCAAACTACAGCGATCAAGCTTGACTAATAGGGGTGCGCAGCAGGCCCCTACTAGTAAAGGCTTCCGTTTTCTCGCTCACGTTAGTGCTTTGGCTAGACTTTTCAGATGAAAAAGAAATGTCGGAATTGAAGATAGAATCTGTTCTTATAATGATTGGATAAAGTAAGAAGATCTCACTCACTCGTGAAATTTATTGTTTCGAGCCAGTGGTTTAGCTGCTCTGAACAGGTTAATCAGGCCAGCTGGAGCGCGGGATTGACACTACAGATTGTATCAGAGCCTACATCAACCGAAAGTGTGGAGGCGGATCCTACAAGGTACGTGTGATCGAGTATTGATTGAAGCTAGGAGGGGAGGAAACCAAGAACCTCGATCTCCTTCTAAGCTCTGAATTCGAAATGGTTTTCGTAATGATAGAAGGAGTTCAGGAGGGGAACCTTATTCTCAAATTAAAAAACTTGAGCTTTTGGATCGCGTATAAGCAATTGATGTGAGTGGATACGATGTTTACAAGAATTATACTAGTAGTAAACATCCTGATATGTATGTTTTGTATGATTTTAAGTACAAATAGTTGACTTCTTGTATTAGAAAACGAAACTCAGATATATTGAATACGTTGTTCGAGATGGCAAGGATACATTTTTTACGATTAGATAACCATTGTTTAAGCCACCTATATGCGAATATCGTGACAGAGACAGAAGCGGAGGCATGCAGAAAAATGGAAAATATTAAGGAAATTATTGAAAATGCTCCTAAAAAAACTTGATCCCTCATCAGTCATCAATTAACATAATGGAATATTCTTTATCAAGCCAAACTAGGACAATGGCTCAAAACTTTGACATGGGGTGGTGGTGTGGTTTAGAAGGAATATGCCTAAAAAGTAGAGTTTTGTAGAAGGGATCTCTATTTGGGGCAGGCTTTCTCCTAAAGATAGATTGGAAAATTGTGTATGACGATGGACAAGCAATGTACGTATGGTATGCCCCTTTTTTTTTTATCGGCAATAAGAAATTCATTTATCATAAGAATAAAATAAGGGCAAATTTTCGTAGTAGTCCTTGTAGTTTTATGGTTGTCTCACTTTCGTCCCTCTAGTTTCAAAGTGCTCGAATTTCGTCCCTGTAGTTTGTTTTATGTTCCAAATTGGTAAAATCGTTAACGCCGTTAACGAAACTAACGGAAAAAACAAATAAGTGTTCCAATTTTCAATCCGTTTGAACCGGTGCGAAGATCTTATTTTTTTGATCATTTTATCCTAAATGGTCGTAATGAATTTTTGACTCTAAGGCCTTTCAATGAGCACCCTAAGAGAGCCCTGAAACTAAATAAGGAGTCTTCGGGTGCTCGTTGAAAGGCCTTAGAGCCAAAAATTCATTACGACTATTTAGGATAAAATGATCAAAAAAATAAGATCTTCGCACCGGTTCAAACGGATTGAAAATTGAAACACTTATTTTTTTTTTTCCGTTAGTTTCGTTAACGGTGTTAACGATTTTACCAATTTGGAACGTAAAACAAACTATAGGGACGAAATTCGAGCACTTTGAAACTAGAGGGACGAAAGTGAGACAGCCATAAAACTACAGGGACTACTACGAAAATTTGCCCAAATAAGCTGTAATCAGAGTGATAGGAAAAGAAAAGTATCGAGATAGCCTCTGAGAATGTACAATATATACCATCCTACTACTACTGCTACTCGTAAATTCTCAACCTACGTTTTTTTCTTTATTTGAAGCAAAAAACAGCAACAACAAACACAAGAAGAAGGGGGGAAAATGCAGTTAGCAAAGAGCTAACTTTACAAGCTAAAGCTTGAGTCACAAGCAAAACACCACCCAAGAGCTTCGAGAAAGTCACCCTTTGCCTCCATTGCGGCTGCCTCAACCAAATACCCCATTGCCGCCATGCTGCTGCCTCTAAACAACTCCCGACACAGCCCCACAAAACAGTCCCCAATTTGTGGTGTGCTGTAATGGTGATGAATCTCATTCGCACCTGTTTTATGAGCGTCCCTTCTCAGCTGAAAAAGAATGTGTTTTTGTCAAAAGATTCAAATTGTTTTTTGACAATTGATAGAACTCATCGATATCTAGTAACTTGTCAAAAAAAGTTTGAATGTTTTTGTGGTAAAAATGCATTTTGTTCAAAATTTTCGTCCTAGACTATTTACTATTTGAAGAGAACATATATGTGTTCATCATAAATCATCATTGTGTTTCTAGGGTTTAAGCTTTCAGCTATTTTGCATATGTCATCCTCACTTCCACCTCCAGAACTATTTAGGTATTGGCAAGAGGATGTTGCTATAATTTAGTTGAATAACTCGAAAAAAACATGTTCATTGCGTATGTACAAAGAATACATAGAAATAAACCCAACTTTTTTCTATGGCAAACAGATGCGATAAGTTTCTAACACAAGTATTCAATTAGCTAGGACTTGTTTAGTATTGAATTAGAAACCAAGACAAAAATAGTTCTACCATACGAATAGATGATAGGTGTTCTTTGTTCCCATCTCTGTAACCCGAGTTTTAGCCACCGGAGTCAACCTCCTAAAAGGGATGATCGATCCAGCAAAGAACAAGGTGTTTCGGATGCAACAAAATATGATGGAGAAGTGTACGCCCTAAACCTAGTCCTGTTCAAATATTCAACCTAGGAAAAGAATACTTGAAAGAGAAATGTTTCGTTCAAATGAAAATACAGGCCAGAAAAAGAATGTAATATCCCCAAATGTTGCTTTGTTCTTATTCATATCAAGCAACTACTACATAATCCCTTAATAAGGCGTTAGGAGTTGGTTGGTGATTGCCTTCTTGTATTTTCTCTTAGTTTTTTTTTCTTGTTTGATCTGCTGCCTTGTCTTGGAGTTGATGCTTTCTTTCTGTGTTTTAGTTTTTGCCAGGCCTTGTGCTGTGTTCGCTTTGGGAGGTGTCCTCCTCCCGTTTAGTGGGGTATGCCCCTTTGAGGATGTATGAGTGTTTCGCCTTTCTAATGAATTTATTTATCAAAAAAAACGCTACTGGATAATCCAAAAGAATTCAATCTTTTTTCTGTTCCACATAATAGAAGGCAAAGAAAATAGAAACATATTGAATGAGCCCCTTACCTGCAACTTTTGATACTGAAACCTTAACACTGACAGCATCTGCATTGGAAACTCACAATTAACAGTCCACATCTCTCTATACCGAGTCAACTCCGACTTCTCCTGAATTTCTACTCTGCTCCCCAGTGTTCACTAGACTTGCATCGCTTCGACAAACTGGACAAACAGCTGTTTTCGACAACCATGAATCGATACAGTGAGCATGGTAACTGTGTTGGCAATTAGGCAGCAACCTGCACATTTCCCCCACCTTGAAGCTCTCCAAACAAACAGCACATTCCATTTGATCACTACTCTTTCCCCTCTCCTCCTCCTCCACTTTATAATCAAAAGAAGGGAGTTTCTTGATGTCATCTAAGGACATGTTCGGTCTTCTGCTGCTACTCCTTTGAACGACCGTAGCGCTTGCATTATTGTCAAAAGCACCCCTCCTGGATGCTAAGCAAACATGAATTGTCACCAAAACACCAATAGCCATACAGAACAAGAGCGCCGAGAGGAAGACGTCCATCACCATAGTCTTGATTTGGCAATACCCAGAAAAATACTCAAAATCCCCAGATTTCCTCAGATGCAAATCACCCACCAAACCCAGAAGAAGAATTAGTACCCAGCAAAAAACCACCTCAGAATACCCAGATTTTCTCTCATGCCATTGATGCCAAACACCATCACTTCCCAGCAATTCTAGTGTACCCGGTTAATGTCGATCCCATTCTCATACTTTTCATGTACGTTGGGTTGGATATAGCGAAAAGTTCCAAAATGCCACGTTATTCAGGCCAGTTGTTGGGCAGGATGTTACAGATGGTATCAGAGCCCAAACCAACTAATCGAAAAGTATGGATGCAGTTTCCAAAATGGTGCAGCTTGTGTGCTTGAAGCTAGGAGGGGACAAAACCAAGCACCTCTTTTTCTAATCTATGAATTTGAAATGGACGCAATGATTGAAGGAGTTTAGGAGGGGAACCTTCAGTCTCAATTTTAAAAACTTGAGCATTGGGTTACATTAAAACTTGAGCTTTGGGTTACATTAAACCATTGGGCAGTTGTTGTCGATGATTATGATGTTTTACAAGAATTATAGACACGATGGTGATTTTTGGTGGTGATTGATGTGTACACTTTGCGCAAAAACCGTTCAGATAGTTGACTTCCTGCATAAACAAACCAAACTTGAATAGTTGACTTCCTGTACTCCTAGCACGAATACCTCATCCGATCGAAAAATATAAAAGACTGGTTAATTTGACGCCCTTCCCCAAATGGAATGTTCTTGGTTAAGTCAGGCTGAGAAGCACCCAGAACTAGGACAATGGTTCAACTTTGACATGGGGTGGCGTGGTTTGGAAGAAATGTGCCCAAGTGGAGTTTCACAGGTTGGATATATCTATTCGGGGCAGGCTTCCTACTAAAGACAGTGTTCCCCATGTGGATGGCCAGCGTTCGAGCCCCGTCGTGAGTGTTTGGGATTCAGGGTTATGGGTAGCATCTAAAACCCACTGTGTACTAACCTAGCTTTCGTTACTAACCTAGCTTTCGTCAAAAAAATTTAAACTATGTTTTACAAATTAAAAGAACTCTTTGATATCTAGTAACTTGCAGAAAAAAAATTCAAAGTTTTTTGTGATGAAGGTGCATTGTATTAAAAATTCTCGTTTTACGGACGGAACAATCATGTTCAACCTGAAGGCGAAGGCCGTATCACATTTGGGTGGAAAGGAATCTGCCAGTGTTTCAGTACAAGGCAACTGATTTTGGAGGGATTGCGCTGAAGATTGTGGATGCAATTCCAACCAGAATGAGTAGTTGGAGTTTAGTGAATGAAAATCCTCTTAATAAGCTCATGTGCTCTGTTTGGAGGATTTCAAGTTAATTTTATCACGTATGGAAGAAAAATTCTTACACAAGTTTATCAAATTAGCTCGGACTTGTTTAGCATCGAATTGAGAACAAAGCAAAATTCGATATTGCACAATACCAGGTGCTATCGATGAAGCACCAAGACGCCTAAGTGGTCTCTTTACATGTTTCAGACACGCAAGGACACTCACTCGCCGGGATACTCAGGGATATGTTGGCCCTTTAAAACATAAATTACTTGTACAAATAGTAGAAAAGTATGACAAGTTTGTCCCTTGGTACCTCATGATTTATTTATTAAGTGCATAATCATCTCATAATTATACATGGATCCAACTAAAAGGTGTCCCTTTTTGTTTTATCCCTGTGGTCTTGATTATGCTTGGGGGTTGAATTCTTCAATGCTGCTGCTCATAACATCAATATTAACCATTTTTTTATGCCTTTCTTTATCATTATTTAGATAAATGTATCCTTTCTTTTTTGTTTTGTTAACCCATAACACAACTGTTTATCTACCGGGTCCCACAAAGAAAGGTGCTTGGGTGAGTCCCACAATGGAAGAGCTTATGCGCAACGAGGACATTGTTGCGGATATCGGCGGAGAGATTGTGATAACCCAATGCCCGAAGGCTAGCTGAAATTGTTGTTTTTTGGCCGTCTGAAGTCTGATAGGTTTGGTGGGCAAAACAAGTACAAGAAATGGCAATATTTGTTTCAAGGTGGGGCTAATTTGTGTTTTTTTTTTCTTTCCTTCTTATTCTCTAGAGATAGAAAGCACACTAATATTGAATTGGGTTCGAAAGGCACTTCAAATAATTTTGTTGAACGTTTTAATATTTAACTAGTAACAATTTGCAAGTTGATAAAAAAAAAACCACTTCCACCATCCAAATACACCAAGTTGCTGACCAAGAAACAATTCAACAACTCTAACATTCAAAACTTTGAAAATGCAGAAGCAACCACAATTCCAGGCATCCCTATTTCCACCTCTAAAACTATATGGGCCGTTGTGTGTTTTTTTTTGTCAACATGGTATGAAATTTTCATTAATTAAAAAAAACAGAATTGTAAATCAAAGAGGATGATCGATTATCGTTTCACAGAGGATCCAATAACCTATCAAGAGGTCTAGTTTTCTAAGCACGAATACCAGAACCTCGCAGGCATTCGCCGATCTATGAATAAAAAAAATATTACAAAGCCTAACTGATCAACTCCTCGGCGAATGTCTTCAATGACAACTTCCACTTCCATAGGACAATATCTTTTGCAACCCAAAATAGGAATCAGTGGGGAAGTTGATCCAACTGATTTGATTTGTCATCGGACCACCATCGCCGACGAAGGACCATCACCACCACCTTTGTCGAAACCCAAAGCGGCACCTTGCTGATGAAGGAGAAGCCGAGAGAAATGAAAAAGAAAAAGAAACACAAAGAAACTCTCAGATTTGAGATCGAGAGAAAAAAAAAAAAAAACCCTCACTCTACAAGAGAGATTATTGAAAACGAGAAAGTGACCATCACTTTATGGGGAAGAAAAACACCCATCAATGGTAAAACCCTCCTCTTCTGCCGCCACATTAGGGTGGTGAAACCCTAAGGGGATGGAGGGGAAGGAAAATGAGTACATACTGGCCGTTGGTTTGACCGCACACGAACATCGAATTTTACTACTATATATTAAGCAGTCCGTAATATCGGGTAATTGGTAGATGATTTACAAGTCAAAATGTATGTAATGGAATATGTAATTTTAAAACGTGTGAGATATATAATGTCAGGGCATGGTGTTCGATCTTTATCTCATCACTATTAGTCCCGTCAAAAAACCGAACGTGTAGGTAAATAGGTAATGGCAAGACAATTTTGCAGAATTTCGTTTGAAAAAAAAAAAAATTACCACTTGTTTATGAGCAAAGAAGATGTTTACACCACCTCTCCCCTGAAACAAGAGATACATAATTTGCAACTTCAAGTTAGACTGCGTTTCACTGAATTCTGATTTTTACTAGTTTTTTGCCAAATTTTAGAATTAACTATTCAATCTGAAAAGTATTATGACCAAAAGCGAAAAACAAAATCACTAATCACAGAAATAATTTTAAAGGGCAACTTTAGCTGTCTTTTTGTTCGTATTTAGACACTTTTCCACTTCTATACATATTTTACACCTTTTTTATTTTTCTCGTCAGGACAAATAGTTAGTTAAACTATCAAAAAAAGAAATCACTAGACCGAGAAATTACCAATTGTCCTTGAGAATAATTATTAGGAGAAACTCTCCGTTGACCATATCCTCTATGGAAATGACAAACCAATTCAATGCCAGCATCCTGCTCATTAATTAATTAGGACCAAGACAAAGAAAAGTTCTCCACATAGAAGCCAAAAAAACAGGCTTTGTTTGATTAGGACTTTGTGGGAGGTTTTTTTCCAATGAGTGGAGAGATATAATTAAAAAAAAATTGAAAAAAAAAATTATTAGGGACCGTGATCAGAAAGAGGGGTTGAGTTTAGAAACCCGAAGCGAACCCAGAAGGTGTTTTGGATATAACAAAATAGGATGGAAAAAAGTGCAGGCCTAAACCAACTCCTGCTTAAATATTCACATCAGATTAGTACAGGTCAGATTATATGTAATGATATATACAAGACCCCCCAAGTGTTGCTTTGCTCTGGTTCATATCAAGCAAAATCAGCACACAAAAAAAAAAAAAATTGTAAATATTCTTTCTGTTTGTCAAAAGAGGCAAAGGGAAAAAAAACAAAGAAACTAAAGGAGCATCTTTTACCTGCTACTAGCTAGGACAACAAAGTCTGAATCAATTTTTTGCAAAACTCCCAAGAAACTACCATCATCTCCCTATACCAATTCAACTCCCACTTGATGATCACTTGAACCCCTACTTTGCTCCCCAACCTTCGCTAAATTTGCATCGGCTCGACAAACCGGACAAAGGGCTGTTTTCGACAGCCACGAATCGATGCACTGAGCATGAAAACTGTGGTTGCAGTTAGGCAGCAGCCTGCACTTTTCCCCCACCTTGAAATTCTCCAAGCAAACGGCACAGTCCACAGGAATAATGACCTTTCCTCTGTCTTCCCCCACCTTGTAATCGAAAGAAGGCAGTCTTTTGATGTCGTCGAAGGACATGTTCGGATTTCTGCTGCCACTCCTTTGAACAACATTATTGGTAGCATTAACGTCGAAAGCGCCCCTCCTGAATGCCCTCCCAACTATACAGAGATGAATTGTCACCAAAACCACGACAGCTATAAAGAATAAGATCACCGAGACAACCACGTCCAACATCATAGTTCTTGATTTATCAATATCCAGAAAAAACAAGAATCAACTCACAAAAACCCCCCGGATTCTCTCTGATGCAAGTCAGCCCCCAATACCCAGAAGAAGAATCACCTCAAAATACCCTTGTTTTCGCACGAAATTCCTTGTGTACCCAGGAAAAGAATCATCTCAAATTACCCAGATTTTTCTCCCATGCCAAACATCATCACTGCCCAGAAATGGTTTTGCACCCAGTTCATGTCAAAACCATTCTGATGCTTTTCGTGTGCCAAAAGCTGCAAACTTGTGTAGATGATTGTCTTGTGTGAGTGTCATTGACGCAGAGTTACCCTTTTTGTAGAGAAATGTCTGCTCAACAATAACCTTGAAGAAGGAAACTTCGGTTCCATGTGCTACCTTGAAGTCTGAGAAGTTTGGTGGGCTAAACAAATACATAAAAGAAGTGGCCAATTTTTATCTCAAGTGGGATTTGCTCTTTAGTCTTATTTTATTGGGCAAAGTCCACTTTGACCCCCCTTGGTTTGGGTCATGTGCGGATGCACCCCCTGTGGTTCAAAAGTGTGCAAATAACACCCAATTCTGTCCATAATAATGTCAAGTGCGACAAACACGCATTAAAAGTATAGGGGATGGATTGATTCATCCTCTTCCTTCGATCTAACCAATCCATCCCATGTACTAAAAATTGAATCTGAACTATTGATATTGTAGAGTTTGATGAGTACTATATCTATACCAAAATTCAAGCCAATCAAAGAATGAAAAACCTCATGGTCAAATCGAATTTATTATGTAGCAAATTTTCAAATCTAAATTTAACATGTACTTTAACAGGAATTATATCACTGAGTTATTGATTTTTTTATCAGCAAAAGTAACATTTTATTAGAGATAGGAAAAATGATTCCAACCAAAAGTTGGAAGCACAGCCATAGGGACAGAGCCCAAACACTCGAGGGCCTAAAGTGCCCTGATAAATACAAATGAAGTACAAACAACCCATAAAGCCTAAAAAGCATAGATAATACAATAAAGCCCAACCCAAAGAATACCCAAAACCTAACCCTAGAATCAACACAGCCGCCACCACCCACCGCTTCAAACAAAAATATCCACCACCATAGGAAATCACACCACGACAACCTCCAAGCCACCACTGGCCACCCACGGAAATGGATCTGGAACCCAAACATCACCAGATTTGCCGTGAAAGCTCACCCTGCCGTTAGGCAAAAGTCAGGCCATTCAACAACGACCACGGCATGAGCCAACACCAACCACTCCGACAAGACCTGAAATAACCTTCGCCGTTAAGCAAAATTGGAGACCCAACAGTACTCCGACCGGGATACAAAGGGTAAACTAACAGCCTTGAAGACGAGGAAACCACGACAAGGGTAGGGGGTCGAAAATAAAAAGAGGTGAGAAAAAGAAGACTTAGGACCGAGGACCATACCAGAGCCGATCTCGTCAGACGATCAAGCCCTCTGTTGCGCAGCCACCGTGAAGCACGCCAATCCGGCTCCCAAAAATGGCTAGAGGAGAAACAATTGCTGAGATCCAAGGACGCTAGCACCGCCACCGAAAGCCGCCATCACTGTCATCTCGTCGCCTTACCGATCAGTTTTGTGAATGAGGAAAAATAGAGAAAAAAACGAACGCGAAGGAGGAAAACAAGGGGGAAAACGCAAAAGGGAGAAATGGGAGAGAAGATAGATAGAGGAGGGGAGGCCGGGGGGAGGGGCCCATCCCTCCGGCGGTGATTGAAATCCTAAGGCCTGACTTTTCATTTTTTTAGAGAGAGAGAGAGAGAGAGATTATGTGCTATCACTGAGTTATTGACGTCTGATCAAGTTGATTTTTATAGAGATGGTCATTGTTAACAGCTCGGATTAGATTTTGATTAGATTCAAGAAACGTATGAAATACACATCCATTAAAATAGACGGAATTGGGTATTATGTGCGTACTTCACAAACTACAGCGGTGTTATGTGTACACTTTTAAACCACAGTGGTGTATTCATACATGACCCAAACCCTAGAGGGTCAAAATGGACTTTACCATATTTTATTCTGTCTAGAAAGTGTCTTTAACCGAAGCAGACCAATAACATAGAATAAGGTAGTAGTGAGATTTGATTAATATACTCCATCCATTCCAATTTGTTTTGTCCGTTATTACTATTTGGAACCTCCTACAAAATTATCTATATGTTTCGGTATATAATATAATGTTGTTCGTCCCTTTTTACTATTTGAAACCTCCTACAAAATTGTCTATATGTTTCGATATATAATGTAATGTGTAAGATAATTGCAAAATGATGAGGTTTCACACCCCCAAAATCATCTAAGTTTACAATCTCCCAACTCCAAAATCTTATACTCCATATGTCACCCGAAATTATAAGATGTCGATCGCACCCCATGAAATTACTAAATATTCAAGATCCGTCCCTGATTGAATATCTTAACCACTAACCAGTACATGAGACTTCTCTTTAAGATCTCTAATGTGAAACAGTACTTACTACATGTTTCTGAGAAGTTAGTCAGGTGAAAACTTCAGACATACCATCCTCGATCGTCCAAAAAAATACTAGTATTTTTTTTTTTTTGAACAGCAAAATTTTTTTATCAATCTTCAAAAAATAATAAAGACTAAAGGGAGCAAGGAGAATAACAACGAGTGCCCATCCGAGACCCAATCCCTTGATTGGCAAGATAGAGTACTACACTTAGCTTTTTTCCTTTTTCAATGAAAAAATTGAAAACACCCAAACATGCAATTCTTCATGTATCATTTTCGGAACGGGGATGGTGCTGTACCGTATCATCTGGGCTGTCCGTTCGGCGATCCAATAATCCGGATCTCATCTTGACGATGAATGGCTATGCTGAGGTGAGATCTGGACTATTAGATTGCCCGGCCCGAACGAACGGTTCGGATGATGACATGATGCACAGCACCGTGTTAAAACTCTCAACTAACCTATGTGGTTGCAAAGCCAGTTGTAAATCCCAAATAATTGAAGATAGGTTTCTTGCAAATAAGTCTCATCAACTCCTTTCACGAAACTTAAATCCATGGGCTCAATAAAATTCTACCTTATAAGTCATTTTGAAAACTCAAAGCCAGCTGCTTTGCTTTGGGTTGAAAATTCAGCATTGTTTCCAATTCCCATATAACCAGGACCATATATAGTGTTATTATAATAAACAGATAAGAGATTTTCCTACATATTTGCTAATCATCTACTACTATTTTATATTAAGTTGGAGATGAGGTATCAACATCATTAATGTTTTTATATGTATTTCATCGAAAATATAAAACAAAAAATTGGTTAAGAAAATGACGTGATATTCTTAAATTAGCAATCCATATCATATAACTGTATTAGAATCATGATGATGATAAATTCGGATTTTCAGATGAGAGAATTAAAAACTTATTCACGGGCGCTGCTATTCGCAGCCACGTATTTTCTCTCATAGCCCGTTAAAAATTTTCAATTAGACTCGACAGCTAGTTACCGAAATTAAGATACATTTTCAACATCAAATTACCGAAATATGATATTTTTTTCAACAGCTATTTACCGAAAATGCCCGAAAACGCATGTTTGGAAGTTGTCTACCGAAAGTTGAGTATATTTTCGACATGTAGTTACCAAAATATAATCTTATTTTCAACAACTATTTACCGAAATTTTATTTATGATTTTCAACAACCACTTACCGAAATAGAGTGGGCTATGAGAGAAAATACGTGGCTGCGAACAGCCCGGCCCCTTATTCACATGCCTCCATGAATAAGTTTTTACGGAGCGCGATCTCGGCCGTCCGTTTCAGCTTTGGACGGTCCGAATATTAATGCATTAAATTCTGGACAGTTCAAAACCGAAACGGACGTTCGAGATTGAGTAGGATGTTCACTTATCCGTGAAAAAATTTCTCTCTTTTCAACTACTGGATACTATACTGAGAAAATGGTCAGGCAGGTTTTTTGTCATTATCTGGGATATCATTAACCAATCAATAGAGGAAAATAATTTCAGGATCAAGGTCAACCAAATGGCTTGCAGATTAATGCAAGAGGAAAAAAAATTGTATCTCCAAAAGTTGGAAATCTATTTAAAGAGTGATTGAGATATCAACATCAGAATTGAAAAAAAGTCATTGGATTCTGTCCCCACATGCCTGATTGAACAAGATATCAAAATTTTAAAAAGTCATTGGAAAGTTAAACAAATAAATGTTTTCTTGTGCAAGTTGCTAATTAAGCAATGGCAGACAACAACAGAGATGGGTTCTCGGAACAAATAAAGGATAGAGTATTTCATGTAACGGGTATATATCATCCTCTTTTGTCAATGAAGTGGTTCTCTTGTGATTCTTTGTATATAGCAAAGTAGGAGAAACGATGATTTTGTTTAATGATTCGAGCAGTTTATTTCATAAGACTGAACGTGTTTACCTTCATTTTTTTTTTGTGATCGGGACGTATTTACCTTTTGTGAAAGAAATGAGATTGACCGAACATCGATAGTGGTTTGAATGAAACATATTCGTCAAAAACCAAATGAATGGCCAGAATATTATAACCATTTGTTTCTTGTCAGAAAAAATATATCAATCTTTTCAGAAAAAATATATAAATACCCATAGATTGACGACTTGCTTCATCGAATGAAATCGTGGTGGATCTCGCGTATTCACATGAGGAATCATCAAATGATCAAAGGATCTATATTCCCTTCGCATGGCAATATAACTTATCAATAATCCCATTCAATTATCGAAAGCCACCCACATCCGAGCTGACCCCAAGCTTAGCCAAATGGACAAGCTGATCCGGACATCCGGTATAAAAATTATAAATAAATAAATAAAAACTTCAGTAAGTGCAACAGAAATGATATCAGCGATCTACTTAATTTTATCCTGTCACTGTGTCACATGCCTCAGCCCGTTGGGCAATTCAACTGAAACAAGGCAGCTTAGGCAATGTGTTTGTGGGCTGGGCTTCTTATATATCCAGCCCAATCTATTACAGCCCATGCAAAGCAATGGTGGGTTGTCCATCTCATAAATTCTTTCATCGACGGCCCATTACTGTACTTCCAAATCAGAAGTGTTTCTTGTTGGAAAAAAATCACATGATAATTACAGTACCTTTCTTCATTGGAGTACTGGATTGTATAGATGTTGTAACAAGGTGATGTTATGTACTGGGGAAAATGAAATGAGTGTGAGCAAAAGACACAAATTAAACGAAACGATCTACAGTATATATGGTTCGGCTTTTAGGAATCTGTAGCGGACCGAACATTACGGCTCGGACCAACAAGACCCGTCTGGTCACAAGTTGGGTTTTTAGGCTTAGCCTAGAGCTAGGCCGGGGTATCAGTCGCAAACAAACGAAGATCATCCCCGCGGGACTACCCGGGGGCTGGGCCAAGTCGATGGACTCTTAGGTTCGGCCACAGTCGAGCCCAGACAAGGGATATCTCCAGAATCCCTTGCTCTGGAATCAACGATGCCTACCCAGAGCCGAGCTCCTAAGCTCTGCCTTACTCTGGCATGCCAGCATAGGCTCATGCGAGGAGCATCTCGCTGGTGCCGAGCTTCTAGGCTTGGCCACAATCAACGGAGCATTTCATCCACATGCTACGTCACTCAAAAACGGTTACGCATGGGATAATCATGAGCGCACATAGGTGTGCTAGCTCACACTAACCGCCTTACCTGCTACGTCACGGGTGACGTCAGTCGATGCGTGCAAGTCACATATGCGTACTTGGAGAGCAAGTAAGGAAGACTCGATAAATACCCCTCGATGACAGCCCTAAAGAGATACATCGTTTCCTACCCTCAAAACCCTAATCATTTGCTTTCCTCTCTCTACACTATTCTCATCCTCACGCCAGAGGGCCATTCCGGGATTCCTCCGGCGTGGTGTTTAGTTGTGCTTCGTGATGCAGGTTAGGTTCAAGGAAACGAAATTAGATCCGCTCGAACCACAGTTCCAAAAGAAACGAGCCACATTCATCGGAACCCCACAAAATCCTACGTCCACGCATAAGATAGTGACGATATTTCACTACAGAGGCGGAAATTAAAGTTTATCTAGCTCCTGCTAATTGAGATATACGCATACCCCTAAGGCTGCGTTCCAAAAACCAAATAAGAACTTATTTTTTGTAGAATAAGAAGGCTTGTTCCCCAAAAAATAAGAAGGAGGTGCTTATTTTTCAGAAGTTATATAGGTACCAATGGGCGCCGGAGAGGAAAATCGTACCGGCGGCCGCGCCGGGCCTTCTCCGGCCACCGGACAGCCGATCCGAGCCGTCCAAAATTTCTATAAAAAAAAAAAAAACCGAGGGGGCCAATGGATCATATATACACAGCAAAGGGGTGCTCGGATCAAGCACCCTACACACCTCGGATGCCGTTGATTCCCGCGTTAGCCCCCTCGTTTTTTTTTTTTTAGAATTTTTGGACGGCTCGGATCGGCCGTCCGGTGGCCAGAGACGGCCCGGCGCGGCCGCTGGTACGATTTCCCTCCGCCGGCGCCCATTATCATAGCAACAGTCTTATTTTTTGTATAAGGCAACTTCAAGCTCAAAAATCATGTGTTTACGCAAATAATTTTTCTATCACTATAGATCTTGTTTGATAGATCTCATTGAGATCTATAATACGGTGCAAAAAAAAATTGATAGATCTCATTGAATTTTTTTTTCATTTACATTATTTTTGAGTTTGAAAATGTGAAAGAAACTTTTTGTTTGAATTTTGTGGGATGACCCTTCTTATTTTTGAATGAAAAGTGGCAAAATAAGTACTTATTTTTTACGAAGGTTTCCGGGACGGGACCTAAATAAACTAGGAGAATCCTTTTTCGATTGATGATGAAACGAAACAAACATTAATTGAAATCTCCACTGTTTACTCCAATAGTTCACATTATCCTTTTCCCCATATAATACAAATATTTTTTATTGTGCAAGGTGACTCAATATGGTGGCTAACCCAATTGATAGCCTCACACGCACGCAAGGCAAATCACGAGTTCAAATTTTGGGTTGAGCAATTTCTCCTCTAAATTTGCGCGCCACGTGGGTGGCGTTATGTGGCGCTCATGTTGCATTTTGTTTAATAGGTACAATTTTTCCCAGCATTTTTACAAATGCCGCAAATGAGTAAGAGTATTACCAGCATCTGTACTTTGACCGTCACACTTCTAGACGGCATTTGTAATAAATGCCGGTAATACTCTTTACTGACAATTTTTTGAACTTTAAACAGCAATTATGAAATGCCGGGAAAGCAAAATTTCTTGCAACTAGAGGAGTTTGGTGCCTTCGAAAGAACGAACATGAGAACCGATGATATTTATTCTTCGGATAACAAGAAAGTTTGTTATGATCGTTAATCAGACTCGTGTATCTAACTTTCTGATAGGGATTACTTTTTTCTCTGAACATATTCCGTTAGAATACAAGGGTTTGTTGTTAATGACCATTTTCAAGGACATCCCTTCAATTATCACGTTTTGTCAATATGATCCCCTCATGTTTAAAATTCATCAACCACACCCCTCAACTTTCATTTTCAATCAACCCCACCCCCTCCACCCACTTCCGTTAAATTTGTGGACTGAAAGAAATAAAAAGACTGAGTTACTCTTGTTATATATATGCATACGATTTGGGATTGAAGCTTCGATTGAAGAGTTTTTGGGAACCCTAAAGCTTCAATTTGGGACTAAAATTTGCGTTTATCGGTAACTGTCCAAAAATAACGGTGGCTGGGTGTGGGGGGCTGATTTCTTCTCCTCTATCTTGACCCTTCTGAACCGAGTGACGTGGCACCGGATGTCGTGCACCTGCAGAACCGGAGGGGGTTGTTCCTCCGGGAAAAAGCTCCGACGTTCTAGTTAGAAAAAAGGGAGCCGGGAAGAAGTTTGGTCAGAAAATATATGCTAGGAGGGAGAAGAGTGTTAAGAGAACTAACCCTTTTACTTGGAGGAGGTACATCTGTCTTTATAGGCGGAGAGGGAAAGAGTGTAGAACGGGTTGTTTCTGTCTCCCACGTGCTTGGTGACGCTCGGATGACGTCACGAGTCAGGAGTATTAAATGAACGCCGCCTGTTGGGAAAAGGGGAGCCGCCCAGTCAGAACAAGGGGGGTCACATCAATCAGAGACGTCCCATCCTTTATCAGAGAGGTTTTCCCACGTTTATTTGGAACCTTCTAGAAGGTTCTGGAATTGCGGTCTCCGAGTGAAGTTATCATGTCCGAGGGAACGAGAAGTAACAGTTGACGTGTTTTACCGAACGAACGAAACCCAAGTACTATCACATCCGAACGAAACGGGTATATCATCCTTCGGAACGGGATTGAAGCTCGGCTAGGCCCCTCAAGACATTTTATCCTTCGGATAACGTGTACGACCGACGTATCAAGGTTCCTTGTGGAACAGATGAACTGAGACAACTAATTGGTCAGGAACATCATATCAAGTCCCCTGGGTATTTTGAACCTTTTGGACCTTCGGATATTTCGCTCCACTACACTGGGATAGGCCTACTTTTGGGTTAATGCAACTCTCTAGAATACCTTGATGCGTGTAAGGTCTTGCCCGAATGTCACAAAGGCAGGTTGTGACAAGGCTGGATTGCAGTTTACCCGGTTATTGTAAAGTAAATTTTTCTGGGAGTATAACAGAACCAGACATTCTGCTGTGAAGCTAAGCTTGGATGTCCGACGCCTCGAGAATTCACTTCTGATAATATGCTATACAGCTCTAGTGGGAAAGGAACATACTGGTTCAGTGCAACAACCAGTGGGATATTGCTACTTTGTGCATGTGCTCTTGTACTTGTTATATGTATAGCCTTCAGATTCTTGGAACAAGTTGGCCTATTTCATGTTTGTCATGTGGAAGAATTTGTTTATTAGTCAGTACACTATTAATTGTTGGCTAATTGCCTGTAAAAAAAAAAAAAAAATGTTGGCTAATTTTTCTTGTTTCTGTTTTATGTTGGTAAATAATCTTGTAATTTACTCACACATGTTGATCTGGGAACCTGGGTTTGATAAGAGAGAAATAGTGGTGTTTGATGGGAATCTGGGTTTGAAATTTCTAGGTTTGAGTTATGGGTTTGGGAATCACAATTTTGGAGAGATGGGTTTGTAAAGAAGAGGGAAAGGAGAAGAAGATGGAGTGGTAGAGACGAGAGAGAGAGCAGTAGGGATGAGAGAGAAGTTGGCATGTTTGGTGGGGTCTTTTGTTTTGGTGTTATAAATACTCTAAGGCTACTCTCGCCCAAGGCCAAGGGCATTTTAGCGTTCAAATTCCTTTTTCCGTCCAAGTTACCATATAATGTTAACATTTCGTAACATATCTGGACGGAAGGAGTGGAGTTGATGAAAAATAAAAATTGAGTGGGTGAGGTTGATGAGTTTTAAACATGAAGGGATCATGTTGACAAAACGTGATAGTTGAAGGGGTGTTCTTAAAAATAACCCTTTGTTAATTGGATCCCTACAAATAGACTGGTGAGATTGGGTCCCTAAAATTAGTCGATGTGTGTATAAACTGACCCGAACATCTGAGTTATCAAACAAAAAAATCACACAAGGGTTTGCAGAAATCTTATTTTCCACTCTATTTTGGGTTCCACATAATTAAACTACAATCATTACCCCTATTTTCAATCATTACTCTATTTCTCTCTATACTCATTACCTACAAATTTAAATCCAAAATCCCAAAACGAACGGGCTCGTGGATTTTTAGCATCTTCAAAAGAATGAACATGAGAACCGTTGATATTAATAGTTGGGCATGTTTAGCATATGGCAGAATATTGAAGCTTCCTGGATGTGAGGGGCACTTGCTTCATTTGTTCCAGCAATAGTTTCTCAAATTGGCTATAAGTAGAAATAAAGTAGTACAGTGGTACTTTTTTTTTTTTTTTGAAAACGATACAGTGGTACTTTTTGAATGAGCTCTTTTCCTACATTTTTCAACGCGTTCTTGTTCGGCACCTTTTTTTTTTGTTTTTTTTGAAATCCAAATAAACGTGATTTGTTGACTTTTGACGAGTCAATCTAGGGCGACTTCATTTTTCCCTCGTGCTCCTTTGCTTTGTTTTGTTTAATTTTGTTTTTGCTTCTTTTAATTTTTTTGGCTTTTTTGGAAATGGCTTTTCTACTGTATGGGGCCGTGCAACTATTCTTAGGTGCCCAATCGATTAACTTGATTTTTTACATGGTTGTTTTACTCGACAGGTACTATAAACGAATCTGGTCATTGAAAGTGAAGTCGAAATGGGTTCAAAGATGTCCGAAAAAGCCAGTCATTGAAGTTTTTCTTTTCAGAACTTTTTCTTTGGTTCTTAATGACGCCCTCGTAGTAATTCAAAAAATCTTAATACATTAATTAGTATGAATTTTGATTACTAAATTTAATTAAATTATATAGGAAAGGAACCAAACCTACCTACTTATTACTTAACTCTTTTGTTATTTCGAAAATTTTGTGGCTATGTGCTTGTCCAAGTCCAATTGCAGTAGTCTTGTGATACATGTCCCACTATCGATCACTCGTAAATGAATATACAACAACAAATGTAAAAATGATCGTGTTTCCATCCAGTTTCTCTATTTTTATATATGCCTAAAGATGAGAACAAGTATCTCAGGAAATTTTTTGCTAAGAAGTTATTCGTTCAATTTATATATCTTTGCTAGGAGGAAGGCAATTGATAAGATGGGTTTTTAATTTTTATTTTACCAGCGAAAAGGATTTTTGAAATTTAGATAATTGATTTGATGAAACACAATACTATACGATAGTCTCGGCTAAATAAACAATAAACTAAGTTTTCTAAATAAAAACCATTTGGGCACGTGGGCTCGTGAGTAAATTCCCCAATTTATTTAATTAAACAGTGGCGTTGTGATTATTAAATTCATTATTAAATATGGTGGCAGGAAAAAGAGGAGGAGGTCCCTTGTTTGGTTGTTGGTTAGGTTCGCAACATTTACTTCAAATGAATGATAGATGTACGAGGTAAATTTTGCAGAGAAAAAGTTATTCACGGCTCAATTTCAGTTGTCTTTTTCGACAATTAATGATTGAGATACTTTTTAAAATTATTACCGGTAATAAATATCTATTAACGGTAATAGTATGTTTTTAGTCCGAACTATATATCCAAAACACTTTTGGACGCGCGAGATAAGGCGCTATAAAATGTTTTTTTCTCTTTGATTAACTAATGGAGATTGAATTAAGGTTCTTTTAAAATTTGGCGTTCGGGTCAATCTTTTGTGCACCCCATGAACTAGTAATCCTGGAGACCTAATTCAACTGTCCACTTGCGACGAGCCCAATTAAAATGGGAGTAAAGTTTCATATGGGCTGACGCAAAGAAATTCATGATCGCACATTAAACGTTTCGAAGCTGAAATCTTAAAATGGAGCAAATCCCTAAGTCACGGGTTTTAGCGATCGGTTTTTGTTACGCAACTTCCACATTGGCCCCTGGTGTACATGTTAGTGGTGAGACCCTCACTCAAACAACTTAGGCATCCACGAAAACAAGGAAATTAATTCTACGAACCATAGGAATTCTATAGCTGTTTTATTTTATTTTACCAGTTAGTTAGGTGTTTATAAGTGATCTATGGTCAAAAGAGAAAACCAACTTCGAGGGTAGGATGTTCAAAAGCTTATCGATATGTCAATGGAGATTTTTTAGATATGTTTGATCGAAACATATCATGTCCCAATTCCCACAGGACCCGTGATGTTGCCAAGCGGGTGCCTACTCAGTCCATATGGCAGCTATTCTTAGCAACTCCCCACTCACCTATAAATAGTACGTATCGGGATATCTTCATCTGGCCACTTGTTTGCCCTTCCTTCTGTTGGGTTGCATAGTCACAACCCAATGATCCATACACACATAGACCGAGTCTGACGTTTTCGCTCACTTCATATAAAAAAAAATGGTACTGAATTTTGGATATCGCTAGCTCCCCCTTTAAGCTATCTATAAAAAGAGGATGTTCAAGAGCTTAACCTTTCATAAGCTCTTGAGCATGAGTCATAATAAACTGGGTGAAGATCGTGTGTTGCCATGTTTACATGAGATAACAAAATAATTAAAAAACAAAAACAAAAAATAATACGTATAGCAGCACTCAATATACAAAAAGAGGAGGAATTTCTAATATTTCTTCTTTTTTCGGAATATTATATAACTAGGCGAAAGGCGAAAAAACGGTCTTATTATTGTCAGCCCACTGGGTTGACGATAAGCACACCAAAAGATAAAGAAAACACGTATTTTTGTAAACCTTCTAAAAAAGGCCAAGCAAAAAACCTTCTAAAAAAGGGAAGAAAAAAATCATGAGCAAACCAATTCCTGCAATCTCTGGCATACCCTTGAAGTCTCTACACCAACTCTAGAAACTCTGACCTGCCAAGTTCATCAAAATAGGAAAACAAGTTTCATCAGCCCAGTTTGCTAAAAATTACTATCAGATTTAAAAGGAGACAATTAGAACCTGTTCAATTTGAATTTTGAAGGAGGTTTTTTAGAGTAATGAGTAGAGAGAGATAGATAGAAAAAAAATTAATTGGGGACCGCGTGTAGGGATTTTAAAGCTCAAAACGAACAAATTTTCACTACACGATTTCAAAGGAATGCTGGTTGGGACACCTCGAATGGCGTGATAACTTTATATGGAAACATGGCCTTTTATTTCAATTTTAAGCATCCATAGTTGAGGTTCATGAATTCAAAATAATCACTGCCACGTTATTATTGTACTGTTTTTTATTATACAAACTGTTTTTGACATGTACCTACAACCAATCTATGAAAGTCGTTAATCGATCGGGATATGAACTACGAAAAATTGTGTCAAACTGTAATGATTCGGAATAGATCTTATATTTTATGATCGTTGAGAAAATGCATTTTAATTCTGAATGACTTTTCTGTGTGAAATTCGTGTTCCGGAAACAATTTCCCGGTAACTAAAGCCTGCAGGTAGCTGAATCACCTGAGCATGGAGGGTGTGGAAAACCCTATCCCCGAATGTAGAAAAGACAGCACTCACAACTTCAGTTCCTTCATCGTGCAAAATACCAATGACTTCACTAAGCTTGAAGTTCTTCTCCAAACCAGTTACTAGGTTTACTTCTAAACTCGAACCCAAATCTCGCAACTCAACCACCGGTGATCTGAAATATTCGGACATCGACGACGACGACGTCGTTTCCTTGTTGCTGTTTTTGGTTCCGGTAATATTGTTGTTGTTGCCCATTGCTATTGCCTTCCTTGCCTTCAACTCATCGACTCTCTCTTTCAATTGCTTTACGTACGTGGCCACCTGGTCCAGCTGCTCTTGCTGTGATAACATGTCCTGAAAAAACTTGTTAGTTTGGGAATGAAAAATACGACTAAGATTAGATTTTTAAAATTTTGCTTATTTTGCATAGTTTTCTCCCAGTATCCTCGGGAAATTGTATTGGACGACTGAATATTTAGAGAGAGAGAGAGAGAGAGAGAGTAGGATTAGTACCTTGGAGGGTTGAAAATGGCGGGGAGGGACGAGAGAGGTGAGCTTGAAGCAGAGGTCTTTCATATGCATCCTACGATTCCTCTCCACCGTCTTCCTATCCAGCTTTTCAGGTGAATTACTACTCGTAGGAGTACTATTACTTTTGCCGTTCTTCATATCAATTATTAATATTGACTATAGTATATATATGTATTGCACCACAAATTTAAAACAACAGATTTTATGTTAAAAGGAGAAAGGGATCGAAGTGAGAAGTCTGATACCCTGAAGAACTTGGAAGAATCCCACGACTTCCCAAGTCCTTTATATAGTGAGAGAGAGAAGAGAGAGAGAGAGGGAGGAGAGAGAGAGAGAGACGGAAACTTAGGAAGGAAAGGGGAATCATCGGTTGTCAACTCTATGGTTTGTGTGGGTCATTTTTTAATGCGCTGATAGCCACATGGAGCAGATAACTTTTCGACGAGATCAATGCCCAGTGGGCCAACTAGAACATTACTCTCTCCTTACTTTGAAGAAGGTTTGTGGAACGGGATATATATTGGGTGTGCTTTTTCTTTTTCTCTAAATTTTTTTTGTTACATTTGCGTTATATTTCTTAAATTAATTATATGTCTCGACGGTATGAGTCTAAAATGTTTAAAATTATGATCAAATGAAACAACTGTCTTTTTATCTAAAATGTCGGCGTATATAAAACAAATTTCAGCATCAATCCATATAATTATATTTTTTTAATTTATCTCGTTGAGATGACTGCTTAACACCGAAAATTACTATAAAAGAACAAAAACAAAATGTTACTAAAATGTAAATTACTGAAAAGTAATTTTAGACAAAAAAGTTAGAAAGAATGAAGCCTTCCGTGATTGGGTGTGAGAAAATAAATACGTATCCATTCTCCATGTTCGAATCAAATGAAGACTAGACATTTACTACTGAAAAATTTGTAATATTATTATCTTTAAGGTCTCGAAATTCATCCAGCATGCAAATTGATCCGAATATAAAAAAAACTAGTACTACTATTGTCGTGGGGCCAACCATTTTACAAATTCTATGAGATTATGTACCATGACGCTAAACGTCCAGTAAGGTGGGCTACCAGTACTGGGCCTACTGGCTACTGATGTGTCAGGCGGTCAGGGGCTGACCCTTGACTCTTGATCTTTGCATCCACACTTCACCGGCCACTTTTTATAGATCAAAAATTCTACAACCACATCCAAAAATACACACTCAAATACACACCCTTTCACAAAACACAAGGGTCCCACACACTGGGACCCTTGTGTTTTGTGAGAGGGTGTGTATTTTTGGATGTAGTTGTAGCATGATACGTTTGCATGTAATTATGTGTAGTTTTTTCCTTTTCCCAATATTGTACTCCGGTATACATTCGCAAGAGTTAGCGGATAATATGTTAGTTCATAACTCTGAATACCACACGCACACGACGGGGTTCGAACCTTAATATCCCACATGAGGAGAATCAGGATATGCCAATTGAAACAGAGCCCATTGACATGTGTAGTTCAATTGGTACACTAGAATAGAGATTCAAACAATGCATGTGCTTAGAGCAACAATATCAGCATAGGTAAAATGAGAATCTCGGTAAAGTAGCTAAGCAAATCGTTGAAAATCATGCTGCAACAAATTAGGTACTTGGGTATCTATTACACATTTTGCTTTTCTCCTTCGGTACTTGTGGCGAACCACTGTTCACAAGCCAAGGAGTAAACAAATACTTTTCATTCCTGGACCCACCTTTATCACTCATCTCTTTCCGTCTCTCCCTTTGCTTTTTAACTGTGGCATGCATTTAAAAAGTAATATTTTTATGTGATAGAGAAATGATAGCTATGCTGCTGTGTTGGTGCAAGAAAAAGGGCCTAGGTAAAGTAAAAAAGTTACATTGTTCACCCGTTATTTTACCTATCATTGATAAACTTGCTCTTACACGTCATTTTCCCTCCAAGGCATTATTTTATGCTTTTTAGTAACTTTTTGATTAAAAAATTACTGACGTACTTTATTATTTGTTTTAAAATTTGCACATCTTTTTCTAAAAATTCAGCAACTCATTGGGTGTTTCAGAGCCAACTTTTTGGCTTTTCATTTTTCACTTTTTGGCTTTTGAGATTATAATCAGAATGTATTTTATATTTGGTAGATTGTTTGGATAATATGTACAGAATGCATTTTGCAATAAGAGTAGTGTTTGGAAGATATGGAATGAAAATGAATTATGAATTAATTTTTTACCATGCTGCCCCCGCAACTATTTCTACTGGTACGTGGCCCTCCCTTCTGCCGATGCCCCCACCTACCAGTACTCATCTTCTCCTTTACTTCTCTTCTTTTCTTCTTTTGGTCAACACAACACACACAGGGCTAAGAGAGAGAGGGAGAGAGAGCAGCGTGTGAGAGAGGGAGAGGGAGAGAGAGAGAGAGGGGAGTCCGGCCACCACTACCTCCTCATCACCACCTTCAACCGGCCACCATCACCTCCTCCATAACCACCGCCACCAAGCTCACCCCACCACCGGTTCCCACCACCAACCGAGATTCCCACCCACACATAACGTTCAAAACGAGAAATTATCCGAAAAGATAGAGGGTAGCCTTGTCTTTTTGGCATGGCTGGATTCGAAAATTAGAAAATGGGAATTGAAAAAGCTCCTTTTACCAGATTTTCCGTTTTGTTTTAGAAACAAGAAATTGGAAAATCCATTTCACCAAAAATCCATTTTCCCTCTTCCTACTAAACACCCAAAATCCAAAAATGGGAATTGGAAAATGTAAAACTAGGCCTTCCAAACACCCCCTTAGAATGGAGGGAATAACTAATATCACTTCAATTCTTTCTCTTAATCCAATTTTTGGTTTGTCACAGATAAATAAGGCTTCTTCTCCACTTTGGCCAGTCTCCGCCTTGGATTCCGACGACTTGCTACTTTGTTAGGAGAAAAATGAGAGTAATAATTGAAGAAAAAATTCATTAAAAACCGTTCATGGGCAGAAAGAAATGGTAGGGTCTAGAGACCCAAAACGAACACAGAAGCACTCATTGGATATATTGGACACCTCTCCGTACTTGTGTTAATTGGGTATATATAGTTCCAGGACTAGCCTTATTCGTTTGAGGTACTCAAAACCTCTGCGCACGATCTTTAATAAATTTTATTTATTTATCTCTTTTCATTCATTACTCTTAAAAACCTATTTCAAAATCCAAACCCAACATTAGAAAGAAACGATGAAGTCAATTCCACCCCATTTTGTACGCTTGGATAGACAGGTCCCAAATACAGGGTGGTTTAATAAGTGGTTTTGGCTTTCAAGGAAGAAGTGTGGTCATGTATATCACTGAACCGTACAGTTTGGCATGTGGTAGGGTACCACGCTAGTACCCTGTCAACGATCTGTGAGAGAGGAGAGAGAATGGTGGGAAAGGGGGAGAGGGAAAAAAATTTGGACGGTCCGGATAGTTGACGACGGGTAGTGCCGCGTGTGCTACCCGCTCTGCATCAAAAAAAATTCCGTTTACTTCGAATTGAATGCATTAAAATGAACGTAGATTAAGATAATTGTTAAGTGCAGTTTGTGTTACTTGAAAGTACTTAACGCATTTTTCTTTTTATCAGCAAAGAAATATTTCTATACCATTAAAAAAGGATAAAAAAAGGGATCCGGATTCTCTCCACATGCTTTCCTCCCCACATCTACCCCATCTTTTCACCACAACACGACACCTCATTAATGAATTCAACCGACGGCCAAGATTAGATCTCAGCCCCAACTTTAATAAAATGGCGTCGTTTCTTTTACTCCCTCCTAACACACCTAATGTTTTCTCTACGGTCCAGTTTTTTATTTTAGGCTATCTCTTACTATGTGTTTATTTATTTTAAAAAATTTGTGGTTAAAGTTGGTACATTTCTCATTTTTCTTGAGTGAATTCCAACGAATTTTGTAAAAAGTTCAATAATGATGTCTCTAGAAAAGGCAATTATAGTTAAAAAATTTCAGTTATTCTATAATCATAAACACTTACACAAACTCACTCATATTCACATTGAGGCCCACACACATCACACCTCCAGCGTGTGTGAGCCCCACCAAAAGATGTGAGAGTGTGTTTGTGGTTATAAATTAATTGTAAATTATTCGTAATTGGTAACGATAACATCTCTCTAAAAAGTTGAATTCACTTAAAATGGGACGGAAGGACTAGCTAGTTAGTATGAAATCAATTGTTCTGAGTTTGTATCCAATTTGGTATTTAGGTAAAGAATTCAAACATTCAATTCTTAGGAGTAGTATACTTGAGCTTCAAATTTCATCGAACAGCATTTAAGACAATCTTATCGCATTCTAAATGCTGTAAAGCCATATGTTTCTGGAAGCTAATGAACGCCTCACTCAATGGGTCGGTCTCTCTTTGTGAAAAGCCCAAATTAGAAAATGTCGTGTGTAAGCCTTGAATTTTTTCAAAACTCTCTCCTTCCTTTCATATTCTTTTGTCAGCCATTAGAAATTGACATGTTCTTTTGTTTTTTTTTCTCTATAAAAGTCAACAATGTTAGTTGTAGTTAGTGAGATTTTAACCCAAATCAAATGCATGAGAGTACACCGGCCTACCGCTGGGCTACCACTCTACTAAAGAAAATTTTAAAAATTTGACATTTTTCTTTTTCCTTAGCAAAAGTTAGTAGTGTTAATTGTAGTTAGTGAGATTTTAACCCAAGTCAAATGCACGAGAGTACACCACCCTACTGTTGAGCTACCAGTACTCTACTTAAGAAAAATTTACATTTTTCTTTTTCCTCGGCGAAAGTTAGTAGGGTTAATTGTAGTTAGTGAGATTTTAACCCAAGTCAAATGCACGAGAGTACACCAGCCTACCACTGGGCTACCACTCTACTTAAGAAAAATTTAAGAAATTGACTTTTTTTTTCCTCTACAAAAGTTAGTAGTCTTAATTGTAGTTAAGGTTTTGAACCCCAAATCAAATGCAGAGTGTTTACCAATGAGCTACCACTCCACTTAAGAAAAATTTAAAAAATTGACATATTCTACCATGCCACATTCGCATAGAGGGCCCAATCCAAATCAAAATCCATACGTTTAATTAGATTAATTTTGTTTGTGTTTTATGCGTGTTTTGTTAATTGGTACACTAACAAAACTTTATTTCATTTGGAGCTTTACATAATATCTTCACATCTTAATCTTTGGCTAGAACTTTATTTCTTTTGAGACTGATGATTCTTGGTATGAACCTACAGCAGATGGTGAGTGTTATTGATTTTGCCAGGCAACTGGATCTCGTTTTACATTTAGATTATTAGTTTGGATTTGTCCTAGATATTTATAATGAACTCCATGATGGAAGTGCCGCTGGATCAATATTGGTATCATCTTCTCCATTTTGTCACATTTTTATCTATGCAAGCAAATTTTAGTTTAAAAAAATCATTCATTCTACCTCCACACCCAAACACACACCCATTTACACATCCTTACTCACAATAGGGATGGAGCCCGCACACACTATACACCCAGTGTGTGTGGGCCCCACCTCTATTGTGTGTGGAGGTGTGTAATTGGATGTATGAGTGAGTGTGGAGTTAGAGGTTTTTGAAAAAAAATTATATTAAATCCCGTTTTTCTACAGTCCATAAACAGATTTGAAAAGACAGTTTGTGCAATTGTAGCGCCCAAAAAGTGTTGTTTTGACTAGATTAGTTGTTTCAACTGGAAGATTTTTTAGCCAGTTTTACTGCGGTTCATGCAATCATGACAGCCAAAAGTATTTTAATTATTCAAATTTGCTGACAGATTCAAGCATCTTATCGGTACAAATCTTTCCCGAATAATCTAAATTATTACTGTAATTGTCGAAATGAGTGACCGAGATGCAGCTGCTTCTTATAGTCTAAACCCGGGCGATCAGATAAGACATGTTTTGTATAAACACCCATCTTGAAAAAAAAATCTTAAAACCCTAGAAAACAGAGGGTCAACGTGTTTTTTTCTGGTTAAGAATCTCTTACGATACCCATAATAAACAAACTTCTATTGAAGATTCTTCTTCCACCATACTGCTTGACGATTTTCTAGTCCTAAATTAATAAATTGTCTCAAGCGTAGGGCGGAAATTGACGTAGCATAATATCCGGTAAGACCGGAGTCGAATCCATAGACGATGATCATGTGTGCTGACTAAAAAACTTGATTGTTGCAAATTAAACGGGCTCTTAGATAGCCACCCCTTATCAATTGATTGAGATTAACTAAAACCTAAAAATTGATTGTACTTTTTAAATAATTAAAAGAAAAGTCGGTCATAAGGTTCATAGCACTCATAACCAGTCCGGATTAACCTGCTTTATTTGGTGTTCTTAAAAACGCTCAATTTTAGATTGAAAAAGATACCCCATAAGATGCGAACCTTAATGGTCTCTGTTTACCCATGCGCAGCAGGGAATGAGTTTTGGACCCCCATTCTCCTGTTCACATGAGCTCTGACGACACCCGGATTCGTCTAACAAATGTTCTTTATTAACCTAAAGTTACTCGTTTGAAAATAGGAGCAGTGTCCGGACTGGCCACAGTGTGCTAATCATCCCGTGACCCTACCTATTCAATTACTCACTCATTATCAAGTAAGAAACAAAAGAAATCCTAATTTGAAACATACTTCTATTTAGCAAAATGGAAAATAAACAAGAAATATAAACTAATTAAATACAAGCGAATAAATTTTATTAAGAACAGAAATTAAAACAAATTATCAAAATGCTAGTAATTGAACAAAATTTTAAAACTTGAAAGGAAAAAAAAACACTCAAAAGAAAAACTCTTCGAACCAAAGTTTCTGTCGTTCTTCAATTCGTCCGTGGAAAAATCGCGTGATTTGTCCGTCCTTTCGAATAGTCATCGGCTCTCTTTCATAAACTGCTGCCGTAATGCCCAAGAAAACCCCTATTTTCATTCTCTAGTCAAATTGTACAGCTTAGGCATTTAAGCTCTGTCCAAGTCAGAATATGGAGTGATGAATAGTTGCCTTTTTGGGCCCACCAAAAACATGTATATGGTGGTGTTTCACTTTTTTAAAAGTATTTTCTTTTAAACAAAGGTAATTTCAAATTCAAATATAATAAAAATAAAAAATATTTTTTTAATTTTTTTACACCGTTTAAAAGAGTTTGATGAGATCTATTAAACAAGGTCCATTTGGTAGGAAAATTATTTACGTAAATACATGATTTTTGAACTTGAAATTGCCTTCTTTTTTAAAAAGTTTTGTTTCCACAAAAATGGAACAGCCCCTAACTTGTATTGTTCTGTTACCAATAATGCCTCCACGATCACGTGCACAGTAAAAACATTTTTAAGACCCAATCGTTGTTGCTCTAACCATGACTAGGAATGTATTTCAATATATTCTCCAAAATACCTACAATACAAAAATTAAACATTAAGTTCTCGAGTAACAATAGAAACGGATTTAACAAGAATAAATTAGGGAGCGCGTACGTGACATTACCCGCCTATCACACGCGTTAAAAAAACACAAGGGTGTAGACCCAGACAAACACAACACAAATTGTAAGAAGAGCTGGGATTCATTTAATTTAAAGACTGAGGTGTGTTTTTCTACTCTTTAATAATATAACCACACGCTTTTAAATATATTACAAAAATGTCATCGATTTGTTTTTTTCTCTTACCAATCAGCTTCTGTTGTGTTGATTAAAAGAAGAAAAAACAAAACTCAGCTTAGTCAAATAGAATGCGTTTGGTCGGAAAATTAAAAACACCGAGCGGCGTTTGGATTTCCCCTGTAATTAATGGGTTTTTCTGGTAATCTGCACGATTGGCAAGAAGAATGGGTTTCCCTGGTATCTCTCTCACTCTCGTCTACACTGCTCCCCCGCTTTCTCTATCTCTCATCTCCTACTTTGACGAAATCCACCACTCTCACTGGTGTCACCGGCGACGAAATCCACCGCAATCATTGGTGTCACCGCGACGAAATCCACCGAGGTGTCGACATCAAGAACAACGTTGAAAGCTGAGTGGAAGATGAAATGTGCGAGTAGAAATTTCTACTTAAATTTTCTACTCTCATTTTACGTGTTCGATGAAATGTGCGAGAGACCAATATATGAAGATTGAGTTATTTGGGAACTAGAAATATTTCCAAGAGAATTCAAAGCCAATTGCCACGGAACCTAGAGGCCTTGATAGGATTAATAACAAGCCCTTAAGTCGTATTTTCTCCTCTCTTTTTTTTCAGTGTCTACATATATATAAGAATGAACAAACCTAAAAATCCCATGGCTGAATATCTACTTGCTAAGGACTTGAAACCTTTCTCCAGTTTCACAACAAAACTCCAATTTACCTCTGGATGAATTGCATGTGTAAAAGCATGCAATTAGGCCAGTGTCTTTAATGTAAAATTAGAATTTGGTCTTTCCAAAAACCAATGGTAAAATTGATGCACTCAATTTTTCACAGGTCAGAAAATACCGTACACGGACTATTTATACGTAGGTAGTTGAATTTCATTTATCAAGATCTATAAATTAGTGGAGGGGTTGGCATAGTTCTAGCTACGATAGTATTTGAGCCGCCACAAAGATTTAAAAGGTAATTCCAATCGAAGTGGGTAGTGCTATAAGTACGGACAAAATTTGTCCAACCAAAACTTAAACCGATATGTAAAAATCATAAATTGTGGTTATGGAGATTATTCCCATCTCTTTGAGTTTGTTAATTAAACAAATATTGGCTAAAAATTCGTTTATCCTAACGAGTGGTTTATTTGTTTTTTTCTTCCAAATAAAAGAGCAATGGAACTTTCTAAAGTGAATAAGAAGGCTAGTTGTGTAGCCAAGGGAAAGGGAAAGGGAAAGGAAATTGTCGCTCATCAAGTGGTAGGATTTCACAAACACTTCTTGCTTGATAAAATCTGAAACCAATATACCTTGCATCCATATCTAATAGATTTTGTTGGTCATTTTCTATTTGCGGTATTGTCGATTCTGTTTTGCCCTTGAAACTTTTGCATGTCATTGAAGCACTTGAATATATGCCCTAATTATTTTTTTCAACCTGTAATTCATATTTAACTGACTAAGTGTTATGTTCAAGTAGTGTTTCATATTTTTTTCAACGGTATTGCCAGTATCTTTTGTAGTTACTATGTGTATATCTCTTGGAGGAATACCCGATCAAATAGGAGGTCGAGTGTTTTACTGGTATCAGTTTTGATCTTCTTCTCTAACAGCAGGACCATTTTCTTACTTTGTTGTTGTCTGTTTTGGTCTCCATTTTTCTGTTTCCACCGCGAGATTAGTATTTTCTTTTGTTGGAGCAAATAGTGTAGTTGTGTTTAATGGCAGGTTAACTTTGTGGCAAATAGCGTAGTAAATATGAAGGGGGAACTCACGAATTTGAAACATTGAAGCCGATTTCTCTGGTTGTATTTGGTGGTTTTATACTTTCTTAATGCGTTCTCCATGGAAATCGAAAAAGATGAGTCGGAAGCTGAGCTCTTTGTATCAGGTTAAAGATGAGTTGGAAGTTGAGTTTTTAATGCGTTAACTTCCAGCAATTTGTAGTTTATAACTACTACCTACAAATTTGCTTCTTTGCTAACTAATATGTTAATAGTTTTCAATATTGAGGAATAACCTGTATAAAGGTTTAGTACTAATACAATGGCATCGACTTCTACTAAAATACTTTATGCTTGAAATGGTATGTGTGAACAGAAACAATATTTGATTTTTACAGGTTGTAGTACTGACCGACCTTGCAGTGTGGATTTTGTGAAGACAGTCGGATTTTTATTTGCAAGTGCCTTTTGACACGGGCATTCCGCTAGCTAAGCTTACTCAAAATCATACTGAATAACAAATTCATTGACCCCGTGCCTTGCCTTCAAGCACGGGCAAGCATATGTCAACAGGACTTGTGAAAGTTTTTTGTTGCTATATTAAAGTGTTGCCAAACCCCCCTAGTACTCGTCAACGAACAAAACAAAGGTATAACGACTTAGGAGAGAGAGGACGACATAGATAATAAATACTGTGTTATGTAGTTTTCAGCAGAAAAAGACATTCAAGAAAAACGCTCACCATGATCTTTCTGGAATCTGGATTAATGGCCTCATCTTCTCCAGGGCTGTGGTTCGTGTTCTGATGATTCCTAAGGCCAAATTAAAATTTGGAGGAATAGATTTTTCATGTCGTCGAATAAGGGTCTCTTAATTTGTAGTAGGGGTGGCAAATTGAACCTAAACACATTAACAAACTCAAATCCATCAACTAAAAAATAAATCCAACCTAACCCATTTATAAATTGGATTAAAATGGGTCTCAACCCATCTAACCTATCTATTAATGGGTTACAATTGGGCATCAATTGGGTCAACTTAAATGACCCAACAAGACATGCATAACGGAAAGACCCAACCATACTAGCCACTACAAGACAAATACTACTACCAAAATAAAAGGAGTTAATTCTAGGTCGGTCTTAATATTGGATTTCATAGCCCACCAAGTCCTATGGGGTAAAACTGCAATGCTCACTAAGTCTTGTGGGTATAATTTTACTTCTTTACTCCACTTTAAATAACAACAAATGAACACAACCCATCATTTAGGGTTTCAAATTAATGCAACCCACCCCCCACCACGGCCACCATCGTCGCCGCCACCACAATGGCCACCACCACATCACCACTACTCCGCCACCACAAAAATCACCACCACGCCATCGCCACCACCACCTCCACCACAATTAAGTGTTAATTTTTTGTTTAAATTAACGGTGTTAATTTTCATATAAATTCACACCATAATTAATAATATTAATTAATTTCTATATAAATTAACAGTGTTAATTTTCATATAAATTCACACCATAATTAATAATGTTAATTAACAATTGGCTCATATAACCTCCTACACCCCCACTCCACCACCACTGTTACAATTAACAGTGTTGTCTAAATTTATAATTAACAGTGTTAATTTTCATTTAAATCTACACCACAATTAACAATGTTAATTTTCATTGTCTTCATTTCTTAGCCAATTATCAATTAAGGAAAGGATAATATATGGAAAAAATCCACGGTACACATCCCTGTATATGAAGGATTCTTAAATTTGGACATAATTTAACACTGTTAATTGTGATGGCAGTGGTAGTGGAGTGTTCTGATGATTCCTAAGGCCAAATTAAAATTTGGAGGAATAGATTTTTTCATGTCATCGGGGTTTCTTAATTTGTAGGCACCCATCCGAAGAAGTGTCTCTTAGTAGAACCCCATTGATTCCCGAGACCCTGTAGTGCATCATTGATCTTAGACGTTATCAGGTTTGAATTTGAAAAAGACTCTTCACGGTAAGAGTAAACACTCCCCGTATGAATGGCCATTGTAACTATTCAGTACTCTTGGGATATCGCCATCATGCATTTATGGAGAACCAAAAACTAAATTTCTAAGTTTCAGCTGAATTTATAAGGAGCAGAAAGCACGAAGCAACGCATGGTGGGGATTGTGTTTGCTTTTGGGTCTCTAGACTCAAATTCTCTTCATACGTACGGTTCCTAATAAATTTTCTCTTCGATTATTACTCGGAAAATGATTTCCGCATCCTATTTTTTGATAATCACACTTCACTATTTGTCTTTAACGTACAGTGACAAAACTTTCTGATAACCACACTTCTCTATTTGTCTTTGTCGCGTATGGTGCTTTTGTCAAACGGGGCGTCCTAAACAGTTGGACAGGTGCTCAAAAGGACAATGACAAGCTTTCAGAATTTAATTAGTTCGAAGAAAAGAGGAAAAAAAAAAAATGGTTTTCCGCTACGAAACAGAGACGTGTGAACGAAACAGGTTGGGAAACGACTTTTGACCAGTGATGCTGAACGACGTTGGAACGACTCTTCCGTGTCACTTTTGGTTTTTTTTTTTTGCTCCGACCATTCCTCATTTTCAACGCGCCGGATATGCTGCAATCCGACAATTGACTAGTTCTACTTTGAATTTTCTGATTTCGGCGTTAATGGTTTGCTTTTGACCAAATCAGAAAGTGGATCGTTCAAGATGCATGCGCGTAAGTTGGCACGCGGAAGAAACGTCAGTATCCGTGACTGTTGTATCTACTCCGTTACTTGGCTATTTTTTCCTTAAATTTAGGAGTAAACAAATATTCTAAAGAGTTGTAGGTCACCACCTCAATTTCCTAAGAAAACTAGAAAAATCATGCAATTCCACTTGTTGATATTTGTGAAGAGTATATATAGAGGTCCGTAAGATATGGTGTTGAAATTCTAATTTTTTTGGTACCATGTGCATATTATTTGCCGCCTAATGAGCGGTACTTAGCAAGATCCTTTTATAAAAGCTCATCAGGAATTTAGCTGTATTGGATTGATTGAATTTTTTAATTGGATGACTTATGCATAGTGATTAGAATTTTTAGGAGAAGTGGTACAATACATGATACTCGATTCATGAAATGGTTCATGAAAAAAAATGAATAGTCTAGATTCACATCACATTCATGAAACGGTCTATAAGAAGAAATGAATTGTCTAGATTCACATCACATCCATAGATTGTTTCATGGATCAAGTGTCATGTATCCTACTCCCTCCGTCTGGATTTAATAGTTTTTTTTTGAAGTTCGTACTATTTTTTAATCGATTATATCTTCCACTTTATAATATTTTATGTGATTTTGAAAATATTGAATTATAGAACTAATCGAGATCTATCAAATAAGATTCATATTCAATATGAAATTCATTACGAATTCAAAGATATAACCATTTTTTTAGCCAATTAGAATAGAACTATGGACAATTAAATCCGGACGGAGGGAGTATAATTTTTGTATGCAAAAATCTGGCAAGGGTTGACACTATGGTTTGATGTTACATTTTTTTAATCAAATTTGTGCTGTATTTGGATGAGTTTTTGAGAAATTTTTGAAAAATTTTGTAAGATTATGAATGGAGAGAGAAATGATAGTAATGATTGGAAGTAAACGTAATGATTGGAGAGAGATAAAGAGAAAAATGAGAATAATAATTGAAAATAGGAATGAATAATGATTAAAAATAGAAGTAATGAATATTTTTTAAGTTAAAATTTTTTTTTTCAAAACACAATTCAAACAAAGCATTGATGTTTCATTTATGTCATTTAGGACTAAAGAAAAATGAGGTCGTACGTCATAAGCATCTCAAGCCGATGACGTTTGTTTGCTCACGTCATGTAACCTTTCTATAGTAAAAGCATTCTCATGCTCTTATGGACATACAAGCCGGCCCAATTTTTTCGGATATAAAGCAAAGATTAAAGATGAGATTTTTTTTTATGTAGAGCAAATACTACGGAAATCAAAGTAGAAGGGGCCTTTAAAATTCATAAATTTTCGATAACCTAAAGCGGACGCATCTCAACTTTTAGCTCAAAGCCGCCTCAATAGCGTAACCTTTAAGCCTTGACTTTAAGAATCGCAAAACCAAGCGGGCATGTGGTCGTTGCATGTACGACCCTACTTTTTCATAGGGTTTAAATGTGTTCTGAAATGTTGTGTCAGTCATCAATGCAGCCAGTTTCACCCTTATTTCGCGTAAGGTTCGAAAATCGAAATGAGTTCGGCATTTGGAGCACATCTTGAAGAGCATATATTTTTAAATTTAAATGTTCTCCGTTCGGATACTAATTGGTACTCGATTGACGTGAATTTTTTTCGTGACTACTGTACACAACGAGCTCTGTTACGTGAACAAATCCGATCATCGAAATTGTCCTGAAATAAGGACGAAACACGGTTACAGTCCAGCCCAAAAACGGCAGACAAGCGGTCTCTTGGGGTCAAGAAATGAGGGAATCGTGATACATCGAGTGCTGGTATATGTACCGATTGGGGAGGACGGAAAACGTACCGACGGCCGCTTGCGGGCCGTATCCGGCCGCCGGACGGCCGATCCGAGCCGTCCAAAAATTCTAAAAAAATATACACGAAAAATGGGTGCTCGAATCAAGCACCCTACACACCTCGGATGCCGTTTATTCCCGCGCACGCCCCGTCGGTTTTGTTTTTAGAATTTTTGAACGGCTCGAATCGGCCGTCCAATGGCCGGATACGGCCCGGCGGTGGCCCGGCGGTACGTTTTCCCTCCCCCCTTTCGGTACCTATATCTTTACTCTGATACATCACATAAATCAAAGTTGAATTCTTCAGTACCGTTTCGGCATTTCCTATGGAACTGGAAAGCCTCCTCAGTTGTACCATACGTGATGCTCATAATCTAGTCAGGGCAACCCGCAATTAAAGTTAGTGCCCTACTAAAGTAATTTTTCAATTTTTTCCTTATCGAAATCTATCAAACAAAACCATATTGCACACACAAAAAAATATGTTAAGAAGTACCAAGAATATTATTTTTAAGCTTGAAAATTACATGTAATTTCGCAGAGAACAAACTCTCTAAGACGGGAGGGAGTATACAAAACTGGGTTTACGTGTGGACTTTTTTTTTTTTTTTTTGTAATTGGTTTACTTGTATACCTTGGTTGTTATTACCTTGTGCTTCTGCTTCTGCTCCTTCTTCTTAATGTAGAAAGAAAAGAAGAAAAAACAGACAATTGGAAAAAGTTGCGACCTGTGCATGTAACAAGAAGTGGATTTGTTACCATTATTATTTTTATTCCTACTAATATTCAATCGCGTTTCGGAAACCGCCTCAGTATAAAGATTATGAAGCAAAATTCAGAAGCCCTAAAACTCCTAATCCTTTTTGTGGAAGGCTTGTGAAGCAAAATTTGAAAGATTTTCCTCCACAAATTCAAGTAGTGATTCTTTCCCTCACAATTCCATATCCAAATGAAGCCTAAACAGAAGGCTCCTAACCACAGTTCCAACTTGTTATGCGATCATGTCAATGATCCAAAACAGTTTCTTCAATAAAACGAAAAGTAAGACAACCCGGTGAAAAGCGAAGGAGGTAACAAAATCAGGTTTGCGCAACAACAAAATTCCGTGAACCAATGGCCCGAAAAAGGAATTGAACCCTAGGGAAACAAAAAGTTCCTTCTTCAAGCACGATGATAGGGTCTTCGAATACGTTAGATTTTCTCTCGTTTAGTTAGCTGAGGTATTTTTACTCGGGGATCATTTGCTCATTATCAGCCTCCCCTTCTTGCTCGATTGTTGGTTTCGATGGAGTTGACCCTGGCGCTTGCTTCTTTTTGATTCCGCTAACAATATCATCAATCCTAAGAAGCATGGAAGCTGCCTCAATGGCCGTCTTAAAGGTCTGTGCTTTCACATTATAAGCATCCCAAATCTGTAGCATACACATTCAATGTCAATTGTATATAGTACACAACACCCAACTACACAATGTATGTACGAGTCGGTCGCTAACAAGATCCAAAAAGTAAATAGAAGACCCAAAAAATGGGAGGGGCGGGCCGTACCTTTCGCTCTCTCATGTCCGAAATTGCACCTGTATTTCCGTCTATACCAATCCATGAATTTTCTCCGTTTGCATGCTACAACAAAATGATTAACTAGTTAGAAAAATAAATTATGCTGTTAATATACTCAAATGGCATTTTAAAAAAAAGGCCGAATCTCAATTTTAATCTAGGATTCAAAGAGTGGGGCGAAGTCCATGTTAGCACTCCATGATTTGGAGAAAAATTTGTTGGGCCGTTCCCTCCTAGATAGGTGGATGCTCCTACAGTACTTATCACTTGAACAGTAGGCTATAGGGGAGTGGCTATCATACCATGATAGTGATGAACGATATAAGATGAAAGAAAATCGGTCTACAGATTCCTTACCTTCCCCTGCAGCGCGGTCATAGTCCTTATCACATTGACACCACAATTCTGCGCCAAAGTCCGTGGTATAGCTTCGAAAGCAATTGCAGCAGCTTCGTAAGGCCACTGTTTCAGAGTCATCCCCCCGCAAAAAAAAGAAAAAGAAAAAGCATACAGTTCCAAAAATTCAGAGATGGCAAGTAAAGGATCAGGATAAACAAAAATGATGAATGCTTAGGAAATTGGTACCTTCTCAATGCCTTCAATAGATTGACTCTTCTGCTTCAGAGTAGCAGACACAGTTAACTCTGTCGCACCACCACCAGGAAGAAGTTTTGGATTCTTTAAGATATTCCTCGCCACAGACATAGCGTCCTGAGAAAAATAAAATGATTCAGAACCCCAAATCCCCAATTTAAAAGGAACTCTCGAGTGAAACAACAAAATACCTGCAAATTTCTCTCGACCTCATTCAAGAGATCCTTGCTAGCACCTCGTAAAAGAACTGTACATGCTTTAGGGTCTTTGCAGTTATCAACAAAAGCAAAGAACTCATCTCCGATCTTCTTAACCTCAAAAAGTCCAGCCCCGGTTCCTACATCTGATTCCTGAAGTTCATCTGGCCTGTTCACAATGGTCGCACCACAAGCTTTTGCAATTCTGTTGTTATCTGTTTTCCTCAGTCTCCTTATTGCACTCACTCCAGCTTTACTGAAGAAATGGCAAGCTAAGTCACTAAGTCCTTTTTCTGTTATGACCAAGTCGGGTTTGAACTTCAGTATTTGCAAACAAATACTCTCAATATATTCTTCCTCCATTTTCAGGAGGACTGCCCAGTCTTCTTCTCTAACCAACTCCGCATTTGTTTGATTCTCCCCTTTCTTATACTCAAGAGGGCAATCAAGTAAAATGATACGTGGGTTAATTATTTTTCTTCTCATTTTCCCAGGTGCAACGACGTCTTTGTTAAACATGACTCCTTTAAGAACCTTGGAATCCTCCAACTGTCCGCCAGGAACTTTCTCAACCTTTATGTACTTCTTAATGTCAACTTCCCGGAGTCCTTGACCGAGGTCCACGCCGATTGTCGTAGTAGCATCGAGCGCCAAATCCTAAAAGTTGAAGAAAGTAAAGACCAATAGGAGAAGACATAGCTATGACAGTTGGCTATGACAGTTGGATATGGAAGCTCGTAAAAATAAAACTAAATAACTCCTAAAAGACTGGAAATCATGAAACAACTAGTACAATCAAGCAAGCTACGTACACAGATGAAACAGTTTCAAGACACATAAATCTCAAACATGACCACAAAAGACAAAGATATGAGGTTACAATGCCTGTACGTTTATACACATACATAGTTTTCTTCGTTGGAACTTCCAATCCAAAGTGGATTTGTTTCATTATTCTGATAAAGAGAATTTAAGTTGTCTTCATAGTAGACTTGTAGCTGATTGAGAGAATACTTACAGCAATCAGATCCCCAAATTGACTGGTAAATTTTGTGCCTATACAACTCTTCACCAACTCCATCATTGTGACACCTGCCAAAAAAAGTGGGCATTATTCCATAGCAAATTATTAATCGGTCCCGCTAATAGGTGCCTCTGGGGCATTAGTTTGGGGCACTAGTTTGGGGTTCTTTAAATGCTTTAGGTGCAATAAATATACTTAATCCATGAGTTGGCTTTACGGGTACTCACAAAGTATTACTTTTCACCACTATTTTCTAAACTACCCATAAATGTTTGTAATACCATTTTTTAATGACAATACTAAGAACTAGAACAATTTTTTGTATAATATATATGGAAATCAAATGCCCATAAATGTTTGTAATACCATTTTTTTAATGACAATACTAAGCTAGAACAATTTTTTGTATAATATATTTTATATGGAAATCAAACAACTGGATAGTTAAAATTGTAAGGAATAAAAACTCTTCATCATTTGATTTAACATTGGAAAGGACTTTTTTTTTTTTTTCATTTAGTTTAACTCTGACTCAAACATTCCATCCATTCTCCTACATAATGCAATACCATGATCTAGCAAAAATATTCAAAAAAAAAACTCTTCATCAAGTATGTAGGGGAAAAAATTTTCCAAGAAACTCAGAAAAATTCATACATTAGTTTGCTTGGTAGCAAAGGTTAAATTCTTGTTCAAGTCTCACAAGGGAAAAAAAAAGTGGCGGGATTCCCAGTTTTCGTCCTTTTTGCTTTTTTCATTTTATAGATGTAGATAGAGGAATATAAAGAGTTGTGATCATTTTGTCAATCAAGAAACTTTTCAACTTCTTTTGATGAATGATTTGTATTTTCAATGTAGTTATTAATAGATCTTGGGATGAGTATAACAAAATGTAATTAATGTAGTTAAACTAGTGCCCTATAGTGTGCCCCGGGGGCACCCTTTAGAATTTGCCATTATTAATTTATTAGAACAGCAAGCGGGAAGGATCATATGACACTATGAGGGAAGTTAATACTTTTTCCACAGGTCTTGGTTTATGAGAATCCTACACATTTTCTGATAATTTGGTGCAACAAATATAACCCAAATTCCTATTTTTCAGGTTATTCATGGCATAAAGTTAACGTAAGCAGTCTTTTAGATCTCAAGAGTTCATTACCATATTATAATGTGCAATCAGAAAGCAAAACACAATTTCAGCATTATATCTTTGCATCTATAGCACCCCAAGTAAAATATGGTGCCATAAAAGGGAAAAAAATACCAAAAAGAGGCCGTGTCTAAATGCATGGCAATTGATACATTAAAAAATAAGGATCGAAGAGAAATAGCTTAAATTCTTGCTGGAGCTTACGGTCATTCACATCGATAGGCATAGCAATCTTGTCAAGAACTGCAATAGCATCCTCAAGAGCCTTACTGTAGGCTGCAAAAGCAAATTAAATGACACTTGTCAAAATAAATACATGAAAGAAAACCTATTTCACCAATAAAACAAAAAAACAAAAAACAGATCATTGCCTCATTACCTCGACAAATAACTGTAGGGTGAAAGCTCTTGTCAATGAAAGCCTCAGCAACATGAAGCATTTCACCAGCTTGAAAAATTCCAGTTCCACAATCAGTTACATAGGTAAGGACATGATCACATATATAAATTAAAGCAGACAGCAAAGTTCTTCAATAGCATTAAGAAGAGCAGTCAACTCCCAGACAAGAATGATTACAAAACGTTCATTAAGGAACACATGACGCAATGATTGAATAAGTACGTAATGAATTCCCAAGCAAAGATTATATCCAAAAACCCAGTGCATCTGTCCTCATGAATCAGAACATTCGAAACTCTCCTTGCTACACTCCATCCAACACAGTTTGATTAGACAACCTGTTTGAAACTGATAGGATTTCTTCTACAAGATCAACAAACTATAACAACAAATAAGCAAGCTATTCAAAGAATCATGTCCACCAAAATTCTACCTACTTTAAAGTATACCAAAAAGCACTGCAAATCTAATGCACCTCAAAAGGAAACAAGTCCTACACAACAGCATACCAAGAACTATGACTGACGTTGTCCCATCACCTACTTCTTCATCTTGTGTGCGGCTCAGTTCGATCATGGACTGTCGTACACAAAGGCAACGATTAGAAGGAGAAAAACATTCAGAAAAACAAAGAGCTTCAAGCGCAAGGGCGCGCACAAGAGAGAGAGAGAGAGATATAACAAATGAAATAGAAAAAACTAGAGTGCTTCATCACATACACTGAACGTATAATCTTTCCAACATATGTCTTGTTAGAAATACATTATTAAACAACATAACCAAATTAACAAACAAGAAATACCAGAGTCAAATTTTTAGTAATAGCGAGTAACAAGGTATACCGTACCTTAGCAGCTGGATGAGCAAGATCTAACTCTCTGAGGATGGCATTCCCATCATTAGTCACTACAATTCCTGCCAACATAACCCGTACCACCATTAACAAAAGTCAACTTTAGGAAACTTGGCCAAAGATTGCCTACATTGAACCCGTGGTGGTTATCTAAATGGAAAATTAGCAAGGTTAGGGTCATATATGGAGAACGACAGAGCGTCTTCAACCTTACAAGACATAAGCTAATTCACAGCAACACAATTTGACTCACATCGAATAGGATTATATCAAAAATATATTATAGGTTGGGACTGTTATTTTCCTCGTAGTACCACGTTCAACGGATATCACAAGGGTATGGGTGTGTGGAATGTGTCCAATACCCATACCCAATTTAGACGCTTGGATTCTTTATTTGTCTATGATATTTGAAGGAAAACAACCTCGTGCTAGACACTTGACATTCTATTCTTTCACGTGGATGACAGAAAATTCAAGTGATTTTTCTTAATGCTACTTGATTTTTGAGTGGATTTCTCAAAAACTTACGGAATGTATCCAACAATACAAAACACAATGCAAATAAGGGTTCAGCCATTAAGGACATGTCTCCATACTATACCTAACCTTAGATTTACACTCATGAAGGTCCAAATCTTGGACAGGCACTTGAACCCGATACTCGCAACAGAATCCGTGTAACATAGGACTGCAGGGTGCTGACACTCCAAACTCTATCAGGACCGACCAAAATTAGCCTAAATATACCCTTACTACTTTAAAGTTAAGACTCAAACCAACCCTAAAAAAGATAATTAAAAAAAATTTCCGAAAGCATGCTCCACATGAAACTGAATATATAACTAAAAGCTATAACCACAACCAGAAATCAGCAAGTTCAAACAGAAACTACCATGACAAATAAGAAAAAAGTCAATACTTAAATAGTTCATTTCCTTCAATTGGAAATGCATATTTCTTCATTATATGACTAGCCATGGTGAACTTACATTTCCAAATAGTCACAACAATTGATCATTTGGTTCATAAAAGTTCTGTCGTTTGTAGTAACTTCCCATTAACCATATGGAAACTCATTTTTCCTTTCAAATGGTCTGTTGATTCACCAGTGTTTAAATGCCTCAATACTTTGCAAGTAATAAGCTCCTTTTTTGATAACTCGATATCCAACCCAAAGGAACAACTAATCCAGGGTACCAAAGCCATTGTCCATTAGCGGGGGTTAATGAAAGTTGGGGCAAAGCCCCCTTAGAGACAGGCCCGATAAAGGAATTGATAACTCGTGAGTGGGAATCGAACCCAGACCAAAGGCCTCCAAAAGGTCCGTTGTTGAAAGATGACTACCACTATACCAACCCCCACAGAATGCTAGTAATAAGCTCCTTGATAGTGGCACTCAAGGTTTCAAGGAACAGAGGGAAGTGCTTTGTATTACTTGAATGAAAATGGATCATGAGATGTTTGCAAAATTGAAACCCCCTTAGCCAAAATCACAGAAGGATGGTGACCTCAACTGAATAAAGGACTCTACTCTGCCATCTTAAAAACCACATGTTTTCCTTATGATTTGGAAACCATATGGGTTGTCCTTAATGTATTTGATACCATGTGGTCAACAAATGTGGTCACCGTAGGAACGCTAATTCGGTAAATCTGCTCTTTGTTCTCATACATATATTACATACGGCAATACAGCATAACAAGGTACTTGCCAAAAATCTCCCTCCCCCTCACTGTACCATAAATATCATAAAATTTTAGTAAGAGAAAACAAATCAAACATTTTTTTATTTAGAGCAGTGGGACAACTAACTGTTTTTTTTTCTTTGATTAGTAAACTGGGAAAACTAACGGTATCACATAACCAAAAGGAAAGTACCTCCTGAAGCATCAAGTAGCATCTTTAACATGGATCGTGGACCCAACGTAGTGCGAATTATGTCAGCCACAGCCTGCACAGAAATAAATAAACAAAAAATATCATCTCAGGGCAATCCAAAATATACTAAACACGAGCATAATGTCTGTCACCAATTTTGAAGTGGTTTCAGAGTCATCCCCCCGCAAAAAAAAAAAAAAGAAAAAGAAAAAGCATACAGTTCCAAAAATTCAGAGATGGCAAGTAAAGGATCAGGATAAACAAAAATGATGAATGCTTAGGAAATTGGTACCTTCTCAATGCCTTCAATAGATTGACTCTTCTGCTTCAGAGTAGCAGACACAGTTAACTCTGTCGCACCACCACCAGGAAGAAGTTTTGGATTCTTTAAGATATTCCTCGCCACAGACATAGCGTCCTGAGAAAAATAAAATGATTCAGAACCCCAAATCCCCAATTTAAAAGGAACTCTCGAGTGAAACAACAAAATACCTGCAAATTTCTCTCGACCTCATTCAAGAGATCCTTGCTAGCACCTCGTAAAAGAACTGTACATGCTTTAGGGTCTTTGCAGTTATCAACAAAAGCAAAGAACTCATCTCCGATCTTCTTAACCTCAAAAAGTCCAGCCCCGGTTCCTACATCTGATTCCTGAAGTTCATCTGGCCTGTTCACAATGGTCGCACCACAAGCTTTTGCAATTCTGTTGTTATCTGTTTTCCTCAGTCTCCTTATTGCACTCACTCCAGCTTTACTGAAGTAATGGCAAGCTAAGTCACTAAGTCCTTTTTCTGTTATGACCAAGTCGGGTTTGAACTTCAGTATTTGCAAACAAATACTCTCAATATATTCTTCCTCCATTTTCAGGAGGACTGCCCAGTCTTCTTCTCTAACCAACTCCGCATTTGTTTGATTCTCCCCTTTCTTATACTCAAGAGGGCAATCAAGTAAAATGATACGTGGGTTAATTATTTTTCTTCTCATTTTCCCAGGTGCAACGACGTCTTTGTTAAACATGACTCCTTTAAGAACCTTGGAATCCTCCAACTGTCCGCCAGGAACTTTCTCAACCTTTATGTACTTCTTAATGTCAACTTCCCGGAGTCCTTGACCAAGGTCCACGCCGATTGTCGTAGTAGCATCGAGCGCCAAATCCTAAAAGTTGAAGAAAGTAAAGACCAATAAGAGAAGACATAGCTATGACAGTTGGCTATGACAGTTGGATATGGAAGCTCGTAAAAATAAAACTAAATAACTCCTAAAAGACTGGAAATCGTGAAACAACTAGTACAATCAAGCAAGCTACGTACACAGATGAAACAGTTTCAAGACACATAAATCTCAAACATGACCACAAAAGACAAAGATATGAGGTTACAATGCCTGTACGTTTATACACATACATAGTTTTCTTCGTTGGAACTTCCAATCCAAAGTGGATTTGTTTCATTATTCTGATAAAGAGAATTTAAGTTGTCTTCATAGTAGACTTGTAGCTGATTGAGAGAATACTTACAGCAATCAGATCCCCAAATTGACTGGTAAATTTTGTGCCTATACAACTCTTCACCAACTCCATCATTGTGACACCTGCCAAAAAAAGTGGGCATTATTCCATAGCAAATTATTAATCGGTCCCGCTAATAGGTGCCTCTGGGGCATTAGTTTGGGGCACTAGTTTGGGGTTCTTTAAATGCTTTAGGTGCAATAAATATACTTAATCCATGAGTTGGCTTTACGGGTACTCACAAAGTATTACTTTTCACCACTATTTTCTAAACTACCCATAAATGTTTGTAATACCATTTTTTAATGACAATACTAAGAACTAGAACAATTTTTTGTATAATATATATGGAAATCAAATGCCCATAAATGTTTGTAATACCATTTTTTTAATGACAATACTAAGCTAGAACAATTTTTTGTATAATATATTTTATATGGAAATCAAACAACTGGATAGTTAAAATTGTAAGGAATAAAAACTCTTCATCATTTGATTTAACATTGGAAAGGACTTTTTTTTTTTTTTCATTTAGTTTAACTCTGACTCAAACATTCCATCCATTCTCCTACATAATGCAATACCATGATCTAGCAAAAATATTCAAAAAAAAAACTCTTCATCAAGTATGTAGGGGAAAAAATTTTCCAAGAAACTCAGAAAAATTCATACATTAGTTTGCTTGGTAGCAAAGGTTAAATTCTTGTTCAAGTCTCACAAGGGAAAAAAAAAGTGGCGGGATTCCCAGTTTTCGTCCTTTTTGCTTTTTTCATTTTATAGATGTAGATAGAGGAATATAAAGAGTTGTGATCATTTTGTCAATCAAGAAACTTTTCAACTTCTTTTGATGAATGATTTGTATTTTCAATGTAGTTATTAATAGATCTTGGGATGAGTATAACAAAATGTAATTAATGTAGTTAAACTAGTGCCCTATAGTGTGCCCCGGGGGCACCCTTTAGAATTTGCCATTATTAATTTATTAGAACAGCAAGCGGGAAGGATCATATGACACTATGAGGGAAGTTAATACTTTTTCCACAGGTCTTGGTTTATGAGAATCCTACACATTTTCTGATAATTTGGTGCAACAAATATAACCCAAATTCCTATTTTTCAGGTTATTCATGACATAAAGTTAACGTAAGCAGTCTTTTAGATCTCAAGAGTTCATTACCATATTATAATGTGCAATCAGAAAGCAAAACACAATTTCAGCATTATATCTTTGCATCTATAGCACCCCAAGTAAAATATGGTGCCATAAAAGGGAAAAAATACCAAAAAGAGGCCGTGTCTAAATGCATGGCAATTGATACATTAAAAAATAAGGATCGAAGAGAAATAGCTTAAATTCTTGCTGGAGCTTACGGTCATTCACATCGATAGGCATAGCAATCTTGTCAAGAACTGCAATAGCATCCTCAAGAGCCTTACTGTAGGCTGCAAAAGCAAATTAAATGACACTTGTCAAAATAAATACATGAAAGAAAACCTATTTCACCAATAAAACAAAAAAACAAAAAACAGATCATTGCCTCATTACCTCGACAAATAACTGTAGGGTGAAAGCTCTTGTCAATGAAAGCCTCAGCAACATGAAGCATTTCACCAGCTTGAAAAATTCCAGTTCCACAATCAGTTACATAGGTAAGGACATGATCACATATATAAATCAAAGCAGACAGCAAAGTTCTTCAATAGCATTAAGAAGAGCAGTCAACTCCCAGACAAGAATGATTACAAAACGTTCATTAAGGAACACATGACGCAATGATTGAATAAGTACGTAATGAATTCCCAAGCAAAGATTATATCCAAAAACCCAGTGCATCTGTCCTCATGAATCAGAACATTCGAAACTCTCCTTGCTACACTCCATCCAACACAGTTTGATTAGACAACCTGTTTGAAACTGATAGGATTTCTTCTACAAGATCAACAAACTATAACAACAAATAAGCAAGCTATTCAAAGAATCATGTCCACCAAAATTCTACCTACTTTAAAGTATACCAAAAAGCACTGCAAATCTAATGCACCTCAAAAGGAAACAAGTCCTACACAATAGCATACCAAGAACTATGACTGACGTTGTCCCATCACCTACTTCTTCATCTTGTGTGCGGCTCAGTTCGATCATGGACTGTCGTACACAAAGGCAACGATTAGAAGGAGAAAAACATTCAGAAAAACAAAGAGCTTCAAGCGCAAGGGCGCGCACAAGAGAGAGAGAGAGAGAGATATAACAAATGAAATAGAAAAAACTAGAGTGCTTCATCACATACACTGAACGTATAATCTTTCCAACATATGTCTTGTTAGAAATACATTATTAAACAACATAACCAAATTAACAAACAAGAAATACCAGAGTCAAAGTTTTAGTAATAGCGAGTAACAAGGTATACCGTACCTTAGCAGCTGGATGAGCAAGATCTAGCTCTCTGAGGATGGCATTCCCATCATTAGTCACTACAATTCCTGCCAACATAACCCGTACCACCATTAACAAAAGTCAACTTTAGGAAACTTGGCCAAAGATTGCCTACATTGAACTCGTGGTGGTTATCTAAATGGAAAATTAGCAAGGTTAGGGTCATATATGGAGAACGACAGAGCGTCTTCAACCTTACAAGACATAAGCTAATTCACAGCAACACAATTTGACTCACATCGAATAGGATTATATCAAAAATATATTATAGGTTGGGACTGTTATTTTCCTCGTAGTACCACGTTCAACGGATATCACAAGGGTATGGGTGTGTGGAATGTGTCCAATACCCATACCCAATTTAGACGCTTGGATTCTTTATTTGTCTATGATATTTGAAGGAAAACAACCTCGTGCTAGACACTTGACATTCTATTCTTTCACGTGGATGACAGAAAATTCAAGTGATTTTTCTTAATGCTACTTGATTTTTGAGTGGATTTCTCAAAAACTTACGGAATGTATCCAACAATACAAAACACAATGCAAATAAGGGTTCAGCCATTAAGGACATGTCTCCATACTATACCTAACCTTAGATTTACACTCATGAAGGTCCAAATCTTGGACAGGCACTTGAACCCGATACTCGCAACAGAATCCGTGTAACATAGGACTGCAGGGTGCTGACACTCCAAACTCTATCAGGACCGACCAAAATTAGCCTAAATATACCCTTACTACTTTAAAGTTAAGACTCAAACCAACCCTAAAAAAGATAATTAAAAAAAATTTCCGAAAGCATGCTCCACATGAAACTGAATTTATAACTAAAAGCTATAACCACAACCAGAAATCAGCAAGTTCAAACAGAAACTACCATGACAAATAAGAAAAAAGTCAATACTTAAGTAGTTCATTTCCTTCAATTGGAAATGCATATTTCTTCATTATATGACTAGCCATGGTGAACTTACATTTCCAAATAGTCACAACAATTGATCATTTGGTTCATAAAAGTTCTGTCGTTTGTAGTAACTTCCCATTAACCATATGGAAACTCATTTTTCCTTTCAAATGGTCTGTTGATTCACCAGTGTTTAAATGCCTCAATACTTTGCAAGTAATAAGCTCCTTTTTTGATAACTCGATATCCAACCCAAAGGAACAACTAATCCAGGGTACCAAAGCCATTGTCCATTAGCGGGGGTTAATGAAAGTTGGGGCAAAGCCCCCTTAGAGACAGGCCCGATAAAGGAATTGATAACTCGTGAGTGGGAATCGAACCCAGACCAAAGGCCTCCAAAAGGTCCGTTGTTGAAAGATGACTACCACTATACCAACCCCCACAGAACGCTAGTAATAAGCTCCTTGATAGTGGCACTCAAGGTTTCAAGGAACAGAGGGAAGTGCTTTGTATTACTTGAATGAAAATGGATCATGAGATGTTTGCAAAATTGAAACCCCCTTAGCCAAAATCACAGAAGGATGGTGACCTCAACTGAATAAAGGACTCTACTCTGCCATCTTAAAAACCACATGTTTTCCTTATGATTTGGAAACCATATGGGTTGTCCTTAATGTATTTGATACCATGTGGTCAACAAATGTGGTCACCGTAGGAACGCTAATTCGGTAAATCTGCTCTTTGTTCTCATACATATATTACATACGGCAATACAGCATAACAAGGTACTTGCCAAAAGTCTCCCTCCCCCTCACTGTACCATAAATATCATAAAATTTTAGTAAGAGAAAACAAATCAAACATTTTTTTATTTAGAGCAGTGGGACAACTAACTGTTTTTTTTTCTTTGATTAGTAAACTGGGAAAACTAACGGTATCACATAACCAAAAGGAAAGTACCTCCTGAAGCATCAAGTAGCATCTTTAACATGGATCGTGGACCCAACGTAGTGCGAATTATGTCAGCCACAGCCTGCACAGAAATAAATAAACAAAAAATATCATCTCAGGGCAATCCAAAATATACTAAACACGAGCATAATGTCGTGTCACCAATTTTGAAGTGGATTCTAATAATTTTCAATGTTGTAACTTTGAGTAGGCAAATAAAACAAACCGCATATTTCCAGTTAATAATCACTCAAAATGTGAAGAAAAATATTCGGTTAATAATCTTTGAACCAACAGAGGTTATCTCCCAGTAATGCAACGGAAATGGACAAATTCACAAAAGAAAGTAAAAGAACTTCAAATGAAACATGTCATTGGAACTAAATTCACCTTCGAAGCTTGAATATTGGCATGGTGCACCCTACTGCCAGATTCACGATTCAAAGAATCATCTGCATATTCCAAACCACATATACAGATTAGCTATTTCACATTTAGAATGCCTAAGTAAATCGGTAAACATACTAACATTGGACGAAATGTTGAGAAACCTTTTGTGGGTGTAACTGTATTCAGACACCATATGCTACTTTAGTTTCACACAAAAAAACATTGAACAGCCATCCAAAGTTATGATGGAATTGCTAATGCTACAATAAGCATGAAACAATGATCTTCCACAAAATGAGTCCATGGTGAAAATTCCAGGTTGCTATGTGATATTAAAAACTATCATTTTGGTTAAAACTTAGAAGCAACGGCATACTCATTAACACAAGAAGAGAATCCCAAGACTAGTCCCATCCCATGTACTTCAACAACATCAAGAGAATAGAATGATATCTCAAACAACCTTGTTGATATTAACTACCCACACAGCAAAGATTAAGTGCAATACATTGATCAATCATCAAAGGAGGCTAGTTCTGTAGAATATACTCCCTCCCTCCCTCCCAATTTCAAATTTTTGTCCATCTTCCCAATTTGGGAAATGAGTTTTGGAAGACTAGTCTCCATAAAATTTCCTTGAAAAAGGACCATCAATCAGAAAATTAAACTGATTAGAAACCTATGTATTTTCAGACTCTTCGACGTCTTCCAATGTCTTCCAAGTCTCACATGTCTTCTTTTCCAAAATTCGTAATTTGCAAGGAAAAACAGAAAGATCATAAATTTGAAAGGAAAAAACAGAACCAAGAACCTTATTTTTTCTACAAATACAAAAGAAAACATTAAAAGCATACCAAACAGGTCCTTTGCTTCCTGCTTATTTTCAATTGAAGAATTCCACCAAGGGTCTTCGAACAAGCACAAGTTAAGCTACTTGAAAATGACAAACCCACATGCCTCTCAGGACTATCCTACAAACAATTCCACCAGCCTCCCTTAGCTGCAAAAAAGTACTCTTATCCAAAATCCTTCTTGCATTTTCTATGAAATTTACCCTTAATTTTCATCCCAGAGAAGGAGAGAGAGGGATATGTCTTATTACCAGAAAAAACCGCAAATTATGGAGCCATCCAAAGTTATTATGGAATTTCTAATGCTACAATAAACTTGCAACAATGATCTTCCACGAAATGAATCAGTGGTGATGATACACATCCAAAATTCCAGGTTGCTATGTGATACTAAAAACTCTCATTTTGGTTAAAACTTAAAAGCAGCGGCATACTCATTAACACAAGAAGATAATCCCAAGACTAGTCCCATCCCATGTACTTCAACAACATCAAGAGCATAGAATGATATCTCAAACAACCTTGTTGATATTAACTACCCACACATCAACTATTAAGTGCAAGACGTTGATCAATCATCAAAGGAGGCTAGTTCTGTAGAATATACTCCCTCCCTCCCAATTTTATACATACGTCAATCTTTCCAATTTGGGAAATGGGTTTTGGAAGACTAGTGTCCATAAAATTTCCTTGAAAAAGGAGTCAAAGGACCATCAATCAGATATTAAACTGATTAGAAACCAATGTACTTTCAGACTTGTCGACGTCTTCCAATGTCTTCTAACTCTCACATCCTCTTTTTCAAAGTTCGCAGTTTTGCAAGGAAAAAAACAGAAAGATCATAAATTCAAAAGGAATAAACAGAACCAAGAACCTTATTTTTTCTACCAATACAAAAGAAAACATTAAAAGCATATCAAACAGGTCCTTTGCTTCTTGCTTATTTTAAATTGAAGAGGAAGGAAACCAAGGGTCATTGAACAAGCACAAGTTACTACTTGAAAATGATAAACCCACATGCCTCTGAGGACTATCCTACAAACAATTCCACCAGCCTCCCTTAGCTGCAAAATGTGATCTTTTCCAAAATCCTTCTTGCATTCTCTATGAAATCTACCCTTAATTTCCATCCCAGAGAAGGAGAGAGAGGGATATGTCTTATTACCAGAACAAACAGCAAACTATGGAGCCAACAGCAGTGTCTGACAAGTCAAACTTCATCTAGCACTCTTCAGTCCCTCCTAAGTCCTACTAACACTGTAATACATCAAGCCCTATTCACCCAGAGACACACTGACAGTAACACCAAAGCAATCCCCAAGACTCAGCTCGAAACACCACCAAGTTAAGTAAAACGGCATCAAGATTCAACCTTTCTATACTCTCATTCCCTAGCATACCTACAACAGGCCCAATTAAACATTCTAAAACCTATGAAAGGGGAAATTGCAATATAAAGTGACATTCTTAGCCCTAGTCCCAACATTTCCAGAGATCACATTACCCGATTCCCTAGTACTTGAGGATGCGTTTATCGAGCTTTTCAGAACAAATTAATGGAATTCAAAGACGAAGAAGAAAAACAGACAACAGGTGATCAAACGAGAGCTTACTGAGAACGACTACAGGTGAGTGCATGGCTCCGAGGTGGACAGAGATGAACCCTAGCTCAGTGACGATCGGATTCTTGGATCTGTTTTTCGAATAGCTCTGTCGAGAGGGGAATGCGAAGGGCTGAATACAGAGAGAGAGAGAGAGAGAGAGAGAGTGAAGCGGCAAAACCCTGGAGAGATCTAGGTTCGTGTCACGTGCAGTCACGGGCGTAAGATATGCCTCGGCGATGCGCAAAGCCCAATAGACTAGAACGGCCCAAATAATTCCGGAATGGACGTCATCGCTTTGGATCAAAATCTTCACCGCTTGAAGGGTGTTTTGCCCTGCTGGTGCATCCTTGGAAAAAGGGCCTAGAGGCAAGGACACTTGGTGCTTAGGGCTGTAAGTGAGCCGAGCTCGAGCTTGAGTATTCGACTCGATTACAAAACAAGCTGAGTAGAGTTCGGCACGTTCGACAAAAGCTCGGCTCGTTAAGGGAGGCTCGGCTCGTTAAGGGAGGCTTGGCTCGATTAAGAGAAGCTCGTTTAGTAAATGGCTAAGCTCGGCTCGATAAGGGCTCAGCTCGTTAAGGCTCGAGCCGAGCACGAGCTCGAGTTTTGGGCTCGTTAAGGAAATGAGCCGAGCTCAAGCTCGCCGAAGCTCGGCTCGGCTCGGCTCGTATACACCCCTATTGGTGCTCCAATCTCTTTTTTTACCACACACATTCGTTCGCTATATATTTATGTGGGCGCTATATATTTTTGTTCAGTAAATGAGCCGAGTCGAGCAAAGCTCTCTAACTGTTCAGTTCATTTGCAGCCCTACCTATAAGTTTCTTCCCGACTCCTGAGCCCCAAGTTTTTGGGGTTATAAGGAGGTGCTCATCATGCTCTGTTTTTTTCTTTCTCCTTGGGTATGTCTTTTGTAGACTGTACATTTGGTTAACCTTTTTTAATTTCAAGCTAATTTACCTCAAATCAGGCGGGACTGTTTTATTAAATGTGAAGATTAGATATACATATAATTTATTCTTAAAAAATTCAAATATATATATATACTCCGCCTTTGTATTTATCATTTTCATAGTTTTGGGTCCAACTTGTCAATTAGTAGTAGTATATTCCTAACCTTATGAAAATGCAAGAGGATATAGGTAAACAGATCCAGCAAAACTCCCACCAAGCCAACCTAATTCCAACACGTCAGCAGAACATGGTTGTACTTGCGTGGTGTCCACTTTGTACCCCATATATCACATCCATCCAAACCAAAAAGAATTAAAAGGACAAAAGAAGGGGATCTCAATTGAGGCCTATTTTGGCAATCACTTGGCTTATTTTCTGTTCAACTTTTAAATTTTGTTCGCATTAGTTAGCGTTGCATGAAATTTTGTAGATTATTGATTCGTTTCGATGAGATGAATCGTAAAAATAAAAAATTATTATCGAGACTCGTAAATTTTTGAATAAAAGAAAAAAATAAGCCAAAATATATATTTGGATTATTAATCGTCTTTTTTTGTTTTTTTTTTGGTCTTTATTAAAAAAAATGAATTATTGATCTGTTTTTTTCTTGGAATTTTTGGTTTTATTCAAAAAAAATTGAGATTCGATCATAATTTTTTACTTTTTCGAATTCTCTCGTCGAAATGAATCAATAATTTACAAAAGATTAACACAAAATTAACAAATGCGAAAAAATTTTGAATAAAAACAACAAAATAAGCCTGAATAAGATAATCTTCTAAAATTTCCTCCAGGATACGTAAAAATGACAAAAGATTTTTGGTGGATAAAATTAGCCCTCCGTTAAATTTTTTTAATTACTAGATGTCCGGCCCAGTTATGGACATTTTTGTTTCCTTTTGTTGCGAATATAAAAGAGTCTTATAATCTTCGCTAGTTTCTAACATGTTTTTCCATGTTTGATGGAGCTGTGATTTTCCAAAAGTTGTTTTATAATAATAGTAATAGTCTAAAAGCATCTCTAGTGCACTAATCCCTAGTGCACTCCCATAAAGTGACTCCTAAATGATTCATAAGTTGGACACATAATAAGTAAGTATGACCGAATTTTGTGTGCTAAGAATTGCTAATTTAGGAGTGAAGGGAGCTCTCTCCAATGAAATTACATATTTTGTCATTTTCAAGATACTAATAAATGTAATTATATATATTGCGTCATTTTCGCATCTAATGGCAAAGTGAATCAGTTGACCTCACTGGATAAAAATTCTCCATAGAGATATAAATAGATTTTTTAGCATTTCAGTAATTTTGGCTCAAGATCCTATCTCTCTCTTTTATATATTGCTCTAAAGTACTCTGCAAAAATTACAAACTTTCCCAACTTTTTATCCACTGTGGTCCCATCATCCATTTCAATCAGTAACACTCACACAATCTCTCTCTCTTTCTCTCTCTCTCTCTCGGAAAAAGGGCCAGAACAATTTGTACTTTGCAGGGAGAAAAAAAAAAGGAAGTTCCAAAGTGAACTTGCCTATTTGTTTTTTAAAATGCAAGATGCATTAGTATTAAACATTTACAATTCTGAGCCCTTGATAATTTAAAATAAAAACCTAGGTCAATTTGAGACAAATTTGATTAATTATATGTATGATTGTGAATCTGTGATTTTGCTTTTTTCTCTCTTGTTTTTGGAGTTGTACTACTAACAATGCAATAGTTTTTTTTTTTTCGCTTCAGTTTTCTTTATCACTATCTAATACATGCATTGGTTTAATCTAATTTTAGAATTGAAATTTTGTGTACATTGAGCAATTGATTTTTTCTAGGTTAAAAATGATACTATCGGGAATCAATTTCAAAATATGAAAAATCATGTGGGTCAATTAGGAATCAAACCAGCTTTGTTTGGTTTGAGAATTTAATTTAGTTTAGTTTTAGTAGTGGGTGGAGAGAGAAATAGGATAATAATTGAAGAGAGTGGTAATGATTGGAGAGAGATGAGAAAGTAATAATTGGAGAAATAGGATAATGATTAGAGAAATAAGTAGGACAATGATTAGAGAACTAGACTAAACTAAGAACCGAACAAAATCACCTATTATTTACGGAGGGACCAAATCTATTTACCTACCTATCTCTCTCTTGAAAAAACCCTTCCTTATCTCTATTTTCTTCCTGATAGTTGCGCACAACACGCGCTTATACTAGTCATTGTGTATCAGTTTATATTGTAGATGCTTTAACCCTAGTGACACTAAATCTTGCGTCCGCACCTGCACTCTTGGCTCCCATGTGAATTGTTAGATTTTTTTTTTCCCATTCGTTAAACCTAATTTACTCTATGATCTCTATCGTAGGAGGATTTGGGAAGGAGATGAGTGCTTATGAGAATTCTATTGCCTTTAGTTAAGTAAAAACCTATTTAGGGAGCCTATTAGTGAAGTATAAAAATGACATTTATTACTCTCTAAACAAATTAGTAACTCTCAATAAGAATGTGTACGTTAGAAACTCTCAAAGAATGTGTTTGGGAGCCCATTAGAGAGCTCTAATTTGTCAAAAGTTTAAACTCGCACCATTCCGTACGCACAACGATTATAGATTTGTGAGTGTCAAAAACAGAAAAACTCGAACAAGAAAGTAAACTATTCTATGGTTATATACGATTTTACCAATCAAGAAAAAGGTTATAGACAATTGGGCCACTAATAAGCATAATTAGCATATGCTACTACAAAAATGCAAAGAAAATAAAACCAATTCATAGAGTTTTCCATTAATGTTAAATATAAATAACAAAATAAGAAAGAAAGCCCCACATATGTGCTCGATTCTTTTAGCATATATTCAAGGGATTCCGAAACGTATATAATTCGAGAATATTCTGTCCGTCTCATTTTCTTTGTATTTTTTTTGATATTTGCGTCAATTTTTGATCTCTTATATCTTTCAATATAAATCTCAAAAAATATGTAATATAGATCTTATTTTATAGTTCTCGATTAGGTCATAATACAAAAATTTTCAAAAATTATGAAAAATATTGTAGATTGAGAGATATAAGCGTTTAAAGAATAACACGAATAACGGAAATGAAAAAAAAAAATTGGAACGGAGGCAATGAGGTTGCCTCTAATTTGCACACAAGTGTATGGAGAAGGTTCCTGCCCAGTTTTATTAACATCTCGTCTGGTCCAATTCAAGCTGTTACGCGTCAAACGCATAACTCTCGCATAAAATCAGCCAAATTGAACATCTATTGCCACATGAACACAACAGATTTGTGCCGACAGTTTAAGTTCCAGACGTAATTTTTTGTTTGTTTTTCTTTGCTCTAATATATCATGCTCATCCAATAATTGATATCTTTTCTCGTTGATTTTTCTTTGCAAATGAACCAAGCAGCTTACGAGCTCAGAGAGACTTATTTAGTAAATAAGTAAATGACTAAGCTCCGCTCATTAAGTCTTGAGCAGAACTCAAACTAAAGTTTTTGGCTAAAGTTTAGTAAACGAGCTGAGCTTGAGCTTCACAGAGCTCGGGTCGGCTCATTTGCAACCCTACGGGCAAGTGTACATATTGGGCCAGACGAAAACGCCGTCAGATAACGGCGTAAAGAAAAAGAGCAACGTCCGTCAGAATTAAGTTTTCCAGTTCTACAGGTTTAGTTCACAATTTTGTTCTGTTTGCCAAAAAAGCTTCAAATCTCTCTCTCTCTCTCTCTCTCTGGCTTCACTTCTTTATTCGCCCCTTTTCCTTTTTCTCTCTCTAGATTCAGCCCATTTAATTCTCTGACTCAATCGACACAGATACGCAACAGATTGAAATGAAGCTTGAATCTTGGAGTGACAAATCCTAGGGTTTCCATACAGTTACTACTCCATGGCGATTCGAGGCGTGGATTTCAAGTGGTGAGTTTGATAGTATTTAATTAAAAGTAACCTTTTTTATTGGACTTAATTTTGGCTCTTTCCACTTCTTGTATTCTGTTCAATCGAATGAGTTCTTGATACCAATATTTTCAGGTACGATGGGTTTTTCTTGTCAATGTTGGCGACAAGTATGTATCCTTTTGGATGTTTTATGTTTGGAGTATGATCTCTTTTTGTGAGTAAGGTTAACCGGGGAGTTCCACCCTGCTGTCTTATAGTAGAATTAAGTGATTAATTTCGTAATTGTGGGTTGTACAGTTCTGGATCGCACTAGATTATCCGGGGATTTGCTGTCCAGTCTGATTTTCGGAACTTATTTTCCATAAATTTTAAGAACCATTAGTAAATTGGTCTATGAAATTTCTCAATGCGCCTTATGGCATGTTTGATTAAGGTTCTAAAATGGGGTATTGGGAATTGGGAACTTGTGGAATCTACAAGTTCCCTAGAATTCAGTGGCGGACGTAGGATTTGTGTCTAATAGGGTCCCGAATCACGTGTATTTTCATATTCATAATAGAAAACATTTTATACAAAATTGTTGCTTGCGAGGTCCAAAGAAAAGACAATATTGTGTATATGTGCATAGCCACCGTTTTATTTTATATAGGCATCCATTTTTTTTTTTTGAAATTTTATGAATTTTTACCACATGCATATAGAAAGTTGAAGGTTTTTTTTTTTTCACTCAAGAGACTTGCAGGGGCCATGACCATATAGTTTTTCTTAATCAACCTGAAAATTAGTATAATAAGCAAGAATATTTGGAGTTGGGCAGGGGCCCGGAGCCCCCCTTGCACCCCCTTAGGACCGCCCCTGCTGGAATTACTTAGTCCGGCAGTTGATTGTGGTTCCCAGTACTATAATTGGAGCCTTATTCATCTTGGGTAGTATTAGTTAATATGATGGCGAGGGTGGTATTAACTATTAAGTAGTCCCTCTCCTCAGCATTCACTTCATCATCCAACTGCACGAAATAATCATATTCCTTTTATCCCAGTCTAACCAAACATAGAATAAGTAATCTCAATGTTTAGGTTGAAAACTTCTAGTTGTATAAAAATATTGAGGACTTCAAGAATTTCCCAGTTTTACCCTCAGAAATTTCTCACTCTCACACGAAACATACTTTGTGGCACAATATTTTTCGCTTCTGGTAAATAACTCATGACAATAGGACTCTACCATAATTCTACATTGATATTTTAATACATGTTTCTTGGGTGGAGTCTTTGTGTTGATTCTTTGACGAGTTGACAATTAGAATCATTGTGGCAATCAATTGGAAGCGGTACCATTTCTGTACATACCCTCTGCACATATGGATCGTGGTGGGTTTCTTTAATCCTTCAGTAACAAAACTGGATCTAGTTGGTCTTGTTTCTGGTGATATTTGCTGAATTTGTTGGTCTAATTGATTTCTTGGGTTTATTGGCTTAGGTTGACTACACTGCAGTTTTTGTTTTTCGGCTCTTGATGTTTGTAGATAATGGGCTTGCTGCTGGCATGGGATTGTAAGGCCCCTAATCTTGGACTTTGAGGTTTTTAGTTTGTGTTATAAAGATCTTATTTTAAGTGGAAGATTTTTTTCACCCTGTGTGATATGCTGTAAACATGGTGAACATGATCTTATACGTTCTGAATGTGACCCATTTTTGCAAAAGTCAAATGTGATTTCGAAGCTTTTTCCCCTGATATTGCAAAGTGATGTTTCCGTATTGCTCCAGTTAAAAAAACTGACTTTTGTCCATTTTTTCCTAGAAGTTGTTCACTGTGTTCCTCGTAGAATTTTGTTTTCCAAATCTTCTTCTAAAGAGGTTACAGAGGTGTTGTAGAATGTTCCTTTACCAAGTGCCTGAACCCTGGAGGCATCTTATTTATGCTGAAAATTCTCGACAGAGTTCTCATTTGGCAACTTTTATTGATTTTAGGGATTTTGGATGGCAGCAGAGGTATGCACGTTTCTGTGGAAGAGTAGTGGTTCTTTCAATACTTTCTGTGCTACTCTATCCGTTTCTGTGGGTTTGGACAGTTATTGGTACACTGTGGTTCTCTACTGCAAAAAACTGTGTAAGTTTTGCGTCCTTAACAAACCCCCCAACACCCGCGGCCCCCCCCCCCCCAACCCCACCCTCCCCTGTTCTGTTTGTGGGGAGTATTTGCTCAAAATGAGGACATGTTTTTCAAATTTTCAGTTGCCTGAAGAAGGTCAGAAATGGGGGTTCCTTATTTGGTTGCTTTTTAGCTACTGTGGACTCTTTTGCATTGCCTGCATGTCTGCGGGAAAGGTTAGTTATACTCTTAGGTACCTCAATTTAATGACTTGTTTGCCTGCATATCTACGGGGGAGTTTAGTTGGCTTTTTGCTACACACTTTTTATTGAACTTTGCACCTGCTGATACTCCAATGATTTTCCTCTCTATATTCACGGAATCACAATACTTGCACGCTGGTCTTACTAAAGGATCTATCTTTGCAGTGGTTAACGCGAAGACAAGCACATTTATTACGTGCTCAACAGGGGATTCCTATTTCAGAATATGGGGTAAGTTCTGATCATAACAATTTCGAGTTCTCTGCTTTTTATGTGTAATTTAATTGCAGGGTTTTTTTGAAGGACTCTGATTGCTTGTTTATACAACAATAAAAGGAAAAAATCAAGTCTCCTTTGGGGTCATGCAAGTAAAGTAGTATGACTACCTAAAAAACCCCTTGAGTTGATTTTCGATTATCTTTACTCGGCAATTTATCAAAAACATGATTTCCAAGATTATCAACACACCCAAAAATAAACAATTAGGTCTCATGGAAATCATGAGCAATTACAGTAAGTCAACCATCGAAGGAGGAAAGTGATTCTAATGTGGAATACTCCAAGTGGGATGTAAAATAATGGGACCTAGTCCAGAATTGCAAGCACTATAAATGAGCAACTACAAGGGTTCCTTTCCTTTCAATCAAATGCTGAATGCACACTCTAATACTTAACGTAGCTCTACACTCTAATACTTAACGTAGCTCTTGATGAATCCATGTGCGTCATTTTGTTGTGCTTGATCTATGGGCATTACATGCCTCCGGAATCCCACCAAAGGTCTTCCAATCACCTTTCATAACCAGCAGAGTACATTTAGCGGTTTTGAATTCGCTGAAGGATTTAAGCTTGCACGTTTGGTGTTGCAGAGAAAATACTGCAGGCTGGTGAATGGCTGGCCACAAGAAACACGTGTTTGAAGTTTTAACTTTGCTGGGACTTGTTGAACTTTTTTCTTCTTATTTTTGACCCTTCTGGTGGATATTTGTTATCCCAAGACTTGGTGGCAGATAATAAATTAAGAATTTGTTAAAATTTCGAGGGCTTGGACAAGATTATTCATTGTGACAATGAAAAGTTAAAACTAAAAGAAGAATACCTAAAGCATTCAAACAGAAGAGAGCTTAAAAATAAGAACATACTGCATACATAAGTCACTAAGACTCTAACATGCAAATGCATTGCTTTAGGATTCTTAGAACCATTCTCAATGAAAGAGGTGTTACCATTCCATGTCATACATCACGTTTGTTGAGGTTCTTTGATGTTTTGTTGTGTCAGCTCAAACTAGTCTATTATCTAGTCCCATAATGATTCTGGTTGTTGTTAGTTTTCTACATAATTTCTCCTTTGGCAAATGATTGTTCAAGAGGTCAAAGCAACTTTTATTCTGCCGTTCAAAATGCTGTAACTATTGTGCTCTCTTTCAGGTGTTGGTTGACATGGTTCGAGTACCGGATTGGGCATTTGAAGCTGCGGGCCAAGAGTTGAGAGTCATGGGCCAAGAAGCTGCTGCATACCAATTCGGAATATACTTGACACCAGCGCAGGTACCAATTTAGTAAATTACTAGGTCTGGAGCCAGTTCGTCAGGTACAATTTTTAGTGATTTTAATGTCTTACCTAGCGACTTGTAATATGAAGCCGCTATTATATAATGTACTTTAGGTTTTCAATATCTTCATTTCACTTTTATCAATTTTTTGAATCATCATAGGTAGATATTTTTGTTTTTAGGTATATGCTTCGATCTATATTCTGTCATAATGAGGATTACAGTATATCGCTTAGGAAGTTTGATAAAACCAAAATGCATGCAGACAGAAGCAGTCGAAGCACTCATTCAGGATCTTCCAAAGTTCAGGTTGAAGGCAGTTCCCACTGATTGCAGCGAATGCCCCATCTGCCTAGAAGAGTTTCATGTTGGAAATGAGGTAATTGTATCCTTGGTTCAAAATTTTATGAGTGAATGACCTCAGTTACATGATTCATTATATCTTGAACCAATTGTATATATAGAGAGTATTATTTGCTTGCATGTTGTCATTTCCCGTAATAAGCCTGCCGAAGTTAATTTACAAGTTCCTAGGATTTAGAGCATCTGTATAGTGCTGCAGTCATCCTTGCAGTGCATTTTTCTTTTTACGACTCTAGTCTAGCTCATTCAGAGGGGCAGAGGGCATCCCTACTAATCCCCAGAAAACGAATATACATGCATTATTACGGATCAGTTGGTCTACTTAGAGTATCTCATGTGGTTTTGTTGCTTTTGTTGTTTTGGCATGCTAGACTCTAACTAAAATACTAATACAAGGAACTCTTGCTCCAATGGTGCAAATTCTGTTTCTTCTATTTGCCTCTCACAAAAAACCAAATGGAAATGTCGCTTGTGGGCCTCATTATGTGTGCGTGACAGCGAGACTGTGGACAGCTTTTTCGGTGAGCTCTTGCCACAGTTTTTGGCATTGACAGCTCAAATAGGTCATCCTTGGAGATGATCTAAGGCTATATTTGGATCAGGGATTTGGATAAGGAAAATAAGAAGGTAATCGAATATGAAACCTGTAATTAGACGCTCTAAAGCTGTATTTTCAGCAAAAGAAATCTTTAATTAGATGCTCTAAGGCTGTATTTAGCTCAAGTTCTTTCAACTTTTTGGCCTTTCCTTACCCGAAACCTTGATCCAAATACAACCATAGAAACTTTTTTGTTTAATCGGACAACCCATGGAAACTTGAGCTAAGCTTTTCAATTATGGTGGTGCAGGTTCGTGGGCTTCCTTGCGCTCACAATTTCCACGTAGAATGTATCGATGAGTGGCTTCGTCTGAACGTGAAATGCCCCCGGTGCCGTTGTTCGGTCTTTCCAAACCTTGACCTCAGCGCATTATCCAACATGCGGCCCGATTCCGAACGGTCACCCATAAGTGTCCTGACGGCGACCCGTTATGTAAGAACCCAGCCTCCCAGCCAGAGTTACCTTCTGAGATTGCAAGGTTTGCTCCGACCCGTTCGTTTAGAAAATGCGGGCCCCGTTAGCGATGCCGATGTTGCCTTGGAAGCTGCCGAGAATGGAGGTGTGCCGGTGGAACGTCAGCTTGTTGTGCATCCAAACGCTCCTCAACGATAGAGTTTGAGACTACTAATATTTTGACGATTCGTATTCTAACCAGTGTGTGCTTTAGAGGGGTAAAATGAGGTGTGTCCATTGTGCTTTGTTTTGTTGACATAATTTTTTGATCTGAAAACTCTTTTAACTGATCGTTTCCTTAATTGTATTCTTTCCTATCGTTTAGTTTTCTTCTTCTTCTCTTCTTTTTTTTCTTTTTTTAGTGCAAATATATAGGATGTGGTGACCAGCAGGTTAAGTGGATACTTTTAGGGCAATATGGTCTTTAGAATTTGTTAGGCATTGCTATGCAAGCGTGCGTCAGGTATCATATAGAGTGATGAGTTTAGTTAAATGTTTAACCAAAAAAGCAGAAGATAAGTTTACTTATATGGTCAAATAATTAGTGTAGCAATAAAGGTGATAAAGATGTGCATGTGGCTACACAAATAAAGTCCAAAAGAAGCCGACTTCTCGTGAAAAGGAGAAAGTTGCTTTTCGTGAAGTTCCACAAGGAAAAGTTCCGTTTTTCTTTCTTTTTTGTTTTTGTTTCTGATGATCAGAGGTGTACGGGTCAGTTTACGCACACCTCAATTAAACTTCTTTCCGGTCAGGTCAAAAGTAGGCCATCTCATGCCGGGACTAGGAAATTCACAAAAAATTACTTTCTTGGTGTCTGACCTTAAGAATCGAACTCTGGTCAATTGTGTGGGGAGTAAACCAGCTGACTACTCGGACTAAGCTTTGGGGCTAAGGAAAAGTTTCTTTGCCTTCTCGTGCTTGTTATTTAGGCATCGACTGCAAATTCATGTTGAGAGAACTTAATTTGAGCTTTGATGAAGTGGAAAGCAAAATTTTTTGGTGGTTGCTTTATGTTGCTAAGGCATTCCTGTTGTAAATTGGTAATAGAGATACAAATGTAGTTTTTTTACTAAGATTTAGACACAAATGTGTCTAGAACCACTCAATATGGGGGGACTCACATGCATCAACTTGTATGGGCCATATATGTGTAGGGATCTGTGTTGGTAAGAGCAACCACGCCAATTGCTAAATTTGGTTTGTTGCCATTTCTTAAAAATGACAAAAAGAAATGGCAAATAGCACTTTACACCCACAAACTCAAAATTTTCTCAAATTTGGCAAAATTGACATTATAGAGAGAGAGAGAGAGAGAGAGAGAGAGAGAGTGGAAATGGCAAAATGGCATACATGGATGTACCACCCTTGCTATTTTTACAACTTAGCAACACTATTCGTTGGTAATAAATGAGAATGACAATGAAAAAAATGACATTCATAGGTGTGGATGCTCTAAGAAATAGATAGATCGGGCTGACTTCATCTCCTACGCAATTAAATTAATCAATCAAAGTGAATTAGATTGCTTCAACGGGATGGTAAAAGTACCATATCAATCAATACACTGAGAGTTGTGGTTCGAAACCAATGAATAATTACTCGAGAATGGAGTAATGGCAGCTAGCGAATGAGATACTTTTCTCTTTACTTTAGAGATTGGAGGATTTTATTCTTTTGCAAAATACTAGGACCATCGGATGCTAAAGTAAAAAGACAAGTATCTCATGTTGGAAAAGGCAAAAGGGTCATGACCCATGGCTTCATGTTTGAAAGGTGCCCTCATTTGTACTCCACATTTGGATTTAGAGGAATTTGTTTAATTGGCAAGAGAAAACAAAGTTTGAGAGAGAGAATTTTGTGTGCCTTTATTTTGGTAGAGAAAAGGCAGAAAGCTATCCCTAGTTGGTTCATGATTAAGCCTCCACTGGTATGCATAATTTTCGACAGGGTGTTTACTTTTCCTTTTGAGTAAATTAGACACCTTGGACTTGGCTTTTCCTTTTTGTTTTTTTTCTGTTTTAGCTAGCTTGCTTTATGAACGAGCTTAAGTTGAGTTGAGTAGAGTATTTATGCTTGACTTGACCATGCTTGTTATTAGCAGAGGCTGTGACAAGTATGGCTGGGGCAGTGGTGCTACCTCAAAGGAATTGCCGAGCATGAATAGTCCGAATGGACCTAGCACCCATGTTCTTCCTTAAGGGACAGTAGGGTCCCGGGTTTGCCTCAAAGTGGATGGGAGGATAACTACTAGTTCCTGCTTTGTACAAAAACTTCAGCAGCACGTAGTTATCAATTTTCTTTTGAAAGCAACACAATGGTGACATTTGATCTGCCACTATTAATTATAGAACAAGCTACCATATTTTCAGGGGAAATTTATAAAAATGATCCTCCTAGTTTCACCCGAGTTTCATTTTCGTTCTCTAAGTATTAATTGCAACCCTTTTGACCTTCAAGTTTGGTTTTCGTTCCAAATTGGTCCAATTGATAATATTTGTTAGCCAGAATAGACGAAAAAATCAGATTAAGGGTAAACGTTATCAATTAGACCAACTTGATACGAACTACAATGTCTAAACTGTCATCCATCTGGTTTTTTTCGTCCAGGTTAGCTAACAAAAGTTATCAATTAGACCAGTTTGGTATAAAAACCAAAGTTGAAGGTCAAAAAAATTGTAATTGATACTTAAAAGATGAAAATGAGACTTGGATGAAACTTAGGATGACCATTTATATAAATTTACCTATTTCCAGTCATTTGGTTCCATAGCTTCTTCTCTCTTACCCCATTTTAAAATAAAAACTTTTGCTCTCACTCATTTAAAATGAAGGCAATAATTGCATGTATCTCCTTGTTACTATTAATCTTGTGATTTTGGATAATACTTTTTGCGCTGTCAGCCTGGAAGGACCTCATTAATTTGTAGCACTAGGATAGAGAAAATATAAAAAAAACCGAAGTTGGCGATAAATCAATCATATTCTTCATAATACGTTTTTTTTTAAACCTATTAGTCGATGTCTCCGGGGATATATTCTTAATAATACGTGTTACGATCCACAATGGACTCTCTTTCCAAACCTTCACATAGTTTTAAAAAATGGTATCCGCTCTGCTCTTTATCGTCGTTTTATGCTTGCGCTCTTAATTATAACGCTAACAAATTTTACTTGTTCAAGATGTTTCTGAAAGACTTTTTTTATATTTGCGCTCATGCTCTCGCATTCGCTCGCACATTACGTGACTTATGTCCAAACATATGCACGCCCCGTTAACAACAACTACATGCAATTATTACATTCACGTCCAACTTGTCAATCGCCGATTAGTTGCTCATCTTAAATACCCCAATCTACACGTAAAAGTCATTCTCACTACCGACCTGCATAAACTAAGCTCAAGGCCGCTTTCACCTCTGTTTTCTCCAAAGTCCCCAACAAAAACAAACTCCGTCCCATACACATAAAAATGATTCGAACCGTTTATGCTTAAAACAATTAAACTATAGATACACTATTTGTTGTACACCAAATTCACATCGGGTTGTACGTGTGATCAGTCTCTTGGGGGTGTCTCGTGTTGGGCAAATTCGGGCCGTCCATACTAGGCAATGGACGACTTTGCATCTCTGCTGATTAGATCTTGATATTTCATTACTGTTCGGCTAAGATGCAATCTGAGCCGTCCAGTGCCGAGCATGAACGGCTTGGATCGACCCAACACGCATGCTTTCCCCGATGAACATTACCACCCCGGATATCAGAGCCATTCATTTTTAAAATACGCTTTCACATTCGCACTCGCGCTCGCTGCGCCCGGGCATGTAACTTATTAGTAACACGTAAAAGTCGTTTCCACTACTAGTTCAAGTCCACTTTCTTCCTCTTTTTCCTCCAAAGTCCCCAACAAAAAAGCAAAGCAAACAAAGCCGATGCCTTCCCTCTCTTTTCCTTCCACTTTCTTCTCTCTCCTCCCAAACACAAACAACACACAAAACCAAGAGAGAGAGCCGAAACCCCAATGGACAGCCGAGGAAACAGCGTGACGAGCAACAACCGGTCCTTATCGATGTCCGACACCGAGTCCCAGTACCAGTCCCCGCTCCGCTCGGACTCCCCCCTCCGCTCCGACGACCCGGATCCGCCGCCCGCTTCGACCAAGTCCCCCTCCAAAGGAATCGACAAATTCTTCTCCCCCCTCCGATCTCCCCTCGAAAACCACAACCACAACCAGAAGCAGCAGAAGAGGAAGAATTTCGAGGCCCCGCCGTCGACGGTGGTGTTGTATAATAACAGGGCGGGGAGGGAGGAGGCGGTGACGAAGAAGGTTTCTGCGGGGTTGGGAGGAGTAGGGGAGGGGGATTTGGAGGATGGAGTGGTGGGGGAGGAGAGAGAGGGGACGGGGGATGGGGTGGTGAGGGGGATAGTGAGGAGGACGGAAAGGGAGGTGGTGGTGAAGAGGGGGGAGTTAGGGTTTAGGGTTTGCGAGGTGGCGTTGTGTTTGATTTCGTTCTCGGTTATGGCGGCGGATAAGACTCAGGGGTGGAGTGGTGACTCCTTTGATCGGTACAAGGAGTACAGGTTAGTCTCTCTCTATATATATATGTGTGTGTGTATAGGGAATTAAGCAAAATCATGTTTTCAATTTCTAGGAGATTATTTACTAGTATCATGAAAAATTAATTCAAACTAGACAATCAATCTTTTGTTGGCGAGGACCAGTGTGTCTTCTCCCCATGGCGTGACCAACGGTAGGGCTGATAAACACACCCGAAAGAGCATGATAAAAATAATAAATAATAACCCGAAAGAGCATGATGAAACACACACACACACACACGCACGCACGAAAGAGGCGACCGGTTAATTAAGCTTGTTGGTTCTAAAAATATGTTTGAGTTTGGGTTGTTTATGAGACAAACCGATCTTAAATGAGCTTTAATCGAGCCAATTATAAACCAATCTTGAGTAGCTGGAAAATTTCAAACATCAGAACTCGAACAAAGCCGAGCAGTAGTTTGTTCGATCATTCTAAAGCTTAAGGAGCCTCAAAAAGATATTCTAACTTGCTTTGTTTATGTAATAAACCGATCTTAAATGAACAAACATGAGCTCAAACGTGAGTGGTTTGGTACATTTATCAGCCATAACCAATGGGGTTCCCACCCACTATGGAATGTTTAGCAAACTGTCCCGATTAAGGTCATCATCACTGCGCGTTCTTGCAAATTAACCATTCCCGGAGCCGGAGGAGGACAGCATGTCACCGTAGCTCCACCAAGGTGCGAGTGGGACCAAGGGCCCCCCAAACAGCATCTGGTTCATGAGCTCAACAACCCGCAAGCGGGATTTGGACCCAAGAATGTATGGGGGGGGAGGGAATTTCACCCCAGCTCCTTGGCCATCTCGGCTGCCACCTTGGTGGTAACTCGACAATCAATCGAATAAGAAAGTCCATGTCCCCACACACTGGATAATCAGCCATGTATGGTTACCTCAAACTAGATGATCAATGAAATGTGTAATTGTGTGTATGCATATAGAGATTTGTGCCTAGAGTTCTAAATAATTACGAGTTACCTCTACATGTGGTGTAGTTTTCTGGAATTAAAGAGTAGTAGACTTGTGTTTTTTTTACATCATTTTTATTTTTCCTTCCCATGTGAAGTTTCCAGTGCTCAATTTTGTACTGAGTGTTTGATTTTCAGTTTTCATTATTTGATTTTGCTGAATATTGGTAAAAAGAAGATTGAAAAAGATAGTTGAAATTTTTGGTGTAGAAAACAAAGTCAATAATTGTGAAATTCAGACTGCTTAGTGGGTGGCCAAATATAGAAATGGGTGAAGTTTGTTTGAAATTGCTTTTTGGAACTCTTCTGAACACGTTTGAGATATAATGTTCAAGTAGTTTACATGTAGAATTCCATTATTTTGGGTTGTTAATTATGGGTAAGGATCACCCAATCTATTTGCAAATTTGAAGCCATGTCTGAGAGCTGCTATATATTCGAGGAGCCTTAGCTACATTTGTTCCGCACCGCTAGCTACATTTGTTGTTTCTATTACAACTGGGAATAGCAAGGATCTGTATATAGGGAAGCCACGTGGTAAGATTTTCGCGGTGTCCCCGGCGTGTCTCCGTGTTGGACACGGGGACACACCGGTCTCTAGGGGATATCAGTGCTTCATAGCTAGTGGGTTATGTAACCATTTTGTTTTGTTCCCCATAGGTTTTATATTCCTAGACAGGGATTTGGCTTCCATCCCGTTGAGATAACTTGTTTGGTAAGGTTGTTACTGGAACAGACTTCCAATTTAGAATTCCTTTTATTACCTAGAATAGAAGGTTATCCTAAAAGCATGTCTCGTAGTCTTTTGCCCAACAACAGTGTTTTTTTTTGTTTCTAAAGGTGTAGAAGGTACCTTTGGTCTTTTGCACTGGCTCACAAGGCCCTATTAAGTTGCAAGGAAAGGAAAGGAAAGGAAAGTACAGGAATGTCTGACTTTCCTGCAATTTTTGGGTGTTCATTTACCAAGAAAGTTGTGTGACTCACATCTCTAACTATCCTACTAAGATTAGTGTTCCATCAAAACTCATCCTGCAAGAAACACATGATTTTGCAGGAATCTTGTTTTTGTCTTTCCCCCAAATTTCTTTTTATCAAAAGAACTCATGTGGAAAATACTTTTCCTTTTCTTTTACTTCAGAGTCTTCACTTCACTACAAAATTTTATTGAGAACAATTTTCCTGCACCAATTTCTTGACAAATGAATAGAGCCTAAAGTTGAAGTCTTGAGGATCGAAATCAAAAAATTCATGCTTCTGTAAGGAATTATTAGAACTACATAACAGTTACTGCAAAACAACTGCACTCCAGCTTCACCATCTACAGCAATGTTTACTTCCAAACTGTGGATTCTCGGTTGAATGTAAATGACTAACAATATTCTTTTAGTTTTTCAAAGTTGTTTGGTATTCCCCCATTCATTCTTCGTAAAGGTGATGACAGACCTAATTCATGACAGGTACTGTGTTGCCGTGACTGTTATTGGGTTCGTATATGCAGCGTTTCAAGCATGCGATCTGTCCTACCATTTGGCCACTGGGAAACGACTTTTCTTCCACCCCCTCCGGTGTTACTTTGATTTCGCAATGGATCAGGCAAGAATTTTATTTGCATTATCCATATTTCCCATTTTTATTATACTCCTGCTGATTGTCACTTCTCATGTGATGGATGTGCCAGTTTGTCATAATTTAGCTTTATTGGGCGGTCCCCTTTTGATTCGAGGCTCCAAGGTTCACGTCTCTGTAATGATTTTTTTTCAAAACAATGAAAGAATCTAGGGACCTGGTGAATCTGACCCCTGCACTGTTAGCTGGTTTCCACTCTGTCTGGGCACCATCTGCGACCTTAAATTAACTTAAATGCATGTTTGAGTGGAATCCAGCCCCTTCTACGTGGAGGTTGGCAGCAAAGACAATAAATCATTTAAATATATTTACCTTCTAAGTTACCAAGCTCTACTTATAAGACTTTGCTGAACCATCTTATTTATGGGATTCCTTCTGAATTTTTTAGCTCTGTTTCTCTTCTTCAGGATCTCCTTGTTTATGATAGTTTAAATTTGGTGATGAGGTTGATTGTGTCCAGAATAGTTTTTCTAATGAAGGAAACCTTACTCTTTTGGTTTGAGCTTCCTGTTTCACATCTTGGGTTGGGGCTTACTAGAGTTTAGAGCATGAGGGTTGATGATCAGTTTGTTTGGTTTGTGCTTGTTCCTGGAGCCTGTTCAAAGATGGGGTAGTTTATTTTGTTATTCTAGGGCCATACTTTCACTTGGTAGAAGCTTGTTCGATGGTTGAATCTTTTAATATTTCTCTCCTCCTTTCGTTGTTTGCGTAAACCAATTTGTGGATAAGATGCCCCATCTTCCTTGGATATGTGCCTGCAACTGAATGAATTTGAAAACCCTAAGTTTATACCATCGGTTTGTGAAATACTCTCGGTGCAATTTTCGCTGCCTTGGGTATAAACTGGCACTTTTGAAGCTTTGTTTAGTTCATGTATTCGTGGAACCATTTGTGAAAGGAAAAGATAAGAAAGATGATCCAGTAAACGAGCTAAATCTGTTTATTTGGTCTTCAGATAAATCCTATGCAATTCCATGATCCAAAAACAATAAAAGTTTCCTCTCCATAACTCCATTTTTGTTTTTCTTTAATAGAAGGAATCATGTTATTGATTTCTTTGTTCATTTTACTGGCAGATTCTGGCGTACCTTCTAATATCTGCATCATCATCAGCAGCCACCAGGGTAGATGACTGGGTATTGAACTGGGGGAAGGACGAGTTCACAGAGATGGCCACCGCGTCTATTGGGATGTCATTCTTGGCTTTTGTTGCCTTTTCCCTTAGCTCTCTCATATCCGGCTACAACCTTTGCAACCGCAGTACTACTTAGTCTCCGCCAATCACCATCCACGCATTCGTAGGCTTTATGGCCATGAGGAAACTAGAATTTGGTGTAAACAAATTGTGTATTGTACAGACGGAGACTTCTTTTTTTTTTTGGCATGTTACACTTTTGGGGCAAGGTTTATTAGGTTGTTCCGACCGCTTTTGTAAATGAAATAGTTACACTGTGTTCGAATAATAAAAAAGCGTTGTTTTTCATTGCTGACAACATTTTGTTTCCCCTCCTCTTGGATATTGATGATTGGATGATTAACTCCTCATTTTTTCACCTTGTCCTTTTTGTTAGTAACATACTATATCTTATCGCCTGGCAAAAAAAGAAGAGTCATTTTTAATTAGGAAATTGTTTCGGTGCGCACGGTATGGTTTGGGCTTACTTCGAATGGTCCGTCAAGTTCTTTCGTGAGTTCTATCATACAGATATAAATTACAACATTACCTGGAGAAAATCAATTTCATTAATTAATCGTACGCATAACTATTGATGAATGAAAGCTGAAAATTTGGTAAGGCTGTCAATTTTAAGAGAGTACTCCTCGTTCATTTGTCATGGTTCAGTAAATGATGTTAGTTAATCCTTTTGTAATCCAGCCCAATGGAAAATCCTTTTATCTTGTTGTGAGCTCAGGCCGCTAAATCCCTGCTAGGCCCCAAATTCTAGCCCAGTCTCAATCTTGCACTGTTTTGAATTGGGCCATAACATACACAGACAGACCAATGTCAAAGGAGAGAAATGGATTTTTGATAACTCAGGGTGACCGGATCAGTTTACACCCATCTCGACTACTTTTTTGGATCAATCTCATCACCTATTTGCAAAGATCCCAATTAAAACTAGAGCAAACTTTTGTATGGATTAGACCGAAAAGAATTGATAGCTCTGAGGAGCTTGTGTTGATTGGGATGATTGACAATGGAATTGGATTAGGAGAAAGCATATGGGGTTCACCCTTTAAGCGATTGTCCCCTAATCCCATGAGTTAACAAACAAGGGGGTGCGATTAGATTATGGTTGGAACTCATTAGGGAAAATAATTCCTCATATGGTGCACTATTGTATCCCATCTCCCATCCTAGGATTAATAATCCCGGGACAACATTCGGATTATCTTGCCAATTCGATCCAATGACCAATATTACTACTCAAAATCTTATATCATCATTTATTCCATCCTAACTAAACACAGTATAAAGCTATACAATCATCACCTTTATCCACGTGGAATAAAAAAAACATGTGAACACTTGTATTAACTAATCCCATGGTATTAATTTATTACTGATTTTCTTATCCCTCCAATCAAACAAGCCCGAAAGGTTTTGTGACATGGATGTTCCTCATTTTATTGAAAAAAAAAAAAATATTCAGTTCCTTGGGAGAGCCAATATGATGGTCAATTTAAATTAGATGATGATGTTGTGAGCCCCTCTCTGACATTCCACATGGTCTCAAATATCTTAGAAAAGAGCGTTGACTCGCTTTTTGAACTCTGTGGTCGAGCTAACCTAATTTAATGAACTTAAATCTGCACTCATATGTTATTTTTTTTATAATGTCGAGTGTTTCGAGTCAACTTGCGTGCACCTCGAACTAATCCTTACAACACCTCCCACAACCGTTGTGCCCTCATATACTATTGTTCAAGCTAAGTAATAGTAGTAGTAGTAATGGAGCCTTAATTTGGGTTAAATTTTCTCACCAGCTGCTCAGTGAGACTAATTCTGACTAAACCTACTACTACGTACTTTTTAGTGCTCAGAGCACTGGGTGGGTGGTTTCATCTCCGATTTTGGTAAAGTTGTGGTACCCAGCAGAATGGCTCTGTTATTCCTTTCACCAGAAGAAAATCTAGTTCCCGGTGGGTATACTTTTTTTTGTTTATTTAATCTTTGTTAGAGTTCAACAAAAATGTTGATGATAATCTGTAAGAAAATCTAGAGGATAATCTAGATGCCTAAGTCGCAGATCTTGACTATCGGACCGACCCTGAGATTTTTGAATGGTCTTTTCTTGCCCTCACCAACCTCTGCATAAACAACGTGTGACCTTACACCTAAATTTGGTGTCATTGTTGTGCATCTGGTCTTTGAAACCATGATTAAATACAATAGATAATTATTTCTTGTCATAACACCGATATTGACAAGAAATAACTTGAAGATGGATAACTTTACAACATATATGAAATCCCAATGAGATATATAATTTGGTCGGAGACACGAATTGTTCAATGAAATTTTCATTTGTGCAATTCTTGGAATCCCGTCGTACGTATTGGCAGTGGCTGAGGGACATAGAGATAAGGGTAGACAGCCGACCCCACTGGCTGCAAAATTTTCCTAGCGAGGTATAATTTTTATTAATTTGACGTCACTTTAAAAATTTAATTTTGCCCCTATCCATATAAGAGTTTTGTACTTAAGAAAAAAATGAGTCAAAATAGAATCTCTACCCATAAAATTTTCAAACGTAGCGCTAGTTTGTTCATTCCTTAAAATAAATCAAGGGTTTTGTTCATGAATTACATATAGTTCAACTTTTCAACCCCACTTATAAAAAATCTTGGTTCCGCCACTACATACTGGCTTCTTGTGCCGCCTCTATTATGCTTGAACAATCAAAATAAGGTTTAAAGGTTTGCATTTTGCAGACTTGATAAGCCCTCAATAGTGTAAATAATAGGGCTTATCTCTCTCATTTTTGTCACACACAAGTGCATCACTTGCTTGATTTGAACGATATTGCACGAAAGGTGTGTTTTTGGCTTTTTCAGGTAAATCGTGTGAATAAGGTGCATTTGTAGGCCATGGATAGCCCTGAGGGGGTCCAAGTACCCAAGACCATGTGGCGCTCCGCGACCGAGTCCCAAAAGTCATGAAAAGAAGCTTTGAAGCATACTCGGGATGTCCAAGGGTCATGGGAAGTGAGGGAGATGCGAAGATTTTACCCAAAGCAATTCATTTTCCGACCAACTGAGGGTAGAATCGTCATATCTTTTGATGTACAAAATACTTTTGATCCAAACCACTTGGGTTAGAAAGTAGACTCAACAAGCTTTCCAATGGTTCAAAGAATACCCAAATCCGAGTTCGGGAGTGTCCGGAGCGAGCCCGCGAAATTGAAAAAGTGCCTGCAGAATCCAGCGAGCACAGGGATCGATCCCCCAATGTTTAGGGATCGATCCCCCCACCCTTTCAGCTCCTGCAGCATCCAGAAAGCTTAGGGATCGATCCCCCAATGTTTAGGGATCGATCCCTTGGTCCCGCGCGAACATTTTAGTGGCATTTTTGTAGTTTTTGTGTAAAGGGGGTATATATACCATCCTTAGCCCGATTTTAGGGCATTCATCATTTTACACTTTCTCTCTCTACCTCCCTCTTCTCCTCTCCTCTTTAGTTCACCTTCTCTCTTCAAGAGAGCAAGGATTCAAGGGTTTCTAGACTTTTGTCCTTCATTAATGTTGTAAGTACTCTTGTTCTTTACATTAATCTAGCTTTTATTTTTGTTTTTGCCCATGTTTTCATTTCTCTCATCATTTTGCTTTGTGTATACACCCACTATGGGTGTGTAGTGATCTAGGCTTGGTCATAAGGGTGATTTCCACCCCATGACTTGGGTAGTTTGATGGCTTCTCTCATTTCTTGTGCTTAATGTGGTTTGTGAATGAATTAAGTTCATTTTTATGTAACAAAACCTAGGGTTGTTAACCTCTTTGATTATGTGTAGGCAAGAACTTGATCTCTTGCCACATATAATGCTTGGAGCTATGTCACTCTAGGTGTTTGCAAAAATACCTCAAAGAACTTGTTAAGCTCTAATCTTTGGTCTAAACCTAGAGATGTTAACTTCTTTGATTGGGTGTAGACAAGTCTTTTGGCACACCCAATGCTTGGAACCATGGCTCTCTTTGTGTTCGATAAAATGCCTAAACGAGTCTTCATCCATTTCCAAACCCCGTTGTATGAGTTAAACTTGATTTTCATAGTTAAATCTTCCGAGTAAGATCAAATGACAATGACTCTCACTTGAGTTATCGAAGAGAAGCATTGAACGGCCTAAGTTATGGGCGGAATAAACCCCTAGACCTTGCCGCTTTTAATTTCTAGTCAATCTTCATTTTCAATCAAAGTTAGGAGGTAGAGAGAATTTTCATCACTCAAAAGTTGGCCGTCTCAAAGCCGAACTAAAGGTTGGCGGTCCTAACGCTAAAACCCTTCGTAAATCAAACCTCCAGCCTAGCTCCATTGGCTCCCTGTGGATTCGACCTCGGACTTCCGAGTTTATTATGCTACAACCGACCTAGCCCTACGCTTGGGGTGTTCTTATTGCATCACTTTAAGGTCGCAAGCAAGACTCCAACCATTGAGGACTAGAAAACTCGCTAAATAAGGAATTAGAAAGAATGCTTCATCGCATGCGCCTCAGGCGCAAATAGAGTACGCTTCGGGCACATCGAAGTTTTCTCTTTTGATGTAGTGTGCCTCAAGTGCATTCAAGTTGCGCCCCGGGCGCATCCTAATTTTCTCTCTTAAAGTAATGCGCCTCAGGCGCATTTGAATTGCGCCCTGGGCGCATCCTGGTTTTCTCTTTTGTTTATAGCAGGGTCTCAGTTATAGCAGGTATACAACCTTGCTCTTATAATGTGTCTGGATCTAGTAGAAATTAAGGAAGATAAAATGACAGGGAAGTAATTCTAGAGAATGATAAAAGAGAAGAAGAAGACGTAATTCTAGAGAAAATTAATTGTAGTTTTCTTTGTCTAGCTTTGCAAGGAAAATGGGTAGGAAAGTGAGAAGAAAATAACTATAGTTGTTTGATCAAGGAAGAGTTAAAGTAAAATAATAAGGTACCTAACACACTACAAAATCTATGATGGAAAATTGGAAAGAAGAGAGCAAGGCCATCTTGTGGCACGACTTATATATAGAGAGAGAGATGGAGTCTCTGGCGCATGGAGCCTTTAGAGTCAAACTACTATAGAACATGTTTAGTCAAATCCAATCTATAAAATTTGACTTCACTGTGAGAACTCCTCTTGTAATAAAAGTCAATGCCAAATTTGAATTAACGTAAGGAATGCGCTCGAGTTCCATCAAGCAAGGGACAAGAAATAGTTTATCATTCGTGGTTTCCGGTATTTCATTTCCATATCAAATTTATACTGAGAAAAAAAGGAAGAAAGAAAAATATGACCTTTTCATTTCTTTTCTCTCATGTTTCTGATAAGCAGCCAAGATTGCATAATCTTGGCGCTTAAGATTTTCATTTTGTAGAGTTTTAGTATTTAAGTTATCGTTTTTATTTGATATTGCGCGGAAGGTTGTTTTTGTTAAGTTTTAGGTAGAACGTAGATTAAATGCGGTTTTTATCATCAAGAGTCGCTCTCGTGAGCATCCAAGTGTCTAAGGCCGTGTGGCTGCTCCCCACCAAGTCCCATCGAGTGATTTAATGACTATCGAGTGGGCGTCGAGTCATTGTCCGGCTGATCAGACCAAGGCGAGAATAAAAACAGTGCTCTGCCAACCCGCTACCGGTACTGGGATTTGGCTAGTACCAGTACCAACTCTCTAGAAATTCCATTTTGGCAGCAAATTGAAGACCCGGTACCGGACTACCGGTATTGGGAGTTGGTCAGTACCGGTACTGCTTGCAGATATTTTCCACGTTTTGTTCACTTTTTCAACTTTCCATTTATGGAATACTTTTCACTTTTGGTTGGATGTGAGATATTTATTGTGAGAGGAGGGTTGATTTTTATAAATACCCTCCATCTCTCTCTCTCATTTATTACCTAAATACAAATCACTTTTAAGTCTTTTAGATCCAAAAGCTCCTCCATAGTTTTTCAAGCTTTTTAAGTTGTAATTTCTCAAGAACACATTAAGGTATTTACGTTCCGTTAATTTCTCGAGTATTAAAGTTGTTTGTATGCATTGGATCTTTCACAATATCAAGTTTATTTTCAAGTTTATCGGTTAAATCTTATGGCTCGTTTCTCTAGCATGCTTGGTTCTTTCCAAATGTGTGAGTAGTCGATTAGGCTTGGCCACGGGGTGATTAACGCCATGTGACTTACGTTAATCTTGCCTATCTCAACTAAATACTTGAGGTTCGATATGGGAAATGTGTAGGGTTCGCCTTTACGTAACAAAACTTGCCGATATTAATCTCTGGTGATTATGTGCTAGCTCACATGGTTCCGGAGCGATGTCTCGGTTCGTGTTTGCCAAGAGAACAAAAGAGCTCACTTGTTTTCCATACTTAATTTCTAGTCTTTAATGTTTTCATAGCAAGATCTTCCGGTTGATAACCTATGCAGTGCCATTCAACCGTGTTTTCGTTGAGAATGGTTCGATGCCCTAAGTTTCGGGCGCTAAAAACTCCAACGCCTTGCCGCTTGTTTAACTTAGTAAAAACTAATTTTCTAGTCTTTTTCATTAAAGCATTTTCCACATTTCAAAGGAAAACCAAAAGTTGGCCGTCTAAACGCCGCAAACCCTTACATTTACCAATCCTAGCAAACTATAAAGATTATCTCTATGGAAACGATTTCGGACTCTTCGGTATTTATGCTGACAACAACCTAGCTCTACGCTCGGGATAAATCAACCTTTGTCAACGGTTAGATTTTGGCGAAGCAATTTCATGACTACTGACACGTCGATTAAGTTAGTTTCGAATGTTGTTTAATATTCCATATCTTTATAGATTAAATCGTTTCAAAAAGAATTCTCAAACCTACATGGAACATACTTAGTTTAGATTTAAGAAACTTTCCCCCTTCTGCTTTCTTTCCAAATCTTCTTTTTTAAAAAGAAGGTAATTTCAAACTCAAATATAATGAAAATAAAAAATAATATTTTAATTGTTTTTTACACCGTTTAAAAGATTTCAATGAGATCTATCAAACAAGATCTTCTTTTTACAAAATTGGAACGGCTATATGAAGATGATACAATCGCCTCATAGGGTTCGCATACGTAGTCTCCACGGGGAGAGGTTTGGCCAATGCCGCTTGGACTACATAAGTCGCGACTTTCAAAACTTATGATAAAATTGAATAACACACAATATCAACTTCGAACCATATCATGGCTTCCTTATTCTTTATGTTATATGTTTTAAAGAATATTTGTACTTTTTCAACAAAAAAAAAAAAATTACGACAACTTATTAGTCCGTACCTTCACGTATGCGGACAAATAGGGACATAATTATTAGTAGTACTATATTTTTTTTATATCTATAAATGACACGAATTGTTAGTTCCCAGTCAACATGATAAGTTGACAGTTAATTAATTGATTAATCATTGAGGCCCCAATCACATGTTATCTAATCCTATGCATTATAAAAATGGCCACCGATTACTTTTACACTTACAATACAATATATAGTCGACAAAGGTCTTGAACTTGTAATCTTAAGATAATTAATTAGTCGATTTAGACAACTCGTTTCAAATATATTGTTACTTCTGTCACTGCAAACGCGGGGGTGAGTCTACAATATACACTCCTTAAAAAGGTGTATCATATGTATCTATTTTATAGTTCATTCATAACATTTTTGCCTGTTTCGTAACTTTTGTTCTAGAATTCATAATTTTTCAGTAGTACAATTAGTAACATTTTCATTATGATTCATAACATTTTGGTGTATCTCGTAACCTTGATACAATTCGTAACTTTTTAGCAATACGATTCGTAACATTTTCTCTATAAATCATAACATTTTGGTGGATGCATATGATACACATCCAAATAAGGGATGCGTATTGGATTGGCTAGATGTGATGATTTCTAATTGAATAGATCCAATCGAGGTATATATAGGATTCGCTAGAAAATATTTCCAATATCCCCTCCCGTACATGTTGCAGACCAATTGAACTGCGTAGCTATATCTTATTCGTGAGAAGAATTTTGTTCACCTCCGAAATATCGATTTCACACTCCTAGTAGTACTGGTTATATATTGACATGCCTTCTTTATCTTTGCATTTTTGTCTTTATTCGTATAAAATTACGATATTGTCCTTTTCAATTTTGTATACATGATGAAAGAGCATTTGTTGTTCTAAATTTCCATGCATGACAAAAACGAGTGCAACTGGTAAAAAGGAAAGATTGAAATCCAAATGTCTATTTCATCAAAAAGGCTAGCTGTGGTTCCACTTTCTGTAGTGGTCTAAAGATAAAGAAAAGAGATAAAACTATGGGTCTTTTCATACCTTAAACTTATCAAGAATAATTGAATCTTATCATCACACTTAAAGTACGAAAACCACCTTACTGGGGCCCTGATACATATATTGTTTGTCAATTATTGTACTCTTTAATAATTGAGTTCTAGCTAGCCAATGAAATGATAAATCTAGTTTAGAGGTCGTAAACTTGAGATTATTGAATTTGGCGTTGCACTGTATATGGAAGTTATATAATCCAATCGCGATTTAGAAATATGAAATATAGTTGCACGTTTGATTTATCTAAAGCGCTCTCCCTTTCTTGAGTAAATATTTTTAATTTTTCGTCCACTATAGCTTAGTGTACAATTCGATCGGATCGAATAAAAGGAATCAATTTTTTTTTCAACAGAAAAAGTAAATTCATTAAACAAGCCATACGGTATCTACAGATAAATTCCGAATATAGAATAGGACATACGGCAAGTACCGATTTCCACCCAAATACAAAGAAACAGAGACACAATACAAAAAAAGATTAAGAGACGAAACTAATGTCTAGCGCCTATGCAAGAGCCAAACGCTCACTTCTTCACACCGTCAACATGGCCCGCTAACGTGGAGTTAGTACCCAGACACCACCGTCTTGGGATGGCGGAGCTCTGAATCAAAGATAACATTAAACCTATGAAAATCAGTCACCCGATATGGAAAAACCAGATCAGAACAAAACCACCCAGGAAGACCCACCGGGACAAAAACCGGACCAACATCCGGACAGAAACCAGCCTCAACATCTGGACATAACCGGACAAGAGTCCGGACAAAACAAAAACGAAACACAAAAAACAAAACCCTAACCTGCCGAAACACTCAAAACAACCACCGTGTCACCGCTGCCACAACCACCACACCAACCACAGGAATCATGACAACCCCTACTGTCACCATGCCCAATCCCAACACACCATATCCACTCACAGCATCGCCACTAACAACCCAGCAAAATCGCACCATCTACCACCCGAAACGGCCAAAGCGCCACTAGGCAAGAGCCCGGCTATCTCCAACAAGGTAGAAAGGCGGTCCACAACGGGATCCAGAAAGCTAGCGGAACATGATACACCCAGCAGAGTATCCAGCGAGATCTTACTGGAGGGGGGAGGGGGTGGAAACGAGGAAGGTGGAAGGAAGGGGAAGAGGAAGGGGGGGAACAACAGCCCACAAAGGAGAGGAATGCCAGCAAGGGAAGAGGAGAAGAAAAAGGAAAACAAAAAGAGGCGCCCGGGGGAGGAGGCGGCGCCTCCCCAAGCAAACAATGGCGGCTAGGGATTCTCTCTAGTAAATGAACAACAAGTGGATCATACTTGGACTTACAGAAATTTTCTAAACAAATAAAAATTGGTTTCCCCAACTTTTGTAGCTTTCTTTTATCTCTGGTGTTTTTCTTTATTTTATTTTATTTTATTTTTGTATTGGCGTATGGTGTCCTCCAACTTAAAAGATACATAATTGAAGAAAAAAAAACACAATGTCAACACGATTCGAAAAAAGAAAAATGGACTCGTTTTGTTTTACTACACCCTCGCCTTGACTTGATGTGAAAATAATAATTAATAAGTTATCATGTGTAAGGTGAATTCTACACGGTAAATGTAGCTAATTAATCCAATTCATTTCACTAATTTATTTCCTATCGTATAAAGTGTTGGGTTCGGAGCGCCCCCATGGATTTGGTTACACAATGTCACTCCCTATGACTGCTCTAAAACTAGACTTGTGGGTACGGTGCAATGTCGAATGCCACAAAAGACTTAATTGAAGTATTCGCTAACACCAATTGGTTTTAGAAGAAACAGTGAAAAAATGGTCCAACATAAAGAAATATTAAGGCTCCGTTTGTTTAGGCGTAAATTGTTTTCTGGTAAAATGTTTTACCTATTTTACATGGAAAATATTTTGCATAGAAACAAATGGAGCCTAACAATAGTTTTGAAGGATTGTACGTATTTGTGCGATTGTAAAAAAGATAATGCTACGGTATTCTCGCTCTTGTCATAGATAGATACCGTATCCCCTTATAACACAATCACTCGAAGGCATAACATTTTATCACCAAAAGACATAACATTTTACCACTCGAAGGGCATAACGTTTTTTAAAAAATTGCGTAACATTTCTAATATGATTAAATATTATTTTTTTTGGTGTTTCCCCGTCATAATACTGTCGCTCGAAGGCATAACGGTTATTCACTCGAAAGCTGACATGTTACAATCCATAAAAGTAGACACCTATCTCCTTAAAAATATGGACGGCTCAAATCATTGTTGTGGATCCAGAATGCGTTCACATGCAATGGCCTCCACATGCAATGGCCCACAACTTAAGGGTTAGCCATCTAGAAACTGAACAATAACTTGGTCGAACTGTAAATGGAGAGAGAGAGGGAGAGAGACCGTATACGGAAGAACCATACGGCATTGTCCTGCAAAACCATGGGACACTCCCACCCAGGCTGCGTGGTCCCCACCACTGTTGCCCTTCCGTTTCCGCCTTTACCATTATGCCCTTCTTTCTGTCTTGGCCTCACCTAAATGCCTAATTAATTTGCTCCTATATTTACCGAACCACATGCATGCATTGCCTTCTTCCTTCTTGTTACCACATTTCAGGGTCCCATCATCTGCATCTTCACGGACAACAATGGGTCCATCACGTGCATTCCTTAGTTTCCTAACATGAAGTTTGGACCGACACGGGATGCCGCCGAGCGGCATTTCTATAAAGCGGTTCCAAGCAACTGATTCGATTGTTCATTTCAACATGAACGGTTTAATTTGAATATGAACGCATACAAATTTGAGCCATCAATTGCCGAAATGAATAGTCGAATTGACCGGTTTACACTCATTTTGTAAGGAGTGTTTGGCAGCATCCCCATCCCATGGACCGACGTTTGCCATATTTGGTTTTGTGGTTACTAGTATAGAGGATCCGTTGAGGTCATAGTTTTTGTGATTTGAGTTTCTATTTGTTACTAGAAGATTGTATAAACTATTAACGCAGACAATAAGTTGATCGCATATCGTTATCGTTAAGAAAAATAAACTTCGACAGTTTTAATTTGAAAACAACATTAGCAACGTTCGTAAGATTGTTTTTCTACCATCCTACTTTTTGTTGGTTGGTAAATTTGAAAATCATCATGGATAGATTCTTATTAAACTTATCCGATATACTCCCTCCGTTCTATTTTCATTATTCATTTTTGAATGGCGCGTTATAATATTTTTCATAATTTTGAAAACTTTATATTATAGAACTAATTGAGATTTATCAAACAAAATTCATATTGCATATTTTTCAAGATCCACATTAAAAGATTTAGGCAAAAGACATAAAAGAAAAAAACAAAATAATTGACAATAAAAATGGAACAGAGGGAGTAGTAAACTGGTAGTTGTGCACTAGAAGGATGTTGTCAATTTTTGGTACTCTCTCGTCCATAAAAAAAAAAAAAAGGCTATATTTGTTACTTCCTCCGTCCCAAAATGTTGTGTCTGTTTTTTGGAACGTTTGAAAAAAAAAAATTGAATCATGAAAAACATTATAAATTGTGAGATATAAATAATTTTTTGTGAGGTTCCAAAAATAAAAAGACACAACAATTTGGGACATGTGAAGTACGAGTAATGTTTTTTATATCAAATATGAATTTTGTTTGATCGATCTCAAACAAAATCTTTGAAATCGTAAAAAATATTATAAATTGTGACATATATATAAAAAAAAAAAGGGGGATCGATAATTTTGGACGGAGGAAGTATATATTATAAAATTGTTTTCCCACCAGAAACCATGTGCGTGGGCACTGGGCAGTGGGCAGTATTGCGTAGAGGAAAAAGGTTGGGGTCATTATCGGTATATACCCCTTTTGTCTCCTCAGGAGTTGATTTTCGCACGTTATGGGTGTACGTATCTACAAGACAGATATGTATAGCCAGAGAGAGAGAGAGAGAGAGAGAGTGCGCGTTTCTAGAGCGAGAGAGCTCCTGCATGTGCTTTCACTGCACCACCAGAAACCATACCTTCTCCCAACCGAACCCCCCCATCTCTCTTTAATCCTCGTTTCCGTTTCAAACCCTCTCTCTCTCTCTCTCTCTCTCTCTCTATCTCTGAACGTAGCTCCGGCAACGCTCATGGAGTTGGATTTCTGATGCAATGAGGAAAGGTTAATGCTGATTCTTTGTTTTTAACAAAACTTTATGTCTAATTTGGGGCTTTTGAAACTTCGGTCTTATTCGTTTGGGAGACTCAAAACTCTTAAGCACGGTTTTTTATAAATTTTCTATATTTATTTGTCCTCATTCATTATTTTCAAAATTCGTTCACAAAATCCAAAATGAACCGGATCTTCAGATCGTATCGACAACCTACATGCGCTTCTCCAACAGTTAACCGTTTAATCAATTTATTACTGCATATATCCTTCATTTGAATAATTGAATGTGTTATTTGTCGTTCACGTTTGCAATTAGTCTTTTTCAACGAAGTTCTTACTCTTTCTCAGAAAAGAAATCGCTTGTGTGATCTGATCGTAGTCACATACATAATCCTCGACCTTCCGCTTCCGCTCTCGATTCTCGCTACGCGCTGGGGCAAATTTTAGTAGTTCGGGATATATTTCTTTTACAGTGCTCACGCTCACGCGCGCACATCATGTGACTTCCGATGAATTTGGTTAAGCACTCGTTCTGAACTCTGATCCATGAAGAAGTTCCACTGGTTCAAGCAAATCTCCAACGACGGTACAAAGCTCAAGAGGCGTCTCTCTCTGGGAGAGTACAAGCGAGCCGTTTCGTGGTCCAAGTACCTGGTCTCGTCTGGCGCGGAGATTAAAGGGGAAGAGGAGGAGGAATGGAGCGCGGACATGTCGCAGCTGTTGATCGGTAACAAATTCGCGACGGGACGGCACAGTAGGATTTACAGAGGGGTGTACAAGCAGAGGGATGTGGCGATTAAGCTCGTCAGTCAGCCCGAGGAGGACGGAGACTTGGCTGCCTTGCTGGAGAAGCAGTTCACTTCCGAGGTCGCTCTGCTGTTTCGGTTGTGCCATCCTAATATCATCACTGTAAGTGTTTAATTCTTCTCTGCCTCAAGTGGAAGTTTTTAATATCGTCTATATCTATACCGAGTGTTGCCTTGACTGTAATTGACCCGATCAGTAGAAGTTTCCGGCAACACCTGAGTTATCAGAATTAATGTGTAGTAGATTTTTTACTTGAGCAATGTTAGGGTACATGAAAAGTTTACCCGAAAATGTCCGGGAATGAGAAATGAATGGTTCGGATTCACTTTGATGTTTGGCTCTTACACATCAAAGTGAATCTCAATCATTAATTTTACTTTCCCGGACATTCTCTGGGAAAACTTTTCTTAGATCCTACTAACATTTTTCGTTTTTACTTTGTCCTGTTCGTTTGACTGAACTAAGAATGAAGTACATAATTTTGTGGTATATGTAATCTTATTGGCTTATTGCCTATAGATTATATAAAACTCAAGAAACTGAGTACTGACAAATTAGTGACAATGAGGGGTTAATAATACCACACCCCATGTGATTATACATCCCAACTTTTGCGGGATAATCAGGACAGTAGAACTTTGAACTAAAACCAACATATGTGGTCCCTTAGATATGCAGTCTAATCCGAAACATGCCCTTTGTGTATAATTCTTGTGCCTGGGTCAGATATAATTGAGTGACCATGTAGTTCTTGTTCAAAGAAGCTAGAATAATAACTTGAGCATTGTTGTGATTTGTTTCCTATTGGTTTTCAATTGGGAATATTCCATGGGATTTTAGAATCTCCCAGGCACAAGAATTTGTGTTGGGTTCGTAATTGGTGATTTCAATTGGGATGTTGGAAGTGTTTATTCACAAGACAAAGATCACTCTTTTGAATGATAAGCTTCTAATGGGGGGGGACCAGCCAGTCCACACTACTTTTGCCTATGTAGAAATGCCCCTTTTCCGCACATGTTATCCAAATAACGAAGTGTTTTCTCAATGAAGCTACTTATTCCTTTGTTTCTTATTCCCATGGACTACCTGTGAGGCTGTAAGCATTATTCTATATTCAGCCTTTAAGACTTCTTCTTTTTGTGAGGGTTTGGGCCTTGGCAGCTGGACAAAAATAGTGGCAATAGAAGTGATTACTATTTCTTACCTTTGCTTGCATCGTGGTACTAGTGCAGTTATTAAAGACTAGCACATACTAACTTTTATTTCTTGTTCCAACATCATTTTTGATTGAGAATAAATTCTTTACACCGCCGGTGTAAACATTTGTTTCCTCCAAATCAATTGCATTGCGCCACGTCACCATGTTTTATTAATTGGGACCACTGTTTTGACACGTGTCGCAATGCAATCTATTTGGAGAAAACAAATGTTTACACCGGCGGTGTAAAGAATTTATTCTCTTTTTGATTCTTTAGGCTGCATTGGTCCAAGAATTTGTATAGGGATTTATGAAAGGAAAGGAATAGGTTAAAGAAACGATTGGAATAGATTAAGGAACGAATCTAAATGAGAATATATTAAGGGACAAATCTGAATTTCTTTATACGCATTCCCTATCCCTTTCTGGTATTAAATCCCTTCACAAATCCTTGATCCAAATACAACCTTTGCTATGCTGCGGGGACATGACATTGATAATGTTCACATTCACATAAGCACACAAAAATCCTATTGGCAATAGCTGGAAATATTCACAAAATTGGTGGATCCACGAGTCCACTCCATTTGATAATTACATCTGCATTATACAGAGCTGAGCCTTCCCATCCGAAACTTATTGGACCCTTGTATTTCTCCACTTCATCCATGCAGTTTGTTGGAGCATGTAAAAAGCCTCCTGTGTTTTGTATCATCACTGAGTACTTGGCTGGGGGCTCCCTGAGAAAATACCTTCATCAGCAGGAGCCTTATTCACTTCCTCTCAACCTAGTTCTGAAGTTGGCCCTTGACATTGCACATGGGATGCTATATCTTCATTCCCAGGGTATACTTCACAGGGATCTCAAATCAGAAAATTTATTGCTTGGGGAAGATATGTGCGTGAAGGTTGCAGATTTTGGAATCTCATGCTTAGAATCTCAATGTGGCAGTGCAAAGGGATTCACGGGTACTTACCGTTGGATGGCACCAGAAATGATCAAAGAAAAACATCATACAAGGAAAGTTGATGTTTATAGCTTTGGCATAGTCTTCTGGGAGCTTTTAACTGCATTGACGCCTTTTGACAATATGACTCCTGAACAGGCTGCATTTGCAGTCTGCCAAAAGGTAATTTGCCTGCATTATGGTTTGCATTTGTGGTTTATTTATGCAAGCCCATGAATGTGATACCCTTCCTCTTGTCTGGCCTTTTTCATAAGATGTTGGATAGCCTGCATTTTACTCTCAGATATTATTTTCCTTGATAAGAAGCTTCATTATAAAAGCCTTGTTTAACCTTAGCTAGATTATATTATGGCACTTGGCTACGAATAATGATCTTGAGGGTTCAGTCCTCCTTGCCTTCAATCTGCCCAAAAGGGAAGAACCTTTGTCTCTGGGGGTGGGAAAATCATGATCAGGATAGCAAACCATTAGCCACGGAACTTGGGTTTGGGTCTTCGTTGGAATTGAATGATCGTTCTATTTTTAAGTTATTCTTTATCACTAGTGGTAGAATCATTGCCAGATTCACTTTTTGATAATGTCCCGTAACTTTTGCATGAGAGGGTTTGACCTTTGAAAATAGTGTTCATGAAAATCCCAACAGCATTGGGTTCAGCGCTGTTCTGCATATCTTTCCTTACCCAAACACTCAATCGCAACTCAATGTTTAAATTACAACCAGCCAACAACTGCTGCTCCTGAAAGATGGATAAATTGCTGAATGAAAAATGTCTATATTGAAATCAATTAGTTGTTGACATTGATATCACTAAATGATTTGTTAGCATAAGTTGGTTAGGTACCACTGAGTTTACCTAAATTTCTCACATAGGGGTGGATGGATAGACAATGTTTACGTGCATCACTGAGCTTACTTGGATCACCAAGTTTAAGCTTCAAACATGAGGATCTTTCTCAGCACCGTAATTTGAAGCATGGTAAGACAAAGGTCATGGTTGAAGTAGGAACTTCTGGAATCATAGCAATCGTTCGAGTTTGTCTAGTTTGAGTTTGGCTAATTTGACAGCAGGAGAAATTTCCTGTACCTAAAATACCACACCGCCTAAAGTTGCACAATCTTTGGCTTTCCATAATTTTACAACTTAATTTGTTAAAGAAGGAATTAATTGGTACTAAGAAGAGATAATATAGCTCTCATGTTTGGTAATTCTAGTTTAGTTGAAGAAATAGTACTTCGAGGTTAGAAAATCAAACTAGGGTGAACTGCTTTATACTCATAATCAACTGTATTAAGTTGTGCTGAAATAGGGCAAAAGAAGCAATATAGTTAATTGTGATTTACAATGCAATTTAGGATTTGTGAAGTTAGTTGGGTGGATACCTATGGAGCAGCTTGATGTTGTTCCAAGTTGTTAGTTTACTACATGCGACTTTCTGATTTTCAGTTTTGGAAACAGAAACCTGAATCATTTGGAGGCAAAACTTTCCTGGTTTTTATAACATTGCATCCACCCCACCATCCCAAAAGGGATACCGTCTAATTTGCCCACCTTCTCCTTTTGTTGGATTACAGTTTTTATTCGTTTTGGCCATTTTTACCCCCATTTTGATACTAAAATGCTTGTGAGCATGATAGGCCGTGGGAGCATCTGTATCCTAGCCTATGATCATGGCACCCTATGATGATTTTGGAAATTTTTTTTTTGTAGTGCATGACGCTAGTTAAATACTATGAAAAAATTATTTTCGGAGCTCTTCAGCTAGGTGTAGTTGACCATTAAAACTTACTCTATTTTGTTGGTTATATTTAGCCAGCGTTTAACAATAATGATGATTTTTGTGCAGAATGCTAGACCACCATTGCCATCCACATGCCCGGTTGCATTTAGACGTCTCATCAACCGTTGCTGGTCAAGTAATCCCAACAGACGTCCCCATTTCGAGGAGATAGTGGATATTCTTGAAAATTTTGCGGCTTCTCTTGAGCAGGATCCAGAATTCTTGTTATCCTACACCCCTTCCAGTGATCATACTCTTCCGCGATGGCTCCCAAAATGTATTGCTGTCAAAAATTAGCTTCTTTAGGTGTTAACAGAAGCACTTTCCTTTGCCTTTGTATCACTGTTCAGTAAGGATTACATATGCTTTTCTCATATATTCCCTTTTCTCTTTTCGGTGAAATATGCAAGAACAGACGCTGTTCCTTCGATCAATACCCAGAAAGCAAGTAATTTGTACCTGTACCTCTAGTCTCATGTGCGTTTTAGTCATTGAATCACATAAGAATTTTGAGACACTGGAATTTTGAGACACGCGATATTACGGCTAAAAACAGATAGGAAGTTAGGAACATGGTTGCAGAGAAACCTGGAAGAATGTTGTCAAACCCGAACACATAGGTGGTCTTGGTATCCGTAGCTCCCATGAAGCTCAAAGTGGCATTAGCTAAGCTTAATTGGAGGTTCCATAACGAACCTAACTCCCTTTGGTACAGGGTTCTCAAAGGTAAATATGGGAGCATAGATAGACAGTTAGACACACTCCTTTAAACTGTCTCCTCTTTGGAGGAGTGTTTGCAAAGGCAACGAGTTATTCAAAAAGAGGTGAGAGGGTTATTATTCGCAGTGGTGCTAACACTAGTTTTCGGTCTGATAATTGGCTTGGCATCGGGCCTCTCCGTGATATTGGGACCTTGGTTGGACTTCCCTTTATATCCCTGATCTTTCAATTAGGAGTTTGGTTGTGAGCTAAAACCGTGCAATGGTTCAGTACTGACCCGGGCGGCGTTTGTTAGGAACTACACTTCGGGCCGTTTTAGCAGCAAGGAGGCTTAGTCTTTTTGTTTGGATGGGGTCAGTTGTGTGCCTTATGAGGATTGGAGTTGGTTGCGCAAAATCAATGCTAATCCTCGCGTTGTCCATTATTTTTGGTTTAACTGCTTATGGGCGCTTAGCAACCAAGGATAATTTGTTCACTAGAAAAATCACGACGAACCCTTTTTGCATGCATTGCCCGTACACGATTGAGGATAATTTGCACGTTACTCGTGACTGCCCTTCTCCTCCCTCCCTCGATTAGTTCTCAGTTCTTCCTTAAGTCCACCCCTGAGTGGCTTAAAACCAAATGCCAGTCTAGGCACACGCACCGCTCTAGTATTCCTTGGTTGTTAATTTTTCCTATTGGTTGTTGGAGCATTTGGGTCAATTGGAATAGGTTCCATTTTTGGTCTCCAACTCCTAATAATCCACTGGCTTAAAAAAAAATCACCCGCCATGATATTTTGGCCCGGGCATCCGAATGGTATTTCACAGTGCACGCGGCCAAGTGGGGTAACCAACCTGTTGAGAAATTGATTGGTTGGGAACCTCCCCCTTCTGGTTCGGCTGATGATCAACACGGACGGAGCTGTGGACAGATTTGGTAATGCTGCGGCGGGGGGCTTGGTTAGAGATCACAATGGTAATTTTGTCAATGGGTTTCCAAAGAAATGTTGGTGTATGTTTGATCTTGGCGGCAGAATTTGTCAATGGGGATTGAGGGGATGGCCTGAATTTAGCTAAAGTTCTGAATCGCCACGGTATTATTAGGCTTTGTTCGTTTGAGAGTTTGGAGTATTTTAGTTTTGGTAGTGAGTAGAGAGAGAAATAGAGTAATGATTGGAGAGATAGGTAATGAGTAGAGAGAGATAGAGAGAAAAATGAAAGTAATGATTGAATAAATAGGGTAATAATTAGAGAAAGATATATGGTAATGATTAAAAAACTAAGTTAAAACTAAATTAAGTATCGAAACGAATATAGCCATTATTGTTTGCACCGATTCCAGTTTCAACCATCGAGGCCGTTCGAGAACATCAAATAGGCTCACATCCATTGAGTAATTTGTAATCTGATTGCAGGTTCCTATTGGAGAGGTTCACAGCTATGCAGCTCAAGCACGAATTCCAAGAGACAAACATATTCGCAGACATCTTAGGGAAGGATGCTGGGAATGACTTCGGTGTCCCCGTTCATTTTGAGGACACCGTAACTTTTGGCATAACAAAACCATTATGAGTATAACCAAAATCCATTACAAGCATAACAGAACCATAAGAAGGCATAACCAAAACCATAGCAAGGCATAACTTATTTGTTTTGCCTTGGGTTTAGTTATGCTTGTAATTGATTTTAGTTATACTCCTAATGGTAAAATTATTTCAAAAATTACGGTGTCCTCAAAATGACCGGGGACACCACTACTGTTATTCCTCAAGTATTTCTTTTCAATTAGAGTTTTTTTTGAAAACATCCCTCCAACTATCCACCAGATTTTTACTTAGTCCTCAAACTATCAAAATGTTTTATTTAGTCCTCCAACTATTGGCTTGCATTCTATTTAGTCCTTCCGTTAAATTTTAAACGGCCGGCAACATTTTGTTTTAAAAAAAAAAGTTTCCAACCACCAATTTACAATCCTATGGAGTAGAAACGTGATTATGAGAGCCTTAGAGACAAAATTTGATTATGTCTCTTTAGAATAATATGATCAGAATAATAAGATCTTCACACCCATTCAAACGGATTAAAATTTGAGCACTTAATTTTTTAACTATATTTTTTAATCGGGGCGGTTCAATGGACAACTATTTAGACACTTAAAAAAACACTTCAAATTTCAATCACATAGTTTCAGATCAAATTTTTATGATTCCGAACCGTTCAATGTGTGCAGAATATAATTTTAAGGGTGTCCGTGAGAAATTAACAAAAAAAATGATCAGGAAGTGCTTGTTTTAAGCAGTTTTAATTGAATTGTTCATTAAATCTAAACTAAAAACTGCTCAGATCAAGCCCTTTTTGGTCTTTATTTTTGCTGATTTTTTGCAGGTACCCTAAAAATCACGTTCTGATTACATTGAGCGGCACGGATCATCGAAATTTGATCGAAAACTATGAGGTGTTTTTTTAAGTGTTCAAATAGTTGTCCATTTAATCGCCCCGTTTTTTAAAATATAAACCGTCTTAAAAAATTAAGTGCTCAAATTTTAATCCGTTTGAATGGATGTGAAGATCTTATTATTCTGATCATATTATTCTAAAGAGACATAATCAAATTTTGTCTTTAAAGCTCTCATAATCACGTTTCTACTCCATAGGATTGCAAATTGGTGGTTGGAAACTTTTTTTTTTTTTTTTAAACAAAACGTTGCCGGCCGTTTGAAACTTAACGGAATGACTAAATAGAATGCAAGCCAATAGTTGGAGGAATAAATAAAACATTTTGATAGTTTGAGGACTAAGTAAAAATCTGTTGGATAGTTAGAGGGATGTTTTCAAAAAAAACTCTTTCAATTAAATAAAGTATGATGCTATGGTGTCTCCGGTCATTTTGGGGACACCGTAATTTTTGGCATAATTTTACCATTAGGAGCATATCTAAAATCAATTATAAGCATAACAAAACCCAAATAAGGCATAACTAAGGAATATCCAAAAAACTAACCAAGGCGTAACTAAACCCAACCAAGGCACTTGCTACGGTTTTGATTATGTCTTGTTATGGTTCTGTTATGCTTGTAATGAGTTTTGGTTATACTCATAATGATTTTGTTATGCCAAAAGTTACGGTGTCCCCAAAATGACCGAGGACACCGAAGTCATTCCATTAAATAAAAGACTCCGTAGCAGTTAAATACTTATTTTTTGTTTTGTAATCTATGCTACTCCCTTTGGCTTCGTTCAGTTGTCGAGAAAGTTATGTGAGAAATTGCTTCCCTGAAAAAGTGAAGTGAGGTGAAGTAAAAAAAAAAAAAATTATTTTCCTGTAAGTGTTCATTTGACAAAAGAATTTTGCAAGAAAAATTAAGGTTTAGTTGTTCATTTGTCAAGAAAAATAAACTTTCGGGAAAATTTTGTGACTGTTCACTTATTTTCCTTTTCCCGCGAAGCAAAATCCTGTGTTTTTTGCAGGATCACTTTTGCAGAAAAGTAATTCCTGCTGGAAAACTTAAATTGGTAAGTCCTAAAATTTTCCTGCCAACTGAACACTAGGAAAGTTATGGAAAAATTGATTTTCCCATCCTTTCCTGTACTTTCCTGGCAACTGAACGAGGCCTTTATAATTGGAAAAGAAAAGAAAAAGAAACCTGGCTACCAATAATACCTTTTTTCTGGGTACTTACTTTCCCTCTACTATTTTTAATAACCACATGTTCTTTTTGTTTTCTTGCTATGTGAATTTACAATGTTGTTTTTTCAAGTGTGAAAGTGTATACAAATTAAAGTTTAGTTTTGTAAATTCACATCACAAGATGATAGAAAAGAAAGTGTGATTATGAAAATCAATTACGTACCCTTTTTATTAATCAGAATTTGGCTTCTACAAGGTGCATATTGATGTTTCAAAAAAAAAAAAGAGAGAGAGGTGTGCCTACTGCTTTAGCCCTTTATATACTATTCTTTTGGATAAAGGAATTTGGAATGGGTTTCTACTTAAACGCTTTTGATATTAGATCCTTTACTTTTTAAAATAAAAAATAATTAGTATTAGATCTTGACTAAAGTCACATTATATAGTTAGTAGTATTGTTGATACTTCAGCGTTACAGAAAGACAGTTTGGCCGAGTGGTCTAAGGCGCCAGATTTAGGCTCTGGTCCGAAAGGGCGTGGGTTCAAATCCCACAGCTGTCATTTTATTTTGAATTTTCCTTTCTACTGTAGTTCTTTCTGTTTTCTTTTCCAAAACTAGAAGGGAAAAATTCAAAAAAAAAAACCTTACTGATAAAAATAGTAGGGGTATTTACAAAATAAACTTACAAAATAAAAAATTATTTTCAAGTTTAAAAATAATAGCTTAGGAAAATATTTTTTTAATTTTTTTTTTTTGCAGAATTTGATTATCAAATAAGATTCATATTGCATATTTTTTTATTTTAGTAAACCTATTTTTTTTTAGTTTGAAAATTACAAATAAGTACTTATTTTTTTAAGAGAGTAAACTGGAACGAATTGTGGCTCAACTACATGGTTGTTCTTCAGTTATCAAAAAAAGAAAGAAAAGTAAACTAGAATGGGGCCTAAGTTTCTAAATTAATGCTCTTTAGCCTCAAGCAATGCAAGCTAGGGCCCAAGTGCACTTTTGTCCACTGAATCGTACAAAAATTTGTAAATATATAAAAATTCACACAATTTAATGGCCTAAATATACTCGATATAGAGGCGCATCATTTTTCGACACGGAAGATCTCCGGCCCCTCCCAGACACATGCATATGGTGGGACAAAGTGTGGTCAATGATATAGGAGTATAACTTAGGGGGTAAAATTGTGAAATTTAAAACTCATAGGTTAAAATTGGAGAGACTAATGATGTACTATTGTCAGCCCTAAATTGCTAGTACTGCCCAAAATCAGAACCCTCCCCAACGTCGATCGAAGTTCAGCAGCTCCGGCGACGACAGGCGGCTCCGGGGACAAGAAAGGTTCATATCTTTCTCTTTCGCTTTCTCTCTCCTCTCTTTATGTTCGTCTTCGTCGTCTCTCACTCTCAGTTGTTTTTTCATGGGTGATGTTTGAACATTATACTTTTGTGGTCTAGTGAACAGAAGCAGTAAGCGTTTAGACTGTATTCGCTTTGGGTTTCTAGACTCAACCCCTCTTTCTGCTCACGGTCTCTAATAAGTTTTCTCTTCAATTATTACTCCACTAAAAAAAAACCTCCCACAAAACCAAAAGGTCCAAAACCAAACAAAGCCTTAGGCAACCGCTCTTTTATCTTTGTTTCCTTTCATGAATTCCTATTCCTATGTTAATGTGGAAATTTTTTCACCTAAAGCATGAAGAAAACAGTTTCAAAACTCAGGTTTTGTATAAATGAACACCTTGTTCTTTGTTCATCTAAACAAGGTCCTTTTCAGTTGATTAGAATTTTCTCAACTTGGTGAAATTTTTTTAATATAATATCATCGAATGGTTGTGTAAAATTGTACTGAAAATGGAGTGCGAATATCACTCCGACCAAGTATACACATGTGTGCATATGAATCTTAGGCTACATTATGTGGCACCACGCCCACAAATCTGAAACCATAGTGTCCAAAAAAGTGAGGGTGCTTAGCGGATAGAGGCCGCTCTGGGTGGATGACTTCTCAATAAAAGCCATATGTAATCGATAGGAGGTGAAGAAGTTAGGTTATAAAGGGTTGTGCAAAAGTTTAGTCTGGCTTCTTTTGGTAAGCAAACACCACCTGAAAGTGAAACGGTACTGAGTTGTTTACGATTGATTAATGCAGCTAAATTGTCACTTTATATTGTGAGAAAATTTGATAGGAAAAGCTAAATGGTAAAGTTACATGAGGTTTTCCCTCTTTCTCTCATTTAGTCTAGCAAAACACAATAGGAGATAGACCACTCTTGGTTCACTCCAGCATATTCAACTGGGATGGAGAGGAAAAAACGTACTTTCCTTTTGAGTAATCATCTCTTTCTTTTCTATCCTGGTTTTTGAAAGTGATTGTGTGACTATTTGCCTCAACAGGAAAATGATGGAAGCTAAGCCCTCAAATCTGCCAAAGAGCTTCATTGACCAACCTGTCGTGAGTGTTAACATCAACTATTTCTTTACAAGAAAAAGACATTCCCTGTTTTATGCACACATTTATGTTTCAATGCATAAATCTACTGTGAATGTAAGTGTTTTTGCCATAATGAGTTTAGGTTCCAGGGGATGTGGTTCTGGATCTCTCTAGCATGGCCAATCAAACAATCAAGCTCGGGGGCGGTCTCCGTCAGGTCTTGTTCTTCTTTCTTGTTTGTTTATGTTGTTTGTTCTTCGCTTCACTAGCTTATTTCATTCACTATCCCTCTGCTGGTTTATTATGAATCGCCTTGTGGATTTTGACAATGGTAAAGAAAGTGATATGAAGACTGCGTATATGGTTACTGGGCCTTCTCAAATAGACTATTTTTAACTCTTCATAATGCTTTTGTTTCTTAGGTATTGCTCTTAGACACTTGGTTTTCGCTCCGGGTAGCAGTGTTCCCATTTGTAATGTTTGAACTTTTTTTTTTGTCAATGCTGAAGTGTGGAGTCCCACAAACCGATGCACACTTTATTCCTCAACTTCTGCTTTATTGCTGTATGCGTGTCAAATACTTTGATCATCAATTATTTTCTCTGTCACTTGACTCTCGACATTCTTCATGCGTATGAAAAATTTCAGGACTGTGATGCCCTTTCGGTCATGAAGTCTGGGATTTTGAGGTTTCTAAAGCCAAACAAGTATTGGGTTGAGAGCTCCCAGAAAAGAGTGAGTATGGCATTAAATTGTATGGCAATATGGTATAATGTGAAAGCTTGCCTTTTTCCTTTTTGATGCTGTAGGAACTACACAATGTGTTGGTTTTTGTCCAAGTAAACCGGTTGGGATATCTGTACATTTTATGTGCTCATTCTATGTATGCATCTTGGATTATTGTCTGCTGCTGAATTGTCAAACTTTAAATGATCATGGGTTATTGTACATTGATTTTACATTGGATTCACCTCGTTCTGTTAACCTTGCTTATGATAGCATAATGCTTGAAGTTAGGTGATGCAAACAACCTTCCAAAAGACTCTTTTCAAACATAAGGTTTGCAAATAAGCATTTCTGATATATCCTGTGGAAAAAACTAAACAGAAAGAAAGGGAGGAGAAAGACAAGAATGAAAGAGAATGAGTTGACAAAAATTAGTACCCATATAGTTTCTGATTCACGAGGAGGAAAGCAGGCGAACGTGCATGGGTCTTTAGCAACTTAATCATGACAAAAGAAGGGGAGTGCAGGAGAGACGAGAAAAGGAGTGGAGGACTGAGATGAATTCCTACTCTCTTCAGTACAAGGATAGTGGTAGAGATTAGAAGCCAACAAGGTAAGAAGCAATGGCGGAGCTAAGATTTGAACTTGGAAGTGGCACTCAAAAAGATCAATATACTCCCTCCATCACAAAAAGAATGTTCGATCGGCAAACCAAGAACTTAAAAAGAATATGCTTCTATTCGAACAAGTGCAGACTTTTTTTCAGAAATTAAAAAAGAACTTGTTGATCTTGCAGGAAAAAGTTTAAAATGTTTCGAACCAAAATGCATTTTTTTAATTTCTCGTTTTGTGGACAAGACAATCTTTTTGGGACCAAGGGAGTATCTTTTTGGATGGAGTCTCTGCGTTAAGTTATGTTGCTCTTACTCTGCATTTGTTTGTGACATTTGCTTTGCCTTAGTAGCTAAATGTTCATCTATGTTTTCAATATTTTTTGATGGGTTTGGTCTTATATACTAGGCTTATTAATGGACACTCCAATCTACATCACAGTTTGAATGATCTTTCATGTTTTATAATTCTTCTCTCAAAACTGAATGTGTTGGGTTTTGCTGTCTATTGCACTATCTAGTTATCAGTTTTAGTGCATTTATTACATTTAATTATTCTGTGTCTTTTTCTCTTACAGAGATGTTCTAATTTGTGTTTGAACATTCTTCTATCCAGTATGCACCTTCTGTGGGGGATAATATTCTTGGAATTATGGTGGACTCTAAAGCAGATGTAAGCACTCAAATGATGTGCATGTTGATGGTCTATTAATTTCAGATACGGTCAAACTTTCTGATTAGAGGCTTGTCGAAAGTAGAAATATTTTGGTTTGGTCCTCCACTATGTGCGATGAATTTATTTTTAAAGCCATGCTAGTTAATTTTTTTTTTCATAAAGTGAGATGGTTCTGCTTTTGTATTATGGAAGAAGCCCATGACTTTGAGTCATTTAGAAAGTAAGAGTGTCCAGTAGCAATATAGAGAACTGAGAGCAAGGGAAACTTGGGTAAGTATAAGAAGTAGATGCCATCGTGCTTGGAAAAGAAACTGTCTTTTTGTCTTTAGTTGGTTGAGCATGAAAGGAGGATGCTAGCCTTCATTCAACCGTGATGTTTTAAAGCAAATATTGTGTTTGAAGGTGTCCTGAAGAACCATTAGGGGTATGGTACCAGTTTGAGTCCCAAAACTTGTTGAAGCCCAAATCTGATTAAACACGTGAAGACACGTCAAACTAGCCAAAACTTAAGCTATTAGTTCCTTCCCAATCACTAGCCAGCTATGTTACATGGACTCGGGTATGGGTATCAGCGCAACTTGTTTAAGGGTTGGATTCATATAATTCTCATTGCAAGGATAAGGGACATGACACAATATGTTTATTTGTTACACATACTAGATGAATGTCCAACTTAAAATGGAGACACAAATTTTGTACTCGTACCCAAGTCTCGAATGTCCTACACAGATACCTTATACGTGTAGAAGTCCATGTTACGTGGCTTGGCAATTCCTAGTGTGGGTGGCCTTCGAATACTTTATGAGGGTTCATCCTTGAAATGTTTGGTAGAATGTTTTTTGTTATCTGTGCAGTTTTGCCATTTTCCATAATAAGAAACAAAGGAGTATATTTCTACTTATAAGGATGAACAGTTTGAAAATCATCTGTTATTATGACAAAGGAAATGACAAATTAAGTAGAAAGCAACCCGTGGAGGCTCCATAGCTCTCGCATCTCCTTTTTGCTGAGAGCAAGTTTTGAAGAAGCGAGATCATAAAGTGGATTAAGGGCATTTTGGTGTTGGGACGATCAAATGAATTGAAGGCACCCACCCTCTTTCTCTCGTGAAGGACCGTGAAGGGGAGAGACAGAGTGTTGGGTGCTCTCTCTTCTTTTTTGAGAGACAAAAGATCAAAAAAATCTGACTGCCGTAAACGCTTTAGAAGTTAAGTTTTTGACTGCCATTTGCTAGAGGTGCTCCAACATTAATATCTGGAGGGAGGAAAAAGAAGATTTGGTTACCAAAAAAAGAAAAAAGAAGATTTGGCGGAGGGAAACTTCCCCAGTTGTAGATACTTAAGCATACGTCACAGACTTTGAAGCACCGACACTCCTAGAGATCGCCGTATCTTTGTCAAACAATCTAGGGACACGTGTGACACCCTCTTAAATTCTAATTTTTTATTTTATTTTATAGTGGGATACGTTGCGGACATGCCGGGGACACACGAGGTGAGTTTTGTAATTTTAAAAGCTTTTCTGGGGGTGAAATATTTATAGCTTTTTAGGTATTGGGCCAGACTTGTAATATGAAACATAGGGGTATGTGTATAGGCACACATCATCAGTCGATAATGCATTCAATGGGAATTTTAACCTAAATATTTAGTGGTTACAATGCATGTTTGCATAAATAAAAAAGATACTAAAAACATTGACGTGACCCTTGCCACATACATGTCCCCAATTTATTAAGAATTGACGTGTCACCCGCTGTATGTGTGTCCTCTGCTGAGTCTGTGTCCGTATTTGGCTACATAGGTCGCATATCTCTATGAACCAGAAACTTAAACATGGGGAAGAAGAGCAGTGAAAAAAATACAAATCAATATAACCAAATCTCACATTCTGTTAAGTTTGAGTTATACAAAATCTTATCCACCTGTAAAAGTGTGAAACATGCATACCAGACTTCATTTTGGTACATATGTTTCAAGTATTTTTTTCTTTAAAGGAAAACTTCAAACCGCACTAAAATTTGTCTACTTTTTGACTTTCTTGACTATGATTACTATTTCTGTGGTACCATTTTGATTTTGCTGAGCGATTTAGAAGGGATGTAGACATCACAAAAACTGATGTAGACATTTTAAAAAAAAATGATAATAATAATAAAAACTTATTTATGTCACAAACTCTGACTTGAGTCACTGTCCAAGCATTATGCTTATCAATCTAGTACCTGCTAATGATCCAGAAAGCTTCTCCTGCTTTCTCTACTTGAGTAATTTGTGTTATTGTTAGAAGTTAGCATTAGAGTTGAGTATTCACTGTCCAAGCATTATACTTTTCAATCTAGTACCTGCTAATGATCCAGAAAGCTTCTCCTCCTTTCTCTACTTGAGTAGTTTGTGTTATTGTTAGAAGTTAGCATTAGAGTCAAGTCTATCGATTCCAACTTCGGACAATTGATATGGATCGAGCGTAAAGTACAGGTCAATTGCATCTTTGTACTGGATATAAAGAGGGTGTACTTCGTTTGAAAATGCTGAATTGTGTTGATACTAATGGGCTAGTCATTGGGAATTTTTTCTTGATTGTTGGGTCAGAATGCATTGTGACTTGCTCAGAATGCATTGTCACTGGTGTCCAATATATTTTGCTGTTCAGTATGTTTATTTAAAATCTATGTTCGTTATCTATAACCTGTTACTAAGAGTCTCTATTTGGTTAATTTCAGAACTTCCTTGTGGACATTAAAGGGCCTGCATTGGCGTATCTTCCCGTACTCGCGTTTGAAGGAGGAACAAGGAGAAACATACCTAAATTTGAGGTGCATGCCTGGTGTTCAACTACTTCAATACGCTATTGTGTTTTTTGTTGACTGATACTGGAGATTTTGAGTTCTGGTTACTTGCGATAGTTAACATGAACATGCTTATGATCTAAGAAGCACGTGCACGGGTACGATGTGGCAAAATCTTGAAACTGTAGGGTACGACTATAACAAATGCATTTTTATAATCTACAGAAGTGAATTACCCGTAATTATTACACTGCAAAAAAATGAAATAGCTAAATGACTTGGCTATTAAGAATCCAACATCAAATAACAGTTTAACACCAATTTTGAGGTAGAAATCAGAAGTTATTGCCATTGTAATAATGAATTTGTGGACCAAATATTTATTTACAATCATGTTAATCATAGAAAAGGATGTCTTATCAACTTAGCTTCATCTTTGTGTTGGGTATTGCTTGATGTATACTGGGGTATTGCTTGATATATCAGTGTACTTTTGGGTGCATCAAAAGTCATAGAGAGAAATTTCAGTATGTGTTTCTTATACCTGGTATATATGTAGAAGCACCACGCAAAGTAGCAGTATGCTGTATGTTACAGGGTACGATTACGACTTGATTTTAGAAGTACCCATGATTCATAGCTTATGATAATGGAAACTTTTGATGGGGTAAATCACATCCACTAGGAGGATGGGGTTCCCATGGGATGTGATTTGAAAAACAACAATGGACCATATGTACCTTTAAGTTCAGCAATTGTCCTTGAAATTGAAAATATTCTGTCCATGGGTTTGGAAGATGTTGTGGCTGTATTGAGTTTTATAGACATGTCCTCTATCATCTTTCAATGAACAGCCGTTACTGTAAATAAGTTGACGTCTTTGATATTTGTCCTTCATTGCCCCCCTATGTTTTCTCATCTTTAAACCTTACTTTTGTGACTACCGATCTGAATTTGAACTTGTCTAGTGACGCTAGTCTTTGGAATGAATTTTTCAAAATGGGTCTTACACATGTCTCTGTCTTTTTCCAGTTAATTGACAACACATTTAAAGTGCTTCACAGAAGGTGGAGACGTACAATTTCTCTCTGAATGCTAAGTTTGGCTTTAGGTTATTTGGCTGATCTGCTCTTGTACGCTGGGAAGGATATATCAAAAAATAAAGATAGATATAATATAATATATCCTCTTCTTGCTCTTCCATGAAAAACAGCATAACCAATATCATGAGGATTACTTTGTTCTGCGACAACCTATCAAAATTGCTGTCACTACTCAAATATATCACGTTGCATCATTTGTAATGAAAGGAATGTACCTATGATTTTCTCTTATGCAAATGGTTGTGAGTGTCCCCGAGGTTACATCTTGTGTAGGTGATTGTTTATAATGTACACCCCTCAACTTTGAGATTTTTTTTTAATTCTTCGTTTGTGATAATATTTGCCCTATTAGCACCATTGATGTCCTTTAAAATTCACTATTAATTTGTGCTTTCTGCTTTATTGCATCTTTGCCTCTTTGGTAAATGTTCCAGTTGGTTTTGACTTGATCTTGCAGGTAGGTACTTTGCTCTATGTTCGGGTTGTGAAGGCAAACACGGGCATGAATCCTGAACTGTCATGCACTGATGGTTGGTTTTTTGGACTTCCAAACTCCATTTTATATGGCGCCCATAATTACCGTTTGTTACTTCTGAAATGATTGGCCAATTAAGCATTTTATTTGATCTGTCATTTCTGCAATACTATTTATGTTTCACAGCCACTGGTAAAGCAGCAGAGTATGGCCCTCTTAAAGATGGCTACATGTTTGAGTCCTCAACTGGCCTTGCACGAATGTGAGTTCTCGTCTGCTTCTAATTTTTTGATTTCTAACAAAAAAGATATTTTTAGTTGTGACATGTCCTGAGATTTTATTTTTTCCTAGGCTCCTCAACTCCCCAACATGTCCGGTTCTTGAAACTCTTGGGAAGAAGCTCTCCTTTGAGATAGCAGTTGGTTTAAATGGCCGTGTTTGGGTATGAGCTTGACTTGCCTTATTTCTTTTAGTCAGGTTAAAGCAGTTCCTTGCTCCTAAACTGGAATTGTCAACACACTTTTCTCTACTGAGACATGTTTTCGTTTGCTACCCCTATTATTTTGTAATTCAGTTTGGCTCCTTGTTTTAAACTAAAAATACTTGCTAATTCTGCCGCTTTCTTATTTTTCTCTATCTTTGTAGGTTAACGCAGAGGATCCATCTACAGTCATCCTTGTATCGAATGCAATCATGAATTCAGAGTCTTTGAGCGGGTTGCAGCAAAAGATTATGGTGGATAAACTGCTCCAAAGAGTGCAATGATCAAGTTGGTCCATCACATTTCATATGCACGCTTTACTCATTTCGTACATTCTTCTTTTTCTTAAAATGGCTGTTTGTCCGTGAGATGAGAAGTTTTTGGGTGTTGGGCGGGTGCCACACACGTGGTACCCCATCGAAGATTCCAGCCGTTCTAACATATTTTGGACGGTCCAGATTTTAGAGAGAAAAAGAGAGTGTCAGGTGAGGGAGAGAGGGAATAAATACGGGCTGTCCAAAACATGTTTGGATGGTTGGGACCACCACGTGGTACCTGCTCGGCACCCAAAAAAGAAAGCTTTCGGTCCGATTAGTGGGTCTTCAGCTAATTTCTTCGGTCTTAATCGTCTTTCTTCTCTTAACTGGTTATGACTACATTTGATATTTTTCTCAGGGCATTTACTTGTTGGTTTGAAATCTACCATTATTATCTGTCTGGAAACGACTCAAGCTGGTTAGAGGAAGTTGAAGAATTGGAAAGTATTTCTTTTAGAAAGAATCAAAAATTCATGTGCAACACTCTGAAATGTTGTATAGTTCCTGAAGCATTCTGGGAAACAAGTTGAAGATGTAGAAAGCCTTGGAATTTTGGTAATGTATGTCATAACACAAATATTTATAGGTGTCTTCTTAGTTTCTTTTTTTATTATAATTTCTTGGGCTTTGTGAACGCATCTGTTTTTCCAGGCAATGCAATATTTACATTTTTAGAACTCATTGTAGTGGTTTTGCATTTTGTATTTCTGGGATTCTTTATTGGTTTTCATGGATTTTAAGCAGCTCTATTTGAAATGCCTTTTCGTTTGACTCCCTTTTCTGCTTTGCATAAAAAAGCTCTTAAAGTATGCAACTTCTTCAAAATAAAATAAAAAATGTCGGAGGGAAGTTGTGTGTGTGTGTGTATATATTTGCATGGTTTTCTAATTTGTCAAATATAGTTCTAATCTATGAAACTTTAGTTTATTTTACTCCATAATTTGTCAAAATACTATGAATAAAGATTTATAAAAAAAAAAAAAAAAACTAATCCTGTTGAACTATTGAGCCAAACCGGGCCCTATGAAACTCTTGGAGGCAATTACTTCACAGCTTGAAGTTGAACGGTCTCAATTTTAAGAAGCAAGGATGGAACTAGGAGCAGACCATAAATTCATCCCTTCAACCCTTACGGGTTGCGGGGTGGGCACAATGGCAGTAAATTCATCCCTTCAACCCTTCTAGGTTGCAGGGTTGGCGCAATAGCAATGACTTGAGAGGTAGAGGTCTCAAAAGGTCTTTGGTCCAGGTTCAATTTGCATTTGGGGATTTTAGTTCTTGGGATAAGTTTATATGGAGCTTTGTTTTTGTTTTAATTCGCTTTCAAAAAGATGGTGGGATTAGTGTGTTCAATTGTGTATGTTTTGTTAGTGTGTCAATTGAGGAAGACAATGGTTTGTCATTTATGATCGAATTTTCTTTTTAAAGTTCATGAAGTTGATTATTTATATAAAAAAAATTAACTTGATTGAACATATAGCTCCAATTTCCTGTCAGCAAATCGGGTGTAGAATTGATCAAGATTATACCAATCTGATTTTTTTACAGGAATGTTTAAAAAATGTTTCGAAAAAGTTGAGTGGAACCGATCATTTGTATGAAATTCCTAAATGGGTCTCGTAAAAGTTGGCGTAAATTTAAGGTACACCAAATGGTGTACCTGTACCCATAGTTTTATTGAAGGTTTGAAATCTATTTTACCCCACTGAGGATATATGATATGACACAACATAAGAAAGCCAGCCAATTATCTAGCCTCTGGTAAGTACATAATTGTATGGACTATTTGTACGAGCCGTCTGAATCACATTGAATGATCAAGCCTTGCTATGGTACAACATTTGGTGTAGGTTAAATGTACACAGCATCTTGTGAGATCTATTTTGGATCTCACATAAATGATCGGAGCTATTATATTTTTCAATTTTTTTTTGAGGATTCCAGCAAAAAATTAGTTCATCCGGATATCAATAAGGCTTGCAAATCGGGCATAGAATCGTTGAAGTCTTTATTGATATCTGGATGAGTTGATTTTTTGTAGGGTCCCTAAAAAAAGTGTTAAAAATATTGAGCAACTCCGATAATTTGTATGGAATCCTAAAGTGGGTCTTGTGAAACGCTGTGCACATTTTGTATACACCTAATGGTGTACCCATGGTTTTAACAAAACACACACACACACACATACTACGTATTATAAATACACCGTAGGATCCCAATTTCTCTTTATCAATACCCTTAAATGTTAGGGCATTTTCCCTACGAAATCCAGCCTCTTCAACCTTCGAATACTTTACCATTATTCTTTAGTTTTCCCTTTTCTCTCTGTCTTGAAAACTTTCTATGTCAAATGGAATTTTTCTATGGTACACCAAAATGTTTTGGTCTATTGTATCCTAAAAGTAAATTGTGACAAGTATTTCATATGAAATGGTAAGTATTCCAAAGCAGTGGTAATCATACGATGATCTAGATCAACACGATATATATTTTATCGAACATGTTTGTCTTAATGGTTGAAACTCACATTCAAGAAAAAAATTACTTTGAATGAGACACTTATATCTGATCAACATGATCATGTCATTAAGATCAACATATTGAAGTTTTCTATGTAAATTAACGAATTGGATCAATGGAATAAAACCTAAAGTACATGGGCTTCATGTGCCCAAACTTGGTCATGTAGTCCACGTCAGTAGACTACACAGAAGCCAGATCCTTGTTGTGCATTATTGTCTTATAAAGGTGTGTGAGTAAGAACAAAGAGCGCCAGTATGATATTATTGTCTTTCGAAAACATCACAAATTATTAAAATTTGCGAGAGCCAGTGCTAAGAATGAGAGCGTAGCAAGATGCGTTTTTAGAGGGAAAACAGGGAATTCTATATCTTCAGTGCATTGAGATGCATGGTAGCAGGCAGAAGTTTTGTACGTGTGGTCAAAACTCATAGAAGTAACTAATAGAGGACTTGCAGAGAAAGTTTTGTACGAATATGGACTAATAAAAAACTGTTATGAACGTGGCGGCCCAGACAAACTCACGGATCAGGCCCTCGTCAAATTCTGCATTCCAACAAAATCCTGATAATCTCTGAATCTTAGGAAGGTAAACGAACCGAGCAGCATGCGAGCTTTGTTCATTAAGGGAGGTTCGGCTCTATTAAAGCAGCTTATTTAGTAAATGATGACTAAGCGAGCCAAGCTCTAGCTCGACTCGTTTACGGCCCTATCTTCGATACGAAACCCAAGACTTAATGGACGGCAAATTAATTCTACTGGTTGGCCGATGTGCGGTAGAAAGAGAGAGAGAAGACAAGAAGCCGAGATCTGTTGTAGTGTCGTGGTCATACCTCTTTCGCCGAAAACTCCTGTGCCGAGAGATTTTTCGGCCGTTGAATTTAGAACGTTAAAACAAAAAATCACCCATCAATCCAACAGCCAGAAAATCCCTCGCCAAAAAGGTGATTTTGGAGACGAGGGAGATCGGACCCCGGGTGGACAAATGATGACAGGTCACCCAAACATTAATGATAGTAGGTCCCAAACATTTATGAAACATACGAAGCGTAAACGTTAAAAGTGCAACATATACATACGGGAAAGTCTACAATACACACCCCTTAAAAGGGTGTACTATATGCACCTATTTTAAAGTTTATTCGTAACATTTTAATATGTTTCGTAACTTTTGTTCTAGAATTCATAACCTTTTAGCAGTATGATTCGTAACATTTTCATTTTGATTCATAACATTTTGGTGTATATCGTAACATTTATACGATTCGTAACTTTTTAGCAATATGATTCGTAATATTTTCTCTACAATTCATAACATTTTGGGGGTGCATATGATACACACCCAAATAAGGGGTGTGTATTGTAGCCTTTCCCTATACATACATACAATACATACGAAAACAAAGCCTCCCCCTCCCTCGTTGCATCTGCTGAGCTCTGCTCTCACTGGCAACTATGTAGGATAGGAGAGGAGTACAACAACAACAACAGCTGCAACAGGCTTTCACCACATGCTGCGGTAGAAGACGTGTACTCTACTACTCCGACACTTTCTCTGAATCGTTCGTGCAATCACTCTAGCTAGGCTAGCTTGAAAATTAGTACTAGTCCAACTTTGCAAAAATACATGACCCATCTGGAGCTAGGTCCTAGTGTTTTCATCTTTATGTAAAAGTCATCAAGAAAACAATGTCGACGCTCTTTCACGAGGTGAAATGCATATTTTTTTTTGAATGGATCGAAAGTTAGAACACTTTTTTTTTTTTACACCGTTTGTATATTAAAAAATATAGTTCAAAAATTAAGTATTCCAATTTTTAATCTGTTTGAACCGGTGCAAAGATATGATTTTTCTGATCATTTTATCTTAAATGCTCATAATGGATTTTTGGCTCTAAGGCCTTTCAATGGATACCCTAAAAGAGCCCTGAAACTAAATAAGGAGTCTTTGGGTGCTTGTTGAAAGGCCTTAGAGCCAAAAATCTATTACGACCATCTAGGATAAAATGATCAAAAAAACAAGATCTTTGCACCCTTCCAACTGGATTGAAAATTGGAGCACTTAATTTTGTAATCATATTTTTCCGTTAATTTCATTAACAGTGTTAACGATTTTACCAATTTGAAATGTAAAACAAACTACAGGGACGAAATTGAGACAACCGTAAAACTAGAGGGACCACTACGAAAATTTACCCTTTAATTTATGAAAAAAGTTTGAATTTTTCCTTGAGAGAAATGTATTATTATTTTTGAGTTCTTGTTTTGCGGACTGGATAAATAATTTGGAAGGACGGAGGGAGTATGTTTTTTTAAAATCAAATTTAACTTCAAAAACGATTAAAAAGCACTAATAGATATCAATTGAGTATTAACCTATTAAATTTATCTTCAGAAGAATTAAGTAAATCAAATTTATCACGAGCTCAAGTACACAATCTGAGAGAGGTTAGCAATTAAAATGCCTTCAAATTTATCTCGAGATCAGGTAAGCCACAAATTATTAGGCAAATACTCTCCAAGGGGCATGCTCATTATTGAGAGAACAAAGAAGAAGAGATCTGGATCCTCTCTGGTCCATATTTTGAATTGGAGAAAAAAGTCATGATCGAGACCGTTCATTTGCTGCAATCAATGGTTTAGATGCATTTTTAAACTCTGACCTTCTTACCAATCAACTAATAAACAGTCATGATTAGGACTGTTTTCTCTGGTCCAAAACAAGGGAGGATTAATCTTAAATTGGAAAAGGAAGAATTTCACTCTTTATTCCCCTAAAGCCAAATCAAGTATTACCGAACCATTCTTAATCCCCACATAATTTTCCTATCACAATCTCATCTTTTTCCCTCATTCAAGAATTACCACTCAAAGATTGATTTCAGAGTCGACCGAATATGCCGAAAGGTTGTTCTCAGCTAAGGGGACGGAAGGATTGGCCTCCAAAGATCGTTCAAGGTTTGCGAAAATCGGTGTTGACCCTATGAATCGTGTATATATTAAAAATGAAAAAAAAACACACTTATTATTCACATGTATATAAACGCCATTGGCCACACACACACAACACACACTCCCCAAAATATCAAACTCCAACCCCCAACATTGCAATTTGCAACACCCTCTCTCTCTCTCTCTCTCTAGAACCTCTCTCCCTCCCTCCTATCTCTCTCTCTAGAACACCTCTCCCTCTCTCTCTCTCTCTCCCTCTCTCTCTCTCTCTCTCTCTCTCTCTCTCTCTCTCTTCGTAGTTCTTAGCTTCCAAGAAAAATGGAAAGAGGAGATAAGGGACACAGAAAAGGGTTGTGGACAGAGGAGGAAGACAGAGTTCTCATGGACTACATAAGGCTGCACGGCAAAGGACGGTGGAATCAAGTTGCTAAAGTCACAGGTTTATTTAATTAATTTAAGTCGACCATTCAAAATTGGAGTAAATGGATTTTATTAGTATAAAAAAAAAACAGAGGGAATTTCTTGGATTTGCTACAGGAATTTATGTTCAAATTTTTTTAGTGACTGGAAATACTTTGGTTACAATTGGGTTTTTTGTTGTTGTTGTGAGGATAGGATTGAAGAGGTGTGGAAAGAGTTGCAGATTAAGGTGGATCAATTATCTAAGTCCGAGCATTAAACATGGCGATTTTTCAGAGGAAGAAGATGACCTCATTATTCGGCTGCATAATCTACTGGGAAACAGGTTTTCTTCTTTTCCAATTTGCATAAATACTCCTCTTTTTTTCGGAAATACAGGATGTCCCGTGCGAGAATAACAATGTACGTACACTTCTACCGATCACTCCTTTCTAGGTCCCACACATTTAATTGTAAAATGTGTCTCATACATATGTGGGAGATGGGTGGTCGGAGAGTGGCCGGTCAGCGTATCTGTAGCATTGTTTTGATAAACTAAGGACCTAAAGAAAGATTATGTGAAAAAAAGAGGATTTTATTTTCTTTGGTGGGGGCAGGAGTTATGGAAATGAGAAGACAATGATTAGTTTATTTTTAGTTCAAAAAAAATCACTTTTGTTCGAGTATTTCATTGACAAAAGTGGACTCTTATTCAGGAATGAAATGAGTATTTATCTTTTTGGTTTTCCTCCAATTTCTACATCTTGTCTTCTCAATTCAACTAGTTGGATTTATCTTTCTGGTTTTCCTCCTTATCTTCTCAATTCAACTAGTTGCATTTAATTTTTACGTCTTACCCAGTTGCGAAATTCAATACTGCAGCAAATTCAAACGAACAAAAAAAAAAAGAGTGCCGATGTTACAAATGAAAGTGCTTAAACCAATTCTATATGTTTTTTCTATCGCCTTTTTTTCCGGAATTGATTTTACACTCTTTTTTCTTTCATAACACGTGCTCGTTTATTTCTAATCACGTGAGTATATAATGTTGCCCGGTTAAGAATGAAGCAAGAACTATATTATAATTTATGAGTGTACATGAAATAAAGAAAGAAATTGAAAACACAATAAGAGAGTAGAAATCTTCTTCTTCTTCTTGTCTCTTTTTATGTTCTCTGTTTTCTTTAGGAAATGTGTCTTTCCTATTACCTGTTTCACGGATATGAAGTTGTGAGAAAATTAATACCTGTCATCAGAGCGCCCATGTGGTGCTTCAGGGGCCTTCTTCACCACACGCCTACGCCGATGTATGGTGGAGAAGCTGCCTCCAAACGGTGCTCTAGGGACACTGATTAATTGTTCTATGTTGTGGCAATCACTGTTGTTTTTTCCTACTTCTATTCTATTCATATGTCTCCTTTCAACTCACATGTATTCATTTGTAGTTATCGTTGATTGACAACATAAAGTACAAGGCATCAAATACCTATGTAGGAACACTTACACACACTCGCTATTTTGCGTGATAGCAGCAATTTTTTTTTTTTTTTTTGATAACGAGATATCCAGGTTAGTTTGGGCGCACTCGACTAATTTCGGGGCCTTGAAGATAACGACCGAGCATAATCTCCTGTAGTCCTGAGATTTGGAATGTTTGACCTCCGTAGGAACGGAACCTATGCCTCATGTAAGTTTTTGCCCAAAGGAGCAATTAATGCTACGCGCACTGACTTTGGTGCGCAAATTCATATTAATAAAAATATGGTCGGAATGATCTAATGCACGTGATTCTAATTAAACACATCTGTATCCGGATTTGTGCACAGTGCTCAACTTTCCGCATATATAGTGGGGTGAGATATAGATTTTGCATGTGATTCTTTTATCTTCCTTTAAATTTAAAACACCTACATTAAATGTCAATTTGATGCCACACTATCCAAGATAAGTTTTTTATTTTTTGGGTTTTTGTAAATTAAATGCCAGTAAAACAGAAAATTAAATGCCACACTATCCAAGAGTATATTAATAAATGATAGTAAAACAGAAAATGTTGTACACAAATTCTTCACAGAAGATTCCTTCAGTTTTCATTACAGTCCCTGCTACAATATTTTTTCTTGGACCACATCCCCTACTACAATATTACCGTTAATTATATTTGTTTAATCAAATTGAATTATTAGTGAATTCTAATCTTGCAGGTGGTCTTTAATAGCTGGGCGAGTGCCAGGACGAACGGACAACCAAGTGAAAAACCACTGGAACACTCATTTGAGCAAGAAGCTCGGAATAAAAAGGCAACAGAGAGCCAAACTCAAAGCTCCATCAGAAGCACTCCCACCAAAAGGAAAAGGCGTGGAGAAAGTTAGTGCCCCCGCGGACACATGTTTTGAGCTACCATCTAACAACAATGTTAGAACCGATGACCAAAAGTACATCGACGATGGCGCCCAGAGTGTACTCGGGTACTTTGGATTACAAGAGCCCATCATGGTGAATGAGGGTTATGAAAACCCTTTCTGGTTTACTAATGATGAGAGTAATCTAAGTACTCCTACTTTAACCCAACTCTTGGATCAACATTCTCTGGACAATTTGTTTTGGCATGGCTTGTAAACCAAATTCTATGCCATCATTTTACTTCTCTGCAATATAGTCTTCATTTCGTTGCCACCTTTTTCCGGTTGTTTTATGCGTATGAGCGAGCGCACACACGCATTCAGAATTTGCCCAAGTCCTTCCGTAGAGGAACCGATAATTAGGCTAACTTAACTATTTAACGCCCATTCTCACTGGAAGGGTTGAAAACGTACCAACCAACCTACCCTGCCCTTTTTGTTGCTGCCAATGTAGTTAGCCAATAACCGATTATCAACAGCCTGATTTCAGAACATGTATTTCCTGTGCAATATTGTGACATTTCAGATACAAATAGAGCGGTCCTACATATGTTTGGGGCCATTTTTCCTCACGGTAAATGATATTAACGCTTCAAAAATTAATGCAGGCCAGGGACTCCACAATCAGTGTAATCTTAAAGCCACTTTTTATTTTTATTTTTTAGAGTGCCTTCATCAATAGTTGGAGTGTCAGTATTATTTTTCTGCACACTTTTCTAACTTTTCTTAATTTTCTAATAACTTTGTCAATGGTTTGAATTCTTGTGGTTAACAATCACACCCTTTTGAAATTATTCAAATGATATTTGTCTTGACCTAAGAGAGTAACCATCAATTGACAAAGAAATCCGAATATGAAGAGGTTTTCGGATTTGTTTGCTTGTAAGAAGAAGAGACAATATCCTTAACCATTTTTGTCATATAAATCTGAGGCCGAGTATAAGCTATAACAAACAGCCAAAGGGGTTCACTTATCATGATCTTGTGCAAAATCACACACGTGAGAGGTGAGGTGATCATTTGGGGCTAGTGCTTTATTCACTATAGAACCCTATAAACAACTAGGTTTTGTATACATTAGGGTATTCACAATGTTTTAATCAAAAATTGATAACTAAAAGTTGCCACATCATGTTTTGATTATTCATTTAAAAGATTGATAAGGTTAGTAATGTAGATATCTATAATGACATAATCAAAATTGGCTAACCAAAACATGTCACATCATATTTTCAAACTACAAAAAACTAAAAATTGCGAATAATAGAAAATAGTTTTGAAGCTAATAAAAATATTTAGTACTGGAAATAGAAAATAGTTTTTGAAACTTTTTTTTTTGTGGAAAAAAACTATTTGTTTATTATAAAAAAAATATTTGGTTGAAATTCAATTTGGTATAGGTTTTTTAAATACAACAAAAATGGAGAAGATTATATTGATAATAGACAGTGACACTTACATAATGGAGTTCATTATAAATATTTAGGACAAAAGCCAAACTAATCATCTAACTACTATAAGACGAGAAAAACACAAGACAACGATGTCTTTCATCCCGACCCAGACGTTGAGCATGATGCAAATAGCGGCACTCGCAATCTGCTGGATATTCATACCTAGAATAAGTAGTCTCCAAAGATATAAAGTGTGCAACCAAAAAATAAAAGACAACAAATACCTAGATGATGACTCCAACCAAGTATGAACGCACCAATGAACTTCCAAAAACTACAAATCGGCCAAGTCATCACGAGTTGCCCCGCCAAAGATATCATGCAGGGTAATAGCACGGTTGGCACAGATATCATTGTGAAATAATATCGTCTCTGAAAGGATATGATCTGTAGATGAATCTAACAACTCTAGAAAAAATGAGAGACAAAACTCTCACAAATCATGACAAGTTGTTGATCTAAAAAGACGAAAGAAAAACAAAACTATACCATGGCCTTCCCCTCTCACCGTCGTACAAGGGTGTCAAATTTTGGGTCTGACTGTTTGAGTAAGAAGAGAGAGTAAGGAGTGGAGATGCTCTAATGTACCATAATAACGGATTTTTTTTTTTTTTAAATCTGCAACTGAATTATTTCAGTTTACCCTCAATCAGCGGATCCTCAAAATTAAAATCCCGAATCTGTTATTTTGAATATTCTTCTGAATACAATGTTGAATTGGCATCATTCTCCTTAATTAATTTCTTTTTGTCTTTTTTCGTTTTGTATAATTTGCTTTCTTTTTAAATTTTTTTAGATTCACATCATATTATTTGAATAAAATATCCATATCAACGGAAAGAATTTAAAAAGTAAAAAATTATGACTTAAAGCAAAAAAAATTCACTAAAAATATGAAAAAATACCAAACAATTGTCTTTTTTGTTTAACGTATCGTCTTATACTCTTATATAATTTTTTTTCAATAGTGGTCCATATTTTTATACTTATCTGATTCCTCTTATCGAGACGAATGATTAAATCAAAAAATTACCAACGAAAAACTCAACTACGATAAGTGAAAAATACAAAAAAATATACTCCTATATAGGACAAAGAAGTACGGTAGAATGGAGCCAAATCACTTATAACCTCAAGAGACCAGAGAGAGAGAGAGAGAGAGATGGGAAATCAGTAATGGGGCCGGAATCTTTGGTGAAATCTACCGATTCGAAATAACGTCCCAAGTAAAGCAATGGGACATGGAAAAGTTTTACAGCTACGCACTCACAGAGTACCCATTACAGCTCAGCTAGTTGTGTGAAAAAGTTCTCATCACAAACAAGGCAAAAGGACTTGTCTTTCTGTTCCAACAAAAGAACACATCTACAGAAGGGAATGGCAATGGGTATTTGACCTCTTGTCATTTTGCCCTGCTACACCGGGCATTCAACGCTATTTCGTTTTCTGTTCCCTCTCATCTCATCTCATCTTCTGGTACTAGTAATAGTTTTTGCCTTGCTGATGATATATAGAGCTACGTTTTCCTCTCTCTCTCTCTCTCTCTCTCTCTTATTGTCACCCATCTTTCCCTTTCCACTACAAAATCATTGGTCCGGAGAAAGGTATGGGGGAAGAAAGGTGATTTGGTCCTTTCTCTATCTGTTGGATTTGGATTGGAAATTCTGTGTTTAAAGTGTAGTTCTTTTGGATCTTCACTGTGTGGGCTGAAACTTTCAGGAGAAAATTTGGCAATGCTACCAACACAGTTAGCTAGCTTTAAATCACAGCTCCGACCACAACTGCATCCAGAGCTGTTCGTTACATGTGAGCCCGCACGCATCAATGGCTCCAAACAAAGTTGTGTCCGAAAGATGTGTTAATTTCTCGACTTATTGAGAATTTGTTTTCGAATTATCCATTCAAGATCAAGATCCTTCTCACATGTGATCACATGAAGAGAAAATCATGGATACTCTAGAAATATTATGTTTCGTTGCCTACAGGATATTTCCATCAACGAGGGCCGGCAACATATGTAATGTGTGTTACCTCTGGCTTCCTTAACTACCAACAAAGGCTAGCGTCGGTATCCCACGATTCCCACCTGCAAAGATTAATTGTCACCGCGTCATTTGTCGAGAGTAGTGAATCTTTGATTAATTTAGCTACTATGTTTCCACAAAAGCCTGACTTTTTAAAGCATTTAAAGATTTTTTATATCATAATAAGATCATGCAAAATTATCACATGGTACTCCGGGAGTAATTTTGTTTGAATGGATTGGAATTTGGAGTGGATTGGGAAAGGTTACCCACTCCCACTTGGGTTTGATAATTCCCCGTTCTCGGGGATTCGTACACTCCCCTATTGTAATATTCCTTTGTAAAAAACATGAGCTTTGGTGGCCCACGTCTTTGTCAATTGGGCCTTAAAATTGGACCACTCTTTTCAGAATTAATGAGCTACATGCCAACATGATACACGGGCCCCTGCGAATGTCGATTCAACGAATAATCTTTTTACAATCACAAATACTGATACAAACTCACGTACATTCACATTAGGACCCATATACATTACGCCTTCAAAATGGCCTCCAGTGTGTATGGATCCCATCGAAAGATGTATAGACCCCACCGAAAGATGTGAGAGTATGTTTAATTGTTTTTGGTTGAACTTTTGGAAAAAAGCGGTGGTTTAACAAGTTAGCACCAGAACACACACACACACACAAAATCTTTTTTTTACCCAGCTTTGTACTTCTTTGGTTATGTGGCGAGAGAAGATTTGGCTTGGAGGAAAATGTGGGTTTTGGACAGCTGGTGTAAGGAACTTTTTACTAAGAGTGCACGGATTAATGTATTAGGTGTTCAATTGTGATTTTTTATTTTTTTAATTAAGAGTGTTCAAAGAAGACATAAAATGAAATTACTATATGTATAATATGTATTTTCGGGTGTTCAATTTTCGGGTGTTCAATTGACAACCCAAGCTTGGCTGCAGAGATGTCAATAGTTTTAGGCCCCCAAAAAGTCAAGATTGGCTATTCGTGGGATCATTGAGCTAGCCCTCCCCAATACTTGGTTTTGTTTTCACTTTTCATACCAAAACAAATTAAGGTTCCGTTTGTTTTGATGTAAAATATTTTTTTTAAAAATAAATTTTGAACTTTTATTTTTCGATGTTTTGTTGAATTCCAGTAAATTTGTTACAAAAAAGTAGACAATAGTTTATCTAATTGGCCTAGTATATGAGTAGTTGATGTTTGGAGAAAGCTTTGGAGAGAGAGAACAGAAATTGGTGTGTGCAGGAGTGGAAGGAAGGAGAGAGAGAGAGAGAGAGAGAGAGAGAGAGAGAGAGAGAGAGCAGTGAGGCAGCGGTCAGAAATGGAGAAGTGCTAGGAATTAGAATGTGGTCGTGGTTCTCGAGAGAGAGAGAGAGAGCAGTGAGGCAGCGGTCAGAAATGGAGAAGTGCTAGGAATTAGAATGTGGTCGTGGTTCTCGTGGAAAATGGGAGAACAGAATGGAAAAAAACAACTTACCGAGTTTTTCCATCGAAAATCATTTTACGGCAATTTTAACAATTAAACATCGGAAAATATGTAAAATGTTTTTGGCAAAATTATTTTATGTCCATACAAACGGAGCCTAATTGTTCAAAAAAAAAAACATAAAATGAAATTACTACACGCATAATATGTATTTTTGGGTGTTCCATTGACAACCCAAGTTTGGCTATAGGGCTGCCAATGGTTTTAGGCCCCTGAAAAGCGAAGGTTGGCTATTTGTGGGATCCCTGAGCATAGGCGGAGGGACATAGAGACAAGAGTGGGCAAACGACCCCATTGGCTACCAAATTTTCATAGAGATATGTATAATTTTTACTAATTTGATCCCACTTTAAAATTTATTTTTGCTCCAGCCAATATAAGGGTTTTATACTTGGAGAAAAAAAGAGTCAAAATAGAATCTCCACCCACAAAATTCCCAAACGTAGCGCTAGTTTATTCGTTCCTCAAAACAAATTAAGGGTTTTTTTTTTTTGAAACCATTACAAAAGAGGCTATCATCCATCGTTTTCAAAGTATGAAAAGTCGTTGAGGTTAATTGTAAATCGAAGCTACATTTTGTTATTAATATATATCTACTTTTTGATTAACTTGTTAATCCTAATTGTTTCTTTCAATTAGCAACTAAAAAAGTGAATTGCGCATAGTCTAAATTTCTGACCTCATTTATCAAAAATCCTGACTCCGCCCTGAGCTAGCCCTCCCCGATACTTGGTTTTGTTTTCACTTTTCATACCAAAACTTTCTCCTTGAGCAATTGACTCATTGAAGAATTCATTAACCAAAAGGGAACAGATTATAGTCATCTACCACCAAATTGTCAAAACTCATCCTTTCTGCTAATACAACAAACTTGAAGTCAGGATGAAAACATGGACATGGAAAACAAAACAACATACTCCCCAAGTCAAAATATACTAAGAAAAACTCATATAAAAAAGATGCAAGTTTTTCCTGAGATTGCCACTACCTGTCTACACATATGCTTTGTTGTTCACATTCAAAATAGCAACTTTGCCTTCTGAATATCTCCGCCAACGATCAAACTCTTCAACTCTACCTCTGTTCTGGGTTCCTTCCGCTCTTTCGGGCAAATGCGTTTGAAGTGCTTGGCGAAAAACCTGTTGATGCTTTGAATTGCTGCAGAATCGAATCGATTTCTCCAAGTCAATGTAGGTAATACCCCCAAAAAATACATGTATAGTAAGGTTAGCCAAGTACAAAATTTAAAAAAAAAAAATTCAAGGTTAACTATTTATCAACATAGAACAACAGTAAACTCATCTTGTACCTTTCCTTTTTTTCACCGATAGTATACAGTTTCACTAAGGAATCCATCTTGGGGTCTCACATAAATAATCCATGAAGTTCATTTTGTTTAAAACATTCTTTTTAAGGGTCCTTTCCAAAAAAAATTTAGCTCAATTTGATATATGGAAAGGCTTGGTCAATTCATTCAGGTTTTGGTCCCCCTAAGAATTTAAAGACAAAAAAATGAATTAAAAAATCAAGTCTTTACAGATATGCGATTGAGATGATTTATGTGAGACCTCGAGATGAGTCCCGCACATAATATGTATCGTATGTTCTCGAACTAGAGGTTCCACGTGCCACCTCCCCCTCTCAGGCCAAAATATCAGAGATGGCCGAGGAAAGGAGAGTCAAGGAAATAAACACACACTACACTAACACGTACTATTAATTTCTCCTTCAAAGTGATTTGAGTTCATGTTAAACGCAGAAAACCACCATATTATTATGAACGGAAGCCACACCTTATCTCCGAAAGATTTTATGACTGCAGTCAACAATTTGTCCCCGGCGACCTGCCTTACTCGTCGTACCAATTCATGTCGCGAAATCTTCTTCTCCTAGAATACATTGCAAAATTCCTTCAAAAGGTTACAAATCTGGAAAAAAAATATGTGAAACAATCACGGGCTTCCCTGTACGCAATCGCTAATTACTTACTCTATGGTGAGTATGATACTTGGAGATTAAACTGATGCTGTGAGGAGGTAAAAGCTTCGAAAGCTCTGGAATCAGAGTCGAAAATGGCAGCCACGGCGAACTTGGCTTCCTCAGTACTGGATCTCCTACCCTTTGAACACCTAATTAATTCCCAAGAAATGAAAAAGAAAGAATCATAAAAAACCCACGTTGTGGCCTGTTCCACAATTTTATATACCAATGAAGCAAATTGACACTAGGGATCAGTAGTAAACCAATGTGCTCACCATTTAAACAGGGAACTCTGAAACTTATAACATACTCCGGCAATATGTGAGTATTCATCTGGGCACTCCACACTATATACTTCTTAGGAGCCATTAGATTGTCTACACCAGAATCAAACTGTTCGGAACTCGAATGAAACTGCTCTGAACCCGGATGGACAAGCTCCACATTCCCCAGGATTACGCGACACAGCAATACGTGCCTTAGTCCGTTTTCATCAGCAATTGAGGATTTCACACTGTGGCACGAATAAGTTAACAAGTTACGCCTCTTCTTTTGTGGTTGATACGATGGATTAGCGATAGAATCGCGGTGAAAAATGCAAGAAAACAAATATTCTTATGCAACTCACATGTGCATGAAGACTTTCTTGCAAAACACACAAGTGAGATTTTTTTTTTGGTAAACCACAAGTGAGATTTATTCAAATCTCTCTCACTTTCTTGCAAAACACACAAGTGAAATTTTCTAACTAAAGCGGTTATGGATAATTTGACACTCAAAACTCTCTCTCACGTTCCTACAAGGCTACAATTTATTCACAACTCCTAAGCAAGATGATGTTCCAAACTATCTATTGGAAGTTTTCAGATTATTCTTTGTGAATCAAATACACGAGATACAACAAGGGAAATGATAATACCAAAATCGTTTTTGTTGGTGTCAAAACGGTTTTTGTTGGTGCCAAAACTGTTTTTGTTGGTGCCAAAACTCTATTGCACAAAAGACTTGTACCATTTGCAATGTACAAGACTTTTATGCAATAAAGTTTTGGTATCAACAAAAATAGTTTTGGCATTATCATTTTCCTAAAATAAATTTTCTTCTCTTTTACTTCACTTTATGCACTTTTGACTTTCTACTATTATGTTCTTTTTGATCAAATGGAACCCTGAAAATTACAATTTTGCATGATAGACAATTCTCATTATTAGACGTATCAAGAAACAATTGAAATATGTTCGTGGAAAATGCGATGATTTTGCTTACCTATCGATAGAGGAATCGTCGGGAGAGAGATAGATGCCGCGGCCAAACAACCCCTTGTTCTCGCAATGACCAAAGCCATGAGAAACAATCTTCTCAATCCCATCTTTCGAACCACCAAACCAAGCGTACTTCAAGTTTCCATTACCACCACATTTGTTCTCGATTGCCCTCGCGAAAACACGGAACGATTGAAGCCTGGCTTGTCCTAAAAAACCGGAACAAGAATTCCTGTGGATGGCAACCACAGCGGTTTCCATTCCGAGAGAACCCAAACCCGAAACGAACTTCCGTTTGATGATCTCGTGCAGCCTGTCCCCTTCGTCGATTGCGACTAACCCAGGACCGAACAATTGGGGTTGTTCAAGTTCAATTGTGGGACCAGATACCCCACTTTCACAATCAGAAATCGACGACTCTTTGTCATGATCACGATCTTCACTATTGCTCAAATGACTATCTAATGAAGGGGTCTTTGTGCTGTGAGAAGATAACCCATTTGCATACCCTTCTGTAGCTTCCAATGGAACAGAGAGAGACTCCATTAAAATGGGCTAAACTGGCTTAATTATGCTGTGGAGAAACGATCAAATATCTGCATATTAACACTCCGAAAATCAGAACCCAAATGAAAAGAGAATAAAATCAATTTCGACAGCAACTAAAGCGATATGAAATAGGATCATGGGTTCGAATTATCAACGAACAAAAACAGAAACACATACGTACAAATACAATTATAGAATCTGGTGTTTTTAGCGCCAAAAACACCAGATTCGATAACCGGAATTCTACTCGGAATGGTATTATAATTTTGTTGAAGTGGATTGGAAAGGATCGAGAATGGGAATATTTACCGCACTAATATGAAGACAATCTACGCTAACCGCAACGAGTGAGGGAAACTGCGATAAACCCATGAACAGAGTAATTTGTGTAATTGTGAGTATGTACGTATATATGTGTGTGTGCTTGTATGGTGTGTCATTTATATATGGATTTGATTAATTGGGACTTGGATTGGGGAAGAAGAATGAGGAAGTGGGAATGGAGAAGTGGTTTGCAAAAAAACTAACGGAAAACACCGACCGCCTCACGATTTATGTGCCTCTGTTTCTCTCTCTCTCTCTCTCTCTCTCTCAAAAATTGTACTACTACATGTTCGAGCGCAGCCCGCAGACTGTATGTTTGGGCGGTCGTTTTACGTTTACCGGGGGCGGTTTGAAGTAACAGAAATGCCCAATAAGGGTATTGAGTGTTGACCAAGTCTATATGGATGGGGAGCCCACTCTGAGCCTCCTACAATGATTTGAACCGTTTAATAATTTTAAATTTTTTAATGAGTGATTTCATAAAAAAATCAGCTTGATTGAATATGTGTGAATACTTGATCCGATGTTATAATTTGCCATTCAGAATTCAAGATTCTAATTTTTGAATATGAAAAAATGTAAAATTAAGAAATTTGATCAAGTACTTACACATATTATATTGAATTGAGCAAATTTTTTATCGGAGCCACTCAAAAATTGCTTTAAAATTATTGAACGGACCGGATTATTTATGAGGGACGCTGAAGTGAGTGAAACACAGCGTCTGTACACCATCTATACTGACTTGGCCCCACAAAGATATATATGTGCACTGGTTTATGCTTAATTTAAGCCCCCGAACTTTTTTTCGACCAAGCCAAAAATGTAGATAATATATATAAAAAAACATTACAACAAAAGCGGACACTACTGGTCTGAAAATATAGAGAAAACAAAAAAACGAAATACAAAAAAAAAAAAAAACAAAACAAAACAAAACAATCGAGGTGGAATTCTGATTTGAGGTATGCTTTTTCTAGGAGGGACCTAAAATTGCATAGAAAGTTATTCACATTCAATTTGGTTTCAATGCACTCTGGATTTGAGGTATGCTTTTGAGAATCGTGTTGTGTAGTGCAATTGTAAACTCTAGAAGAAAGTGGAGTGAAATATATATATATATATATATATATATATATATATGATCGGGAACCATGAGATATTTTTTTGGGTGTCTCTTGAACCACCCCGTGTGTATATATATATATTCGTTTTCAATTGCACTTGAATTTGGTTTCTAGAATCTATAGTCCTTTCTTAAAAATTACGGAGTATGTTCTCAGTTCATTTACGCCCGGTAGCAATAATGCTACATACACAAAGATTTACCACCTATATATACATGTATACGAGGGGTTGTGTAAAGAGACCTCGGCTTTTTGGACCTTACAGTAGGTTCCAGTTTTAATATTCGAATAGAAATCATAATGATTCTATTCGACAAGTCCATATTTTGTGGTAGAAAGTTTTTTTTTTTCCTCGGACATTTATTTCCTCTTGGTATCTTTTTCTTTTCTTCTCTCTCCGCTAACTAAAAATTGGAATATGTTGAGCCTTAATGAGAGGAAGTATGAATGAATGAATCCTCGCAAGCTTTTCATTCACATGGTGATTATTAATTGGAAAATTCTAAAATCAACCTAATGGGCTAACAATAGTGAGTGTGTAAATATGTATTAAAGGGTAAAAAAAGTACACAAAAATATGTATTTTCTTATTTTCTAATGTGCTTATCGTCAACCTAGAAAGACCGTTATTAATTTGTGGATAAAACTATTTGTTTTAGACAAATAAGTTTCCTAATAAACATGGCCAATATACTAGTAGTTGTTTACTTCAACTTTTTTGGGCCTCATGGCTTTGTGCATGCCCGGCCAATTGAGTGGGAGTTATAGATAGCAGAAAAACTTTTGGGAAATGGACAGTCAATGACATATTTTGATAATTAATATCTATCAAGAACATTTTTAATATTAACAAATGTTCTCAACATGTCCTTAGCGGGTATTAATTTTCAAAACACGTCATGGGCCGTCATTTTCCCAAAACTTTTTTACAATTATACTCGTAAAGAATAAGTTACGGAGCCCAATCACGACTGTCCAAAGTGTTTTTGAACAATCCGGATTAAAAATCAATTCTTACCGTATTGCGCAAATGGACGACTGTAATTGCGTCGCTTCGTGAACCATTTGCTCACGGAACCTCCGTGAAAAAGACAACCTCTATAAGTATACTTGGAGGTAGCAAATTATTTTGCATATCTTGTTTCTTTATCTCCAGTGGTCGGAGTGATGATAGAACAGCTTTAAGAGGTTTTGCCTCTCTCTCTCTCTCTCTCTGAGTGATGATAAAACAGCTTTAAGAGGTTTTGCATCTCTCTCTCTCTCTCTCTCTCTCTCTGGTGTGTGCATGTATTTATCCACAGCATTTAGATTATTTCTTACTATAAGTGGATATGTATACTATATTGTGAACAATTCACAATTCTATTTTAGCTATCAATTTTTTCTTTCACAATTACACGAACACAATCTATTTTATGGAAGCGGGGGGGTTGCTGTCCCAATGGGACAACACCGTGCTGCTGGGCCCACTCCGGTCTCGCTCCAATGATCGGAATCGTTCACTTTGTAGAGCTCGTCGAGTAGAACAATTGTGAAAAAAATCGGCTTAATTGGATATCATTAAGTGCTTGATCGGAACCTTTTTATCTTGAAAAGAATGGATCCGAAACACTGGATCAAATCCAGTGTAACCCGTGGACCGAGAGTTATATGGCTCCGATCAGACACTTAATGATATCCAATTAACCTAATTTTTTTCACAGTTATTCTACTTGACAAGCTCTACAAAGTGAACGATTCCGACCATCGAGCGAGACCGGAGTGGCCCAAAAAGTGGGCCTACTAGCACGCTGCTGTCCCAAAGGGACAGCAGCCCCCCGCTTCCCTATTTTACCTAACACCAATTAAAATATACAATTTTTTCACTTTTTTCCTTTTTCTTTTATCTTTATTGTTTATTTATTGTGAAGGGGAGAGAGAGAGGAAACAATAAAATAATGAGTAAATTGTGAACAATTCTTAGAAAAAAGAAGCTAAAAACTGTAGTCAAAGAAATTTTACCTTCTTTCTTGTTTACTATGCTGCTACAGTTAAACATTTCTCACTTTGGTGAGCTAAAATAGCTTATAATAGTAGCTTACCTATGCTGATAAACTTGCTCTTAGTTCTTAAACTATTCCAATAACTAAACCAGTGTGCCAATCTTGTGATGTCAGTTGCTTTGGGGCCACAGAAGGTTTGCAGAGCCGCTAGTTTCAAGATCCTGATTGAGATCAGTCGAGATGCATGTAAATTTCTGAACACCAGGTAAAAAGACTTACTGTATATTTTTTCAAGTCCTTACATGCAGTTTTAGAAGGGGTAATGATTTTCGCACTCCATATTTTGATAAACACACTCCTGTTATTGTCTTTTAGTAAAAAAAAAAAGACATACAAAAGTTTCGTTAAGATAAAAAATGAAGTACATTAATAAATAAATAAATAAATAAATAAAAGATGTTTTTTTCCTTCTAGAAGCTGCGTATTATCATTTTCCTGTTGACGCACTAAAGAATGAACCCATTAATATTACGACACGTGTCCTGAACATGAAAATCGTGGTGGTCTTCCTACGCCGAAGTAGGTATTGGACAGCAGCATAAATAGAATTTTGTGCATGCATTGGTTTGACACAAAAACAGGCCTATGGTTTTGGCAAAGATGATCACTGCACCATCCACACTGCCAGTACTCACCTCCGATTAGGGCCGTAAATGAATCAAACAATTCGCGAGTTTGACTCATTAATACTTGGCTCGGCTCAGTTCGTTTAGTAAACGAGCTGAGCTCGAGTTTTTGGACTCTTTTAGTAAACTAGCCAAGTGGAGCTTGGCTCAATTAAAGAGACTTGTTTAGTAAATGACTAAACTCGACTCGTTAAGGCTCGAGCCGAATTCGAGCTCAAATTTTTGACTTGTTTTGTAAACTAGTCGAACTCGACAAAGCTCTGCTCGACTCGGTTGTTTGCAACCAAAACCGTTGATTTTATAGACCCTCAATATGTTCATCACCAGTACAAAAATAAAATCAGATTAATGGACATTAGTGTCCACCTGAAGGAAGTTAAAACGGCACCAGAGAAATAAATCATAGTCCGACATCGACCGTATATTTCTCGTATGACCAATACGATCAGATTAAGCTATTACTAATATCTTATCAATTTGAAGGAATGATTTACACCTCTAGATTGACCAAAAAACACGAACAATTATATATCTGTCACGCGAAATCGTGATGTGTTTCATTTTACGTCACATGAAAGATCACATGTATAAAAAAATCATGACACGAAAAGATCTCGATTCGCACACACCTTCCCTGTTTGGTTAGTAAATTGCCTTGGAGCCGAAGACACAGAATAATACTGATCGTGCAAGTCCAAAAGAGTACAGAGGAAGTGTGTTTACTTGCGGCCTCTTCCTCATTTGATTTGCCTTCAAGAAAAATATGAAAGCTGTGTTATTTTCGTCCTTTCAATTGTTGTAAATAGACATTTCTTGGTCCCCAAGATTATAAAAATAATTAGGTATTTTAAATAAATAAATAAAATGACATCACCCATCTAGGTATTCACCTAACCCATTCACATGGGCTACCAGAAAAGTTCCAGTTGTACGTATTACGTATGGAAAGGGGAAAATTAGGGAAAATTAGGAAAAATTATTCTACGCTCCTGAAACATTGCTCGACCTGTCACAATAGATTGTGGGCATGGGACATAAGTAGGTCCGTTTCGTAATGATAATTCATTACGATCAAAAGCTGAATAAAAAATAATTAAGCCGTTCCTGTGCTTAAATTTTTCAATATCGATCTTTCCAATACTTTTACTACTGATCAGTTAGTTTTTTTTGTTGTGGGAAAAAAAATTAAACAGTATGTAGAAAAAAGCTTTATTTTTCTGCCCGAACACAATTATTGTAATGTACAATCGTTCTTGGAAAACAAAAATTGGTGCTCATGAAATTTCCGTCAATTGATTCATAAGAATTCACTCGCAGAAGACATCTTACTCTCTTTCTTTTTGAATACTTGGTATTTGAGTTGATTTCCATGCACCTTGTCTAATCCTCGGGAACCAATCCCACCATCAATTTTTATTGTTTTACCTCGTGCAAACACCAATGCTAAGTAAGACAATGGTCAATTTGATTTGATTTTTTTCTTTTTTTCTTTGCTACGGTTGTCAAGCTCATAAAAGCAGACTAGTAATTCCCTGATGTTATGGTGTGTTTTTCTTAGAAATGGTAAAGGGCACGGGTCAGTCACATATTTTCGGAACCATCCGATGAATGTGGTTTGCACGCTACGCCCATGGGACCCACGCACATCGAACATCTTCGGATTTGTGTCCCGACATCTGTGTCCAAAGCATTTCCCTTTAACCAAGTGGCAAAAACAACAAAATTACAATCTAGTTGGCGGAAGACAGTTTTAATCCCTCCCAAATGTTACATCCAGAACACAAACGATGTCATCCGGGTTGACTAGCACAAGCTTGAGGATTGAAGATCTGAACTAGCAGGTTCGTATCTGCAAACACAATCGTATATGTTTCCTTTAATCAACTTCTCCGCCAGCCGCTGATTCTTCACCATAGCAAGCTGCAGAAAGAAATTTTCATGTTTATGTAGACAGTTGAAAGAAGCCTGAGAATCTAAAATCTATCACAGATCCGACCCAAAACCACAGCGCCACAATTGCACGATGAATAATCTTCAAAACACACAAAGAAAGCATGGCATGAAGAAAGCACAAGACGAGATTAACGTGGTTCTCTAATTGGGTACATCTGCGACTCACAAAAACTATTCACTATGTACCCAATGAAGAAGATAGGACAGAATATATCAGTTGCTGCGTATAGATAAAATATAGATCCTGGAATCTTACATCTCCAATTACAGTAGTTATCATAATACCCCAGTTCAGGGCACACTCCGTCATAGTTTGCAAGTAGCAAACCAAACCCAACACATTCTTCCATTTCTTCTCGAACAAGCTATAGTTTCACAAATTAAGAGAGCAACATATCTGTCTAATGCATAAACACATCTTATCTTTGGTTGACGACCTTACATAAAATGTACTTTATCCGGGGAAGACGACTTCAGATGATGCAAATCAACAAACCCTCGTAGTCCATTGGGTAAAAAATCGTGGTCCGTCTCTCATCTTGGTGAGAAAGAGAAGACATGCTTGTGTTTTCTTATTGTTGTGTTTGAATGAGAAAGAAAGCAAACCACCATGTGAGATATTAATATGGATGAGATTTACTACCCTTCATCGTATTTTGATGGGCAACTCGGTATTATAAATCCACTTCGCGCAGAATCTTACAATTTACGGTAAGAAACAGGCCCAGCAAAGTAATAGTTGTTTTTCTACATCTCTTATCTTATCCAGACATATCGCTCAACACAGCAGGGTGTTAGTTACTTAGTTTATAGGTCAGACTTGAATCTCCTAGCATGGCAAACACATTACAGAAAAGTACTCTTACCTTCAATGCATCACACTTAAACTGAGCAATATAGTTAGTGTGTAGAGATCGACCCATCCCTTCCAAGATTACCTGCAAAAAATGTCCAAGTCCGATAATCAACCCAACGTGCCTATACACTGATTTGTCATACTTGAGAAACCGTAACCCCCACCCCCTACCCAAAATGAAAGGAAAAATACACTCTTTGCGTCCCACCCCGATACTATTCTAGACATCTCAAATGGAGATATTGTCAATTTATTCTTTTCATATAGTTTTGAAAACTTTGTTTACAAGAACTAATGGGAAATGATTGAACTCATTTTCACGGAAACACATTATCTGTTGACCTGAATAAAGGGCACGACAGCCAAAAAAAGAACCATTGAAGTGGGACGGAGGGAGTATAAAGAAAACGAGTTTGAAAGCAAAACAAAGTTGAACTACACCATATGAAGAGAAAAAGAGCATCATACCAAATCAGCATCTTTTGCAGCAGCAGCGAGCTCTGAGCTAACCTGCCTCAAGTCTATGCAAGGGCTTCCGCAACCATTCTCAACAACCATCAAAGGAACCGAAGAGGAATTTTCTTTGTTAACATCTGCGGCGTTAATCATCACATCCACCAGTAGGCCTCCTGCTTCAGCAGCCCTGCGAAGAATGTCACAATGCTGTGGACCAGAGGAATCAGTTTCTTGTGCAGATGTTGTGCAAAAAAAATTGTGGGATTGTGTAAAGGAAATCCACTCAGGATCATAAATGATGGAATAGGAACCTCAAAAAATGCTAATATGGTTCGGGTTTAACAAATTTCACCCAATATCGCTGAGAAATGGAAATGAGAAGTGGTACACTACGTGTTCTAAATTTTGGTACGATACTGATAGACATAGTCCTTGATTGATAACCAATTAGAAGATACTTATTTCATGACAACCATCAGTTAGTTCACAACTCCTTTCAGCCCTTCACAGCAACGCATTATACATTTGACAATACCGTGCGCTGAATTAGCAATTGAACACAATATCATGCTATCTTCAGTTATTCATACTCTTACTAGCAGGGCTGGCACTGGAGTAAAGCCCAGAATGCCATCGCTATGGGTCCCCAAATTTTATAGACCGGTGCACTAGTTGGGCCTATATAAAATGACTTTGGCCCATCTGAAAACTAAAAAGGCCCGATTCGAAGTTAGGCCCAAACTGAAAAGTCCATGATTACATTCGGTCTGAAGCTATTATTATAAAACTTAAAGGTCCTAATTGACAAAGACAAACTTTTTGTCCTAATTCCTTCCCTAACACATCAACATTAAACTTTAAAGCCCTAATGGATAGACAACCCAAATCTTCTCATTACCGAACCAACCAAATCATCCACTCACTGAACCAAATCGCCCATTCAAACCATAATCATGAACAGATCCACACAAGTCTGATACAGAGGATCGGTTATTTTTGCAGGCGTACCAAGTTTTTTTGTTCAGCCACCAATTTATATGAATTTTTTTTGGTAAACCATTCCTTTTAACGAGATTCTAGGAATATATTGTGAAGGTGATTTGGATAACTTCTGCTATTTATTTGGGAAGTGCTTTTCTATGTTGTTTTCAGCTACTGATTACGTGGAGTTTGTGGGGTATTTATGTTTCTAAATCCTAATAATTATTTTTTCATGAAGGTTTTTATTTTTGGAATACGTTTTTACAGAAAATGAATAGAGGGCCCCAATTGAGGAGTCAGCTTTGGCTCACTAATCTAAGGGCCAGCCCATCTTACTAGAACTTCGTAGCAGGATCCTTCTAAAATGGGTGGGCTCTCAAGACGGCAACTCGAATCGGCGTTCCGAAGATGAGAGCTCGACGGGAGCTTGCTCCTAACTAAGATGGAAGCTTATCGGGTCCTTAGGGCAATTATTCTCTTACTTTTAAGGGAGATATGCCATTGTGGAAATAAGAATATGAAAATAAAATCAGTCAAGAAGTTTTGCAAGTTGAAAATATCTTACTTCCAATAATTACCCTTTACGATTGGGAAAATTCTCATTAAGTATCACTTTTCCCACAATGGTTAAGTATATAAAGATATTTTATACACATATTCATGTATACTCTCGATACGCTCCTTAGGCGCTCCCAACCTTAGGAGCTTCTAGGTGCCTCTGCTCCTCTACACTAGCTCCCGCTCCCGCTTCGTGCTACTAAGTACCAGAATGAATGATGCTAACCTGGAACAAGGATTCTAGGGAAGAAAATACTTTTTCATAGACTATGCATAATCCAACACAAACCTTAGCAGCCTCAGCCACAATATCAGGAAGCTCCATAGCAGTAACGTCATTTAGTGCAGGGAGTGAGTTCGCCACCAGAACAACCTGCAAAACATCCTCATTACTCATGGAAGGCTTTCAGATAAAGCCAAGTAAGGCCAAAAGTGACATCCATAGTTGTCAACCACCCATGTGTAGCAAATCATTATATACTTCTAAAAAAAACAGGTTGAATGAAATAGGTAAGTAACCAAAAAAAAAAAAAAATGTGCAGAGTTTGGCATTGTACCAATACCACATTACTCATAACAATTGAAACGAAAAAACCTGTCACATTCGCTCCTTTACATATCATTAGACCCTAAAGGTATGTCTCAGTCTTGTTCCTAAAATAGGCCTTCAGAGCTTCAAACACAAGTATCACATCACCACACTTGGACCCAGATACACACATAAAAACATGGAAATGAATTGGAGAACTGTGGGAAGATTTTTTTGAAGTCATGCGACAAGAGTGCACCTTGGCCACAGAAACACTAAAAAAGCGCAGTACAACCTCATTAATCCTGTGCCTTTTAATCGCTTCCAAATTTCTGTTCGCAGAAAAGTCCCCTATGAACAGATATTTTTCACTAAGTAGATAAGACTTCAGCGTTATGAAGTCTCCTTTCTTCTGGGAAACCCAAATCTACCGGACACTACCCAAAGAAGCGTTACTTGTATGCTATAATTCCAAGTCATGTCATATGATAAAGTATAAGACGTCTAATATGTCCAATATCCTGAGTTTAGTGCCTACTAGTGTACCCAATATCTTCCACACTGACATCGAATGTGGCAATCAATACACCACCATGTTTCACGGTCATTGCACATCAATCATGTGATACTGAGATTTAAAAAACCAATTGCATAATTATCAGAAATAACAATTTTTAACAATCATAATTCATCTGTCAGATCCTCTTCTTTCCTATGTGTCTTTTCCACATAGCAATACAACTTCATCATATCAGATATCACCAAATTGGTAACAAGTCAAACTTTAATTGAAAGATTCAGAACCATTTCATTTGCACTGTGGAAAAAAAAATTACTTCAGTTCCCCGTCGGAGGAGCTCCCGTGCTAGTGGAAGCATTCCCAGGACTACGTCAGCACCAGCGTTGTCCACAAAGAGCAATGCTCTTTTATGTGGGTGGGGTTTCTTTTCCCCCGACCCTAATACTCTCTCTTTAAAAAGATCAAAATCATCGACCTGAAATGCGCGAACAAAAGCTTTATAGCTAGTTTCTTACAATAGAATATCCTCCAATTTTATTGATTTCTTTCCAATTGACCTACCCGCCAAGGTCTTTGCATCTTGTTGCGACTCATTCTATATATTTCAATAATTGTTCCTTTATGGTAGAGATCAACACAGGCACGAGACCCCCAATCAAAGATGTTTGCAGCAAGAACACCTTCAATTAGTGTAAGCAGCCTTGCTTCCTGCAGATAAAGGAATGCTGAAGACAATTAGCAGAATAAGGGAGAGGGTGCCTAAGGGTACAAACTAAGGATGGAAAAAAAAACTGAATGAGCACTTCTGCAACTTTCTTTAATTGATCTCAGCAACATTATATGTACCTCATTCATACTATCAAGCTCCATTAGCAGGTCAGGTAGTACGGCAAGAGATGCCTCATTTTCCCTATCACATGCCACGGAAAAGAGAAAAATAGCAGCGAAAGGGTGTTAATAAAAACATGTGTGCATGTTAGTGGGTAACTGAATGCATAGATTCTATAGAAGCTCCAGTCTGAGTACTTAATAACCAAGCTAGATCCAAAAATAATGTCAGTTTGTCTGCTGAGACAAGTTATATGAGGTTACTAATGATAGTACAAACAGAAAGAAAAGATCAGTTGTCTACTGAGACAAGTTACACACTAATGATAGTACAAACACAAAGAAATAGTTATATGGTTTTAGGTGGATACCTTTGTTTTATGCTTCTATAGGCATCAACAAATTGGAACTCCCTCAAGCACTCTTCCCTTAGTTCCAACAGATTGGCCAGCCCCAACTTTCCATATGCAGCAGGATCCTCCATCAACCTATTTCACAAAAACAGAGTTTTTGAGGAAGTGAACAACTTTATACCTCATTCGAGTTGTCCAAAAACTATTTCTCCAGACTTATCACCATTCACCAGTGGAAGCAACAGAAAGGGTCTCATGGTTCCAATCTTTTTCACCAGCAACCAGTATTTAATAGATAGCTTTATAAGTTAGTATTTAAGCACAAAATCACGACCTATAACAGGTGAAAGTTTTAAAACCATCAAAATGACAAAACATCCATGATAAGGATTTCTTGAGTAAGGTTGACAAACAACACTAACGAGGCAAGCAGTAAGGACCTAGACTTGGAAATTGTTAAATGAGTCGAATTAGGCTAGATCACCACCATGCAAAACTAAAAGACATCACAGGTATGACAATTCTCTATGACAAACCAACAAATTCATGGTAAAGTCAACATAATAGAATTTATCTGCTAGAAATTGCACAGAAGGCTGCAGACCCATCTAAAGATTTAGGCACTTTGCCAAGGAAAAGTTCAAAGTCGTTCCATTATGTACTTCCCTTACTCTCCCCCACGTGAATTTGTACACTACTTTTCCTAGGTTAGCATTTTCTACAAAAGCAAGATCTCAAATCTAACCAATGATATACATAAAGAGAAGTAAAAATATAACAATAATACTTAGCAAAAAAAAACAATAATAAAGATAATAAGTTCATGCTGCATTAACGCATGCGTCTTTTTTTTGGGGGGTGTGTGTGTGTGGGTGTGGGTGTGTGTGTGTGGGGGGCGGGGGGGGGGGGGGTGGAGAGTTGCGGTAGCAAATTTAGTAATCACATTGACATACAGCACTACCGAACATCACAACTTCAGATAGTTAAGCCAAAGGAAGGATCCAATGAAACCAACTTCCGAGTTCCTTATCCTCTCGCTTCTGGTACAATTACAAGTCTGATGTAGGTCATCTTTCCAGATGGTCAATGTATGCAATAATGCTTATCAGTTTGTAGATACCTTGCCAGGTGAGCAGAAAATGCACGAGCAAATGCATCACCCCTCCGTTTAGCATCTTCGGTTCCACCTTCACTTGCTACTGCCTACATAATTATCAAAATTCTTACCATTATAATCTTGAAAAATATCTTGTTTATTTTGTTAACAAATACATGACAATTCAAAAACGCATGGCATGTTGATAATAAATCAACGATGACATGAAAAAATGGCTAGAGCATTTAGGACCTAGACTTGCCATATATTCTACACAATCAATTAAACCATTATGCTTAGCCTGATTGCCAAGTAGTTGATAGAAAGAGACGAAACTAAGAATCTTGACTGTAACACTCCAAAGCCAACTGCTACTGCACTTGGACTTTTTTTTTCCTCAAGTTTGAATGTCTTGATTATGCAATCAGGTTCCATTGTAGTCCATGATTAAAACCAGAGAGTTCACTCATTAATAATGTTTTGATCACAACTGATGTTGATTGATATGATGAGGAACAGAGAACTTGTAACCTGTAAGGGTGGTTTCAGGATAATAAAAATTTCATGGTTTACCTTATCAACAAGGTCTGGCAAATGCTCTGACAGCACAGTGAACCAATACCTACAACGAAGTGACAACCGTAATAAATTCGGAAATACTATAATTGTGATGCTCTTACTGACAACTACATATAGATATCATAAACTAAACGAAAATAACATCCATCAACTCACTCTAGCTCACCGTGATCGGCAAGATCTATAGTGTTGGGTTCATATCTGTAGAAAGGAGATCAATAGACATTAGACTATAGCATGATGAGCTCTATTTGATAATTGACTTTTGTTTTACTTATTGAAATGCTTACCAAGGTATAGTCAATCATTGCAAATTCAAGCATTTCGCAGATATGAGCAATGCCAAGTTTATTACAGCAACAGTTCCAAAAATAAAGAACAAAAAAGTTAAAGCGCGCTTAAGCTCACCATTGGCAGTTGGAAGCCAAGGGAAGGCAAACACCATAACAAGCACTGAATAAATAAATAATTTGAAAAAAAAAATCCATTTGTTTCTGGCTAGTGATTGAATTGTATCAGTAGGTCGAGTGACTGGAGGATTATCACTTCTTCGTAGAGAAAGAGATGCACAGAAAATGCAGCAATGCAACAAAAAACTTGATTCAACAACTTGAAGATGACTGCTATCATGAAGAGAAACAAGAACTTTATGAGAACCTTCAAGACTAATGCCTCACCACTAATCCAATAATCAGAAAATGAGAAAAGGTGACTTGACACGAGAGATTAGATATAAACTCCAAACAACCTGATTTACGCAGAAGGAACACTAGATGACACATTGAACAATACCACATATGGAGGAAAAGAAAACAACGCTGTTTCAAAATTTTGCATACGTTTTTGGGTCCGCCAATAATGGAAACACCTCCAAAGTGGGTACAAGATGGAGAACACCGACGTTGAGGTTACTTGCATCGGAACGCAAAGTATCTCCCTTCGATGATGGGACTTCAAAACCGCCCAGGCCAGTGGTTCCTGGTGGAGCCATTGGAACAGGTGCAGTAATCTCAGTTCCCTTCCGCACAAACTTTTCCATCCATGATATCTGCAATCAGGTGCAGCAGTTACACTAAGATTATCCTTAGGAGGGCACCATAACTCTAGAAATACATGCATGGAAAGACAAAAGATGCCATTTCCTAGGGGAAAACTAAGTTTGTAGTGCAAACTCACACCGAGTTAAGTTAATGAACACTCTTGGGTTTTCAGAACCGGAGTGAAACTCTCAAGCATGATATGTAGTTATTAGCTTAATGTGCTTCCTTGTCCGTGAACCTTAGAAACTGAGAGAGAAATACACCTGGACTATTATGGGCATCACCTAGCTTACCCAAAATCTCAATAGGTACATATCCTTCTCAATTATGCACCAATGTGATTTGACCGAATGTTCTTTAATAGGTTTTGACACAACATAATTTACTAGCAAAACATTCAAATCAATATGGTGCACAAGAGTATAACTTAGAAACAAATGGAACATGCGAACTTTTAAAACTGCTTGAGACAAATACTTATACAACAATACAACGGATCAGTTTACAAAGATTGAACACCAAAACTGCATTACAGATGTAGAAAATAAAATTTGGCTTGGTATATGACCAAAAAAGCTCGCTCAAAACAATTTAGTCGCAAGACTTGCGCACCTTGAGAATATGTATTAACTACTAAGTTATCTCTCATAAGACGAGTTTTCTAATGGCAGGGTTCAACTTTTGGGGTTCTTTCAGTCAATAAGTTTCAAAGTTCCATCTATGATATGTTGCTATCACAATCCCCACTATATGGAATATATGCCAATATGGTTGCTTTAAGAACATGTGCTTAAGGAACATATTCTGTCTTCAGGCATGAACGATTGTCAATAAGAATTATAATGAAGCATGCCTTCCAAAGAATCGTTAATTTGAAGCACTTATGCTTTTACTTCTAACAGTATCGTATAAGAAGTGACATCTTAAATTTGCTTTCATCCTGCTCCAAAAAATGAAAGAAGGAAAAAAACAAAAATTCATCTACATTCAGGAAAGTCTCCTACAAGAGTTTTTGGAGATGAGAGATAAAAAATTGCAGGTTCAGGGAAGAAAACAAAAATCTTTGAGCTCGTCTTCCAACTCCACTTCAACCACATTAATGACACAACACACAAGTCTAAATAGTTTGCCAAACTCCTAACTGAAGTCCTTACAAATCATATAGATAAAGATTATTAAATATAATTCAACTTGAAATGGAATTATTGTCAATTTTTTGTATATGATCCTTACAGAGTTGGGTACGAGTCTCCAACATTTGACTTCAGTGATAGATCAACAACAACAACAACAACAACAACATAACGGAACCCATCTAGTCCCCAATCATTGGGAGTATGGGCGGGGGATGATTGGAGACAGACCTAACCTTTGGCAATATATGCACAAAGTGGCTGCTCTCAGAATACCACTGAAACAATAGCCCCCCTAAACCTCCAAGAACCGAGGAGCTACAGGGACATTTTGTTGTAGAACCATGCCCCCAAATCAAAGCCAAATGGCATCAAAGAGGGCCGGCCTAGAGACCCAAATCAATTTATGTGCACATTACCAAACTCACTTCAGTGATAGATCATTAGATATAATTCAACCCAAAATGGAATTATTGTTGATTACCTAAGGAAATTTCTAAGACACCAAATTTGAAAATCCAGCAAAAAATTCTTAACTATGGTCAGTAAATTGCCATTAAGAAGCTACTGTATTGTATTTCTATGTGAGAACTATCCAGTTGGTTAAGCCCAATTGTTTGAGTTGAATGCACCTCAACCACATCATTAATAGAGGAGTGATTTGAGCAGCGTGGAGGCTCATGAAATAAATAGAAGATGACCGAGGAGAACACAGGTGGAAAAAGTAAGGATTACACAACCTTCAACTTAACTGAGGTTACGAGTTTGAATAGAATCAACTGGAGGAATGGATGCTGACACGAGAGAAAGGCTTCTCTATATCAGTTGAACAAAAATCAAATTAATAGGTCATATACTTTCTGTTTGAACCCCAGTGATTGAAAGCTAGCAAGTTGGTGCACATTTCATGGAGCTTGCAATGGATCGACCCTAATCATGTTTGAGGAATTGGAGTATTGGACCCAAGCATCTCGACTCAAGTTTGAACCAGCCATGTCTGATATCCAACTAGAACGAGTTCCTACTAATTCATTCCGGCTAAATAGTCAACACAAAGGAGAACCCCAAATATGATTACCCTGACAAACATGAAAAACATATCAAGCACTAAGAAACTTTGAAAGATGAAGAAAAACAAATCTCCTCACTAGACTAGATTTGGTCAGGTCAACATTCAACCCAAATACCATGTGAGGGAAACTGGGAAGGTTATGGCCGAAGATTTTTCAAGGAGTTGGAGTTTAGTTCAGCAATTACATTTAGCAATCACATATATTGATTAAGTTAGATATATTTCTTAATTAGGATATGATTAACGTAAAGTTCGATTTTTGTATCTCTACTTAGAGTTAGCCTATAGGCTATAGATTTTAGGCCAGCTATTATGGAAAGGCACTCTGATATTGAGTACAAAAACCGAGTTGAACAAAGATTGCTAGGATTCCTTTTAGTCCCATCTATCTCTTTTCTTTGTTCCCTTTCACACCGGCTGTCCGGTATCCCCGTGTATTCATACTCAAAGACCGATTGTGGGTTGCATAAAAGCACTTCAAACTTAATAATTCCAGTGAGTAAATAATTAAGGTCAGCCTCATTTTTTAATCATTCAGCATTATACTTGCCTTTTCATTTAAATCCCCCAATGGTGGACCATGAATCTTTCCTCCAGTGTATGGCGCACCCATTGGAAACCTTTCTACCAAATGATGGACCATCAAGTCATCCAAACCATGCTTTTCATAGCTCATGAATGCACCTAAAGCTCCTAAAAACCCTTCATGCCTTAAAAACATTGCTTGTGCATCTCCCTTCGACCTAAACAAAGAAGAAGTTCAAATTCAGAGTCACTGTCTAAATCATAAATAATTGAAGATACAGTGAGAATCTGAGCCAAAATTATTTAATTATTATGATTCTTAGTTGCTACCAGAATTGAACAGCGAAAGAGATTGTATCCATCGTATACGCATGACCCCTTATAAAGAATCCTCCAAAAAAAATTCGCTTAAGCCCAAAACGCAGCGCATTTAAGTAAGCTATCTACAAAAAAGAAAACTTTTGTCAGAAGCATCATAAAAGCAGCTTCCAGTAAATCTGCCAAATTTTCTTCCTTTCATAAATGAATCATCAATACAAGTAATATTACATACAAAATTTTGCACGTGGAGACAAAAATGTTAAATAATAACAATGCCATGACTGATATTTGAAGCATATAATCCTGCCACATCGTCCTCTAACTTAGAAAAGTTTCATGCTCATTTACGCCGAACATATATTAAATTGCATACATAAATCAGACATTGAGCTTCAGGCACAGTACAAAGGGCAACAGTGCAACAACACTTAATAGTCTCTAGAATAATGTCCTGTGCAGAAAATAACACAAGATCACTAAGAAAATAACTTAGAGCCTGATTGCAAAATCGATATACGAATATGTCTGAGGCAGACCTAGTACTATATGTATCTTACCACAATGGTAAACTATTACAATAGAGAATGTGGAGTGCTGACAAAGAGACAAACAAATTAGAGTCTGTACTCTAGACTCTAATTTGAAATAACTAATAAAAATCCCAGAGAAACAATTCATGACAATGATGATTAAAAAAATTACAATGAATAACATACTCCTAACTTTGTTCTAATACAGACCTTTGGAAATCTGACAAGTACCAAATTTTAGGGGAATTCACAGTCTGTAACCCTGTCTCGTGACCTTTATTCAATACTCGGTGCATTTATTAAATTCATGATTAATTTACCCAATACCAGTCATCCACTCTTTCTCTAAATAATTGGTTGCTTCTCTTTTTGAAAAGCATGTTTCAAAAGATTCCCCCTTCTTCCAATCATTTCTCTCTCTATCTTTCTCCATTTATTACCCCTACTACTTTTTCAAAAAAAAAATTTAAAAAGTGTTCCAAACAAAGCATAAGCTTCTCCTCATTCCAAAAACTACATTATGTTGTCCAAGACTAACTTCGCCTCTATACACGAAATACAATAATAAGAAGGGAATAATGATTTGAATGGGGTTGTCTAAATTTTTGCAAACAAACAATCCTGACGATTCATCTCATCATATTGCATGATGAAAATAGCATCTTCAAACAACTCACCTGTCCAATATTGTATGAAATCATTCGCAAGAGTGACAGGGAAATATCTTCAGGTCTGTAGTCTTCAAGATTCTTGTTCTCAGAAATTGCTTTGCCAAAACTAGAAGCAATTGTCGATGCAGAGAGACCAATCTGTGACAATTTGTCAGGTAAAAGGTATTCAATCACTCTAAGGAAATGTCAGAAACAGACTTGTGGCTAACTTCAAATGTGAGACACGGAAGTGGCAAAAACATGTAAAGAACACAATCAGTGCTTATACCACTGTCATTCTAAAACCCCAAGGTTCATACCAAACCGGTAGATTGCTTTCTAACCGAGACTTCTGACATACAAAAACATATACCTTGGAGTAATCCATACCGCCATAGATGTCACCAACAAGCATGTCTATGGTTCTGTTATCTCCTCGTTGACTAAGCTCCAGCAATTCATCAAAACTTGATAATAATTACAAAAAAAAAAAAAAGCAACTCAGAGACCTTTATTAAAACCTTACATTCAGACTAAGAAATTGAGCAACAATAAGAAATTAAACCGAAAATAGAACAAACCTCTTGCATTTGGTTAGCAGTTTTCCTAAGCCCCAATATGTACCACCACCGACATTAGTCCCACTGACCCTCTGAAACTTCCCGTCCCCATCAACCTATCCCAGTGCAAAATTAAAACATCTAGAAGTTCCTCAATAAGGGGAAAAAAAATGATACATCCGCTCTAGGTCAGAAAAAATTACAATGCCATAATAAATGAAGAGAGGTGGTACCTTGATCATACTAACACCAGATCCGATATTAACCAGAAGATACGGAAATAAATCATTTGTGTCAATCTGCACAAATTCTTTTTGACCCTCCATGTGAGTAAAAGCTTCATGACGAATTGCCTACGCAAAGCACCCCCAGAGCATAAGATTTTGGCAAGCATAGTGATATAGTGGAAGAAGTAATTGCACATGATACATTGAAGATTAAAATTCCTAAGGTAGTTGATGACATCAGCGTATGTTTCCAAACATTTGCAAATTTTATAAGCAAATAATGACAGTTTGTTAATAGTTGTGAGTTCCTACTACTCTCTTATGCAACATCAATAGGCCAATGCACTGTATAAGCTGAATCTCTACCACCAAATCAAGCTTAAAGACAGACTTTCTTTTAAAACTTGATGACATTAAGCAGATATTGCCTTTTCTAACCTAGTTTTTGTCTTTCCAGCATAGAAGGTAAACCAAGCAAAACAAAACTTGTGATACTTCCCATCGAGATACACCAACATTTATAATTTAAACATTGACAGACAGGACACACCCACAACACGTGTATCTATCTATTTACCTACACACACGCACGCACAGAGAGAGAGAGAGAGAGAGAGAGAGAGTAGTTCAACAAGCAAGTAAGGTGATTTATAGAGAATGTAGAGTGAGGTGGGCTGGAAGTGTCATAGATCGGCCAATTTGGTAGCTAGGAGAACTAATGGGGTAAAGGTTAACACTGAGGGAAGGGGTAGGCCAAAATTGACTTTACAGGCAGTAGTTCTAAAGTACCTAGGTCTTTTAAATATCACGGAACACAATGTCCTCAACAGAGCTCAATGAAAAAAATCGATTCATGTTGCCGATCCCAATTGAGTGGGACTCAAAGCTCGGTTTGGTTTGGTTAGAGAGAGGAGTAGCAGCAGCATCAAAAGCATCAGTTTTCTCCTCCATCTCCCCAATTCAGAATTCATAAATTCAATTGGAAAATTAAGTCAGCTTCTATTTGGAATTCCAGTTATAAGGAGAAGACAGACTGGCAAAATTCTGACAAAAACCTGTCAACACAAACCAATATTACATGGCGAAAAAAAGGTCAGTACCCATTTATGCATGTGCACATAGTAGATGACCATTTTCAGCTCATTCTCATGATACCATCATTTTACAATCTAATAGACACCCTTTTTCTTTTTATAATCCCAAACTCCCACATCCACAACCATAGTAATGTGGGAGATCTAACATGAGATGAAAAGGCAAACCAAACAAACATTAATTAATCGCGACGCACTTCATGCTCTCAAATGAAAAATGATACATAATGAGACCAATGAAGCAACACCAAACGGAAAAATTGAAAAGTCCAAAACTTTTGAAAATCATCATACAACGGGACCGTTAAGATAGGTCCATAAAAAACAATGAGAACATTAAGTAGCTAACTACACCAGAAGTCCATTCCATAATACATGCAAACACTAATTATAACATAAAACAAGAAAAAGCATGTATGAGGATTGCACCTTGAGCAAGAAATTTGCACCAGACACGAGGCAACCCATTTCATCTTCCTTATCTATACTAACCCCAAGCCTTTCTTTGAAGAGGTCTGCAAATTTGAATGCTCCGCCACCTGTAGCCTTCTCACAAGCTTTAACTAATTAATATAACGAAATGCGCCAGAGCACACAAAATTCCATTGAGATAAATGAGTGAGTATTACCCCAAAGCCTCCCTTGCACACAAAAATGCAAGACAAAACTTACCTTAATCACTGCATTTTCATTGTCTGGGGCATCAGAATTCCAATGGCGTGCATCCAACCCTATCCATCCCATGACCAAATCAGCAAAAAGGTGGCAAGAATAAATCTGCTTTTCTATGAACTCTCAACTAAAAAACGTATTAATTTCAGAGAACCATAAGTAAGATTTGACAACACAGTGGATTGTGCTCAAACAAGAACATAGAAATTAAACAAAAACGGTCAGACTGGGAAATAGGTATACCGCCACGGTGAAGCTGCTTGGAAGAAATAAAGTCCAAGCACTCATTGATCTTGGCCGTCTCAAACTTCACAAAATGCAGCCTTCCTCCTAGAATAGGGTAGCTCCTCCTATTACCATTAGAAACACCAAATATTTCCTTGATAGACTTCTTTCTCCTGTCATTAACTGATCGGTCCTCATGCCTTGAAAAATAAACTAACTTGATAAGCGACCCTGAAAAACCATCCATAATCACAAGACTTAGCTCAAATTATCGTTCTAAGTTTAAAATGACAACTCTTAGCTACATTAACACAAAGAAGACTGGTGGATCACGATGATAACAAAGTCACAACAGTGGTAAAACTGAGTTCACGCCTGTTATGAGGCAAGCTAAGAGGTCTCGTAATTCCATTTGAGTGTATCTCCTTCATTGAGCCAATTTGTTTACCAAGCCCCCACAAAATGACTCTTTACGGGCACAAGAGTGGACGTGCTCTTCTGGTTGTTCTAAAGGACTTCTCAGTGCATTCCCCATGCTATATGCTTCTCAGTCACAAGAATTTCAAACCCCACTGTCATACACAATCTAGCGGCATCATTTTGCTATCAATTTCTCTGATTCGTAAGGACTACTACGTCCCTTTTTTTCCTCCCATTATGCATTCACTATATGACTAATAGTGGATAAGTAATCAATTCCAGATTGATCACGTGGCATTAACAAGAAAGACTGTTATAACTTAGTCGGAAAGTATCATGCATCCATAGAAAGAAAATGCCCATTGCTTCTAATATAATGCCGCTCTGTAATCAAATGCAATTGCCAAATCAAAAAGGACAAACAATATAGCACAAAGTAATAAATAGGTAATGAGTCATTCCCAATGAAAATAAATGGCCTCAAGACAAAGATGAAACTTCTAAAAATGGAAAGAAATTAGACTAATATCTCTGTCATCCACCTAGAATCAAACATAAGCTGCAAGGATTGCATCACAGGTCGAGGCCAGGATTGCGTCACAGGTCGAGGACAATTAACAAGAACAGACACTTCCATTTATAAGAAGGAGAAGAAAGAGGCAAAATCTGAAAATTGGGACATTTCAATCATTATCAGGCGGAGAAATGCTGAACAAGGTAACCTAATAATCCATATTGGAAATTGAATTCTTAATAGTGCTTGAAATGGCCGAGCAGAAGAAATAGCTGATCACATGAAGACTCTGGGAGTGAGTTGGGCAAAATGAAACCTGATTTAAGGTACAAAAGATCATCGACATACAGACAGAGGTGGCATGCATAAATAGAATTTACTCCCTCTGTCCCCAATTATTGGTCCATTTTTGCACTATACGGTGTCCAGAAAGAATGTCCCTCGCGAAAAGTCAATGTAAAAAAGTTGGTACTTTTTACTGTTTTACTCTTTCTTTTTCCCTTTCAAACTAATAGAGGTTTAAAAAATCCAAAATGCGACGATGATGTCTCCTTTCTTTCTCAAGGGTACTAAACAAAAGTCACATTGTACAAAATTTAATGATGATGTCTTCATAATAACTTAAATGGACCAACGGGACGGAGCGAGTACATGCATACACCAGGTCACCACTTCCCAATTCTCCACCTCCCCAAAAGATATGGAAATAGTGTCAAGAATCAATTTAAGAATCAATTTAAGGACACAAATGAAACAGCTGATCAAAAGTCAACCCCATCATATAGTTAATTACAGGCATAAAAACCAAAAAGAAAAAGAAAAACAAATGCATGCTGAATAATTTAAGAAAGCTGAATTCTCCGTCACTGAATGAGCAAACGAAATCACATGATCCTCCAGCAGGATCTTGTGGAAATAGCAAAAAGAAAGAAGCAAACTCAATTCCCATCACACAGTACCACAACTTAACAACAAAATCAAAAGAATTACAAAGTTCACAAAAGCTCTCAAAGAGTCAATTGAAGGAGATGAATGAAACAATTGATCAAAAGTCAAACCCATCATATAGTTAAGTACAGGCATAACAATCAAAAACCAAAACAAATGTACGCTGAATATATTTAAGAAAGCTGAATTCTGAATTACTAAATGAGCAATCCACCAGCATCATTTGAAATAGGAAAGGAAAGAAGCAATCTCAATTCCCATCAAACAGTACCACAACTTAACAACAAAATTCAGAAAAAGCTCAATTCACCTCCAATATCCAAAGCCAAGTGAGATATATCATCAGACTGGTTAGGCAACAGAATTGTGGGATCCTTCTCCTCAAAATTCCCTTGAATAGCTGCCTTGCTGAGGTCCAGCTGCGGCCGAGATCCAGACCTGTGAATCGAGTGCCCCATCTCTCTCTCTCCACTTTCTCTCTCTACAACATCCGTATTCAATTTCTTGTGCTTACTTTCATCGTTTATATCATCAATTCCAATTGGTGGGTGGTTCTCTGTTAGACTGGCCATTACTCCAAATTTCTACCAAACCCCTATCTCTTTCTGCCCGGTCAAAGGTCCAACTTGGTCAGTTTGAAAAAGAAATATTTTCGTAATAAAATAACCCAGATGATAAACAAGAATAGTAACCAGAAACTGTAAAATAAAGCTCCAATTAGGACCCAAAAAATATTGGAATTAGGGGGTTTTGGAAAAGGAGAAAAACCCAACAAGATCCAAAAAGAATTTCAACGAAATTGAATGAAAGTTATGTACTTCACAACAAAAGAATTCACCTTTTTTCCCTTTTGGTTGTTTTTTCAGTCGAGTAAACCAAAACCCACCAACAAAATCGGCTTTAAATGATCGCCATTAACGCAGAAGACAGAATAAAGTGAAAGAAAACAATACCCACGTGTTTAGATCAACCGTGGATTGTACAAAGGGTACAAAAGAGTTGCTCCGTAATTTTTCGGATTGAGTGAACTGAATGCAGCGAGAAAAGAAACCAGCAACAATTACGATGTAAAAGTGCGAGGATTTCGAGGTGGAGATGGTTGATTTGCTTGGGAGTTTGCAATGCTGATGTATATATGGGATTGAGTGCGAGTACTAGCAGTACTTTCTGGTGGTTTGCTGGGTGTGGCGATGGAATGGGGAGAGACGCGGTGGTGAGCGTAAAGTTTACGGAGATAGCATTGCTGAAGACGAACTACTACAGTACTCCTATTGAAGTACTACTCTACCAAAAGGTCTGTATTTTGATGATCTTTTTCTGTCCGCTTTATCTTGAATTTAGACGTCACTGTGTCTAGATTCAAAATAAAAAAATGAGTACAAAGTGAGAAGAATAGTCCATATTACATAGGAAAGTGTTAGAAAAATGTCATGATATATGAAAATGATTCATGAAAGTGTCCATGAATAGAAAATTAATGGCCCAGATTCACTCTCTTTCATGGACATTTTTGTTTGGAAAATGTGATGATATATGAAAATGGTCTATGAAAGTGTCTATGAATATCAATGACCCAGATTCACTCCCTTTCATGGATACTTTTGTTAGGAAAATCAGAAAATGTGATGATACATAAAAATTCATGGAAAATCAATGGCCAAATTCACTCCCTTTCATAGACACTTTCATGGACTATTTTCATGTATCCTTTCAATCCTCTTTTTGTTATCTGCTTTCCTTTTTCTCTTAGCAAAAAAAATACATACATTTTCAAAACTAAAAGATTTTTAAAATTTTGAATAACAAAAAAGGGAGTATAAATATCAATTCACATTCCATAACAAGCAATGCAAATAAAACTAGTTTTGAGCACCACCACATGGGCACATGGGCACCAGTATTGTAATACTCTTTTCCATCACACATTTCTGTACGGTCCATACACTTAATCCTGTGAGCAACAGTAAGACTATTTGCAGATAGGTTAGGTGATGAAAGTAACAAGCTCAGGCGAGAGGTCGAGTCTCACATAGATAGATCTCATGACCCATAAAAATGTGTAGTGGGTAAGGGTATTGTGACACCATGTGACGCCTAATAAATTTTCGTAGTTTCAATATCATACTACTCGTCAGTGTGAAATTCTAGTAAAGTTTACCTTTGTCCTCATGAAATACCAGAAGTTCTCTCCCTGGAATTTTTTTCGATTCAGTTTCATCCTTGTAAAACCTATACGAATTTAATGTTAGGCTTTTTGCATTTTGATGATTTACGTTAAACCTTATAAGTACGGTTTCTCACAGGAAAAAAGAAGGTATGGACACATTAATTATAGCCACGTAATTTCATCGCATTTGTTCTTTCTCAAAAACTAAAGATGATGTTTGGTGTAGCTATGTTTTGTAAGACAAATATACGGCGATAAGTGTGAACGGATCCTATCAGTATTGTCCTAATGACAATACTTCAATGGAGGAAAGCATTAAGCTTATGATTAACTAAATCCAATTGTTGGGACTTCTATGAGAAGAAGAAGATGCCTTCTAAATATGTAATTTGTGCCACGCACATCATTGATCTCGATGTAAAATCTCTCTATCGAAATCAAGTAGTTAGTGACCGACGTGTTTTGATAATTAATATCTATCAAGGACAAGCTAAAAACATTTGTTAATATTAAAAATGTCTTTGGCGGATATTAATTATCAAAACACGTATTTGACCGTCATATTCCCTTCGTTTTACGTTTTACAGTACATTTGTGCAAGAAAGGATAGACGACAAAATATATTTTGAAAAGCATGGCAAAATATACTTTGTTCGCAAACATATACTCCACTATGCAGTGCATATACACACCCGCCTCTCACATGTGCAATTATTCGTGCGCGATTTTAGTAAATGTAGCCAAACTTATATATAGTACCACAAAGTAAAGCTAAATAGAAGTACTTAGTAAAACACAAGATGACACCCTCATTGAAGATGCTCTAACATACTTACATGACATAGGAAAGCATCTTTACAGTGGCAAATCAAACTTACAGCAAAGAAAAAACCAAAAGTTATTCACAGTACTTCTACGTAGAATACTTCGTTTTATTAACACCGCGAGATGTCAAGGTCAAAGACTTGCTTCAACCGCACTCCCTGGATTATCATCAGAAACATCATCAAGCATTAGCCACCTTCTCAGCGGGTGTAGTAGCCTCTGTATTAGCACCTGATTTTGCATGCTTGGAATTGTAATCTTTGACAGCAGCCTTAATCGCATCCTCGGCAAGCATGCTGCAGTGTAGCTTCACCGGTGGGAGAGAAAGATGTTTTGCAATCTCCCTGCAGTATAATCAAGTATCACACTATCACTGCAGTTTCAAAGCAGACGAACAGAGAAGCAAAACCACTGATTGCAAGCATTTAACAGATAACATCCTCCAAACAGTCTACTTATCAAAATTAAAACGATGCAAAAACTAACAAACTTCCAGTCTTCCACAAACGAACCCCACTGCAATATGCGACTCGATGGCTATTCCAAAAGCCATGGTGTCCCCGGAAAAAGAAATCCCGTATTTCTAAATGAGACTTCTTGTCCTTGCATAAATCAAAGATGGTGTAGACTAATGGATTTTTAACTCTGCCAGAATGGTGTTTCTGTTAAACAAAAAGCACAACAACAACAACAACAACAAAAAAAAAGGCAAGTAAAAAACCGAAATCCAACTCATTTTTCACATAGAAGTTGAATAGCACAATCCCCAGTAGAACTCGAATTCAGCTTTTTATTTGCCATATTGGGTTCTTAAGAAAATCTGAATAAGTTTTCATCACATATGGGTGCACGGTACACGTGCACCCATTCACTTGTGCACCGAAACATTCTTAGCCCGGCGTGGTTTAGTTGTAATCCCATGGCCAATTGGCCATTCTAGGATTCAATATAACCTAATAAGTAGATCAAGGTCATTCACATGATCTTTACTCTACCTCGTCTAGTAATTATTATCTATCCCTACTTAACTATACAGTATGCTATCAGCCTAAACAGAGTATTTGTCCTCCTTTCTTAGCCGGTCTTTCTGTCCAAGTCAGTTACACATGTTATTCAATTTTGACATTTTCAATACTATTATATGTAGTTCATTGGCCCACCAGGTCAAGCATACAAATGCAATAAGTGCGTGCTGGTTGCTATTTGAAACATTTATGGACAAGGCTTTCTCATGTTTCTTTCTGCGTAGGAATACAGATGATACCTCATTTCTCATTTGATACAGCTATTTACGATACCTTCAAGGTACACAAGCCCATTTAAGCTGATGGCACACCTTCAGCTACAATCTAAAAGTGTAAGAGTTGTGGAATATCACTCGAGTCCAACAAAAAACCAATATTCCACCATATATCCACAAGAGATGCGTCTATGAACAATAAGTCGTATCACATCACATAATATTCGGAAAGCCAATGTGCATAAGACTCATGTATTGCGAGATGAAAATCATTGGACCTCAATCCAACCTACAATGGTCACAAGACTCGCGTAATACGCATTCTGTAAAGTTCAGTGGTGCTACTATGGCAAGCCATAAAATCATGGATTTAGTTTCAACACGAAGATATGAAGTCAAAGCTTTAGCAATCTGATAACTTATGGATTTCTTTGTCGGGGTACATGGCCCAAATCTTAAGGGCTGAAGGAGAAAGGGTGACTTCAGGAGTGAAGGTCATCATGATCGAAGGAGTTCTCGGAAGCGAGGGTCGTCACAGCTGAAGGATAGCCCCAAAGGCTTTTGCTGAAGGACGACCACTCCTGAGGTCAGTGGCTTAGACTTGAGCTAACGTAGGGCTCAAGTGACTCAGGACCACCGAAGAAGTAATGTGGCATGGAGGTTAGGATCCAAGGGATCGTCTGAAGGCCCAAACTCCTGTTAGGAGTTAACCTTCAAACAAGTCTAGAGAGAGAGGAAGACTTCCTAACTAAGGGCTCAGCTTGGTCGGGACCCATATATCATACACCCTCTAAAACCTCAGACTGACCCCCTAAAACCTCAGATTGAAGGACCAGCCCTTACCTAAAACATGACACTCATGCGGTCCCTGAGGTCGCATGATATGAAGCCCCACATATCACTGACTTTGATACTAGACCCTTGGGTCTTGGGACTAGGGCCTAGACCTCACGTGGCTATACTTTCCCTTTTGTGTAACGACTAAGAGCAAGTTTAGCTATCAACTTTTTCTTTCACAACTATACCAACACTATTTATTTTACATAACACCAATTAAAATATACATTTTTCCAATCCTTTCACCAAACCCCAGATTGCAAATTGTGAGAGAGAGAGAGAGAGAGAGAGAGAGAGAGAGAGAGAGAAGGGGAGGAAAAAGAATAGAAAATCGAAAACCTAGTGAACAGTGCTACGGTAAAGGTAGCGACGTACTATTCACGGATGTATTTTACCGCCCTTTTAAGCGAATCTGGTGTAGCTTCCTTTTAGGCCTTTTCCTAGTCAAAGCAGATAATTTTGCATGTTTACCTATGCTGTTGTTGATGCTCTAATAACTCTTCACATATCCCCTTACCAGATGGACTCAGCCTCAGGCCCTTAAGTAGCCTTTGACCTATGACAGTTGGTTGCTCTGGACCCTCAAAGCATAGGTGTTGACCCCAGCTGGGCAACCATCAAGAAGCACGTGTCCTTCAGCCGAACTTCCTTCAGAAAATCTCTTCCCCTAAACTTCACTTTTGGCTAAAGGACCAATTGCAACAGTGCCTCGCTCCCTTTGCCGATGCACTGTTCATTCGTTACTTCATATTGTATTATTATTATATACTTTAAGCATGGCAGGCATTATGACCGTTTCTGGAAAACCAATGCATGGAACTAATTTTTGGAAAACCAAAGGTATGGACATATAGAAGTCTTTCTTTTAGAACAAAAGAAAAAAAGAGAATAAAATTAAAACAAAAGGATTATTTCACAAAAAAAGTATGACCATTGAAATATAGCCCTTACAGAAGTATAACCGTTGAATATCTCTCTCTCAACCTTAAACGGTGCTTCACATATTTAAAGCACATAAATTCTACAAGCACAGTAATGGGAACCACGCCGAACATATCACACAATTAAATAACTTTGTGTTCTGTTATGTGAGGAGGTAGTTGGGTGTGCAAATTACGTAGGGAATGAAACTTACGTGTTCTTAATATCCAGGACCTCTTCCATCTGCCTCCCCTTCACCCATTCAGTAGCTGAAAATCAGAAACATAAGGTAAATATAATTATCATTGCAACTTGGGAACGACACAGTTTCTCTATCAGGGTAAACCTTAGTTTGCCCAAAAAAATGTCAGATCAAGCGCAATCAACAACCAAGAACAATTCAATATCATTTTGTGGAAATATATAGGCACAAACAAATCTGGATTGCACTATTATATGATAGAAAGAGAATACTCAATTTTAAAATGTGAGGTGTCTTCTTATAAGCAACCACAAGTTAGCTTTGAACTCCCTGAGGTTTACAATCAACACCAAATACGAAAAATGTGTGGATTACAGTATTTGGAGGACACCCTAAGGACTGCCTGCATCCCATAATAAACAGGGCATTCAACCCCCAGAGATATTATTAGCTTCAATGCATCATACAAACTACCCAGTGTGCCAAATTAGCACATCCGATGTACAATAAATAGCTTCCCCGAAAAAAATCCATGGCAGCCAACAATTCATATAACCTTCTCAGTTCTTTTAAATCCGCCATTGCAGCAATTTGAGATCAGGTTTGAGTAACATTTGTGAAAAAACTACATTCCTCCACAATTACTTGAACTTGATAATGATGCCCTTGAAAACAACCAAGAAAACCATCCATAGATAATCTACAAATTCTAGAAAACCTTCCGACAATGGTGAGAAAAAACCCCAACATACAAATTACAAAGGCAAGAAAACAAAACGACACAGGTGACGTTCTCCACAAAATTTAGGAAATAAAAAAAATTGTTTTGGCATTATCATTTATTTAAAGAAAAAAGCCTTTTTCTTGACCATATTCCAGACTGCAAAAACCCAACATTTCAAGAGAGAAAATTTCCTGGAAATGACTACCCAACCCATCAACCCCAAATTAAAAGGAAAACATAATAATTGCTTAAACGCTCACTTACTTTTCCCCAAATTAACCCCAAGGGTTTGTCCTAGTGGTGAATTCCTGGGCCTTAAGTGTTTGCTCTCTCGTTAAGATTTCATGTTTGAGGTGCTATCAACTCCTTTGGGACCGGTACATACGGAGCTTTGCTCTGACTTTAATTCGGTTTCCCGCCACTTACGGTGGAATTGGCCTCCACGATTAGTAGAGGTGCGCGCAAGCTAACCCGAACACCTTAATTGTCAACAAGGAAAAAAAAAAAAACTTTTCCCCTCTAAGGGCATGTTTGGTTGACCGTATAATCAAACCATCATTAGTCCAATGAAATTCGTCACCCCATTAGAATTCTAAATTCCCCTCACTATTACTCCCCCCAACCAAACAAGTCCAAAAACAATTCGCATAACACACAAACGCATCGAATAGATAACAGCACAGTTTTCCCTTAGAAAAAAGAAACTGACCTACGGAAGAAGAAGCAATAGCGGACCCACACCCGAAGGTCTTGAAACAGGCATCGCTGATCTTCCCGGTCTCCTCGTCGATCCTAATCTGGAGCTTCATCACGTCGCCGCATGCCGGAGCCCCGACGAGGCCCGTGCCGACCGCGGGATCGTTCTTGTCGAAGGACCCCACGTTGCGGGGGTTGTTGTAGTGGTCGACGACCCTCTCGTGGTAGAGCCGCGGCAGGATGAGCTTCGACGCGGATGCAGGGGATCGGGCCCCCCTTAACCCAAGGAGCTTCTGCGAGGTGAGTCTCAGCATTTTCGGTAGATGATACGAGCTTTGGGTATTTTGTGAGGGTGTACGGGTGCGTGTGGATATATATAGACTCCGTCGTGTGTGTGTGTCAGTGTGTGATGGGAGGACGAAGGCGGTTGGAGAGAGAGACCGCAATTGAGTTGACACGTGCATGTGGATTATACCTCAGATAAAAGTGTATCCACTGCTCTATTTCACCGTTCACTCCCGTCTCTGGTGTCAATTTCACCGTTTAAAAAGTGTTTTTAGATTATTCGAATTATAAAGGATTACTCCAAGAATTGCTAGAAAAATCTTTTAAAGCCGAACCATTAATTATCGAGACGAAATGTGAGATTTAGCGCTGCAACGGAAGGAATGATGAAACAGAACTGTGGGTATAACACACTGCTGATACATTGGTTCGGTTGCGTGATAAACCGGGAACCAGAAACAACTCTTTATTGATTGAAGATCTTGAGAACGAAATTAATTTGTGGAAAAAAGCATGACACCGTATCAATCAAAATGATGACTTGTTGAGTTTTGGTTTTTGAATCATGGTTTACTTCGAATTGAGATAAGATGATTACAAAGCATTTGAAGCAACGGAGATTTGCATAAAATTACTAGTAAAAATTAAGGCCTTCTTCGTTTAACATATTTATTTTATTTTAATTTTATTTTTCAATTATTATTCTATATCTTTCTTCAATCATATTATTCTATTTCTCTAATTATTAATTTTATTTATCTCTCTACCTATCTCCACTCATTACTCCTCTCTCCAATCATTACTCTATTCCTCTTTTCACCCACTACAAAAACTAAAATACACTAAAAGGAACAAAGTTACCAAACGAACAAAGCCTAAGCTTTCCATTAATGTTGTCAAAGATCACTAAAATAGATTCAAACGGACTAAAATCACTAACAAAAAGGGAAATATTACAATACACATCCTTATTTTGGTATGTATCATATGCACCCACCAAGTACTATGAACTATAGCGAAAATGTTACGAATCGTATTGCTAAAAAGTTACGAATTATATAAAGGTTACGAGATACACCAAAACGTTATGAATTATAATAAAAATGTTACGAATCGTACTACTGAATGGTCATGAATTCTAAAATAAAAATTACGAAACACACTAAAATGTTATGAATAAACTATAAAATAAGTGCATATGGTACACTCTTTTAAGAGGTGTGTATTGTGAACTTTTCCTAACAAAAAATGTGTCAATTGATAATTATAGGATCCGAATCCGAAAGAATACCACATCCCGAATCTTGAATATTATCTACTGTTTTCAGAATAAAATATCAATTAAATATAGTAGTATATGAAATGACGGTTTGAATTGAATTGAAACCCGAACCGTCGGTATGAAATCTCAAACCATAACAGTTGATTCGACTTTTATTTTTCAAACCAAGATCAAACTACACTACTATAAACTATAACCAATTTGGCAGCGGAACCAATTTGGCCTTTGCTTGTTTCATACAGACTGTTTGACATTTTTTTTTTCGCACCCCACCCTCTAATATTGGATTTAAATTCTTTAGCCCTCATCCAATGTAAATTTTTTTTTTTTTGAACAAAAGCAGATATTGCATTAATTAAAAATCATCCGGCACTTTCAGATTTTCACCCAAGGATAGAGATAAAGAGCTACAACCAAACCCAAACTCTAACGATATCCAATACTGAAATGATAGGGACAAAGAAAACTTACTCCAAAAGTGCCCCGAAAAGAGTAATAAGTGGTTGAGATTGATGTGTGAGACTCAATCATCAAAGGGAATCTCAACTACTAATTGCTTTTTTCGGGACACTTTTTTGGTAAGTTTTCTTTGTATCTAACATTTATACACAAAGAGGCAATCTTGCACGAAAATCATAAACGCGAGAGCCTCAATCTATCCACACAGCGACAATTTCGGCACCAGTGGACTGAATACAGCAAGTTCAGCAACTAGCACATGGACCACAACACAGGCCGGGCCGGTAATTTTGAAATGGACCGAATGCAACTTCCTCCTTGGTCCTGTTTATAAGAGTGCCAAAGTAACTGGTTGAGCCAATGAGCTGCAAAATGCATGGGAAGACAGAGGTCGAAGTGGTTTGACCTTGTTGGGCCCATATTTTAAAGAGAACACCTTCAATTATCATGGCCCGTGAGTATCCTTTCAAGGCCAGGCCCATGAACTGTAGACACAAAAACAGAGCTCCAATTAGCCCTGTTTCTTGTTTCAACTTTCCCCTACCTCTCTCAGCTCATGTTTTCCTCATGTTGTGCTCCTTCCAAACGTCCTACATGACTGCATCGTGCGAGCTTTAAAAATAACCTTGTCGCATCACGAGAGAGGTCAAGAGAAAGCGCGAGTACACAAGATACTACATAAAACAAAGGAATATTATTACAAACATATTGTTAGGGGCGGAGCTAGTATGGGGGATGAGGTGGCATGTGCCACCCGGTTCCCAAAAAAAAAAAAATACTGAGAAAGGGTTAAATAAAAACTTATGTAGTTTGTACTCAATGTTTCTCTTGGCATGGTGCTTTAGTCACTTGCCTTTGCCTTTGGGTACTGTTGCACATGCGTTCGAAACTCGGTGTTTGCATTTTAAATGTTCTCTCATTTCAACCCTCATGTTTGAACTTTTTACATAAATTCCCTTATAGTTTGTATTTTTTTCTCACTAATTGGCGAGGAATTAAGTTTAACTCATTTGGACATCATCTTTTTTTTGTATTTTTATTGCGTATTTATTTTTGCATAAATTCCCACATGGTCCCTTTTTTTCACTAATAGGAGAGGAACATAACACGTTTGGACATTAATTTTTTTTCCACAAGTTTAATATTTTTCCCCACATGGTTTGTATTTTTTCTCACTAATTGGAGAGAAACATAACACATTTGGACATTTTTTTCCCCAACAAATTTAGTATTTTTATTGCATATTTCTTTATGGATTATAATGAGTGTGTATTGACATAAAAATTGAATTCAAAAAAACGTTATTTACATACTTGTATGAATAAATTACGGCGCTATCCCCGTTTCTGAATCTTGGCTCTCCGCCCCTGTCATATTGTCATAAAAGTACATTCTCGTTTCTACCCTGTTATTGAATTCGCGATCTAGGTGCATCCTCATTTTTACAAAATCCATCGTGTACGTCAATTTGTTTGTGTTAAGTGTCTTGTCTTTATCCCTATTTTCCCATGGCCATAGATCATCTAGGTCGCTAGCAAGTTGTACAACATCTTTCAGGAATTGTTGATTTCTTGACATCTTGCAATTTGAAAAGCTACTACTATATTTTGATTGATTTTAGGAATTCTTGCATTGCATGATTGCAAAAGACACAATCACATCAAAACTATTGTGTGCATTATTTCATATAGTACAGTTGACCGACCCTATGCTGTCACACCTTATCATCTAGCCACCTTACCTACATCTCATTATTTGTTGTACTATATATAGTATAATGCTTGATCAAGCCAGCCAGTTTGATGGTACGTAACGCTATAGGTTTTTTTTTATATGAAGGTCAAGAGGGTAATTTTACCTATCAACTTATCTAGGCAATTGCTGATTAGGAAGTAACGCTACAGGTCAATCAAAGGAGTTTTATCTAAGGACTAGACAAATTTTTCTTGAATTTTAATTTCTCCGAATTGAATTCTTGCGTCGTGGGAGTTCTTGGAAAATTTTCTCGAAAAAAGAGGATTGAAAAGCTTCTTGGAACTGAACCAAGCAAAAGTAATTTCTCTCTTGATTTACTTGAAAACAAACACATGAAACACTTATTTAATCAAGGCGTGCATAAGTTGGTTCGGACACACCGACTTATTGAAAAACAAATGATCCTAAAATTGTTCTGCTTCTAATTTTAAACTCCTACCGGGTTACTTTCCATGTGTTTCTTCCTTGGAGAATTGGTACCCTGTCACTTCCAAGGTCTGCAAAACTAGTGATGCAACTTGTCACGGCAATCCTTTATGTCTTCTCGTAAAAAATTATTGAGCGCATGCTCGTTTCTGGATTTTGAACTTTGGATTTTTTGGACACGGTTTTTAATAATTTTTTTTAATTAGGGAATGTTTTATTAACAAAAAACGCTAAAAGCTAAAGTATTTTGGCTTTGTTTGGTTGAAAGTTTAGTTTAATTTTGGTAGTGAGTGGAGAGAGAAATAGGGTAATGATTGGAAATACGGATAATAATTGAAGAGAGATGAGAAAGTAATAATTGGAGAAATATGATAATGATTGAAAAAAACAATTAGGGTAATGATTGAAAAACAAAATAAAAACTAAACTAAACTTCCAAAAGAACATTTATCATTTCATTTTCACTAAACAAAAGTTTCAGCATTTTACAATTTCGTTTCTACTAACAAAAAAATTGGCAACAAAAATTAACTCTACTCACAAACCTATTAATAATTTATTCACTATCGGAAATACCTAACAACTTCTCAACCACAAAATAAAAAATTTACAAATTTTTCGCTACCGAAAACACCCCCAATTATTACTCTCATTTTTTTTCCCTCTCTTTCTCCGTCCACTCATTACCCAAAATCGTAAATCCTAAAACGAACACGGTCTAAGTACTAGTGCTCCTCATGAGGCACCATTTGTAGTGCCATCTTTTACCGACACGTTTTTTGTGAGATCCGTCGCTAGGTATATGAACCGCAAGAATATGTGATGCGGATGGTGCTGGCCGGGACACCATTTGGCCATACCCGAAGACCACAGAATATATATTAGTCTATTTTCTCTCCCAGTACGTCAATCTGCTTCAATTTGTTTTGGTTTGCAAGTTGGATAGTAGTACAATAGATGCTTATGCTACAGCTACTAGCTAGGAAATGACCACCCCATATTGGTACAAGAGAAATGTCGGGTTGTATAAAGTAACCATCATTGAAGTATCCTACTGCAGATTTTGATGTAGCATTATATGTAGGAGTATAATTACAATGTGCATATACATGGCACTGTCTCTCTCGTGAGAAGGCTTTTTCACAGCTGCGCTGTGAACAAGTCATTTGCGGAGGCGGCAAATCACAGCCGTCCGTTCTGGAAATCATCGGTCTAGATTTTAAAAAAAATTGGGGAAAAGTTTCATTAAAATTCAGACCGTACGTCCAATTCACTTTAGAAGCATGCGAACTAGGCTCTGTAAACTGTTATTCACAGAAACGACAGCGATGAAGTTTTTCTCCTCTCTCATATATGGTCTCCTTCTATTAAATTGACTTGCAAATGTGTGAAAATTAGTGTCTAGTGAAACTAGTGTGTTCAGGGCCAACCCTGATATTTCGCAATGTTGTGGCGACCAAAAATCGTAAAAACCTAAATAATTTTTTTTAAAAAGATATGAGATGCGGGTCTTGAGTATAGATAGGAGAAACCATCTCATTCACTCAGTTCATCGATCTTATGTAATTAAGGGAATGCTAGTCTCGTCAAATTTAAATAGCTTAAAAAATATGAATGCTCACAAGTTTATCAGATGAGTTGATTTAAAATGAGCTCTAATCAAGCTAGTCAGGGGCTGATATCGAGTAGCTTAAATTTCATAGACATCACTACTATCTGAATATGATTAGCCGATCGAGTAGTAAGCATGGTTTGAAGGCTAACAAGCTGCTTCAAAACATATTCACGTGCACCGGCAAGATTGTTTCATGTATAATAAATTACAAATCTCGACGAATCTTTTAATAAGCAAATTTGATTAGCTTGGTTCGTTTACCGGTCTTACTTTTATACTAACAAGTAACAACCCATAGATAAGTTTTTAAATTGCCTAATCAGAGACAAATCTCCCATGTGTTGGGTTATTATAAACTCTGTCAAACACTCTACATGTCTGATCAGTGAAGAGGGAATCAAACACAATGTATCTCTTCTAATTAAACTAAGCAATAATCTGGACATCAGCATTTGAAGGCTTATAATATAAAGTTTGGTCTTGCGATTATTCACATTATTTTTTTGTTGGATGCAATATTCAAATCTATCTTGCTCTTGTTTCCAATTTCCCAAATAGTAAGTTAGAGCAGGTTTTTTAATTTTGATCGGCAAAAGATGAAATTTTATAAAAACGGGGAAAGGAGGAAGGGAATCCAACAAAAAGTTGGATGAACATCACAAGGGCAAAAACCCAAAACACCCGAGGGTTTACAGGGTCCACAACGAAAAAAAGGAACAATAAAGCCCAACCCATACCTAAAATAAACAATAAAAGTCACAAACACCCAAACCTGGGCCAGCCCACCCAAACCTGCCCTAAACTCTAACTAAACCAGCCACCATCGCTGTACAAAATACCGAAAAAACAGCATCGCCGTTAAACTGAGCCAACCTCTCCCAGATGTAGAGGCCGGCGGTTGGATCCGGCCTATGAAAATGAGAACCAAAGCAATCAAGGTGCAAGAGACACCAAACCACCATGGAATCTACCAAACCCTAGAAGCCACGATCTTTTCCAGTAGCAGCAATCCAACGCGACGAACTGATGGCCCCTTGCCCGATTGGGAACTCCGAACAGTTGCCAACCAAACTACGAGACACAAAGGCGACAAAAGATCCTAGCCATGGAGGTCACATCTACCTCGCCAACATCGGATTGAAACCATCACCGATCAACACTGCCATCTTCTCTGATCAGTTTTTAAAATATGAAAAAAAACCTACAAAAAAAAACCCGTCAGAATTATAGCAGCTACAGTATACCTCCCCTGCAACCACACCACCACCTGCCACCACCAACAATCGGCCTAGATCTACTTCACCACCCGCCACCATCCGCAACCTCTGAACAATTTCGGGCTGCCCAACACCGCTAGGCTCCCGAAGGAACCAAGAAACCTTCGGCCGGAGGAAACCGAGCAGAAGCCCAGCCACCACACCCTCCCACACCGAGGAGGGTGGAGGCCCAAAAAAATGCAAACGAAGAAGGGGGAAATGGAAGGGTTGTCGAACTGAGAATGAGAGGGATGGAAAGAAGAGAGCAGGTCCAAGGAGAAAAGAGGAGCCCGGGAGGAGGAGGGAGGGAGGCGCCTCCCCTCCCCCCACGGTAGTGGCGGCCAACAGAACAGTGCCCTAGGAGAGAGAGAGAGAGAGAGAGAGAGAGAGAGAGAGAGAGTAAGTCAAAGTAGGTTTCATAGAGCTCCACTTCTTAATCAATGATTACAAGATTAACTAAATGATTTTAAACATTTTTTTAATCGGGTGAAAAATAAGGAGATAATAAAAATATAATGCAAAGACATTTAACTAAGGGGTTGATTTTTGAATTGTCTAATATTTTTGTAATATGTGTAATGAAATATAAATATAATTTCCTCAACATATTTTGATTACCCAATAAAAAATAATTGAGGTGTCAAATACATTACGTATGGAATTTTTTATTTTTATTTGCAAAAAACCAAAAGTAAAATTTTAAAAAATAGTCCCTCCCGTTTACATATAATCTCAATTTAGTCCCTCTATGAGAAAATAACAATTTTTGCCCTTCAATTCTATTTGTTTCATTGACAGCGTCAAGGAGAGGGACGAAATCGAGAATGAATGTAACTATAGGGTTAAAATTGACACAATTAGTATAAGAGGGACGGAAATAAAAATTCGTGCAAACTAAGGGTGCCATTTGTAAAATTTGCCCAATTACAAATCTCAAAGAATTAATCTTTTAATGAGCAAACTCAATTACCTTGGTTCATTTACCGGCCTTAGTTTTAGACTAACAACCCATACATAGTACGTAAGAGTTAGATAAGCTTTTAAAATTGCCTAATCAAAGACAAATCTCCCAAGTGTTGGATTATTATAAACTCTGTCAACCATACTGTACATGTCTGAGTAAAGAGGGAATCAAACCCGTACTATCACTTTTAAAACTGAGCAATAATCTGGACATCAACATTTGAAGACTTTATAATATTAAGTTTGGTCTTGCAATTATTCACATTATTTTTTTGTTGGATGCAATATTCAAATCTATCTTGCTCTTGTTTCCAATATAGTAAGTCAGAGCAGGTTTCAAAATAATTCATTATCCAACCAATGAAGAGCTGGAATTGTCCAGTGCAAGGAGTGCATGCATGTTACTATATATATATATATATTGACTACTAGATTTATTTAATATGACATAAAATTATATCTAAACTTCGAAAATATTGCTTCTACCGCATTTAAGTTATGCTTGTTTGGAAAAAGTGGAAAGGAAAACAAAAAATGAGAGAATTGATTGGTGTACAACTTAAATTTACAACTAACAAAACGAAAATTGATTTGTATTTTGTGAAAGAAAAAAAATCTGTACGTACTAATTTTTTCAGAAAATTTTCACCTTAGTTTTCGTCTTTCCTCCTTAATTACCTTTTTGCTTCACCAATTAAATCCAAGAAGCAAACTCAGAGAGAGAGAGAGAGAGAGAGCCTTGATTTAGGCGAAAATTATTCAATACTCTTGAATTAAGTAGGAGTATTGTATAATTACTCTGATTTAGGTAGACGTGTTTCTTTTATAAGTTTAAAGTGACCTTTTCTTTTTCTGAACTCAGGTATGGAAATAGATAGAGGCCTTTTCAGGCAACTTAATAACTGCATCTTTTGTTTTGCTATGCAAAATAAGTTATTCATCTTGTAGCTAGTAGGGTCCTAATTACAAAAAAATACAAGTACTTCTTTTCTTTTTCCTTGTTGCTTCTTTATTTTTTTTAAATATATAGGGAGAAATTTTATAATTTACTACCTAACATATCCATGAACATGAACCCTATTTTATTTTAGTGGGCTCTTTGTTTATTCATGGACATCATTAATTCGATTCCCTTACCTAAATTGTTGTAAGTAACTCCCTTACCTTTTAGTGGGCTTTTTGTTTGTCTAGAGGCATTTTTCGAGATCTTCCTACTCCCTCGATGTACCCTTTTTTCATATTCTTGATAAAATGTTTCTTTGTCAAAAAATAAAGGTAACCTTGAAAATTAATGAGTTCATGCCTAACCCTACCTTCTCACGGGGAAAAAAGGTTCCTCAGTTTATAGAAATTACTGTAAATAAACATCTAATCAATCCATATAGCAACTCATGAATTCAAACCGGCTCAAGCACTAGGCAATTAAGGGCAATAGGGCCTTCAATTTTGAGAGGCCTTAATTTTCATGCGTGTATATATACTGCAACTTTTGACTTCTCTTAAAACTACTTTCACTACTGCAAAATAATTAAAAACTCTCATTCACGTAAAAAGGCCTCCATATTCACATACTGCTATCTTTTCCAGATTGATCTTTAATCCTTAATTTCATAGAATTGATCATTATCTGTTTCTGGTAGGTCAGATACACACCTCCATCGACGGTTTGAAATCAAACGACGGTGGGTTGATGTCAGACCTGATATAGATGTGTGTATGTATAGTTTTGTGTATTGTATAGTTTAAATGGCTAGGCTGTTGGGTGCTTCATCCATTTGGAGACTAGTCAAAATAGAAATTGACATTTTCCTAAGCAAAATGGCTAGGGACGACCGGAGATGCTCTAAATATGACGTAACTAGCAATGCAAAAGCATTATGTACGGACATTCCTTATTGAGAAATTAACATAATTGTCTTATGCACCAAGCTAGGCAGAGGGCTTCTAAAACCTTTTAAATTTTATGATCATATCTCAATACATATAAATATGCGTGTCAATCATTATCTATTTAACCTCCCCCCACCACCCCCACGCCCCCTTTTAATTATTAAACCAGTCAATAATCTAATGTATAAAGCAAATACAACCAACCAACCAAAGCATATATTATGCTTTTGGCTCTCATCAACATGCCAAAAAGTGTTTGGCAACAAATATCTCAAGTTGGAGGAATTGTGGATAGATAATATCTGTATATATATTAAATAAGTATATGGATATGTTAAGATATACCCGCATCCCCTTTTGGGCAACAAATAGAAAATAAGATACAACGTACCCACACAAAAAGTCTAGCATTTAGATCACTTTTAAGCCACACATTAGAATAGAAGTCTGCCTTCTATGCCGTCCATGTTTGACCTGCAGAGAGCAACGTACGTAATCTCACAAAGAAGCCGGGATCCAAATTGAAAAAATATAACAACATGGCAACAAATATAATGCATCGGTATATATCTTATTTAGGTAGCCAAGACAAGGCAAACGAGACAAACAGTAAAATTTGAAAATAACCAAATTAAGTTAATGGGTTATGACGAAAGTGGATAAACTATTGCATGCACACTTCCTCCTTATTTAAAAACAAAATGTATACTACTACTACATATTGAGCCCTTGTAGTTTTAGTGTGATTTTCCTTTGGTCACCATCATTTTCATTTCATCAATTTAAATTGTATATTTCATTTTTGTTATTGGTACAGTCCTTTTGTCATCTTCAGTTAGCTTAGGGCTGACAAACGAACTGAACAGTTGATATTTCAGGCTTGGTTTCAAAACTTAACGAGCGAGCTTTAAAAATGTATTCAACCATGGTTTGCTAATGAGGTAAGTCAATCTTTAACGACCTCAAGTAGCTCTTGTATTTTTAAAACATCGTAAGTAGAACAAGATGAGTTGATAGTTTGGTTTTGAAAACTTAACAAGTTTCAAAACAATGTTCAAACTTGATTTGTTAAAATTGATGAAATTTCTCACGTGGAACCTCACTAAAGCTACGTGAACCAATTAATATTATAATTTACCATTTTCATTTTAGTGTTACTCCTAATTTATTAGACCCGAGACATGAAGTGCACCAAAAAATTAACATCCTAAAATTTACTGGCCCAACAAATTCACTTTTAGCCTAACCGAGATATACAGTGGAGTATTTATTTTCCTTTCTCTCTTGGACTTAAGAAGCTTAATTAGTTGGGGGCATTTATTAAATTTACAATCTAATCTTGTGTCATGAGGTACTTCACATTCTAAAATTAGCAAGCTATAGTTAGATATATGTTCCACCATTTTATATTTATGGATGAGAGAAGCAATAACGCCGACAATTAGAATATGGATAATAAAGTTTGTTATCCTCTCGGGCTTTGAGCATGCCTGGAAGATTGCATCACTTTTGGCAATTTTATTACGGTACTACTTTTGATTTTCCTTCTTAAATATTGGATGCGTTAACCGCCACTCATGGTATCGAATCATGTAAAAGAATTAACGTAAAGACTCTTTTTAGAATTGAAAAACCTGGAAATGGATGAAAACAAAATAAAGATCAAGGCGAATGTAATTCCACTTTGTACTTAACATATATTCGTTCTCTGCACTTTAGTGTTTATGGTTTGCATGGACATATATATATTTAACTCTCGGCACTATTTAATCGAACGCCTCCACAAAAGCAGTACTGTAATCGACAGGTTTGTGAAACTAAACTTGTGTTCGTACCCTTTGAAATGAAAAATCTCTTACTCATTGGAAACATAAGAAAATCTACTCTCATAATGAATGAAAGGTGTGATATACATAGACTAATTGGTGACTTTCTGAATAGTACTCACTAGAGAGGAAGGGACGCATTTGTTCATAAAAGGACGCATCTGTATACGTACGGTAAACATGTGTTAACGAAAAAATATTACAACTCTAAATCGAGTCAATTTAATTTCACACTCATAAAATATTACTACTATCCTAAAATATTTCCCAAAATACTGTTTGAAGTAAATCTGCAAGGATATATTTATGGGGTTTGTTTTCAGAAGCAATAATGTACTTAATAATTAATCATAATGCATGTAGATTGAGTTTAGGTAACTACTATTAAAATTCACAAAACTTTGTATAAATTTTGGTCAAGAATAATTCCTGGAATCTTTATTAAAGTATCTCATGATATCAATAATCTGGATTAATTAAGTTATGAATTGTTGAGTGAAATTTGTTTTTCTAGATGCAGCCTAAAAGTGCTAATGTTACCTGGAAATTTGGAATAGTAGGTGCCTTGTCATAATGTACGTCAACTAAAAAATGATCTCAAATGCAATTACCGAATTTGTAATTTTGCTTCAAATAACAAGTAATCGAGGAATGGAACAACAAACAAAATTCTGTGTTATTTCAAGAGGAAAAGGCATTTGATGGTAGGACCGAAACTATCCGATCCATTAACAGGCCTGCAAGCCAATGGTTTGTTCAACTATAATCCCAAAATTGAGGTAACATGTGTGAAATTTTTATTGTTAGATTTCTGGTTTTATTGAGTTTGAAATCTTGAAATTTTGCTTGAAAATATCAACCAATATTATTTGTACCATGAGAATGGCATAGGAGATAATCTGTACAATTATGGAACTTTTTAAATTTTTTGTCATAATATTATACTTTTTAAAATTTTCTCGTCGAGACAAGCAATAATAGACAATAACGAATTTATGAAAAACTAACAAAAGTTCATAAAAAAAAAAAATTGGTCTTTTTATTGTCAACCAACTGGGCTAACAATAAGAGCACAAGAAGACAAGAAAAATAATTATTTTGTGTACTTTTTACACCTTTTAATACATATTCACACATTTGTTATAGGTTGATTTTAGAATTTTTTTTTAAAAAAAAATCATTAGAAATAGTAATAAAAACTCAGCCTTACCCTTTTAAGACTGTACGGATGGAAACATTAGTAGAATTTAACGAGAAAATTTTCAGTGCCGAGCGGAAATCAAGTGGTGCCCGTTCAATGCATCCGGACAGTTCATTTCGGTTTTGGACGGCTCGGATTTGGAGAGAGAAAGAGAAGAGAGAGTGTGGGGGTGAGAGAAGATATTATGTTTTAATTTGAGACATCCAATACCCTTTTAGATGGTTCAAATGTGTCCGCTCGAGCCCCACGTCAACCAGGTGACGTGGTATCACCCGACACTGAAAATTTTCTCCAATTTAACGGTTCAAGTTTCAAAGTGAAAGAGACCCTTTTTCATCTACATCTACATCTAATATGCGCTGGGAATTGGGATATGATCTCTCTCTCTCTCTCTCTCTCTCTCTCTCTCTCTCATCTTGACCTCTGATGATCTTACATCACATTAGAGGATCAGTTATTATATTAACCACTGACAAAAAGATCATTGACCTAATAATCTTTCCCTTTCATACGTCAAAAAGGGGTCAGCCTGTTTTAACAGATTACTAATAAGTTAAATTAGTAAAAAGTACATTGTACCTAGAATTGTGAGCTAATTAAAGACAATTGACGTCAGAGTGATTCTGTCCACACCCTATTCCCGTCTCAGTCTTAGGGTCTCGGTCTTAGGGTGTGCATGGGCTGGTCGGACGGGTTAATCGTGTATTTGTTTTCAATCAATTTGCATTGAGCGGGTTGATTATATATTTTTAAACTCGTTGGCAACTCACGGGCCTTTAAAATCAGTAGGTTGATTGAATTTTTTTGGCAATTTCAATTCATCGCGTTAGGCTGTTTAAGCAAATTTGATAAAAAAATAATTTCACTAGTAGAAGAAATCATGAACCCAATAGTATTAGACCAGTAACTAATAGCCAACATCAACCCGATAAAAAAGAAAAAGAAAATAAAGAAGCCAACATAAACTACACATATATAGTTCATACACAGGTTTGGAATTTCCCTTATAGATTGGTGTGGTTATAATAGGGCACGGCTTGGCGTTGATATGGATGTTGGGTTTGGGTTCAAGGTTATCTGGACCAAAGCCGACCCGTAAATTTTGTGATTTACCCGTTCAATTGGAGAATTTTTTTTCGTTGTTGAAAATTAAGTTACTAGTTATTTCCGGTAGTGAATGAAGTTGGTGAGAAATGTCAAATTGTTTCCACGAGTGAATAAGTTGTTGATGGGTAATATGAGTGAAAAAGTTATAGATAAAGAAATTGTTGCTAACAACTTTTTTGTTGATATCGGGAAAGGATCAACGCTCTCGATGACCTGGAGGAGGAGGATGACTTGGAGGATCTTGATGATATCGAGAAAGGAGCTTCTCTCTCCTTGGAGTTTTAATTTCTGAGGTTTGGCCTTTGTTTTGCCCCTTGGTTGGATCGTCGTGCGTTGGTTTTTCTTTTTTAGTTGCTTGGGCTGCTTTTCCAGATTTGTTTGGGTTGGTGTTGATGGTTTGATACTTTGTTTTTTGTTTTTGCGTGGTAGGTCTTTGGTTTTTGTTTTCCGGTTGGCGCTTTGCCTTCCTTTAGGTCTTAGATGATTTTATGCCGGTGTGTCCTTGATCATTTTAATCTTTATACTCCTTTATAAATCCTTTTTTCTTAGCAAAAAAAAAAAAAACTTTTTTGTTAGTATGAACGAGAGGAGTAGTAAAATGCTGAAACTTGTTGATTGGAGTGCACGACTTGTAAAAAATGCCTAAATTTTTTCTGTTTTACCTTAGTGGAAACATGGCCTTGGTTAAATTAATGAGTTGGCTTGTTTAGCTTAATAAGCTATTTGGTTTATTTTTTTGTCTTTATTCAATTTTATTTTGCATTTCTTAGTTTTTCATCATTTTTTTTAAGATTATCACTTCATCATGACGAAAGGAATCTAAAAATAAAAAAAATTACAATTTTTTTTGGTAAAACGAAAATATCAAAAAAAACACAAAAATTACAATTGAAACCTGTTTTTTTTAATAAGGACAAAAATAATTGATGTTTCAGCTTTCAATCATCATTTGCCTTGACTATTTTGCCGACCATTTACATGTTGATGGTCCACAAGTAATAGGTTATTATTAGGAGTGTCAAATGAGCGGATTTGAGTTGAATTGGGTAAGTTATAAGTAGGTTGAGTCTGTAATGGGTCATTGATCCACTTAGATCCAATTAGTTGGGAGTCCAATTATTCATACCCAACCCAACCCATTTATTTAAAATTAAATCCGATCCGCTCATTAACCCAATTAAAATTAAAAAATAACTAAAATACCAACTTCGACCCCGTCTTCAGCCATTGTCAACACTAGCTTGTACTACTTCTCCAAGTTGAGAGAGAGAGAGAGACTCGATGTTTCTTTCTTCTGGAGAAAGAGAGAGAGAGATACGTCAGAGTTTCCAACTTCCAACCGGCAACGTAACTACTCTATAGTAGAGTAGAATATAGATACATGTAGAGGTGGATGAAATTTGTATATTGACCTCGATTTGAAACAATAATTACGCACACAACCAAATTTGAATTCTTGACGTCTTGGCTTTACCCAAGATACTCCGTCTCGGTGTTTGTGTTTCGGCTCAGAATCTTTAGCTCATTTTGTATAAGCTCGGCTCGAATCGGACTCGACTCGTTTACAAACAAACGAAGTTTGAGTTCGAATTTTTGGTTCATTTAATGTACAAGTTCACTGCAAAACTTGACTCGACTCGACTCGACTTGTACTGTAACTGAAATTCGTAACATGAAATCATTCAAACCGAGTCATCAGTTCCCGATTTGACCAAGAAAAAGGTTTGCTTCACGTAACATGTTTACTCTTTTTTTTTTTTCATTTATGTGGCAGTTCTATTTTTTTGTTGGGTAATGTTCATGGCCCATTGGGTATTTAAGTTGACCCAATTGAAACCCAATTAAGATTTAATAATAAATGGGTTAGATGGATTTAGACTCATTCTAACCCAACTAATAAATGATTTAGGTTGAGTCTATTTTTTAATAGAGTTTAGGTTTCTTAATGGGTCTGGATTTAATTTGTCACCCCTAGTTATTATCCATTAGTTCAGCTCGCCACCCATGCACGCTCGGCTAATCATGAAGTCAATTCTTATCACGGTCACACAAAGATCTCCACACACTTTGTCCTAGACTGGACATGTGAGATCTCTCAATTCGCGAGTGTAATAGCAACTCAAATTATCTCGTTCGATCGTAATTCAAGTATTATTCGCTTCTTCTTGTTAATCTGAGAAAGGCGTCCGACGAAAGTGTCGCTAATACATTGTGATAGAGGTTCGCCGATAGAGGATGAAAACAGAAATATCCTTATCTTTCAATTCATATCATCCTTAGGTTTATGTAAAATTAAAAGTGGGATAAAAAGACACTCGTAAATTACTTTTTCAGTTAACAGTCTCCCATCAATTACACATATACACTGCTAACTGCTTCTTTGTTTGCTAGTTGCTACTAATAATCACCAAGGAAATGAAAATGACCGGTTAGGTATGGCGATACGCAGCATTTTCTTTTGAGATACTGCACCAATGGGGTGGGGGATTGGACACCTCAACTTGAGAAGAAAAACCAAATTTCACTGGCTCAAAAAGTTCATCGCTACCACTTTTGAGTCCTTTTCAGATCCCTCTCATTTTTCTGTGTTACACAACAAAATGGTACTCACTAGAGAGGAAGGGACACATTTGTTCATAAAAGGGTATGTCTGTCTAGAGAGGAAAGGACACATTTGTTCATAAAAGGACACGTTTGTCTATGTACGGTAAACATGTGTTAATGGAAAAAAAAAAAAAAACACGACTCTGAATCGAGTCAATTTATATTCACACTCATAAAATATTATATCCTAAAGTATTTCCCGACATACTGATTGAAGTAAATCTGCAAGGACATATTTATGGGGTTTGTTTCCAGAAGCAATAATGTACTTAATAATCATAGTGCATGTAGATTGAGTTTAGGTAACTACTATTAAAATTCACAAACCTTTGTATAAATTTTGGTCAAGAATAATTCCTTGAATCTTTATTGAAGGATCTCATGACATCAATAATCTGGATTAAGTTATGAATTTTTGCCTGAGTGAAATTTGTTTTTCTACATGCAGCCTAAAAGTGCTAATGTTAACTGGAAATTTGGAATAGTAGGTGCCTTGTCATAATGTCAACTAAAAAATGATCTCAAATGCAATTACCGAATTTGTAATTTTGCTTCAAATAACAAGCTAGTAATAGAGGAATGGAACAACAAAAAAATTCTGTGTTATTTCAAGTGGAAAAGGCATTTGAAGGTAGGACCGAAACTATCCGATTCATTAACAGGCCTGCAAGCCAATGATTTGTTTAGCTATAATCCCAAAATTGAGGTAACATGTGCGAAACTTTTGTTGTTAGATTTCTGGTTTTATTGAGTTTGAAATCTTGGAATTCTGCTTGAAAGTATCAACCAAGATAATTTGTACCATGAGAATGGCTTAGGAGATAATCTGTACAATTATGAAACTTTTTAAATTTTTCATCATAATATTATACTTTTTAAATTCTTCTCGTCGAGACAAACAATAATACACAAGAAAGAATTGATGAAAAACTAACAAAAGTTCATAAAAAGAAATTCATGAAAAATTCATTATATATTTTAACTTTGTTTTATTTTTGTTTTCTAGTCATTACCTTTTTTTCTCTTCAATCATTATCCTATTTCTCTAATTATTACTCCCTCCGTCCCAAATTGGATGTCAAGTTTTGATATCCGTGCCAATTTCAACTCCTTATATCTTTCAATATGGATCTCAAAAAATAAACAATATGAATTTTGTTTGATAGTTCTCGATTAATTCTATTATACAAAGTTTTCAAACTCATAAAAAACATCATAGATTGAAAGATATAAATACGACTTTCTTAGGACTAATCAACGAGAGCCCTAGAGTCAAAATTTAACTATAACCATTTAGGATAAAATGATCAGAAAACTAAAATCTTTCCACCGGTTCAATCGGATTGAAATTTGAAACACTTTTTAACCATATTTTTTTAATATATAAAGGGCAAAAAAACGTCGGATTCATTAGAGGCAATGCTTACTCCTCATGTTTGGAGTGTGAACAAAAGACAAAAAAAAAGATCAGACAAAAATGTTGATTCGTGTGCCAAGATAAAACAGCGAAATTACTCTTTCCAATACTCCCTAATACTACCTTTACTTTTTCCAATCAGAAATGTTGATGCGGATAAAAAAGAAAAGAAAAGAAATGTTGATTTGTTGATTCGAGTGATTCCTCTTTTCAATACCTATAATTCACCTCTGCCTTCTGCAGAGAAATTACTTATTATACATACTTGCATATACACACACACACTCTCCCTCACCTATCCGAAAACTCACACACACTAAACATTTTGCTCTCTTTCATTATGAGTTAACCAAAAAAAAAAAAAGGAAGGGAGGAAAACGGGAAATAAAACAAATAAAGAAAAAATTAAAAAAAAAAAAAGAAAAAAGAAAAAACAAAGGGTCGGCATAGTGTGTGTGTGTGTGGCCGGGGGGGGGGGGGGGGGGGGGGGGGGGGGGGTGGTATTTGGGGGGGGGGGGTGTGGGGGGAGTTGTGTCAGGGGAGGGGGGAAACTGGAAAGCAGCTCTCTAAAAAGTCAGAAAAAAAGACACTCGTAAATCAGTTAACAGTCTCCCATCAATTACACATATACACTGGTAACTGCTTCTTTGTTTGCTAGTACTACTAATAATCACTAAGGAAATGAAAATGACAAGTTAGGTATGGCGATACGCAGCATTTTCTTTTTGAGATACTGCACCAATGGGGTGGGGGATTGGACACCTCAACTGAGAAGAAAAACCAAAATTTTCACTGGCTCAGTAAGTTCATTGTTACTCCCTCTGTTTCATTTTAAAAGTTCAGTATTTTATTTTAAACTGTCTTTTAATAAGTGTTCATTTTGTAAAATTAGAAAATAAAAATTGGTACATTTTCCATTTTGCCTCTAAAAGTAGATTCAATGTTGAAAAGTTAATGAGTAAAAATATAATGATGATGTTTACATAGAGGGTAAATAAAGGTAAAAGTTGATGTAAAAGGTGTAATGATTATGTTTTCTTAATAAGTTGTAGTTACAGACACTTAAAAAGAGACAGAGGGAGTACGACTTTGAGTCCTTTTCAGATCCCTCTCATTTTCTGTATTACACAACAGAATGGTACTCACTAGAGAGGAAGGGACACATTTGTTCATAAAAGGACACGTCACCCGCATGTCTACGTACGGTAAACACGTGTTAATGAAAAAAAAACACGACTCTAAATCAAGTCAATTTATATTCACACTCATAAAATATTACTATATCCTAAAATATTTCGCAACATACTGATTGAAGTAAATCTGCAAGGATATATTTATATGGGGTTTGTTTTCAGAAGCAATAATGTACTTAATAATTAATCATAATGCATGTAGATTGAGTTTAGGTAACTACTATTAAAACTCACAAACCTTTCTATAAATTTTGGTAAAGAATAATTCCTTGAATCTTTATTAAAGTATCTCATGATATCAATAATCTGGATTAAGTTATGAATTTTTGCCTGAGTGAAATTTATTTTCTAGATGCAGCCTAAAAGTGCTAATGTTACCTGGAAATTTGGAATAGTAGGTGCCTTGTCATAATGTCAACTAAAAAATGATCTCAAATGCAATTACCGAATTTGTAATTTTGCTTCAAATAACAAGTAACAGAGGAATGGAACAACAAACAAAATTCTTATTTCAAGTGGAAAAGGCATTTCAAGGTACGTAGGACCAAAACTATCCGATTCATTAACAGGCCAGCAAGCCAATGGTTTGTTTAGCTATAATCCCAAAACTGAGGTAACATGTGCAAAACTTTTATTGTTAGATTTCTGGTTTTATTGAGTTTGAAATCTTGGAATTTTGCTTGAAAATGTCAACCAAGATAATTTGTACCATGAGAATGGCTTAGGAGATAATCTGTACAATTATGGAACTTTTTAAATTTTTCAGTCATAATATTATACTTTTTAAATTTTCTGACAAGCAATAATACACAAGAAAGAATTGATGAAAAACTAACAAAAGTTCATAAAAAGAAATTCATGAAAAATTTGTTTTATATTTTAACTTTGTTTTGTTTTTGTTTTATAGTCATTACCCTTTTCTCTCTTCAATTATTATCTTATTTATCTAATTATTACTCCCTCCGTCCCAAATTGGATGTCAAGTTTTGATATCCGTGCCAATTTCAACTCCTTATATCTTTCAATATGGATCTCAAAAAATAAACAATATGAATTTTGTTTGATAGTTCTCGATTAATTCTATTATACAAAGTTTTCAAACTCATAAAAAATTTGTTTTATCATTAGACTTTGTTTTGATATTAATTTATAAAAATTACACTTTCTTTCAAAAATTGTCATTCTTTTTGGGACGGAGGAAGTACTTTCATTTCTTTCTCTTTCTCTCTCTACTCATTGCTCATATCTCCAATCATTACACTGTTTCTCTCTCCACCCGCTATCAAAATTAAAATATCCAAAGATGGAAACCAAACAAAAGATGGTAAAAACTCAGGCTTACCCGTTTTGAAATGAAAAAACATGGGAAATGATATTGCCACACCATTTTTTGATAATATCACACCCTGCAAGTGTATTTTTGCACCAAAAAATACACTTGTAGGGTGTGACATTATCAAAAAACGATGTGCCAAAATCACTACCCAAAAACATAGGCAAAAGTACATTTAAAGACTTTGTACGGATGGAAACTTAGGAATTTACCAACAAGTTCAAGGTTCAAAGTGAAAGAGACCCTTTTCATCTCCATCTTCATCTAATATGCGCTCGCTCTCTCTCTCTCTCTCTCTCTCTCTTTCTCTCTCCCTCTCTCTAATCTTACATCACATTACAGGATCAGTTATTTTATTGGGTCTCGCTATTGTCATTCTAATGAGTTAATGATAAACACATTAGAAGACAAAAAAAAATACATATTTTGTATATTTTATATACTCTTTGATATATATATTCACACACTTACTATTATCACCCTATTTAGTTGATTTTAGAATTTTCCTATTTTATTTACAATGGACAAAAAGATCATTGTCCTAAATTTTCCCTTTCATAAGTCAAAAAGGTGTCAGGCTGTTATAAATAAAAGATTAATAAGTTAGTAAATTATTGCATTGATGATTGAACCTACAATTGCATGCGGTAACTAAAGACAATTGACGTCAGAGTGATTCTGTCCACACCTCACTTTCGTCTCGGTTGGGATGTGCATGGGCTGGTCTGACGGGTTTTTTTTAATCAATTTGTATTTGACGGGTTGATTATTTTTAAACTCGTTGCCAACTCACCGGCCTTTAAAAACCAGTAGGTTGATTGAATTTTTTTTGGAGATTTCAATTCACTAGGTTAGGCGGTTTAAGCAAATTGATTAAAAAAACCCTTCACTATTTGTTGAAATCATGAACCCAATAGTATAAAACCAGTAGCTAATAGCCAACATCGACCCAATAAATAGAAGTAAGACGCCAACATATAGTTCATACAAAGGTTTGGATTTTCCTTTATATGTGGGGTTAATAAAGTGCGATAGGGCGCACCTTAGAATAGATATGGTAATATCATAGTGGCTATCATTTTACACATGAAGATATAGCATGTTGAGTTGAGTTAAATATGGGTCGGCGCACCTTAGCATAGATATGGTAATATCATAGTGGCTATCATTTTACATATGAAGATATAGCATGTTGAGTTAAGTCAAAGATGAGTCAAAGGAATTTTATTTGGACCAAAGCCGACCCGTAAATTTTGTGATTTACCCGTCCAACTCAACATGCTCATGATTTCAATCCATAATTTCCGGTGCGGGTTGGAGCGGGTTGGGTTGATTGACTATGAACCATTTTTTGATCTCATTGGCTATAGACTTGGTTAAATGAGAAATTGACTGTTTCATTTTTCAATCATCAGTTGGCTTGACTATTTTGCCGACCATTTACATGTTGATGGTCCACAAGTAATAATTTATTATCCATTAAGCGAGCTAGCTCAGCTCGCCACCCATGCACGCTCTTAGTTGATTAAGGAGTCAACTCTTATCACGGACGTCGTCACAGAAAGATTGCCATACACTTTGTCCTAGACTGGACAAGTGAGATCTCAAGTGTAATAGCAACCTCAAACAAACAAATTGTCTCGTTCGATCGTAATTCAGGTATTGTTCGCTTCTTGTTGTTACTATGAGAAAGGCACCCGACGAAAGTGTGGCTAATACAAAACAGAAATATCCTCATCTTTCATATCATCCTTAGGTTTATGTAAAACTGAAAGTGGGATAAAAAGACATTACCGTCTCCTATCAATTACACATATACGTATACTGTAACTGCTTCTTTGTTTGCTAGTACTAATAATCACAAAGTTCATCACTACCACTTTTGAGTCCTTATCAGATCCCTCTCATTTTCTGTGTTAACAACAGAAAGAAACCTTTCAGTTGCATCACACACTTTTACACCTCTATTTCTCTGCACCTTCCAATATCTCTATCTGGGGATCAATCTTTCTGTTAATAAAACTCAACTAAATATATCAAACTACTCCAAAAACCCATTAATAGTTATCGTCCGTACACACACACACTTTCTCTTTCTCTCTGGTCCATTATTTGTTTGTTTGTCATCAACATGAGATTAATTAATGGAGAGTGATTTTGGTACTTTACGTTCAGCCATTTGACATTTTACCTTTTGTCTTTGTCCTATGTAAAATTAGGAGATTATCATTTATTTTGTTGATCTTTGTCTACTTTAAAGGGTATTGATGTAATTTCAAATAGTAAAAAAGACCAAAAATAAAAAATAAATAAAATGCTAATAACTAAAAATGGGTGCCAAAATCAATTTTCTTAATTTATTTATACCTACTCACCACACACTATCTCATTCACGCGTAGCATCCCTCCACTCCACTTCTCGATTTGTTTTCTTGAGGCTCTCTCTCTCTCTCTCTGCATTCCTCTGCTTTGCTCACTTGGAGTCTCATTCAACCTTCCGTCTACATTTGAAACTTGTCCTTATTTCTGTTTTATACATCAAGGTTATATATGTAGTGGTTGAACCTTTTGCTTCCCAAAAAAGGGTATTTTGCTCAATAATGTAAGTTTGGAGTAGCTTTGTCTCCATTTTGATCAATGCCCATTTGCTCTCAACTGATCTGAAACATTTCCGCTTGGATTTTAATCAATGGGTTCTCGCTAGTCTCTTTGTTCCATCCATTACCTTTGTGATTCTAATCCTGGACAGACATTTGTGCACATTTTCATGTAGTTTATTGGGGGGTTTTCTTGTGTTCCATTCATACCCATTTCTTTGAACTTGTTCTGAAGCAGATGAAATCCTATTTGGGATAATGGGTTTCCGCTAATTTCTTGCTTTCTTGGTTTCTGAATCTTCAGCTCTTATTTTCCTCGAATTTTGGCATATCAATTCAGACCATGTAGTTATTTTTATCCTTTTTAGCATTTACTTCTTTTTTGAGTGCCTTTGGTAGGAATTAGTTCATGAATAGAAGGCCTTTCAATTATGTAAGCAAAAGGGGAGAGGTGATGGATCTGATCTTTGCTAAGCCAACTTGTAGTTGAGGGATCTGAGCAAATGGAGAGTGTCTGTTTATGCCGTTAGTGTTTCACTATACTAATCAACTAATGAATTCAGTTCGTTAGTTTCATTTACTTATACAATGGAAATCAAGTAGTCACAAATTTTGTAGGGAATCAGATTGGCTTTACCTGTTTTACAGTGACAACTAACTGATTTTTTTTGACCTCATAACTCCATTGAAATGTAAATTTGCAAACTCTATACGTATCAATTCATGGGCCTCATTTGGGGTCATTATCCTTCGTAAACATTGAACTCCTCAGTTAGTGGTCGTGTTTCTGCCCCCAGACTTTCTTTCTTAAGTTTGGGTTATGCAAATCTAGTTACCATTATAGGCCTCTCAAGTCCCTTGAATCTTTACCTGAGTTTAGTGTCGTTCGTGTCAGTCGCATCTTGTCTCGGTTTCGTTTTTGTGAATTCCTCCTTGTTTGCCTTATTTTGAGTTGTCATGGAAGAGACATTTGTTCCTTTCCGTGGAATCAAGAATGATCTCAAAGGAAGACTGCTGTGCTACAAGCAAGATTGGACTGGTGGATTACGTGCCGGTATCAGGTGTGTCTGAACCTTCCGTTAGCTCATATTCAATTGTCTATGATATTTCATCTTCTTGTAAATTTTGAGTTGATGATACCTATCTAAGCTTACACTAATTCATAACTAGAAAACATTCCCTGTAGGCATGTTTATGACATTACCTTATTACACAAATATAGTACTTATGTTGATGCCGTGTATCATCCTTGCAATTTTGGTGATTAGGATCCTGGCTCCAACAACATATATATTTTTTGCTTCAGCAATTCCAGTCATATCTTTTGGGGAGCAACTAGAGAGAAATACAGGTTCTAAGCCAGTCTTTTTACTTCCTCAGAATATTGCACCTTTAAATGGAAAATCGCCTAAGACTGTTGTCATATATGTATTTTGTATAGCTGGAACTATAACTGCAGTTCAAACTCTTGCATCAACTTCACTTTGTGGAATCGTTCACTCAATCATTGGGGGTCAACCACTTCTCATACTTGGTGTGGCTGAGCCAACTGTGTTAATGTATACGTTTATGTTTGACTTTGCTAAGGATCGAAGTGACTTGGGGCCGAAACTCTTCTTAGCTTGGACAGGATGGTATTTTCAAACACTCGTGTTACTTAGAACATACATAATATCTGGTGTTAGTCATTAACTTTTTCAATACTTTTTGTTTAGGGTTTGTGTGTGGACTGCCCTTTTGCTTTTCATGCTGGCAATTTTGGGTGCATGCTCCATAATCAATAGATTTACACGTGTGGCTGGTGAACTATTCGGGCTTCTAATTGCAATGCTCTTTGTGCAGCAGGCTGTTAGGGTAAGCATTTCATATCTCAATCTCATTGAAATAATGTTTGTGACAAATTAAAAAGTACCAGATCTTAGATTTTTATTTTTCCCTTTTCCCGTTATTTTCCCCACCATCATTGCATTAGCATACTGATACGTTTCTTTCTCGTACTACTTTTGGATTATATGATGCATGATAGGGAGTGGTGGAGGAGTTTGGGATACCCCAGAGAGAAAACCCTAAGCAGGTTGCACTTCAACCTTCATGGCGGTTTGGAAACGGAATGTTTGCATTGGTTCTGTCTTTTGGCCTCCTTTATACTGCATTGAGGAGTCGGAAAGCTAGGTCCTGGCGTTACGGGACAGGTGCACATGTTTCTGTTGAAACTCTTGTGTAAAAGTGAAATTAACTAATTACATCATATATATAAACATTTCAAGTTTGAAGCTTACCTGGGTCGCCTCTACTTCACATGCAGTAATTTATCTCTGAGTATCTGACTCTTAAATTGCTTATAAGGTTCGCTGCGGGGATTTATTGCTGATTATGGGGTCCCCCTTATGGTCCTTGTATGGACTGCTATATCTTATGCACCAGTTAATAATGTCCCAAAAGGGATACCGCGGAGGCTTTTCAGTCCAAATCCATGGTCTCCTGGTGCATACTCAAATTGGACTGTTATCAAGGTTTCTTCTTCCTGAAAATTTACTCTTTTGATCAGTATAAGAATATTAGTACTTAGGAGCTTTTCCTCATTTTTCTCTTTTCTTTTGAAATATTTATTTAAACTCATATTCATTACTTGCTCAGGAAATGATAAGTGTGCCTCCACTCTATATTGTTGGGGCATTTATTCCGGCAACTATGATTGCAGTGCTTTACTACTTTGATCATAGTGTTGCATCTCAACTTGCCCAACAAAAGGAGTTCAATCTGAAGAAACCTGCTTCATATCATTATGACCTTCTTCTATTGGGATTCTTGGTAAGTTATTGGCAACAAAAAGTTTTAACTAGATTGAACTAGTGATCTTGTCTATGGATTTCGTAATTGTGGCTTTTCCTTTCCTTCTGACCAGGTCATATTATGCGGGCTTCTTGGTATTCCTCCTTCCAATGGAGTTATTCCCCAATCTCCAATGCATACAAAAAGTTTAGCCACCCTGAAACATCAGGTATTATTTAGCGTGACTACGTTATTTACTTAGCAGGATCTTCTATCTGTATTTTGCTATATCAGAACAATTCAAGGTTTTTTCCGATTACGCCCCTCTGTCTTTCCTCAATTGTTTGTTTCATGCGTATCACTGGAGATTCTGGATGAGGAAAATTCTTTTACCACTCTTTGCTGCAATCCTACACCCAATAGCAGGCAGATCCTTCAGCCACAATTTTGGTCCCCCTCGGGGTTTTTGCCATTCATGTGTGCGTGCATGTTTGTGTGTGGTTATAGAGATGTATACAAGTATATGACTCAGTCACCTAACTCTTAGGTCTCTGCAATATGGTGGTGGTGATGGGGTGATGTTAAAGATAAAACACTACTCATCTGATTAAAAGGATATTTTGACACAAAATTATTGCGGTGTTATTGCTCGTCTATCTTTATTTCCGCTCCTTTTTTCTTTCCAATGCAATGCCATGTTCCGGCTTTGTTGTAGTCTGTTTCAAGATTTCCATTTCTGTTTCGAGCATATCCTCCATCTGTAGAGCCACTGTTTGTACCCCTTCTGCTTTGATACCTGAGGAGCACGATTATCCTTACGTCTTCCTCCTGAAACAGCTTCTAAGGAACAAGCTTGTATCAACAGCACGAAAAAGCATAAGTAAAAATTCAAACCTGGGTCAACTGTACCGGAACATGCAAGAAGCATACAACGAAATGCAGACTCCACTTGCCTATCAAATTCCATCTTCCCTGGTAAATACACAATAATCTAACCCCTTGGAATTGCTATTATTTATTTATTTTTGTCTTTGTATACGGTAACTTTTTCCCTTCGAGCAGGGACTGAAAGAGCTGAAAGAGTCCACGGTTCAACTGGCCTCAAGCAGTGGGTACATTGATGCTCCAGTTGACGAGACTGTTTTTGATGTGGATAATGATGTTGATGATCTTTTACCTGTTGAAGTGAAAGAACAACGCCTTAGCAATCTGCTTCAGGCATTAATGGTCGGTGGTTGTGTTGCCGCAATGCCTCTGCTAAAGAAGATCCCCACTTCAGTTCTTTGGGGCTACTTTGCTTTCATGGCAATTGAAAGCTTGCCTGGAAATCAATTTTGGGAGAGGATACTGTTGCTTTTCACTGCTCCTAGTCGAAGATACAAGTAAGTTTTACACTTTTATTTGGGGCCATAATGATGCTTTAGACTTTTAGCAATTTAGTAAGGCCATTGCCTTGTGTTGAGTGGACAAAAAGAACTCTTCTGTATCCAGGAGCCTCTAAACCAGATCTACATTAAGAAAAGTTAACTGCTCTCTTCTTCTTTCTTCATTAAGTTTTGATCCTCAAGGGCGGCTTTTGAATGGATTAATGTATTGACTATTTGACAAAGTATTGAACTCCAATATCATATTTTTGGCGTAATCTTTTTTCATTGCTGATACTTGTTGTCAATATCATTATCATCTCTACAAAATGAAACAATATTGTCAATATCTCTGGTTTTTTGTTCTAGAAGCCTATGAAAGTATATAATCTTAGATTAACATATCTTATTTCCTGGTTACTTTCTGATGGTTAAGATGAGGAATTCCCCGGTACTTAACTTTTCAGGGTGTTAGAGGAGTATCATGCAACCTTTGTTGAGACTGTACCCTTCAAAGCAATTGCCACATTCACCGTGTTTCAGACAGTGTACTTGCTCGCTTGCTTTGGCATAACATGGATCCCCATTGCTGGTGTCCTTTTCCCACTGTTGATCATGCTTCTTGTGCCGGTACGCCAGTATTTGCTCCCAAAGTTTTTCAAAGGAGCCCATCTTCAAGACTTAGATGCTGCAGAATACGAAGAAGCACCTGCCATAACTTATAATGGGGCTTTCAATGTAAGTTCTATGTTCTCTTTCTTCGTTTCAGCTACATTTTCAATTTCAACTATTCAAATAGGTTGAATGAGTTTTAAACCAGAAACAAGTTAATTAAACAATTCTGAATATGGGTTTTCTCAATAACATGAACGGGCAGAGCCACATGGTGGCAAGCAGGGTCAGACCCCAATGACTTAGAAAATCCTCGCTTACATGTATACATTTGACCCCTCAACTTTACAAGTTTAGTTTAGATACCCACCCCACTAAACTTGGAGAGTCGCTCTTAGTGACGCATAGCTGTGTGTATTTGACCCCACTACATCAAATTCGTGACTCTGCCCCTTTGTAGCAGCAGGTTACATTTTTCCCGCATATTCGAATTGTGCCCTCTGAAAAGTTGAGCTAGTGGCCGAATAGTTGAAGTTATATCAAATTTGGGTATATTTAGTGCAAGTCTGATTAGATTCTTGCTGAGATTGGATATGAACTTATTTGGAGCATAATTTTTCTATAGGCCCGACGTTGCTTATTTTTTGAGGCTTCAATACTCACTTCTGTTGTTCTATGTACTTCCAGGATCAAGAGCCTCAGCCAAGGACTCCCCATATTGATAGTGGAGAAATTCTTGATGATATTATCACACGAAGTCGCGGTGAGATCCGTCATGTGCATAGTCCAAAAATGACAAGTTCCACTCCTGGTTCACAAGAGGATATGAGGCCAGCATATAGCCCCAGGGTACCACAACGGGCCCACAGCCCGCGCCTCGGCGATCTAAAACTTGGAAGGAGCCCCAGTGAAATTGGAAAAGGAGTAGAAATAAAGCAAACCCCCAGTCCACGGCTGTCTCCCCTTGGTCAAAGCACTTAATGGTTCATCTTCGGCATAAACATACTGTAAATTTCATATTCCTTTTGAGTGTAGTCGTCGTTGGCGCTTGAGAGGTCATGTTAGATTGTGCAGCCAAGTGTTTTCTAAAAGGCATAGTGTCTTAATGCATCTAACTGGTCAGTAGTAGCTAGGTCATTCTGTGTCACTCTTTGTTTATACCAAATATGCTGGGCAAAGGACGAAATGGCAATAATGAGAGATGCTTATTACGTTGCAAGGATTACATGCTTAAATTTTCTTCCTTGTTATTGAATTTACTGTATCTGCGAAGGTGACAATAAAATGAGGAGATCAATGTAACCATCCTCGCGAAGGGGTATCAAGGTTGCTTATAAATCCTTCACCGACATGAAGTATGCGTGTGTGATGAACAAGGGTGTTGGACATAATTTTATCTATCTATGGGGTTTTCTTATGTTTCTGCTCGCCAACCTGTATATAGAACGAAAAAAATCACTGGACTCATGACCGGCCGGCAGGAGGTGGGATGATGAAATCAACCGCTAATGATGTGATCTTCCTTGATTATACTCAATGTATCTAAAACAAATTATAATACGACAGAAAGGAAAAAAAATAAAAACAACTTACTGTTCAGTTAAAAAATTACATTCTTTTGTGAAATTCGAAATTACATTCTTTTGTATCTAGCTTAGTCCTGGTTTCCAGTGTCTCTATTGTGGATTCCTTGTCCTCTGTACTGTTCCCCAAAGTTGGAACTGATTTGAACTGCATGACAATGAAGTCATGCGCATGGTACCCTGCAGTGACTTTTTGAACCATAAATTAATTAATTACTTTTTAGATCCTTTCCTTTGTGCTTCTACTTTTTACAGGTTTTTGCTGATTATTATTGAGGTTTCAGGATAATGGGATTTCCTTAGGCATTGCATCATGAACTTTGTAAAGCCGATGAATGAGTATCTACGTAGCACAGACACAAACACATTGACACGGTTTGGAAACATTTACGTGTCCATTTTTCAAAAGAGTGTTGGGCACGACCTTGTGGTCATACTGTCGAAGAGAATCCGGAGGTATGTGAAATTCGAAATTCTCGATTCGAGGTCTTTGTAAAAGCTTACAACTTACTTTTGGTACTCAGCACATAAAGAAATTGGTACATATGCAATTATGCAAAACACATTATCCAATCCCTTCTGCTATATGGAGGCCAAAATGTCATCACTTTAAATTTAGGGGTGACCGTCTTTGTTACTTATCGCGCGTGCCTACTCTTATCTAGTTATGGTCTTTCTCGTGCCTCTAAACTTTCACCTTTCGTATTTTCGGTCAATTTTTTTTTGTTCCAGACAAAAACTTTTTGAATTTCCGGTTGAATTGTATTGTTCTTAATATTATTGTCCTTGTTTTTTCTTTTCTATTGCTGGCTTCTGCATTTTACATTTTGCAGGGATACCAAAACTCTAGTTGAAAGTGCCACTATATATCAATACTAGAATTTGCCCGTGCCTAAAGGCACGGCTCAACGTGAGATCTAATTAGTGGTAATTGTGCAATTAATATTGTTTGAGACAGAGAGGGAGAGCCGTAGAATTTATGGAGCAAATCAATGTTTGTTTCATGGGTTTTCGAAGGGATTTGTTCAGAAAACAAGATGAAAGGAGAAATAGATTTGGCTTCTTCAATTCCTTATCTTTTTTAATCTTTCCCTTTACGCTTTTTATTTCCCTCCGTAAATTCTTTTACAAATCCTTGAAAATGCAATGCGCTTCTGCTCTCAATCTTCGCACTGCACTCTCAATCCTCGCTTTCGCGAATTTTATCTTAGAGTGTATTTCAAAGATACATTCGCACTCAAGCTCCCTCTCCTGCTCACGTACCCAAACACAAATTATGTGATTTTAGATATGGTGAATTTTTTATTTTTTATTGGATAACTGAGTAACAGCCCTACAGCCGAGCCAATGTACAAAAATTATGTGATTTTAGAAACGGTGAATTTAGATGACTAGCCAGGGTACACAAGTTAGTGGATGTATGCATCTACTTCCACTACGACTGACAATGGCCTAGTTGGTCCAAATTTGATGAGGTTGTATCCCAGATAGGCTTTCCTTTTATGCCTGTACTGATAGAGATTGATAACCACATAGGGGGCCCATGCTCTGCAAAATGTCCCCCAACACTAAAATCGTTGAATTGGATGATGAACTTTGCAATCGATCATTGAGCTTTGAAGGACGATAAGAGGATAATTTCACATATCAACTCATATAAACAATTGACGTCTAGGGAGAGGCATAATGAATCGGTCATTGAGCTATGTTGTGAACTTTGATACAAAACGAGGAAGAAGGAAAACATCTCCACTTTTCCGTATGCTAGATAGATAAATGCGAAAAAAAATTTGAATTCGAAAAGGTTTTTCCTTCATTTCTATTGGGTCGGGGGCAGGATTGTCACTGCCGCTTGAAGTTGATTGGGAGTTATTTGGGCTTCCTGTAAAAGCATGGTGATCATATTCTTGGATTTCTCATGCTCTCCAAGCCCACGACGTGAGTGTTTCTAAGTTCTAAGCTGAATTTTAAGGCCGAAAGGCCCGGTACTAAAATAAGACTGACAAACGAGCTGAGTGGAAAACTAGTGAAAGGTGCGCACGTCGTTCTGTGCTCATTTGAATCCCCCACGATTCACTTTATAACCTGCTTTCAACTGGTTCAAGCTCTCACATTCTTTGTCCACTTTTGAATCTAGAATAAGAATCAAAATTAAATCCTCATAATCAAAATCAAATTCTTGGTTGATTTACTCTCTCTCTCTCTCTCTCTCTCTCTCTCTCTCTCTTTTATGCTAACTTTCTCTCTCTGTTGAATTATGCATGTGGAGTGGAGAACCAGAATCAGAATCAAATCTTTATTTGATTATTTGCAAGATTTTTGGATGATTTTGATTCCTCCCTCTCCCTAGATCTCACAGAAGATCTAACATGCAAGAGTTTGGAGAGAAAATCTTTAAAAGATGTGATTTTTTTTAAAGATTTTCTAAGGATTCTCCGTGCATGAATCACCGAGTGGCTTGGGGAAGAAAGAGCAACGCTAGATTTGGGCCAATTGATTTTACCGTAGAAACCCCACGCAAAGGACAAAAAAGCAAGGAACTAAGAAGAAAAAAAAGGACATAGAGGGGAAAAGTTGAATCCAAAAACTCATTAAAGTAAATTCTAAAAACATGCTACAGTACAGTACACGAATAGTACTCGTGGTCCACCACCCAAAAGTTGTGTAACGACCAAAAATGCCCCCTTCAATCCTCCCTCACCACAAATCACTAAACGAAGAGATAAGGGGGCATTTTCAGGAGAACAAAGTTCAAAAAAACCTGGTTGTCACTCACATGCCAAAACAAGCCAATCCTTTTTTAGGCAAGCAAGCATGGATTATCAAGCTTTGTTCGTTTATCAACCTCGGCCGAAACTGTTCTCTCGCCGAGCATATACTAATCTTTGTCTCAAATTTTTTTGACACCTGCAATTATCTCTTTCAGGAGTCAACATGGACCGCATCGGCTCTGGTATACTCCGCATATTTTTTTTGCGAAAAGTGGTATACTACGTATGAAAAATCAAAAACCAAACAATTTATACGGATTCAAGACTTAGAGAACCATAAACTGTTTTTCCAGTTAACAGAACTTGGTTGGTACAAATAATTGAACCTACAAGAAGTGCCAAAGAAACCATCGAAACACAACCTTCACTATCAAAGTAGTTAATCCTTTCCAAACCAGTTCCCTGAAAAACCAAACGAAATTTGCTGGTTCTAAATGGTTAATCGGTTCTTTTGCACTCCCCTAATTTTTATTTTGTTTTACTGGAGGGATCCAACATATTTTCAGGTTCTTAAACTACAAATATACTTCAAAAGTCAGAAATATTAGAAGTGAGAACTGCTACAGGCACATGGAAATAGGGCCCAAGCCATAGGGCTCGCTTTCTTGGCGTTTCCACACAAATTTAACAAGCGCAGAAACCCACCAAGCATTAGGCCATTTTGGCATACAGTGCGACATTTTTATCTGCTTAAAGTTTTCCTTTCCTGAAAACAGATTCTCCCAAATAGGGGTAGAGTAAATTCTACATCCAAAACAGCTTCTACCAAAGCAGAACACAACAGAAAAGATTTTACCCGCAGCTGGTAAAATTATGGGGACCTAGTTAAAGAATGAAACCGTTTGAAAGACAAAAAAGAAGGGGAAACAACCTAAGGACGTACAACCGAATTCTGGAATCTCCAATCTAACCCCCCAAGTTACCAGCAAAATTTCTCAAAAATGAGGACTTCAAGCTGACTTTGGCTTAATGCGCTTCACCCTTGAATACAGGAATACTCCAGCCAGGGCCACACCAGTGCCTGCAGCAAAAAGCAGGAAAATTGCAAGAATTTAGAGAAGAGACCTGCTAGTAGTATATGTAAAGTGATGAGAAAACCATTTTTTCCGGATCTAACAGAAAACTGTAGTTTGTGATAAACATTACCACAGCTTGTGGGAGTTCAAGAGGAAGTAATCATTACCGAGAGAGTTGATAGGTGAAACAGGCGTCCGGAAGAAGAGAACAGAGGTGACAATAACCACCACCCGCTTAACGCAATTTCCAACAGAGTGGGTAACTGGGGATACCCTCTGCAATATCATATATGAAACCTGCACGACAAGCTCAGATCAGCCTCTCTATGAAACAAACAAATACAAATTGATGATTTTAGTAGAGGGGTAAGTTGAAGTTAAAGAACATTATAAGCATGTTCTTTAGAAACTTTACATCGTGAAAATACTGGAAAGTTCTATAACCATGTGGATAACTTAAGCTTTCATGGCATAAACTCTACTATGTCAGTGGCTATGAGCTTACTAGTTAAGGCATGCATCAAAGTGGATCATTGAGTGTTAAGACACTGAATTTGAAACAACCTGATAAGTTCATTACAATACGTTTGGGGGAAAATAAACGAATTGAAACCTGAAAAGCAAAGAAAAATATATAAAGCTGGAAGACTTCAGAATGGATGATGCTGACTGCTGAGCAAGTTTGTGTTTGGAACTACCTGTTACATTTAGTAGGTAATGCACAGAATCTCCACTACTGATCATTACACACTACTTCAGTAATCACGCCATCTATGCTTCAATCGCAAAAAGAAACTATGACCTCGAACTTGTACCAATAAGGAACCAACGACGTATTACACACTACTTCAGTAATCACGCCATCTATGCTTCAATCGCAAAAAGAAAATGACCTCTAACTTGTACCAATAATAACCAACGACGTACAAGTCATGGTTAATTTACATACTACAATCGGAATCACCAGAATTGCAATTAAAACAGAGTTTGATCTGCCAATTACACACATTGTTTTAAGGTCACAACAATGGCTCAACAGAGAACTATGGTACTAGAACAAGAGAAAAACCGAAACCTACACAATAAGCACTGTAAGGGCCACAGAGGACACGGTCATCATCAATTTAACCAGAACGATATCAAAAGTCATTCCTTTTGGGTGGATCCATTTGTCATCTTGTTATTAGGGTAGATCATATGATTCGACGCAAGCATTCTGTCACCCATGAAAAAAAGAATCCCTCGCCGAATCTTTCTCTAACTGTTACTTTCCTTCCATACCGAGCTGAACTCACCACCGGCTTGTTGAAGAGGGAAAGATCCTCCTAAATGCAGGCGTGATCTACCCTAATAACAAGATAGCACCAGACACACTCTTGCATTTTTTGGAGTCAAAACTCTTCTCTCCAGTGGAAGTACATCAAAAGCAAAAATACGGTGAAGATCACCCAATGATGTCAAATCTATTTTCAAAAGCATATTTAACACAGTAACAGTGATTATTGACAGCACTTGACAATCCTCTATTTAGAGTGTCCTACCCAACTATGCAGTTCTTTTCATTCCCCCTTTTCCGGTTGTCTGATACTTTTCATTAACAACTGACAATATGACGGTTTTATAACATCGTAAGATGGGTCTCACAGTTCAATTCAAGTTACAGACAATGCAATATTTGCCACCTTTAATTTGGACCATAACTCATCCGGAACTTGAAAAAGAGAACATTAGGAAAACATATTTTTTTAAGTAAGCACAAAGAAGAAATAAAATACCAATATTGAAATAAATTTCTTACCTGCTGATATGCATGGAAGCAGAGTGCAGCAAGGAGAGACCTGGTGTAAACCTGTCTGACATCCAGTCCCTGACAAGCAAAACCAAAAAAATCAGGACATCACATATGACAAAGATGTACGTTATGTGGACAAATAAATAGCTGAATAGAATCTATTGTTAGCATTTCAAATTTACTCACAGCTGCTTGCAGGTATGAAGGTGTGATCTTGACTCCTTCCATGAAGAAAGTAACTGGAGCCAGCAAGAATAAGGACATAATCGTTATAATTGAGAAGAGAGTGATGTTGTCCAAAGATTCCTGTAAAAACACATACTAATCACTTACTTGAGAAGAAATACCAAAAAACACACAAAATCTTCTTCTTCAATAAAGAAAAAGAATTACCTAGAGAAAAAGAAATTTAAAAAGGCAAACAAATCAATGACAAGTTATCTATTGCTCACTACATTTTGCAAGTACTTAACATCTAAAAGAAATTAACTGTTCCACCGCATGCACTCTGATACTACAAATTCTCTAGCACTAGACAACAATCAATAAAAGAACAAACTATACCTACAAAATAGGTAATTGCAAACAATTACATCGAAGTAAAAAAGCACTTTGTTCTAAATTTATTGTCGAAATGAAACCACGAGTGAATACCTCTTTCTTAACCATAAACTTTTTGCTAAGGACGTTACGTGATTGGTTGGTCAAATTAGAAGCCATTGCACTCCAAAACCCTGCCCTGTTTCACTTACAAGAAATAATAATCAGAATCTAGGATAACAGTTCAACTACTAATAATCAAAGTGATTCTTATATAATCCAAAACTCGACACAGGTAAGAAGGTACCTATAGGCAGAGGAACATTTCCTCTCTATTTAAAACTTTGTTTGGTTCAATCCAGTATTAGGCAACAAAAAGGTGGGTAGTGATTTACAGCAAATACAGGTGTAGTTACTCACCAATTGAAAGAAGCCTCGGTCATTGAGGCCAGTCCCACTCCACCAACAATTGGTATCAGAGAAGCAACCACCCAGAGAGTGGGTATCTGTTTGAGCAGGCAAAGAAGGAAATGGTTAGACTTAGACCAAAGTCGTCAGTAATGCATATTTGAAAGTAAGCCTAGTACCAAAGGTACATGTCATTAAATTAAAATTTTCCACAGCGGGTAAAGATTAAGAAAAAAAAGTTACTCAGACACTGTTTCAAAGCATGGCAATGAAGATGACACATAAATAGGGACTACTAACTACGATTCCATTCGGGAATTAATGTGGGACTCCATCCTTATTCCACAAACGTCAAAGAAGAAACAAAATGACACTATGACAGGATCCCCTTGGAGACATCCCACCACCTAGGTCTCACTCCAAATGGAAAGATCTAAAGCTCGGGTCTCCCTCACATACCTATCAAAAACATGGAAGGAATGGGAAGCAATTGAAATACAAACCTCCCCTAGAAACATAGCTGAGAGGACAACTGAGAAAAATGGCTCCATGGCTTTGATTGTGTGCGTGAAAGAAACGGCAACTTTTCCCAGGCTCATATTCGTGAAAAGGTTGCCTAAGGTGTGCACCATTGCCAATGGCAGGATGGCTAGAAGCTGTCAACAGAAGTAAACTAATTAATCAGAGTCAGCATGATTACAGTAACATAAATACATATTGAATTGAACCATACGAAAATACCTGTGCACCACTGATTTTTGGTCGTCGGTAGAGATTGGAGGTCCACATAAAAAGAACAAGTACAGTCCCAACGGCAAACTGAACTGTGGTGACGGTTACTGGAAATGGGAATACTTTCAAAACCTGTGAATGAGAGGCATTAGCAATCCTGCTCTTTTCTGCTTGCTAGAAAAGGTTAAACATTCAAATTCAATGGGGCAATATCCAGCACACTTAAGTTCCCAAGTGTACTGATTGCAAATACTTGGTTGCTGTATCATAGATCAATAGATTTCAGCCTTTCAGGATATGACAAGTTGTTAGTTTGTGTATAGCGCAAAAACAACAACATTCAAAACCATGACTCCGTGAGAGCTATTATTAGCTCCATGGTCAATCATCTAACCTTGAAATGAAGAATTTAACATTTGCACGCATTCAAAGGAAAAGCAAGTTATAGTCATGCAAAAACTACTAAATAACCACACCAAAAAAAAACGTGGTCACTTGCTTGGCCAAACGCCGATACAGCTCAATCTCTAAACGAGAAGGTTCTACACTTGAGGTATTAAGTATTAACAGTTTGTCAGTTTAACACATTCAAAGTTGCCAAACATCACCAAATGTAAAACTCGATTCGAGCTGTCAAATTTTACCACCATTATCCCTGCATTAATACTTGCTCATCTCAGGAAGTACAGAATTCAAGCAATCTCAAATCACAGACATGAGACCACGCGTGTGTAAATAACAATACAAGTCTATAGACATACCCGTACATGATATTATACACATAGAAACCAACCAAATCAAGCCAGATCAGCGAAAATAAAGATCATCACAATCAAAAAATTACAAAAACTCAAGTTCCACACACACAAAAACAAACAAACAAAAGAGATCCATATTACAACCAATTTACCACCTGCAAAATACTCTTTAGACAAGGTCTGACCTAACTCACATAACGCGTGTGCGCGAGTGCCAAAATGTCTCCCAGAACATCCCAATCATAAAATTAGTGAAGCAATGATAGAGAGCGCGAGCGCAGGATCTACTGAAGGATTATATTGTAGTCAAAGGTTTACCTGCTTGTTGTAGATGTTGAAGTATATATTGAACAGGTACCAAAGCCCGAACAGAGACCCCAGCTGCAACGTGCTCATCAAACTACTCGTCTTCTCAGTCTCCCCGGCGCTGCTCTCCGCCGCCCTAACCTCGACCGCACCCGATTCGCGCTCGGCTGGCGCGACCGGCGGGGTCGAAATCCAGCCATTGAACCTCGGCGAAGAAGAACAAACCGACGGCGATCGGCGGAGGGAAGAGTTGGGTGCGAAATGGAGGGATCGGGAAGGGGAGGGGGTTGGTAAGGGGTTGAATCTGGGCGCGGAGGCGGTAGGGGGGGAGGGGATTCGAGGTTTGGGAAGGGAGAGGGAGGGGGAGAAGGAGAATGCTGCGCCCTGCATGGTTGAGAACTTGAGATGAGATCCAGAGAGAGAGAGAGAGAGAGACAGAGAGAGAGAGAGAGAGGAGCGTTGGGGACTCCGCAGGAGAGCTAGGTGTCGGGGGTGGGGAGAGTAGGAAAGGGGGGCAGTGTGGACCAGAGGGAGGATATTCTTGGGATTTTTGTATTTGAATCTATTGATGTTGCTGCTCCTGTATTCTTCTCTGTTCACTTGTCAAAAAATTAGTGTTAGAATTTTATTTTATTTATTTTAAAATTTAGTGAAGTGAACTAATGAAGTATTTTGATAAGCAAAAAGTACGATTATTTCTCTTTATGCGGTCGTTTGATATGAGAAAAATAAGAGATGGTTGAAAAGTACTGGTTTTAACATAGTAGGTTTAATTGCGACCAAAATATTCGTGCAAAATTTGTTTTGTTCGTGGGGGAGAATTTTGGGGGGAAGCTAATTTAAATGGGAAAGTTTTTTTTTTATTAACTAAACCCATATAAAATAAATAATTAAGACTTTTTACACGTTTTTGTTTTCTTTTTTTCGGCAAATGAATGGGTCTTAGAGTCCGTTTGAGGGACTAAACAGTCTAGTTTAAGTTGCTTCTTTTTTTTTTTGGGAGATTGTGGATTGTATTTTGGACTTATTATATGATCAAAATCATCGACAGCTAAAGACTGCTTTGAGAGTTGAGATAATAATTACTCTAAAAATTAAGATGATGGAATATTATGTGAAATAAATTAAATAAATATAACATTCATTTATTTTATCAACATTTTATCTCTCTCAAGAGAAATGTGGTTTGAAAAAAGTATTTTTTTTGTTAACTATTATGTTTTAAACTTTCTTTTTCTTTTTCTTTTTTTAAGAGGGAGGGCAAGAGGGACAAGAGAGGATTCAAATGCTTTTTGTGTTGTTTTCTCGGGAATTCGGGAGAGGGTCCACTAATGTAGGTAGTGTCGAGACCTAGATTTGGTAAATTACATTGTCGGTCCATATAGTTTTTGATGAGGTTCCAGTTTGATGGATTCAATTTCGATTTCATTGATTTGAACCTTTTATTTTCATCTGTTGCAATGTAGATCCTTGGTCATTTGCTGTTAAGGGAAAAAAAAATTCACATGCAAAGAATACGCATTTTAAATGAGTGGTATGAAGTAGAATACAAGAGCAATGTATGTACACTAGTTTAAATAAGTGGAGTGAAAAAAAAAATACTAGTCATACTTTCTCCCTCGATCATCAAACATTTTGTCATTCAAGTAGCTACAATGACGAATTCCAATGAAAAGTGGAGAGGCTATTGCGTTTAGTGGATGTTGAAGATTTAAATGCCTCGTGAACTACAAATTATCAAAACTAAAGTTATGGTTGCACATGAGCAGGATTTCTCTATGGGAAGTTCTATTGCTTTTCGTTTTTTCCTTATGCTGCATTTCAAAACTTGATTAGAAGATGTGCCTTTCTTTTTCTTTTTTTTCTGTTTTGTTTAATCTAGCTTTTCATTGTTGTTTAATAATTTATACACTTTTATGTATTGCGTTATTGCTATGTTAATGATTTTTTAAAACTACATCAAAATGCAAAAAAATGTTACAAGATATTTTCGATACTTGAGAACTTAATTAGAAATTAAGAACTAATGCCAAAAGGGAACTCTACCGAATTGACAAAACAAAACAAATCAAAGTAAGAACTATCTATAGTACATATAAGGAACTACACATTGCCTAGAGAAATACAAGGAGGAACTTGTCAATTTTTTGACTAGTAGAGATAACAAATCAGAAGTCTTGATGTTCCTTGAAAGGCCTTAACCCTCACATCAAATCTAATTTGCTCAATGACTGATGAAGTATATTACAGCAAGAGAACTTTTGCGTTGAAACTAGAACTACCAAGAGACCTTTTGACTCTTTGAGACCATGGATTAGGACCAATATGAACACAACAGAGGTGAGAACATGCAGCCAAACATAAATGGAAAGGGGTCCCTTCAAGAACATCCGATAAAATTGGAACGATACAAAGAAAGATGATAAGTGGAAAGGGAGCACTCAAACAACAGATGGACACAAGGTTTAAATTGAAGGCATTGAAACTACATGGACTATGGTATGGTCATGGAAAACATACAGGGGCTAGGGGATTCACCATTTTCTATATTTTGTTTTTACTTGTTGGCCAGGGTCAAGTTTGGTACTCGAGGGTCCAAATTTTGGGCCATCATTTTCTTACCAAACAGCAAGAAAAAGAGCATACCTGTTGGTCAGTTCCTACTGGGTGGGAGTTGGGGTAGGGAATTACATGGAGGGATGATTAGTGGGACCCATTACCAATAACCAAACACGAAAAAAGGTTGGTGGCCTAACCCGCAACAATTTTTTTGTTTTTTATGTTTTTTTTATAATCGGATGTCCGGATTAGTTTACAATGGGAGGCGGCCGCTATGTAGTGGGTGGAATCCGTTAGTAATTTGTAATTAATTTAGGTGTACATAAATTAATCTGAACACTTGATTATACAAAAAGAAGAAGAAGAAAAGCTCTTGAAGTGTTGTTAAAGCCTTGATATATTATTGGGTCTATGTTATTGCATCACTGGGACACGAATGCAGGGTAACTTTCATTTTTTTAAAATTGATTAACAAAAAATAAATTTTATTAATATTTGAATAAAGAGTACAAATACAAAGATTAAAGCGACACGAAGCACGATAACATCATAATCAGAAGCAACATCATAACAAAATTGGCACCAGAGCCTCTCAAATTGATTGTTGGTTTAAGGACTAATTTCCTGAGTACAAAGAATGCCCCACGGGCCACGTGCATGCAATAGAAAATCCTACGATAAGATAGTGATGGGATTAATTACGCTAACAACAAAATTGAAAGTCAAAATTTAGTTCCGATCATCTAACAATGGATGAATGGACACTTCCGATTTTAGTCCGAACAATAAATGATTTGAATTAATAAGAATTTGAATTAAATGGATCAATAAGAGTTTGGATTGAATCCGAGTCATCTACATCAAAATGGACGGCCAGATCCGTCGTTCAACAACTCTTGTAGACTGTAGTGACTTTTTTTGCCAATATTGTATACGTCAGTGGAGGTTAGCGGTGTTAGTATATTAGTCAACAGGAAGTCTAGAGGCTGTCCATAGCACTGAACCCCAAATTCGCCCTGTAGGATTTGAACTTTTGCCTCCATTGTAGAGCAAAGATGAAACAACCAACTTCACTAGGAAGAGTTTCTCGATCGCACTACAGGATTTTCAAATAAACTGATCATACTTATTAGTCGATCCGACCATCCATCTTGAATGAACGGTTCGGATTTAATTCAAATTCTGCAAATTCAAGCAGTCCATTGTTCGAATTAAAATTCGAGCCCTTCCCTATCGAAGTGGACCATTGGATCTGCTGCATTACAATTTACACGTGTTGCGCGGGGTATTACAACTAGAAAAGTTCAGGTTTATTGATCCGGACGTGGGTCCCACCGGTCATAATTCTTCGTTTTCACTTACAGATGCGCCTCTGAAAACATCCAAACGGCCTTCGCCACCGGTCGACTCCCCCGTTGTCCCATGTATGGCTGCGACGCCCAAGTTCCCTTTTCAGATTCCCGTCGTTATCTCCTCTTCTTCTTCGAAACGGCAGAAAACGTTACCCAGTTCTTGAGCTGCGAAAATCTCCCCCTTCGCCTACTCTGCTGCGGGTCTACGGTGGATTTCGCGTGCGACTCATCCGGTTCCTCCTTGCTCTGCCTCCGTGCCGTGCGCGCGCTCAAATCTCGTTCAAAGGTGCGCTTCTGAGACATTTTCGTGGGGTTTGATTGTGGGTTCGTTGTTTGGTTAAAAATTACTAAAATGCATGTCTTTGGTTATTGTTTTAGTTGAAGTTTTGTTGGTTGAGCGAGATTTGAACTTTGAACCCCTATCAAATGCGAATCGGTGTACATGGTGCCTATCATTGGCTACTAGCTAAAAAAAAGGGGGAAATAAGGGCCGAAGGATTAAGTATGGTAGATTGGTGGGTTTGCTCTCCACACAATTGATCAAGGTTCGATTCTCAGACCGCAAGAAAAGTAATTTTTAGTGAATCCCCGGAATGGATGGACTGCCTTTGACCTGACGGAGAGGAAAATAGTCGAGGTGTATAAGCTGGCCGGACACTCCATACCGGCTTGCTTATGGCGCACAATAAAAACTAGAGAAATGATAATGCCAAAACTATTTTTGTTAGTGCCAAAACTCTAGTTCGCAAAAGGCTTGTATCATGTGCAATGTACAAAGAGTTTTGGCACTAACAAAAACAGTTTTGGCATTATCACTGACCAAGAAACTATTGTTTTTTAAACTACAAATGCATGAGAGTACATGGTGTCTATCACTTGACTACCACTCTAGCTAAAAATAAATAAATTGTTGTGTTTTGTACGGGGAAAAGACCTTGTTGTAGCCGTTATGCAGTCCGAATTTATTGTTAGTTGGGAATTTGTTGAGACAATTTGGTAATTCTATTCCGGTTTTGAACATTTAAAATTTAGAAAAAAGAAAGTGTTGAATATTCCTGGGGATGTGAAGCTGCCAAATATCCTTCCAGCGCTTTTTCGTAACATCTGCATGAATGGAGCTCTCTTCGTCTCTGTCCTGCGCTAAACCTTGCCGTCGCAACTCCAAAGAGGCCATGTAACCTGAACTAACAGAGCATCGCCTAGAATGCGTGAAGCATCAGACCATAGCAACTGGGAACATTTAGAATTAGAATTCCTAAATTTTTTGGGACTTGAAAGATCTAGGGATAAATCTTGTTGCTGTGAATTTTTTTTGACTGTAGATCGTGACATATTTATCCTGCTTTCTTTGCTGCTTCTTTTACTTTCTACGGAGTTTCTGAGCCTTTTTGTTGATTTGTACCGTTTCAATTTGAGAATGGCTTCTCATCATCGGGGCAAGGAGGCTGCCGCGGGTCCTTCCCGATCTAAGTGCTCCTGTGTGCAGCCAGCGCATGAGGGGCCCTTTTTTGGGGGTGAAATGGCTGAGTCTGAGGACGAGGCCGCTGAGGCAGGATCTGGCTATTATGGGCAGTTTTCCTCTTCTGGCGATGGTAAGAGTCATAGGGGTTCTTTCACTGCAGAGAATTTGGCCAATATTCAGAGGTCTGTGCAGGATACTCCTATTCTTAGAAACCTATGCTCCCACCCATCCGTGTACTTGCGGGCTCAAAAGGTTCCTCCTTCTCGGCCTTACCGGGGTGCTTGGTTCTTAGCAGTTACTGCTTGTCAGACTGCACATGAGAGCGTGCGGATTTTTCTTGATGATCACGGGTTTAGAGAATTTTTAAGGATTACACCTTTTCGATCTAGACACTCTTTGGTTCAAGCACTGGCTGACTGTTGGTTTAGTGAAACTAACACTTTCCATTTGGGGGATTGTGAGTTGGGTGTGATGCCTTTGGATTGGGCAGTGATAACGGGCATTAGGTTTGGGGGAGATCCTGTGAGGTGTCTGCCGAGTTCTGTCACTAGTGCGGATGTGACGAGGGTTCTGGGTATAAACAGCAATGTAATTAAAGAACACAGGCTTTCTGCTTCTGCCCTGAGAGGAGAGGACGGCTTTTTCAGGAGTGTTTTGGGGTGGTTCGGGACCAGCAACGTAAGAGGTTGCTTCTCTACCTCCTCGTTTCCTGCTTTTTGTGCAACAGCTCTTGGTTTTCCATTGATTATGTGAGCCTAGTGGATTTTCCTGACGGGAGTGTTATTGATTGGGGCTCGTTCACTTTTGGTACCTTCCTTCAGGCTATGCGCCGCCGGGTTAGCAGCCCTTCTCCTTCTCAGCTGGGGTTTTGGCCTTTCCTTTAGTGGTGGTACCTTCCTTCAGGCTATGTGCCGCCGGGTTAGCAGCTCTTCTCCTTCTCAGCTGGGGTTTTGGCCTTTCCTTTAGTGGTGGTCTTTTGAGCATATGGACGTTGCCCGTCCAAGGGTTGAGAGAGGGATCGACACGTTTCCTCGAGCTCTGCGTTGGATCAGGCCTAGAGCTCGGGAATCCAACCTGTCAGACTTCGTGACATTGCGGACCCAACTCGAGGTGATTGAGCCGGATCATATCGACTGGTTGCCTTTCGAAAATCTTGTTGAAGCGCATAATTTGAGGGCAGAGTTAGTTTTGTCTAGGTCCCAGCGTCCCTTTTTTAGCTGTAACTCCTGGGAGCTATATATGGGAGAGCAATGCTGGAGGCAGTTGATGGGCAATTTTGCAATTCCGGTTAATCCTCCGAGGGTAACCTTTGGCCAGCGAGACAGTAGGTCAATCCTTCAATCTGAGAGTGCAGATAGACTTTTGAGGCCCGGGCATTAGCTGGATTGGTTCAAAGGAGTCTCGATAGGCAGGTTTACTTCTCTTGCCCGGGTGGTCGCGGGACCATCCGTCGGTGTCGAGCAGGTTAGGTACTTCCAACGGTTTGGCGGAAACCCGGATATGGTGTCTGGGGACCTGTACAGGCAGGTTCTTGCCGAGAGGGACTATTACCGGTGGTGTCACGAGAGGGCGGGGCAGGCCGGACCCTCTTTGGATTCTCGGTATCCAAGGGTATGTGTTTTTCCTTGTGCTTTCTTTCCCTAAGTCCTCACCTTTTGATTTCTTCTTTGTGATAAAAATCTCTCGTACTTTCCATGGTCGTACTTTTAACTTCTTCAATTTGAATGCGGGCAAGGCGAGGACAAGGACGATGATTGACTTGCCGGGCCATCTAGAGGGGCCGGCCGACTAGGACTGCGGGAATTTTTGTTGTTATCGTTTGTTTGAGAGGAAGATACGGCAGTAGGAGATGTTTCGAACATGCATGTATTCAGAACTACTTGTTTTGAACATGTAAATATCCTCACAAGATATTGATGGTATTGCTGATGCCCACAACGAAGTCCGAAGTCAATGGTCCTGATCATTCTTGTGGATTCGGAAAGGGCTCACGAAATACCTCATTCAAATAGTGCAAACAATCCACAGAGATGTGGCTGCGGTTTCTCTGACCATCTTTAATTCAATTCGAGCTAAGGCTAACTCTTGGGCAACGGTGAAGTTTTCGGCCCAAAATCGAGGTCTTTGTGACGCTTGGCTCCTAGACTCTAGAATTTTTTGCTAATAACAATTGTTGATAGGATGTTGTTTTCCTGTTTTGAGTTGGTTTTTTGCCTACTGTTGGGGCTTTTGATGTATAGGTTTCAGGGGATGCCTTTGTTGCTTTGTGTAGCTTTTTGACTCCGTTTGTTGGTATAAAATTCACTTACCAAAAAAAAAACAATCCACATCCCTTGCCGAATGATCTTACAGCAAAATGCTTCAAACACATCTCACTCTTTTGAGCCGAAGGATAGCGCAAAGGGTAGCAGTGAATTAGAATGTTACAACCAGTTCAACTCATAAGTTTGAACCTCAAACTCCCCGCAAAAACACACCTCGTACAATCAATAATCTCGTACCTCCCAAACATGGGATGCTGCTCAATCGCGTTAAAGAAAGTCTTGAAATTGATCAGTAACGGGGCGTTCGTTGCAGCTTTAGTAAGGGCAAAAGTTAAGTCAGTTAGGAGTGCAAATTGAAAGCATAAGAATAGAATTTCCGGGTACAGGAGCGCAAGCGTGAAAACGTCTCTCAAAAACCTCCAAAATAACTAAAATTCGTGAGTGCGAGAATTGAGAGCGTGAGCGTAGGCCACATAGAAGGATTATGTGACTTAAGGGTACGAGTCACGTTCAACCAGATATCAAGCAAATAAGCCAACTGGACGCCAAACCAAATGAGCCCAGACAACTTCTCCAGCAATTACACATTTCAGATCAGAAAGCCAGAAAATTAAGCCCTCAAGCCAAAGGTAAAAAGAGACAACCACCACACTTATTCCGTTAAGTTCTCATTGCACACCATATACTTCCATCCACTGGGGAAAATGCACAAGTAATGAAGATTGCAAGTGTTTCACTTTTTGAAATACACAAAAACGTGCGTGTGTATCCGTATGCCGTTCAGGGCATGAGAACTTGTACACTTGCAGTCTTCATGCCCTGACATACGGGGCAAACATCGACATCCCTTTCGCAATCCTCACAAAGACATAGATGTCTACAAGGCATCAACAAGAAACGGACTTCTTTACCCTTGCAAGCCCTACACTTCAGCTGCTGTTGCTGCTTTCCGAAATTCTTGCCACTGTAAGAAGCAGCACCATCAACCTCGCTGTCCCCCCATCCTTCCCTCGCTGGGACCCCACCTTGCGCAACAACCTGCTTGATATTGCTCTTCAGGGCGTTGACTACAGACTCGCTATATTTGGCTCGGCATTGCCAGGCATTGGTTTCCATGGAGAATTGCTTTATTCTCTCTGTTAGTTCTTTGTTCTTGCGGTTCATGTTGTCTATTTCGAGTTGTTTCTCGTTTAACTTTTTGCCAAGTTCTTTATCTAAGGCATTTAGGAAAGAAACCGTCTGTTTCTGCTTCAACTCTCTTATACCCTTCATAATGTTTGCTTCCTGTTCGACAAAGACACTAACACTGTAAAAGTACCGCTTTTGTACAAATAAAGCATATAAAGTTTCACATTCAAAACAATTGTCGAATGGAAAAACTAGAAAACCCACGCACCAATCTGTTGTTTAAAATCAACTCTCCGTTATAAGATCAAAACTATTACCATAGAGAAATTTGTTCATTCTTAACCAAACTTTATGAAACAAGAGAGGAGACCTTAGGACCAGATTTACTTTGCAAAACACGAGGCACAAGGAAAAATAACATTTCAGAGGGTTGCGCAATCACAGGACTGACTTTTGGAGCAAAACTGTGCTATCTCTTTCTTCTAAGTTTCTAACACAAGCAACTACAAGCCAGTCTCATGCACTCTTCTTATTACTGTTCCAAGAACAAAATATTTCTGAAGCTTTCCGTATTCATTTCCTAACTCAGAAATGGCTTCCAGGCAATGATTAAAGTGCATACCAGAAGGTCCAAACTCTAGTTTAATGGTGACAAGAAATGTCCCTCCGAAATATGACCAAGTTAGAAATGAGAAACAAATCCAACCATACAATAACAACTACCATCAATCGAGTTTTGGGGAAGTTATAAATGTACATAATCACTTGCAGAAGGATATGGACATGAAACATAGTCCTCGGTAATTAAAATCAAGACGGTACACTCCCAGGTGAAATAGAATGGTAGTCGTGGACCTCGTGGTGGATATGTAACAAGATGACACAAGTGTTTGAAAACAGTTTACCTGAAGTCTGATATAATGATCCATTTCTTCTCCTTGCCGATCAATCTCAATTTTGAGATTATCACTGAGGGAAAAGATACCAGGAAGGAAAGCTTTCATGCCTTCGCTGGCGGAAGTCACCGAAGAATTGCGTTCGTCGTCCTCATATGAAAGTCTCAGCCCCGTTGAAACAGGATTTTGGTCCAAAATTCTTCCAGAAAGGCCAGTTTCATATTGGAAAAAATTATTGCTTGTGGATATCTGAAACTTTTGCGGTCCAGAAGCAGGTTCTGTTTCTCTGCCTCTTTTAATAGGTCGGTTTGTGGCTGTTGCATGCTTATTGCCCGTGTAGTTCAAGGGATCAACACCACAAGCAACTGGAACTGCAGGATAATTGCAAAAGCAAAAATGAAAATGCTTTTGAGATAAAATGTATGAGCCCCATCGATAAAACTCTTCACGATCAAGAAAAATGCAGAAATGACCAATGGAATCAGTGAAGGAAGAAAGGAACGGGGGGAATCTAGGTAATCAAATATAGGTTGCACAAAATTCGGGAAAGTCTATATTGAAAGCAGCAAGTGCTTCTCCTATCCCTAATATCTTACGGGGATGAGGTTCTTTTCCGTTCTCATAACCATCCTCAACTACTTGTATAGAACAAGATACACAGACAACGTGATATACTAAGTTATCCAATCTTAAACTGTTTTAGAAACTTGTGGTTTTGACTTACTCATATTCATATAGCAATGCATCTTGACCACATTGCTATAATCGCGTCATCTCAAGACTCATAATTATAAGCCAAGTTGCAATTCTACATCAAAACTCACAAGTCATAACTAGTTAACTTGCAAGAGGAATGACTTAAAACATGATGAGACCAACATGGACTGAGGGGTTCATATTCCTCCTGATTTAGAGGTCCAGCACATCTACCTATGAGAGGCAAGCCACAAAGCTATAAGAAAAGTTATTATGAAAGAAATAGAGAGGCTCGTAAGCAAAAACCAATAATATAAAGCCCCTTAATGCCAATTGTGCATGTCACAATGCGCCCCAGCCTAATAAAATGCCTTAACAAGGATACGATAACTATGTTTCACTAGCTAGTGGCACGCATGGCAAGCGCATTAGACCTATTCACTGAGTTAAATAGTGACAATTTAACACATTAAGATCCCAGTAAAATCCTAATAACAATCCGGTTATTAGTCGGTTGGAAAACTCACAATCTCCAAATAACTGCAGCTGAGGTAATGCATTACCACCATATTGTAAGCCCTCTTGCTCAAGGAAAACAGGAAGCAAGGGATTCCTGTCATCACTCCCCCCAAACATATTCCTGATAGCATAATTTCAACAAATTAGCCATTGCAAGACGCAAAACTCAAAAAATTCAACTGGAAAACAAAACCTGATCAAGGACATTCAGAAAAATAAAACAGAATAATGGGGTTCAAACCCCAATGCTGCTAAAGAATGTTTTACACAGGGCAAATCTTTAGCTACAAACGCAACAAAACTATATCCAAAGTCTCATCAGTTTTATATTTGCATAATAATGAACCACATTAAGGAAAATTCTACTCCGGTTAAATAGAAGGTGTGGGCGTGATGGGAGTCAAGAAAGGGCTAATCATACATCGCCCAATAGGAGTATACTGCTTGTTACAAGCAAACAATAAATCTTACACGCTTATCCAACAAGACCAATAAGAGCATGTAAAAGAACATTAAGAAAAATCATAAAAATGGTATAAAGAGGCCATAGATTTCCTGAATCAAACCATTACAATATATTTCAAACCCCAGAAAAAATTCTTCCCAAAAAAGAAAAACCGGAGATTCATACGACTAATTTGAAAATCTTTCCAAGAACTAAAACAAAACCAATATCATTTCAAAACCAGAAGTAAATTCCCCCAGCAAAAAGACAAATTCATAATCGTTGAAGATCTTTCCTACAGAAACTATGACCAACCACATCTCAAAACCCAGAAAGAAAATCTCTCTCAAAATGGGAACAAACCTGGTATTAATTCTAAAACCATGACTAAATTAATTTCAAAACCCAGAAACAATTTCTCACAAAAATGGAAAAAACCTGAGATCAATACTATTTCCAAGATCGCCACACCACCACATGTTCACACAGAAGCTAGAGAAAGAGACCGTTTTAGCAATCCCCTAACAATACGTCAATATCAACACAAGATACATACATAAATATGTTTGAATCGGAAATCGGTTACCTCGAAATGCTCGGACTGCGAGAGAGAGAGAGAGAATAGGAGCGGGTGAGGAGGGTTCAGATGTGCGGCATAAGAATAGTAATTGTGGTTAAGGTTGGTGGATGGGGTGGTGGTGTGGTTGGAGGGGTTTGGGTGAAGAAAGTGGATTCCCGTTTGTTGGGGTTAGAGGAGTATTAGGAGCTGGAATTGGATCATTTGGGGAAGAAGAAATCTTCCTCATCATCGCTCCCGTATGCCTCTCTGTCTGTCCGTTTGGCAGCTTTCTTTTCGTTTTCCCACCAGTCATAATTCTGTTTTTTTAATACGAGTACTAGTATTTCAGTTATCGATGCGCCATTGAAGAGAGATTATTCAGTGTCCTTGGAACACCGTGTCCTAAGTCTTTCCAGCGAGAAATCTTTCAGTGCCGAGCGGATACCACATGGTGCCCCCTCGATGTATCCGGGCTGTCCATTTCGATTTTGGTCGGCTCAGATTTGGAGAGAAAAAGAGGAGAGAGAGTGTGAGGATGAGAGAAGGGAGAGTGTTTCAATCTGGATGGCTCGGATATGCCCGCTTGGGCACCACGTCAACCGGGTGACGTGGTACCAATCCAGCACTGAAAAAATTCTCTTTTCCAGCATACATTACACTAGGAATTCACATACTTATGCTCGGGTCCAACAGAATTTTGTGGTTGAGGAGGGATGAATAATTTTTTGCTATTGAAATGACTTGAATAGTGTAGACTTTGTTTGGAAGTTGGAGAAACGGCTTGAGATGGAGGGAAAATAATTGAGGAGAGTGGAAGAAGGAGAGGAGAAGAAAAATCAATATAGTATGGAAGAAGAAAAATTATTAAAGGGCGTTTGGAAGTATTTTTTTGAGAGTACGAAAATCGGATTGTCAAGTATAGTTTTTGTATGATAATCATAAATGGTAGTGAATTCATGAGAGTCACAGACGAAATCAGGATTTCACATACGATGGGGCCAATTTTGAATTAACCGATTGAATATCTCCAATTAACAAGAATCGTATTAATCATAAACTTGTAAAATCGTGAGGAACCAGAGGATCTGTGTGAGGTTTATACGAGTTGTGTGGCGTGGCTTATAATGGAAAGGAGGGAATTCTTATTTTTTTAAGTAGTCATTTTCTGTTTTATAAGACAGATCATTCTCTCACAATACATTACCTTCAAGAAAAATGATATTGGCACTCCAAAAATTAATGGAGGCACTCCAAAAACTAAAGGAAATTGGCATTGGAATTACACTGATTTTGGAGTGCCTGCATCAATTTTTGGAGTGCCAATATCATTTATCTACCTTTAATTAAAAAAATAAGTATTTATTTCTCTTAACGGAACGGGGATGGGGTCAGCATACATAGGTTCATAATTAAAAAGAAAATACTAGTAGAAAATTATGGAGTTTTAAGGCAGGTGTGGCCCTGGTTAGGGGTGTGGACGGGTCGGGTTCAGCCCCGAACCCGAACCGAAGGAGAGGGAATAACCGTCCGCGTGCCCGATTTTTTTGGTCGGGTCGGGTCCTACCAAAACCGAAGTAGTCTATATGAATTGTTCTTCTTTTGGTCGGGTCGGGTAAGAAAAAACAACACCCCGAACCAAAAACTGATTTTTTTGAAAAAATGTACCCGTACCCGATCGAACCACATGTTCGGCCCCACCCGAAACCCTTCGAGTCGGGTCGGATCCGTCAGGGCACGGGTTTTTTGCACACCCCTAGCCCTGGTCCCCCTACCACAACTAGCTAGTACTAGATCCGTCTTTGATGAGAGTGCTTTGGATGATTGCATCACAAATTCAGGCAAGGGTCCTAACCAGTTACCCATCCAACCGGTTTAGTTTGGATCCATTGTGGGTCCTTTTCGGATCTACAACAATGATAGGAATCATTCACTTTTTAGACTTCGTTGAGGACATTAGCCACGTCAAAAATCACGTTGATCGGATATCGTTTGATATGGTTTCGAAATCTATTAAGTTTGGGGGAAAAAAGTGCACAACACTGAATTACAACCCATTTGACACAATTATCCGAAGATAAATGCATTTCGATATCATATCAAACAATATCCGATCAACGTGATTTTTGGCGTGACTAATGTTCTCAATAAGCTCTAAAAAATGAATGGTTCTGATCATTGTTATTGACCCGGGAAGGGCTCACAACGGATCCAAACTGGACCGAACTAGTTGGGTGGACAACTGGTTAGGACCCTTACGGTATAGTATTTGGAGTATAATCAGAAGAACAGATTTTGATATGTTGTTGATCTTTTTACCGTTGCCTAGAATAGGTTAAAACTTAATATATAGCATTCATTATAAATGCATCGATAAAAACCTTCAAAGACAAATTTGTTCGGCCTATAACACTTTTGTTTTAAGTTTGGAAATTGATAATGCCAAAACTTTTTTGTTCCTGCCAAAAACTCTTTCATTACATGACTTGATTGTCCTCCACTACACCACTTACTCTACAAAAATACCCCTTGAAATCGCATAAGTGCAAGGCCTGTTTTCTAGTTCTACGTTTTAAGCAAAAATGTAAATTCCATCAATCCACGAGCAACCCAAGAGCTAATTTTAGAAGACAAGCAAACAAAAATTAAACATCAATGTTTTCCTATTCCATGTTGTCATCATTTCATGAGCAACCCATCTATCTAACAAACATGAGCTAATTTTAGAAGAATTAAACATAAAATATGATTATATAATACTCTCGTCTTTGCACAAAAACTCCATTATGCATACTTTAGTCTTCTCACACCTTCCTCACCACAACCTGAAAATTAAAAAAAAAAAATGATGAAATAGAGAATCAAAACGAAAATAATAATAATTTCAGTTGTATTAGTTTAGTTTCCACACAAAAACTCCGTTACGCATATGTTGGACGGACTTGGAAGTAAAGTACTACTACCTGAAAATAAAAAAGAGAACATAAGATAGAGTTATCAAAGTTATGAAAAAAGAATAATTAATTTACCTCAACTCATCCGTCTCTCCATTGAATAAGCTGTGAAGCTTTTGATGGGTGCAAGAAAGCCAAAAGGAACATAAAATAATCCTATGGATTTCAAGGGACATTTTTGTAAAGCAAGTAGTGTAGTGGGGTAATTAAGTCATGCAATGAATAAGTTTTGGCAGCAACAAAGGAGTTTTAGCTAAATGGAACATAAAATAATCCTATTGATTTCAAGGGACATTTTTGTAAAGCAAGTGGTGTAGTGGGGGTAATTAAGTCATGCAATGTGTAAAGACCTGTTATTTTTTTTTAATAAATAGTAATAATTATCAAAACAAATATATATATATATATAATATTAGCTTGCTCGAAAAATTATTATTATTATTTTTTTTTTTGTTGTCATCGCACTAAATTTTATTCCTTAATCGATCGTGTGCGCACGTACCCGACAAGTGATTTTCTTAGTGTGTGCATGTGTTGCACCAGGGCATTTTTCCAATCCCACCTTTCCCCACTTTATTGTTTTTGTTTCGGCTGGGAGTAGGAGAAACAAGATCCCATATTTCACTCCCTAAATTCCTCAAATTTTGACACCACAACAATAACCATAGGCTATTATCCCCCATGCAAAAGTCCAAAACCCAATTTTATATTTCCCCCCTTCTCCATTTCCTTTTCTTGTTCCCAGGCTATCCACACCACTCGGCAGAGAGGGAGAGAGACCATGGAAATTCCTTAACATCAACCCCGTTTGTTTTCCATTCTGATCATCACCACTCAATCAGCGCCAAACCAACCCATTTCAGCTTCTATTTTTTCGGCTCCATTGCACCTCATACACAACTCTGTTTTTCTCCAAAAATAGGTTGATTCTGCTCCAAAACAGCTCGGTGAATGAGCCCAAAACCAGTTCCATTCTAGCTCCGAAACAACCCAAACACCGCCCCGTTTTAGCTCCATAATAGCCTACAAAATCAGTCCACGCCGTCGCAACCGAGTCAATACCGAACCGCCGATTCACACCGTTTCTTTTCTTCAAACTACTGCTTGCTCTTCGGGATAAGAGGTAGTTCAATCCTATCTCCCTAAGTATATTTATCTTTACGTGTGTATATATAGTTTGCTGGTGTAGAATTGAAATATTTTGTACATGTTTATCGGAACACAAATGACTGAAGCATAATGGATGAGCACCATAAAAGAAAATGAGGGAAAAAGAAAATATAGTCAGAAACTTACCTCCTGACATATGTATGTGTTTATTGGTTTAGCGATGAAATGTGAGGATCTTTACGTGATTGATTGTTAAATACGAGTAGAAAGATAATGTTTAAGAATTAGTCTTATGCTTAAGTGATGTGAGTAAATTAGACTTTCTATTGTCAATATGAGATTCGTGATCACGACTGACATTTGAACTCATGTTATGAACCAAAAGATTGTACGGGGAAGATCATATTAATTAGTTTGATTAACAGTTGTCATTATTATTAATGTTGTTTGTATGTTTCCTGCTATTTGTTGCGAGAACCTAGAACGGACATTAGGTTCATTGGGGATTGGTATACATAGATAGAAGATCACGTAGACGATTTTTAAGTTAAAGGAAATCGGAAGATAGGAGATGGTGTGATGGCGGTTAGCCAGAGGAATGATGTTTAAATGGGATTCTTGGAGGTTATCCAGTGAATCCGGATCTGTTGGAGGTTATCCACAGAGTCCAGTTTGGGAGAAGAGAAATGAAGTCAGGGTATGGCAGTTGATTGTCGATTCGAAACCTTAGGATATGGCATTGCGTGATCGCTCTTTTTGAATAGGAGATAAAAGGGTGATACGTATTATAGTACCAGGTTATGGTCTATATACTCCCAAGGTTACGGTTAGTTCCTTGTGGGCCCAGTGGTTACGGTTAGTTCCTTGGGAAATTCATCCTTGCGAGGCGGCCGATGACTCCGCCTAAGTAAATAATTTAGGCCGTTTCATCGGGGCTCCCGGTTAGGGCAAGCAAGGGGGAGCGGTATCACGAATGGCCATAGTCCTAGTGGTTAACATGGGAGGATGTTTCTCAAAGGTTGAGATTCTAGATTTCACTAAGTTAAAGGCTAGTAATTGAAATTGATCGCTTGCTACTTTAATTGTTCTTACTTTAAATATACTGTACATGCCATTGTTTGTAAGTTTATGGGTTTCGGGTAGGTTTTGGCTATTGAGCATCATCGCTCACGGTACTATGTTGCCCTGGTAACTCGAACGCCAGGTACCGAAGACAAAGTAGAAGTGTCGTACAACTCGACTGGAGTCATCGCTACTGAGGAGGGAGCCGAAGAACCTTGGTTTCCGTATGCGTAGTTGCTCTGATTTAATTTGAGTCAACTTTATTTTGGAAGCCTCAAAGTTTATTGGAGAAATTGTAATATTTGGTCAAATTTGGCTACTTAAACTTAATTCGATATGGTTGTAATATAATGACATTTGCTTTTGAAACAGTGATGTATTAACTCTAAAAATTTTAATTTGGAAATTTGTCTTTTAAATGTTTTTATTAATGTTCCGAAATTCGGGGCGTTACACAATGAATGAGTTTTGACAGAAACAAAAAGGGTTTTGGCAGGAACAAAAGTGGTTTTGACATTATTATCTCCCTTAAGTTTTTGATTTAAAATTGGTATAGTCAAGTTGCTTCACGTAAATATAAGCCCCATTTAATCGCAAGTCCGAAAATTTAGCTAAAGAAATTATCGCATTCCCTCTATGTACCAAGCAAAATACATTGATAAATTGTAAAATTAAAATAACAAAAACTAAACATCAAACTCACTGTATAGCGGATCAAAAAAAAAAAAAAAAACTCACTGTATAGGGTGGGTTAGGGTTGGAAAGATAAATGGTGAGGGATGATTTTGTCTTTTCCTTGTGTGATTGGAGAACGTGGGATGCTCATATGGGACGTATGGGGTTGATTTCCGTGTTTGCCTGTTCGAACCGGCTCTAGGGGAGGATAAGGGAGCGCCCGCTTCGGGCCCCAACCCAAACTCGAAAAAGAGGCCCAAAATTTTGGTGGAGCATGTATTGAGCGTAATTATTTTATTACTAGATCCCAACAAAGCAAAAGGGCCCAATTTTTGTTAGTATGTATCGCATTTCAATTTTTGGACATAAACGAAAACGCAAACTTGTTGCCCATTCCATACAGGCGGAAGAGCATGCCCGTTTTTTTTTCGCATTTCATGTGGGATAGGAGCAAATTAGGGTTCATGATTTGAAGAAACTTGAATCATCGAATAAAATATAGATAAAGAAGATATAATAGTGATCTACATACTAAAATTTCGCTTTAAATAGGGTACTATAAGAATGGATATATCAAATCGAGCTCGATCAATGAAATTCAAACCGCCGATCGATGAAATTCAAACCGATGGGGTACCAATGGGTACGCGGGACCCACTTTGGATCCCGCACGGATAATCCAAGCCGTTCAATAATTTTTATTTTAAAAAAGAGAGTGGACCGAGAAAAATCAGCTCAATCCAATATGTGTAGGAGATAGATCCAATCTTCTATTTTTTCATTCAGATTTCAGGTGCAAGACCCGAAGTGGACCCTGCATACTCATCAGTATCCCATCGGTATCAATTTCATCGGTCCCCTTTGGATTAACGTATCACGAAAGAAAAAGAATTACTACTAACCAAGGAAAAAGGGAGAAAAAATATATATCCGACTTGTTAGAATGAATAAGTTTTGGAGTTTTGTATTTGTAGCTTTTTAAGGTTAATTTAGCTCTAATTTTTTGAACGAAAGATGTTTTTCTATTTGAACGGAAAGTGTATGAAGTACCCCAAATTTGTATTTTGCTTTGGCCCCCAACAAATTAGAGCTGGCCATGTTCGTGTTATTGCTCTAGCCGTTAGTTTTGGAAATAGATTCCGGGAATATTCATTCTAATATCATCATCCAAACATTCAAAATGTAAAAAAGAAGCTCCCAAACACTCCGTAACAGTTTCACTAGTAGAATATTAGCAACTATTGTTTGTCCATGCTTATGGCACTATCCACCCCGTTTAGAATTGGAATTACCCTTTGAATCTGAATAGTGGCTCAAGTTGTTGAAAATTAACCTGGAACAAAGAAATCTGATATCAAAACCGTACTTTCCAATTTCCATGGAGAAGGCTTACGAAGTACAAAACCACCAAATACAACCAAAGAACACAAATTCAACTCCAAACTCAGTGAGTGTAAGGATTTTAACAACATTACAATTGCCAAATCACATTAAAGATGGAGTTGAAGGAATTTCTGATTAATAGCCATCCAGCCACATAATTTTACCTGAAAAATAATCTATGAACAAAATGAAATCATCTAAGAAACCCGAAAAAATGAATTTAGGCCAAATCCATTGTATTACTAACAAAAAGCACTAATCAAATATCACCACTCCACAATCCGTTGCTTGTCGCAAACGTGGGCGTTGAATCGCATCCCTAAGAGAAATTAACTCATTATAGCATTGCTTGAGAGCTGTACATGTTAAAAGGAGCTCCCTTTTTCCCCAATAACTTTAAATACATAAAGGGAGGTGATAATTCCACGACAGTATTTATTAGGGACATGACAAATTCCACAGACCGACTATTGTACCCTCAGTCAAAACGAAGCAACCCAATCCTCCTCGTCACTACCGATTTACAGACGTAATCAGACCCACTTGTGCCGCTTCCCTCTGTACTCTCCAAGCTCCTCTGCCCCTCTTTATCCCCAATTGATTTTGTGGATTGGTCGAGGGAGGCAACCATTGGGAATGCCTCAAATCTGAATATTAATATGCTTCAATTGAATCAATCTCAAGATGCTTTGAAAACCCACGTCCATGTAGGAGTCAACAAACCCAGCCTTTTCCTCGCCGCATAAGATCACCAGATCATGATCGATGACTTCCTTTGCCCATATGACAACGGTGTACTTCGAATAAGCAACACATCCATACCCATCGCTTAACTACTTTTTATCAAGTGAAAAAGGGCTAGTCTGCAAACATCACACAAACGGTGGAGAGAGAACAGAGAACAGAGAAAATGGGAATTTTTCTATCCTTTTCATTTCTCATTAGTGATTAAAAAGATTCATTTTCTTTCTATAAAATTATGTTACCACTCTGAGTCTAAATTTTAAATATACCAGAAAATTCTGAATGGTACATGCGTTGGAAATTAAGATGCGATTGAAGGGGGTTGGATGGGGCGATAGTGGTTATAATTTCTAGTGAGAGATGATGAGGAGAGAGAGAAATGAGTCTTGTAGTAAAGGAATTAAATAGAAGAGGGAGAAATTCAGGAGGGTGAGTAGAGAAATTGGAGTGAGAAATGAGGATTGATGATAGTTGCCTGGTGGCGACGGTTTTTATTTGTTGATCGTAAAGCCAAGAGAAAGAGGAAAGAGAGAAGACGAAGAGGAAAAGTGAGTTGTTTTGACGAGCAGGATTGGGTTGCTTCGTTTTCACTGAGGGTACAATAGGAGCCGTGCTATGTGCACAGCTTGCTGTGCACAGCAGCGTTTTTCTCCCACCTCGGGTCCCACAAAGATGATTAGAGCCGCTCATTTTGTTCAAAATACGCCATTTAAGGTCTCTGCAAAAAATGAGCTTCGTTCGATATTGTTAGAGGCGTTAACAAAACACCCAAAATCACTTCAGAATTTAGGTTGTGCACAGCTTGCTGTGCACGAATCATTAACCGTACAATAGTAAGTCCATGGAGTTTGTCGTATCACTAACAAATACTGTCGTGGAATTATCACCTCCCATGCATAAATGCAGGGAACTCTACCCGAACTAAAACCATACTTCCTCCGCATTCGAACGCCCTGCAAGTGAAATACCTCGTCGACACGCCACGACAATCGGCAATACCCAACTGTAAATAGACACCTTCACCTTCATGTGATGGAATGTGACGTGGTGCCTTCACCTGAAGCCGTACCTTCACTGATGCTAGATAGACACCTTCAACTGTAAATCAGAAACTGAGACAATACCCAATTGTAAATAGACACCTTCAACTGTAAATAGACACCTTCACTAAAAGACCCAACTGGGCAATACCCAACTGTAAATAGACACCTTCACTAAAAGACCTGGTACAAAGAGGAAACTGAAAATTTGAAACTGAGGAGCTGCAAGAGAGATCATAAAATAGAAAGAAATAGAACAAAGTAAAAGAACTTTTATAGCACTGGCCAAAAACTTCCCCAAACTAAGTCACAATTTCTCTAGGTAAGTGTCCGAATTGCAAATGTCATAAGAACAACAGCAAAATCTAAGTAACCCACAGGAAAAACAACTCCAATTTTTACCTTTTCATGGGTCAGTTCGTGTACCTAGTTTGTAGATCTGAACGGAGTTGCCTCAACTCTTCATCGTTCTCCAAAAAGTGTTTGTATCACCATATATGTACTGCGTCCAAAGAGAAGAGTTAGGAATGTCTACAACCGCCTAACAACACCTACAAAGATAAATGAAAGAGGAAAAATCTTATTATGAAAAAGAGGACTGAAATTCCCTTGTGTAAAGGGGGAGCTATGAAGCACCGACACCTCTAAAAGTCGAGGTATCGCAGTGTCAGACATAGAGACACCGCGAGATACGTACGGGACACGCCATGTGGCGTGTCCCATAATTTAATTAGAATTTTTGACGGGGACACAGCTGGGACACGGCAGGGGCCAAACTGTAATTTTTTTAAAAAATTTGGGGACCAAACTGTAATTTTTGAAAAATTGAGGGTCAAACTATAATTTTTTAAAATAAAAGTTTTGGCAAGTGTCCGAATTGCAAATGTCATAAGAACAACAGCGAAATCTAAGTAACCCACAGGAAAAACAGCTCCAATTTTTACCTTTTCATGGGTCAGTTCGTGTACCTAGTCTGCCCAAACCTAGTTTGTAGATCTGAACGGAGTTGCCTCAACTCGCCATCGTTCTCCAAAAAGTGTTTGTATCACCATATATGTACTGCGTCCAAAGAGAAGAGTTAGGAATGTGTACAACCACCTAACAACACCTACAAAGATAAATGAAAGAGGAAAAATCCTGTTATGAAAAAGAGAACTGAAATTCCCTTGTGTAAAGGGGGAGGGAGTTGTATGCTTGCTTTTTAGCAAATTGACATCTAGTTACCCTACATTAACCAACAATAAGAGATTCAAACTCCAAAACCACTAATTAAGAAGTCCAATGGACCGAAGAGAAAGAGGGATTTATGAAAGGACTTGCCCAATCCAACAAGATTTTCAAAGATTTTCAGGTAAATAATTTTTTGGGTAAGAACATCAATCTATACTTAAGGAATCCATTAAGACATTTCATCAAACAGACAGTGAGCTATCAATACACTCCAAATTTTACATTTAGACAAACCATAAAGCATCTCAAGTTAGAAAGCCTTTAGTAAACAAAAAGTAACAAATGTTTAAACCATTGTCATCAAATCTTTTTAAGGTAATGAGTATCGCAAGAATTAGTACAGACATGGACCACATGGTCTCTCGTACGCTCAAGCAAAATGCACGAAGAACCTAAATGGTTATGTTTTACAACTCATGAATGAAGAAGAGACAAGGTACGCACGTAATCAACAAAATCAAACAAATATGAAATTTTGTCTTAGAATTTACTAAGAGAGGAGAAGAATCACCATGATACAGCTCTTTCGAAGCTCTTATGCAACACCACAAAGTAAAGAAACTAAAACACTATAGACTTTGCCAGAGGAAAAAAATCGACACATTTAACCTTAAAATGGAAAAATAGAGTAGCTAGAAAACTCTAAAACTATCAATAGACCCATTGCCGTCACAAATGAAAGTAGTACAAATTATGTAAGAAGCTGGTTTTAACTAATGGATATGTGCCTCAACTAATTGGTGTAAGCCTACAGTCATCAAAACCAAGAAAAACTAAAAGTCGTTGATGCTTAAAAATTGCTATTCCAAAGAAAGGCAACCATTTCTTCATACCTCCAAGCTTCCCACTGCAAATCAAATCCCTCATCAGGCTGACACAGCTTGAATTCATGCAAGCCACAATGAAAGGAGCATTCCTTCCCTATCAAGCTCAATACCCAAAAAGTAAAAATTCATATAAGAAACAAAAGTTCCTGCACAGAGAAAGAAAACATGTTCACTTTATCAAATATTGAATGTTGGCATGCTTGGGGTTCATGATGACATAGCATACTCTCCACAGTTATTGGAGTTCTTGTGCTAGCAGAATAGTCCCTCAAATTTTGGTGTTTTAGGAAGCACTACAACTGATGATGACGGGAAGGCATGTGAAACCATTGCTCACCTGGGTGCATTTGTAGGAATTTCTATAGATGTAGAAGTCATGCCACCTACTAGGCATGCACGTCGGCGACGACTTGGTGTTAAAGACGAAAAGAATGTGGGCCGCCTCGGTTGAATGCATTCTCCCGCTCTCTCTCGTTCACGTCACAAGCATTGGGCCTTTGATCTAGCATTATCATTAGGTGCCCACACGGTGGATGAAATAACTTTAGATTTTATCAAGTAAGGTGTCTGTAAAAGTTCAAAATTTTTAAATAGAGTTTTGATATAGAAAAGACAATAAAAATTATTGGTCCCACAAAAAAGAGAAAGAAAACTTGAAGGAATGTGTACAAAATCATACCACTTTAGGTGCAGCATTTTCTTTACCTCCACAAATTGCATTTTCCTTAAGAAAAGAATAAGATTAACAGTATTCCAGAATATATGTACTAACAAACATCCAAATGTAATTAATAGGCATACCCCATGCATACGAATCTGATTCAATTCTCGATCATCACGGATCACCGCCAACATTCTTTTCTCGAAGAATCCTAACCTATACAAACATATATGCAACAGTAAAATGAAGAACAGTGAACAATAGAAAATGAAAAATGAAGAAATAAAGAACAGTGATCAATAGAAAATGAAAATTGAAGAGTTAGGGTTTATCTTACAGTTTTTTCCAAATCACCATCCAACATAGATTTCTTTCCCTTTGCTACACAGATTGCCTTCCCTTTCCCTGTAGAAAGTTCCATTGCTCCTGAAAAAACAAACTCATAGACATGGGAACCTAAAAACCACAAATTGTGATATACTGATATACGTTTATGAATTACGTTTCTCTGATTGTGATATACCTAATGGGTTCCTTCAGATTCACTGAAGTTCGTGGCATTTATTTAGTTAGTCATTCAAAGTTTGAAATACCCAAATTTTATTTCTTGAAATACCCAAATTTGTTCAAAGCTTTCCTATCAATTATCTCACATGGCAAAAGGAAACTGCAATTCATCAGATGACGGGTTCAGAGTGAACAAAGGGAAACAGGTTTCGATGTCAGAAACCATATGCTCTAATGGGCATTCTGTTCAAGATTCCAAGAATTAAGTGAACACGCTCCAAACAGGTTTGGCTCAATTGACAATCGAAGTAGCAACTCAATACATGCAAATAGTGTAGCGGAAAAATTAGCCATTTAGGAGACAAACACGGAAACAAACTTGTAAGCATATTCCACACCTATTTCAGTTCGCCATCTATTATCACGACATTCACTACCATTCTACATCACAACGCCTATTGCATCAAATATCAAAACCAGAGAGGGAAGAGGTCCAAGAGGGGGTTTCTCAATGAAACACCAAATATCTCAGACCCTTCAATCAAATCAGCAAAAAAAACAAGATTCCAAGAATTAAGTGAATACGCTCCAAACAGGTTTGGCTCAATTGACAATCGAAGTAGCAACTCAATACATGCAAACAGTGTAGTCGCGAAATTAGCCATTTAGGAGACAGACACAGAAACAAACTTGTAAGCATATTCCACACCTATTTCAGTTCGCCATCTATTATCACGACATTCACTACCATTCTACATCACAAAACCTATTGCATCAACTATCAAAAGCAGAGAGGGAAGAGGTCCAAGAGGTGGGTTTCTCAATGAAACACCAAATATCTCAAACCCTTCAATCAAATCAGCAAAAAAAACAAGATTCCAAGAATTAAGTGAATACGCTCCAAACAGGTTTGGCTCAATTGACAATCGAAGTAGCAACACAATACATGCAAACAGTGTAATGGAGAAATTAGCCATTTAGGAAACAGACACGGAAACAAACTTGTAAGCATATTCCACACCTATTTCAGTTCGCCATCTATTATCACGACATTCACTACCATTCTACATCACAAAGCCTATTGCATCAAATATCAAAAGCAGAGAAGGAAGAGGTCCAAGAGGGGGGTTTCTCAATGAAACACCAAATATCTCAGACCCTTCAATCAAATCAGCAAAAAAAAAAAACTTTCCAGACAGACCCACCAAAGAAACATAAAAGAAACCCTTACTTAAGACCAACCCACATGAGGAATCATCAAAAATATCCCAAATCTCAACAAACCCACCAAGGATACCGTTCTCAAAACCATAGCTTTGCCCCATACACACACACAAAAAAAACAATTGATTCCCGTCACAGATATAGAATCAACTAATTCCAAAAAATTAGAACAACAATGGAAATCCAAAAAATACATACGAAGCAATCAGCACGAAACCTTTTGTCAGTCAATCATTAGATAATTTGGAAGAACCTGATGTCCTTCTACCATGCCGATGTATAAAAAATGGGAATTTGGTCTCCTTCTTCCACGCCCATGTATAAGAGGATGGAGTGAAAAGTTCGGGGTTAGGGTTTAGAGGAGAAGAAAGACTTCCCAGAGCACTTCCCCTCTTCCCTCACAATGCCTCTTGCTCATTCTCCGCCATGATTGCGATTTGGAGTGTCTCTGTATGAGAGAGAGAGGCGTCCCGACCTAATTTTTGAAATAGACGTGAAAGGGAAAGACATGGCAGTTGTGTAATTTAGGAAAAAACGATGGGCACTTTAATAGAGTTGGAAGAATGCCTCTCAATGCTTGGATCAAATCAATCTCAACTCTTGTTACAACTTGTGTTTGTGTGGAGGCCCACACCCTTGTGTTTTATTAGGTAGATATTGAGATATGTGCCCTGAAGAACCTTATTAGAATTTCGACGGGAGTAAAAGGGAAAGTCTATTAATACTTTCATTCTTGCAACCAATCTTATGGAGTAACATATTTATGTGCATGCTTCATTTTTCTGATAACTAAGTGTCCGGCCAACTTACGCGAATCTTGACTAATTATGGGAACATATCCACAACAGCAAGACAAGATAATCAACTAAAATTCTTTTCTCTCTCCCCTCCCCCCTCCCAATATTCCAACCTTTTCTTGCCTTTCTCTCTTTGTCCACAATTTGTAGAAACAAACGAGGACTAGAACCTTTTCTTGCCCTTCCTCTTTTTCTCTCTATCAGCATAGTTAGAAACAATGGAAAGTCCAAACAAAGAGGTAAAAACAAGTACTAATTTGCAACTGTAAGTTAAGGAGTAAAACAATAGAAGGAAACAAGAACGGTGAATGCTCAATTTTAACAATTTATGAGGGTACAACAAATAGGCATACATGTACTATAAAAGGTGGAGTACCAAACAAGGAGTAATATACTACCGCAAGTCAAAATACCATAAATTCTATGTTGAAATAAACTAGTCAATTTAAGTGAAGCTTTGTCTTCTTCGATCGGCAAATTTGTGTTTTTGCATGAGAGACTTGTTTATAGTGGGACAAAAGTTTTGGAAGGGATTCAATGGAAGCAAATAGGATATAGAAAAAAACACCCTTCGGAATCCTCAGTCCTAGAAATAAGCATTTTTTTTTAATCGGCAAAAATGAAATTTACTAAAAAAAGGGAAAAGGGGAAAGGGGACGGGAATCCGACAAAAAGTTGGATGGAACATCACAATGGCAAAGCATAAACCACCCAAGGGTCTTGTCACGCCCTCGATTTTCAACATAAATAATGAATACTCTTTTGATAAATAAAGTCCTCACAGCAATACAATTAATACCCAAAAAATCTTCCTTTCCCTTGTTCTCAAATAAGATTTAGATATTACATTTTTGGCTCAATGGCCCCAGGTTTTTGAAATACCAATGTCCGAAGAAAATAATATTACAGTTGTAACAAACGTCTTTCCAAAATACTCCTTTTGAATCAAATGCAAATAATTGTCTCTTTTATACCTTTGAAAGACATGATCAACAAGCACGATATGCACGTCATGCCAACTCCCTTGTTTTGTACCTGAAAATGATAGGGTTGAGCATACACGCACACAGTAAAGAAATCTATACTCAAGCTATATGAAAACATGATGAGTTATGCTTCTAGAGTGAATGAATATCGACAGACAAGCCCAAAGTTCACATGATCCTCAATGTGTAGCATACTACAGCCAAGAAATTCTAGACAATCCTAACAATTCACATGCTAAGCTAGAATCGCTAATATTCCCACTTTAGCCTCTAAATATACCATTAATTTGGGTTTCAGTCGTCCTCAACAGTTTTAGTCACATTACATTTGTTATCACAAATCGTCATATTTATAAATACCACGATTAGTTCTCATTCGTTTTTCGTTCATTACCACGCAATTTCATTTACTCATTCCTTTTTATATCAAAACAGAGTAGAAAAACACACTCTGTTGATTCGAGTCAGAATACCGAAATCCGTTGATTTGTGCCAAAATACCGAAAACTGTTGATTCGCTCAAAATGCCAGAGGATTTTTATCAAAATCTTTTAAACAAAACCAAAATCTCTTTCATAAACTTCATAAACCAATTTCATGTTCTGTGTCTAAGCCTAAACTCCTGCCCGGCCAATTAAAGGACCCCGATATCCTATGCCAGGCACCTTACCCATAAGGAGGTCTTGAAATAACCAATATGAGCATTTAGCTCCAGCCGAGCCAGTTAAAGGACCTCGATGTCCTCTGCTAGGCACTCACCCGTCGATGAGTCCTGAATGTTCTCGTCGTGTCCATTTGTTATTCACATTTCAATTCGCGTTTCCAATTTACAAGCACCAAACCATCCAGTCATTTTCTCAATGTAATCAAGCAAGAACTTCTCTACCAATTACACGTCACAATATTCCTTATAGTTTACGATGTTCATGGACTCTTTTACGCTACTATAGCCTTTACGACGATATTGCAACTATGCCTAACGAAAACCAATGGCACAGATACGTTTGACGAGTTGTACGAAACGATCTTTCAAACTTAGGTATGATTTTCAGATATCCTGATTTTCAGCAGAGCAATCCATGTTCAAAAATTCATCAAAAATTACATACTCAATATTTTTCAGTGACTCCAACACCAAAACATCATCAACTTATCAATCTTTAAAACCCATAAGGACCCATAACCAATAGGGTCGTTCAACCATAGCTAAACGATGAAAAACACTGCTCTGAAAGCTACCCATATTTTCAGATTACAAGGCAATCTTCTAAAAATTACTATAAATTGAGTTCTTAATATTTTTGAGCGATTCTAGTCCCAAAAGTTGCACGATTGAACGAAGTTTAAAAGATGCGAAGGAACCCTAATCAAATCTGCAATCCAAAGATGGGAAATAGGCATTTTCAGTAGCTACATGAATCTGTCACGCAGCAACGTGACAGATTGCAGACCAATTTTCTAAAATCCACCATTAATTCAATTCTCAACGGTTTTGGGTGATTCCTGCGGTATTAGAACAAGCTTTAAGTCTACTCTATTTCATATGAAAGAACTATAATTCAATTCCAAGTTTAAGAAGACGAAAAACCCCAAAAACCGAGACCCTATTCTGCAGATTTTCGAGATTGAAAGAAACAACCTCAAACAACGAAACAAGACATGATCTAGGTACATAAACACTGTATAATTGTATAACAAGCGTAAGAAATCACAACCTCATGGGTTTTGAGCAAACTCAACCATTTAACCAAGTCAACCGAAACTCCGCGTGGTTCGATCGTGAATATTCTTGGATAGATAGGAAGTCCGCGCTCCGTAGAACAACTTTTAATTCATAAACTTTGTCTGGAATCACGCCCCAAATAGATGAAATCGAGGAGATAATGCAAGGGGGAGTTTTCTGGAGGGAGAGCAGAGAAAGCGAGGGACGCAGGAGAGAGAGAGATTGCGATGTGCGTGGGTGTGCCTGGGAAAGAAGAAACAAGTGAGGGAAATTCCCTACACGTACACACCTATGCACTTTACACTTGCATCCGGAATTTCTAATTTCCAACACGTTCACCCAAATTAAATAATCGACTCATTTCCCGTATTCCACTATTTATGCCCTTTACCAACTATAACATTTCCTCAAAAAAAAATTACAGGTCAACAAAAAAAATTACAGGCCTACTAGGATCCAAAAACAGATAAAGCACTAAATCCCAACCCAACACCTAAAATATATAACGAAAAGCCCCAAAAAGACCCACATCTGACCCAAACCTTGGACCCAGTCCGAGAAATAAGCATTAGACTCGAGGGGGATTGCAGATGAGAATAGCTAGCAAGGAAATCACATAGATGATCCACGAGATGATCCTGAGGCAAAGGGGAAAAGATATGGTCACAGCGAAGAAGAAAGCCGTAACCCCGAAGAATACTCCAAGATTGTTGAGCACGCCGGCTGCATTGGGTTGTTCCGAGGCTATGTATTTAGCCACGAAGATAGAGGCAAATGCAAGCACAACCATCAAGCAGAGCGAGTGGAAGTATAGGGGGTGAACGGTGTGGTTTTGGACGGCGATCTCAGTAGCGCCCGTCAAGCAGAAGGCTACGACTAGTGTCGGAAAATCGAGGTTGTTCTGGTGCTGTTGCTGCTGAGCATTTGGTTGTTGAATTGGTTGTTCCAAGTCATGAGGGGGCTGGTTTGGGGCCTCGATGGGAGAATTTGGAAGATTCGGAGTCGGAGGGGGTCTCTGCAATTTCGCCAATATTTTTTTCAATGCGGTTTTCATTCCAAACACCAAGTAGAATATATTGGCGAAATTTAAGGTTTTGTTTGGTTGGAAATATAGTTTAGTTTAGTTTTAGTAGTGGGTGAAGAGAGATATAGAATAATAATTGAAGATATGAATGATAATTGGAAAGAGTTACAGAGAGATGAAAAAATAATAGAATAAAGCCATGTCTTTGGAGGGTGGATCACAAAAAGAAAGGGGGCTATATTTGGATGGTGGGTCAAAAAAGAAAGCGGGCTAATGGCTACTTATTCTGAGGAAGAGACCCCAAACATGGAAGCAAAGAACTGAGTCCTTTCTCAGTTGCTTCATTAACATATATCTCCATGTATATAGAACCGTTCTACTAACACAGCAGATCTGTGCACGGATTGTGCACAGATTTTGTTGTGGGGCCCACCACGGGCTCCACACAAATTATCCAATCCGTTCATTAAATGTAAAACATTTTTTCAAGGGTCCCCGTAAAAAATAAGCTCAATTCAATACCTATAGGTGCTTCATCCAACTATCTAACTTTTCATTCAGATTTCCGGATAGTGAAAAGTTATATGGTTGGATCGAATACCTATAGGTATCGGATTGAACTTATTTTTTACGGAGACTCTTGAAAAAATGTTTTACATTTAATGAACGGCTCGGATGATTTATGTGGGACCTGTGGTGGGCCCCACAACAAAATCTGTGCACAATTTGTGCGCAGATCTGCTGTGTGGGCAGACTTTCTGATGTATATATGCAGAATAATAATTGAAGATATGAATGATAATTGGAAAGAGTTACAGAGAGATGAAAAAATAATAGAATAAAGCCATGTCTTTGGAGGGTGGATCACAAAAAGAAAGGGGGCTATATTTGGATGGTGGGTCAAAAAAGAAAGCGGGCTAATGGCTACTTATTCTGAGGAAGAGACCCCAAACATGGAAGCAAAGAACTGAGTCCTTTCTCAGTTGCTTCATTAACATATCTCCATGTATATAGAACCGTTCTACTAACACAGCAGATCTGTGCACGGATTGTGCACAGATTTTGTTGTGGGGCCCACCACGGGCTCCACACAAATTATCCAATCCGTTCATTAAATGTAAAACATTTTTTCAAGGGTCCCCGTAAAAAATAAGCTCAATTCAATACCTATAGGTGCTTCATCCAACTATCTAACTTTTCATTCAGATTTCCGGATAGTGAAAAGTTATATGGTTGGATCGAATACCTATAGGTATCGGATTGAACTTATTTTTTACGGAGACTCTTGAAAAAATGTTTTACATTTAATGAACGGCTCGGATGATTTATGTAGGACCTGTGGTGGGCCCCACAACAAAATCTGTGCACAATTTGTGCACAGATCTGCTGTGTGGGCAGACTTTCTGATGTATATATGCATGTTTTGGGCGCCCACTTCTTAAAAACTCTTTAACCAAATAGTCAAGGAAATTTCTAATTGCAAAGCCTCCCTTCCTCTTCCTAGAAACTTCATCTCATGGAATCTGTCTATCTCATCGAATTTGTCTATCTCATCGAACTTGTCTTTCCTCCCTCCCAGGGTAACCATGCACCCCCTCCCCTGATAACAAAACGCCCTTGACGCAACACCCATTCTCCCATATTACCCCCGCCCCCCTCCCTTCCTGAAAGCACCCCTTTAATTTATTTTTTTATTTAATTACTTTTATTTTATTTATTTAATTTCTGTAAATACATTCTTTCTATATTAAAAAATAAAATTTAAAAATTAAATGCTCTAATTTTCAATTCAGTTAAACCGGGGCAAAGATAGTATTTTTTTGATCATTTTACTCTAAATGGTTATAATAAATTTTTTACTCTAAGATCTTTCAACGAGCACTCTAAGACTCATTATTTAGTTTCAGGGTTCTCTTAAGGTGTCAATTGAAAGGCCTTGGAGCCAAAAATTTATTACGATCATTTAATATGAAATTATCAAAAAAAATAACATCTTTGCACCGATTCAAACGTATTAAAAATTAAAAGACTTATTTTTTTAACTATATTTTTTAATATATATATATATATAGGGAGAAAAAAAAAGGAAAAAATAGTCGGATTAATTTTTAACTGTAACGACCCGTTATTTTTATCAATTATAATATCGTTTAAAGAATATTATTAATAATAAAATTATCTTAATCGTAATTATCTAATAGATATTTACAAATAAAATTAATTTAGCTTTAATTATCCCACTTTTATTTTTGTTACTTGCATGCATGCAAACCCTACCATCTCTCCCTCTCCTACTCAATTTCTACTTCCTTCCTCAATGTATCTCGTCCCTAAATTCGTCCATTACGAAGCCCTATAGGATACAACTTCTTTAAATCCAATTTTAATCGAAACTCTCAAAATTCTCCTATATATACCCTAGTACATCGACCCTAGGGCACACCACGAAATTTCTCACGCCCCACCAGTCCAGAAAAGAGAGAAAAACAGGAGAAATCGAGACTCCAATCCACGGAGTTTTAGAGAGAGAAAGAAAGAGAGAGAGAGAGAAAAGTGGGTTTGTGATCTAGAATCAACCAAAACCCGAATTGATCATTCTAGACGCTTCCTACAACTCCTAGCATCGCCAAACATCATTCAATTCGGCCCCAAGGTTTCCCGATCGAAGAACCCGAAACCTTCTTCTCAAATTTTCAAGTTTTGATTAAAAATCAATTCGATCCGATTCGAGGTAGTATAATCTCTCATAACCACTTCTATAAGTATATTTAATGTTATTATGCTTAACCCAATAGCCCGAATAATCCCATGCATCGAAACCGAGCCAAAACAAGAAAAAAATAGAATCTGTCCCGAACCTTGCGGCCGCAACTTGCGGGCCGCAAGAACCAGAGCCAAGGTTGCGGTGGAGGTCCCCAGCCGCAAGGTCAAACCTTGCGGTATGTACTGTTTCGGTTCGAATGTGTTTTGCGACCTCCCGAACACCGTTTTCGACCCCCGAACTATTTTTCCTAGACTTTTCACATCTCAAAGATCATAACTTGTTAAGGTCATATTTTTTTTATTTAATTATCTATTTATTAAATTATTTATTAGTTATCGTTCAAAGTTTGCGAACGAAAATTAGTTACGATCTTTCAACCAACATTTTAACACTCCAACTAATTTTTTTTAGACTCCTTGAATCTCAAATACAGTAACTTGTTATATTAAATATTTATTTTATTTAATTCACTATTTATTATTATTTTTAAATTAATTCCAATCAAAATTACTTTACGATCTTATAAACTTTATTATTAATGCCCGAGTAATTTTATTTAGACTCCTTAGGTTCCAAAGATGAAATTATGTCAATCTCAACATATTGTTTTTATAATCAATTATTTATTGTCTATTTACTTCACTTTCGGTCACTTTAATTAACGTTTTCATGTAAATTAATTCTTCGACCCTCCGAACCCAACTTTTGACATTCAACTGATTGTATAGGATCTTTAGAACTCTTATTAGGGTCATGATTAATTATTCTAATATTTTTATCTAATTAATGTATTTAATTAGCTTTTAATAAGTCTAAGTATTTAGAAATAATTAATAAGAGCCTAGAAAATATTTTATTAAAATTTTTATAAAAGTTCTACTTCATTATTGACATTGTGGCCATACGAGAATAAGGGCAACGGCCCATTCATAAAAGGTTGTGTGATTGCATTGTTGGTTATTTGTTTTAATTATTATTTGATTTAATCGTATATTGCACCGATATCTGATTTGAATGCTAGATTGGACCCTAGAGATATGGAGTGGTATGCGAATAGAATTCACCTAGACGATGCTAGATAATGGATGAATTGGAAAGTTATATATATTTTTTTTAGAATGCCTGCAGGCGAGAATTTGAGATGTGATGAGATTTGTGATAAGATTGAAACTGACGAGAGTCCAGTGATGAATTGAAACTGGCAAGAGTACAGTGATGATTGTGAAGTGGCATATAAGATGAGTGAACCCTAGTCATGATTCAGGCATGATAAGCTTACCCCTTGTTGTAGTTATTGGGGTGCACACTCGGTATATAACTTAGGTGTATCTGTGACAGCAAAGGGAAGTGACCTCATGGGACTGAGCATGGCTAACGGTTGGGGAGGAAAGATTTCACAGTGGAGATCTTAGACTACACGATAGGTTAAAGGATAGTAATGAATTGATTTATGTGAATAATCTCTGTTTTACTTTCTCGTATCATTTATTCATATTATCCTACTGCCTGCTAGTTGTAAAGTAAGAGGGATAGTTGGGTTGGATTATGTTTCGGGGTGAACTCTTTCACTCAGGTATGGATTGCCTGGCTTCCGTGCCAGATTTTACAGAAAATCAGGAAGAAACACAGAATCCTGAAGGTGAACAATTTTATGCGGAAGAGAATCCAGAGGTGGGTACCGAGCCAGAATACGCTTGGGATCCATATCAATCCTAGAAGGCGGCTCTGTTATTTTGTTTAGTTTATTAGCACAAAGACTATTTCCAGTATTTCTACTATGGTTTGTAATAGACGAATCTTTAGGGAGAATTATCCGGTTTGGATTTTGAATTTAAATTAATAAATTTTTAGAAATCAATATTTAATGCCTCCGATTTTATTTCCGAAAATCGGGGCGTTACATTAACTATATTTTTTAATATATAAACGGTGTAAAAAAATAAAATTTTCAATTTTCAATCCGTTTAAACCGGTACGATGATGTTATTTTTCTGATCATTTAATCATAAATGGTCATAGTAACTTTTTGGCTCTAAGGCCTTTCAACGAGCACCCTAAGACTCATTATTTAGTTTCAGGGCTCTCTTAGAGTGTCCATTGAAAGGCCTTGGAGCAAAAAATTTATTACTGCCATTTAGGATTAAATGATCAAAAAAATAACATCTTTGCACCGGTTCAAACGGATTGCAAATTGAAAGACTTATTTTTTTAACTATTTTTAATATATATATATATATATATAGGGAAAAAAAGGAAAAAAAACAGTCAGATTAATTTTTAACTATATTTTTTCATATATAAATGGTGTAAAAAAAATAAGAGTTTCAATTTTGAATCCGTTTGAACCGGTACAAAGATGTTATTTTTCTGATCATTTCATCCGAAATGGTCATAATAAAATTTTGACTCCAAGGTCTTTCAATGGACATCCTAAAAGAGTACTGAAACTAAATAATGAGTCTTAGGGTGCTCGTTGAAAGGCCTTAGAGCCAAAAATTTACTACGACCATTTAGGATTAAATTATCAGAAAAATAACATATTCTTACCTGTTCAAACGAATTGAAAATTGAAACTCTTAATTTGTTTACATCGTTTATATATATTAAAAAATATAGTTAAAAATTATTCCGACTGTTTTTTCCCTTTTTTTCCTATATATATTAAAAAATATAATTAAAAAAAATAAGTCTTTCAATTCGTTTAAACCGGTGCAAAGATGTTATTTTTCTGATCATTTCATCCTAAATGGTCGTAATAAATTTTTAGCTCCAAGACCTTTCAATAGACACTCTAAGAGAGCCTTGAAACTAAATAATGAGTCTTATGGTGCTCGTTGAAAGAAAAGAAATAAAGAAAAGTATTTTTTTTATTATGAATAAAGAAAAGAATTGAAAATTAACAAAAAGAATGAAAGAAAGAAAGAAAGATTAAAATGGGAAAGAAGGGAGGCGGGAGTTGTTGGGGTTAAAATGGGAAAGGAGGGGGGGGGGGGGGGGGGGGGGGGGGGGGGGGGGAAGGGGGAAAGCACCTCTCATTCCGCAACCATCACATTTGATTCCAAACTTTGGATTATTTCTAGTTTTCAGAATGATTTCTAAATTAAAACATAATTCAGCTCTGAACACCTTTTAAGTGGGCTGCACCGCTGCGCTATAGTGCATCCCCATCATGAATATTCCACCAAACAGACCAATTCGTGGCGACTACCACAAACACTTGTGTATACACAAATTTCAAACTCGCACATACACAACTTCTCCCACATTACATGTGGACTTTGTGTATAATGTATGTGCAGGTGTTTGTGGTACTAGACTTCTTGTTTTCAATCCCATTTTTTAAGACTTCATCTTGTAATCCAGTTCATGTCGGGGCCTTCAAGCCAATCATGATGATCCTAACTCTTTCATTGTATAAGTGCCTTTGAGTTTGAGTACAGCATAGATGAGAAAAAATTATTTTGTACCAGTATGATTTAAGGCCAAGTTTCCCTATTAGGCCGGCAGAGAAACTCGGCCTAACTCACATTAACCTTCAAAACAATCGACAACGAAGAAAATATATGATTAAATCTTGAAAATATTTTTAAGCTTTAATATTTGTTAAAGAAAAACGGAAGGTTGTGTTGATTTTTTTTTTCAGTAAACCTTCGCAGATGGCTTGAGTGAGCTTATATTTGAGTCATTCTTAGTTTGAACAACTCAACATTCAGCTCAACAAACATAGGCAATATGAAAAACTAAAATTTCTTTTTCTCGGCTTGCGATCATGTTCTTAATGAAAATTTGTTTCAGATCGGTTCAAATTATAAATAATTTTCAACATGTTTTTAGGGTCTGTTGAGACTTTTTTTTTTTTGAACAGGGTCCGTGGAGACTTTCAAATGTAAATTAACACAACCAAACAACTTGAGTTGATTTAGCCCAAGTTTTTTTTTTTTTTCATAAATGTGACTTTTAGTTTTAAATGAAAAGACATTTTTATTAAAAAAAGGCGGCTTCAGGGTTTTAGACAATTTACTCTCAACCCAAGAGTCTAGGCTTCAAAAGTAATTTTATTATAGAAGGCTCAGATGTAGAGACTAGAGACTACAATTGAGAAGACTAATAACGATATTAATATATAATTTACACGTATACCACCGACATGTTCTTATCCTATGTTTTACCGAATCCGAATCCGTATCATATCATATACTAGCGAATGCCCGTGCCTGAAGGCACGAATGGACGTGATGTAATATTGCTTCAAATTGACAATGCCAACGAATCAAATTTAAATCAATCAAATCAAATTCTCCATCAAATTTAACATGCAAAATGGAAATGAACCACCAAAACATGTGTTAGATCTTTTAAAGATTTAGCCATAAAGAGTATTCCTAAAAAGAGAGAGAGAGAGAGACTAAAGGCGCATAAGTGAAGAAGTTATGAACATGTATTTTTCGCTCCCTTGACATTGGGGTTGCTTTCTTTTTCATTGTACACTATTTATGTTCTAATAAATTTTTTAGTAACCAAAAAGCAATCAAGCCCCAGAATCTGATCTTATGCCTAAATAACTACATATATAATACACAAAGAAGTTCAATAAGAGATGGTTAGGCAACAATAGTTGGCCCAGATTTCAGCTTCTAAACTTGAGGGGCATGTGAACTTGTCACAGTAATCAAGGAGCCATTTGCCTTCTCCAATTTTGAGACCACCACCAAAAGCTCCTTTTCCTTTACTTTCATACCAGCTATCATCCATGTTTAGCTTCAGAGTTCCTGCACCAGAAGGATACCATTTAACTAAAATAGGAGAAGTCAAGAGGATTTGGAGGGAGGGGTAATTTAAGTGTGTCAACACATTTATGTTCGTAAGACTCAATTTTTCTCCAACTTACTGGAACATTGGAATAAATTTTATCAAAAAAATTCCTATGCATCCAAGTTGTGAGTGGGGTATTCAAGTCACTCCTATAGAATTGCTCACGCCATTCCTCTCCACCTATATCAATATGAGTTGAAGTATCCATTTTTAGATCATTGTCAAATCCAAATGCAGATAAAAAAGGGGCATGCAGTGCTTTCTTATACTTCAAACAATACCACTTAATAAATGTTAAACGAAATATCTCAAAAGAATTGATGATAAGAATTGAAGAAAACCATACTATATGAAGCACAATAGAAGGAGGTACTCATGATAAGTTTGTTCAAACCCCAACTCATGAAAACAAAATTTGAAAATTAACAACACATTCCATTCTAAAATCTTAGGTAAGATAAACTTTTCCGATCAGGGTACCAGATCAAACCAGTTAAGTAGTTACTACCAACTTCAACTAAAAAAATAAAATAGATCAAACCAATATCTATTTTAGTAAAAAACAGGGCAACGGTTGAGAACCGAATATAAATTGTAAACTGCTACCTTGGTTGGGCTCCCAAGAAATTCTAGTTAACACATGCAATTAGGGCTCCATTTGGTCACCGAATGATACCTGCGAAAAGCAGGGGGAAATCAAACATAATGAGACTTGATAACGTACCCAATTAAGAACCCTAATAGGAAAAAAATGAAACAACTAAATAGAAAGTGTAATCAAATCCACAGTCAAATTTGGTTTAGCCACTAACAATAGAATAAATCTCCATTCGAAGAAGAAACGACTAACAATAGAACCCTTTTTTCTTTTCTTCTTTTCTTTACTGCCCGTTTTTTTTTGGCTTCCTTTCCGTCAAATTTGGGTTAGCCACTAACAATAGAATAAATCTCCAATCATGACCACCATTCTCCTATCTCAAACATGACAACACCTGCGAAAAGCAAGGGGAAATCAAACATAATGAGACCTGATAACGTACCCAATTAAGAACCCTAATAGGAAAAAATTGAAACAACTAAATAGAAAGTGTAATCAAATCCACAGTCAAATTTGGGTTAGCCACTAACAATAGAATAAATCTCCATTTGAAGAAGAAATGACTAACAATAGAACCCTTTTTTCTTTTCTTTTTTTCTTTATTGCCCGGTTTTTTTTTTTTTGCTTCCTTTCCGTCAAATTTGGGTTAGCCAATAACAATAGAATAAATCTCCTATCACGACCACCATTCTCCTATCTCAAATAGTTTGAAGGCAGGCGGATTACTGCTTGGTTGGAGCAAATTATACCAGTAACTCAGGCAATTTAAGACCATGAAAAGCATAAGGCTAATTGGTAGTTGAAGTACACATTTTCTCAAACACGTGATAGTCACTTATCTTAAACAGTGAGGCTAATTGGTTTACTAAAGGAAACTCATTCGAGGCTGTGGGGAAGCACATGAAAAGCATAAGGCTATTGTAGTGAAGTCAAGATGTCAAGAAAATGGTCGAAAGCTGAGAAAACTCGACGCAGCAGTGAAGTCTTTCTCTTTGGTCATCTATCACAGGGTTTGTTAGAAGAACATGACATAAATTGGTACATTATCATTGCTGTAAGTTAAGTATTGAAAAACAAAGGTACAACTTAAGTACGCAATTTCAAAAGAAATGTAGACACAAAGATTCTAGTAGACAATTGTCTCGTATCATCAGTAGGCAAAAAGTGTGGATCAAACTTATTCTATTTATTGAACTTGGAGAGGAAACTACAAAAATACACAGAGAAAGAGACCATGAGCAAACCTTAGCTTAAGGCTAATCAAAACTGTTCAATCCAGAAGCTATGTCGGGCTACCCAACTTTTTTGGAATTTTTTTTCCGCAATGCATACAACCCGAACGGCATTTATACAAACACCTGATAGTCAATAAAATGCTCACAACAATTGAGTATTTGGGAACGGCATTTATACAAACACCCAGTCAATTACGGTCTTCGAAAGTGTACGCGGACCGGTTTGTGTGTCGTTTAAGCTCTTTTTTTTTCCTAACCTAATTATGGTCCTGTACAATTTCGTGAGGTGGTGGAGGAAAATACCCTAGAAGCAGCACTGAATGAATCTAGTTACTAAGGGATATGAAAAAAAAGACATTCTTATAAACTTTATGTTCTAACAGGAGTCATAATAAAGTACATCCCTACCAAACTTTGTGATTATTCCCGATTCAGATCCAGATTAAAGCAAAATAAAGTATGAAAAAACAACTTCTGGAATCGAGAGCTTACTTAAAAGAAAGTGATTAGGGCTAGAGGAAGCAGTAGGCGGAGATTGGCGGAGGAAGCAGTGTTTGGAGGAAGTGCATGAAGGCAGAGATTGCCGGCGTGGGGAGAGCGGCGGCGGCGCCGTCTGTCTGTGGTTGTTAAGCAAGAGAGGGAGGCGGTGGCTAAGCTGTGTGAGGGGATGAGGCAGAGGCAGAGGCAGAGGCAGAGGCAGAGTTGGGTGAGGGGGAGGCCGTATTGGCACAGAGAGAGAGAGGGATAGGGTTTGGAAATCATATTTCCAAATTAGACGGGGAGGCGTTAATAGTACGGCTGGGTTTGATTGGGAAATAGTCAAGAAAAGTTTATTATTTACAAAAATGCCATTTGGAGAATGGAGGGCTCTGATTTATGCAGAAAGAGGGGATAAATCAGGAGCGTTGGTTGTCTTTTAGATTCAAACACTTCCCTATCATATTATATAGATATCTTGTACTCCCTCCATCTCATTTTCATTGTCCATTATTCCTTTTTCACTTTTGTGTCTATTGCGTATATCATTCAATTTATAATATTTTTCATGATTTTGACATCTTTGTATTATAGAACAAATTGAAATCTATCAAATAAGATCCATATTGCATATTTTTGGAGATTCACATAGGAAGATACAAGCGATTGAAAACTGACACGAACATCAAAAAAGGACAATAAAAATGGGACAGAGGGAGTATCTTTTTTATTGAATAAAAATAAAAAGAGATTATAACCTATAGTATCTATATATATAGTGTATCTGTGCTTCATGGATAACTTACAGTACTACTCCATTCGTCCCATTTTGTTCTTGTCAGTTTTCAATCGCGTATATATTCCAATATGAATATTTAAAAATATGTAATATGAATCTTATTTTCGATTCATAAGTTTATAGTACAAAATTTTTTAAGTTATCAAAAGAACGTATAATAACAAAAATTGAAAAATTTATATAATAAAACACAATGGTGTGGGCCCCACAAAAACATAAACACATCCAATGGCTGAAATTTATTTGATCCAAGGGTTGCTGTGTACTCTTAAACTCTCTTAAGAAAACATCCACACTTTTACAAATATATTGCAAAAATGTCATTGAAGAGTGAATAGTAACGTAGACACGGATAAAAACTAATAAATAAATAAAGAGTTTTTTTTTTGAAAACATCCCTCCAACTATCCACCAGATATTTACTTAGTCCTCAAATTATCAAAATGTTTTATTTAGTCCTCCAACTATTGGCTTGCATTTTATTTAGTCCTTCCGTTAAGTGTTCCGTTAAGTGTCAAACGGCCGGGCAACATTTTGTTTAAAAAAAAAAATTTTCAACCACCAATTTGCAATCCTATAGAGTAGAAACGTGATTATGAGAGCCTTAGAGACAAAATTTGATTATGTCTCTTTAGAATAATATAATCAGAATAATAAGATCTTCACACCCATTCAAACGGATTAAAATTTGAGCACTTAATTTTTTAATTATATTTTTTAATATATAAACCGTCTCAAAAAAATTAAGTGCTCAAATTTTAATCCGTTTGAATGGATGTGAAGATCTTATTATTCTGATCATATTATTCTAAAGAGAATCAAATTTTGTCTCTAAGGCTTTCATAATCACGTTTCTATTCCATAGGATTGAAAATTGGTGGTTGGAAACTTTTTTTTTTTTAACAAAACGTTGCCGTCCGAAAAAATTAAGTGCTCAAATTATAATCCGTTTGAATGGATGTGAAGATCTTATTATTCTGATCATATTATTCTAAAGAGGCATAATCAAATTTTGTCTCTAAGGCTCTCATAATCACGTTTCTATTCCATAGGATTGCAAATTGGTGGTTAGAAACTTTTTTTTTTTTTAACAAAATGTTGCCGAAAAAATTAAGTGCTCAAATTTTAATCCGTTTGAATGGGTGTGAAGATCTTATTATTCTGATCATATTATTCTAAAGAGACATAATCAAATTTTGTCTCTAAGACTCTCATAATCACGTTTCTACTCTATAGAATTGTAAATTGGTGGTTAGAATTTTTTTTTTTAAAACCAAATGTTGCCCGGCCGTTTGACACTTAACGGAAGGACTAAATAAAATGCAAGCCAATAGTTAGAGGACTAAATAAAACATTTTGATAGTTTGAGGACTAAGTAAAAATCTGGTGAATAATTGGAGAGATGTTTTCAAAAAAAACTCATAAATAAATTGGGACGGATGAAGTACACCGGAGTATGAACCAAAACCAACCGCGTGTTTCCCCACCCTCCACAAACAACTCCGGAACTTCCCCATGTGTGGCCCGAAACAGAGAACCCAAATTGGCCAATCACCATAATTATCCACTCCTAGGTCACACCATACTACCCCATCCCCCAAAATAACGACAACGGACGAAAATCATTACCAAATCCTCTCTGCCTTTGTTCGAATTCCCTTGTTTTTCGCTCCCTGATACCACCACTCGGAGAAAAAAACCGAAAAAAATTCCCCCAAAAAAGAAAGTGGAAGAAAATCCCGAGTTAGATTCAGATGAACTCGTTGAATATGAAGATGTTAAGTGGTTTCAATCCGGGCACGACGGCGACTAGGTCGTGGACGGGTCGACTCGGGGATTTAGAGGCGCCGACGAGGAGGCAGTGGTTGAATTGCGGGAATCGCGCCAGGACATGGAGAATCACCGCTTGTGCTTCTATTAGCAGCGGCGGAGGAGGGAGTGGTGGGGTGGAAAGTCAGAGAGAGAGTGAGAGTTCGTTTCTGTCTCGGAGCCAGACTTACGCTCTGTTGAAACAGAAAATGGAAGTTGCTGCCAAATCTGAGGTAGATTTTATAGCATACTAGTTGGCCGGGCGCACGATGCGTGCGCAAATCGTATTATGCAGAAGAGGAAAATCTTCGATTGCGATTAATCTCTGAAGAAGGTTTTTTTTAGGCAGTTAAAGAGTTAGAAGGGGTAGTTTAGGGGATAAAAATGCGAGTCGGCCTCAAACTCACCGTTCACACCATGAAAAAGTGTTCCCTTTTGAAATTGAAATCGGCAGTAACAGATAATATATATTTTCTTTGGTGAGTCTTGGTGTAGAAGAGGTGTTGGATAATTTAGGGTTTCTAGAGCATGCATTTTGGTTCTGATGATGTACAATCTGATATGTGAAGTTATCTACTGGAGGAGGAAATCGAATTCAAATGTTTGGAGTAGTTCAGGAAATCATGTAGGAAATATGTATTCAAGAAGTTTATTTGAATAGTTTATCGGGGTTGGTCGGGTTTTGATAATGTCAAAACTGTTTTTGTTAATGCCAGCTTTTGTAGTGAGTAAAAGACTTGTACCATGTGCAGGGTGCAAGGCTGAAAGCTGATGCATTAAAATTCTGGCATTGACGAAAATAAGATGGGATTATAATTTCCCATACATTGAGCCTCAAATTTAAGATTTAGATTATCCTGAAGAAGGATGTGAATAGGATTCTTACGTAGTTTGGGTTCATATTTAATATTTAGTTGGATGGACGATAAGGGTTCATTTCCCGCCTCCGTTCAGTTTAAAAAGTGTAGTAAATGTAGAGATCCGTAATCACACAGTCATTGCTCTCAAGATCCCTGCAATCCAAGCTAAGCCTATATTGTCTTTTGCATCGGTTTGTGTATAATCGTATGGGTAGATTGGGGTCTTTTTATGCAGTTCCACTCTTAAATTTAGGATTGATTATGATACTCTAGGTTTTGATTTGATTGTAGGACTACAAAGAGGCAGCTAGACTTCGTGATTCACTGAGATTATTTGAGGAAGAAGAACCTATTTTGCGGCTTCGTAGGTTAATTAAGGAGGCAGTTGCTAATGAGAGGTTTGAGGTACCATATGCTGATTCCTTAATTGGCATTTTTCTGGAAAGCACAATAAATGCTTGTTATGTTACTAGAAATTATATTTTTGTGGGAATTCATTTTTAATGATGTCTTATTGTGATCGGTAAGGTCTTGTCTTATATGGAAATTAGAAAAGATTTCATCGTGTGTTTGCCTCAGTCTTAGATAATTGATTTGGGTTTAAGTGACGCACAGAATTTATGTTCAATAGGCTATGTGATTGATCCTCCATCATTTCTTTTTTTACTGAACTGTCATTTCCTTAGGCGGGGTAACTTGGGTGTCTGCACAATTAATTGTTGTATGCCAAAAGTCTTGGTTATACTTTAACTTTTATGCTCCAAGCCTCTAATGTGTACTATTTTCTTTGTGAGTTTCGAACAAGCAGAATGAATGTTCATAAAGTCCATTATGTAGGCATTTTTGGTCATTGTAATGAAAGGGTGCTTCAAGCCGATGGAAAAATATAAAGTAAAATGAAAGGGTGCTTCAATCTAGGTTATCCTACTACAGGCTGAACTGCTGCGCAAACCTTGAAGTTTTCATTCAATCACATGTTCTCCTAGTCCTCATTTTTTTTAATTTTTCCTTAGCTCGAGTCGCTTTGATAACTTCTTGGTTATTCTTTCTGTCTTAAGACATGCCTTTTTTCCAATAATATTCATATCAAAAGGATCTGGACATAACAGAGTTGCATAAAGGGCCAATTCTTTTGTACTTTTGTGATCAATGACAATATTTATGTGTCATGATTCTATGTATCTCCACTAATCAATATGGCTGAGCATGCAACTGGATGTTAACTCTTAACTGCAATGGGATTATGAACTATGCTACATTTTTTGAGTTTCAGAAAATATCTAGCCAGCATTGCATCTTTGTTCTTATTTTTTAAACTTTTTCTTTCTTCTTCATCTCCTTCCAGGATGCAGCTAGGTACCGTGATGAACTGAAGGATATTGCCCCGCACTCTCTCTTGAAATGTTCAAGTGACGCGACGACATTGGTGGGTGTTTCCTTGGGTTTTTAGGTTGGATTTCTCATGCTAATAAGTTCTTCTTAGGTTTTACTTTTGCTTTCCGTGTCTCAGATGATTCTGTCTTTTCCTTGGGTTTTACTTTTGCTAAATAAAAAGGTACTTGCTCAAATGTTGACAAGTTGTTTCATAACGGCGCAACAGGCTTTGAAGAGATAAAGATAAGATGTGTTTTATAAGAAACGGCATTAGATGTTTCTTCATGTTCTATATACCATAGCTTTTAAATTATTTGTATGTTTACCAATTTTCATCTTTTAATTCATCTATGATAGTGGTTCATAGAATCTCTACTGGGGTATACTTTTACTGAACTTCTTGATGAAAAAACCTGTTAATAAAATGACTTTAGCTTCGATGAGAATGTCGAGATGGAGAATCGATATTACCAAAGCTACGATAAAATAAGAAATAAATCAATGGGGAAGGAGTTAGGGGCGGACTGATCATGTACATTGTAGGTTGATTATTTACCTATAAGGAGTGTGTTGATAGATGTGGTAGATGGATAGTTGAAGAAGTATAGGAGGCAAAGGAGAATATGGATTTAGGAGGTAACAAAAGACATGACTATGGGTAGCCACAGTGGAAGGATATTGTCAGTAGGGCCGGACCAATACATTGAGAGATGTTCTTGTTATAGATTGATTCATTTAATGATCTTCGCATATTTTGGCACGACAGCTGTTACATCATTTTCTGAGGACTCCGGGGGTCTTAAGTATTACTCCAATATTATGGGTTAATTTTTGGTTGTCACTTCTATGAATCTTAATGAACTGCATCATTTATATATTTGGATATCTGACCAAAGTTTTTGGAGTTTTAGTTGTGTTTGCCTATTGAAGCAAATCGATTGGTCGTCGTTACCATTCCTCAACCTACACATAATGCCCTCGGGTTTGGATTTAGCATTTTCTCCTTGGACAATAAATCATTAACACTATCTCAAGTCTCAACCAGTACAATAGTCTTCTTAGTAGTGAAAAAGAAGTGGTAAAACTAATGCATCATTAGTTTATATGTAAAGTAAACTGGAAGAATCTATTTTTATATATTCTGGCTCTGGACCACAAAAAGGACTGATTTGGTATTCAACTGCGATAGCTTCTTCAAAGACTATAATTCAGCTTACACTCTCCCACTAGATTTCACACTTGCTAAATTCGACAAATCATTATTTTTCATCACATCTGGAGCTTAAAGTGACAAGGGTTTTTTTTGATCCGCGACAAGGTTTACTCCGTTGCTTTTTCGTTCTAGTAGTATTTTAGACTTGAAGTGCACTTTTACTTTCTCCTCGGAGTTAACAAAGCTTGCTGAAAATAATTCGACCATTGATATTTCAAGTTAAATTTGAAAATTTTCAGGGAGTCAGGGTTCAAGTTAGGAGCGTGTACATTGAAGGCCGAAGCCAGCCGTCAAAAGGCCAATACTTTTTTGCATATAGAATAAGAATTACAAATAACTCAGATCGTCCTGTTCAACTTCTCAGAAGACACTGGATTATTACTGATGCAAATGGGAAGACTGAAAATGTTTGGTGAGTTATGAGTTCTTATTATTATAGCTATTTTTGCATTTTCGAATGTTGATCCCTGAAGTTATTTTTCTCCTTTTTTGGGAGTGGGATACAAATGCCTGAGTGATTCAGCTGCTTCTTCATTGCAGGGGAATTGGAGTTATTGGCGAACAGCCGGTTATACTTCCCAATAATGGGTTTGAATATTCATCTGCATGCCCGTTAAGCACTCCAAGCGGGAGAATGGTAACTTTAATTTCTGCCTTCCCAGTTAAATTATTGCTAGATCAAGTACTGAAAGAATATTTAAGTCTTGTAGATACCGTACTAGAGTGGTGATTTGGTACAATATTTTAGCAACGGGCAGCATGAGTTGATAGTTGCATCACTTATGGCGATTGGCAAGATTCTACATTACATGACTCGGGCACGTATTGGGTAGGAGTGTGTGTCCGTCGGACCCATGTTGTTTTTATGTACAGTATGGAAGATTCGTTTTTATGTATTGATTGTGTGTTGTACGATAACTTGTGTTTCCTGTTTACTAGGTGCCATGAATTGTTCATGCATGATATTAGAATTTTGATGCATAGTTCTGCATTACACTAGAGTGATAAATATGCTATTAGGCGAATGCCGAACTAAACTCTCTGACACGTATCCCATATCTTTAATAAGTGTACACTGTCCGGCACCGATACTTCATACATTTCAAAGAGTGCATGTTGCATAGATAGTACCTGTCTCATCTAGGAGGATGTAGATGGCATCAACTTATAGCACTTGAGCGTTCAACTTTTCATGTGCCTGACCATATGTCCTCTTGGGTGGTTGATGCACTAGAATTTAGGGTGTTTGTGTCATTTTCGCGTCAGCTAGTGGTAGGAGGGTCTTGAGTCTATAAATAGGGTTGTGAGTCTTTCATTTAGTAGTTTTTTGATGAATTAATATATTGATTATAGAGCTAGAGCTCTTTATGCCCTAGAATTAGGATTCTCTCTCTCTCTCTCTCTCTCTCTCTCTCTCTCTCTCTCTCCACTGATTTGGTTTGTATCAGTGGTCATTTGTTCTTTCACAAATTTCTCTCTCTTTCTTCGTTCAATACTTCTTATCGATGTTAAAATAATGAATTTGATACCCAGTCCATGGGGTCTAGTGGTTATGATGCGTCTTGCATCAAGGCAGGTTTATTGCCAGAAAAATTCTTTCGCAAAAGATTATTCATGATTTTTCACACATGCATCTCCATGGCACTGAAATTAATAATTGCGATCGTATTTGTCTTGACCGTCGGAGATGTCGTAACCTGGTTTGTTCCCTTGCCAGGAGGGTGACTTTGAGATGAAGCATATCGATAAAGTGGGCTTAAAGACATTCAACGTGGCTATTGCCCCATTTTCCCTTTCCACACTTGGAGATGGCACTGAGATTTTTTGAAATGTTAGCTGACAGGGGATGGAGGTAATGGCACTTTTTCATCTTCAACGCCTACCGGATTTCTGCAATCTTTGCTGATTAGCTTCAGCAGAGTTCACAGGATCTCAACAGCAATAAATGTCCTTCCAAGTGTGTAAATTGCTCTATTAACTTCAGGGGTTATGGGGTGAGGATTGGAGTACGGCCGTGTGTGGATCTTAGATTTGTGGTACGGAGAAGAAAAGGGAAGGGATTCGATGGTAGAAAACTGCCTTCTTTTTGCTTTTCTTTTCCTCTTCGCATCTCTCTTCAAAATTCAAGATCCACAAACAGCACAATCGTTTGTCAATTTAGTTATTGTAAATTCTGCTATGGCGGTACATATAACAATCATCGGAAGAGTTCATTCAACTCTTATAGATGAGTGTATAGAGCTTTTTACAGTTAAGATTGAAACATTTTGTTTTTCTGCTTCGTGGTGATGGAACTCCAAGAGGAGCCGGAGCAGGAGCCGGGGCATAATGTGGATTTCTGCGTTTCCAATTGTTTGAGATTGTACCAACTACTTGGTTCCTAGTAAGCATCTGTATGGCCGCGCTGTCATTCGACAAAATAAAATGCAGGCACCTTTCTACGAAACCCACTGTCGCAATGAATGCTTAATTTTCAAATGTTTGACGAATAACTAAACAAAAGGGGACTAAACATCAATAGTACCCATTGTCTAGACGCAAATCCTACGCACGATAATGCATTCGTTCCAACAAACTTTAGAAGGTACTCATCTGCAGCCTATATATGTCAGACCCCTCCAACAATTTATTTTCTTTCCGCATGGTAAAATTTTGGCCGTTATTTCTTCACAACAAATATTTCAAATTATGATTTAAAGTCAAAATTTGCCCCATTAACCAGGATTTCTGGTGTCCACCCGACGATTAGGTAGAGAAAAGCTTACCTAACCTACATTTCTCTGCATGCGAAATTTATGTCGACATAAAACCGCAAAAAAGAAATTTTACTAAACTTTGAAATTGTTACAAAGATTAATAGAATAAAGAGAAGTTCAATTCGAGACCCAAACCTTTGATTGACAAGATGCCAACCAAGGCAACACTCAAAGGGAACAAACCCCCGACACTTGAAGGCCTAGATAAAATAGTTAAAACAAATGGGACGTAGCCCAAACACCCGAGAGGCCTAAAAGCCCAAATAACATGGGACAAGTCCAATCCAAGACCCAAACCCTTGATTAGCATATATACTATAGCTTAATAGCAGTAATCAATGTGGAGCCAATTTCTCATCTCAATTCAATGAATTTTTTTTTTGTTTGCCAATATTGTATATATTGGCGGGTTAGTGGGGGAAAGTTAGTTAGTTAGTCCACATAGGGTTCAGAGGCTATTCATAGTTCTGAACCCACAAATCGCCTACAGAGGGACTCGAACCCTGAACTCCCACAAGGGAGAGCTAGGATTGGTACAATTCAATGCATTTTATTAAGAAGATAAAAATAAGAAATGAGACCTAAACCAACAGCTATGTTAATGATTTATCATTTTGTTTTGATATCCAACCAAACTTATATCAGATCTCTGTTTGGAACTTATGGAAAAAAAAGAAAAAGAAAGGAAAGGAAAATAAAAGAGAAGGAAAATGAGAGGAAAATAGGAAGGAAAATTTACTATTTACTACACGTAAAATCTTTATTTTCTTCTCTCTTTCTCTACAACAAAACAATAGGAGAGAAAAATCTTTAATTTTTCTTTTCTTTCCTTTCTTTTCCCTGAGATCCAAACAGAGCTTAAATTTCCATCACAGGACTCTCTTAACAGCACATATAATTATGACATTTCGGTAATCAGATGAAGAAAATGCCGTCACCAAATGGAACACCAACAGTAGTACCACTTTGTTACGAGTAGTTTCGGATTCTGCTTAGCAAATTTTCCTCCCAATTTCACATTCTCTTTCTGGATGTGCACACTCCTTTTCTTGGCTTTTAGTGAAAAAAATACGTACAAAAGTTTCATTTCGAATTCGCCACGTGCGCGTACGGTTTTGACAGCGGCTGAAATGTTTGTCCCGACGGATCGATCTCTGTTGTATTCTTGAACTAAACTCCGTTAATTATCACTTTGAAGCAAACTGTACTAATTATTATTTACCCAAAAAAAAAAAACTGTACTAATTACCTGTTACAATAATGAGAATATCCGTTTGACGATGCTTTCCGTGATGGTTGTTTATGGAGGTACATCGCGCGCGTAAGTTTCGGCTTTGGACGGTCCGGATTTAAATGAAACTCTTATCGGGAAAGTTTCATCTAAATCCGGATCATCCAAAGCCGAAATCGCGCGACTCCTTGAATAAGGGAATCATGGCCCCTCCATGAATAAGTCTTTTTTTTTTGTCAAGATCCGTGAATAAGTCAATCTCCACATAGATTTCAATGTGAGGCCCACTGCGGATCCCACACAAATAATCCAATCCGTTCATTAAATTTAAAACATTTTTTCAAGGGTCCACGCGAAAAATAATCTCAATCCAATACTTATTGAGACTCGTAGTAGACCCCACATAATGATCTGTGTATGAAAAATCTGTGTAAATAGACTTTCTGATCTCTATAAGTATTACACTACTAGTGGACTGATTAGGTTGTCAGAATTCTTCTCAGACACGTGTTTTGCCTCAGCCCAAGCATGCAAAATGCATGGATGCATGAATCAAGCGAACCAACTGCCCAACCCGGAAAATTTTCATTTAAATTCGGACCGTCCAAAACTGAAATAGACGGCCGAGATCGCGCGACTCCGTATATAAGGGAATCACAACTCCTCCGTAAATAAGTCAATCTCCATAATAATACACTACTAATGGACTGATTTAGGTTGTTAGAATTCTTCTCAGGCACGTGTTTTGCTCAGCCCAAGCATGCATAGTGCATGAATCAAGGGAACCCAACTGCCCAAGCCCATTTCTCATGACCCCTGCCATTACAAAAACTGGGCTGCTAAACACCATCAATTTGGCACTTAATTCTTATATCAACTTGTGAAAATTGTGTGTTTGGGTTAATTAAGTTGGATTTCACCCCCTTGCAACAATGAATTCAGGTAGGTATTCTCTCTCCTTTTGATTTTGGAATATGGGATCTATATATTCAAGTAAACTTAAAAAATCTAGAATTGGTGAAGGATCCTGTCATGTTTGTTATTCCGAATGATTTTTAATGTTTTATTTATAGAAATATTGGTGCAAGCTAGGATTGTCTTTAGTGACGTGTTCATGGCCATAACGTTAATTTTTTATTGTTTGTCTCATTTGCGTATAATTTGGGATATCTGATGAAGTGGGATTTCAAATTCTACCATTTAACCTCGCAAAAATGTTTTTCTAGACTTTTTAATAGGTTGCTACAAGTACGTATAAATTGCTGAATTCACGGTGTCATGGTTTGTTGGAGCTTAAAAAAGGGACAATGTGGCGATGCTAAAGCACTAAGTAAAATTTTCCATTTTTTTATGAGTTTAGTTGAACGGATTTTTGAAGTTCGTTTATCAAGGGAAGAAATAAAGTACCCACATTGATAAGCTAAAGCAGAATTAGTAAACCAAATTACTGGAGCATGGCTTGATGAGAGTTCCTTCGAGATTAATTAAATCTAATACAAACAAGTAAAGCTTGAACAAATTTCCAAATTAAAATTTTTTTTTGGGTAAGTGAAAAAAAATAAACTGATAGAAGGAAAGAGTTGGAAAAACTCACTACTAAACTTTTTTTTTTTTCAAATTAAACTTGAACAACTCACTACTTGATTCGACTTGGCTCGTTTACTAATCAAATTAGAAAATTACCAAGATTGAATCTTCATCATTGATGAATTGTATTCCGCTGCTGTCCACATCATATATATGGTTCCTTTACAATTTCTTTGTCCTGGGGAGAACACAAAAACATAAGCTACTTTTGGGGATGAGAGAAAAAAGAGAAAGCTTATGCTGTGAGCGCGCGCGCACATAAACATTATACATATAAAACTTTTTAAAATTGCGTTCGTAAAAAGAGTACGAAAACAGTTACTACTGTTTTTTTACCTTGTCTCTACTCTCTTCCCAAGTATTATTTTTACCTATTCCAAAGCAAAGAAGCAAAGCATTTGCTTGCATCTCCCACTCTCCCCACCTTGCCTTAGCATATTTACGAGCCAAAATAAGTATCCCCCCTTGCTTTGCCTACACGCCTACACTTAAGAACTTTCCTCTTCTTTTTTCTTTTTTTTGTTCTTTTGCTTTAATTAAATGTTTTTCGCACCCAGCTGCTTCCTGTGCAACAAAATACCCAGCTAAAGTTTCGAATCTCTTCTAGTTTCACCTGCTCACCCCTCAAGGAACCAAACTCTCTTAAGGGTATTGTTGGTTTTGTGTCACTTTCATTGTTCAGTAAAAAATGAAGTTAGAGTTGATTTATGTAATCACGTAACTTCGGATGTCTAGATCAACTTACGCATTCCTCACAAGGGTTAATTTGAGTCCATTAGATTTATGGCGTATGTATCCACGTATTTGTATACCGTATCTATAACTTATGGTGTATGTATCCACATATTTGTACACCGTATCTATATAACAACCGAGCTCAGTTTTTAAGTCTTATGTAACTTCATAAATCATACGGTTTAGGGTTATCACCATAAATTCTCTAGGATGGTAAAATAATTTATAAATCAAACCGTTCACCAGATAAATCCAACGGCTATGATTATGTTTGGGAAAATTCTCAAATATCAACTGATAAATCGATTGTTCAAAGTTGACCACATTTATTAGTTGCCTTTTTAAGCCTTCTGTAATTTATATTCTCATATGAATGGTATTTTCTTTTCAGAGCATTCATATATGTTTTAATACCTAAGCCTTTGTAAGAAAAACGGAAATCTAACATTTATTTTCGTTCTCTAATTGTGTCTACACCAAATAGAACATATAAAATTCTTTATCTTTCTTTAAGATTGAAACAGTAAAATAGAGTAATTAGTTTTGGAACAGTAAAATATAATTAGTTTTTTTTTTCTTGGAAATATTCAATAAAAAGTCCAAAAAAAATTTCGTCAACATTAACAGATTGTGTGAGCCTTCAGGCATGAGCAATCGCTAGTACATACATAAAACTTGGATAATAAATTATATAAATCGGCGGTGTAAACATTTATTTCCTCAAAATCAATTACATTGTGCTACGCTGTCGAAACGGTACACCGGGCCGTGTAAATAATTTAATCTCTAAAACTAGATGTATAACGACCTTTTACATGGCTAGTGTTTCGTCATTCCTTTCTTCTTTTGAATGAACTTTCAGGTTGTACTCTGTTTTCCACATCTTCTCAGATTGTGTGTTGGAATTTGATTCTTTGCTTGAGACCTTGATCTCCTAATTTAACTCAAAAGAGGTTCCTATTTCCACATTTAATACTTCTGCAGTTCATCTTGATTCTTTGTTAGAGCCAAACTACCCTGTTCTTCCTTTTCCCAATCCAACCTTATGGATTTCCTGCAATTCCATCAATTCTCTTCTGAATTTGTTGATTTCTAGAATCATAACAACAAACCCACACTTCAAAATCTCTTTTGCTTTACACATTTATTACTACCAGTAAACTACCTGCAAATTTTGTTTGTTTTTTTTTTTGTCAAAATTGAAGATCAATTTTTTCTTATTTTTTATCTATCACCATCCTTAGAATTCCCATTTTCCAAAAAAATGAGTTTCCCATTTGGAATTCCAGAAATAAATCAGAGAATCATTACAAATAGTAACGACATGAGTTCCTTAACAGGATCATCATCATCATCCTTATCAAGAGATTCATGGCAGCCAGTGATGACTGCAAATACAGCAACACCAAGTTACTGGTTAAACTGGAGGTTCTTGATTTGTTTCATATGGGTATTGACGGCAATGGTCTTTGCATCCACTCTCATTTCGAAGCACGAAGGTCCGCGGGGGAAGCCGAGACGCGGAGGGGCGAGGAGAGAGAACCAGGAGGAGAGAGAGGCAGCAGGGATGTTGTACGCGGATGAAGTGTGGAAACCGTGCGTGAAGGGAGTGCACCCTGGCTGGCTTCTGGCCTTCAGAGCTATTGCTTTCTTTGTGCTCTTGGTTTTGCTGGTGCTGAATGTTCATGTGGATGGTGGTGACATTTTTTTCTTCTACACTCAGTGAGTAGTCCTTTTTCATTCTCTAACTTTGGTCTCTTTCATGTAGTAAGATAAAAGAAAATTTGATTTTACTACAAACAATAGTACTTTTATACAGAAATTCCGCGCCGAAAAAGTGGATACGCCTTTTTTTACATTGTTTTTCGATCCCGTAATAATATAACATTGACATTGTTTGGCATGAATGTAAGGCATTTTTATTGAGATTATTTTCCGATCCTGAAATAATCCAAGACTTGGCATTTTTTGACACGAATGTAAGGAACTCTACTTTCTTTGTTCCGTTTTCAAACCACTAGAGTGGATTTCACTCTTCACAATGGGATCATCAATTTCTTCATCATATGCATTTTGATTTCATTAAAGTTTATCGCGGGTTTTTACTTGGCGAAATTTGATTGGACAGGTGGACGTTTACACTGGTAACCATTTATTTTGGGGTATGTCACCATTCTGTAAGATCATTTTAATTTCTATGCGATTACCCTTTGTTATTCGAATATATGATTGAATGTATTTGCTCTGATATGTATCGTTCCTCACGGCTTTCGATCGCTTTGAAAAATCGCATTTTTGTAGCTTGGATCAGTGCTCTCCATTTATGGGTGCTTCCAATATCAAGACGAAGAGAGCCGTGCTGATCATAGAGTGAATTCTGGGGAATTTGATGCTGAACGAGGCACTGGTGCAAAACACATGGGGTCCAACCAAGAACACAATACTCGCCGAATAGCAGGATTCTGGGGTTATCTCTTTCAAATTATTTTCCAGGTGAATTGAATTCCCATAGCTAATTCAAGAGTTTAGTGATGCTGAATAATCAGTTTCTTCATTTTCGAAAACAGCTATCCATAGTTTGGCTTCATCTCTGTATTTCAAATTTTCTTGCAAACTGCGGGTTGCGCAGAATTTTTCGATTGGTCCCCCTTGATTCTGGGGGACCTGCCCCTGGATGTCCTTCTTGTGTCTTGGATCTTTCAAGCTCGGCTCGTTTAGCTACTTGTACCGATTTGCCACATTGCGGTTAGATACAACAAGGGTACTACTGTGAAAAATGAAAACCTCGAGGCATAATTTTTCAGTCTTTTTTTTTTTTTTCACGCCCGTTTAAAGATCTCAGTTTGTTTCTAATTAGTTCTTTAAAGATCTCAATTTGCAGACAATGGTTTTGTCACATTTGTTCATTGACTTGTTTCTCGTCTAGATGAGTGCAGGTGCTGTGATGCTCACGGACTGCGTTTTCTGGTTCATTATAGTCCCATTTTTGGCTATCAAAGATTACCGATTTAATTTTGTAAGTGATCAACTGCAACAACAAATGACCCTTCAAGTTATTGGGATTTTAGAAGGATTCTCACTGATCCTACAAATTATACTAGACAGTTCTTTCGAATCTCTTTGTGGGTCCTTCTCGGACTCATGTCGATGGTCGAAGATGTTTACTTTTTGAGCTCGTCGAGAATATCAATCGTGTTGATTAGATATCAATCAATACACGATCGCAACACAGTCATCTTGAAATGACGAGTTTTGATCCTGTGTGCGAACCTATTTTGTTAAGATAACATCCAATTAACATGATTTTTGGCATGGTTGATGTTTTTGACAAGCTTTAAAAAGTGTACTTTTTTCGGTAAGAACCCACAAAGTGCTCCGACTGGAGAAGAGCACAAAATAGCAATTCTGTTTCTGTCGTTCGAAAACCCTCTTTCTTCCCTTTTGTTTCTGACCAATGCCTTCAATTTTCCATTATCCAGTTGATAGTTTACATGCACAGCATCAATGCCGTTTTCCTACTTGGTGACACTGCTTTGAATTGCCTGGTAAGTTTGAGGTTTGCTTTTATGGTTTCAATCGTTTTCAGTTTCCAATTCGGTCTCTTTAACGTTTTTCCCGTATCGTTTTCAATGTTTTCAGCGGTTCCCCTGGTTTCGAATCGCGTACTTCTTCCTCTGGACAGCAGTTTATGTAATTTTCCAATGGATTGTCCATGCTTGTGTCGCGCTCTGGTAAGCTAGCCTATGTTTGGTCTCTATTAGGTGTAATGCTAAAACACAGACAAAATGGCACCGCCTCTCTCGTTTGGAGAGACATAACTGCGGCGGAAGCTACATGTACTATCGGTGTGCACATACATATATGTGCATACGTGCAGGGACGGACAGAGTATAGCTCAAGTGCGGTCACTTGACCCCACTGACTTTCAAATTTCTCCATCGGCAAATTGATATTTTCTTCCCGTTTGATGAATCTACACTTAATTATGATAATAATTGTCCCAAGCATGAATTGAGTGCACCAAATGTGTTATTTTTCCCATTTTAAAACTATGAATTTGTTAAATCGCCAAAAATGTTTAGGTAAGACACAAAATGCCAAGAAAGTTGAATTTTGCAAAAAATCATGAATATCAATAGAGATTCGTGGATTTCTACCCACATTTTACATATAGTGAGGCGCTTCGTGAACATCGACCATCCTATTGAGGACAACTGTTATTTATTTTTGCTTATTAATCCGAATTTATGTTTTGGTTAGCAAAGAGGGAAAAAATTGGACATGTTTCTTAATATCGATCACATTGCCCTTGAAATTCTGTTTCCGGCCCCGCATAAGTGCATTTCTGCATAAGGTGGCTCCACCCCTATGCGAGAAGAGGGTGCCCGAACAGTGCCTTTTTATGTGCCCGAAGATTTCCCCTTGTACAATGAACACGTACGATTCTGTTTTCTTATCATTTATGATGGCGTCGATTTGAAACAGGTGGCCGTACCCGTTTCTCGACTTGTCAACTCCACTCGCTCCGCTATGGTATGTTTTCATCACAAGAAACAGTTCACCAGTTCGTTCGAAAGGGTGCCTAATCTAACCTTTCTTCCAATGCGAAAAATGGCAAAAATTGCAGGTATTCGTCGGTGGCTTTGATGCACATACCTTGCTATGGCATTTTTGTGTTGATTATGAAGTTGAAGCACTTCCTGTTCTCAAAATGGTTCCCTCACTCCTACCAGTGTGTGGTGCACTAATTCATATAGCAGCTGATTATACCTGTGAAGAAAGAATTTCCCAAGTTCAAGAAACAATGCAAACTTTCCATGCACAGAAAGGCAGGAAGAAAGATTTGTTAAATTTTGCACAGAGGGTGACAAACAGTCAAATATAATCGAAGACCAAATGTCATTGATTGATGGATTTAGGTATTACATAAATGTGCAAAAGAATCCATAGGAAACATCCTATACTTCTTAGAATCTCTTTCTTTAAGAGTTTGCTCTCAAACCACAACTCAGAAAATGCAATACGACGCTCGGTGACAGTAGCTAATGTTCGCGCGTGTTTATAGTGGTTGTATTCGACCGGAGTCGCTCGAGCGGATCAAAAGTCACTCGAGCGAGTTGTGAGTTATTTGAGTGACTTATCAGGACATGCTTCAGGGTGGAGATCGATTTCGTCCGATGTCGCGCCTGACCTCCTCGGGCGCATAAAGTCGCTTGAGCGGCTTCCCAAGAAATTCATTGTCAGTGTTCAAGAGTTATCCTTGTTCATGCTTTGAATGACATTGCAACTATTAACGCACTCAATACTCAATACAGAATTGATCCTTTTCAGGACGCAATAGCATGCGAAATTTTGAAAATTTAATTTCAAGATTTGGTTCAGAGATAAAATTAATAATCAGAATTTTTACAATTCAATTTCGACATTTGATTAGATGATTTATAGACGAAATTTTGAAAGTTTATTTTAGAATTTGATTCAAAGATTTCACACAATGTGTGTTCCACCAACTAACAAGGAGCAGAATATTTGGGTTTGGTGTGGATACTGGATAATGGATGCAAATACAACTATAGGCACACCATTTGGTGCACGCCAAATGCACACCGCGTTGTGTGGAACCCATCTCGGAGTCACACACAAATGATAGCTGCTCAATTTATTTAAAGTGTATTCTCAAAGATCTCTGTAAAAAAAAAAAAAGCAACTCGTCAAATATCGATAATGGCTTGATCGATTCTGTGCTCATTTCTATTCCGAATGGGATATTTTTTTTACAGAAATCTTTAAGGATTCTTGTAAAAAAATCAGCGCAGTTAGATATCGGTAAGGGCTTAATCAATTCTGTGCTCATTCCTATCCCAATGGTCTAATATTTCACAAAAATTCTGTAAAAAAAATTAAAATAAGTTGAACAGCTCCGATCTTTGTAGTGGGACCGCGAGATAAAGTTTAGCACAATGCAGTGTGAAAATGGTGTAAAAAAACAAAGGTGAGAGGGTGTAACCGCACATCGACTAAACTACAAGGAGTTGTAACTTAAATTTGCCCTAAAAGTAAAACCTCCCTCGACCCTCCTCTGGCACCACTGAGAAGATCTTTCACGGTTTTCGCCTCCACACATAAAGAAAAAACCGAACCATCACCGTCGCAGCGCCGCCGTCGAACGGCCTTTCTATTAGCCTCGGCAACCTCAAACGACAGGAACTGCGGCGGAGGAATGGAATCCTTGCGCATTTTAAAATCGGCGGAGCCACCGCTGTACCTCGCGCCCTCTGAGAACCTGTCTCAAGCCGCCCGCGCAGCCTCGGAGCACATATACTCGTCTCTCAAACCGTACACTCCGAAGACGCCTTTCGAACGGCTGTTAGTGAACGGGTTCGACGCCGAGCAGATTTGGCAGCAAATCGACCTCCAATCCCAGCCGCTCATCTCGAGCCTCCGGCGCGAGCTGAAGCGGTTCGAGAAGAATCCGGAAGAAATCTCGAAGCTTTTCGGCGTGGATGAGGAGAGAGAGGGTGTAGAGAGAGAAAGAGAGGGTGTTTTGGAGGGAGAGGCTCAGGGTTTTGAGGAGTTGGATGAAGGTTTCGTTGGAATATTACTATTTTGGAAGTTCCAAAACTTGAATTATATTCCAATATATATCTATGACTCCTTATTGAGTTTATAATTCCGTATTTATAGTATTCCATATTCTTATGTCATTTATTCTGATTACTGGAGTAAATTTCTAACAGGTTTTGATGTTGATGATGATGATGAGGAGGAGGAGGACGAGGACGAGGACGAGGAGGAAAGTGAAGAGGGAGAAGGGGAAGAGGATGAGGATGAGGAGGAAGGAAATGATGATGGGGAGAATGGAGTTGAAGATAAGTTTTTGAAGATTAAGGAATTGGAGGAGTATATGGAAGAGGACGAGGCGCGAGAGTATGGAATAAAGAAGGAGAAGAAAAGAGGCAGCGGTAAGTTGTCGAAAAGAATTGAAGATGATGAAGAAGATGAGGAGGAGGAAGAAGATGAAGATGAGGAAGGTGATGGGGTGAGAAACTTTATCTTATTTTATGCTGGTGCAAATACTGTTAATGTTGGGGAATTCGTGAAATAGATTTCGATTTGTGATTGTTTTGTTGCGTCACATGATTCCTACTTTATTTTGTAGCTTGGAATTTTCGGAGCTGACCTGGGCGATGAAGAAGAAGGAGCAAGGTGCTCTGCCTTTTCTTTTCTATCTTTTCAATTCTGTTTTCGGCTCTTTTTTGAATTATCATGGTGTGAGAGTTTAGTTCTATGAACTATCTACATAACAATCTAAGTGATACACAGTAGGTATATCAATGTTTTATGTGAGAAAATCTCACTTTCTTAAAATATGGACTTAGAGTATTAGGTAAAGTCAATAGCGGGTCTTTGTATTGATGGAGTATTGGTGTTGGATATTGCGATTATTAAAGGTGGTGTGGGCAGGTTCACAGATGTCAAATATCATGCGTAGAAGAGCTCTTTGTCTAGTTATGATGAGGAATGAACTATGAAGTAATAGTTACCTCAGGAGGTTCCAATCTTAACATAGATAGTCAAAGATGTGAGGTGTAGCCAGTGGTAAACATGATAATTTTGCGATGTTGGTTTTGTTATAGTGGGTGGTGTTGATGTTGAGGTTGTGGAAGTGTTAGTAGTGGTGTTGTAGTTGTGGTGGTGGTGGATATTGGACAGTATCAATATTGGTCGCATCGTGGCAATGGAGTGGTAGCATCTATGCTCTAAGAAACTTTGGTGTTCTGTTAAATTGTTTTGGCTTGGCTTTTCTGTTGATGTAGTAAGCCTGTGGTGGCAAGTTTGTATCTCAACACTGCTTTTGTTAATGTGGTGTTCCTCAAATTTTTTGGTATGTTTTATTTGATTGGGTGGGAATTAATTACTCTCCAGTTGCGTTTAGAAGCTCTGTGCTTGCTATTAGATATGGAAAGGTTATTGTCCTTCGCAGTGGGAAACAAATTTTTGTTATGTGTCTCTAGATTGTAAACCTCTCTATGAGCATGTTAGCAATGCGATTATACTTGTTCCACGGTCTTGGGTAAAAATCAACTCTAGAAGCTAGCTATTGAAGTGAAGGTGCCCTCATACTTGTCTGCTTCACATTTCATGGAGGTGATTTGAGACTTCACTTCACACCCTCTTTATGCGCAGTGTGCTCACTTGATTGCACCTGTTTTGAAGATAGAGACGCGCACCCTACCCATTCCCCATAGTGGGCTCTGATACCAAGTTAAGGTATCAATTGTTCAAAATTTTAAGCTATTAGGAAATGTATCCAACAATATATATCATGTTGTTGAACTCTCTCCCTCACGTTCAACTCCATCTTGCACTTTGGGATGACACCAAACATGGAGCTAAAATGAATCCAAAGGGAAGATGGAGAATGCAAAGAGGCAAGAAATGCAATTGGAGAGACTTGAACTTAAGACCTTTCAGGATGGCGGAAACTAAAGTTCAGATACCATTGGCATTGTATACAGTCTTGGGTAAAATTCAACCCAAACAGCTAGTTATTGAAGTGAAAGTGCGGTCATGCTTTTGTACTTCATCTTACTGTGGTACCCATGCCACTCTGACTTCCCTTCACAATCTCGAATCGATGGGTTGATCACAATGGAATGGTGTGATTTGGTAGCTGTTATGTTAGAGAGGAGGATAAGAGGGAGGGAGACATGGCGGAGAAAGTTGGAATTCATTGAAAACCCATGTCATGGCTAAAAGAACCTTTCGATTTTTTTTGTTTTTTGGTCTGGAGCGTTGGAGACTGGATTGTGCATTTTTCTTTTTTGACGATTTTGTAAGGTCTTCATTTTGGTCTGGAGCATGAGTTCTACGAAAGAATAGGGGGGTAATGACAGATTAACAACAAACCTTTGGCACACTTCACTACATCAAGGTAATAGTAATGAATGAGATTAGGTTTGATGTAATCAATGTCTTCTTAACAAATTCTGAAGTTAACATGTGAAGGAAATATAGGGTAACTTATCTTGTGATCATTAGTTCGTGCATACATCTGTCTTTTGATTTATTGTTTGATCACCTTATTCTATTTTTCATTGCCAACTTGATGCCCTGGCCAATATCATACTTGGATTGGGAATCAATTCATCGACCATTATATGTGGCTAATGTCTTAATAATCTGGATCTGAAACAGTGAAACCAAAACTGATCTTTATTTTGTAGAGTAGCTACTCTAATTAACCTAGCCGGTCCTAGATTATAGTATTATACCTGTTAGTTTCAGTAGCACATTGCTTTGCTTTCACTGTTTTATTCACTTAATGCTGTCTCTCTCTAGTCTTTTTAGTTCTTTCCACTAATCTTTCTGCGTGGTCATATGCATGCTACATCCTTTTCAGATACGAAGACTTCTATGGCCCTAAAAAGAAAGATAACCAGAAAAGAAAACCAAAACAGATGGATGAGTCAGATCACTTGGGTGATGAGCAAGAAGATGACAAGACTTTGGGCAATCAGGTAATTGACTGTTATTGTCATATGTATGAACTCTCATGAACAGTTTTGTTTTTTGATCATTAGTCTAATGAACATCATGCTCCTCTGTTTGATACTTGCAAGATTTGCTGCTTGACGGGCACCATTATTGATTGAAGCACCTTTGGATTATTTGTCCAATTCATTCTTTTTCTTTTTCTTTTTTTCTGCAGGAGCAAAATCTTTCTACCCATGAAGAACATCTAAAGAAGGTGCAGACTAAAATAGAGGAAATGGAGAAAGCAAACTTGAATCCAAAAACTTGGACTATGCGAGGCGAGGTAACATCTCATGTTTTTGCAATCTTTGAGATATCAATTCGTGTAAATTTCAGCAGTGCGTTACCAAATGTCAATTGGATTCATAACTCTTGCTGTCAATTTGATGACAGATAACTGCTGCTAAAAGGCCAATGAATAGTGCATTAGAAGTTGATCTAGATTTCGAGCACAACGTGAGACCTGCCCCCGTTATCACTGAGGAGGTTACTGCATCTATCGAAGAGTTAATTCAGAAACGGATCCTCGAGGTGAACAACAATTTTTTATCCTCGATTCTGAAATTTGTTATGGTAGTACATGGTTTTCAAAGGACAGGAAAATTAGAGCTTCTAAGATACAGATGCACCAAACTTGTATTGAAGTTTATTCTGATATAGCACTATTGGATTGGAATGTTGTCCTTTAGTGGTCATTTAATCCTTTGTGGGCCAAAGACTCAGAGTTTGCAAATGCCGTTGGCAAATTGTTTGTTACAGATAAGATTTTGGCCTTCCTTTATTAATTATGGAGTAGAAAATCATAGACCTTTTTATTATAATATGGATCTCTCAGTGAAAAGCACACATCCCAAACCTTTAATATTTTCATGTATTCATTCACCATAGTGTTGATCCATGAGTTGCTCTTGGTCTATAATGTTGTTGAAGTCTCTCTCTCTCTCTCTCTTGGACTTTTTAGGGGCATTTTGACGATGTTCAGAAGGTTCCTGATCTACCATCTAAAGCACCAAAAGAACGCAAGGAATTGGTAATCATTGTCCTCTCAAGATACTTTGTTTCTTTTCGTTTGATCTTGATTTTGTTCCCCTTAAAAAATATTTAAGTGCAACATAACTGATCTTCTTTTTAATTATGTTTTGCAGGACGAGAATAAGAGCAAGACGGGACTTGCTGAAATTTATGAGGTTCGGATATTGTAAATTTAATTCACTGTTTGGTGTTCATTTTCTTTGGACTTCTTTATATAATGCTGGCTGAATCGTTTATGATTTGTATGTTGTGAAGTGTTTCAGACCACTGAATGCATTTTGTTTATGTAGTTTTACCTACCAAGCATTTGAAAATTTCTTCTCTTATCATTGCAGGAAGAATATGTTCAGAAAACTGGCCTAGTTTCCACAGCATTATCCTTCTCAGATGAACAAAAGAAAGAGGTGCACTTTGATTGCTTTGCTTAGATGTTTTTGATGTGACAATACACGAAATGTGAACCGGTTATGGTTCCCCATCTCCCTTCTTTCTCTCTGATGCTGGTGGTGTAACTGACTACACAGCAGTAACAAAGAAATGTTCCATTTTTATATTTTCCCGTTTTTCTTGTACTGTTAGCAGTTTCCATTTATGATTACACTCACTCTTGGGATCTATAATTGTGATCAGGCAAGTATTCTGTTCAAGAAACTGTGCTTGAAGTTGGATGCTCTGTCCCATTTCCACTTCACACCAAAACCGGTATGCCTTTCACTTCTCCTGTCATAATCTGTGTAAAGAATTGAATGCAATATTTGCTTGCCGTATAGTAGCTTGTTGCTGCTAATCTATGATGGGTCAACTTGGACAGGTAATAGAAGATATGTCCATACAAACAAATGTCCCTGCTCTGGCGATGGAAGAGGTAATGAAATCTGATGTTTTCCTTGGAAATTTCTATGGTGTTTCATTTAGTCTTTGTATTATATCAGTCTAAATTCAAAGTAATTAAGTACTGTGTGTGACATCTTGCATGGGCAGATTGCACCTCTGGCAGTGTCGGATGCTGCTATGTTGGCTCCTGAAGAAGTTTTTGCTGGCAAAGGAGATATTAAAGAAGAAACAGAGCTAACACAAGCGGAAAGGAAGAGGAGAAGAGCTGATAAGAAAAGGAAATTTAAAGGTAAGCTTATTCAAGCCTCTGCTACTTAGCATCTCCTATGCACAATAGCTAAAGCAGCAATTTTGCCTCTACGGTACCTAAAATGTTAAAAGCAGCAACCTTGGTCCAATGCAAAGGTGCTATTTTCTTCAATTCTCTCTTTCTATAAAGTCAAATTTAAATTGCATTGTACCCCCTTATATAGATAAAAAATAGAGAAAATCGTGGCCAAAATTTGGAAGATGGCCCATGGTTTGGCCACGGACGATGTTGCAATCCTTATAGCCATGCCTTGGGGAGATTTAATAGTGGATGATGGGTTCTTCTTTTCTTTTTTTTTTCTTTTTTGCATTTGGCAAGTTTTTCTGAAGTGCTGCATTTGGCAAGTTGAAGTTGTTCATGGTTGTTCTGTATGAAGTTTCCCACTGTTGGTTCTTGCTATTTCCTTACCTCCGTCAAGAAAATTGCTGACCAACTTGGCTGCAATTTGGTTACTATGTTCCTTCCCTTCTTAAAGATTTACTAATAGGTGGCCTTTGTTTTCCTAAAACAATTCGAAACCAATCTTTTCCCAGTTCAGTGGTTGAAAAAACACATGGTCACCACCCTGGTCCATTTTCCGGTACACCAACATTCTTTAAACTTTTACTCATCTTTTTCTCCTTCTTCTTCTTGTCCATTAGATTCTCACAAATAAGTTATGACACTATTCGACAAGACAACTCTAGTATTGGATCTGTCATTTTAGACCACGAATACAATCCAACATGCTGACCTAAGAAGTCCATTTCATGGGTAGCTTTTGTTTTCTGTTATGCTCTTTCATGGATGGATAGTTCTTCAACTGACCTCCTTTTACACTTTTCATTCATTGAAGTACATATATTTAACCAATCAAATCATCTTACCTCATGTTCTGTACGTGGTTGAATGGTCAAGGAGTAGCACTATTGGTCAACTTATAACTGTTGTTTCTTGACACGAGTGCAATAAAAATCAGAAATTAAGGTTTCTGATTGATTTTCGGGATGGACTTGTACTTGGCGTTCACATGATATGCCTTTATTTTCTTTCCACTTTGGTGTGTTCCCCCAATGGATTCAGGGAGTTAATTCATGTGTCCTGTGTAAAATAGCATTTTCCATTGCTTTAAAGATTTCATTACCTACTTCTTTTTCGGCCATTAAAATTGGCAAACATGATCTCAGCGGAGTCGGTGAAAAAGACGGCAACGAAGAAGGCACGTGAGAGTGCAGTGCAAAATCATGTGGATGGTGACGATTCTCTCTCTCTTTAGCCTTTTGGTTAGATATTCTTGGACCCTAGCAAATATCAATACCTCACTATTGCTATTTCGTGGTTTTACAGGCAAGGGAGAATCATGACTTTCAAGCCTTGGATTTCAATTCGCATGGAGTTTCATTCCGCCGATTGCAACTTCGATTATGCTTGCAGTTTTGAACTTGTCAATGGTAGGCACAGGGACCCCTATTTGCCGTTTCAAATAGAGTTAATTTTAGTAAAATCATCAGGTGCAAGCTCGTTCGGAGTTCTGAGGGAAGACGAGGAGTATTAGGCGAACGGGGCTTGATGTTTCAATTTTGGGTGGTTTGGTTTTGTTTCAATTTTGGGTGGTTTGGTTTCCTCAGTTATTTATATAGATTTGGGTTGGTAATTTGTAACGTTGAAGATAATTAAATGCGATTGCAATCCCACCCTCAGAGAGACCTCATACAACGGGATGATCCAATCAGGGTGGATTCAGGAATTTGTTTCTGGTCCAAACTTGGAATATAAATTTTTGATGATTAGTGTTAATTCTGTTCTTTTAAGTTTTCGTTACATATCTTTATAAGATGAACTATGAGAAATTTACTAGAAAGCAAGGCTAAAATTCTACTAGGAAACCCTAATCAGTTCGTCCAAAATTTACAAACACTACGCGCGCTCCTCTCACAATTCATCCCTCTCTCTCTCATAATTGCCCTTCCGGCATTTTTCCTTCTCTCACACCCCTTTACTCCGCGTTCTGGCTACTCCCCTTGTCAAATGGGCTTCCAAACAGGGGATTCGTTGCTAAGCCACATCATGTGCATGCGTGAACATGAGCAAAAGCTTGAAAGGACCTTTTCAAAATATCCAAAACTACTAAAATTTGTGAGAGTGAGTTGAAAAAGAAGGCCTAGAATGAGAATTGAGTGCAGAATTATGGGATGCGACTTCATTGTCCTAAGTGCGCACTGAACTCTGCTGTTGCCAACTACAATCCCTTAGAAGATCACACCCTTTCGTCTGAACTAATATACATTATGAAACTAAATGAGGCGGACACAAATCCGTCACTGTCCCTGCACGTGAATATACTTGTTGCTCGTTTTCTTTCGCTCACGATCACCTCTCAGGATACTAAAATATGAACAAAGCTCCTGCTTGCAAAAAAAAACACAACAAAACTATGCGATTGTATCTTCTGTCTAGATTCTCTCTATCCCAAGCCCATATTGAAGAGGATGGCAGAAGGAACCCCGAGTGCATTCCATCTCACTGGCACCACACTTCCAAAGGACATAACAAGTCCCAAAAGTAGAAGTCAATAACATGCAAACTGGTTTACAATTTATGAAAGGTTAGGCAAGTTCCAAGCTTGCATAACTCCAGAGCTCTCTGAGATAAAAGCATGCAAAAGAGAAACGCAAACATAGCAGGAGTACGTCAAATAGCAGAAAGTTCAATTGGTAAACATCATATCGGCACACAAATGTAACTTGCATTCATTGATCAAATCTCCTTACAAACCATGTCATACAGTTCGTATCTGGTGAACTTATTTTTGCTTCTACACTTTACATGCACATCATCTGTCTTGTGTACATTTACTTACAGCAGAGGGGAGTTACTTGCCGATAGCACCGGCTTCGGTGAGGAGGGGAACAAGCTCACCACGCTGATGCTTCTGCAAGACCGCTGCAATCACAGGAGAGATTAAGATTCCCCTAAAAATATGGTAAGACCATCTTTTTACCATCTAATTTAGCAAGACCACAAATTAAGAGAAAAACTGAATGTGAGAGTGGTTGATGGCCTTACCATCACAGCCGCCATTATGTTTTCCACCAATGAACACATTGGGTACAGTACCCTGCCCAGTTAATTCTGCTAGAGCTTGTTGCGTTTCACTTCCATCATCTACAGAGAATGATTAAGGAATTTCTCAGATAAGTGGAAAAGGATACATGAAAACATCATTTACTATTGTGGCTATTAGTAAATACTCACTTTCCTCATCCAATTCAACGACCTTGTAAGTTGCACCTAGTTTGGAGAGCAGTTGCTTGACCTGCTTACAATATCCACAGTAGGTTTTACTGCAATAGAATATCAGATTAAGTTATACCTCGGCGGCACAAAATTAATATCCACATTAGGTTTTGCCTTCATTGATCGATGATGGTTGGGAGTGTAATTGTAGAGTTCCTGAGCTCATATCTGAGGCTCAGAAGGACGAGATCTTGCAGCTTGCAGAAGTTCTTAAACATCCCGGCTATGCCCCATAGAGGTATGCTTACATTCTGCAAGAATTTTTCATAACAGCTTCCCTATTTTCACCCAGAGTCGATACCAGCGAAATAGAACAGTGAATAGTTGATGGAATCCACCGTTTAAACACTCATACAAGTCATTGAAGATACATACATCTTTAGAAAGCATTATGTTATCATCCATTCTCCCTTCTCATAAGCCACCAAGTCAGCTTCCCTATTTCACCCAACGTATGCACTGACCACATTAGTGTCTGAGAAAACATGGTACATAACACATTATAGGTGGGTGTTTGGGTTGGAGGTTCAGTTTGGATTCTGAATTACACACACACACACAAATAGATATATGTAAAATGGAGGAGCTTTTGGATTCTGATTATACTTTCAATTACAAAGTCGTCCTAAACAATCTATTTTACGCAAAAGAGTCAAACACTTCTATAGATTCTCCTTAATCAAAAACTCTTATGATTTGCAATCCACAATTCAGAATCTAATAGAACATTTTGAAAGAATGGAGTTCCCAGAACACCGCTAACTGAACAACGCCATACGATTGGGACAAGAGAATCTCAGTTTGGCCAGATTTCATACAGTAATTCAATAAGATAAAGGTCATGAATTGCTTAAAAAAGCTTCAGAAGAAGTAGTAGAAGAAGAAGAAGAAGAAAGAACCTGAAGACGACAACGGGGTTAGAGTCGACGATTTCCTTCACCTTGGATCCAGCCACTTCTATTTCTTCTTTACTCTTTGCTGTCGAACCGAACACCGATCCCATACTTATCGAGGAGGGAGGGAGAGAGAGAGAGAGAGAGAGAGAGAGAGAGAGAGAGAACAGCTGTTGGATGGTGGCCTCTGCTGCGGGTTTCGAACACCGATCCCAGTCTCCAATTTTTCTGGAAAAATCCCACTTTGGCCCCTCTATTTGACCCTAATCTCACGTTTTCTCCTTTCACTTGAAAAAGTGTTGTCATGAAAATGTTGCGGCCATGACGTTAAACTTTGCGTCCGTTACTACGCCTTCAAAGGTTGCGTCCATGACCATAAACATTACGGTCACTATAGATGCATTCCTATGCGTGTGTGACAAAGAAAAACAAGATTTGTTAACAGAGAGGTATATGTTGAAGACAGATAAAGTTTAACAAAGAGATAGATGTTGAAGACAGACAAAGCTTAACGTCACACACGCATAGGAATGTATCTATAGTTCTATACCTATTTCTACAATGAATTAGAGTCTAGTTTGGTTCATTTGCTATTGCTTTCAACGATGAACATCGATTTCTTGTCGGATCATGATTTCTTCCACCTGTACGATGCGGAGGGGAAGAAATGGTCTCGATTGGAGCATTATATGGAACCATCGTCAAAATCCTTCGGTTATGGCCGGAACCCTGTGGCAGTAGGCAGTACCATATATGTATTGGTTTCGCCACGGTCTTCTTCATGCGTATCATTTGTTCCATATATCTTTCTACTCGGGCTCTATCGATGGCATACACGATTCTGTGCGGCGTCTTTGTTGACTGACTCCGTTGATTGCTAGTATCATTTACTGGTTCGTATCGGTGGAAACAAGCTCTGTTTGGTTTGTGTTGCGCGGTATCAGAACCTGCTGCATTGCGGCGAATTCCGAGTTGATGAACCCTTTATCCATGGCAATAAGGCTTCCTTGAATGCTGTTGTTGAGTCCTCTAATGCTTATGACATTAACCGATCGCAAATGATCCTTTCCGCAATGTTCATGTTGTAGGGAGTTATTCCCGTACAGGCATGATTAGTCACCGAACACGTGGTGTGTTAGGGACACGTGGCAGGAATGATAAGCTCATCGCCGGGCAGTGCGATGAGCAGCAATATGGACCAGTGACACGTGAAGTCATTGGTCCAGACAGTCTGTTCGGCTGATAAGGTCAAAAGACATGTGAAGTCATTTGACCAGATATAACAATGTGGACCAGTTGCATGTGAGGTCATTGGTCCAGGAGGACTATTCGGCAAAGAGGAAGCCGAACAGTGGAAAAAGTTGCCCTAAGTCGTGACGTGGCAAGAATACTCCAGAATGGTAATATTCCGTAAAAGGGTAAGATCCCGAGTATATAGGATCAAGGCTAGAGACCCAACGTGATTGGGGTATTTGGATAATTATGGAAAAGAGTCCCAAGAGGACTGAGAGTCTAATAATGATTAAGATATTATACAGATAAGGGAACGAGAGTCCATAAGATATTAGGTTTCCTATATGAGGCAGGAATCCTAATGCAGCTGCGATACTTGGGCAACAAGCATCCGTAGATCTATAAATACAAGGTAAACCTGGAGGTAAAGGTATGCGTTATTCTGGGCATTAATACAACTTTCCTACTGATAATTAGGGTTTGACTACTAGTTCGAGATACTAACTTTGGCATCGGAGGGCCTTTGCTACGAGAAGCAAAGGTGCGCTCACCCCTTTTCTGTCTTGCAGATTAGGGTTCAGACGAAGAATTAGGGTTCCGGTGTAGCGGCACGTGAGTCTGAACCAATCGGTGTGGTTCAGAACACCAATTGTTTTCATCCCCCTACAATTGGCGCCGTCTGTGGGAAACGAACCTATTCTCTGAAAAACAATAACGATGGAAGAAGATCCAGTCACGCCGTTTAATCCAAAGGACCAGTTAAGTGGTGGAGGAGATAAATCTCCACCAGGTGCTCCGAAAAAGCCTACTGGAAGGCAGGGCAAGACACCCACGGGCTCCATGAGAAGGAGCAAGTCTCACCGAAGAGAGGCGTCGGTGGAACAGTCAAGGAGTATACATAACAGTGAGGATGTCCTCGACCGAAAGAGGAAGGAGATCGAGGAGTACGCTCGTTTAATTAAAAAACGAGAGTACGAAATACAAGAGTTGCAGCGGGTACGAGAGCACCCAGAGGATTCTGGACTCTCCAGGAGGAGTCCTGAAAGAGATAGACGGACTTTAGTAGTTCATAGACATGCCCGTTCCCGAAGGGCAAGGAGTAGAAGCCCTAGTATGAGGCGATATAATGTTCCTCCACGAAAAAGGAGTAACAGAAGCAGAAGCCGAACTCCGGAAAGACAAAGGTCTTTCTCACGGAAAAGGAGGAGTAGGGACCGGAGTTCCACCCCTGAAGAAGAAGATAAAAGAAAACATCACCGGGACAGGTACGAGAGATCTGATGCTGATCGGGCCAAAGCTACGGCTCACAAGACGAAAGAATTCGAGGATGGGGCAGTAACTGCACGAGAAGCAGCTAGAAAGGCCCTAAGCAATATAGCGGCTTCCCCCTTCTCGAGAAGGTTACAAGAGGCTAGGTTGCCGAGCAGGGTGAAGCATGGAGCGTTCGTACTCTACGAGACAAACACGGATCCTGTGGCTCACATACAGCACTACCAGCAGGCCATGTTCATGCACGATGGCGATGATGCCATTTTGTGCAGGATGTTCCCATCAAGCCTTGGCAAGGTGGCTCTATCCTGGTTTCATAAACTGGCCCCGCGCTCCATACGAGGATGGAGACAGCTGGCAGAGGAATTCACTGCTCGGTTCTTAACAAGTAGAAAGGCTCCAAAGACGTTTGAAAGCCTCTCTACGATGAAGCAAGTAGACGACGAACCGATCAGGGATTATGCAAAAAAGTACTGGGAAACTTTCAACGAGATTGAAAGTTGCAGTGAGGAGTACGCCATCGCAACGTTCAAAACTGGATTACCTGTTCGGGGTGAATTGCGTCGCTCACTGAACAAACATCCGGTAGCAACGCTGGCCAAGTTGATGGAGCGAATAGAGCAACACGCCAGAATGGAAGATGACATACTCCGTGAAGACGGCAGGACAGTTACCGAACAGTCCAAAGTGTCTGCCAAAAAGGTGGATAAGCCAGAACCCAGAACTTACAAGGAGAGAAGGGATTACGGGCAGGCTAAGAAAGAGCCGAACAAAGAAAAGCAAGCCCCTGATCCAAAGTCCTTCTTTTCCATCACGACAGTTTGGAAGGAACCAATTTACAGGATTCTTTATCGAATTAAGAATCAGCCGTACTTCAAATGGCCCCCAAGTTTGGGTGGAGATAAAAATGCGAAACGTGCCACGAATCAGCACTGCAGTTACCATAAAGATTGGGGCCATATGACCGAGGATTGTGAAATGTATAAAAGGCATCTTGACGATCTAGTTTCTCGTGGCTATCTCAAGGAGTTCATCCAGGAAGATCCGAAGGAAAAAGAGAAAGCCATGGAGATGGATTATGAGAAGAATCCTAAAGGGGTAATCCACATGATACACGGGTTGGCCGCACCTTATACGAGGAATGAGGTGAGGCTGCTGCAAAGGCAGGTTAAGCACGACCAGCATGTGACGAGGTTGGGAAACAAGAGAAGCCGAGAAAGTGGTATATGCAATGAGGGCATCGCATTCACGGATGAAGATTGGGGGAAGTCCAGGTTCCCCATAATGATGCTTTGGTCATAACCCTACGAGTTGGGGAATATGACATTGAAAGGATTTTAGTGGATTCAGGAAGTTGTACGGAGGTGATGTACTACGACGCGTTCAAGAAATTGGGGCTGGCCCAGACAGATTTAGAGCAGTCCACAACACCCTTGATTGGGTTTGGTGCAGGGGCAGTTTGGCCGCTTGGAAAGGTAACACTGCCTGTTCGGGCAGGATCAGTTGTTTTGAGGACGGATTTTCTGGTCGTAGACGTTCCTTCCTCCTATAACGCGATTATAGGAAGGACCTGGTTACACAAAATGAGAGCAGTCTCCTCAACATACCACCAAATGGTGAAATTCCCAGGATCCAATGGGATCGAAGCGATTAGGGGCAATCAGAAAGTGGCTCAGCAATGTTTGATTTCCATCGTTAAGAAGGCCCCGAAGGCCCACCATGTTCATACATTGGAGGTACCAGATCAACCGACTATCGAAGATGTCGGAAGATGCCCGTCTGATAAAGTGATTGAGGGCTTGGAAAAGATTCAGATCAACAAGGCTGATCCAGAAAGATATTTTTTGATTGGGGAATCACTGCCAGCTGGGGAAAAAGCTGAGTCAATACAGTTTCTGAAGGAATATGTCGATGTGTTTGCATGGGTACCAGAAGAAATGCCCGGCGTAGATGCTGAGATAATTTGCCACCATTTAAATGTTGACCCTCAGCATAAGCCAGTTATTCAGAGAAAACGGAGGGCGGCCGTACAGCACGTGGATGCTGTTATTGAAGAAGTTAGTCGTTTGCTTGAGGCAAAAGCAATACGTGAGGTTTATTATCCTGAGTGGCTGTCCAACACCGTGGTCGTAAAGAAGAAGAACGGGAAGTGGCGTGTCTGTGTGGATTTCACAGACTTGAACAAGGCCTGCCCTAAGGATAGTTTTCCCCTCCCAAGGATAGACCAGTTGGTTGACGCAACAGCTGGCTACGAGCGAATGAGCTTTCTTGATGCGTATCGAGGATACCATCAAATTGCTATGTTTGAGCCCGATCAGGAGAAGACATCTTTTATCACCCCACGGGGCTTATACTGCTATAATGTCATGCCGTTTGGGCTGAGGAATGCAGGGGCAACTTACCAAAGGCTTGCGACTGTCATGTTTAGGGAACTGCTCGGGAAAACCATGGAGGTTTACATAGACGATATGGTGGTAAAAAGCCGAGACAAACGAGGGCACATTACAGACTTGAGAGAAGTCTTTGAGATTTTGAGAAAGTACAAGTTGAAACTCAACGCCTCGAAATGTGCGTTTGGGGTTGGTTCTGGGAAGTTCCTAGGGCACTTGGTCACCATTAGGGGAATTGAGGCTAACCCAGATCAGATTGCAGCCTTGCAAAGGCTGCAAAGCCCCAAAACCACGAAGGAGGTTCAAAGGCTAACTGGGATGGCTGCAGCACTTAATAGATTTATCAGCAGATCGAGTGATAAGTGTAGGCCCTTTTTTCAGTTATTGAAAAAAAGGGAAGGGTTTGAATGGGGAGCAGAGTGTGAGCAAGCTTTTCAGGACCTGAAGAAGTATCTGGCTGAGCCTCCTCTTCTGTCAACCCCACACCCAGGTGAGTCCTTGATTTTGTACTTATCTGTTTCTGAGCATGCTGTAAGCGCAGTCCTCTTAAGAGATTTGGGAATCGAACAAATCCCAATATATTATGTAAGCAAGACATTGCTAGACGCAGAAACGAGGTATCTGCCTTTAGAGAAACTTGTCCTGGCGCTTAGGACAGCAACGAGAAAACTGCCACACTATTTCCAAAGCCATAGGATTGTGGTATACACCGAATTTCCACTAAAGTCCCTGCTACGAAAGGCAGATTTTTCAGGAAGAATCTCGACGTGGTCTGTCGAGTTGAGTCAGTATGATATTGATTATCAGCCACGTACGGCAATTAAAGGCCAAGTATTGGCAGATTTTGTGGCGGAGTTTTCTCCTGCGGTTGCACCTTTGCCTCCTACGAGAAAGGAGCAAGCATCCAAGCCAGCACCCATAAAGAATCAGCTGTCAGCCGAACAGGACCCCACGGAGTGGAAATTATTTGTTGACGGATCAGCATGTAATACTGGTTCAGGAATTGGGGTGGTAATATTTCCTCCAGGAGGTGTAATGATCGAGCTGTCTGTTCGGCTAGGGTTCAGTGCATCAAATAATGTGGCGGAGTATGAGGCACTCCTAGCTGGATTGAGAAGTGCGAAAATTCTGAAGGCAAAAAGAGTGAGGGTGCATTCTGATTCACAGCTTGTAGTGAATCAGCTGTCCGGTGAATATCTGGCCCGTAATGAGAAAATGGCGGCATATGTGGAAGCCGCCAAAGATTTACTTGATACCTTTGAGAGGGTCCATATTGAACAGATAAGTTCTGGACAGAATGCACATGCCGATTCACTGGCATGGCTGGCTGCGGCGGTCTCGACCGAACTCAAGCGAAAAGTTTCGGTTGAGTATCTCTCAGAGCCGAGCATTGGAAACAGCGTGGAGTTAGTTTTGGAAGTGAACCAAGGTCCAAGTTGGATGGACCAATCGTGGAATTCTTACGGAATGAGACACTTCCCACTGATAAAAAGGAGGCTCATAAGATCAAAACCAAGTCTGCAAGGTTTTGGCTATCCCCAGAAGGAAAGCTTTACAGAAAATCCTTCACAGGCCCATATTTGCTGTGCGTACACCCCGAGATGGTGCAGAAATTTCTCCACGAAATACATGAAGGAACTTGTGGAAGTCATGCTGGGGGCAGATCCATTGCCCACCGAGCAATTACTCAAGGTTATTGGTGGCCACATATGCAGGAGGATGCAAAGATGTATGTAAAAATTTGTGAGAAATGTCAGAAATTCTCACCAATGATTCGAACACCGGCCGAAGACCTGGTACCTTTGACCAGCCCCTGGCCATTTGCCCAGTGGGGAATGGACATCGTGGGTCCCCTTCACAAAGCAACTGGGAACCGAAAATTCCTGTTAGTTGCAACTGATTACTTTACTAAATGGATTGAGGCGGAACCATTGGCCAAAATCACTGAGTCTATGGTAGAAAAGTTCGTGTGGAAAAGTATCATTACTCGATTTGGGGTCCCTTATTCTTTGATCACAGATAATGGGTCCCAATTTCAGAAGAAATTTAAGGCTTTTTGTGCCCAGTATGGGATCCGGAATTATTATTCGACTCCAGCCTATCCGCAGAGCAACGGGCAGGCAGAAGCATCTAACAAAACCATTCTTGACGGGATCAAGAAGAGGTTGGATAAGGCCAAGGGGAAATGGCCCGATGAATTGCCTCTTGTTCTATGGGCACACAGGACAACTCCTAGGAGGTCTACGGGAGAGACCCCCTACTCTTTGGCATATGGCACAGAGGCAGTCATACCTTTGGAAGTAGGCCTCCCAACCAACAGGACCGCATTGGTTGAGAGTGGGGGCAATGACAGAGCCCTTGAAATTGAGCTTGATCTCGCCGAGGAAAGAAGGGAGCAAGCGTTGATTCATCTAGCTTCTTATCAGGAGCAGCTGATGAGAAACTATAACAAGCATGTACACCCTCGAGAGTTTGGTGTTGGGGATCTTGTACTCCGGAAGGTGCTCGGCAACACCAAGGTAGCCAACGAAGGCAAGCTAGGGGCCAACTGGGAAGGCCCGTATCGAGTAACTGAGATTGTGGGCATAGGGGCCTACAGATTGGTTGATCTGGACGGTAATCCAATTCCGAGGCCATGGAATGTCCATAATCTGAGAAAATTCTTTGTTTAGAAGAATTGAATTTTATTTTAGCTAGCACTACGTGATTGTGTGGGAATTACGAATATAATTCCCTTGTTTTAAGTGTTCGATTCTATCTTGCTCTAGTTACGGTTTATTCTGTTTTAGTTGCCAGGGGTACGAATAGCGCCCCCTTGGATGGAAGTCTATGAATAAATATGAGCTAGCCTTTTAAAATGTTTGTTTTTTAAGAATATGAAATACGGATTTCGATTTATTTCTCCTTATTCATATTGGGGAGCAGGGAAATGGAATTGGTACGCATGCCATATACGAATACATCTATTCTTGATAGCTTGATTACTGCGCACGAATAAACGCTAAAGTATGAGAACTTGTAAACAAGTGTACCCCAGGTATGAAGACACTTAGGATGCATACTCAAACATGCAACTGTTCGGATACAATTATTTCAGTAAGTAATTATGCTAAACAGTCTGAGATACTGTAAGTCCGAGAAACTTACATTTAACTTTTGATTTAAATTCGAGGGATTTTGATCACAAATAGGTATGAGATACCCCAGGTACGAAACACTTGTACAATTCTAAGTACGAATATACTTAGTAACATACGAGTACGAAATACTTGTACAGTTCTAGGTACGAATATACTTAGTCAAATCCAAGTACAAAATACCTGGGTGACAGGCATAATACGAAAAGCACCAAGTACGAAATACTTGCATAAAACTACAACCAAATAAGCACGAGATGTTTATAATTGTAGCACGTACGAGATGCCAAAGCTCCGGCCACGAAGGACCGAGCAAAATAAAACGTCATGCCGCAAAGGGCCTAATACTGTTAACCAAAACATGAAATTACTAATACTATGCAGACAGGTGCTACAGGAAAGCAAATTCAGTCTAACTCCTGGATCTCTGGTGCAGCATTGGTTGCAGCCCTTTGAAGCACGTCCCCATTGCCAGCAGCATCTTCCACAGCAACACTGGCTTCAGTGGCTGCCTCCTGGCCGGACCCATGCTCCACAGCAGCACCTTGAGTCTCCATTTCTATTTCCTCATCTGCATCTGCATATTCATCCACTTGACGATCAACATCGTCAACAAGGGGTTCCTCATCTTCTTGAGGAGCTGCTGCCCGGCTGCTGGGAAGTTCCATCTCCGTCCACAGGGGGGAATCGTCAGCAACACCGACCTTAGTCAGGCATGTCTCCCAGCATGCAGTCCAGACTTGGTCTTGAAGGATTGGTACCTGCTCCACGTAGCTGGCCGTGGTAACATCGTATCCCTTCTGATAACCCTCGTCAAACGCAGCCTTCTTGGCACCATCCATCTCCCTCAAAGCTTGACTGAGACTGTCTTCGGCCGCCTCGAGTTTGCTTTTCGTTTCATTACCCTCAGCTTTGGCCTTGTCTCTTTCTCTCTCCAGCCTTGAGACTGTGCGAAGCAGCCTCGTATTGTCGTTCAGAAGTCTGACCCTCTCAGCATCGGCCTCTTGAAACTTCTGACCTAACGTCATCATCTTTTGAATAAACTAAACGAGTACCACATGTGAGTCCAAGGAATTCTTAACTATCATAAGAAAGGCATATCTAACACGAAAATGAGTTGGTTACCTTGATCCCACTAACGAGACCAGTGGAAACGAGCTTATCTGCAGGAGATAAAGACTCCTTCTGCATATCTACAGGAAGGGATAGAGCCTGTGCGAGAGCTAGTGCAGTCTCAGTTGAGCTGGCACTATCCCCGATGTGGACGGGACGATCACCCCTGATGAGTGAGGGAACCCATGACTGGGGAAGCACTTGTTGGGAGGGTGATTGGGGCTGGCTGATCTCTGTGTCAGCTGGGACATCTGAAGACGCTGGGTCCTCAGTCCTTGCACGTTTATCCTGATGGGCATCTCCAACCTCAAGGGAGCTGTCGCGAGGAGACAAGGATGATCGTGTCGACCTCCCCCTTCTGCTACGAGATGGAGGGGGCGGCTCCAGTTGATGCCACCCTATTGGCACCACCGCGTCCTCGCGTTTGGACGGTGAGGAGAGAGCTGAGATTCAAAGGCTGGAGAGTCATGTTGTCTGAAATTGGAGGAGAGGGTGAATACCCGTATGAAGATGATTGGCTGGTGTCACTGGTGTGGATTGGCCGTTCAGACTGTTGTTGAGAAACAGTCTGTCTTCGAGATCTCCTGAGTATCAGTCGCGGTAGGGGAACACCTTCTGATATTGGGAATTCGCCTGGCTCCCCGGCAACCGTAACTCCCACGTCGGTCCTCACACTTGTTGATTGAGGGGCCGTAGACGTTGATGCACCACTAGTGCTCGGGTGGGCTAATCTCCTGTCAATAAATCCCCTGTATGCAGGATCGTAGCCCAGTAGGACATGCGCGTCACGACCACATCTGGCAGTTCGTGTGCCCGGCTCTCCTGTGTATTTCAAGATTCTGTTTATCTCCTCTGTTCGGACGTAACTCGGTTCGCGTCTGGGGCGCTTATTGGCGTTTTCAGCTGCATAATAGTGATCCAGAACAGAAGTTAGAGATACAAAAAGAAAACAAAACAGGGGTGACATAGTCGACAGTTATGTACAAAGTGAAATTAGAAGCGTACGTGGGTAACCCCATATGTGGGGGCAATGCAAACCCACCACTTGGCCGTCTTCCCCTATTGGCTCGAATGCTCCCGTTACATAGAGGAAGTCAATTTCGTGGTCACGAGCAGAGTCTGGTAAGTTGAGCACGAGACGCTTTTCTGCTCTCCTAACTTTGAAATAGAAAGTGTTATACTCAGGGTTTAGCACAATGCTATACCACCACTGGATATCCCATAAGCCCAACTGGGTCCCTAATATCCTATTCAGAGCCACTACTCCCATCACTAACCTAAAAACATTTGTCGAGACTTGCATGGGGGTGACGCGATACCAGTTCAAAACCTGACGAAGTAGTGGGTGAAGGGGGAAACGGACCCCACACTCGACGATGGCTACTATTGGGATGCACATTCTGTCCCAAGTACCGCCATCCCTGTCAGCACCTAATGGGGCAAGTTCAATTCCTACGTTATCAGGGATATTGTACTCAGCCCTGAACGCCGCCATGGCACTAGGAGTTTCACACAATTTCCTGAACTTGCTGGGTTTTGGGAGATTCTCGTCGTTTTCCGCCATGAGTATGGAGGAACAAAACAGATAATGAAACCCTAAGTGAAAGGGAGAAATCTGAAGTGAATCTCAGAAAAACACGAAGAGTAAGGCGAGGGCGAGAATCTTACGGAGCAATCGCGGTGGTGACCTGAGATGCAATCAGATAGCAGACGGCGGCAATGGCAGGAGGAGAAAGGACTAAGTTTTCGCCTGGTTGTAGAGAGAGAAAGTTACGCCTTCGTTTTCTTTTTTGAAAAACAAAAGTAACCCTCTTTTGGGGTACAGGCGTAATGACAGAGATGAAACGTCACTCCTTACGCCGTTACAAGAAAGGTAACGGATAAAGAGCTTCCAAAGACGCTATCCTCACGCCGTCCTCACTGAGACGTCAATCAGAATTAAATGCAGGGCATACGAAGCGTGCCACGCGGAGTTACTACCCCGAGATGGTATAATGACTAAGCCGCCAAGAATTTTAAAAGGATATTAATGAAGTGACTGATCGGGGCTGGACCAAAACGGTCCAGACCCGTTGTAGCTAAAAAGCTTTACCTATTGCCCCCGAGCAGTAGCAAATAGGTAAAGCTGGGGAGCAATTGTAGGGAGGTATTCCCGTACAGGCATGATTAGTCACCGAACACGTGGTGTGTTAGGGACACGTGGCAGGAATGATAAGCTCATCGCCGGGCAGTGCGATGAGCAGCAATATGGACCAGTGACACGTGAAGTCATTGGTCCAGACAGTCTGTTCGGCTGATAAGGTCAAAAGACATGTGAAGTCATTTGACCAGATATAACAATGTGGACCAGTTGCATGTGAGGTCATTGGTCCAGGAGGACTGTTCGGCAAAGAGGAAGCCGAACAGTGGAAAAAGTTGCCCTAAGTCGTGACGTGGCAAGAATACTCCAGAATGGTAATATTCCGTAAAAGGGTAAGATCCCGAGTATATAGGATCGAGGCTAGAGACCCAACGTGAGTGGGGTATTTGGATAATTATGGGAAAGAGTCCCAAGAGGACTGAGAGTCTTATAATGATTAAGATATTATACAGATAAGGGAACGAGAGTCCATAAGATATTAGGTTTCCTATATGAGGCAGGAATCCTAAGGCAGCTGGGATACTTGGGCAACAAGCATCCGTGAATCTATAAATACAAGGTAAACCTGGAGGTAAAGGTATGCGTTATTCTGGGCATTAATACAACTTTCCTACTGATAATTAGGGTTTGACTACTAGTTCGAGATACTAACTTTGGCATCGGAGGGCCTTTGCTACGAGAAGCAAAGGTGCGCTCACCCCTTTTCTGTCTTGCAGATTAGGGTTCAGACGAAGAACTAGGGTTCCGGTGTAGCGGCACGTGAGGCTGAACCAATCGGTGTGGTTCAGAACACCAATTGTTTTCATCCCCCTACACATGTAAAAGTACATATCTTTTGCCCAATTCTTGTTAATCTAGTTCAGCATTTTCTATGTTCATAAATGGGTGTATCAACGGGTGTGTGCATGTATTTTATGTTCAGAAAAATGTACTATCAAAATGTGCGTGCGTGCGTGCCGATACATTCCTATAAATCTTATTTTGAATTGAATGTTCTTCACTTTTAAGTCCAGGTTGTTCTTCAATTCATCGATTTTTAGGTTGTATGTACCCCTTTCCTAATTCTACAAGAATTCGTACATAAATACATACATATACATACACGAATTTACATACTCCTTAGAATGCAATCCAAAATTTGATGGGTATTTTTTCAGATTGTTTTTTCTTTTGTATGCCTTTTTCTTTTCTTCTTCTTGTGAAATCTTTAGGGAAAATGGGTGCTTTGTTATTTAAATGGTGTCACCCATTTCAATGCCCATTCTTTAAAACGGAGTACCAAAGGCGTCATTTTGCAATTGCACGTGGGGCAAAATTGTAATTTCAGGGTGATGAAAACTTGGGGATCGAACCCATATGTAGAAGAAGATCTGATGTACCCAGAATGGACTATCTTACAAATTTTCTCATTGCTTCCACACGTGACTCACAACTTTCAAAAGGACTAATTAAATGTTTAATGAAACAACATAATAAACAATAAAAGTATGACGAATTTTCATCAATTTCTTTTTGCTCGGCAATTGTCATCAATTACTGTGGTTCTAATACGATCTTTCCTTTTTCCGGTTTTAAAACAAATTCGTAAACCGTTTTTCCCTTTTTACAAAAATTGATTCGTGTACCATGAACAAAAAAGAAAAATCGTTGGGCCCAAAGTATAACATGAACATAGAACCAGTTTGAAAAGAAATTTAAGCAGTCATGATGAAATTAACTATTTGCATGCATTTTATGCAAGAAAGACAAAAAAATTGTAACAGCAAACAATACTTTTACTTCAGGCAAATTATAGCATGAACCAAAGCAAGTCCCAACCTTTTGACTTATAATCTACTACTCCGTATCTCACAGCAATGTCCATACCTAATCCTCTGTACCTTGAATACATGGGGTTACACAAGAGAATCTACATTCTGTTATCCCCAAACTTCACTGTCTCCTTGCCCGAATGCACTTTTAGCCACTGACATATGTTGAGAATCTTGAAAAACACGAATTTCGAGACACAAAGATGCCGGTAGAAGTGCATTGAGACAGAAAAACTGGAATTTTTAGGACCGAGGACCCCGTGTCTTATATTCCTTATCGCGTGATCAAGTCTGAAAAAAGCACTATAATTTTCAAAAAGTAGTTTTGCCGGTTATGCTTCCGATTTGGCCGTCGGACTGATGACCGGAGATGATAACCTTCAAATAAGTCCCCATTTCATGACTGGTTCCTGTTTCACCTGGAAGCAAAAATATTCTCTAAATCTTTGTGCAAACTTTTATTAGGTTTTGCCTTGGAATCCGACGATGAAGTCATGGAAGAGCTCCCACTCCTCTTCCCACTCCAGAATCCGCGACTAGTCGAAGGATCGTTTGGAAATCCGCTTCCCTCTTTACTAAAGCTGGCCTTTGCGATTGCCCTCAGCTGCTTCAGCCACGGTTTCTCAGTACTTCCCGAACCCCTCTGCCTGTCTCCAGAAACAGCAGTATCCCCCGTGGGATCCTCATCCATGATTTGATTTGGGAGAAGCCTGCTCTCCAGATTTTTAATCAACTTCTGGGGAATGAAAAACATGAGGAACCCAATTGCAGCAGTTTGAAGACCTAATAAGAAGGAATCACCGGCGGGTTCCAGCTGCTTTATCTGTTTATATAAAGCATACCATTCATTCGCCATTTGTGCCATAAAGGCAACCAGAAACAGTGAAATCATGAAGATCCCGATTTTGATCTCATCGCCAGTCGAAATTTGTACCCCTAGGAGGAAAAAACAAGCAGCGAAAAGACCCACTTCTGTGGAAACTGAGATGATCTCCACCAACTGAACCTTTTTCTTGATAAATGGCTTTTTAAGGACTAGGAAAAACAGCTGGAAAGAGGTGATGCATAGTAAGGTAATTGTTGGTGTTTTAGAAGACCAGCTTTCAGAATAGAAACCAGCAACAATTCCGAGGCAAACCCGTTTTGCAGATTCGAGTAACGTATAGTATATTCTGAGAATACCAAACACCTTTTGTATAAAAGGCGCTTCGGCATCTTCTGTTTCATCCTCCGATGCGATGATCCTGTCCCCCCGCTTGCGGGTTCCCATGGATATCTGAGAAAGCATGTATTTTGGCGGGCCCCTTAGGTCTTCAAATAGTGGGCCCAACATCGTTAAATGAAGAGAGTTGGGCTGCTTCTTCCATGTCCACTGGCCTCTTTTACCAGGGCCCAGAGTCACACGAATGATATCTTGGTACCAGTGGGATATCAGGTCCTCTTGATGAATTTCCTTGTATTGAAGTAGCTTCCCGAATGTGATTCCGATGGACAGGAACAAGAATAAGGCTAGCAATAGGAACAATGTAATAGCCAAAAGGATAATGCCAATTGCAAGCCCCGAAGATGCTCCTCCTTCAATCATGAACAAGAAAGAGTGGATAAAATTAGCATTTTCATGTCTCAAAGTTAAAGCTTATATGATTTTGGATTATATCAGATTATTTGACAGTTCCGTAAATAATGTTCCTTGCATGCAGATATGATCTTGTTGAAACACATACTGTACAACATTCTTGCATGGAATTCCACTATATATAGTTTAAATTGGACGTGTAGCTGATCCAATAGCTTTAAACAAATCTGATGGGATTATTCAAATCGAAACAGAAGTTTGGAACACAAAAAAGAAAAACAGCCAGCCCAGAAATCAGCAGAAAAAGAATTACCTACTGCAAGTCCAGTTAGCTGTGATTTAATTCACAAAGATCATCTCATGGTACGACTGACATGCAACTTACGTGTAAGATCAAGTTTAAGGGTAGGATTAAATTTAATATGCTAATTTAGGGCTAAGCTAGCAAGCAATACATGGTACGCTTTTCAGTATTTCACCCATCCGCCCATTCCTTGATAACTGAGACCTTAACCACATTAAATCAATGAAGGCTAAATTCTAGATAGTCACAAAAGAAATGATCGGTCTGGAAAATGGTAAATCATTCTGCATAGCTCTTCTTAGTACCATAAGTTCTATCAAAGTAAAAATAGTGGCTGTACTCAGACTAAAGTCTTAAATTGTCAAATGTCCAGTTGAGGTGATATGGCATGATCTGCCGGAGGAATTGACACTTCTAGCCTCACTCCACGAGTGGTAACCGTCAATTCAATTGTTAATAACTTTTTTGTATCATTGAACGTTTATTATTTTATAACTCAACAAGTCAGTACACAAAGTTTGGTCGGAATAAATGTTATAAGTTCTAACTAATTAGGAATAGCCAATGATGGCATCTTTTGCATAGTGGGAGTTTTAGAGCATCTCCAATCTTTACCCTTTTTCCACCCAAATTTGGGTAGAAATTTGAGTCAAAAGCTTGATTTGGGTAAGGCATCTCCGAGGCTAAATCCATATTTGTACCCAAATCTATTCTTGAATGGCACACTTATAATTAATGAGTGACAAACTTGTAATTAGTGAGAGAGTGAAAATAGGCTTTGAAAAAAATGGGTATGGGTTTGAGTCTTCCCAAATTTGGGTGAGAAAATGGGTAGGCAAATGGGTATAACATTGGAGATGGGTCTTTAAGCTTTTTACTGGAATATTGGGTATGGGTAATAAAATGGGTAAGGATTGGAGATGCTCTTACATCCGATATACACAAGTTTGTTTCCTGGCCTAATGCATGTACCTGAGGTAAAAATTATTTATTCCATTTACCTCTGATTAGAGCTGCTGACGCTTCACAAATACAAGGCAGTGCAAGAATTACGAGGAATATTTCAAATCTAGGCAAAATGAAAGCTCCATAACTGCCCTGTTTTTCTGAGTTTTTCTTCCTCAATCTTAAGATAAGCAGGAGTGCAGCATGCAATAGCATCAAGCCGCCGCTAATAACAGCTAACCAAAAAATGCTTCGGTTAAAATCTCTCCACCTGAAAGAAACAAACTGATCAGATATGTGCAACTAAAAACTTCTTTCTTAGAGCTTCATAAAAAGTTGAGATTTTCATAAAATAGCAAACTATTATGCTGTGATCCACACAAAATACAGCACGGGTTAGAAAATGTTTCTGATTTCTTTCTAGCACAAAGAGTGGTGAATTGACAGAAAAGAAACTTGAGAGTCGGAAATATGCTAAATTTCAAAAGGTGCATTGTCTGTTATAGTTTACTTGTTATCTCTTCATAACCTTCTCTAATCCTCTCCTTTAATCATCTAATACGAACCATATAGTTAACAGTTTCTTCACTACTTAACGATGATACAGAAGATGAAGAAACGTCACATGCATATCCAATAAGATATTCCATTTACTTACCCGTGTGAGTTATGTGGATCCAAAAGAGATTGAGCCTCCGGTTTGATATTTCCGCTCTGCAATGAACCGTTCTATCAGAAACTATTAATAGTGTCTAAAACAAGTTTCACAAAAGCTAAGTGGTTTCTTATCTTTTACCTCAAAAAATGATCTATATTCCATTGGAGTAAGTGGCAACCCATAAACCGAAGCATCCATAAATGAATTCCGTTCTTGGGGCTGCACATTCTTAAAAGTTCCTGGTTCATGAAGTTTGGAAGCATATGGATACGGATTTCTAGGAGGAGTTGACCCAACCATGAATGGATGATCGTGTCCAGTTTCCCAAGGGAGACTGAAGTAGGGGATACTCCATTGTAAACCTCTGGCAAATTCAAAATACTCAACTGGCAAGGTGACTGCCAACCATCTGGATAGAGCAAATACCTGAATGTGGCATGCAATTCTCTGTAGCAGCAGAAAACAGAAGATTGCTTAATCAGTATGACAATAAGTACGAGATGAACATTTAATCTTGTGTAACGGTCATTTGAAATCTTCATACTCAGTAGTACTTCCACCGAAGCCATTCCTCATTAAATATATATGGGGTTCATCTATGTTGAGAAGGAGTCTTTTTTTTTCTTGAGAAGTAGAAGGAGTCTAAAGAACCAATTTACATTCTAGTACTGGTTTTTTTAGTTAGTTACATAAAAGTTTACATACAGCAACGATTCTGCTTCAAGTAAACTAACCTTAAAGTAAATAAATGGTAGATGAAGCTTAAATGCTTAATCCCATTGCATATCCAACCTTTCTTGCGAGAAACGGAGATAGTGTAACGAGAAATGGTCAGAATCCATTCATGCGAAAGAGAAGAGGTTGCTGCATGAGAAGAGAGTGGATAACCCTCTAGATGACTGTATAGAGTCAAAGGAATAACTTGGCTCTAAAGGCTTCCAGGCTTAACAACATAGTTCATTTATCTCGCTTTATCTTGCATATCTTAATTTTCATCAGACCAATAACTACCATCCTAAATTGGGAAATTCCAAATATATATCCTTCTCTCTCCAGTGGTGGCAGCAGCAGCCAAATGGAGCAGCATTCCAATCTTAAAGCCTATTTTGCCTCGGCTCATGAAGGTTCATTATATAACTAAACAATGCAATATTCTAACAAATATACAAGGTAACTTACAAAAAGATTCCTTCCGGGATAAGATGTCAAAGAAAACGATGGTCTTGGAAACGCCCCAACAGATTGAAGGCTTGCAGTTGAAAGAGTTAGCAAACTTGCAACTACAGCTGTCACCACAAAAGCAGAAGTCGCAAGTTTGGAAAGAACCAAAGATATTACTGGTACAGAATCTGCAAATTGTTGGATAAGCAGATCAGAAAATAATCCAGTGATCAAAATCACAAAAGACTAGACAATGAAGGAGCGGGAAACAAGCAAAAGGATAAGATCCTTACAGTGCTTGACTTGTAGAACATTAGATGCCATGTTTTTGTTTCCGGCAACATCCTGTGTTACATTTTCAGGAACACTGATAGCTATAGTATCATTTTCTGCCTGCGTCTCTATGACATATATTCTCTTAGTCATCTCATGAAAGCTGGATTTATAAGAAAGAAAAGGAAATTTACTCAGTAAACAGTCTTCTAGTTCATGCTTGTAAAATGCTGTTTCCTCGAGTAACCTGAAGCTCCTTACACACTGTGTCAAATTTTCTTTGTTTCTTGCGCGCGTTTGTGTGCATGCGCGCGCATGCATGTGTGTTGGTTTGTGCATGGAAACTTAAGTCCCCTTCTGCAATGCAATAATTATAAAGAAAATGCACACATTTTAATAATGCGTTAAAGTTGAACTTTTGATACATGTCGCATATTTCTAAACTTTTGCAAATTTCTGCACACTTTTCACGATACTAATGCCCTGTTTACGCGTGCACCGAGTTTATGCACCACCACTTGGGAAATTACTCACCTCTGCAAGTGCCCTCCAGTGATGGATATATGGGAGGAGTTGAAGTCAAATACGGGCTTCGTAAACTCTATCAATACTGAAATACTGTTTTCTCTGGTCCTCGTGCTAGATGTTGTAGTCAAAATCACTGCAGGCCTCTGAGAATCTGAAGATTAAACCCACATCCATGTCAAATGGAAACAATGAACATTAGATGAACCTAAAAGTCAATGCCAAATCACCATCTCTGTCGAAGTATAAACTTCTCATCTATTTATCGGAAATAACGCGATATCTTTCATTAACTTCTTTTCTGGATGTAAAACATACCATACAGAAAGGTAACTGGAGCAACAGTAGAAACTGGGGTCCCCTGTCTACTTATTATAAAGCTTGAGTTAAGGCTTACTGTGACTATGCTCATGCTCGATATTTCTTCCACCTGGTAGGCGATACCGGAAAATAAGATGCTTGTAAAACAAAGTTCTTAAAAAACAGAAATTTCGTAAAGGAAGTAATGTGATGATATGAAGGTTATAACTATTAGCTGACTGACCATAAAGCCAAATCTGCGGCTTCCGAGGCTATTTCCATTTATTGGAAGAAGCGAGCCCTGACTTGTGTGGAGAGAATTCAACACTTCAACAGAGGAGTTCAGAACAGGGTGTGTGAAATACAGATACACCTTGAGGTTTTCATACCTATTGGTTGCTTGTACGGTTCTCATTTCACTGTTAAGTTGGAGTAGCTTTTCGGGGACATGAGTCCTCAGATTAACAAAGACGCTGCTCCTGTCTGTAGAATTCAACCTCCAAACATCAAAGTTAGATTCTCATTGGTATAAACAAACATGGAGCTGAATCGCAAGCAAAACCAATGCAAAAACCATATTTTCTTTGTTTTGAAAAATGCTTGGAACACATTCCTGGGGCTAATTTCTCACAAAAAGTTTTGATAATCCAGACACAGATAATGCTTTATTTTGAGATACTCATGCAATGACTAGTGACATTGGCAATGTAGTGAGTATAAATAGATCGTAAGGAAAATCAACTGAAATGTAAGTTAAACTAAATAAATTATAGATCATACACAAGAAGCGTGAACAGAATATTGGACTCACCAAAATGTAACAGAAAACTTGAATTTGATGATCTCCTAAATTTATTTCCAGCACTATCTGTACAGAAATCTTTGTCCATCACCAGAATAACTCGTCCACGTTGAACGCTAGAAGACAAATTCACAGTAAGAGAAAATTTGAGGTTGGGCTGAAGAATCTTGAGTGTAGTTGGCACAACTTGGCCAGAACCGTACACGAGAAGCTGTAATAAATAGAGGTTTATCCATCAGAACTAAATTCCTTTAACAGTCTTCAAAAACCAACCTCTCATACAACAACAAATTTGGAACGAGGTGAAAGTGATTATGCACAACAGAAAAAGGGATGGGAGGAAACATTGAGACGCTTAATTTTCAAGTGGTCACGTACTCACGTTGCAGGCATTTGTAGACAAACATTCGAAACCACCTCCACCATTACACGGTTCACTGAAAGAAATATTTACGGGCACACTAAGAGTATTTGTAAATGATGTTGCTGCTGTAACATAAGCTGTTGGGGGAACAGTATCTGCATTGGTGAAAAACAAACACAATCAGAAAAGTTTCTGGCAGTTGAAGCCCAAAAAGTACCAACAGATGCAATACTATAAACTAGATACTTAAAAGTACCGTTCCCTTATTCTTCATAGTGTTAGAAACTTCTATCTTCTATATAATCAAGGAGTTTTTAAGTGATAAGAAAACCAAAAGTTTGAGTGTGTCTGGATGCATTGAGGAGATGTGTTTGACCATTCCAACACAATTTCAAGTATGATTAGTTTTGTATGGCAGGTTTCCAGCCAAGAGGTGATTACATGCAACATAAGGGAAGAAAGATAAACTAGATTTACGGACGTATATTCCCCTTCGCATGTTTCACAACGTTTAAGCAGTAAGACTACCCAATGAACATGAATAATATGTTGTTGAAAAATTGGCAAAGAAGATGTTTGAAAGGATAAATAGGGTTGCCTAACCAACAGTCCAGTTATAGCTAGCACAGCTAGTGCCTCCAGACCCATTGGTGCAGACCTCGAATGTATGATTTCCATCGTCCAAGCCCGCATAAGAAACTTCTCTAGCATCACAAATTGAAGGCACACTACGATCCAGCTGCATAAACAGTGTATAAAAAACCATATAAAATAAGAGCAAATTCTGTCCAAAGACAAAACGATAGTTACCATAGAAATTTACTCCATGAGGCCCCTTCGCAGCCATTTTTCGAAGAAGCAGAATGGGCAAGACTCATTTGAGCCGTGCAATCGATGTATAAGTAGATACCGAAGAGTTGTAAAATTATTAATTAAGGTGAGACCAAAAAAAACCCAAAATTCGCAACTTCTTGTCAAGTGATTCACTACAGATTTGTAGAAGCTACCACATACAATTTGAAAAACCAGTTGTGCTGGTGAATTCACACTTCTCTACCTTACCAACCCATAGGAGATCCCCTAAGCAAATCTGCTTGTGGATGGTGTCTCGAATCCACCAGACCAGATTATGACTAAAACCCATTTGCCACGTGAAAATTCGGACACAACGGTTATTTACAACGCTCCTCTCACATGGGTGAGACCTACACATATATTGTGAGGTGACCCACCCCATGTGAGAATGCATTAAAAACAACGTTGTATTTAAATTTTACATTTGTGACCGACACAACTGGCGGCCTATTGTTTTTCTTGATAACTCAAAGTGTCCGGACAAGCTTACATGACCTGTTTAATCTGCCAATACCGAGTTTTCTGCTAGGCCCAACTCCAACGTAATTTGTGATGCCTCATTGTATTCTCCTCCTTCATGTGGCAAATTATATTGTAGACTTTCTTATAACTGGATCCCCGGCGCAACAGACTGACTAATATGATATTGATTTCATGTTCAGTCATAGCAAGCAAGATCCATGTTATCAAGTAAAAGTAACCAACAGATAACAAAAAAATAAATAAAAATAACCAAGACCAACTAGCTACCTTGATAAACAAACTCCTAAGATACACAAAAAATCACAAAGGGAAGATCGATCTAAAAAGCCATGTGTTAGACAAATCAGCGAATACAAACCGTGCAATTGGTGATGCAGTTTGTGCAAGAAACCCCATTAGAACCCTCCAAAACTTTGAAAGCAAATGTAGCAGAGTTCAGATTTGAGAATGCATGTGGGGTCTTCAAAAACTTTATAGAGACTTCTGAACTTTCACCATGAGCTTTCAAACTCAAACCCGCAAAAACCCAACATAGCAAAACCAGCCATGAAGGTTTGCTCGTCCCCATTTCAGAAAACACGGTTTTGAACCCAATTTTATACAGTTATCAGTGTAGGGTTTGTCTCAGTAGCTCATGAGCTGAAATTGAAGTCTATTGGAAATGTGATCTAACATGTGTGGTGTTCCTCTGTGGAGTAAAGAACCGTGTCTGTCATTGTATCATGGACAAGTTTTTTTTTTTTTGGAGAGAGAGAGAGAGAGGTATAGATTAGCCATTAGTGGTTGATGAAGGATATGGCTTATAAGACTGAGAGTGCAAGACAGTGTATTCTCACTATTCTGCATGAGAGAGAGAGAGAGAGAGAGAGAGAGAGAGAGAGATTCCAAAAGAAATAAAGATGACTACTAGAAGAAGACAGAGATGACAGAGAGACATATACTTATGATTCATGAATGACAGTTCCTCTTCAAAACATTCGGGGCCTTTAATTAAATTCGTTGGTCCTATCTACTGCTGCAAGAGGCAACTTATAATTAGATGAGATACCAACTCCAGAAACGAATTGACACATTAATTTTGGGTTCATTATATAGTCAGTGCTTGAAATTTTATTTTCTGTGTCTTTTTGTTTATAGTATCATTTGTTCTCTCAAATTGGTCGTTTTGGGGTCGCAAAATTTCTGGGTACGGTCTCCAATAAATTTTCTTTATTATCTCTCTCAACTCATTAATTTAAAAAATTATTCTCAAAACCCAAACCGGACCAGGCAGGGTGGTATATTAGGTAAATTTACAGCTTAAAATGAGAAGGAAAGAAAGCTGTAGGGTCCATGCAATTGGTTTCAGACCCAATTGACGACGTTTGGTGGTTGAATTTGCTCATCTTGCGTTATAACGACCATACATGCAGCTTCCGTGGTTTTCAATTTAAAGAAAAGAAATAATTGTTTTCTGATAACTCATGTGTTCAGGTCAAAACTTACGCACATCTCAACTAATCCAACGGATCAATTCCATCGTCTATTTGCGGAGATCCCAATTAAAGTGCTCTATATAGACTAGATACAAATAAGATTTCAAACCTACAACTTTAGGAAGGGATAAACTCTTAAGTTTTAAGCCTTGACCACTAATCCAACTGCTTGGGATTTCAGAGATACCATTGTTGTTACATGCTTTTTCTAATTTTTACCGTAGCTCTTGTTTCCATTTTTATTTGCTGCCTTCAACTATCAGAAACTTTACCCCTCATTCAACACTTGATTGGACATTTCACTTAACGATGAAGAATAAAAAAAAATGTACAAAAAAAATTCCTATCCTCAAGCTTCACCTCACAAACATTATCCCTTTCCCAATTACCTCTCTCTCTCTCTCTCTCTCTCTCTCTCTCTGAGAAAATCTTAGAGCAAGACTTGTGACAGAGAGGACAAAATGCAAGAAAAAAATCTCAGTGAAAAGAGGAATCCTGCAGACTGATATAATGGTTGACAGGCCTCTGGTTTGTCTTCATAGCTCAAAGCTCATTCTAGGACAATAATCAAGTTGCTGTTAAAATTGACACTGACAAATGGATGGCAAAAGCGCTAGCAAAATGATTAAGCCTCGTTTGGAAGTATCTTACTCAAAACTCCTGAAGGAACAGAGCCAAACCCTGCAAACCTGTTACCTGAACAGGGCCCAAACAAGGCTAAACCGCTTCCCATGCAGTTTTTTCTTCCGTTTCTTCTTGACCTATTACATGTGCAGAATAAAATTGACAATGAACCATATGAATATGAAGATGCAAAAACAACCGTCATCTTTAGGACCTAATAATCAATCTTTTGTTAGCTTTTTTTTTTTGGAGCTTATGTGATGCAAGTCTGGCTCCGCAGTTAGGAGCTTACGGTCCTAAGTGCAGCAGAGCTCAGATCGGGGGACTGAACTCCTCACTTATGAGGCTTTTCAGCCAATTTTGATACCGGTTTGATAAGATTACACAATAGCTTCCATGTTGTATGCTCCCAAACTATATGTTGATATGTTTCATTGACCAAAAACGGAAACAAACATGAACCTTGACCTACAAGCCACTCTAAAGGATCTACTACCAAAAGTCTACATTGTCTTGCGTAATGTAACATACCTTAAGTTAAAGTATTTATGAGACAAAACGCAATAAAACATGCATTCATTCCCAGTAACAATGAATCACTAACAATAGCTTCTGCACTTAACACATACAACTTAAGCACGGAATCTTGGACACCCTTTTCTTTTGTAGCTAGGAATGTATATAGTAGCTGATGCAGTAGCCAAAGAGGAGTACCACTTTAGGCATTCCAAGCTTACACGCTTCCCTGCATCAGTAACTAATTTACAGCATGAATGAAAAATAGAAACAACAAAGACCTTCTCCGGAATCTGCCATTGCCTCTTCTTGGCTTGAAGTAATGCAACACAGAGAGCCCCCTATGGTCACCGAATAGGAAGAATCAACACTACACCAATTTAGATAGCTAAACCACTTCCCAGCATCCATACTCGAAGAAGACGGTCATAAAATGAACAAGTAGCTATCACACCACTCTTCCTTTTGCCTTCTAGACAAACCTGGCCCCTCTGCCAATCTGCTCCATATGCAAGTGATCCATGCTTATTATAAGTTTCAATAACCTCTGCTTTTTCTCCTTCAATCTTGACAACTGCAAAGCCATTGTGCATACAAGCAGCCAATAACAAGCCTGGAATAAAGGGGTGGTGCTTAATTCTCCAAACTCCTCCACCTAAACAAATTGATGTTTCATTTACGGGCTTAGATATTGATCTCACATCCCATACTCTTAGGTACTCGTCGTAACTGCCGGTGAATAACGTATGAGGGTCACTAGGACTCTTTGTAATGCAACATACGCCCATCTTATGGATCTTGGAATTCTGGAATACCAAATTTGATGGACAGTCCCGCAAATCCCAACAGCTGAATTTGCAGTCATCCGAGCCAGAGTATACTAGTTGTGGTTGGTGTATATCAAAAGATGCAGCCCAAAGTTCAAATTCATGCGCTTTCCATTCTTGTTGGATATCTAGTTTGGACTCCATAAGCGAGATTATTGATAGTGAACCATCTGAAAGGCCCACAGAGATGGACGTAGCTGAGGGATTCCAGTCCAAGCATAGGCACATTGAGGAACTAACCTGTTCACCACTGACCTCTTTCAGAAAATCCCCCTCATCAGGCAGAGTATCCAATTGTTCTGCAGGTATTAGAGAAGTGAATTCCAATACTTGCATAGGGCAGGCAAAAAGAAACAAAAGACAGCACAAAAATGAAAATTGTTTAGATTGCAAGTCATAGCTCATTTATTGTCTTAAACAAATAAAACTTGGCTTAATACAACAGGTATTCCCTCCCTCCTCCAACTGCCCCTCCCTGTGGTCGTCCTTATAATCCCTGGTGTTTCAGGCAGTGGTGGAGCCAGAAATTTATATTTGAGGGACAACTATTAATCACAAGTTAAATGTCACTTGGAAAACAACCAAGAGGAGGGGGGTTTCTATTCTAGGAAAAAGAAAAGAATAGATTAAGTATAGTTATTTCTGTAGTCCATGTTAAATTCATGGTGAGCTTGCACTTTTAGTTCATATCTGACACCTTAGTCACCTCACAGATTGCTAAAGCCAACTTCTTGTCTAACAACCGAAAATTTTCCATTAGCAAAACACAATTGTATGCATATATATCAGGACTTAAGAGTCGATCCAATTAATGACTACAAATCCTTAGGCTACCTTATCAGCAAGACAATGAAAAAAACCAAACAGAACTTCCTCATAATGGCACAAAGTAACACCAGTCATGGTGCAACTCTTTCTTAGGATCTTTTGATCATTAGGTGGGGATTCGCAGGAGTAGCTTCCGAGTTGAACTGCAAAAGGGTGCTTTTAGTTTTCTCCACATACCTATTACTCTGCGGCTCTGCCTATTTAGTTATTCGGCGACTACTCTATAACTTTTTCCCCTTTCCATCATAGTGAAAAGAGATGCAGCTACCGTGGCCAGTGGATGTAAGGTGAACCGCTTAAACCAAGTGTTCTTGTGTGATTATACTGTTTGCTTTCTTTATCATCTGTTTGTATACCTATTCTAGATACTGTTAGGATCCATTCCAAACAATGCACATCATTATATTTCATCTGCAACCAAATAAAAACTTCTTACATAAAGAAATGTTGATTGAAGTTGAACATACGAAATTACCAAGTGACATCAATCCTTCAGCAATAATACATTGTGATCACATTTGACGTTTTTCATTGTTCATTAGTTCCCCTAACCAAAAGCATTGTTCTTCTCCTTGTTCCTAGCATAGCTTAATTTATTTTCGGACTGGTTTGAATCAACAAGTGAAGTGAACTGGAGTCAAGTTGAATGGATTTTAACAGGGTTTTACTCTAGGCCCCTGCTCTCAACCCTCGCTCTCACGAATTTTGGTGTTTGGGATTGTTTCCAAAGGATGCTCTTTTGCTCCATCTCACACTTTCGCTCACACACGCGCACTCTCCTAGGACTTACTAAAATAGAGTTTGAATAAACAAGGAAATGAGTGAAACGAGTATAGATAAAAAAAACACACACACACACGCACAGAAATGAATCAGGGTAGGACCCAAACAAACAAGAGGGCAACGTCAGGTGAAAGGGCATTACAAATGATTGTTGCATGAAACTTTATTCCTGATAGTTACTCAAACTATACACCAAAAAAGAATGGCAAACAAACATACCTCTATCTTCCAACCCATCCGAACAGCAATCGAGGCGATGAACCCTCAAGTACCCATCGGCATCGGCTTGAGCGAGCAAGGGGGCACCACCGGTTCCGCCAGGACTCCACTTGATATCAAAAATGCCCGCCGTTTCCACACGATGGAACAGCTGGAGGCGTGGAGCTGAGGCGTCTACGTTGAAGAGCAATATGCTTCCGGATCGACTCGGACGATTGCCCTCTTGTAGCGTGTACGTCGAGGCGGCGAGGACGCGGCGGAACGAGTCGTGGGGACAGAACTCCACGGCGTCGGGGTTGCCGTCTACGTAGCAGTGGCCGATTTCCATGGCTAGATTCTTACCCCCTTTTGAGAGACGGACACAGTGTAGGAATGAAATCGAGTTGAAGATCAGTTGGGCTTTTCGTCAAACAGGTTATCGACACAAGATGAGGTTGAAGTTGCATTCATGCAGAGACTACACAGGTACCTTATGTTTGGATCCCCCTGCCCGCGGGATCCCGTTTCAGTAATTATTCAATGCCGTTGGTCACCATGCGTCGGTGCCCAAACTCTTTTGTATTACATGTTTGTGCGGACTTTACATATTTTGTGCTGGATACTAAATAAATGTGGCTAAAAAATAATTTGGGTCACTACGTACCGGTGCTTTAGGACATTGAATAATTTCTCTAGTTTCTCATTTGGAATGGGGATAGAGAGTAAAAAAAAATTCCCGTTGGAAATTGGGGCAGGACTGAAATTGAAATGGATAGGGATGGATGAATCGGGGACAGGATAGTAATATCCGCTCCAACCCCGCTCCGTTGCCAACCCTAACTTGGAGTGAGAGTTCACAAGAGTGCTGATTGGAATCAGCCAGGCCTCAACTAATTATTTGCGTCGACCATTGACCGATCGTTACTTTCATCGTTTATTAACACTTGCAAGTTAAACTTGGTCAAACCTTGTATGTGTTTACATCCTAAAATATGCCACCCAATAGGAAAGTTACACGTGGCACCAAATAGTGTGTTGACCAATCAGAACACATCCTGATTGAACCCGAGATACAGAGGATTGCGGGGTTTAATGGTGATGTTGTTTTAATACTATACGGTATCGTTTTGATGGAACCGACAGCGTTTAGACTATAATTAAGGATGGTTTTAAAAGCAGTTTGATTTAAACCGTTGATTGATCTTTGGAAACATCGAACGTTACCATTACTGTTTGGTTTATAATGAATGGTGGACATAATTGCAGGGGATTATTCTGAGCCAAACACTAACCCACGTTGCTTGGAAGTGGAAGCCGTTATTTAAGCATGAAGCCATGAACACCATGATCGAAGCAAGAAGGGGAAGAAGGAATTCTGGAAATATCAGGGTAACCGTTCGAAAGCCCCCTCAACCGTTTTATGTGGCCAACGTGGATATCAATCGAAGACGTGGGGGTCGAAGGCAAATGCAGCGTCTATAAATAGAAGAAGCAAGTGAAGAGAAGGACACAAAAAAATCCATATCATCTGACAATTCATACAAAATGATTGCTCAGAGATCTATCTTAGATTAGTTTTTAGTTTAGAGTAGGGTCTTTTTTGTAAGTTGAAGGCTTATTTGTATGTAAGATTACTTTCGATTAAATTCAAGTTTTCTTATTTCCTTTAAGTTTTTTCTTACCAAAGAATAGTTGTTTGCAAGTTCGCTTTTGATTAAATTCAGTGTGCTTGCATTTCTTTATTATTCTTGATAGAATCTTAAGAGTGTTTGTATACAAACTTACCTTTGATTAGATTCAGGTTCGTTTGTGTTCAATCATCTTTTCTGATTTCGAAGCGCATCAATCTTTTATTTGGTTGATACCTTAAGGAAAAATCCTCTTAGTTGAGGTAATCGGACGGATAACACAATTGCCTGATTGAAATTAGTTGTTTCAAATCATTTTGAAAAGAGTAATTTCTTCTTTGAAGTTATTTCTTTTCTGGCACGCCCGCACACAATTATTTGTCGATTGATTTGAGTTAATTCAGCCCAAACAGTATGGACAAACCCAATCCAAGAATAGATACTATGCTTCGAACAAAAGACTTCTGGGTTTGTGAAACCAAGAATTGACACAGTAATAGTCACTGCAATTAGGATTTTAACTTTAGGCTTTGTTTGGAATCTAAGGAAAAATAAAATAAAATTCCCTTCAATTTGTTTGGTTGGAAGAGAAAGAGAGGATAAAATAAAATTTTCAAATTTAGTAAATAGTAAATTTTTTCTCCCATTTTCTTTTCTTTTCTTTTCCTTTCTTAGGTTCCAAACAGAGCCTAAGGTAGCCAAATGCCGATTTTAATGTATAAATGAAACTTAATCTAAATGTTGCCTGCAAAATTCCTGAATATTCAGTTAAAAAAAAAAACACTTCCCTTAATATTCAAGAGCATTGCCATGAGGTGCTCTAGAGTCTTCTCCACCACACATTAGTGTGAGTTCCACCACCAAGTATGTGACTCCCACCCTAATAGGTCGTGGAGAAGGCTCATGAAGCACCACGTGGTGATGCTCCAGGAGCACACGAGCAATATTCATTCCTTGCGGAGAACTACGCATCTCACAGTTCTCCCAACCAGTAACGCAGCAATAAATTTTACAAATGAGACATGTTGAGTCACCTTCGATTTGGTAATAGAGCAACAAAAGAGTAATTCATAGAGCGTGCAACGATTCATATTTCATAGAGTGTGTTTTGTTAAAGGTGAGAGGCGCAAAGTTGTGCTGGGGCCTAAGCGAGAGACGAGAGGCAAGGTGTACACCTTTTTTTTCCCGATTCTGGAGATCGAGAGAAATGAAGTGAAGGTAATATAATATGATCAACTGAAGTGCAAGGCTGAAGGAGTGAATGCATACATTTTAAACCTAGTTTTGACAACACCATTGTGATTAAAATTGAAAGAGTTGCGCCTTTGCATAATATTGCACTCTCGACTAGATTTCAGAACATGCACTTCAGTAGATTCGTCAAGCGCAGAAGAATTACTTCCAACGTGCCTTCACGAAGAAGCAAGCATGAAATGTAAATCGGCAGAAAACAATCTTCTCCTGCTAAAACGGGGCAGGATTAAGGCTTCTTTGACCTCGATTACTCGAAGCAGGAAGGGGAAGAAGCCCTTCATGACTACCCGCTACTTGCTATCAGATTACAACATGGAAGAAGCCAAGCATAAAAAGACATCATTATGAACAGAAAAAAAAGGCGACGAATTATAAGACAGAAAGATTCCTGTCAAAATAAATCCTTTGATGTAGAGTATGGTGTAAAAGGAATTTAACCCCTCCATGGCTGAGCCAAGAAAAACAGATAAAATCATCCATAGCACTCAACTAACACTGGAATTTAATCTAAAACAGTGTGGAAGCATGTCCTGTGAGAACAGTTGAACGCAGAAAACGATCATAATAGACAATTAAATTGGCAAACTGTGATTCCACATTTGAACCGGAGAATTAGAGATTCGGTCTTGGCAAAAAGAAGAGAACTAGCAACATGGCATATGGATTCAACATCTACAGCTTATGACGTGTGTATCTTCATTCGCACAATCTTTCCATACCTTGGAACACATTCATGATATGTCAATGCTTTGTACACTAGCAGTTGGGTATGAATCTTGCATTTGCGCAGGGATTTTCAAAGGGGAAGCGAAAAATAAAGGGAAACGATAGAAGACATAAGCTTCATGAATTCTTTTTTTCCCCTCTATTAATCTTAGATACCAAGACCGCCACAGTTTTGGCCCCAGCAGAGAAAACCAGGCAAACCAAAAAGGTATCAAACGGGGATAGAAGTGATCCAAAACCAGAAGGAATGCCCCACCAAATTCATCAACATGTTGAACCTAGATCAGGCATGGTGATCTCTAAAAGGTGAGATGAGAATGTGAACAATACTGTGTCAAAATCCGTGCCTCATTGCTCAAGTATTGTCGCAGAAGGGAAAAACCTCATGAGGAAGCTTGAGAGTGACCATATGCAAATCACCCCAAGGAATTGAAGGACATTAAGAAGGGTGCCCAATGAACTGTTTATTGCCAAGTTGTGCGGTGTCATCTCAGCTCCTCTCACTGTGAATGACAGAGCTGTCACCAGTTGTGCTGCTCTGTTCAGTTGGTGCAATCTATAAACCTGTGAAGTATCAAAAAGTCGGATCTTTAGCCAATTGATGAACCCTCATCATCTCAGGTCAAGCATCTACAAATTTGGATCATATAGTGCAATGAAAGTCTTTGCCAAAACAAAATAGGTTAAATAACCATTCTGTCACGTGTACAGGGAGGGACAGATGAACACAAGTGAAACAAAATTTTTAGGTGGCGTGTCAATGAAGAACTCAAGTAAACCGTGGTGCATTCACTGAAATCTTATCACAAGAAAATTGCAATTTGAAACTTCGTAAATGTTGGGAGATTATATCTATCCATGACGCTCAGTAATGGTAAAAGAATCTTACAAATAACCCATGTTACATGGACTCTTCTCAAAATTGGTTAATATGTAGTAATACTGTGTTGGACACTTGACGACTGGGCGAGTGTATGGGAAATATATCCGACACCTGCATCTTATTTCGACACTTGGATCCTCTAATTTTTACCTTTTATTATATTGGATGAAAAGCAAGTTCCAATTACCCACAAAAACAAAATATTGATAACTTTTCACATGGATGAGAAAAAGAAATTCCATAATCTTTCCTAATCCCATTGTATCCCGGACATATTTAAATAATTAACACCATCTTATTTACCACCTGTAGACAAAAGAATACAAAAACTCTACCTTGCTATGGACACATGTCCCAAAATCCCAAGATTTCAGTTTAGGAAGGCCTGTCGCCTGAACATGCAGTCGCACCCGAAACTCGTACACGAGTCCATGTAACATAGAATATAATAACAGATATGTAGCATAAAATGTAGAGGATAAAACTCTGACTACCTGTGACATAATTTTAGCTGATAAAAACATTAAAGCAGCTCCAACAACGTTGCAGAATTTTAAATTCATTTATGTGTGTCCATTCTGCATTTAGTCAGAGATTTTGCCCTAGCAGCTGAACTGAGTTATATAACAGTACTTACTTTAAAAATAATAGGAATGACTGGCCATGAGGGTGACTTTATATATCTTGCATACTGCTCAAATGCGAACTGCACAACTATACCAACAAGGTATGGGGCAAGAGTAGCCGAAGCAGCAGGACCAGTCCAAGGCCACACAAAGCCCATTGTAACCATTGGAACTATGATACTAAGTACTAAAACCGCAACAGAAGAGATTTGGTGCCCCAACTGAGGGTTCAGGTTTCTGTTATATGTAGAGGAAACCGGCACAATAGGCCTTCGTAAATGGTCAACTAGCAGAAGAAATGCCGCAACCCCACAGTAAAAAAGAGCCTCCGTAAAGAACAAGATAAGAAAATCTGCAGATAAATAATAGAGGATTATTGAGAGAGAGAATAAATAATTCCAATGAATTAATAAATAAGCAAATCAAAAGATCCTCTATCTTGAAACGGGGTGTGTATCTGTCTTGTATGGGTATATGTCTTAATGTAACTTATCTTTTTCTTGTCCTCACTTGGAATAATCCAACACAATGGATAATCTCTGGCAACTTTTGCTTTCCACCTTTTATGCAAGAAACAAGGACATTATGCCAAGCCCTAAACACCTCAAACCATTTCACCACAGGTCCACAACACAAGTTAATGTGGAAAATAATATTATTTTGCAGCAACGCCATAGATGAATTACTTCTTCCATAATCCATTTTCACAAAAAATCTGTGTTTCACTTATTTAGCTAAACTAGAAGATCCTAATATGTGCCGACCAATTGGTTTGGTTAAAAGATCTCAATATGCCTTGTACAGTTATAGTTATAAAAAATTAAATAGGTGGTCTAAACAGTAACTGGCCCTGACCCTGAGAGCTTCGTTTATTATAAGACATAATAAGATGCATACCAAATCACCAGATAAGGAGAATAAACAAAATAACAAAATATAACCAACACCAAGATCTGAGCCACCTGCCTTTTTCTTCCTTTCAAGGTTGGGTAATTTTATTTTCTATTTTGCTTATCAGACAGGGAAAGGTAAAAGAGGCAGTTTTTCTTTTCTCAGACCAAAGACTTGACAACAGCAAGGTTAAGTGCGCCCACCTGTTAGTAGAGAATCCTCAAATACAGCAGACAGAATCCTCCGCAAATAAAGCGAGGGGAAAACAAAAGAGGCAACAAGGATAGTTGGACCACCAAACCATAGCAGGCCATTCTGATTCCTCCTAGGGCTGGATATATGAGCTTCCTCTTCTCTTTGATTAGGCCGGCTATAAAATGTTAGCAAACCTGGCCTTCCTCCAGCTGTCCCATAACGAACCGGTGAACTCACATTGTAAGACATATATTCAGATATACTTTCAGCAATAGAATCATCATTTTCCTGGTCATAGGCATCTGGATCAAGCTCCGAGGAAGGAAACCATTCTTCAGAGGTAGAAAAGTCAATACATCGCCTCATAAAAACCCTGTCGTTTACCTTCAGTATTCCATGTTTGAATTGGCTAATCTTCACTACTTGCAATGACAGAAGAAAACCATACGGTGAAAAAAAATTGAAAAAGTAAAACAGACATACTTATTTAAAGTAGGAGTAACTAGTTAACCCACATGAGTCGCCCTGTGGGTGAGGAGTTGAACATGGGGTCACAATTATGGGCCTTGAACTGGGAGACACGGTAGGTGAGTAGGAGTTTTCCCCCATGAAAAATGTAGTAGTAATCAGTTGGCTTTTAAAAACAGGGGAAAAAGTAAGTAATTTAGCTAATGCAGTATTCTCCAGAACGACGACGACCCAAAAAAATGCAATCAAAGGTCAAATAAAATCCTTCATGTTCAAACAAATAAACCAGATTCGAGAGCGAGTAGTAGTTATCGTCAACTGCAGCCAAAAGGTTCCGGATCAAAGGCAATTCGTAAAAATCAGGCAATTTAGTATCCAAAGAAAACATCAAAATCTAATTGTCCTTAAGATGCCCCGATCTCTGGCAAGCAAAGGTAGGGCCAGTTGCACCATAGAATAGGATTGTTGAGAAATTAAGCAAATCACAAATGCTACCTTTAGGATTTCTTAGCTGCTCTGCACCAAATTGTTCCCTGCGAAGCAATCCTCCTGCTCTACTGATCTGCAGATTAAGCTTAAATAATGTAAAGTACGGTAGTTATAGAAACTTTGGATACCCAAGCAATGTGGGATTGTACTCCTTAACATTCACCTCAAATGCAGCCCCGTTTGAGATCTGTCACGTGTAGCCTCTTTTGAGGCCTATCACCCTTTTAGTTTACTCTGTCATTGTGGGGTGTAGATTGTCTCTAATTTTAAAAATATGAGGTAGAATGAGCCCCGCCTAGATACCATGTAGAAACCTTGGATTCAACCCCTAAGTTTAAGCTATTAGGTGGAGAAGTCCTCGCATCTCATTAAGTGATTAGTGATCACCCATTCCGATTGTGGGATTTATTGCTTAACAATAGTAAGATGCATCATAGATCTTTATAAGAGCATATACAGATACATATATCACACAGAGTGACAGTGCCAAGAGAAGTAAAAACAAGACATTCAAAAAAAATGGTGATTATAATCCAACAAGACATACAATAGAAGACTGATTCATACAATTACATGCACATCAGTGACAAAAGTATAACTAACAGCTGAACTCTGATGAGATGATTTAAATGTCAAAATTAGGATGATGGCAGATACTTCGTCACCCTCAGCTTATGTGGGGACTGTCATGCAGGCTGATGGACCCTGATCAGAGCTCCTACATCAACTAAAATAATGTATAGAGCTATCTTCCCCTTTCCTAATTGACTTTTGTGGCAGTAATTAACTATATCATCTAAAAAATAAACTCTTCAACAGGAATCTGCAACATTTTGGGAAGCATAGAAACTCTAGTCTATTTAAATGTCTGAACTCCAAAGAGTACAGATTCCAGAGGAGTAAATACAGGAGCAGTAATGTCCTTTCCTCTGCACCTTGCAGTTTATAGTTTATTTGCACTCTCCTCTTCCCACACGCACGTGACTCCAATGTCCAGATCAAAATACCTTTTTAATAACGGCTCCAGATCAAAATACCTAGCAACCAGTAAGAGGAACTAATATGTCTCAACTTTCAAAGACTAAAAAGTAGGGATGATATATATAGTCATTTAGAGTTTAGATACCAAAGTACGCAACCTGGTTAACACAACTACACCATAAATAGCTTCAGCTGCAAATTCCAAGGCAAATACATGGCTTCCTAAGAATTATTGAGGGTGCCAAAGGCACTTGACTTGAAGAGTATTCATCCCTTCATTTAAACCATTAACATTCAATAAAAAGCAACACAAATAACCATTATACCTCCATCAAAGTGAAGTCACACCTTGCACAATAAGCAACACCACAACTTTATGTACTCAACTACAGCTATATCAACACAAGCAGGATAAAAAGCCAATATGGTACCCTCTTCGTATGATACACGAATTACCTTAGTTCCTCGTCAGAAATAATCTGTACGTATCCCCACACATCAAATCCAGTAAACCTCCTAAAGTGCACACAGGAGGATTAAACAAATTGGGTTGTCCCAATTGGTTAAGAGTGTATGACTCCCAAATGGTACGCAATATGAGTTTGAAAGACGGTGGACCTATTGTCCAATATTTCATTTCTCACTCTCATTTAGGTATCCAGGCCTCGGCTTCCCAGTAATAACATAGGATATGTGGGTGGCAATCAAATATACAAGGATACGTCAATGAGAAGCCATAGATCGCCCTTAAAAAAAAAAAAACAATTGCGCAGCTATAGCAATATACAGTAATATGTGCAGACTTATAAGTCTGCCAGACAAAACACAGCCAGGGGCAGACACAAGGGGGTGCCCGGGCCCCTGCACAACACTCCCACAAATTATACTAGTTTTTGAGGTTAATTTGGAAAGTTCTTTATAATCAGCCCCTGCAAGTCTCTCAAGTGAAAAAAAAAAGTTCATAAAGTTCCTTTACATGTGTGAAAACTGAAAACACCCCCTAAGATTTCAAGTTATAAACCATTTTTTGGTCGTAGGTACAATATTAAATGGTAGTTACATATATATACACAATCTTGTCTCCTTAGAAGTATCTAGCAGCAATATATATTATGGATCATATTTGTTTGTTACTAATGTAGAAATACATGCAATTCGGGCCGTGGCTAGTAAAAATCCTGCCCCGGCCACTGGACACAGCTACGTCAATTTAATATACGCAGAATTAACAAGCAATAGAACACATCTGTGATGCACACGTTACCTACATTACACATGTTCAAAAAAACAAAAGGCATCCGTAAACCCTTTGTTGCACATAATTAAGAGCAACGAATACACAACAGGGAATTAATTTCCACTGGCAACTCGGGAAATAGCATTCAAATACCTTTGAACTTCTCCTGTACTGGAAAGGAGAAGAAAGAGAGGTTGCAACGCAAGAAAACGGCCCCATTTTAACAGCCATAGTAACAAGAACAGAACAAACCGGGGGTACGGACTGGAGGACTGGTCGTGGGTCGATTTCAACGAGAACCCATTTGATTTGGAGGGGATTTGGAGATACCCTGTTGAGTAGTTCAGTGGAGAAAGCAGCGAAGAGGGTGGGAAAAGGAGGAAATACGGAGATTCTGAGGAATATGGGGTTTATAGGAGCAGCTCAGAGGAGAGAGGGAAGAAGAGAGAGCGGCTTGAAGGCTTCTTCGTTTTGTACTTGTGTTTCCTTTTTCGTGCGTTATTTATTTGTTAAATCATTTATTTAATTTCTCGTGCGTCATTTTTTTATTATTATAACAAAAATGGTGGAACGGGGCGACTAGCGTGGCAACCAAGGGCGAAGCTATTAAGAGTAAGGGGGTGGCCAACCCCCTGCATCTCAATTTTTTTAAGAGATTGATATAATTTTCATCTAATTTTTACTCATTTGACTTCCCTTTAAAATTCATTTTTGCCCTAACCTATATGAGTAGAATTCAATTTTACTCATTCGACCCTACTTAAAAAAAATTCATGTTTGGTTCTAGCCATAGCTATTGTCTGCGAGGACAGCTAGTCACCACAACACCACCTAAATACAAGATGACAAATGAACAAATTCTCTATTCCCTTGCCACTAAGACACTCGAACCTTAGTCTTGCCTTGGGATGGGAATAAAGGATACTTTTGCCATCAAGCTACCACCATCGGTGGTTCGTGCATCATTCATTAATTTCTCGTGCGTTCATGGGGGCGAATTTCCGGACGAGTCCTGGCTTCTTTTTTGTTCCCCCCTTCCCAACGTGCTAGAGCCACACTAAATCCGATTTTTCATCCAAAATGCATATCGTATGAATGAAAGTTTTTAAGATTAGATCAAATACATACATTTATTCTGATTGAGCTAATTTTTGTAAGCCACTTGAAAACTTATTTTAAAATTACTGAATGATCCAGATTATTCATGTGAGACCCAAAATTTGGTCTCACGAACCCGTGAGAGTCAATTTGCGATTGGAAGAACCCGTGAGAGTCAATTTGCGATTGGAAGGACATGGAGTGAAAAAAATACTTTTTAAAAAAGGATTTTTGAACAAGAAGACAATTTTAAGCTCAAAAATCATGTATTTATCCAAATAATTTTTCTATCAATATGGATCTTGTTTAATAGATCTCATTAAAATCTTTTAAACGGTGCAAAAAAATTGAAAAAATATTTTTCATTTTCATTATATGTGAATTTGAAATTACCTTCGTTTCAAAAAAAGATATATTTTTTAAAAATGGAACACCACCTAACATGTACAATGGAAGAACTGCGGATTGGGATATGAGAGAGAAGGAGAAGAAGAAGAAGAAGAAGAAGAAGAATGTCGATGTCAGATAGGAGGGAAACAAAGTTTAACTGAAAAAAAAACTAGGGCATTGCCGCATAAGTGTAGATTTTAGATTACAGGATTGTGGAACTAACAAAATGACTTGTCAGCCACAGAATAGATTTGCAATGCTTTTCCCTTCCCTTCCCTTCATTTCCTTTACCTGAAAAGGACTTTGACAATTTCTCCAGCTTTCCTGGGTGGTACTTTCCATACCATCTGTCTGCTAGATCTGCAGACTCGACATATTGTTCCTTCGATCCAACCAAATGCAATTGATACGAACTGAACAGTAGCAACTTCGCATTAAGAAAAAGGAAACCACATCTGATCAGTTAATGATTGTTCAATCGAGGACTCCTGAGTTATTTACATAGAGTTCCAATAAAGAACACATACAGAAACATTCTACGGCTTCACGATACACTGACAAGTCTATATATTTACATGATCGTCCCTTCCGAAGCAGCATGAGTTCAATATGTAGCCACTCCATTTGATTTGCAGCTATCCAATGCAGATTCATCCATTTCCACCCAAACTTCATTCACACGGCCAATCAACTTGAAAGGAGAGCTGTACTGTGCTATCGAATATGCATACTCACTTTTGGTAGAAGTCGAGTTTGCCCATGGAGACCTACTCAAGCTCATGGAAAGCTTCTCTGCCTCTGCCACGATGTTTTCGTCCTTGGCAAATCCAGAGAATGTTCTGACAGCGATGCAGTGACTGGGCCACGAATCGGGTTTAAGGTTTAGTTCAGGAAGAGGAAGTGGAGGGGTCGACTGGAACTTGACGGGCAAGTACAATCGAACGAAGTAGGCCGAGGAGTGGAGTGGCCCAGCTCCGGGGACAATGCTGGTAAGAACCGGTGCTGTCATGGGGATCCGAGAAAAGTTCAGATTTGCGCCTTCAATGAACTGGAATAACCTGTGAGAAGCAAGTAAACGCTCTCAATAAGTCAATGACCAAAAAGAGCCAAGATATTCTACATGATGTGACAATAAATCTATGAAGTTTTCTTTTAGGTCAAATGATCAATATGGAGAATTGGAACAAGTGATTTGATTTCTGACAGTGTGCAGAACATGCACTTCGAATTTTCAGACAGAGTTCAAAAACAGAGTCTTTTTTTTTTGGTCAAACGGAAATTAAAGACATATTTTGAGGTAATGGGAGAAACGTTGTGGAGCACCGATGTGTATCATGCACTTATATTTACATATGGCAATGTCAATCTCTAACCAAAAACAAGGGAAATGACAAAAGTTACGAGGGATAATAGAAAGTACAGAATGCTTCAAAAGAACGGAGGTGGTTAATGTGGCAAGACACCATTTCTCCGTCACTCTTCCCACAATCTTTTTGCACCATGAAGAGTGGAGATCTACCAACATTACAGCTATTTGTTTGAGGTAATCAACCCCACCCACAGAGGGGCCCAAATGCCCCAAGAAAAGAAAAGAGGAGGATTTAAAGAAATAAATTGCTCAAATGCATGGATAATGGCAAGATAAGATTGAAACAGCATGATTACAAATTTACAGTTACATATTGGTATTCTCATCATAAATAAGGCTTCTAAGTTTTTATAACCGCAAGTTTGGTACGAGCAACGGGACTATGCTGAAGACCATTAGGATGCTCAACCATTTCCATGCAAATAACTCAGGCTACTATTATGGGTCTATGACAGGCACCATTAAACAATCTACTTAGCAATTCTCACTAAATGTCCAGCAATACACTCCCTCTTCCAATTTCCCATTACATATCATTCCTCCCTCTGTCCAATATCGTTGCTCCTCTTTTCCATTTTGGTATACCCCAATATGTATGTCACTTTTGAAAAATAAAAGCACAAAATTCGTATGATTCCAAACGTAACTCTTTTAAGTAGGTACAAACATATTTGTCATTTGAAACATTGAAACAGTTGGGTTACATGATAAGTGCATCAATGTGGACCATTGATTGCATGATAAGGTCCAACACGAATGCATAAGCATGTATACCAACCACCCCAACAAAAAAAATCCATAATAGGCAGAAAAAACCAACAAAATGAGGAGCCCCAATATGATGAACCAATCTACCCTTCTTTTGGCAAGGATTGACCACTGACCTCCAAATTGCAAAGTGTACAAGCTGAAACAACCCACTAGTTTTTTTAGCAGTGGACACAAGAAGAACAATCCATTTCCAAAAGTGAATCCATATTAAAAATGTTAACTAAAGCCCCTTGCACGCTCCCACTGTTTGGTTGCTAAGAGCATCTCTCCAGACCTTGCTCATACTTCTACTCAAAACCAAAATCTGAGTAAAAACCTCCTAAACTTACCTCACTACTTGACTCAAACTTTGTCAAAATTGCGTTTGACACAATTTTTACTCAAATTTGGAAGGCCCTCTCTCTCAACATTATAACAACGTAAATAATGAAGGTTATACTCAAATTTATGCTCGGATTCAAATTTGACCATTGGAGTGCTTAAAACAAACAAAAATTTTCTTTCCTGGTAAACTGGGCAGAAGGAAAAGAGGCTCCTAGCTACAGATAGCTTTCCTACCAAACCAGAAACGGATACGGAAACCCTCCGCGAATGGATGGAGCATATAAGGAGGGACCCTACTCTCCTAAAGCCACTCATTAAGGATCACTTCCCCGATTAGTGAAAGCTATGAGGGATGGTCCATAAGCTCTTTATGAAAACATCGTTTTTTTTTTTCCCCATTCTTTTCTTCTTTTTTTTCTTATGACTGAGGTCGTGTACAACAACCTTAACCGCACAAGCCTGGGCTGGGCCTACCTCCATCCCTAGAGGAGCCGTATGAGGCGGAAGCTCCACGTACGGTTTTGAAGCCGAGCCTTTCCAGCAATGGGGCCGAGGGATTGATATGATGATTGGTCTAGGTAGGGCGGCCGGCGTACTACGGGCACCTGTAGGGATTAGTGCGTGAGACTGCGATCCACAAACTGACGCATGGGACTCACCCGTTACTTGGGAATGGAGAGGGGAAACATAGCATGTCACAAGAGCGAGGCGAGGTTTGGAACCCTACTACGCCTCACTAGCCGAGCTTCTAGAGATGAGGCCTTTTGGCGAAGCCAAGTCAATTTCGGGCCAACAAACCCTGCAACTGATGAGAAGGCCCTATGGAGTAAAGGGAATCATGTACGTTGTCACATGCAAGGTGTCCGAGCCAACTTGCGCACACCTCAGGCTAGTCCTACAGCTCCTCCAACATCTGTTTCACACACTTACGCATGGAGTGAGGTAGCCCCAAGAGTTGCTGGCAAGGAGAATCAAACCCGAGATCTTAGGAGAGAGCAAATCCCAAGTCCCAATTGGCTATCCCCTTGGGGTTACCAAACCCAAACCAAACGAGATTTTTACTCAAATCTATTCTCAAGAACGTAAATTTAAGAAAATAACAGAGCTCGGACCATCCATAAAAACGACCGCTTGGGTTTGGTTCAGGTCAGCTTTTTCCAACTTTGTAAAATTTCCTCCCATTCTCGCACAACATAAAAAGTTAAATTACTTCGTTTTTTTTTAATTATTTTCCTTTTCCGAGGGATTCTAGGGAACCACATAACGGCGTAAAGCAATACACATATAGTAACTACTAGTAATAAATCGAAGAAATTGAAGTTGAGGGCGGGTACCTGTGGAATCCATCTCTGGTGGCTTTTTCGAAGGAGATCTGCTTGGCAGGAGCAGACATCCAAGCGGAGTCTCTGTAGAGTCTGATCTCGAATTCCGATTCCTTGTGGAGAGCCGTGTACTGAGGTGACTCGATCGCCTTAGAAATTACCACCAAACAGAGGAGGTTCACCACGGTGATCAACAACCTTGATTTCTCCATCTCTCTCTCTCTCTCTCTCTCTGAAGATGGTGGAATGGAGTACGGACTATTTTGCTTGTGGATGTTGTTAGGGCCATAGCCACGGTCTTACTGTGTTGGCAAATTTTATAACAAAACACACATTTATTTGTATCCCTTTTTATCGAGTTGTATTTTATTTTTGTTTCTAGAGTGTCTGTTTAGGAAGTGGAAGGAAATCAATAATATGTAATCGAGAGATTGAGTTTTTAGGTGGAAGAAAATCAAGGAAGATCGGCAATTAAGGGCTTCAATATTCGGCACTTCGAAAGGAAAGAAAAATCAAGGAAATCCCGTTTTCGGTTTATGGAAACTTCACGGAATATACAAGTTGAAAATCAAGGATACATTAAGTAGCCTATTTATATAAAAGGTGTGAGATGCTTTCTTCCCTGAGTGGAACGGAAGAAATTAAAAAAAAAGGAGGCAGCCATATTGTGTTACACGGAAGAGGGTTTTTATTCTTTTGAATCTTGGAGTACAATAGAATCGATGGATCATTGAGTGTACAAGACATCTTCAAGAGGTTTCAACGTCTTCTTCAACTTATTTGAGAAAAGCCCTAAGGAGGATTCCTAGGCAAGTTCAAGTCCTTCAATGGATTTTCGGGAGGCAAACGGAAGGCTTGTGGATTCAAGGCAGCGGCGGTCAAGCATTCAGAGAGGTGTACGTGGATTCGGCAAGAGCGTCTAGGTTTAGGTTTGTGGAGTTCAAACTTATAGTAAGAGTTCTTGTAATCTCGTATTTAGTAGTGCTTGATTCCTTCCCGTGGTTTTTTCCCGTTTAGGGTTTTCCACGTATATCCTGGTGTTATCGTTTGATTGTTTTTCGTTCCTGCATTTGGATTGATTGGTGGCTTATTTATTAAAGAATTCATACATAGCAAATATTTATAAACCTAGGTGATCTAGGATTTTTCAGATGTAAGCTTCGCTTTGATTTGCCAGAAGAAATGACTACAGCTTTTCTAGGCCTTTCCATATTCTTATTTTTTTCGCAACCTTTCTTTATTCTTCTCTACCAAATTGTTTTTCTATAATTTGAGCTACCAGCTGAGTTTTCCCCAAATTAATTTATCGTCAGTATGATTTATTTTTCATGATTTTTTTGTTTAGAATTTTGTTTAATTTTTAAAAGCAGTTATTCGGGTCAACAAGAGGAATGAAAAAATATAAAAAGATGAATCAAATTTGCAAAAAAAGTCTAGATAAAACGACATTAAAAACAAAAAAGAGAGCAGTCTTGAATTGTTTTCATCTTCACTGAACATTTTTTGCTCTGGTCGATATTTTTTTTTGGAAAAATTTCAAAATAGCACCTAACCTTTCACACAAATCACACACAGGTACCTGACCTTTTAAAATTATCAAAAAAACACAAGACCTAATTTTTGTGACTTATTGATTCGTCTTGACCCAAAACTAACAAATGCGTTTTTTTTTCTTTTGAATAAAGACAAAAATTAAGTTATTAATTGACTTTTAAAGCTAAATCGAGCCTTAATCTTGTTTATGAGTATAATATTGTGTTTTGCCAAAATGAGCCTTAATCTTATTTTGCCAATATTCGTGCCAAAATGCACATTTTCAACATTTCCGTCTGTTTTGGATGGAAAGTTAACGGCGGGTGAAAAATTGATAAGTTTTTAATAGGTCAGATGTTTTTTTTTGATAATTTTAAAATATCAGGAGCCTGTGTGATTTGTGTGAAAGGTGAAATGCTATTTTGAAATTTTTCCTTTTCTTTCTAAACTCTTTTTATCGGGACGAATAATTAATAAAAAAATAGATTTAAATCTAACAAAAATTCAAAAAGAACGAAGAAAAATTCCAAAATAAATAATTTACAAAGAAGAGGGTTTAAGTCGACATAACTTCTGAACACAACCCCGAATAAAACTCTCTGAAATCTCTCAAGTATGTGAGTCTACACACATCAATCTACCCTCGACACAATTATACTCGAAAATTGGATATCAAAATTGTATTTTGCATTCTATTTTCGTATTTTACGGTCTAGATGAAACATTTTTTTTTTGAACAGTAGATGAAACAAATAGGATCTCTTATTTTGGTGTTATTTCTCTATCTTCTATTTCTTGGGTGGTTTTACTAATTCTTTGTCCCTGTGTATCAGACATAGTAATTATTTTCTCAATGCAGTTGGGCTTTTCAAAAATGTAAAATATTTTCCTTTGATACAGAGCAATTTTTTTTTTCCTCCACATGGGTTGTGTTGAGAACTGCCATATATGTATACAGTTTAGTGTATCTAGATTCACATTCCTATCCAGAAGCAAAAAGAAAAAGGACATGGTTTCAGATTGTTTACATGAAAGATAAGAAAATGGGGAAATTTGGCTCTATAAGAGATTCAGCACCCGATTCATAGTTGACAACGTGCTGTACATAGAACTGCCGGCTAGATATTCGAAATAGGTTTTTCCAAAATTCCTGCAAAATTTAAACATCCAAAACGGGGGATAAATATTCATAGGTATAGATCTCTATCACAGGAACTCAGTTATGGGTGTTGGTTTGGGGTGTGTATCTACGCGTTAAAAGTAATCTAATTTACCACGGTAGTAACATCCTCAGTCTCTAAAGATGGTTGGAATTGTAGATTCCGTAAAATACTCCTTTTTGACATCCTCCACTGAGCAGTATCTCACCTTCAAATGAACCCAAAAAAGAAAAAAAGAAAAAATGAATAGAGATGAAATGAAAGCTCAAAACTAGGGCTATAGGCCGCAGAGAGACAAATAGAAATGCAAAACAGCAGTAATTTCATCAAGTTGTGTCCTGTGTAGTTAGTTCTCTTGCATAAAGATGACAACCAATGCATAGAGGTTACATGACAAATTGCAGGTGTATTGTATAATTCCATGTGTCCTTTGGAACAGAAACTATGCTGCTTTGTAATGCAAGATCTCCTGAAATAAAATTGTGGCAAGTTTCGTGGACATGTTTTGCTAGGTGGTGGTGGTGGGGGAGTGAGTTTTTTGACTGCACAGCATTGTGACCATTATGAATGGCTGCTGCTGTATTCATCCTACAACCTCTCTATATTTGGTCACTATCAAAATATCTGCATGAATTGATGTAAGCAAAACTTCAAATGAAGTTGAAAACAATTAGTCACATATGACACCAACGCTTTTGTCCACAAACCACAATAATTCGTAGACTTAAGATCCCGTTGGAATTTTGAGCGGAGGCAAGTTTTTTGAAAGCTTCTTTAAGGCTTTGTGAAGTGAAGACATCGCCTGGGTACTGAAGTACTGTGAAGTATATAAGCATGAGGATGCCCTCACTTCAAAAGCTAGCTATCGGGGTTGAGTTCTAGCCAAGAACATGTAACATGTTATCAACAAGAGATGGGTAGGGTGCGTGTCTTTGGCTTGCAAGCGGCAAGTGCTACCGAGTGAGCACGCTGCACGTGAGGGATGGTGTGAAGCAAACTCCCACATCGTCTGGTTACCAACGTAATAGGAAGTACATAAGCGTTAGGGCACCCTCATTTCAAAAGCTAGCTTTGGAGTTGAATTCTCCCCAAGACCATCTGACATTCTTAATATGCTAAACATGTATGGGTGTTTAAATTTTGTACTCCAAATTTATGCTTGTATCTTACTTCTCCAACTCCCATTGATATTGAGTCCGAGGTTTGAGAATCTATGAAAGGACATCTCAGTGGATACATATCAAAATAAACATTTCACCCATTATGTTTCATCACTTTCTTTCTTTCTTTTTTTCTGGCGAGTTCAAGAAAATACCCAAGTAATGCAACATGAAAGTATTTTTCAACAGAAAGTATGTAAAATGTCCTCTAGCAACAATGAATGTACGACTACAATGGATGATACTTACCAGAGAAGCATACGACTTTAACAAAGGCTTGGCTAGCTGCCAAATTGGCTTAAATACAAAGGGAGCATCGACAAAGAGGACCTGACCCAACCGCCTTGGATAGTACTTGTAAAACACATCAAACTGCCGAGAATAGAAATAGAAATCAATTCACAATGCTCATAATTGTAGGCAGATAATAACAAAACATATAAACATGATCGTAAAACGAAGACAAAACAGACAGGTTTTCCTGTGTTATTTGGGCACAAGAAAAAAAAATTGCTTTTGCGAGTTGGACAATTTTAATTTTTAGCTAATACTACATCAACTTTGCCAGCAAAAGGAGAAGAATTGATGTATTCTGAACGGGGAAAAGAACATTCTTAACATAAAAGAGACTCGGTAAATATGTAAGGAAGTAATCTGTCAACCAGCAATTAGAAAGATAACGACATTTATGGTAGTTCCAGCAGTAGCACTGGTAACAGAAGTATATCTAACTGGGCACAGTTTCTTTTTTTAATAAGAAAACATAAATGTAACCAAGTGCTCTTCTACCAATCAAAATTTCTCAGTTTTCATCCTAAATTGATTAATGTTGAAGCTATACATGAAGTCACTTTCAATGAGAAAATTTTACAAACTGGAGCTAGTTCATCGAAATTACCACAAACGTAAAGAACTTGAGATCTGCATTCTGAGCACCAAATCCCCGTAGATCAAATATTCCAAGTATTTCTTCACTTCCAACTGGGAGCTTACTCAATGCCTTCTCAATCAAAAAGACACACAGCTTCTCATCCTCAGAAGGGTTATGTTTCTGTGGCAATAATATTTTTTTGCAATCATCAGAACCTTATCAGAAAAAGCAACAAGTAGCAAACTATCTAGATCAGTATACCGTGACTTCAACATTGTCAAAATAAAAGGTAAAAAATGGAACTTCAAAACGAAAACAGCTCATCTAATTGTACATCTATTGCTATCCAGACAACCACTCATAAGGTTTCCCTAAGTTGCATGAGAACACCAGATATTCATGGAGTAGTGTCGAATTTGCTATGAAATTCATGCACAATCATTTCCTCAAAGACTCTTTTACACACAAATGCAACAATCCATTTGCCTTGTTGTCCAGAAGGATCTATCATAAGATAAAATAATTTCAAGCAGAAACCATATTACTGTAATCTTTCTTGAAGGACTATGCTTTAAGTAAATAGCACATTTTGAAACTAAAGTAAAAGGCCAAACAAATAAATTAATAAACAGCGGACAATATGTAGACAGTTGGAGTTCTATACTTACTCCCGGAAAATGCTTGGATGCCACCACAATTAGCACCGGTCTGTCATACACATCAAGAAAGTCAAGCACGAAGGCCTTTCCAGTTTCAGCTGCAGTTCTCACAGACTCTTCGGACAATTCTGACACACCAAATTCTTCACGCCATTTCTGATAAGGTAGAAGGAAAATCGAAATATCGATAAAACTCACCCATTTCAGCCTTCAGATTAAATGTAATTGTTTTTAAAAGCAATAGTCCAACGTTCAAGAAAATCTCTTCATCTTTTTTCAGGAAATGCGTACAAACAAAAAAATCCAGAAGCCAATTATTTTACAGTCAAGATTTCAAAATAACTGGCATCCATTCAATTGCACGCCTCCCCAATTGTATCATTTTAATGCCACTCGGGGATCCCGTAATGAGACTACATTTTGGATATTTCATACCCTGCAAGCATGAATAATTAGTACAAGGATACAATAGCTTTAGCCAATTTTGAGACAGCATCTTCAACGGAAAATTTCCGGTCCTTCAAAAACCAGAGGATCATGTCTTCTTCATCTTTTCCATACATGCCCACACGAAGATTGTGATGATCATTTTCAAGCCTTTCTTTCACATCCATCACAAGCTGCATATGAAAAGCAGCATATACCGTGAGGTTCCACCCAAAAGCTTGTTAACCCATGACAAACATGGAAATAACGAAAAAGATTCGAGATGGTGAGTCAAAATTTGCATGAAACTCCGATTAGTGTTGTGTCAACTTTTGTGTGAGGAGAACCGCCCCTATATATATATAACACACACAGAAAACTAGCAACTTAAACCACAAATAGTCATCATTCACTTTTAGCATCCAATTTCCTCCTTGCATGGGCAACTTCAGGCTAATTCACAACTTTTGCAAGCATTCCTAATTATAGACCCTTTTATTGTTAGTCAAAAGAAATTGTCGGTACCCATTAATGGGTGTTCGGGAAGGCATATAGGATGGATAGTAAGTATCATCGAATAAACTCAGAATTTCCAAAAACAAATCTTATCTCAGGGAAAATGCAGACAATTGACGCAACGAACTAAATTACAAGGTCACTTACAAAAAGAAAAGAAATTCCCAATCAGCTAAAGCAATTCAGAAACTACACAAGGAACCCAAATGAAAAATGGTAACCCAGAAAATTTAACAACATACAAGCTAAAAAAATTGTAGTTTCCTAATCCCTTTTCACTATCCCATCCAAGTAGAACAATGAGGTGAGAGTTTATTTTTCAACCAACCCAAGAAAAAGTCAAGCCCAAATGAAATTGTCCTTGCTTTGACATTTCCTAACGTATAAGATCATCTTCAGCCTTACCCATATACTTATACTCAAACCTGAAATATCAAACTTTACTTGATATGAAGCACTTCAATGGATAAATTCAAATCTAAACATAAATTCCAATAAAAGCTTTATTAATGTCGTAAACTACAATTGTAAATTTAAGACAGCTAAAACACTGTAGCATTTGAAAATTTGATATAAAAATAAAATAAAATCGAGCCCAATCATTTCAAATTATAATTTGAATGGAACTCAATTTGAGGATTGGAGTGAATTTGAGGCAACTTATACTCGAGTTAAGAAATTTGAGTTAAAGAAAAGGGCAAGGCCCAGAGATGCTCTATAATTGACAACTGTAGAAAAATCAAACAATCAAATCGACTGTTTTCGATGAGTAAAGCCAGAGAAAGTACTCATAGACTATGGATACCTTAAGAGAGTCGGTTGGTTCCGAGATACGGCAGCAGACGGAGGAGAGATTGCGGAGTTGGTTGGGTCTGTTGGATTGGTGGAGAGGTGGTGGAATGAACTGGTGGCGGAGTGAGGGGAACAGCCGCATCGCCGCCATTTCTTCCCAGCTACCGGGTTGGTTTCAGAGGAAGAGAGAGCCAAGAAACTATGGACACCGGATTTTCTTGTCTCCTGAAAACACGACACGTGGAGAATTCCGGAGTTGTGTGCAGAGGCCATGCACCCCAGTTTCGTGCACTTGTTTGTCCAATGCGTTTATGGTTTTAGACTTCAAAAATATGAATCTGACGCGTTGATTGCGCTTTCAGCGACAATTTCATGCATACTTGTCATATACTAGCGTTTAACCCGTTCTATACACGGGTAAAACTAACACGTTATAGCATTGTGCCCGTTCAAACCTACTTTTATTAATTGTCCTGTGTATCGAACAGACACAACGCTAGAACGGGTTAGTTTTGCCGGTGCATAGAACAGGTTAAATGCTAGTTTTTACTAATTGGAAGATGAAATGTTTAAGACCGATGAAGGGAGGGGGTCCTTTTGTTGTGTTGGAAGAAGAGGAGGTTTTTAGTATTTGGAAGATGAAGAAATGTTTAAGACAATGATGGAGGGAGGGGTACTTGTATTACAATAGAATTCAAATGTTTTTGACTTGGTACAAAAATGACTAAACTCACCTCTATTTAATATTTATACTACTATATGGATGATTCTAGTCTGAAGATATTCCTTACAAAATATTTCTACACAGAAAATTCAAGATTTATACATGTGCTCTAACAAATTTAGATATTTTGACAAAGAACTTCTAGTATCTAGAAGTTCGATATTAAGACTCCTCCAAAAAATATCATTTATATTTGAGCTTATTTTTTGGGTTCGACTTGGGCTTCCAGAATATTTCAAAAAAATATCAATTGAGGGAAGAATAAGAACCTAATTGAAGCATTCCATCGAACACGTGGAAGCCACTGAAGCATTATGTTTTTTAAGCCAAATTGCCCAATTACAGTTGGAAAGCAAAGAGGGTAAACAGATTTTTATTAAATGCAGTAAAGAGGGTAAACAGATTTTTATTAGGATCAAAGTAACGTCAAAAAATAAGGAAGATAATTAGGGCGAGAATGAATGGTTTACCTGTTTCAATCGTGGGCAGCGTCCTTGTGGTCGCTGGGGTTTTCGGAAATGGCGTTGACAACGTCTGGAGGGTGGTCGCTGGGTTGGGTGGTGGTGTGGCAACAGGAGCGAACAGGAGAGAGGAAGGGGAGAGAGAGAGAGGAAGGGGAGAGGGAGGGAGGGAGAGAGCGGGAGAGTAACTTTGGAGGAAGACAGGAAACACGGTGGAGAGAGGAAGCACGAGCACGATGGAGAAAAATACAATGATCGTAATCGGTTTTTTAATTCAACGATCGTAACCTATTGAATTATTTGTGATCCAACGGCCGGAGGGGTGCTCATGTTTGTATTAGTAGACAAAAATCTACTATGTTTTACATTATAGATTCTATCGGAAACCTTTTTGAAATTTTCAATTATTCGGTGGCTCTCGTACTGCCACGTGTGATGCTCAACACTCTTCTCTATTGCGTATCAATATAAATAAATTTCATTTATTTAGTAATGGACCATTAATTATACGTTGAAAAAAAACGTTGGAACACCACTAACCGATGTCTCAACTATGTAATTTTCCCTCTGGGAAGCAGTAATTAATTACTATTTATTTTTGGAAAAAAAATTGAAATGGTCCTTGTAGTTTAGTATTTGTGTCAACTTGATCCCTACAGTTTGAATTGGCTCGATTTATACGCTGTAATTTTCATTTGTTCCAACTTGGTCCAAACTGCTGTTAACTCCAGGCGCGAATGAGCCCATTTGCTAGGGTTAAAATCGTAATTTGTCATTCTCCTCTTACCCTTTGTATACCTCTGAACCAAAATACAACCTCATTATTCATTTGTTCCATTCTCCATTTTTCTTCACGGCTTATATTCTCCATTTGTTGCTCCTAGGATTTTACTTTTTGATCGAAATGTGTCTCGTTTGCCTTCGGGGGAGAGGAGTGAGAGGGATTATGGCCTGAATAAGTGATCCGATTCCTATAGATTGCGACGTGGTTCTTGAAAAGAAAAGAAAAATGAGGAGTTTTGTGCTCTATAAAAGGGGATCGATATTTTTGAAAAATGTTTGAATTTTAGAAAATAAAGTGAGTTTTATTTTCAAAAGAGACCAAGCTTTCATCAAGCTGCCTACATATCTTTGGGTAAAAGATAATCGGGTTTGGCCATAGTTCGGGTGGGTTTAGAAAAAAACTTATCTCCACCGGACATAGAGTTTAGGTGTGCATGGTCATCTCTTGAATATCGGAAGAATAATTCAAGTATTTTAGAAAAAAAAACATAGGCCAGAGAATCCGATTTTTAGAAAAAAAGTGACTCCATTTTGCTTTTTAGAAAAAGACTTTAGGTCTGTGAGGTTCGAGAAAAAAAGTTCAATAATTCACTAGAAAATGGACCCATTTGTGTCTAGGGTTAATGGAAGCCAACGGCAGTTAGTAATTGGACCAAGTTGGAACAAAATAAAAATTACAGAGTATAAATCGAGCCAATTCAAATTGTAGGGACACAAATTGACACAAACATTAAACTACATATACCATTTCAATTTTTTTCCCTTTATTTTTAATCAACGTGGGAGAACCTCCCCCTTTAGACCGTCTGATTATTTAGAACCAAATGTTGAGTAAAAACCTTCTAAATACTCAAACTTATATCAAATTGAGTAGTAGTATTACTTAAATTTTTGAAAGCTTATTTTGCTTCTCATAATTTGTAGTCATGCCATTAATAAAAAAAATTACTCAACTTTATGTTTAGATTTTGCTTGTCATTGGAGAGCTTCATTCCAAAGGAAGCATCTACTCAAATTTTTGTAAGGACAAAAATTTGAATGAAATTTTGAGTGTGATTTTAAATAAGGGCAAGGATGCTCTTATTCTCCTTCAAAGTGTTCATCTAACTATTCTAAAAAATACTAACTTTCGCCGAGGAAAAAAGGGATTGGACAATTCAATTCGACTTGTTTTTGAACCTGGGCTCGCTTTAATGATCATAATAAGTTATTTTTAAACTATGCTGTGAACATTGGTCAAGTTTAAAATCATGTTTGATCGAATCCGTTTAGTTTTTCTTTCAAAACGCACCTCTTTTCTAAAAAAATGAGTTCCAAAGTTAGTGTTTCAAACTTTATTGTGCAACAACATAAACATGTTTCGAAAAAATATCAAATGGTATTCGATGAACATAAATTTAACATGTTTACCAACAAAAAATAAATTTTAACGCGACTAAGGCTCTGTTCCAGAACACCTTTTTAAAAAATAGGGGCTTATTTCACATTTTCAAATTCAAAAATAATGTAAATAAAAAATAAAATTTCAATTTTGTTTGCATCATATTAAATATCTCAATGAAATCTATTAAACAAGATCCATATTAATAGGAAAATAATTTGCATAAGTACATGATTTTTAAGCTTAAGATTGTTTTTTTAAAAAATAAGTACTTATTTGTCTTTTTGGAACGCAGCCTAATGTCTGGCTTTGTTCGGTTCCCTTTTTAGTTTTAGTTTTAGTTTTGTTTCCAATCATTACTCTACTATTTTCTCCAATCATTACCCTATTTTTTCAATTATTACTTTCTCATCTCTCTCCAATCATTACCCCTATTTTCAATCATTACTCTATTTCTCTCTCCACCCACTACCAAAACTAAACTAAACTAAATTCCCAACCAAACGCAACCTATGTCATCGCCAGTCCGACAAGAGCCCACAAATAGGCCGGGCCGAACCCTCCTGCCGAATGGAAAGGAGCCCAGCCCATTGAGCAAATCCAAATTAAAAGCGCCCGCTGAGCAAATCCAAATTAAACTCTCCCGCTCCCTCTCTCTCTCTCTCTGAATTTTTTTTTGGAAAGTAAAAGAAAAAAACTCTCTCTCTCTCTCTCTGAAATCGGTTGAACGAGTTAGAGTTGAGAGAGTGTTGAGATGCAGAGCAGAATCGAAACCTCAGTCCGGACGAAAATGGAGGAGCTACGGTTGGTATGCGGCAGAGAGATTCCGATCCAGCAGCAGCGAATGGACGCCTCTGTCGTTGCTTTCCAGAAATCGCTCGAATCAACCAAGGCCAAGGCACAGGAAACTGTTCAAAACCAAGGTAATAGTAATACTCGTTCACATGCTTAATTACATTAAGTGACGTCGTGGTGTAGGGTAATGTTCACTACTCCTTTGGTTTGCGCCGAAATCAAGGGTTTCGTATTGGTGCTTTGGATAGGGAATGAATTTGGGCTAGAAATAGGGTTTTGCGTTTCTTTCAGCCAGTCCAACGTTTATGTGCTCAATGCTGCCGTTTGGATAGACATGGTATTCAAAGGAAGGGATTTGGTGTTCAATTTCACCAATTATAGAAAAGTGAAAGTAAAGTGATTTGTATAAAGCCTTTGTTCCCCTTGGTTTCTTTTTTTCTTGGTTTTGTCCGTATTAGTGAACAGCTGGCTTTTTAGGTTGAATCTTGGATATTTCCAAAAAAAAAAGGGGTAAAAGTCGTAATTTTGTACTTTTTCGATTCTTCTCGTCAAGACGAATCAATAATACACAGAAGTTTGGTGCAAAACTAACATATACAAAAAGAACTTGAATAAGGACAAACCGGAAAAAATCCCAAAAGCCGAGGGGAACAAGGGCAACTAAAGTGAAAGAGGAATATTGGTAGAACAGATGTACTAGAGAGTTACTATTGGATAGTACATTCTAATATATGATGAATCTAATTGTAAATAGACCCGTGAATCAAATCGTTAATTGTACGATTCAGCACTGATTCTGTCTAAACCTTGATTCATCTTAAAGATTGGTATCATATTTGCATGAATCATGCAATTCTAACGACTATGATTAGAAGAAAGCTCTCTATCTCAATGTCGAATTCCATATTTTTATTTGAAATATACACATATCGAAACAGGCCCTTAGATTAACAATAAGTCGGTCCTGTCCACTAACATCTGGTATTGCTAGCTCCCCCTCTATTGATAATGCTAATATCTGTTCGTAACATTTAAAAATATTTATGAATGGTGAAAACATCTTCATATGCTCTAAATTCTTATTCCTTTTACTTTCTTCTTTTAGAAAAACTAGGAAAGCTAAAGCTTGAGCTGAGAAAGGCAGAGGATGATTTGGTGAAGGCTCTAGCAGGTATTTCTAACAATGAATGTTTTTTTTACCGCTCAATAATGCGCATGGATATTTTTCTTTGTTTGTTTTATTTGTTCAGTTTCTTTACACCGTGAAGGTTCAATCTTTATACTTTTCTGTGATCTCTCTGTTTTGGTATTAAATACAGTGTGTTTCTGTCTAAGTAACACTAGAACTTTGCTCAACGCTATTAACTTGTAAGCTCATTTTCTTGTCCTTGTGTGAATTGTAGTGGGTGAAAGATTCATTCATTAGTCATGTTGTCCTTGATGGAGCACAGGAACTTCACTAAGTTATGCTTCTTCTTTTTCCTGTAACTTTTGTTGTTGCTTTTATAGTGAAGACTCGTAAAGAGGCAAAACGGATGACCACAATGGATTCCTTATCTGCCACAAGAGCTAGAATAGAAGAGCTTAAAAGAATTGTGGAAGATCAAAAGGCTAGGAAGAATGAGTATGCAGCAATAATAACCCAACAATCTGAAGGTAGTTTCGGTTTCCTCTTTTTTAAACTAGTAGTCCTTTTACTTGAATCATTCATCAAAACTTCATATTCTATCATATTTTATTAATGGGGTTCATGTTGCATTACAAGAGACTAGTATCTTTTAGTTTTCCTGTTGGGCATCTACTAAAAGGAGAGCAACAGTATGAGTAACAAAGTACACAAGAACCTCCCAAAATCCTTAGGGACGCAAATCTCCTAAAAGGTCAGAAAGATGAAACTAACTAGAAAAGAATCAAACAGGAAGTTGGTACTGCTTAAAATGGGGACACTTCGATGTCTGGATTCATTTAGACACTGACCATCTTTTGCTTAATTTGTGTCTGTTGCATTTAAGTTCTTTAGGGTTTGGGGGGTAGGATGGCGGAAATGGAGTTGTACAAGCATGTACCAACGTCCTCAATTTTGCTTTGTTGGATTATAGTTTGAGGGAAAGGTGCGGATTTCCGATTTGGGGTTATTCACTTTTGACATCTGACTCATCAGTAGAGTGATCAAAGATTTGTTGGGAACATCGAGGAAGCATTGGCCCCTTAAAGATGTCTCCCTTAGAGCAATATCATGCATATAATTCATCTTTCTTTGTTTGCAAATGGGATCATTTTCAGATAGCTAAAGCTCTTGATATTTTTTTTAGCGTGGTATACTTTGCGCCTTATTTGGCACAGAGGTTACCTATTGCTAAAATTTTGAAAGCCCCATTGTCTCAATATCTCTCATGCGGGGACCCATCCATAGCATTTTGTGAGGAAAATAAAAGGTATGACATTTATACCATGGGAGCAACATTGCTATAGAATTGTTTTTCTTCACTGCTCATCACTTACAGTTAACTTGAGCTAGCCATTTAGCTAGTGAATCACTGGAGATGCACTTAGAAGCGCTTTCATGGGCTTCACACGAGTTTAGTTTTTGTTTGGTCTGTGTAGACCCGTTTCAAATCCCTTTTGGGAGGAACCATTGACTTCGATTCTTCGAATGATGGGATTTTCAGACTCCTGGACTCTCAACAAGGTTTTTATGTTGGTAGGTTGTGGTGATGTGTTTGTCTATAACCATTAACCTCCTTACCTCTTCATATTCACTTCTGTTTCTGTCTGCTTTATAATTTCCCCCTTTTTTGGAGACTAGATTTGCTTGTTGGTTGCATTGCAATCTTAGTTTAGTGATATGCTGTACATTTTGTGAGGAGCCTGCTGGCTTAAACTCATCATGTCCTTTTGTGATACTTGATTCGTTCTCCCTTTTCTCCTTGTCTTTCATCTACTCTACCATCAAAGTTCTGTCAACATGTGAAGATAAGCATAATAAAAATGATGAAGATAGAGGAGGAATAGAGGAGGCCATTTCGTGGTACAATAGGGTCCTTGGATTCCGAATAGAATGTGGACATGGTATGTACTTCTCTAACTTGTGGAGTATTCTTATCATCTTGTCAGGGCAATATTTATCACAAGTTTCTTCGTTTCTTCAGGAGTAAAATTCATGTTCAGTAACATTAATGCGAAGAATCCAAAGGAGGAATACTCCTTAAGCATTCGCCATGAGAACGATGTCTACACTTGTAAGGGAAACTGATATTGCTAATATGTTGAATTTAATGTCAAAATCGTTCCTATTTTGACATTTCCAATTTTTTCCTTGTTGTTCAGTGTTAGACTGTGACCCACATGTGAATGACACCAAAGAATTGATTCATGAGTTGAATAGAACCAATGGTTTATTTAAATTTGTTAGAGCTATGAGAGAGAAGTTTCAAGAAGCTGCCGCACAAGGTATGGAACCTAACTCTTGCGTGCTTTCCTTTTAATAAGAATATCGTTGAATATAAATACATGTCTAGAAGGGCATAGCCCTTCTGATTCAAAACAAAAACAGAAAGGACACTATCTAAATGAAAATAACATTTGACACCACATTTAATAGCATTCTGATCTGCAGTGGTCGTCGCATGGTTACTGTGCATATATATGGGTAGTAGATCAGTTACATCAGTGTAATTCTTCTGAGGCTACTCTATTATCCATGTCTATTCAGGGATTTCTCCTCAAGCTTCATCTATCGATCAAGACTCTTCCACAATCTCTGTGTCTGCTCCAGTTTCCTCAATCTCAACTGACAGTCGAAGTGAATCTTTGCCCAAAAAGAAAGAAAATGAAGTTGAAGAAATCAAGAGACGGTCCAAGAAAGTTAACTACGGCACAGGGGGTAAGCCAGCAATTTTGTCTCCTGGATCTGCTTTATCTTTCCGCCGATCTCCACGATTCAAGGTATCATCTAATTGAAACCTGCTCTCACCTTAGTTTTATGTTTGTTGAAGTTATCTAGCATGATAGTTGTCCGAGAAAAATAGTAGTAGGGACCGGATTTGGCCTTAAGAGTTGCATGAAATTAATTCAAATTATATTCATCAAAGACGAAAGAACTCCATTTTTGATAGTTTTGCCCGGATATACAGAAGTTTTGCTAGGTAAACGGCCCACCTAATGGTTATAGTTCATTTCTGCTTACGGCTATACAACTTAAAGTCTGTTTTGGCCCGTGTAAAAACTATGGCCCATAGAATTCCTTACACCAACTACAGACACACACACACACACACACCAGAGAGAGAGAGAGAGAGAGAGAGAGAGAGAGAGAGAGAGAGAGAGCGCCTAATTCATTATGAGCATAGTGCCGCGCCTAATTCATTATGAGCATAGCGCCACAATATAATCTAGAAATTGGACAGTGACTCCCCCAAAGGCCCAAACTGCAGCTGCATTACTTGTAGTACAAGTTAGCATCATAAAAAAAGTGAGATAAAAAAATCGTTACTTGATGAAAGTTGTAAATTAAGTGAAGCCCTCAGTCAATTAGAAAACAATGTTGTGGTTGGACATTAGATAATTGTTTGCTGGTTCGATCATGACATCTCTATTTGCAAATTTGTTGTATAAGGAGGCTCTAGCGCTGTACACACGTTGATAGATTTGGTTATGGTTGGTTAAGAGTACATTGGATTTGGGATGACTCTCCTTTGTAGATCAAACCAAAGCCGTGTCTGATTTTAGCTTTTAATATTGCTTTACCTATGTTTCTTTTGTCATTAACTGCAAGTTTTGATTCTTTTTTCTATCTGTCTCATTCAGATAAGTTTTCCCATTGTTCTTATAGTGGTTGGGGAAGACATTTTCGCTCATGTGTTAAGCATAGTCCAAGTCCTTCCTATTTTTTCGGTTCTTACAAGAGACCAAAAAAATTTGATTGACAGATGACTTTTTTTAATTGTAGACATGGGATTATATTGTAGGTTAAGAAGTGAAGATGAAGCAGAGACTGTTACACCCATGGTATTATGCATTTTCAATTATGGGTTATTACTTATTATATTCATGCTCGGATAGTAACTAGAATTTCTATTGGCATTATTGATAATTTGATAAGTTTGAGTTCGTGAGTACTTAATTGTATTTAAGAAGTAACATGGTCATCCACTAGGCGCTAGTATTCTTGATTGTGGTAGTTACATCCACAGTACTACGCCTTAGTTAGAATCCTTGATATCCAGGGGAAACTAATTTATTAAGTGCCTTAGTCTAACTCTACTTCATTAAGCTTAGCTACGCATTTGTCTAGATCTTTTTCAGCAGACGAGGTCTAGGCATGAAGTTGCTTGCCCATGCTTTATTCTTGTGAAGACCTGGAGTGCACACACTTAAGTCACTTTTTTTTCTCCAAAAAAGCTAGAACAAATTTACTTTTGTGTCTATTTTGGATCCTTCCTACTCTTGTAGGCTTTTGTTGTATGGCGTGGGATCGTATTCCAAAACTATTTTATCAGTTATTTTAAACTCGTAAAAGCCATGGTAGGACATAAATATTCACCTGCATCGGATGTGGGCGAGGATAGAGTGCCAAACTATTCAAGCATGATCTCAAGTTCGCTTTGTTAAAGAACGTTCCTTTTAATATGCAATCATGCTACATACACACATAAAATGCACGGGCACACACTTGCATGGATTGAGGGCACGCACACTAAAAGTGCAGTGTGTTGGTCCGCCAAATCTGTGCGTGTAGTTGTTCTTGTACTATTTTATTTGCGTCGGTAGCATTTTCCTTTGATATGTTATTCTAGTCCATAGGATCTTCTTTGTTAACTACCTATCTTGATTCATGTGGGTCTTTGTGTTTAAGGCTGGGAATGCAACAGGAAGTGTTTCCTCTTCCGATTAAATGAACTGCATATCATATGGTATTAACCTCCTCTCTTGGCTAGAATTGATTACTTAACAAGTGTGATGGTTGAAATGTTAGGCAAATAACCTCGTTTGCTTATATGATGGGCGATTTCGGGAGATCAAGTGATGCAATTCGTCGGACATACCACCTTCACTCTGTTTGCTTAGGATGGATAATTCACGTTGTACTTTTTGATTCTATAATGTATTTGGATGCTTGTATTTTAGTAAGAATGGAATTGTAATTATTTGAAACCCAGATATCTAGTAATGTAATGCGAGAGGTTCTCTCATTCAGATGTTTAGATAAATCCAGATACTCCTATCATAGTTACTGAGGGAATGTGATTCTGAATTGCGTGGGTAATCAAAAAGCACCGTCTTATTTTCAAACGTAGGAATCCTAGGGATTTGAAACAACACTTCCAATTGTTCTTGAGATTATTCATCAAAATTGAGCCCACGGGAATTGTACCGTTATTTTCATGCCTGGTATGTTGGTGATACTGATGTATTGCGTTCTGTTGTTGAATCTATGGTTCAAGTTTCTACCTACTGAAGTTCTGTTATGCTGCGTATGCGTAGAGAAACAACAAACAAAATGCAAGATTGTGGCAGTGTTCTCAATTCCATGCAATGTTGGATATTCAGCAATTTTTCTAAAAAAACCTCTTTCCAAGAAAAATTTGTGTGTTTTCTTCTTATTTTCCTAATTCCCAACAAAAAGTAAAACAGATAAAAACAAATTAGGAGAATGTGTTCATGACTATCTCATATGTTGGAACTTCTTCCTCCTCAGGTTATCTAGTAAGAGGTTCTACTGTGAAAGGCACTAAGATGTCGTATTTAAGTATATCCGCGTCGACCAAACACAGACTAATCAATGAAGATGATGCCAACAAGGTTCAGACATTCCCTCTTCTGCTGTGATCCCAACCTAAACCTGCGTTTCCTTTGTTTCCGACCGCCTTTAACGGTTCCACCAAACCCTTTGTGCTGCTGCCAAGTGCCTCCCCCTGATCACACAATGGGAAAAGCAAAGTCATTCAGACTACCATGAAAATTGGGTGGCCATCTCATCCAAAATGCCAAAATAGTTCAATTGTTTGGGAAAGCTACAACGAAAAATACCAAGTTAGCTAATTGGTACTATCTTTTATACCCGAATTTCAGGCCTATAAAAGTTCCAACATTTTTTTTTCTTCCTGGTAGTCTGTTGAGCCTCGTTTCCAGTAGAACTTCCGAGGACTATATTACTGATATCTTCTTCATCTTGTGATTAAACATTCAAAAGCAGAAAACGTGTTCTAAATAGTGGGTCCAAACAGGTTATGACCCCGAAACCATTTCTGTTGAATTTTATGTGATCAAAAGGTCAATATCTACAAGTAAAATAAATCTAAGGTTTTGCTACAAAAGGCCACCATATAGAGGCATTATACCATCATTTTCAAATATTATTGAGGAAGATTGGAACCCAAATATACTTAGAGAAACATAGCCCTGTAGGCAAAATGAAAGGTTTTACCTCCTTCCAGCCCATGCTTTCAAGAATTCTTCTCGCATAACTACCAACTCCGAACGAATTGTTCAAGGCTTCACCTGCGGCTTCCTCAGCAGAGACAGGAGATGATGGTGCAGAATCGTCAATAACAGCTGACTTCTTTTGTCCTGGACCCACACCAAAACTGCCGTGCAAGGCTCTCCTCTCAGCAGCTCTATCCCTGTATGCATTACCCCCATGCTAGAAGGAAAAAATAAGATGCAAACACAGGAAAAAATAAGATGCAAACACAAACTCCATCAAGAACTTTTTAACTTAAAAAAAAAAAAAAAGCAGCCCAGAAACTAAAATGATAGATTCATTAAATCCTAATTTTGCCAAAGTAGAACGAAAAATTTGAAGGTTGGGTTCACGTTAGGTCGTTTCAACATGCATAAAGCACCGTGCCGGTAAGACTCCCAACATACTTATTGCCATGGCTAGAGAGTTGAAATAAGATAAAAAGGGCGACCATCAAAAATGTAAAACGAGAAGGAAAAGCACAGACTAGAATTTTATCCAACTACAACAACTGCAACTTCTTGATGCTAAAAGAATCAGAACACATCTCGTTGACAGTTTTCAAGAAACAAGCATGTGAGTGAGAGATACTGGCCACTCGGCCCACTCAAATCGAACTTATAGCAACTAACCAACAAACACTATCGATGATGAACATCAGTACATCACCTCAATTGGCATGACCATTGGGCCTTTTTTTAGTAATAAATCGAGTGCCAGAAACACACAAATGTTGCAGAAATTGCGTGGCACAGCAGGAGTAGAACAGTTTTTTTTTTTTTCCAAATCTCAACAAATGTAGCAGAAACTGTGTGCACAGTAGGACTACCATTAGAGGAGGGAACAGTTTCTTTTCAAATCTACTGGGTGCAGCTCGCTCTATCAGTTGTAAAGAAACTTGTAACTATAACTCTCTTTCTTCATTGAACTACTTTATTATCCCCTTAATTTATTCCTAAAATTTACTGTTTCCCGTTGGATACCCGCATAAGACTATGCACAAGAAGACGGTACAGTTTCAACTTGAAGCCAAGCTTCTTTGTTGCAGAACTTACATTTTTGGATGCAACTGTTTGACCTGGCAATGAAGGCAAATCCTTGTGAATGACGGCTCCCTTGACCAGCTTTGGTTCGCAGTTTCCATTGGATGATGGTGTGGTTTGGATTTGATTTTCAATCGACAATTCTGGGAAGCCCCAATCATTAGTTGGGTTGGAGGAATCATAAGTTGACAAGGAGGCCAATTGCCTTGCACTAGGACTCCTCAACTTATACACCTGCCCTGAAAAATGTAATCATTTATAGCCGTCAGCACAAATTTATGAGAGAGAAGTGGAACTAGAGAAAAAATTCAAAAGTTCAGACTTGGGAGAATAGTAGACTGATACTCAGGAAGACAAATTCTATCCCAAAGACATTGCAACATGCACCAGATTCTTGCCAATCAGCGGGAGCAAAAAACACACCACTGAACCACACACACACACACCAAAAAAAAAACACTATTTGGTGCAACGCCAAGGTGGATGATTTGGGATATGCAACGCCAAGAACCAGTAATTCCTAATTCTATGACCTTGTTTATGGGATATGCATTCTATATAAACAAAATAATGGGTCTTCAACAAAAATGATGTTTGATCTAAGGAGTTAAATCACTGCATAAAATTAATGAAAATTCCAACAAATCCTTCATGGTTCCGTTTGGGGTGATGGACACAATATGACACATAAATAACAATAAACATGACTCAAAAAAAAAAAAACAAGTTGCCATCATTCGAAACTTGCATTTCCTTTTCCCCCCTTTTAGACAACGAATGCAGCATATTTAAAAACACATAAAAATTGCCATGTAATTAGTTCAGGATCTTATCTTTGTTCTCAAATGAAAGAGGGAAATACCAAACCTGATGTAACTCGTACCAGATCAAGATGCACTTCACTAATTGGAGCAGTTTTAAGTAGACCGCCACCCAAAGGCATTGAGGGATGAAGCCTAGCAGATTGTCTCATCAATCGCCCAACCAACCTCACAACCTGATTTTTTCCATCCCTTCGGGTTCCTCTGACCATTGCCCAATCCCATAGATCTATTGCTTGGAAATCTGGAACTGACTCTTCGCCAGAACGAACAACTTGACCATACTGAGCATGCCAGTTCTCTTCCTCCCAAGAAGTACCTGGAGAGGAAACAAGCCTGAAATACAACTCAAAGACCGCAACTGACAGGCCATCTATCCGGTTATTATAGATCTAGCCATGTTTACTCTTTCTACAGAAAACAAACAAAATATTCGCAACAAGAAAACAAACTTCAACAAAAGAGAGAGAGAGAGAGAGAGAGAGAGAGTGTGTGAAGGTCCTGAACCCTTATGGTAGGTGGTGGCAGTGCTGTTGAGCCATATGCTAGGTGGACCCATATTGCCCAGATGAAGAAAGCTTGAAAAGAAAAAACTGAAACATCTCAATTGGACAATTTCTAAAGATATACCGTCATTGTTTTTGTTTGCAATATAGATGTATCAAGCCAAGACATTGAGACAAGAGTGAACCCAAAATAGATCCCATAACTATTAAAAAAACCATCTCAAAGAGTAATATCTGTGTAGAGACCTTCAGCTGAGACAATTCCACTTGAATCATTTACTCCAGGATCTTCATCCGGAATCCATTCACCTTCTTGTAGTTTATTATTGTAGTTTCCTGCATCTTTGACAGCGCAGACCTATTTAAGCCCCTCTATAAACATAGAAATCTCTCCAGAAATGGTAAACAAATATTCTGACAACCCATCAACTGACAGACCTACGCAATCCCCATGATCTGTATCCACGGGCATACTCACACCATGTTCAGCATCAGTTTCTTGGTTGGAATATCCAGACAAATAAAGATCAATAAGTGTATCTTCCAACCTGATTTAAAATTAACTTATATTTGTTAGCATAGAAAACTCAAGGGTTGAAACGCAAAGAGAAGAAAAGTAAAGTAGCATACCATTCTGATGGTGGAGGTGGACAATCAAGCATTGGACTGATGTTGCACTCAATGTGGGCTGTAAGAAATGAAAAATATTTAGAAGAAAATGTCTGCCAAGCAGGTCACTGGGTTAATGCCCCAAAACAATTCAGGTACCAGCCTTTTAACACTATATAGTACAGCCTGAAAACGGTCATGTGATTCGCGTCTAAGAAGCTATAAACCTTCCATCTAAGTAAGAATTGGACACAGCAAAAAATTCTATGAATTGGGTGGTGACGGGTAGCATCTTATTAGAGGGCAGTGATGGGCTGATGGCAATAGAACAATGTGTAGAGACACTGAATAAGAACTGCATGCACAACACAAACACGTGTATGAAAAAAGTAAACAATAAAAAGATCCCAATCAACCACCTGTTAACTCCTAAGCAACAGGTTATTTCATGTCTCAATCTAATAGATGAAGTGGACAGATATTGTTGTCTGTTCCAATGGAGAAATTTCATGCTCTAAATGCCATCCCATCAAGTCAAACACTCCTGACAATTGAGAATTGACACATAGTCAAAGTATGATCCAAGGTGTAGTCTCTTTGTAGTTGGCAAGGAAATGCTTTTCTAAACTCCTTCCTTGGCGTAGTGAAACATTTTCTTGACAAAATGGTGGTCTCATACATATTTACAACTTCGATATGGCGATACTATAATAGCATAGAAGTTAGTGCACTCATTGTATAATGTACTAATGCATATCATCTCACCTGCAGATGGTTCCTCAGAAACAGTTCCTACTTTATATGATTCCAAATCACCTTTAGGAGAAGTTACAAGCAGGGCAGGCTCATCTTGAACAGAATTCTGAACACTGTCTACACACTGAAACATTTCTGATGAATCGCCCTGAAAAAAGCAACAAAAAAACTTACAGTAACCAAAAAAAAAAAAAGAAACATAGCAAAGAAGAAAAATGTACAAATGAAAAGAGAACACACATCTGGTAATAGAACAACTTGTCGCCTATCAAAAAAAATAGAACTTGTCTGCAATGCAATCAAAGATGCAATGATACCTGGTCAGATTCCAATAGCACATAATTCCCATCTTCAAATTTGTAGTAGACACCGTCTGTACTACTGTAATACCAGCCCGCAGCGGGATCATGGTAAAATCCACTACTGCAGCAAATTTAGACAGAATAATTTTTTTTTTTGATAAGTAAATATTTATATTAAAGAAGGCATTAAGGGAATGCCACCCGTATACAAAAAAAGACCACTAAGACAAAAAAGGCCCTATACACCACCAGTCGAAAAGAACAACTCAAACCACTCTAGAAAATGATCAAGGGAGGGATTAGAATCACCCTTGTCCCAACTATACAAACTACTAACCACAAAACTTCTAATTTTAAATAAAGGCTTCTCGACCCCTTCGAAACATCTCGAATTCCTCTCATGCCAAATAGTCCACATCAAACAAAGAGGAATCATAGCCCATACGCGCTTTCTTTGCTTGCCCACTCTAGCACCCCTCCAAGCGATTAAAAGCTCCATAACATTTCTCGACATAACCCATTGTAACCCAAACCAGGATAAAGTCATGAATGTATTAACATGTCTCTCTAACTTAGGTGATGAAATCCTTTGGTATTGTACGGTGACTTGGGCCTTAATGCTGCCTGCATCCAGGTGCAAGGGAGGAGGCTACCCCTATTTTAGTCCAATACCATGCAGAGAATAGAGAATGCAATTATGGACCTAAGTTACATGGATTTGGGTGCAGGTATTGGTGCGGGTATGGGTACAAGTGTCGGGTCCATCCAACTTTCGTCCAAAGACATGGGGATATGCCAAGATATCATTTCTATCATTTTCTAAGATAAACAGTGTCCACAAAGTGCCTTCGGGAATTTAATGCATAATGGTGTAATTCCACATAATTGTGGTAAATCCGAATAACAAAATACGCCTGTTTGGTGAGTGTAGCAAAATTGTGAGACACAGATCCCATATCCTTACATTTATTCTAGCGTCTAGTTGCCAACATGGGTATTCTATACTTTCTAGAGGGATCCTTCTAACATGGTTATGGACATATAGTCAACACTGATGACGCCCAGTAGATTGGATATGGGATCACCAATCGTGAAAATAGATCATAATCACATGACCTCTTTGCATTACCATGGTGTCAGGTAGCGCACGTGCGGCCCAGAACATCTATAGGTATCACTTATTGCCTCAAACTTCCGTGGCCTAAAAGGCCATAGTCCCTCTAAGAAGCTAGCTGTCGAGAGTCACCTCCACATAGCTAGTTAGCAGGCCAAGGTCTCGTTCGTTAACGAAATTAACCAAACAAATCGCTCCACCAACTAAGAACAGCCATGCACCACCACCCACAGAATCAAGAGCGAGCTCTCAGTCTATCACTGTAAAATTATTCCAATGTCCACCCATTTTCGTCTCCCTCCCTTTACAATGAACAGAGAGTACATTTATATGTCTTCTCTCTGTCTCTCTCTAACACACTATAGAGTAGTTCATTACTTCTGTACTTTACTACTAGGAAATAGGAATTTATTAATTCACTGTAACTATTATTATTTTGCTTAGCTCATGTTTCTGACAATGTCTAGAATATATGTTTTTTATGCATGATCATTTGAAAAGGTTATGTGAATGACCCCATTGACAAATACCTGTGGAGTTGCCACTCATAGTCAATGCACATGAGAAATATTCTTCGTGCAACAGACAATCAGACTGCTACGATCCGGTTTTAACTCCCAACGAACCGAACCGTAGGATACATACCATACCGGAAGATTTATCTAATATAAGAGCCATACATACCATATGCTCCAGTCGTATCGAAACATAAGAGCCATGCGGTAGGATTTTGACAACACTGTCCAATAAGCATGAATACATCAATAAGGATTCACAAAGAGCTCAGAACGTATGGCCGTATGGGTAACTATGAATAGCCATTCCTTCGGGGACATCCGATAAAATTGGAACGATACAGAGAAGATTGGCATGGCCCTTGCGCAAGGATGACACGTACAAATCGAGAAATGGTCTAAATTTTTACTTACCCAAAAAAACTATGAAAGGCGAAACCCTAATTTGTATTACCAAAAGAAGAAAAATACGTGATTGAATTGGAAAGAGTAATAACCTGTGATGGTAGTATAGCTGAGTTCTGTCATCCCATACGAAGGAGCATCCCTCATTTCTCTGCGATTCCTCGGAATCTGGTTCAGTTGTTCCCGCCATTTCCCTGAAATATCCGAACGCATTATCTCCTAGACATATACGGTATACGGTATACATACACACAGACCAGTTCTTGTTTGATTGTATTGTAAATTAAGAAGAGGGCAAGAGGCTATGATTCTTCACTAATTAATTAATTAACTATAAAGGACCAGAAGAAACAAGTTCACAATTACTGCAAGATTCGAACCAATTTAGAAGAATGAGAAAGTGGCAAGACAATCACGAAGAACTTTCTCAAGACAATCATGAAGACGATTCGGATAAATTCAACAGTTTGAACCCTTGATATGCCAGCTCTACGAGAGAAGCAATGTGCGGGTGTGTGTGTGTGTGTGTGAGAGAGAGAGAGAGAGAGAGAGAGAGAGAGAGAGAGAGAGAGAGAGAGAGGAGTAGGTCGAACCTTGCGCTGCTGTGACGTGAGAAAAAGAAGAGAAGTCGATGGAGGGAGGATTCTTTCTCATGGCCGCACTGTATTACTGATGGCCGCGATATATTACTCTTGGCCGTATTGTTTTGCTCATGGCCGCAATTTTTGACAGCGTGATTGGTATACACGCTGGTCTGCATTTTGAAAATTGTGGCCGCAATTTTAAACGTCACTGTTGACCCCGTGAACGTAATGTTAGTACGTATAGCCGTAATGTTGTGTTACTCATGCACGCAATGTTAGACTTTTAAGTCAGAAATTGGGTTTCTCAAGCGGGCCTCTTGGGCTTATTGGACTGAAGTTTATATTTTTTTTAAGTAAAAAACCATTGGAAAAGACAAAAAGAACTTTTAGGTTCCGTTTTGTTTGGACGTAAATCAAAAAGTATTAATTTTACTCATTTTTTGTTGTTTGGCCAGAAAAAAGGAGGAAAATATTTCAAGGTAGAACATTTTGAAATTGTTTTCCTCTAGTTTTAGCTGTAAGTCATTTTTGCATTTCACTCCCTGATGGTCTGACGTTTTCCAAAACCACGTATTCCATTACTTTCTTCTCCCAAATCTTATTAGATCCAAAACGAGAGAGAGAGAGAGAGAGAGAGAGAGAGAGAGAGAGAGAGAGAGAGAGAGAGAGAGAGAGAGAGAGAGAGAGAGAGAGAGAGAGAGAGAGAGCTTATTCTAAAATATTTCTAAACCAACAATCTGCCATTGTTTTGGAAAATATATTTCATGTGCTAAGTTGCGAACCAAATATCAAAAAATAAAAGTTTAAAGTTTATTTTTTTGAAAAACGTTTTACATTACATCAAAACAAACAGAGCCTTAGAAACCTTCCAGTTGGCCCAGTAATTTCTGGCAAACTTAGAGATTAATTATACTTTCATGAGATTAAATCCGTTTATGAAAAAAAATGAAAAAGGAAAATCCAACCCGAAGAACTCTTTGTATTTGTATCTGAAGATGAAGGTGAGTTCTAGAAATCATTTAGCCATCTGCAAAATTCTGACGCCTACCCAATTTGTGGAGGTGAGAGCTTTCCTCAAACGAGAAAAAAATACAAATCTTCACCTTTCCTGTATATTCACCCGTCGAAATCACACATGGATATGAACAAAATACCACACGCAAAGAATATTAATTTTCAATTCTGGGGATTAAGTGAGCGGAAGCGTAACAGAAGGGGGTTTCATCTTTAAATCTAGCTTCGACTGTCACTGCCGGTAAAAAAAATCCTTAGAATCATTATATAATTCTAGAGTCCTGAGATTACCCGAGATACCTGCAAAGTAGCTAGTGTGTAGTTTTAACCAAAAAAAAACAAGAAAAAAAGGAGCCATTTATAAAAACAGATTTTCCATTTCACATTCTTTCTTTTTTTGGTACTTCAGAAAATTGCCATTTCACGTTCACTTATATAATATATACAAGGGCAAAATATTTCATTTACCAAATAATTGATTCTTTTTCCCCACTTTTCTCGTATGTTTCAACCACGAAACCGTATCAAATAGGAGATGACATCGAAAAAATTGGAGACCTTACATAATACTTAATTTTCTAATTTCAATAAAATATTATAGATTTTAAGTGTTGTAGTTGCTAGGAGGGTTGCTGCATGTCCCTTGTATAGTGGTAATTACTTTTATGGTCCTCCTGGGGTCCACTTGATCAATCTTAGCTCTGCATAAAGAGTATATATGGTTAGTACCCCAGTCTGGTTGGTTGGTGAATTTGTTATTCGCACAATTGATCAAGTTTCGAATCTTGAATCTAGTTGGTGAATTTCTTAGTTCCGACATGGATAATCTGTCTTTGACTGAAAGTTTATGCGAAATAAATGTTGAAGGGAATTCAAACTCCCATTGCAGCCGCATGACGAAAGGTTGTGGTTGGTGAGATGAGTTTCCGATTACTCAGAAGGACTTAATCACATGATCTTACATGATTGTATGTTCCATCCAAAAATAGTACAAACATTTTTCATTACCAGGTTACGTGGTTAATTAAGAATGTTGTTTTTTGCTCTGCTTAAAGATTAGTGCATGAAAATGGGGATCACATTGAGTACTATCGAGTGTGACATCCTAGATGATAGTGCAGATTCCCACGGATCGAGTAATAGAGTAAGAAAAGAGTGCATGCCAAAAAAGAGTGGAAAGTCTACGCCCACCACTTAACATTCATTGCTCCTCCCACCGTTGGGTGTTCGGATAAATAAGCCAAAGTGACTTATTTTTTGTCCTTATTCAAATTTTTTTCGTTTCACTTGGCTTATTGTCAATTTTTTGGGAATTATTGTATCCTCATGACAAGAGGAATCTAAAAAGTAAAATTGTTTGACCGAAATCCAATTTTGTTTGAATAAAGACAAAACAAGTGGCTTATTGGCTTATTTTCGTTTTTTTTGGGTTTATTTGGCTCATTTTTGGAGGGAAAGCCAGTGGCTTTTTTAGAAGAACAACCCTTAATCTCGTTGTTTAAAAGCGTTTTGGACGGTTCGGATTTTAAAAAACTCTTTTAGGGAAGAGCTTTTTAAAATATGGACCATCGATTGCCGAGACGGATAGTGAGACATTGAGCGGTGGGTGTAGTCTTGCTCAAAAAAGAGCCAGTAATGCTACACACACAACAAAAATGCACAAATTTTGTATACAGATTTGTTGTGGGGCCCACTACGAGTCCCACGTAAACGATCCGAGCCGTTCATTAAATGTAAAACATTTTTTCATTTGATGCTCAATCAATACTTATAGATGCTCGATTTAATCATCTAACTTTTCACTTGGATTTCAAGATAATGAAAAGTTAGATGATTGAATCGAACACCTATAGATATCGGATTGAGCTGATTTTTCGCGGAGGACCTTGAAAAAATGTTTTACATTTTATGAACGGCTTGAATTATTTGTGTGGGCTCTACACACGGATCTATGCGTGATCTGTGTAGAAAAAGTACTCCCTTCGTCCCGTTTTTATTGTCCATTTTCGTTTTTCGTGCCGTTCTTTCAACGCTTATATCTTCCGATATAATCTTCAAAATATGCAATATAGATCTTGTTTAGTTCTCGATTAGATTTATAATACAAAATTTTCAAAATTATGAAAAATATTGTAGATTGGGTATAATCTTCAAAATATGCAATATAGATCTTGTTTAGTTCTCGATTAGATTTATAATACAAAGTTTTCAAAATTATGAAAAATATTGTAGATTGGGAAATATAAACGTTAAAAGAACGACACGAAAAATAAAAATGGACAATAAAAATGTGATAGAGGGAGTATGTGTGAACAGACTTGCTGTTTCCAAAGAGAGGCTCACCGTCGGCTCCCTACCAAAGACACTCCGCAGTCCGCACCATTCATATGAGGAGCACTGAATTGACCGTTGCACCCCTCCCACCTAGTTGCTACTAGAACGACCCTTTCGAAAGAAAAAAAAAATCATAAATTCAGGGACTAAACAATAATTGTAGAAACATCATAAAGTCAGTGAACCTATACTAAAGCCGCCTTCAGCAGAGGTCGACACTTGGCAGGAGCCCAATTTTTTTTTTGAGTCTCTGGTTCAACTTCCATCCTCGTGCTTTCAATTCCTACAGTGGAGTGATTTTGTCACTGTCCCAAATTGTCTACGGAAGTGCCAAAATCAACTCATATTCATTTTACTACTCCCCAGAAGTTAATAATTTGGAGAATAGCAAAATCAACTCATATTGATTTTGGAGTGTCGTTAACAATTTGGAGAATGACAAAATCACTTCATTCTTATATTGAATCAATGCATAAATAATATCTTTGTTTTGATTTTTTTCCCCGCTAATATTGTATTCATTAGTGGAGGTTAGCGGGATGTAAGTATGTTAGTCAACAGAGAATTCAGAAGCTGTCCATAGCCTTGAACCCCGCCCTTTGTAGGACTCGAACTCCGGCCTCTACTAGGGGGAATGAGACAACCAACTCACTAAGCTTGTTTTGATTAAGCCTTCCAATAGTGTATGATGCAATTGATCTTCCGAACTAATCGGTCAATGAGCTTGGATTTCGAGTTAGCAAACAGAGGTATATATGAGAAACCACTCTTAGTGCAGTTGGTTGTCTCCTTTCCCCTCTTCGTAGAAGCCTCGGTTCGAGCCCCACGAGGGGTGGGTTTTGGGAGCCAGGGCCATAGATAGCTTCTGGACCCCTTGTGTTAACTCTAATACCCCACTAACTTTTGCCAATGTATATAATACAGGCAAAAAAACATAAAAAAACAAAAAAGCAGAAGTATATATATACCAAAATGAACACATGCCAAGAAAAAATGAGCATGGCAAAGGCAAACAGCTCTTAGCTAGAAGGCACTCCGTCCATACATTTCTTCTCTCCAAGGCTCACAGTCTCATCTCACTACCAAAGATTAAGACACTCTGCACCATTCGTGTGGAGCACTGAATTGACCGTTGTGCCCCTCCCACCTAGTTGCTACTAGAACGACCCTTTTGAAAGAGGGAAAAAAAACACAATTCTCCAACTTGTTGCTTGTTCTCAAACATCTGTAAAACACAACCGCCATTATCTCTTCTGTTAACAACACAGGTCCATTTTCTCTCCTCCTAGATTTCTCCATGTCTTCTCTTCTTTCCCTATATATACCAGTCTTCCTTTCTTTCCCTGATCAAACCATCACAAGCTTCCTTCCTTCCTCTTCTGTGTCTCTCGCTTGCGCGCGTGCAAACACACAAATCGTTAGCATGCCTCCAAGCTTGAGCAAAGGCGGCATCGAAACAGCGGGGATTGAGGACGGTCAAGCTCCGTCCTCGATCACCCTGGAAGGATCAACTTTTTTCGCCAATGGCCATCCTGTTCTCACTCAAGTCCCCTCTAACATCATCTCAACACCCTCTCCTTTCCTCTCCAAAAACTTGAACAAAAAAGCAGTCGGCTGTTTCGTCGGCTTCAACGCGACCAAGTCGAAAAGCCGCCACGTGGCATCCATGGGCAAGCTCAGAAACGTAAACTTCATGAGCATATTCAGGTTCAAGGTCTGGTGGACCACCCACTGGGTTGGAACCCAAGGAAAAGACATCCAACCCGAGACCCAAATGGTGCTCCTTGATAAGTCCACTTCGGGTCGTCCCTACGTTTTGCTGCTTCCAATCCTGGAGGGACAGTTCAGAGCTTCCGTCCAGGCTGGCAGCGACGACGACATGGACATCTGCGTGGAGAGTGGGTCCACCAAAGTACGTGCAAACAGTTTCAGAGGCTGTTTGTACATGCACGTCGGTGACGACCCATACCAACTGGTCAAGGACGCCATGAAGGTCATTAGGGTCCATTTGGGAACATTCAAATTACTAGAAGAAAAATGCCCTCCAAATATAGTGGACAAATTCGGATGGTGCACTTGGGATGCATTTTACCTTAAGGTACACCCCAAAGGGGTGTGGGAAGGTGTCAAGGGCCTAGTGGAAGGTGGGGCCCCTCCGGGATTACTCCTAATAGATGATGGGTGGCAGTCTATTGCCCATGATGAGGATGACCCCACCAATGGCCAAGAAGGGATGAATCGGACGGCTGCAGGTGAGCAAATGCCATGTAGGCTAATAAAATTTGAAGAGAACCATAAATTTAGGGACTATGTTAGTCCTAGGGTACCCCATGATAAGGGCATGGGGGCCTTTGTTAGGGACATTAAGGAGGAGTTTAAGAGTGTAGAAAATGTGTATGTTTGGCATGCACTATGTGGGTATTGGGGTGGGATTAGGCCTAACGTCAATGGTATGCCTGAGTGTAGGGTAATTTCTCCCAAGTTATCAGAGGGCTTGGAGATGACCATGGAGGATCTGGCCGTGGACAAGATTGTGAACAACGGGGTCGGGTTGGTGCCGCCGGAGACGGTGGACCGGATGTACGAAGGGCTCCACTCACACCTCGAGTCTGTGGGGATCGATGGTGTCAAGGTGGATGTGATACATGTGAGTGTTTTCTTGAACCCCGGCCCTCTCTCTCAAACGCTTTGCTATATGTGTTCACTTGTTATGCATTTTTCGGCTCACACTTTCCTGACGCTAACGCTTTCACAAACAACTATAAAACTTTTGTGCATTCGGTTACTGCAATTTTTGTGCATGGAGTAGTGCTAGTAATAATAAACTGCAATTTTGTGTATGCAGATACTTGAAATGCTAGCAGAGGAATATGGTGGGAGGGTGGAGTTGGCTAAAGCATATTTCAAGGCATTGACTGATTCAGTGAGGAAACATTTCAAAGGGAATGGGGTGATTGCTAGCATGGAGCACTGCAATGACTTCATGTACCTTGGAACCGAGGCGATCGCTCTCGGTCGCGTAGGTACGTGTTCATCGATCAGATTTCAAAAGTGTTCATTGAGAGAAACTATATTAAGAAATTGATCTGTTTCAATGTTGACAGGAGATGATTTCTGGTGCACTGATCCGTCTGGGGACCCGAACGGGACCTTCTGGCTCCAAGGCTGCCACATGGTGCATTGCGCATACAACAGCCTGTGGATGGGGAACTTCATCCACCCTGACTGGGACATGTTCCAGTCGACTCACCCTTGCGCCGGATTCCACGCCGCGTCCCGTGCCATCTCCGGCGGGCCCATCTACGTTAGCGACTCCGTCGGGAAGCACGATTTCCAGCTGCTCAAGAGCTTGGTGCTACCCGATGGGTCTGTCTTGCGCTGCCAGTGTTACGCGCTCCCGACCCGAGATTGTTTGTTCGAAGACCCGTTGCATGATGGCAAAACCATGCTCAAGATTTGGAACCTCAACAAAGTAAGACTCTCTCTCTCTCTCTCTCTCTCTCATTAGAAATCTCGAAACGTAGGAATCTAAGGCCCCGTTCAGTTGCCAGGAAAGTACAAGAAAGGATGGGAAATCAATTTTTTCATAATTTTCCTAGTGTTCAGTTGGCAGGAAAATTCTAGGACTTACCAATTTAAGTTTTCCTGCAGGAATTACTTTCCTGCAAAAGTGATCCTGCAAAAAACACAGGATTTTGCGTCGCGGGAAAAGGAAAATGAGTGAACACTCACAAAATTTTCCCGAAAGATTCTTTTTCCTGACAAATGAACAACTAAACCTTAATTTTTCTTGCAAAATTCTTTTGTCAAATGAACACTCACAGGAAAATAATTTTCTTTTTCTTTTACTTCACCTCACTTCACTCTTTCTGGGAACCAATTTTCCACCAACTTTCTCGACAACTGAACGGAGCCTAAGGCACGACCGTGCAACATTGATGGACCTATGTACGTACTAGAACAGGGAGAGAACTTCTGGGAAACGGAGGCTGTCACGTCTCTCTTAGTGAACCCAGGGACCATTACCAAGGATGGACGGCTCGGATGGGGCCAACACTTATGTTGTCCCTTAGGGGATATCAGGGTCCCGGGCTTTTAAATATGGTTCATTCCTCCGAACCGTAAACTAAAACCACCTTTGACATTTCCATATTTTGTTCATCAAGCAGTACTTAAGCCATTCTTCTAATCCAATTTTTCTCTGGCTTGAATCTCCAAACAGTTCACTGGAGTTCTTGGGGCTTTTAACTGCCAAGGAGGGGGATGGTGCCCAGAATCCAGGCGAAACATAAGTGCAAGCCATTGTTCACACACTGTGACATGTTTGGCTGGCCCAAAAGATGTAGAATGGGCCACTGGCGAAAACCCAATTCCCATCAAAGGAGTTGACACTTTTGCCATATACATGTCCCAACTAAAGGAACTAAAACTATTGAAGCCATCAGAAAGCCTGCAAATTTCCCTCCAGCCATTTGACTATGAGCTTCTCACAATCTCTCCTGTCAAGAACTTACCGAGTAAAGCGGTCCAGTTTGCTCCGATCGGATTGGTCAACATGCTCAACTCCGGTGGTGCGCTCCAGACGCTAGAGTTCGATGATCATGGGGGTTCGGTTCTAGTTGGAGTGAGGGGTGCAGGGGAGATGAAGGCTTTTGCATCAGAAAAGCCAGTGATGTGCCAAATTGACGGTGCGGATGTGGATTTCTATTATGATTATGACGATCGGATGGTCACGGTTCAAGTTCCGTGGCCTAATTATTCGAGACTATCGTGGATCAAGTACTTGTTTTGAGGTTTAAAGAAGTGTCTACTCTCATTCAAGCTTTGTATCCTATATTTGTGTAATGGGTGAAAGCTTTAGTGTGAATTTGTGTGCTGAAATGCTGTTCTTGAACCTTGAGTTTATCTTGCTGTTGTCTACTTGTCTTTGTTGAAAATAAAGTTACATGACTAAAACAGGAAGGTTGATGATTTGTTTCTTGACACCCAAACAGAGACTTGGAACTCTTCACAACCCACAATTTGTAATTATTATTATTATTATTATTTTTTGGTATGAATTTGGGTCTGAGTTACTTATGAGGCATGAGGTAGATCAAAACATTGAAATGCGACCAAACAAGCAAAATGCAATAACGCATAATGTAAAAATGAAGACACTGATTCCCCAAATACCCCTGCACGTTCGGCTAGCAAAATGAGGACTTAAAAGAAATTGAACTTTGAGAAAGAAAATTCAATTTTGTTTTTTATAAATTGAAAGAACTAATTTTTATGTAGTAACTTGTGTGGAAAATTTTGTTTTTGATTTTTGACAAAAATAAATAATTTATACACTTTCGTTTTGCACTGAAAAACTTTTTTGGAATGGAGGCGGTAACTTCTATATCAACTCTGGTTACATCACATCACATTCTCAGCCTGTGTTTATAATGGCTAATGAAAAATCAACTTCAACACCCAAAAGCTACATGCCTTCCTAATCTTAGTTATAAAATAAAAAAGAAACAAAAAAAAACCTCACTGATATAAGCCAACCGGAACAAACAAGTTATATTGATTTAGGCAAAAATACATTGATTTAGGCATTTCTGAATTTGTTTCTCACGTGCCAAGCCATGGTCGCTGCTCACAACCAAACAAAGTAAAAAGGTCCAGGGAAAACAGATAGCCTCGAACTAATAAGCCATCTAGCTATACATGAAAGAGATGAAGCGTAAGACCTGTTCCTCATGCAAGCCTCCACAACCCCTTTCTCAAACAAGTGTCGCCCCTCTCCCACGTGTCCACCCCCTCCCCTCTTTAAAACTCCACACACACAGCTCCCTCAACATGCACTACCACTACTCTGCCTCTCCCTCTCTCTCCCTCTCTCTCTCTCAAGAAAAAGGCTTTAACAAACACAGTCTAGCCCATTCCACCACCGTGCCATGGCTGAGCACCGCCAGCTAGACCCGCAGCAGCAGCAACGCCCCGGCGTCGACGCCAGGGGGCTCCTCCAGGAAAAGGGTCCTTCCAAGCAACAAATCCTGGCAGTTGTCGCTGGAGTCCCTATCGGGGGCTTCTTCCTCGTCCTCTCCGGGCTGATTCTCACCGGGACACTAATCGGTTTGACTCTGACCACGCCACTCTTTGTTATCTGTAGCCCAGTTCTGGTCCCTGCAGCCCTCACCATCGCGTTAGCCGTTGCTGGGTTCCTGACGTCTGGTGCGTTTGGGATCACAGCTTTGTCTTCTCTCTCCTGGATCATCAACTTCCTCCGCCGATCCGGCCACATGCCGGAGCAGCTGGAGCAAGCCAAGCGGCGTGTGCAGGAGACGACAGGTCAGGTAGGCCAGAAGGCGAGGGAAGCTGGCCAGAAGGCCCAGGAACAAACAAGGACATAGAGTAATGAGATTGTGGGCCTCAGTACGGCTCATATGAGGTGCTATATGGTCTTCATCTCTATGCATGTTGAGAAATGGGTTTGGTTCTGTCCTTTATGGTTCTGCTTTGTTAATTTATAGTTGGTCTGCAGTGGGGTTTATTAGACTTGTACTTAAGTTTCTGTTTATGGTGGGGTTTTTATACATGCAAGAGATGTATGTAATAAAGTGGGTGGTGTGAGTGGTAAGGTACCACCGCATAGTAGTTATCTTGTATGTCTATTTTGTGTTTGGCTTTTCATTTAAACTTTCTGGTGTTTCTTTTTACGATTTATTTGGGTTTTTAATCGACTCCCTAATGTTTCTTAAACCAAGGAAATATACCTCTTTCATACACATTCCTGCATGCATGGACATTGTGAGATATGTGGTGGTTTTCAGCAGATGAAGTCACTTGGTTTGGTCTGATTCGTTTGATGTCTTCAAATGCCCGTTCGTCTGGCGAATCATAAAGAGTTCAGCTCGATTCTAGTCTCTTTTGCAGTCCTCCTGTAAATAGAGGCATGGGAAAACAATGAGCAACTCCAAAAAAGTCATTGCTCTTGAAATAGTAAATGAAACTACAATTTGAATGGTCGAGAGAATCTCCAACTCAGATATACAAATACATTTTTTATTTGCAACCTAGAGAAGAGAAGACAATTAAGAAATTGTGGAAATTTTTCACTGTGCTCAATTCTTTTGCTGTTCTTCTCTAACAAACGATAGAAGAGAGTTACTTTGTTATGATTTTTTCCTCTCCCCCCTTTCTTTTGCTGTTTTCTTCTCTACGAATCCTAAGGTTTCTCTCATGCTTTGAAGGGAGGGACAGAGTTCGGGAGTCCAGATTTTTGGGTAGTTCAAATGTGTAAGCCGTGTCTAGGTCCAATTAGAGAAGCTTGTTTGGCAACGGATGGGAGAAAAACTAACAGAAGTGAAATTTTAAAGGAGGGGGGGGGGGGGGGGGTTTGTGAAACTGTTTGGGCTTTCGGGTCAATTTATAAGGTACAACTTCGGAGACAGGAAATTTGCAAATCAATGGTGTCCCCATGTTGGACTGAACTGTGGTAAGGGAAAAAATGTTAGCAGGCTTAGAAGGTTGTACTTACGCTAGGAAGTTGCAGGATCCGAAGTTGCAACGCGTAAGCCGAGGGGGGTTCGCTAGACGATAGCAGCTGCTTCTCACCAACTGTCTGTGATCAAATTGCATGTCTGGTGTGATTCATCATGAGAAAATCAAACCCTGATGAAAGAGGGAAGAAGTAAATAATAGAATGCAAATAGATTCCAGTGTCCAAACTCATGCAAGTTCAATGTTTATTGATAAGAAACTCACGAGCAAATGCACCCATGATTGAAAGCTACATACCAAGAAGAAGAGCAAAAGACAAAAGCTCTATTGATCTACAAACAGAGATGCCATGAGAAGTTACTTGGCCTTGGTGACGATTTGAGGCCTTCATCAACAGTACGTGTCACTTCACACAGTTGATCATATATCAAGCAATCTTTGTTCTTTGCATTCTCTCCATTATACATATCACTTTTATTTGCAAACCGCTAAGCGTTTTCATCTCCTTCTTGACTCATGGATTTAACATACTGGAATAACGTCAAGGCATTGTTACATCGAATATAAAACCCTAGGCAGACGCACCGGAGTTGTTCTCATGGGATTTTGATGGAGGGTCGAGAGATGGATAGAAAGATGGGGTGATGAGTGGGGCGGAACAAAGATGGGGTGACGAGTGGGGGGAACTTATTGGAAACCAAAAGATGGGGTGATAAGTGGGGAGAAACTTATTGCAAACCATGCAGAGAGATGTTGAAGGCCTTGAGAACCCAAGAGTGCAAACCCACCATTTTTTAGTCTTAACTGTAGAAACAAGGTTTACAAATTGAAGTCAATGTGCAGGCCAATTTAGAGTACACACAGTGTTCATTACCGGTAAACCATGAGGTACTTGGTCCATGATATACCTTATTACTCACGCAAGGTGGTACATCCACTCAAGGTTTACTCAGTAAGAGAACAGAAGATGATATCCAGAGGTACATGTAAGCATGCCTTTGAATGTTAAACAGTAGTATTGATTTCAAACAAGCTATCAATGACTCAAAATCTTCACAGATAGTGTTTGTTTATGATGATTCCATGGTTTTGTTTTTCTTCTTTTGGTAATCCGGTAGGTTGGAACGACCGGAACTAATTCCACCAAACTGAAACTTAGGTCGCGTGGCCGCACCGTCGGATCCCCTTTCCACAGCTAATTTGCAAAAGCGTTTGCTTGCGGGGAGGGTGGCCCAAAGAATTTTGCTCTTAGTGGTAGTCGAACTAGAAACTTGTGCTTAGAAGATTGTAATACCTTCCCTCTCCTTACCATTTAGCTAATCCATTGTATTTACCATACTTCACATACTGGTTATCTATGATTCTATTGTGGGCTTCTTAATGTAAAGGGGGAGTGATGCATTTTAAAACAAGGAAAGTGAAGAAGAAACAAAACTATATACAGTCAGCTAAACGTCAATGAGAAAGGGCTGTTCCAATGCCTTACCTCTTCAAGAAGCTTCCTGCTGTTAAAACAGTTCCTCTGTATTATGCACATGGATGCAATCTGGTAAAACAGTTTCCTAGTGAAGCATCTGCTTAAAAGCTGACCGATCAAATCCAGCTTATCCCTGCCATCTTTCTCATCTCAACATTCATACCATCCCTCAACTTCTTAGCCTCATCCCACCTCCCATCACCAGCGTATACATTAGAAAGCATAACCCTGTACCTACTTTCCTCTGGCTTATCTTCAATGAGCTTGTGAGCTATGACTTCTGCCAATTCAGAATTCCCAAGAGCGTCACAGCATGATAAGAGTGCTCCCCAAACACCGGAATCCACTGGTTCTGGCAAAGACTGGATAAAACTATATGCCTCTTCCAACTCTCCGGCCATCCCGAGAAGCTTTATGAGGTAAACATAGTGCTCTATTCTAGGACTGATGCCAAACTCATCTTTCATTCTTCTAAAATATTCGCGACCTTCTTTGGCAAGACCAGAATGGCAGCAAGCGCAAAGGAGAGCTGAGAAAGTAGATTCACCCGGTTCAACTCCCTTTTCTAGCATCTCCTTGAAAATTTCAAAGGCCTCAGAAGCAAGTCCATGCAAACCTAGACCAGAAATTACTGAATTATAAGAAACGGTGTTCCTTTCAAGTATGCTATCGAAAACCTTAGTCCCTAAGCGCAAGAATCCACACTTGGAGTACATGTCGATTAGAGCTGAAGATACCATTATTTCCGACTCAAACCCATGTCGAAGAACATAACAATGTAGTTCGCTGCCAGGTCCCACAATTGCTAATTGAGCAGTAGCAGCTAGCAAACTAGCGAGCAATATGGGATCAGCCTTTTTACCTTCGGCGCTCATTTTCTTGAAGAACATTAACGACTTTTCAGAGTTTCCAGATTGAGCAAATCCAGTTATTAAAGCAGACCAAGTAACAAGATCCGGCTGTGATAAACTTCCAAAAACTTGTAATGCTGAATCCAAACACTTGCATCTTGAGTACATACTAACAAGTACACTGCCTATATGAGCAATAGAATCAAAACCCAATTTCAAACAAAATCCATGAACCCCTTGCCCAATTTCAAGCAAACTAGGATCCACTAAACTTGAAATTAACCCAACCAGAGTATACCCATCGGGCTTCTTTCCCTCGCTTCGCATCAAACTAAACAACTCTATCCCTTTATCCCAATACCCACAAAACCCATAACCAGAAACCATTGAATTCCACAAAACTAAATCTGGATCACCAATACAATTGAACACCAGTCTTGCTTCATCAACGAAGCCTAGTTTCGAATAACCCGCCACAAGTGCACTACTAACAATATGGTCCAATCCTAAACTTGAAACTACAACTCCTCCATGAACAAGTCTTAACCCTAAAACATCAGAATTTTCAGCACAACCGCGCAAAATGCACGCGAATGTGAAGTTATCAGGCTTTGTTTCTGAGCAGAGCATCTGCTTAAAAAGGCTAAATGCATCAGTAAACTTGTGGGCTGTGGCGTATGCTCTGATTATGGAGTTCCAGAGGTAGACGCTTCGGTGGGGTGTTTCGTCGAACAGGTTACGGGCAGAGAAAAGGTCGTGGTTGATGGCGTAGAATCTTATGATTCTGGTCGCGTAAAACGGGTCATGTGAGAGATGGGTTTTGGTGATTAAAGCGTGCAGTTGTTGGGTTTTTGATAGAGTTTGGTGAAGCCTCGAGAGTTCGAGGAGCAGTGAACGGAATTGGATGCACATTTATGTGTGAAACTATATTATCATCTGCTTTACTTATAACATATGCTGAAGATGGAAATGCAAATTGGTAGAGGGGAACGAATAGATGAAGACAGAGAGAGAGAGAGATGGCCGAGGGACATGTCCCCAAGGGAACAATCTTCGAATGTGCATCAAATAATTTCAAAAACAAGTGTATTTCGAATCGGTGTTAATAGCACTATTCAAAAGGAGAGAATGGGTCTCTTGCTCTCTTTATTAGACGGTCATGTTGGGCTTTATTTATGGTTTTTTTTGGTCTAATCTGTGTTCTTAGCTCTACTCACAAGGAAAGAATGGGTCTCTTGTTTCCTTGATTGGGCTTATTTGTGGATTCTTTCTGATCGTACTTCGATGATCGTACTTCGATGATCACAAGGTTCACAAAGTTTCTTTTTCCGGACCTCATAGTGAACCTCAATGAACAGTCTATGAAGTTCTTCGTTCACGACCAAAAACAACCTACCAAAAGCGAATAATCGATGGGAGTGGGGGAAGCGCGAACAATCTCAATCTAATTTCCATTTCAAAGCGCTTGTCCTTGAGCCATTTGGCAACATTGCAAAAAGATACAACAAATTTGCGCACATCTAAAAATGCAGAGTTTGGTTAATCAGTATCAAAACTAACTCCTGTCATCGTAGAAACCAACTCCTTGGCTGTACAATGCCAGGACCAATATCCCTCAATGCTAGTAATACATAATTCTACAATCTACTCCATCAAAAGTACTACTTCAAGAGCCGAAGGGTACAAGGAGGGTGGAGAGTAGGGAAATAGAGCAAGCAAATGGTACATCAATGACTCGGCATGCGTTAAGCACCCACTTCACAGATAAAATTGATGGAGCGTGAATTGTAAACCCTAATAGTGACCCGTACAGCTTTTCATCCATATCAAGATGGAGTATGTGCATCTGTCATGGTCTCGTCTTTGATCTCTTTTTTGATTCCATCTGCAGCATCCCTGGGTAACAAATCAAAACTTTCACTCAGATGAACGGATAAATACAAAGCCAGCAACTAAACCATTAGCTACTACATTCATGCAAGTTCCTCGCCGCTTTTATTTATTTAGAACTAATATAAACCGAGAAGAAAAGCAACAATACAGAACGGAAAAGTAAAGTGGGAAGTTATGAAAGCATTATCCTATGCCTTGCGTACTCAAAATGAGAAAAATGAACTGCTGTGTGTTTGCGTTTGTTGGGCAATGTGTGTGAGGGAAACAAGGAGACAATTAGTGACATATCAGTATAATCGTCAAAAAAAATAGACTTGTAATTGTCAAACTATTCGTGGGTGAGACGAACATGTACAAAAGTTGCTGTCTTTGCCATCAAGATGACAATAGCATGCTGCCTCTTGGAAGATCAAATTAGCAATTAGGATAATTAAGTCCAAGCCAAATCTTTCTGCTATTGGCAATGAAATTCCCTCCAGCCCACAAAAGAAGAAAACAAATGCAAAACTCAATATGCACAACTGGTGTCTTGGTCCATTTGTATCTTGCTGAGCTACATTTGGGAAGAAAGAGGTTCTGAATCTGTGTCTTTGAAAGACTTCAGTAATCAGGTTGCACAGGAACATCGAGTAAACCTCATTCGGGATATTCAAATGCATTCGGTTCTTAGCCAAAGGTTGTTTGAAAGGAGGCCCTAAAAGTTAAAGTGCCTTGTGGACTAACACTTTGAGCTCAGGTTCTTATTTTCCCCCATCTTGATGAGCATAATAAACTGGTCTAACAAAGAGAATGGTATTTTCTTTTACCACTAGAACGAAATTCATCTGCATATTGATCTGTAGATAAAACACCAAAGCTTACCTCATTTCTGTTTTCACACCAGGGCGACTATCAGAGTTTAAGCTTTGAAACCGAGGTTTCTCATCTTCATCGGCATCAGATTCATACTCCTCACCATTCCATATGCGCTGTTTTGGTCTTCGATCCATAGCTTCTTCGGCCTACATACAAGCAAATCCTCTAGTGACATTGATGTATAATAAGGGCATAGTTTAGGATTGACATGGCAAATTTATCAAGTATCCAGCTCAGTATGGCAAACCTCTTCGGGAACTTGAGTAATGGGAGGTGTTGTTTGAAATTGTACACTAGGTGCATTTGGCAATCTCGAGAGTTGCTCAAGAAGCATGTTCCTGCAAAAATTTAGCAAGTTCGTTTTTTATGTTAAAGTTCATTTACAAAATAGTCATACACAGCAATCTCATACAAAACATATGATTCAGCAACCATTTCAACTGTTAGACTTCATCTGAAGCAAATCCACACCAATACATGGCACCATCTCAACAATGTTACCACCATTATCGATGGAAAAAGCACTGAAGTGGGCCAGGCTGAAAACTGAAGAGCACCAAATGCTGTGGTTTCTCAGGAAGAACAAAGGAAGGCCAACAACAGAAGAAGGCATAACGGTTCTCTGTCTGACACCCTCTCTCACATAGAATGGAGGAGAGGGCGGGGCATTCTTAAAGGAGTCTGAATTTAAAATGGGGAAAATGGAATTAGAGAAGTTCAGGTCTTAGTGAAAATAGATGCTTCGCTTGGAACTTCACAAAACTATACCTGATTAATTTTGGTACACTAGTGGCAGTTACTCCCTCCGTCCCAATTTGTTTGTCCCCTTTTAAACTTTGCATGTCCACAATTGTTTGTCCATTTGACTTTTTGGATGAATGAAATTCCCTTTTTACCCTTGCTTTTCCACAATAAAGTAACTATTCAAAAAAGTTGAAGAGCAAAAATTGGAAATTTTAGCATCTCTAGGTGCAATCACTGTGTTTCCTAAAAAAGTTGGGGAAATGACGGCCAATGACGTGTTTTGATAATTAATACCCGCCAAGGACATTTTCAACATTAACAAATATTCTTAGCATGCCCTTGGCGGGTATTAATTATCAAAACACGTCTTGGGCCGTCATTTTCCCAAAAAGTTGGGTTCCCAAAATTGGAGAAACAAATTAGGATGGAGGGAGTATTGTTTTACAGGGATTTTGCTATAACTACGAACTCAATTGGCCATATGCAAGGATGTGTTCACAATTCTTTGAAAAAAGAAAGAAGCACATGACAGACTTGCAATATTTTATGGGAAGGAAAACACAATTAGCACGAAATCCATAATCCAACTGAGGGTTACCAGACATTGACATCCATATGAGTATACTACTTGCAAAATATCACCCTCTTATCTTAGACATAGCCCTTAAAGCGATGCTTCTATCCACTCAACACTACAAAACTACGCACACGTGAACCATCAACGCTGCTAATAAGATATGCTTAGAGAAACACTATTCTGTGCACAATGAGCAACAGAAAATTCAAAAGTTGCTTACACTTGTATTACACGAACAATGCAAGTCAAGCACCCATTTCCTAACTAGTCAAATAACTTGCTCGAACAATTGTCCTCCCAAGAAAATTTATTCAAGAAGACTATACATACATGCATCTGCATGTGTGAAGAATTAATTCCACTGATATCTGAAAACCAAGATAATAATCCCTTTGGCTTACCAATCGACCCAATAATCCTAGACTGCCCCCAAAATCATGACCAGTCAAAGGAAAGAGACATTGTGGCCCAGTGGCTTCCCCATAATGGACTATAAATTCCTCTTGCGATGCATCTTAGATAAATTTATGTGCTCAATATTTAGGAAAGCTTTGGAAGGAATGAGTAAATCAAAGAAAAATGGGACGTTAGCTGTGTGCTTGAAACTTGGAACCAAAGTGCCCCAGCAGCTCTTGACAAGTTGTGCGAGATATGTCCTAAGATTATACCTCTAGGCAATAATTCAGGCATATGATAGGTAGCCAAACACAATACTGCAAGATTTCCCTACAAACTCCAATTAACTAATAATGCTCATCATTACATAGTCTCCTTGATTCACGAGCATATATGTACTGAAAACCATTCTGGCATTGTTGCAGAAGCCCACAATGCCCTCAAACAGCATAAAAATTTTCAATTTTCCAACTAAACCATGTTCAGTCTAAGAATACATCTCATTCAGTAGAATATGACCAATTAGTCATCCAACAACTTTTTAACTATCAGAGCAGAGATAATTAGCTCTAAGCCACTAATTGATGCTACAAAGGTCGCTCAAAATTACCTTATCTTTTCCAGATCTTTGGCTGAGTTCAGGTTCTCCATGGGCATTGGTTCAACATGAAGAGTGTAATCAGGCCCAAAGTATTCATAGTACTCATTGTAAGGCAATTTATTATCAGGTTCCACTCCCACAGCGACTGCAGTCTACGACAAATCAAAAAACTTAACTTAAACACAAAGGATTCATTAGACAAAAGGTCGAAGTTAAATACGAATAGCAAAGGTGCAGAGAGAGAGAAAGACCTCATAACACCAGCAGCGTGCAACATTCCGAATCGTATAGCCTCCCCCACCCAATACCATTAGAGGGACATTGAAAGATCTAAGAAAACGAAGGCAATCTGCATGACCTTTGACAGACAAATTGAAGCACCCCAATCTGTCACCAGCCAATGAATCTGCTCCACATTGGAGGACAACTGCATCCGGCTGGTAAACCTCCATAACTTTTTGGAGGATGGGACGAAATAGACCACGGAAACTCGCATCATCAATTCCATCGTTTAAGGGGACATTTAGCGCATAGTACTTACCACGCCCTGCCCCAATGTCTTTAATATGCCCAGTTCCAGGAAAGAAGTCTCCAAATTTGTGGAAAGACACAGTCATCACTCTGTCTGTGGTGAAAAATGCCTCCTCAACACCATCTCCATGGTGGACATCGATATCTACATACAGTACCCGCTGCCCAGTAAAAATGAATGGATCAGCAAAATTTTGTTCAAAAGAAAGATGGAAGAGTTATAGTACTATGACCATATATCAACCTCAATGTGTGGATTAGCACTAAAACAAGGACAAAAAAGGCACATTGTAATAGTTTATGCGCCAATAAGAAATAGAAAAGCGTTCTCTTCAGTTACATACTATGTTTCAAACACCAAAAATCCTTTACATTCTATCATTCAAACACCAGAAATCCTGTCCTGAACAATATATAATCCCACATATGGTTTGCCCAAAAAGTTGAAATTACTGAAACATGGCAGATTGTGTAAAGTTTGTGGGGCAAACGAGAGAAAGAAACCAAATATGTTACTAGTGAGACAAGAAAAAATCGGATGCAACACAACAAGAACCTACACAGAGATTGAAAAAGAAAAAAATCAAATCAAATTGTAGTATTTCATTACAATGTGTCGGCCAATTATTATCAGCAAATAATTGGATAAATAATGAGTGGGTCCAGTGGCAGCTCCAAGAATTTGTGTTAGGGTGTTCAAAAATTACCTTAATTCTACTAGCTGATTTATCAGTGTTCTAAATGGCGACTGCCTAGGCGCTTGGAGGTGCCCTGCCGCCACGCCAATAGCCCTTGGCATTTGATTTGGCGCCCAGGGAGGTTTGGCGGTATTTGGTGGCCGCCTTGGCGGCGTCTTTGGAGGCCTTTGCCAGCCTAAAAATATATATATATGAAAAAAATAATACGAGGGAGGTGAGCGAAGCCCTGCTACTCATTGACTCATTGTCTTATTCAACTTATTTGCTAGTTGCTACTACTTAATTTCATTTGGGTTTAAACTTGCATTATGGATACATGGAATATAGTTTGATTGGATAATGATTTGTTAATATATACATATATCCGCCGAATTGCTTGGCGCCACCTACCGCCAAGCACTATTTAGAACATTGTGATTTATTTACCAATAATCTATGTACAAAATTTCATAAGTTAGTATAAAAATTACAGTAAAAAAAACATAACTTCTGTTATAAAAAAAATTAACTACGAGGCAAAATGAGAACTCAAAATTATATACTATATTTTTTACAAAAAGAAATAGTTTTTTTGAAAGTTGTCGTATTGCGTACTAGACAGTATTTCAAGAATAGAGGGGATAAAATTTTACAGTTGTCCTAGACGAGTTCTCATATTTTTTGTCAACGTTTAACCGGCGTATTAATCTACTAAAACTCTTTTAAAAGAGTTTATTGGGGCTGACCTTCTCGAAAATATGTTTTTCTTTAGGATGACATGATGAGATTTTTTTATCATAATCTTAAATTCGAAGGAATATTATTCAAGTTAACGGGATTTTGCAACATAGTTGAATTTTTTTTTAAAGCTTTTGTCCGTAATTCTATAAGATTACTAAAGAAAAAAAATTAATGTAGTTATTTTTCATGAATGCGAAATTAACCCATTTAGACCATCGACAATAAAGATGGAGAAAGAATGCAGAACATACTACTTGCCCTAATATATTCTTCTTTTTCTCTTTCTTTTTTTATTATGATTGTGAGCTGTATTTGGGTTGTGATTGAGTGTTTTGGTTTTGGGTTGGATGTTCAATTCTTTTTGGATTAGGTGTTCAAGACTATAAAAATTTGGTGTTCATTGACATTTAAGTAAGGTGTTCATTGATATTTGGGTTGAGTGTTCAAAGTAAGGTTAGTCAAAATTTTTACAAGTATTCTAAGCAAAATCTTTTGTATTCAATGTCGAGCCGCCTCTAGAGTGGGACGTGATTACGATTAGTTTTTCATACAAGGAGTAACAACACATACTAACTTTGTGTAAAGGGCAACTGAAAAGGAGGAACAAGTTTCAGAACCAGACAAGGAGTAACAACACATACGAACTTTATTGAGTAAAGGGCCTATGTACCATAGTACTGATAAGCATACCAAAAACTCAATAAAAGCTTGTTTAAGATTAGTTTGTCATGTAAACAAATCAAGTTTGAACATATTTTCAAGCTCATTAATTAGGCTCGTTCAACTTATGATATATAAAGAATCCAAATTAAACAAGATAAACTCATGATCAGCTCGATTAAAGCTTGTTGAAGTTTGGCTAGCCTTATAAATAAACAAGTTTGAATAAATTTGCGAGGCTCATCAAGTTTTCAAAGCAAGATTGAACAATCAATCCACTACTCGCTCGTTTGACTTGTTTATCGGTCCTATTCCCACTAAGCTTGGTTCAACTAACTAGAGATGGCTAAATATTACTCCCTCCATCCCTTTTTAAGTGTCCTGTTTCGTAATTCCAACTTATTAAGAAAACATCATCATTACACCTGTCATATCAACTTTTATCTCCACTTTCCCTACTTACCCTCTATGGAGACATCATCATTACACTTTTACTCACTAACTTTTCAAAATGAAATTTATTTTTATGGGCAAAATAGAAAATGTACCAACTTTTACCCACTAACTTTACAAAATGGACACTTATTAAAGAACAACCCAAAATGGAATACTGGACTTTAAAAAGGGGACGGAGGGAGTACTATAAACCTATGAAGCACCGACAACTCTAGAGGTTGAAGTATCGCAGTGTCGGACAACGGGACACGGCGGAGACACCTCGGGAACACGTAAGGGACACGCCACGTCGCATGTCCCATAATTTAATATAAATTTTTTAGGGGGACACGACTGGGGACACTTATGGGGACACGGCAGGGGCCAAACTGTAATTTTTTAGGGGATAAACTGTAATTTTTAAAAAATTTGGGGGTCAAATTGTAATTTTTTATAAAAAAATTTGGGGCCAAATTGTAATTTTTTTAAAAAATTTCTGGGTGTCAAACTATAATTTTTTATTTATATAAATAAATACACACGTGGCGTGTCTCCCGCCGTGTCCGTGTCTCCATTATTTTAGAATTCCCGTGTCCCCGTGTCGGTGTCTGTGCCAGTGTCGGTGTCGGTGTCGGTGTCGGTATCGGTGCCCGTGCATCATAGCTATAAACAAAACCAAACTTCCCTATACCTATTAGGTCATTGCTAGTTGCTACTAATTTCAAATTATGAATGTGAAAATCCAAGCTTGACTATATTTCAATATATTTATGAAGCTCGTAAGTTTTCAAACCAAACTTGAACAACTCACTACTTGCTCGTTTGACTCATTTATCTCGTTTATCGGCCCTACTCCCACTATGCTTGGTTTAACTAGCTGGAGATGGCAACATATCACAACATATACCAAACTTCTCTATATCTGACAGGCACTTGCTAGTGATTCCACTTCTGAGTATCAAAATGAAACAGAGAGAGATGGAGATGAAGAAAACTTATGCACCCTCTGAACCTTAAGGAGCTCAAGGATGAGAGATGTCATTGTTAACCTACTAACTTTAAGTTTAATGCCACATAAACATGTCTCTATGCCTGGTTTAACTAACTAGAGATGGCTACATAGTACAAGATACACCAAACTTCTCTAAATTTTCTTTGGGTAATGCAGGGTGTCTTGGGTCAACTTGTGTGCACAAACTAATCCTTACAGCCTCTCTCACAGCCATTGCACCCGCTTACATAGGGTGACCTGACTCTAGTGTTGGGGCCAAGAGGAATCAAACCACAAATTAGCCCCCGTTGCACAGAAAGGATGGAAAAATTAACTTTCCTATAACTTTCTGTACGTTCAATTACCAAGAAAGTTATGGGACCTATAGCTTTAACTTTTCCACTGAAAAATACTTTCTAGCAAAATAGGCCTTGTCAAAAGAGAGGAATTTTAGTTTTTTTGCAAGATTTCTTGTCGATAGAACACACGGGAAAATAACCTTCAGTTTTCTTTACTTCACCTCACTTCACTTTTTCTAACAATTCATTTCCCATGCAACATTCCTGAGAACTGAACAGAGCCTAGGAGGGAGCAAACTCTAAGTCCCAAGCCAAGGCCACTAGGCCAACCCATTGGGTTTGAACTTCTCTATATCTATTAGGCAGTTGCTAGAGGTAATTCCAATTATGAATGTAATAATCAAATAGAGATAGAAATGGAGAAGAGACGAATTACATACCCTGTGAACCTTGAGGAGCTCAAGGATGCCCAAAACGATGTCGTTAACATAGCAGAACCCCGAGGCCTCGGACTTCTTCGCATGATGCAACCCCCCGGCCCAATTGAGCGCGATATCCGCGTCCTGCCGGTTCAGCTTGACCGCAGCCCCGATGGAGCCCCCGGTGGAGGCCTGGCAGAAGGAGAAGAGGCCGTCGAAGACAGGGCAGTCCTCGCCGACGTTGAAGCGCTTGAGGTTGCGGGCGTGGGTGTGGTCGTGGACGGTCTCGGGGGTGACGGAGGAGAGGAAGTCGACGTAGTCGTCGGAGTGGAAGCGGCGGATGTCGTGGGGGCCGGCGGGGAAGGGGCGGTTGATCTCCATGCGGCGGTGGAGGGAGTAGTGGATGATGAGGTTGTGGGACATGCGGATGCGGTGGGGCTTCATGGGGTGGCCCTGGCCGTAGTAGTAGTCGCCGATCGAGGGCTCGTAGAAGTAGGTCACGCGCCGCTTCTTGGCGTCGGGGCCCGATGGCAGGGAGGCCCCGCCTAGAGCCGAATCGTCCATCTCTGTCTCGCTCTCTCTCTCTGCCTTTTTCTTCCTTCTTTCCTTTCCCTCTCCCCTTTCTCTCTCTCTCTCTCTCTCTCTCTCTCTAATGAGCAAAACTCGATGATGTGTTTTTATATTTGAGCTTTGTATAGATTTGAGTCCAACTCTTTATGAATCGAAAATATTACTAGTAATATTTATGCTTTCATTCAAGTCTAGTTCAACAAATCAAACATTTATCTTGTAATATACTGTAAATAGGTTTATCAATATATAAAATTGTAAAATATTATAATTTAAGCTTGTAGTACTTTTTGTGCATGTACAAATTATAAATTTTTTATTTTGTCCATAGGTTTATAACATATTCAATGAAATTCTTATGAGTAAATATACATATTCTAGGTTCGAAAATTCAATCGAGCCGAATACTGTCAGATTCAGGATTGGCTCATTTAGGCCCCGTTCGACTAGGGTTCTTATTTTTAAGTACTTAACTTTTACTTCACAAGACAGATCATTCAATAATGGGACCAGGGGGGCTGGTGGCGGCATGACAAGAATTTTAGAAAATACAATTATTATATGTGAAATTTTTTTATCCCCATCTTATATAATCTCACCACTGTTAGGTTTTTTTCCTTATTTTTTATTATATACTAGTCATAAATCTTCTATTTTTTTTTAAGAAAGGAGACCCAAAAAAATATTCTAAAACTAAATTCAATGGGCCAAAGTGAAATAATATAAATGATGATGTATAATTAAGAAAAAAAAAACTCCACATTCTAACCCTAAAATAACTTAACCAAAAAAATTAAGGGATTTTAATTATAATGTCACTCCCCAAATTTATAATGTCACCCTCAAAAGAGAGTGCGGTTATCAAATTGGGAATCTATATAGGAATCTGGGGAGTGACATTATAAATTTTGGGAGTGATATTATCTTTGTACATACCGATACTCTAGACTATCAATGAAAGAAGTATGGTAATATGCACATAAATTGAATTGGGTCTCTAGGTCTGTTCTTTTTGATGCTATGTGGTTTTGATTTGAGGGCATAGTTTTACAGCAAAACAAGTATAGAGGGGCTATTTTTAAGTGGTATTCTGAGAGTAGTCACTTTGTGCATAATGCCAAAGATTAGGTTTGTCTCCAATCCTCCTCCGCCCATACCTCTAATGATTGAGGACTACATGGGTTCTGTTGTTGTTGTTAGAGTGACATTATCGATACCCAAAATTAAAGTTAGTCTTTTTTTATTCTCCATGTGCAAATGAAAAATATCATTTACTATAGTTTTTGTTATGTTATTTTAATTTTTTCTAGAGCCGATTAATATTGTAATGCACCTTTTTTAATTTTTTTAGTATGCATTTTGTTACTACTAGATTAAAATTCTGGTTCCGTTCCTGAGGTCATTCTCTCACAATGTATCACTTTTAATTCAAAAAGTAGGTAATTTTTTCCTTCAGCGGAACGGAGCCTTATTGAATAAGTCTAAAATTGAGGCTCAAGTTTGGTTCATTTTTTTTTGTGTGGACAAAACAGACAATTTCATTGGTCAAAAAGAACAAAAAATTGTCCAAAGACTACAAAATCCCAACATCCAGAGCCCGTCGTTGGGTACACAAATCTCAACGATCGGATTATCCAAGGACGAATCCGCAAGGCATTTGGTGGACACTCACCTTTGCACATGAATTGAACTCAAAGGAGTCTTGAACAGTTTATGAACAACTCGGTTTATTTGCAGCTCTATCCGTAAGTATTTGTGTTCTATATTACAGAACTCGATGTCCTCGAAGACCCGTCGGTATTCGGCCTAGAGACCAAGGTCATGTCCAGTTTTCCCAGTATCCAAGTCTAGTTTGGGCCTGATAAACAAAATCTAGATTGGGCTTTTTGTGGCCCATGATGGGTCCACATAAATAATTAAAGGGAAAATGACGGTCAAGGATGTATTTTGATAATTAATATCCGTTCAGGACATTTTCAGCATTAACAAATGTTCTCAGCATATTCTTGACGGGTATTAATTATCAAAACACATCATGAGCCGTCATTTTCCCATAATTAAAAGTTTAAAACGGTTCATTTTTTGCAAAATTTGTCAAGTATATTATTCAAGCAGCAGCAATTGCACCATCAACCGCCAACAAAAATTTGTTAGGTTCCTGCAACAATCGATAAGCAATAAGTTGATTTTTTACACATGTTGATTTTTATGTGTATAACGTACTTGACGAGATCTACAAAATGAGTGATTTCCATAGTTGTTGGGTCCTAAATTGGACCGGACTAGATATTAGGAAAACAAGACAGGGCCTTGGTGGGTACTCTGCATACGTGATATGAGATTCGGACACGTGTATAAATTTGTTGGGTCCAAGTGCAGTAGTAAAAAATTTGGGGGCACGTTAGAAACTCTTGACCGCGATGTAGAAATGCCCGGAAAAGTTGTTGCCCTTTTAGTTTAAATGGACGGGAAAGTTTACAATACACATCCCTTAAAAGGGTGTACTATATGCACTTATTTTATGGTTCATTCATAACATTTTAGCGTGTTTCGTAACTTTTCAGCAGTACGATTCGTAACATTTTCATTATGATTCATAATATTTTGGTGAAATATTAACGTCCGGCCTTTACACATGATCGTTTCACGTCCTCCGGGAAATGACCAAGAGAAACTGAAATGTTGACGGAGTTGTATCTATAAATGACATGATGAGGTGCGCTGTTGTGATGTTGGTGAAGCATGCGCTCCGTGAACCTAACTGATGCGTTCATATTCTCGCGAAGAAAGCATTTAGGATGGATGAGAATTATGTTTTGCAGCTTTTGCTTCTGGCATGGCCTGTTTCTCCTAGCTGTGTCATGATCGGGACTGGATCCAGTCAATTTGGCTACTGACCAGTTCGGTCCATTTGGCGCATCTGGGCCGTCTAAAAGTATTTTGGATGACCCAGATTTGAAAATGGTGTTTTTGATTTTATTTCTCTAAAACCCCTCTTTAAATCTGGACCTTCCAAAACACTTTTGGACGGCCCGGATGGACCAAATGGACCGAATTGGTCAATAGCAAATGGACCAAATTGGTCGATAGCAAATTGACCAAATCCGCCCCCGTCGTGATCAACTTCGTTCGATCGGATGGTGTAAGTGGTTCCAATGAATCCAATACCCTTGACTCATTTACATTTCCTAATGGTTGATTCAAGTTGCAGTCAAACAAGCAATACATTTGCTACAATTATTTCCACCAAAACAATACAGACCAAAGCGGAAAAAAAGAAAAGAAAAAAAAGGGCAAACCCATTGCACGAAGCTCCCGCCAAAACAAAAAAACGTACCAAAAAAAAACCCTTACTAAACAAGAACCGATAGGAAAAAATATCGCATCGCCATGCCGAAGAATATTTAGACCAATGGGGATGTATCTGGCTACATGAAACCTACAACTAAGAAAAGAAAAAACAAAACAAAACAAAGCAAGGCGGCATCTGGATAGGCCGGTTAGGGATATATCAGAACCCGTTTTCGCTGCAGAGTAACATGTAGTGAGAAAGTGAAGTGGACTATGGCTGGAAAATATAACTAACAAAAAATATCATATACGCATGTTTATTTTGCTTTTTATTTGGAGAATTTTTGTTTATTTTAATCTAGTGTGACAAAGAATGAAGATCGGCGTAGTACGTTTCGAACCATCCTTCAATGATCTTGACCTCCACTTTTCTTTGATCTATCAACCACTGTGGATCAGTTTTCGTTGCCGTAAGAATATCCAAGCAATGGGATCCTGCAGGATTAATTAACACTTTAAAATCTTGAACAGAATTTAAAACCAAGTGATTTTTCACACTGTATGTTTAGCTAAGAAATGGAACTAGAAATGATTTCGTATATGGTGCAGAGCCAACCTTGACTTTTCGGAGGCCTAAAGCGAAGATAAAAGATGAGAATCTTTTTATTGGACTATTATAAGGTTGCCAAAATAGGAGGGACCCCTAAAAGCTTGTAAATTTTTGGGGTCTAAAGTGACCGCATCTCGAGGTTACTACCTTGACATTATTCTTGTAAAAGATTAAGCATAAAACATTGTATTATTGTGTATCTAGTTCAAGATGGCTGAGGAGCGCACACCTTTAACGGTATGAACGGCAAGAAGAGTGTCTGATAAGTTCTCCAACACCCTGTGATTGAAAGTAATTATTAGATCAAGACGGAGCTAAGTCAAAACTAGGTGAATCTTTCAATTTCTTTTCCTAGTACTTAAAAATGTACGTTGAGTCTAATTTACCCTCCACTGCTGTAAGGATCTCTGAGACCATTGGAGAAAATGATGTTGCTAGCAAATCTACGGAGAACCAATTTTATATCCTGCAAATGCATTATAACTATTAGTCTTGTACTTGGGTTAAGAATTTGTAAAAAGAAATTATTAAGGATTAGGAGAGAGAGAGAGAGAGTTTGATTACTACAAAAGTGGCTAGAAGTGAATAAATACTACTCCCTCAATCCCAAAATGTTTGTTCCGGTTTGCAAAATTTGGACTTAAAATTAAGTAATACATTTTTTTTCAAGAAAAACTTTAATTTTTTTTAAATTAAAAGAATTCATTGATATGATGATATCTAGTCAATTGTTAAAACTTTTTTTAATTTTTTGCATTATTTTAAGTTCTCGTTCTACATACCCGATAAATATTTTGGGACAGCGGGAGTATCCATCAAACATAAGCAAAAAGAACTTACATGACCACCGAAGTAGGTTGAGATCCAGTGCGGCCGAGGTGAGACCCCATACAGACTTCTGCAACTCTCTATGAATTGCTTTAGATTGAAAGGATCTGGTTGAAACATTGTGTCGTTCACGCCAATGCCAACGGGTATCACCAGCTCACTGCATACCTGCCCAAAAATAATTCAATTACAAAAATGGCAAAAAAAGAGAGAGTATCGGAAGGTCCTCAGTTCGAGTCCTTATTGTTTAATATAGACTTACTTGCCAAGTCCAGCCATTTAATTTCGAAGTCGTATAGTATTCTTTGAAGGGATAGCAAGTCAAGTTTCCAGCGACGGCAACAAAGCCGGCGAATATTCGGCCAAGAATACCGGTTCCTTCATATGCTCCGTCGATTCTCTCACAGACCTGTGAAACAGGGTACGACGGTGGACTATCATATTGGGCTGCAATGGCATATATTAACTCTAAGACTCCCTTGAAGTCCCCGGAATTATCCAGCGGCCTGCAAAATGAAGAAAACAATTGGACAAGCACTACTAATTAAAGGCTTTTCATAGCAAATAGATTGAAGATAAGGGCAGTTGGGGAATGTGCAATTTACGCGCAAGTCCTGAATTTCTTGCTCAGGATGGAGAGACCGTTCGGCTTGGAAGCGACTCTATCGATCTCAGACCATGATTTCCTTATTGTTTCGTAGCAACTCTTACTAACTTCCTGCAAGAGTATTCCATGATTACTATTGTTATGATCACTTATGGTTGAATGTAGGTTGAAAATTAAGAAAATAAATGCAAGATTTTCGGATTTACGCACTTTGAAATCCTTGGTAACGACTGAATAGTACGCATCTCGTGGGGTGATGTCGTCAAAGTAAAGGATAGGAGCTGATGAAGCTAGAGCTCCGAGAGCAACATGGGGATACTTTAGCCGGAACCATGATGCTAACACTTTACAAAAAGAATATAAAAAAGATATATTAGAACAGCTAGCTAGAACAAGAAAGAAAGCAATATTAATTGCCTTCTCCTTAAATGTACTGTGGATAACAATTTTTAGTACTTACTTCCCCCATAGGACCCTCCGACAACAATAACCGGTGAATTATCTGCAGATAGTTTTTTCTTCAAGTAGATGATCACCTCTGCATAATCCGCAAGGGCCTGAGCCGAATTGAAATAACCACGAGTGCTGTCATTGCCCATCGCTTCGTCTGTTGTTCCAAATGGTATAGATTGTCCGTAGAATCGATGCTGATATCGAAAAAAGAGTTTTCTAATGTAAAAACTTGATGATCACTCTTTCAAACACTGGAATTTTCAATAGTTTTGCCATCCAATACATCAATACATGTATTTGTACTAAAATATGACTTAATTTGTTTAAACCTCTATGTAAACTTGCAGAGCTTTGAAATGAGGAGCATTCTCTGAAAGAAACCCAACTGCACCCAATTGCACATCAAGTGGCTGCTCATCACCAAAGTAGACAAAGATTGGAGCACTTTCTTTTGCACCACCCCAATACTTGGAGTTGATCACATATTTTTGCTTAAAAGTTGCATAGCTCTCTGGCCTGTAGTTGAAGTGATCAAGTGTTTGGTTGTAAAAGAAGGTTTCCATGTCTTTTGATGCAGAGGCTGAGATGGTATTGGATGGGCCTCTAGTGAATGTTCCATGGAATATACTGAGCCTTGGGATTTTGTGGGGTGAGATAGCAGAAACAGAGGTTAGAAGAATTAGGAGAGAGAAATGAACCAATAGAAATGGAAGAGTAAGAGAGTTCATGGCATAGAGCTCGATGGAGTATCTTTGGTGCTTTATGCAAAGTTTGTAAGAAACACATAATTATATGAGATTCTCTTATTCACCGAGCAGTCGTGAATAGTTCATGAAAAAAGCGCAATCTCAGTCGTTTATTTCGGCAATCAACAGTTGAGATATATGTAACGCCCCGACTTTTCGGGGGTAAAATAAAATAATTCTTTAGGAAAATTTTGCTAAATAAATATGATTTTCCAAAATAAAGTTTAGGTATTACCAAATCAAGATAGATTTACAAATTCAAAATACACTAACTTCAAAGCCGACTCTAGGCTTGATACCAATTCCAAGCAAACTCGATCTTCGTTCCTGATATTCTTTCTGCGTCGATCTGCATCATCATTGAATCCCCTCCATTGAATCCTGCGCCCTCTGGCAAATTGATCGCCGAAGCAAACGATTTGCCAGGATACAGACGTATCCGTGAGTGATAAATCACCCAGTAGAATAATCCAACCCAACTACCCCTCTTACCTTACAGTTAGCAAGCAGCAGCAGAATAATAGTAATGCGATAAAGTAAAACAGAGTTTGTTCCACATAAACCAGTTTATTACTGTCCATTTAACCTGACGTGTAATCTAAGATCTCCTCCGCGGAGTCTTTCCTCCCCAACCGCTAGCTCTGCCCTGTCCCATGAGCTCACTTCCTTTTATTGTCGCGGATTGCACCTCAGTTATGTACCTTGCGTGTATCCCTCTCATTACAACAAAAGGAAGCTTATCATGCCCGAATCATAACTAGGGTTCGCCTATCTTATGCACCACCACACAGTCATCACTGGGCTTACTTTGCCAGTTTCAATTCATCACTGGACTCTCGCCAGTATCAATTCACCACTGGACTCTCGCCAGATCAATTCATCAATCACCACTGGGCTTACTTTGCCAGTTTCAAACCATCACATATCTCATCACATCTCAAAATCACGCCTGCAGGCATTCTAAAAATAAAACTTTCCAATTCATCCATTACTTAGCATCGTCTAATATGAACTCTATTCGCATACCACCCCATGTCTCTAGGGTCCAATCTAACATATAAATCAAGAATTGGTGTAATATACAATTAATCAATAATAATTTAAAACAGATGATAAGCAAGCAATTAAATTTATACTTAGAACAAATTACAAGCAATGCGATTAAAACAAATAACCAACAGTGCAATCATATAACCTTTTATGAATGGGCCGTTGCCCTTATTCTCGTATGGCCACAATGTCAATAATAAAGTAAAACTTTTATAAAAATTATAATAAAATATTTTCTAGGCTCTTATTAATTATTCCTAATTAATTAGATTAATTAAAAGCTACTTAAAGGCATTAATTAGATAAAAATATTAGAATAATTAATCATGACCTAATAAGAGTCCTAAAGGTCCCATATAATCAATTGAGTGTCCAAAAGTTGGGTTCGGAGGGTCGATGAATTAATTTACATAAAAACGTTAATCAAAGTGTCCGAAAATGAAGTAAATAGACAATAAATAATTAATTATAAAAATAATTGTTGAGACTGACATAATTTCATCTTTGGACAGTAAGGAGTCTAAATAAAATTATCCGAGCATTAATAATAAAGTTTATACGATCGTAAAGTAAACTTGATTGGAATTACTTTAAAAATAATAATAAATAGCGAATTAAATAAAAAATATATTTAATTTAACAAGTTACTGTAATTGAGATGCAAGGAGTCTAAAAAAAATTAGTTGAGTGTTAAAACGCTAGTTTAAAGGTCGTAACAAATTTTCGTTTGTAAACGTTGAACGATAACTAATAAATAATTTAATAAATAGATAATTAAATAAAAAAAATTATGACCTTAACAAGTTATGATCTTTGAGGTGTGAAAAGTCTAGGAAAATTAGTTCGGGGGTCGAAAACGGTGTTCGGGAGGTCGCAAAGTACATTCGAACTAAAACAGTCCAAACCGCAAGGTCTGACCGGGTTGACCTTGCGGTGGGAACCTCTACCGCGAACTCGCGACTGGTTCTTGCGGCCCGAAGGTTGCGGCCGCAAGGTTGAAGGCAGGTTCGGTTTTTTTCGTTTTTCGTGATGGTTTCAATGCATGGGTCCTTCCGGGGCATAGGGTTAAGTATAAAAACACTTAATATACTTAGAGGGAGGGTTGGAAGGGATTATAATACCTTAAATCGGATCGAATTGATTTTCGATCGAAACTTGACTTTTGGGGAAGAAGACTTCGGGTTCTTCGATCGGAAGACCTTGGGTCCGAATTGGGTGAAGTTTAGGGATGCTTGGGGTTGGGGAAACAATTTGGAACAGTCAATTTGGGTGTTGGTTGGGCATCGATACAAAACCCGCTTTTCTCTCTCTCACTTTCTCTCTCTAGAACTCCATTGATTGGAGCTTCGTTCTCTCCGAATTTCCTCTCTTTTTTGGACAGGTGAGGCGTGAGAATTTTCGTGGTATGCCCTAGGGTCGGATTAATGGGGTATATATAAGAGAATTTGAAGAGGTTAATAAATTTGAGTTCAATAAGGACTCAAATTCTTCGGGCTTTGGAATGGACGAAGTATGGACGGTTTTCGTGCTCCGAGAGGAGTTAGAGACTGGGTAGGAGAGGGAGGGACCGTAGGATTTGCATGCATGCAAATAAAAATAAAAATAAAAGTAGGATAATTAAGACTAAATTAATATTATTGTATATATCTACTAGATAATTATAATTAAGATAATTTTATTATTACAAATAATACTCTTTAAATGATTATATAAAAAAAAATAACGGGTCGTTCCAAGTTAAATTAAAATTTTACTAAACAAATTTTGGTTACGAAAAATTATTCTAGGTTTTGGTTTACTCTAATTATACTTTAAAATAGTTAATCGATTACTATAGACTATTTGATTAAAATAATTTCTTTATTCAAAAAAAAAAAAAAAATAGGGCAAAAATCCGGGTCGTTACAATATATTTTTAATCTTTGACCGTTAATAAATATTTGTCTTCAATCTGAATCGTCCAATACACTTTTGAACTGCTGAGATTTGCCTCCATAAATAAAGATTTTCCCCAATTATATACTCAAAGAATCTCATTAGTGTGGAGCTGGAGTACCATGTGTTATTGTTATTTGGTACTATTGGCAAATAAAAGATTGCCACCACACAATGTGGGTCACTCATTATCTCCCAACCACCTATTAAAAATGAGTGGTAATGTCCCCAATGCATAATTTGTCGCTACGTGCATGGTTATAACAAGTACCACGTAGACAACGCTACATGGTACTCTGAAAACTCCGAATTATTACTTCTCATGAAATACCTTCAAGGTTTTTCGAAGGACAATGTCGAAAGAAGTTGCTTCAACCCAAACACCCAAACGAGGGCAACAAATTTGACGAGCCTTTCTATCTCTTCAAATACGGTGATTGAACATCACTCATGGCGGATCAAAAAAAAAAAAAAAAAACATCACTCATCAGATAGTGGGTCCCTCCATAAACAATACTAATCTGTAATTTATTTTTGTAAACAATTATATCATCTTAAAATTATTATCTTGTTTTCCTTTGTTTAATGAGCCGTTCAACAGCCGGGCTAGAGAATCTCCAACTCATTGATCTCCTATATATATCCTTCTTTGCTTCTCTTTCAAATCTCTTTTCTCATAATTTAAGTCAATGTTTTCACCTACACCTATAGGACTTATTCCTTAATCAGCTCATCATTTTGTCATTGAACGGGGTTTGTTGACAATGCCATCGTGAACTATGGTTGGAAATTATTGCAGTATTAATTAGTAACATGGGCAAAATATTTATATACCAGTCAAAAGGACCTCACTGCCAAGTACATTCGATTAATATTTATTTATAGCGTAATTTTCATTTGATTTGACACACATAATATAGTAGGAGTTAGTAGTATGGATTCCGAACTGATGAAGCCAAGATAAGATCGAAGACTCATGCATTAATGAGATTTAGCTACGTGTGCCGCGATGAGTTATGCTCTGCACTAGATGAGTTGAAGATTGAGTATACACGAGCTAAGTTGATCAACAAGTAAAAGAAAGTGATTAAAAAACGTGTACGAGGGAGTGCTTATTCAATGAACAAGAGTCATGCAAGGTACGTTAAATTGTAGGTAACCCCAAAAATCGATAAGATCGAGCTTGAAATCATTTCAGCGGTATAGCCTCCTACATAAATTAAAGAGCAGTAGTCCATTATGGGAAAAATTAAGAACACTCCGGCCAGTACATGCATCCCTTTAACGTAATAATACTAAATACTAATTAAACCTCCACTAAGCAAATTACCAAAATCAATCAATTAAGCAAAAGGCACTGCCAAAGCCCTGAAGACACTACTTCATTTGTTTCAGTACTTTTTTAAACAGCCTCTAAAAACACTTAAAGCATTCCACAAATTTCCAAAGAGAATAAATTCTTTACACCGCCGGTGTAAATATTTGTTTCCTCCAAATCAATTGTATTGCGCCACGTCGCCATGTTTTATTAATTGGGACCACTGTTTTGACACGTGTCGCAATACAATCGATTTGGAGGAAACAAATGTTTACACCGGCGGTGTAAAGAATTTATTCTCATTTCCAAATACTAGAAACCAATGCACAAGTCTAACGCGTTAACTATTTTATTAATCTAGTATGTAACTATTATTACTCATCCATAATATATAGCCTCAATATCGTCAATCGTAGTTCTTCGAATCTTTTGTTCTTCCTTTGTTCTTCTTTTCTTCGGTTTTTTTTTTTTTTTTTGGGCAAAACGTGAAATGGTGAGAGATTCAGAGAAGGGTTTGAATTAGATGGACCATTTAGATATCCTATTTACAAAAATGCCATTGTCTATTTTTTGGGCCTCATTGAATTCGTGTGGGTCACAGCCAGTTTTAACTTAGAATGGGCCCTTTTTTTTCTTCTATTGCGCCAAAAAAGACTTCTACTCAAGCTCAAATAAAAAAATTAGTAGAGTGCCCTTAAAATTTAACATTTTTGGGATGCTCAAGACTCGGGCCTCTTGAGCCTTGGGGGTGGGCCGGCCCTGTATATCAATATCGTCAGCAGCGGAAACAAACAGAGAAATATACATCTCATCACTGGATCTTTGTTACTAATATCAGACAAAACCAGACACGAGGTAAAAATATCCAGTTTCGTCCTAATTATTTTTTTGCTCGGCCAGTTTCGTCCTAATTAAGAACTCAAATAGCAGTCGCATGCGCCAGGAGCGCGCACCGGACATCCTCGTTGGCAATGTTACCAAAATCCAAAACTACCACTGTTATTTTCTTGATCCGCGAAAGAAGAACATATTAATAGGAGAAAATAAGGAGGTAATGCGAAAAAGGAAGGATAACAGCACAGGATTAGGCTTGCATAACATTCACCATGTATCTCGAAACTGGAGACCGGTGCGTATTGAAGCATTTTCCGTAGTTTGGGTATTCGGTTACCGCAAAATATTTTTAAGACATGTTCTTTCTCCTGAACCTTGCTTAGAAAAGAAGCGATATTTTTAAGACATGTTCTTTATACTGCTCAGGCTAGTCATCACTGTTGCCAGCGCACTTGCGGAGTGGACGTCCCCGAACAAGGCCCAGTCGCAGATTACCAAAGCCTGGATAGTGTTGACACCGATGATGACTGACAGAAACAGTCATGGATTACACTGAGCCTTGGGATTTTGTGGGGTGAGGTGAACATGGGTGCAAAACCAGTCATACATATAAGGGTCATCATTTAGCCCGAAAGCCCGTGACCCGTCCAAAGCCTGTCCGGCCCGCTGGACTTTTACCCGGCCCGAGCCCGTAAAACGGGCGGGCTAGCCCGGCCTGTAGTTTGTAATGGGTGGGCTCGGGCCTATGAATTTTTACTCGGCCCGGCTGTAGGCCCGGTCCGTGAGCTCAAAAGCCCGCCTACAAGCCCGCCAATTAGCCCAAAATCCCACAAAACCCTTTCTTTTTTCCTTGATTTAGTTTTGCCCAAGTAAATTTATGCCCGCCGGGCAAGCCCGGCCGGTCCACCAATTGGACTAGCCCGTGAGCCGGGCTTGGGCTTCAATTTATGGTAGGTAGCCCGGCCCGCCAAAAAGAAAAAGCCCGGTTTGCCCTGCCCGTGGGCGGGCTTGGGCAGCGACTTGGCAGGCTGGCCCGGCCCGGCCCGATGATGACCCTTACATACATATGTTAAAGCTGAGTGCCTACGTACAAAAATGGAGCGCTAAAATCAACATCATATGTGAAATCACCACGCAAATTAATCAGAATTGGGCCTAAGCCTAAATTATGTTTCCATAATTCCAAAGTCCAACCCAAATGGTGAGGGTCTCCGACTCGTTTCAATTCTTTTGTGGATATGGTGGGCTAGTTTAATTACCAGTTAGATTAGATCCAATCCAAAAGGCCGACACAGAAGTCCCATAACGAGGCTGGATGGAGTACTAATAGTTGAAAAGGTCAAAAATAATCAGAAGACATTTTTTTAGGTGGAAGAGCAAGAACTTCAATATATAGACACAGAAAAAACTACACCACCATAAAAGGAAAAAAGAAAACAATACCTGAACAAATGCACAGAAAAAAGCAAGAGCCGTCGATAAAGAAGCTTCGGTGTTGGAAACCTGCACCATTCCGGTTATGGAAGTGATATTGGAAAAACCCGGCATGGTGGTGATCAACGAAAAAGTGCAAGGAATTAGGGAGATCGAAATGGTGTTGACAACGTACATATTCTGCATGTTTATTTGAAGCCACCAATTACCGACCATTCAATATTCCAACTTGTAGTGGGCGTTACTTTGGCCTTATATTTTTCCTAGAATTGAATCTGACTGCCCAAAATCAAATCCTTCAAATCCCCCATTTCAGGACGAACACAATGCATCTTTCGAAACGTCAAACTGGTTCTGAATAACATCCACTCCCATGGCCTCCCGCGATCATCCAATTGCAAGATACCACATTTGGCTCGATTCCTCAAAGACCTCCTTTACGTCACTCTCATGTCCTACCCGAGCATACCCCGAAACTAAAGCAATCCAAGAAATCACGTCTGGTTTAGACATTTCATCGAGCAGTTTATGGGCATCCTTTAATTGACTGCATTTGACATATATGTGAACCAAGGATAACGGAACAAAGGGATCTGAATCGAACCCGGATACCGACCGACGCAATGCTGTCCAACTTTGAGGTTGGATAGAGCAGTGCATGATTGACCCTGTGGGGAAGATAAAGGTATTCGCGAAAATAAACTGTGTTTGAGCAAGCATAGATCATGGAGTGAATCTAAGTGTAGGAGTTTGTATGTATCAGCGAGATGAGAGGTGAGGTGATAGACGAAGAGTGAGAGGAAAATCCTTGAAACACATAATAACTATCAAATATTTATATATGTTCTGGGAAAATCGTGTTCCATTAGCGCGAGTTTCGTATTGGTTCAACCTCGCGTCTTGAACATGGGATCTGTGTTATAACAAAATGTTCGCGGGAATCGCTTTAGGCAAGAACCAAAAAAGGCCCGAATGCGGATTTAAGAAACACGAGTTTGGTTTTCACTATACTTTGCATTTTGAATTGGAGAAGTATGAAGAAGAAGATTCTATCCCTTATTTGGCAATTTTCAAAATTATTTTGGAGTTATTTTGATGATCTGGTTTGTCCATTTTGACGATATTGTTCATTAAAAAGATTGTGTACAACATGAAGTCAATCGAATACCTGATGGTATTTAATCGGAGAAGAAATATCTCGTAAAAAAATGAAAAAAATAAAACTGGCCACACTTGATTACAACATTATGTAACCTGAGTAGACATCTCCGCCGTTTTTGGCAATTTTCGACCTTAATTTAGGATTGATTTGAAGATCCGATTCGTGGATTCGTCCGTATTGAAGAGCTTGTTTATTAGAATGATTTTGTAAAATATCAAGTCAATCGAGCACGTAATGGAATGGAGGCGGGGGGCTGCTCCCCCCTTGCAGCTCCCCTTGCTGCTGCCCCCCCTTTTCGGGCCCACTCCGGTCTCGCTCCGATGATCGGAAAAGTTCACTTTGTAGAGCTCATCGAGTAGAACAACCATGTCAAAAATCAGCTTGATTGGATATCATTAATTGCCTGATCGGAGCCCATATAACTCTCGGTCCATGGGTTACAATGGATTTGATCCAGTGTTTCGGATCCATTCTTTTTAAGATAAAAAGGTTCCGATCAAGAACTTAATGATATCCAATCAAGCTGATTTTTGACATGGTTGTTCTACTCGACGAGCTCTACAAAGTGAACTTTTCCGATCATCGGAGCGAGACCGGAGTGGGTCCGGAAAGGGGGGGGCAGCAGCAAGGGGAGCTGCAAGGGGGGAGCAGCCCCCCCCCCTCCAATGGAATTTGATCAAAGTAGATATACACCTAAAAAAAATGAAAGAAAGTTAGATGCGCACACTTGATTACAACCTTACAACCTGAAAGGTTTTTTTTTTCTTTCTCAAAAGGCCTTTATGGTCGTAGTCCGTTATGATCGAAAGTCGACCTTGCCGCCGATCTGAGTTCCGATCACTGAGTCAGCCGGTAGGGGTGTGTCAGCGACGCAGCGTGTTGGATTTGGCTATCAGAAACAGACCCACATCTTAAGCCTCAGAGCGTCCGATTTCGCAGCCAAGAATGTGAGTAACAATCTAATAGCTTTGTGGGTTTTGATTTTATGTGGATTTCGGTGTTAGAAATTGGCCCAAGGTACTGATCGACTGTAAATTAAGCACATATAATGAGGTTTTTGTGGGTACTTTGAATCCTCTTTTAACATTTTGGATACCTGTTGTGAAATGAAAATGGTGTTGGAAGGAAAGAAAAGATTAGATTTGAGTTAATCAATACCATTTCAAATAAGATAAGGTAGAGTAACACGAAGGATAATTGGAAAAGAAGCTAGGGTGGGAAATTATTGAAATGATGTGTACAGCTCATTCCAGAGAAAGTGAAATTAGGCATTGAGCTCTCTCACCAACGTACAAGTGAACTTTAAAATTGTATGGCATGAATATTGAGGTTGTATCGAAAGGAAACGTATTTTCCATTCCGAGTGTTCTTCGACAAAGAGGAAGGAGACGGGAGTAAAAAAAAGGAAGAGAAAAGGGATTGCTCAGGACAACTAAATATGAATTCTTGAGCTTTGTGAGGGACACTAAACTATGAAACCGAAGAAGAAGGATCTGGTTTCTCTCTCAGAGAAAAATGATACAAGAGTAGAGATAGGTTTCGTTTAGTAGTATGAATCTTACGTTAGAATGAGGAAATTAGGCTCCTCTGGCATATTTCCTCGTAAAATAATCTTATTACAAAGTCTCCGATAGTATCATGATTATTTTGTTTGTGTGACAGCAAGTAGGCCTGTCAATGGGCCAGATCCGATCCGGATCCGACGGATTTGGATCCAGATCCGAATCCGATAAGCCCAAATCTGACCCGAATCCGATAAGACTCAAATCCGATAGTGGTAATCCGGATCCGAATCCGAAACATTCGGATCCGATCCGAAAATCCGAATCCGATCCGAAAACCTTTTTACTTCAAAATTTTTAGCAAAAAATATATATATTTTTTTTCAAAAAAATACAATTTTTTTTCAAAAAAAAATATTTTCCGAAAAAAAATTTAAAAATTTAAAAATTAAAATAAAAATGCAACTTCTTAAACATTTTTTTTTCAAAATAAAAAATTTACTGTTTTTTAAAAAAAGATTTAAAAATTTTAAAAAAATAAAGTTCGGATTCGGATTGATAACGGATTTAATCCGATCCAATCCAAATCCGATCCGATCCGAATTTGAATTACCGGATTAGGATTATCGGATTTCGGATCGACGTTATCGGATTCGGATCCGGATCCGGATCGGATTTTTCGGATCGGATCCGGATTGGATCCGGTCCATTGACAGGCCTAACAGCAAGGAAGAAGTTACACCTTGGGAAGAAAAGGAGACACAGATCATAGTAGTACAACATGAGGTGGAGTATGCACTTACATATTCAGTTTGCTTTGGTGTCCAGCTTGATGAATTGCATGATAACTGTTTTGGCGCTGTTTTTCTTTCGAGTTCATGACTGCCATTATATTGTAAACTTGTACACTTCTCTTATAGTCTATGGTCTACCTTCTCATCATGAAGAAAGATTGTTAAATATAAAGCTTCTGTGCTGCAGCTAATGGAGTATGATTTTGTTTCACTTGAGAACTCTTCTTCAAAAAGCTAACAACAATGGTTTCATTCTCACAAAGAAACTCTATCCGAAGTTGTAGGATCATTTTGACACCCTAAGAACTTTTAGAGTTTATTTTCGATTGAATATGGATCTCTCGAAATCATCCCTGCATCATCTGAGGTGTTCCTCAAAAGTCTTAACAGATGTTTAAGCTAAATGGTTGAACTGCTTATTTTTGTTCTCAACAGACCACCTCAACCCCTAGCAGATTTGAGCTATCACCAATTCAGAATTGGATGGCCTCAAATTGGAGCCTATATCAAGAGAATATTAGAGTTTAGGCCCTTCAGCATATTCCATCATAAAGATTCTTAATCCAGAGGCTCCATTCTTATATATCATGGTTATTTCCTTTGTGCTATAATAAGGTAAAGTAACTTCTTACATGGAAAACGAGACGTAGATCAAAGTACTACTATATGAAATGGAGTATGTTTGTAAGTAGCCATTACGGTGTAATTTTGCTTTAAGGTCCAACTACAATGATTTGCTTGCTTGATAACTGTTTTGGTTCAGCTTTTTCTATCTGGTCCAACGTGATGACTTGCCAATGTAGGATGGTTATGCTATGGTATATTGTCTACATGCTGATTGCGTAGATTTTTTAAATTATAAAGCTTAAATGTTGCAGTTATTGCTTTATTGATTGTTATATGGAGCCAGATTTTGCACTAGTTATTCTATTCCATTCCAGAAGCTACCAATGATGGTTTCATTCTCCCAAGAAACTGTGTCCAATGTTGCGCGATCATTTTGACACTGCTGGAACTTCAAAAGATTGTGTTTGATTCATTGCAGAACTCTCAAAATCACCCCTGCATCATCTGTGGTCCTCCTCAGAAGTTCTGTCAGTTGTTTCAAGCTTAATAAATATATTCAAGACTAAATGACATGAATACATTAGCACATCTCCCTTTCGCCGATGACTCTTTGATTTTCTGCAGGGCAGTGGGAGAAGATTGTGCAGTGGTTAAACAAATTCTGGAATCATACAAGGCATCCGGTTAGCTAGTGAATATCCAAAAATCCTCGATTCTTTCTAGCTTGAACACGACAGTTGAAAGAAGAATGGAGTGCCGAGAAATCCTGGGATTTGGTACTCGTTCGGCAAATACTTGGGCCTTATATCATCGGAAGATCCAAGAGGGCAGTGTTGAAGTACATCAAGTAAAGGGTGTTGAGCAAAATCAAAGGGTGGAAAGGGGAACTCCTGAATCCTGCTGGAAAAGAGGTTTTAGCCAAATCAGTCCTCTTGGCGCTGCCCACTTGTGCTATGGCCTGTGTTAAAATTCCCCTTGGCATGTTTAAGATGTCGAATTCAAATATTGCTCAATCTTTGGGGGTGGAGCTAAGGACACAAGTAAAATTCACTGTATTCAGAGCCAAATCTGGTGCATTTGAAGGAAGCAGTTGAGCCGAAAAACCAGGGGATGATTCAGTCTAATCAGTGGAGTCCTCCAGCCCAGGGTATCCTTGAGATTAAAGTTGATGGAAGCCTTCAATTCTATGATTGGTGAAGGGGGAGTTGGAGATGCAATGAGAGATGCGTTGGGCCAGTAATTTGCGAAGAGCAGAAGCTTTTCCGATTGGCAATGCTACAGCGGCGGACACGGTTGAAGCTTTGGGGTTTCAATTTTGCGGTTTTGATGGCAAAGAACTATGGCAGGATGGAGTGTATTTTGGAAGGGTATGCTTAATTTAGTTCATTTTCTTCACTGTTGTTGTTTTTATTTTGTTTTTCGCAATTGTAATAGGGTGGCTCATGACTCATGAGATAGCTAAATATGCCCTATCCGCTGAGACTTCTATGTCATGGCAAGGAGATTTTTCAAGCGGGATTCATATTTTCCCTTAGTCCCAACGTGGAGGGTCTGCCTTTGACCGAAATGGGGATGAGAATAGTTGAGTTGCGTGTAAGCTGACCTACACTCTCTCGAAAACCTAGGTCCATGATCGAGAGTAGATCGATGCTAAACGAGTTATGAGCATAAAAATAGGTTAAATCCGAGACACGCCCTAGCTATAACAACTGATACCATCGATCAATGCACCGCTTAATTTGAAATAGACTATAGAATAACTGATATGATTGAAATTTCTTGGAAAGCACTGGCATTTTCCCTATAATGGCATTGTCTGTTCCAATTGTAGAGTCTCTTTCAAGAGGCAAGGCTTCTTTTTCAAGTGATGATGATCACAAAATCAATGGCATGGGAAAGTAATGTTTTGGAGCCCTTTCCCTTTCCTTCATCCTTGCCCCAAATGATTTTTGGTCCTACACCCACTACTCATATGTTTGCTTGTCTCCACATTTATACAAGTATAGATTAATGTCTCATACATGTGTGTGTCTTGGAAAAAGATGGCTTCAATGATTAATTTGGATCCCCATCTCCCCCCTTGCTACTCTTTTGTTTTGTTTTGTTTTGGTTCTCTTATGTTGGGCTAGCTAAATCAGCTCTCATATTTTGAGAACTCAATCGTATCTTCTCTCTTCGATGTACTCTTATCGAGCTTTTATAAAATACTTCTTTTGCCGATTAAGGAAAAAAAATAAAATGAAGAAGAAGCTTCAATGGGCTAGCTTTTAAGGGGATGGGAAGGTTATGCTGTAAAACTCGTTGAAAGGCACATTATATAGAGCCATTCTACACACACAGCAATCTGTGCACAGATTTTGTTGTGGGGCCCACCACGGGTCCCACGCAAATCATCCGAACCGTTCATTAAATGTAAAACATTTTTTCAAGGAACCACGTAAAAAATAAGCTCAATCCAATACCTATAGATGCTTCATCCAGCCATCTAACTTTTCATTTAGATTTCCGGATAATGAAAAGTTATATGGTTGGATCGAATACGTATAGGTATCGGATTGAACTTATTTTTTACGGGGACCCTTGAAAAAATATTTTACATTTAATGAACGGCTCGGATAATTTGTGTGAGACCTGTGGTGGGCCCCACAACAAAATCTCTGCACAGATCTGCTGTGTGGGTAGACTTTCTGCATTATATAAGTCACAATGGCTTTGCTGGTTGAGAACTTCTACTATAATCTCGTCTTAAACAACAATTTAAACAAATTTTTTTTTTCTTTTCAAAATCTACTCGTTTCGTTTTTTTGTTTTTGTGGGAAAACATTTTGTTGTTGAAAAAAAGTACTTTCAGTGTGTATATAAGTGTAAAGTACCTAAAAAAAATTGATTTGAATTTTATTATCAAAAATTTAGTTCACAAGATGAATGCGGAGACAATATTTTGAACAAATAGAATGAAAGGAAAAATTACATGTTGTACATTATGAGATAGCCTTGTATTAGGCGGAGGCACTAAGGGACAAGGGGGGTTGAGTGACCCCACTCACTTTGATTTTTCACTGGAACATTTGATAGTTTGCAATCAAATTTTGCTATTTTGATCCGATAAAAAATCTCAAAATTGTTCCAACTTGTTTTAAATGCATAGAAATTCCAAACGTTCTGTTCTTTTTGAGAGTTGATAGTATTAGAAATGAGACTAGCATGCATTATGTTACAAATATAACAAGTCTTTTAGGGCCAATTATGAGGGAAAAATGAATTATTTGTGCATATCGATCTTATAATTAACCTCTTAATCTAGTTATTTTTAGACTTGTGCGTAGAAAAACTATAGTTGCGTATGAATCTAATTTTTGACCCCACTAACCAAAATTTCTGGCTCCGCTGTTGTACAGTGTTGTATACCCAGGGGGCAGGTTGATCATCAAGCTCGAGTAACCTGGTTTTCAAATATAATTGGACGAGTTCGAGTGAAACTGATCATCAATCTAGCTTGAGACAGTGTTCAAGATTCGTCGTCTAGATAACCAGTCGATCTCGAACGAGTTTTTCCCAAAACAAACACAACTCTAACTCAAGTAACTTCGTTTGTTTTATAGTACGTAGACTACATCGAACCAAATTAAACACCCAAAAATTGCATCTCACAAATACCATCACACCATTTAGCTAGGATGTGATCCTTAATTTCTAATTGCCAATTATTTTGCTAAAAAGGGAATCCAAAATGTACAAACAAATTAAGTGAGCTGTGCTTTTAATTAATTTCTTTCATCCACCTGGAGATCCTTATACCATGAGTTGAAGCCTAGGCCTTCTCTAATTACCCATGCAATTAAGTTAGATTAAGTAGTAGGAGAAATATCTTGTCACACATAATTGCATTACTCTTTATTAACTTCAATAAAGTGGTTATTACTAGCTAGCTAGCTTGTTTCAACACCTCAATGGAACTTTCAAGATTCCATACAAGAGCATGCATGGCCCCCATGAATTAATCCATGCACCCACCCAATCCACTAACTTAATTATAACTCAAAAGTTGCTATTGGGGTACCGGTGGTGCCTTGAGAAGAGAAAACGTACGTTCCATGTCTAATCATGAAACATTAGGTGATAACACTGGTTTTTTCTTCGAGAATAACTTGTTCACGGAGGAACCGTGATTCACGGAGCTGGCTGCAAATCTCACCCGTCCGTTTTTGTAATCACTGGTTTGGATCGTTCAAAATACTTTTGGACACGCGTAATTTAGCTCCGTAAAAGCATATTTCAAGAAAACCTCTGTAAAAAAAAATTTCTGTTTTTCTTTTGGATTCAAAATATGCATGATTTGACTCCGATGAAAACCCTAATGACACCTTTTAAGAAACACAATTTGGCCCATGTACCCTACTCTCTCTCTCTCTCTCTCTCTCTCTCTCTCTCTCTCTCTCTCTCTCTCTCTCTCTCTCTCTCTCTCTCTCTCCTATCGGCTTATCCTAACGACTCGATAACATTGATTAATATAACACCCGCGGCATGTGTTAAAGTCAAAAAGAAATTAAAGAAGAGACATTTTGATGTGTTTTGTGTAAGATTGCTACTTTGATCTCATTTTGCTAAAGTACGTGAACTTTTTCTGAAAGGAAAGCTATATATAGACGTGCCGACATTACTTTTAGTTTTGGATGGATGAAATTCTTTTGGTTCGCAAGTGGGATAGAGTGCAGTTGGTGTCTCCCTCATATTCCCATGCACATGGGCAATGTTCGATTCCCGTAAGCACCATCCCCCTCCCGAAATCTCCTAAGATAGAGTAGACTAGATTTTTAACGAATGGCAAAAAAAAAAAAAATCTTTTAATTCGACTCAGATGCAGTATAGGACTACCGGGTGGGGGCACTTGAAATTTCTTCTTCATTCTTTAAATCATAAGTATATACTATATAGTAAGTCGGTAATTTCTTCTTAATTGGTTCTTTAAATCATACTAGTAAGGTATTTGATTTTTAGTAGCAAATGCTTTAACAAGGATTCGCTTGATGAGAAATGATAAACAGGGCCAAATGGATGGTGTACGTCTCCATACAAAAATATTGGGAGTCATTTGAAATCTCTCAGATGCTATTAACTTCTTTGGGGACAGCCCATACGGAGCTTTCTCCTGCTTTTATTAGGCTCCCCGCAAGTAGCTGGTGGAATTGTGCTCTCAAATTAGTCAAGGTATGCAAAAGTTGACTCGAACACCTGAGTTATATAAATAAATAAGTAAAATGAGCCAGCCACCATGGGCCCCACCACTTGTTTGACATTTGCATTACCATGTAGCTTAACAAAAACTCATAGAAAAGGTGCCTTGAGAAGAAAAACCATTTACACCTTCTTCGGTTAAGGGTTTTGAATTTTAGATTCTAATTATTATTCTATTTCTCTCCAATCATTACTCTTATTTTTCTTTTTATCTCTTTTCAATCATTATCTCCATTTCCAATCAAATTTAAAATTCCAAAACAAATAGGGTCTTAATGTCTAATCATAAAACTGAATAGATAACACTAATTACCAATGTGGGGTTGGGTAAGTGGTGGAAACTCAGGATCTGGTGGGATAATTCCATAATTTTCCATTAAAGCTAAACATATTCTTAACACCATTCACAGGACCACAGGTGATGAGACTTTAGTTTCGGACCCAACATAGAAGCAATGAGATTCCCTATAAATAATGGTGTAGTGTGAGGCAATATTCTCTGACGGAGGTGAAGGAGTATCATACCTACACTTTTATCCTGTGTACCAATTAAAAAAAAAGAAAGAAGAGATGTCACTAATTAAAGAAGATTCAGAATTGCTTCAAGTTTCCACGATTTGACTCAAATATATTAAAACCCCTGGTAACAATATTTTGTTCTAGGTTGTACTGAAAAAATTGAAAAGGACATGCAATTTCAAATCACTTTTAACAGTTTCTTCTTAATATCCTTCAGCTACCTGAATATAGAGAAATGCTACCTAATGAGAACTAATGCCATATTGCAGTGTGTGTGTATGTATGTATATATATAAATATATAGTGAGAGACAGAGAGAGAGAGAGAGAGAGAGAGAGAGAGAGAGAGAGAGAGAGGGAGGGAGGATTTCTTTTGGTTTATGAGGTGAAAGATTTGCATAAATACATCCAAACAATAATGAAATGTAAGCATTCCAGGTTACATTTATTTCGAAGCTTAATTTCGTTGCTCATGCACAACATAATATTTTGAAAACATTTTGAAAACAATTTGTCGAAAAGAACTTAATCTAAGATGCATGTGAATATGTGATCCTAAGAGTATGGCATGTGGTCAAGGATTGAGAAGTTTTCCCATATTTCGACCGGAGAATCTAATTACAGAGAATTGGAAAATTCGCTTCTTCCTTATGCCTCAGATTTGGAATCTCCTATGTACTTTTAACTCTCTTTTTTTTTTTTTTTGCTAAGCTAGGTACTTTCAACTCTTGTGGGGCGCCGCACCCGATAGTCCATACAAGGTTTCGTCCTGATTTTAGTTTTTCCTCTGCTCTCAATATTAGTTGATAGTGGAATTGGTATCACAGAAATTAATCGACACGTGCAAAACATTTTCGATATCAGTAAGGTAAATACATGTCAAAAATATCAGTACACGCTTCGTACATTTTCACTCGGATGTCACCGATTTATATACATTATATCCTATAAATATTTACAAATTTTTCAACCTTTATGATTATTTAATGATCTTATTCTTTGGTTATGAACTATTGAAAAGGTTAGTGAATTAATTGTGATTAGCCAATTTACCAACTTTGTACACTTCCAGTTCCGGGAGAAGGCCAGGGGTTAATCATTGCTGAAAACAAGGATTAATTATTTCTTTTCCTAAATTGGGGCTATTTCTTTAATTAAATAATTTCTCCGGTCCATTTCCTTCTCCCCTAACAAACGGGCCTAGTGTGATTGTTACATTATGTCTGATATGATGTAATTCAAACAATTGTATCTTCCACCACTTGCAATAAATAAAAAATTAAAAAAACTACTGAAGAAAAATGAAAATTGGAACATTTGAGTTGGAATATATTAATTGATATCCATTCTGATGATTCAGATAAGCTCTAAAAAGTGAACGGTTCCAATTTGAGGCGCTCCGCAAAAGGCTAACGAAACAACTCTCTCCTACCCTTTGTGGAAATTGAGAAAATCCCATTAATTTTCTCCTTAAGAAACAAATGACTTGTGTTTTGGGATTCTTGTCTTGGGATAGGAGACTCTCTCATGTGTATACCGTTATCATAGAACATAGATACGTTGCCCACAATATCACTTTCATTGAGTTGTCATTCATCATCTTGCCTATTACTAATTCAGAGTAGTATTTTCTAGAGATGGAGATATCTTAAAACCCAATTCACTAGAATGGACAAGGCTGCACCAGATTTGCGTAAAATCCACTTGATTGCTGCCTCTCTCTCTCTCTCTCTCTCTCTCTCTCTCTCTCTCTCTCTCTCTCTCTCTCTCTCTCTCATGACTTACTTGAAGTCTAAGTATGAGCTTCACTAGCCCCCCTTTAAATCATCACAAGTTAATCAATATTTATTGGCTCTCTCAAACACCGCATGAAACCTACATTACTACATCTCACACCTCACTTTTCTGAAATTTTCACGAGCTCTCACATTATATCTTCATATATCACCTTCAAGACTTCAATATTATTCTAGTTGTTTTAGAGAACATTTTTTCTTGCATTTTGGTCGGCCAATGGGGCGCCATTCCGAAATGAAAAGGCCAAAATTAAGGAAAGGATTGTGGTCACCAGAAGAGGATGAAAAATTGTACAATTACATATCTAGATTCGGGGTCGGTTGCTGGAGCACAATTCCTAAACTAGCCGGTGAGTTTTCGATCACTACACATCATATCTGTTTTAAAGAATCTGGCTTCTCTGCAGTTTGTTGTTGGGCTAGCTGCAGAGTGCCGCCCGCATGTTTTTAACAGTTCAGATTTTAACAAAATTCTTCCAATAAAGAATTAACTCTTCCCTGGAAGAGCTTCTTTTTTCTTTTTTCTTTTTTTTAAATCTGGACTATTGAATCCAAAGATGACTGGCTACGACCTGTCTGCAATCCAACTGCAGAGAAGCCGAGTCCCTAAATATTGTAGGGATAAAAACTCGCCTTCAGGTATGCAAGTTTTTTTTTATTTTTGGATTTTGATTAACGCAGGTTTGGAGAGGTGTGGAAAGAGCTGTAGACTGAGGTGGATGAACTACTTGAGGCCTGATCTTAAAAGAGGAATGTTTTCACAACAAGAGGAGGATCTAATAATTAGTCTACATGAAGCTCTGGGCAACAGGTAAATTGATTGAAAAGAACCAAAATTTCAAAATCTCTCATTGCAAATTTGAAAATGTGTATTCATGTGTGTCCTATTTCGTTGATGTTTATTTTCAAAAACAGTTTTTCAGAAAGTGTGCTCAAAGAGAAAACACCCATGTTTTCTTATTGTATTCATTTCAGATTCAGATTGGAAGTATTTTTCGACAAATCGAAAGCTAACTTCCTGGAATTCTGGAAAAGCGGGCTGTTTCCGAAAAACTTTCGGAAACTGCTCGTCATGCGAGTTCACATTATATTGTTGAAACGAATGTAGAAATCTGTTTCTATATATTTTTCCTGTCGTCGTTGGCAGGTGGGCTCAAATTTCAGCGCAGTTGCCAGGAAGAACGGATAATGAGATAAAGAATTTTTGGAACTCTTGTTTGAAGAAGAAACTAATGAAGCAAGGAATTGATCCCAACACCCACAAGCCTATAAGCGAAAAAGAGGAGATACAAGGGAAGAATTCCGCAGCAAAACCACCATTGGCTTTTCAGCAGATCAAATTAGACCGTGCCGAGGTGTGTCCAATTTGGCCCTGCCCGGAGCAGGTTTCCGAGTTACGAAAAAACGGAATAGTTCCGACTATATCATCCTCAGTTGATATGGAACAAGAAGTTCAAATTACCAACACAAATTACTTTGAAGGTAGAGGGAGAGAAGCCTCAATTGAGAAATTTGGAAGCAAACCAAACTTTGATCCCCCAATCGTATACGAAATCCAAGGGAGTTATGATCCATTTGGGTACAACTCAAATTTCTCAACACATTATCATCAAAACCATTTGGAGGGTAATCACAATTTTGGATTCACTTCGGTTCCCGCTTTAACCGATTTTTCAGATAATTCGGGTTCGATAATAAGTTCATTCTCATTCAATGAGGTGAAACAAAGTTCAAGCAATAGTTCCGATGCCAGCATCGTGGAAAATAATGCAACAGTTTCATGGGTGCAGGAAAAATTAGAACCTGTGTTTGGGTTCCAGTTCAGTGGGATCAAATATGAAGAAATTAAGCCAAGTCTATGGCCAGGAGGGCAAATCGGGCACAATTCAGAAGCTTTCAGTAGCTATCCATTGAAGCCGGTATCAGAAAACTTGGATTTTTCCAGCAAATATTGATTTTAAATCCCCTTCCCTTTTTTTCCTCTTCTCCATAAAAAAAAAAAAAAAAATTTACTGATATTGAGAGTACAGGAAAGTCCTACGTTAAGGTCTGAGGTGAGACCGTTTTTCTCTTTCCTGTTTTTGTTTCCCTTCTGGTAATAAGATGAAGTTTTTATCTCTCCTGTTTTGACGACTGAAATTGTAATTTTCACCGCCTGCAAAAACAATTGGGGCCACTGAAGATTTGCAAGGTAAACACGAAAACAGAGTTCATTCATACTCTCCAGACACCTTTCTCATATACAACGGGCAATGTCGGACACCAACATAGTTAAGAACTAATCACCATCGAAAGTCCCAAATATGAAGACAAAAGCGAATCCAACCACCAAAGATAGTTCCAAATCAGATAGAAAATTCCTAGGAATGTCCAGATTATGAACATAAGAACCACTTAAAAACCCAAGGAGCTCCCAAACATAGCCTTCGTCTGGAAGTAACAACCCGCCCTTCAAAGCTTTGCCACTAACCCATTTGGAATTGGCTTCACTACGGCACTATCTTTGTCACCTTCTTTGGCATCCAATTCACATGCACTGGGAGGGACATCGACTGCCGGAGAGCAGTTGAAGAACCCATGAGGCTGCATCCACAAGCATCGTTAAAGGATCAGGAGCTAAATGTCAGATTCATCCAATCCTCTTGTGAAGGACTTTGTATTCAAAGGAATATGGAGTTTACAAGGGTGTTAAAAATAATTTCCATGCATAATATGAGTACCATGGTCTCGGATTATTGAACATCCTTCTTAAGCGACATTCTATGAAAAATGTCAAAGACAAACTTCTCATTCTGATACATACGCATCAAGAAATAGTGATTTAGAGGCCCTCACGCAATATAGGTCATGACTACAGTTATTTTGCAATCCATAGACACATGATACAAATCTACACAATGTTTGTGAATGAGTTTATTTGTAATCTTGAAATCCAGTTCACTATTATCAATCAATCAACAATGATTACCATTACCATAAAGATATCTGAATAACAGGGAAGTGTGTTCTCTGTGCAGTAGGACTTCATCTGATACGCACAACTATGTGGGTTCAACAGAAGGGAGGAAGATATACTTCAGGGACTGGGAAGTGATTTCTCCAAGGCATTGGAGGCTTAACGGGGTGAATATTTCTTGAGCCAATAGATTAACACACGTCCAACCATATACGAAGTTAAGAGGGTAAGGGCTGGCCATTCTTTGGCACAGGCATATAAAAGGCATGGCAAAAAATGGGTTGGGTTAGTATTGAGGAAATTCTGAAACAACAAAAACCCGCGACGCACAACATGATTCCCACACCTACTAAGAACCTTTTACAAAACGAATCAAGATTTGCTGGCTAAGCAAAGGAGTGCTCCTAGTGGGATGACACTACCATATTCAGAAGGCTCAGCCAATGTGGCTTGTGATGGCTATAGAACAGCCACTTATTGGCATCTTATCAAAGCTCCACAATGGGAATTTGCGAGGGGGAGCTAGCAAATAGTGAACCATTAAGTGAAATCAACAAATTTTCCTCAGTTCCTGCAACACTTAGACGTTATTTCTGACAGGCCTAGAGTTGATAGACCAACCATGGACAGATGTAGACTGTCAAACAACAGGATTGATCGCAACCAGTCAAGAAGCACACACATGCACATGAGACCAAAGCAACAAATCGTGATGTGGAAGCAGAAGTGGGAAAGCACCATTCCTAGAATTCACGTCCATATTTGGACACTCCCTCCGCCATTCAGTTAGTCCCTTTCGGAATTCCAACTTTTTGAGGCAAAATGGAATTATTGTATTTCAATTCGAATATCAAAGCATACCACCAGGTCCAGCACTACCCTGTACTTCTCATTTCAAATAGTTTGTGAACCACTTACGAGGGGAAGTTTTGAAAATGAGTCGAAAATCTAACACTTTGACATTTCAAAGAGGACCAATCCTTTTAAACATTCCTAAAAAGGAATGAAGAAATAACATAGAGGACGGACTGGGCAACACAAATTCCTTGAAGTTAGAACGATAATAATTTAACATGTATGTGAGGTAATTGTTACGTTAAAGCCCGGGTTCCAGTTGACCCGATGAGAACAGCCTCATTTCCGGTTTGCTCAAAGATCCAGTTTTCGAAACGCTAGCTAGGATAGCAATTAGCTATTTGTGGGGTCTTAAAACCCAAAATGTGGGGTCGAGTGATCTATTGCTATTTTCATGTATTCACAAATCAAACATCATCTAAAGAAACCTAGCCAATCAAGACTTCACCAATGTGAAGGTAACGAACATCAACGCACACAAGTGGCATAACAGGACAGTCTGTCAAATGAGAAATTTGTTTGGTTCTAAAATAACATACCTGAAGCATAAAACCAATGTGCTCCACTGGCATAACAGGCCAGTCCTCCAACCGAGGAACATGGGTGATTCCAAATACGTACCTGCAATAAACAAGAGTCAAAGCAGGAAAGTAATCCTGTAAGTCTTAAGTATTTTATTAATTACTCAAAATCTGAAAATGAGTTGGCTAGCTTCTGTAAAGTCATACCCATAAGACCCCATTAAACAGTTTCAACAACCTAAGTGAAAACAACATTTTACCAAGTACACAAAGGATCAACAAATATAGAGCAAGACATGAAATCTCAGTAATTATTATTGCATGAAGAACCAGACACTTGCAAGATCACAAACTTACCAGAGAACGATGTCAGTTTCTTCCAGAGATCGGTTTTGTTTAACCCATGTAGCCAAACCCTCACCGACACGAGGGTTCTGATTAGGAAACTCTCCTCCAGGAAAATCTTCCCCGCGTGCATATTGCGTAACCCACAGATTATGCTTCAAGAAAGCAGCCCTTCTCAAAAACTTGGCTTCAGGACCAGCTAATGGCAAACAGTTTGAACCAGGTATCAATTTGTAGCCAGTAAGCTGCCCAGTCCTGTTGACGGTTCTTGTATTCCTCACCTGAAATATAAGTTGGTATATACTACCAGTAAACAACTGACACAGAACTTACAAGAGAAACACCATACACATCAAGTGATCAAACAGAACAGAGTAGCAGGAACACATTTCCTGTAAGAAATGAGGGGAATTGGAAATCTTTTGAAAAATTTTGGAAACAAGGGAAATGATTAAAAAATTGCAACAGAAAAAAGTAAACAAAAACTAAAACCCGTCTAAACATATGAGTAACCAACCAATTAAATAACTAAACATATGAGGTAGACTGAATTACGATTGCTACTGAGCACAAGACTTCTGCCAAACAATATTAGAGTATATAGAAAATAATAAAGGTAAGGAGGTCTGTTGGGGACAAGAACTGGGGTTGTCCATGAAAATTATAGCAAAAAATGGACAACATATTAAAGGGTGATTCTATGTGAACCCAAGGAATGATCTCTAAAAACCTCATATATTTTCACGCCCACTTAAAGTTTTAGTGCAACATCAAAATCTACATATCTTCAACAAACTCTTACCCTAAAATTGCCCACAGGAGGCCCATCTACACTTTTAAAATAGTGGTGTGAGATTGTAATTCAGATGGCTGATGTGCTGCTGGTGGTGTTTGGGGGGAGGGGTGGGTGGGTGTGTGTATGTGTGGAGGGGGGGGGGACTTGGTGACTGGTAATTAAAGGTAGAGATAAATTAAGATTAATTATATGAAGATATGGTAGTTTGAAAGTAGAGTAATTATATGAAGCGGGTGTAAAAAGGAACTGGGCTTGGAAAGAAGTTCCTGAATTCAAACAGAATCACCCAATATTAAGTGTCAGAAGGGAATAATATGAAAATGCATCTGTACATCATCAACACAAGCACAAGGGCATAACCAAAAACTCGTGAACAAAGTCAAAACAGTAGCTCTATTATAGCAGCAAACTGAAACAATTCTCTGGAATTCTGCATGAGAGAAAACGAAACCAGATAGGACCATATCCACAAATACGAATCTCAGTGTGGATTCTTACAATCCAGTGGCGACCAGACAATGGGTTACAATCACGTATCGCCTGCAGTTCTGATCTAAGCAATGTCTCTTCAGCATAGAATGCATTGTTGTGAATATTATTCTTCCCAGGTTCTTCAACTTTAACATTCACCTCAACAACCTAATGTTTACCAGCACAAAAGAATGTTAATTAAATCCATCATTTAACTCTTCGTATAATCTTGAAACAACATGGATTTTCGTAGATGCCCAATAGGTCAATCTATGAGATCCAAATGTCCACCACAATTGATGATCATCCAATACCAAATGTGGAACTATCAGTATGATCTGAATGAAGAACAGAACATTGTAATCAATCACAATCCATGCATTGTAACAGGCCAGTTGCAAAGAAGAAATCTGAATCATGGCAAATATTTTTCATGTCGGAAAGTAGTTAGTCAGCTGCTTTTTAACTGGATGCTTTCACACAGTCCATACGTACTGACAAGGTTATAGAACATTTCTTACTTCAATTTCTGGATTATCTTTGGTAATCCGCATTATCTGTGAGTCCTGCCGGCATCGATCTCCCTTTCGTGTCTCAACATAAAAACTTGTACGAATATCATAAACCATGTTTGCAATAGACTATTGTCATTGCTCCCTAGTCACTACAGTCAATCGACGAATCTGATCCCTTCTCTCTCACGTTTCTTCATGGCGATGAATGCACATATGCTCTTTTTACACATTTAAGTGACATGATCCTTCACACCATGTGCTCATGAATCTAGTTCCAAACATACCCAAGCTTATATCTGTCCAACCATGTACACGAATTACCCTACGAAGGACAACACTTTTTTCCTGGCCGACACGTTGACAAGCAAATCTGCAATTGGCATAGCTTATTCGTCTTTGGGAGTCATACGAAGCACGGATACTCTTTGGATACGTATCTGATACGATTTTTTAAAGTATCCTGCTTTTAAAATTATTTTTTGGTATCCCGATACATTTCGGATACGCTCCGGATACGTATCCAATACGTTTATTTTTTTTTAAAGGTTTCCTACTTTTAGGATTATTTTTTGGTATCCCGATACGTTTTGGATACGCACAGATACGTGTTGGACACACTCAAATACGTTTTGGATAAGCACGAGGGTAAATATGTTATTACTTAAAATATATGGGTTAAAATTGCAATTAGGAGTATTTTTCTTTTTCCCCCATTAATCGACACCAAAAACACACCGACGATATCCTCTCTCTCGACAACCTTGTAAGTCTCTCTCTCTCTCTCTCTCTCTCTCTCTCTCTCTCTCTCTCTCTCGTTGTGTGTATGTTATATATATATAATAACTATATAGATACAGTTATATATATAACTATATGTAAATATATCCCTCTGACTCTCGGATGTGAAATGGTGAATTTGTGTAATGGAAAACTTTAATCATTAATGAAATTTTAGGAATTAAAAATTACATATATAATATATTTTTTAACGTATCCCCCAACGTATCGTATCCTTTTTGGAAAAATCACGTATCTGCGTATCCGTATCCATATCCGTGCTTCTTAGTAGACTGTCATGGGGATAAAATGTTGAAAGTCAATACAGATCTGAAACTTTCCATTCTCTTAATTACAAGGCATGTTCTCTGTCCAATACAACAGACAACATGGATTCCTTGACATAGAAAGAAACTTAAAATCTAAGTCCTAAAGACTTAGTCCTCAGTAGCTTGAGAGAGAGTGAAACAACATATGGTTTCCCCTCCTGCATTCAGTAGAACAGTGATTGTACCCTATCATCAAGCCACTCACTAATTAGTGTAACTATTAATGCCATCAGAGTATGCAAATCCTAAGTAATATGGAGCCATAGGTTGTCTTCGTAATGTCTCGAAAATGCTCCATGTTTGAAGTTTAACGCTTCAACAATGACGAATGGTTTCATGCAAGTCAGATTCTGAATAAAAGTACTATGTTCTCTTTGTTGAACTGCATTTTTGTACTGTCCTATGTTAGTGGATTTGGCTATGTGTCTAAGTGTCAGATTCTTATTATTTCCATCTCAAGGACACAGGGATTTGCCAAATTATTAAAATTCCTCAGTATGTTTTTTTTTAATCTTTTCGGATAAATATTGTTTACATTGTTTCTTACGGCGTTTCATGCATAATATAGGAGTTTCATGCATAGCTAAGGGGAAATTCGAATTGCAAAATACGCTTGCTAGGTGAATGTCTAACTAAAGATGTTTAACATGGATCTCATACCCTCCAGGTATAATTCTTGCAAGTACATTTCGCAGGTCACGCCACATTCCCTATCTTACCAATGCTTCAATCTCCACCTCTAACAGAATCTTTTTTGCTTGAAAGGCGAGCAAAAGACAAAATGTAACATCCGTATCCATGTTAAACATCAGGAAAATATAACTCAAGCATGTAATAAACTAATTTTCTAAGTTCCCCAGAAAGGCTGGACCTGCAAACCTTTACTTTTCTCAGAGGCACAATGCAGTGTTGTCACTGGATTATGGAATGGCAGACTTTAGTGTACAGCATTACTGAAATCTAGTATCATGTCAACTTCATTTATCTCCATATAAGGTAAGAACAGCCTTTACACCAATGCAGATTATATAATTAATGTAGCTTCCAACATTCTTCGCTAATATATGGTTCTATATTCGTGAAAGCAAACAAGAAACAATTATATGTAACCATGTAAATACAATGAAAGATACGCCCACACACTGGTGAACACACACATACAGATGCAACATAAGTTCTGCTTCTCTGCACCTATACCATTGTAGAGTTATTTTGCCACCATTTTTCAGTGATGAATTGCCATGTCGACACATCCTTTCACTACGTACTTTCATATGTTGAGAGCCTTACTGGTGTCATATTTGGCACCATATGCTTGTTAGTAGACCAATGCAACATAAATTGATCAGATCATTGCGAATATGAAAACAGGCTCAGGCAGATACCTGATTGTATGCTTCTCCTGGCTTGCAATCGACAGCCATATCCATGCGAGCAACGAAGAAGTGCTGATGAACTGGTGCATACAACCCTGGAGCAATCATTGTACCATATTTTCGAGTTTCTCCAGGCTGCAGTGCTCCTAAGCTAAGAATTCCAGTGAGTTTCACTTCAGCTTCAATTTTTCCATCCTGTAACCGCCAAAAAAAAGTAGATTACAAACTCCTATTCTCAGGATGGTCATCTATAAAGCTGAATATGAGAATATTAATGCCAGAAAGAACTTCAGGGAAACTGATGAAAATAAGAAAAGACAAGCAGCAGAAAGTTCAATGAACGAAAAATAAATTCCGAATCCAATAATGCCGATGCCTCAACCTGAAGCAGATACAATTAGGAAAGTAGAGCCATAAATGTATGTTCACACAGAACAAAATCTAGTACAGCCAAAAGGTACTTATGCACAAATATAGATATCCGATATATTTTCTTCAAATCTGGCAATGCTAAGATTGGCAATATCAAGCTCTAACACAATAGTTACCACAAATCTACTTCAAGTCCACAAACAATGACAAATACTCCTATATTTTCCACCCGTCAAGAAGCAGCGTTGTTTACCTGACTTTTTTTTCTTCAGAGCAAAAAATATAGAAATTAAGTTAACAAAGGTTCTGGGGAACTCGACCACTTCTTCATCATTACCAAAACAGAAGAAATAGCAAGAAGAAGTGAACATAAAAAATTTATTCCTGGAACAGCTATGCTAAAAGATCGTGCAATTGTTTCCTTCACGAAATACATGTCTGACTGATACTTGCTCCAACTTTATCATTACAAAAATACAACCACAGAGAAAATTGAATAGATAATGATGTTTATTAGAGCTCATCTAGGGAGAGGTCTTGGGTTCAAGTCTCTCAATTTGCATCTGCTCCCTGTCTGCATTATGTTTCTCCCCTTTGCATTCTCTAGGCTTTCGAAGGCTTCTAAACTAGAATCTCCCAGTTGATTGCCCCATGGTTTGTGCCTAAGTGCACCTTGTCTCATTATGATCCCAATGTTATGGTTCCTTTGTTTTTCTCTCCACGTGCGAATGAGGGGTTGCATGTGCGGGGGTGTATTAGAGCTTGACTCACATTGGTTAATTATCACCTCCAAAACTAGTTACGAGCTTGGGCTGGGCAGCCTCTCCACTCACTACCAATTGGTTTTGAGTTGGATGTGATAACAATGTTGATCTTTGCTTTTAACTGTTGCACCACTATTCTACAATCTGTTTCCGCTTCTAGAAGCTGAATTCCCAAACCCGCGCCAACTTGATACTATCTCTAAGGGCCCAAATTTCAGCGGCCAAAGCAGAAGCTGAACCAATGCATCGATTGAAGCCCCAAACGCATGACCCATAATAGTCACTAATAAGGCCACCTGCTACAGCTATTTACATATAGATGCTTGAGAGGCCCCATCAACATTGAGAGTTTAAACCAACCTACTGGGGGAGGTTTCCACCCAACTAAAACAGATTGGCTCGAAGGAAATTTCCCAGAATCCGTGAAAAACTGCAATTCCCAGCCTCTGCCGATGATGATTTTTGAGAGAAAATTCCCTCACTTGTTTTAGAAAATTCCGAATCAAAATGAAGCCTAACTTGCAACCAGTTTTCTAAACAACTGCAACTTTATGATTAGGCAATTAAATGGATAAGAAAACTCTGGCCAAAAACAGAAAACTGAGGTCCCAACATTATTGAATCAGCATCAAAAAAAATGCCGACCAACAAATTATTCATCGCAAGGAAATTAAGTATCCAGCAATGTATGCACTTTTCTTACCTGATAGAAGTGCCAGAAGAATCCATACTCATAATTTGCCACGGTACATATAAAGGAAACTGTCAGCCTCCTACACCTCCGACCTTCTGCTAAGCCAGTTCTCCAGTCTTGGTGTTTCCAAAGGATTCCACAATCCTCTTCGTGCAAACAAACACAATTTTCAGTTGTTTCGACACCTCCAGTAAAATTTGTGAAATGGGCATCAAAGTACTTGATATATCCTAAACAGTCACATCCCTGTTGCGATAGTACGTATAGGAAGGGCAAACTTTAGACCTAAAACAGCGAACAATAGTATCAAAGTTGAGAAAATCAACAGTATGTGAAATATCACAAACCTTCTTAAGGGAGTGCGCATTTTTTCCTAGGCCATCTTCTCCTGCATCAAATGCATTCTTCCTGTAATGTGGTTCATTTGGATCTCCATAAGGCACAACCATTTCCACAAAACTCAACCTATGTGCAACAGGTCTTCGACCTCGACTACCATCGACATATGCGATAGAATGTATAACCAAACCCTCTCTAGGAGTGAAACCAATTCGAAAATTCCACTGCCGCCAACAAGCAAGAAAAAAAACAAGCCATTACAATAAAAGAAGTTATGATTGTGATAGAGAAATCAAACTACAGTTCAAGAAAGCAAGCTTTGAATGCTTAGCTCAATTAATAAAACAGATCAGTAAAAGCAATAACTACCTTCTGCCACTCCACATAATGACCGTTAACACGAAAGCTTGGTCCCTCTGGCTGAATGATATGTAGGGGCTTTACGTCACTTCTATCAACCCCAGCTCTTGTTTCACCAGGAGTATAGTTCCTCAATGGATCAGCTGGGGGTAAGGGGACAAATTTGCGGTCTTCAAACTCGATCACCACCATGTTTTGCATATCCACAAGTACATGAATGCCTTCAACTGGACGTGCATAACCATTTTCCATTGGACAGTCACTTTCCGTTCTACAAAATATAAGTGGTTTGGCAAGTCTGCGGCTAGGAGCATCCGCATTACTATGATAACCAACACACCTAGAGGAAGTGCAGGGCAGAAAGTTGCATCAAAAAATATTCAAACTACAGTAGAGATCAACAGTAGAAGTATAGAAAAACCAAAAATGCAGATTTAACTAACCAGGCATCAACCATTAAAAGATCCATATCCTCAACACCTCTCTTCTTCATTGACTCTCGAAACGGAGGATAATCTTTCACAACAGCTTCACATTCAGCATATTCTTCGGCATCCTGAGATTGAAAAGTAAGATTTTGAACACAAGATACCCAAATAAATATAAAGAAATAACAAACAACAAGTACAACTAAAACTTAAAGTATTTAAGTCGTGGGAAAAGACTAGTTAATAACATCCTTTTTTGGAACTATGGGAAGCAACTTCCAAGCCAACCCATGTCGTCAGTCCTAGACCAAATCTTGCTAAACCACTTTCAGGATAACTATGGGTTTACCGTCAATTCAAGCGTAGAAGGGTTTTGTTTTGTATTTAAACCAGATTGGCAGAAGGAAAAAAAATCAAACAAGGAGCTTCACTATGCTTCCTCTTCAACCACTCATCTGTATGGTGAATGAGACCTCAATAACCGAATAGTCTCCAAAAAAGATAGACATACCATTGGAGGCTGAACATCTCGAACAACTTCAGTAGAAACTACTTTCCCCCTATGATGTCCGCCTCGAGTTGTTGCATGTACTTCCGTTAGTTCAACTATCCATATGCTTGTCTCGTTTGATTTTTTGTTGTAAACGATCAGTCTAGCTCGCCTTGGAGGGAGCTTACTAGGAATTATAGGCCCGCCTTTGATCCTGGGCAGTAATGATGGTTGGAAAGGGGGAAAGAAATATGCATCAGCCAAAGCAACAACATGCTTCTCTGGTTCCAACAGAACCACTTCAACAAATCGCATGCTATCTCTGACCTGAATGGATAGAAGGATTACACTACCGTTGGGAAGAAAACAAGATAAGTGCATCACACTCGAACAGCACTTACACATAAAAATAAAAATAAAAAAATCAGATTGTAATGACAAACCTCGGGTGTGGCTCCAGCTGCCCTCACAGTTGCCACAGCCACAGCAATTTCAGCAGCGGATAATGGGTCCAAAGGATGGCTGCTTTGAGCCCTTAGCATGGTCTGGACCCCTGCAAAGGCATGGCATCATTCAACCAACTTTAAAAAACATGACATACTTTTTTGTTGACAACGGTCTCCGATGATAATAACAATAAAAGCAAAAAGAATTAATGTTAGAGTCTCGGACAAACCACAATAATAATTCTTGTAGAACTACATCTAGATGATCAGTAACATTACCAATAACAGAAATATTTTAGTCAGCCAAAAATTAGTAGAATAAAAGGTTTCTGCAGATACTATAGTGTATATTTAAATCATCTATATAGCAATTAGCTTTAAATGAATAATATGATCATAACAAGAAGAATATATATTGGATCATGCACTTGAAAATTCCGAATCCCTGTGTTATTAGAGTGAAGGAGACCAAGACAATAAGCAGCACACAATACTGACTTTTTTTTTTCTCATTGGGTGGAACTTTAAACAAGTGCAGTTACCATTGCACTAACTTTTCTGTTCATCACACAATGATCATCTGTCCACCGTGCATCACATTAAGCACAGTCACCTATGTGCATAAGCATTCCAGTGACTCTAAAGCATAATATAATATACCAAAATGGGAGAATGGGGACTACAGGTGGATTATCTGCATGGCCTCTGCAATCAGGGGGAGGAATCTCATGATCATCTCTTTTTTCAGGGTGGCTTCTCTAGCATTACATGGAAGGGTGGAACAATTTATTGAGGAAGAACGAGATGAACACGCTGCCTAACAACAAAAAGAATAGCATACTGAACTTCATTGGTCGCTCATCCTTTTAACAGGAATTCATGCAGAGATTTAGTTTATAAGTTATGCTTGGTTGTGCTACATAAGAATTGTGAATGGAAAGAAAGGCGAGAGCTTTCAGCCATAATTCAAGAGATCCTAGTGCCTTGCCAGGCACATTGAAGCTAATATTTGACAAGATCGATCTTGGAGCACAGTGGATGCCTCCTGGCCCACTGGAAACTATTTCCTTGGTCTGGAATAGATCCGCTAGCATCTTCAAGAGTAACAAACTCAGGAAAAATAATGCTTCACTGCCTTCTTTTGTTCCTGCTGTGTTTCTTTAATGTACCTGAGTTCTTGTTTATTCCTTCTGTCTCCCTTGTTTCTCAAGGAAGGTTATTGAGGTTGATTAGACGTATGCCCAGTGATGAGTTATTGTTGTTTGCGTGGAATAAACTTCCAAATTACCAGAAACAAAATTGAAATTTATCACATGTTCAGACAGTGCAAAAGTAGGACATATCGCCATATGACAAATGTGAAAATGCAATTATCGTGCACCAAAATCAAACTAAGAAAAATACAAGACTCTAAAAACAGAAAGACTAGGCAATAGAAAGACCAAACAACAGTATATGGCATCCCTACAGAACAATGAGAGAATCTAAATGACAACAAGAATCTGAACAGTAACTAGTAGCTTAGTACTACATCAACTGCACAACATAATAAAAAAAAAATCTGCCCGTCCCTTTGAATACGGGAAAATAGATTCTGATTCTCAAAAACAATAAACTTGCAATATGAGTCCAACAATTACAGCTGGAACTCCCCAAAAAGTAGTTCTCACATTGTAGAATATTCTACTGTTATTCTAATTAGAACTGCAAAAACTGATCTGCCCAACTTCTACTCTTTAGCGTAGTAAAGTTCAGAACAAGTATTTCCATTCCCCAACATATGGCATATAAAAGAAATATGCCTACGCTACCGGTAAATCTAAACCGTTTGATCTTTTCTTTCCTAGATATTCCTTGCATTTTTCTATAATTTCTCAGCCATATCGTTCACCTAGATCATTGTTAAGGCCAATGACGATGAAATTGACAGAAACCTGTTGATTCATCAGCCAAACCAACAAACACGCACGCTTGAAGAAAAATCCAGAACATAAAGAAGAACGCAAGACATGGAGATTTTTACGTAACTCCAATCAAGAACGCTAGACACACGGAGACTTTTACATAGGTCCCAACCAAGAACGCAGACAATACAAGATACATTTAAGGTGGAACCCCTGATAGCGAGTGAAGCGCGACCCAAATAAAATCAGGCTTCACAAGCCCATCTATAACACTCAAAAATAACGATTAAACGCAAAAGCAAGACACAAAAAACACGGCGTTCTAATCGAATCACCATCCCGATCTAATATCAGGATCACCGAAATAATATCGAGATTTTATTTTCTACGAGTGAGACTGAGTGTGAGAGAGAGAGAGAGAACCTTTGGCGGGCACATTCGCGGAAGGTTCAGCGCGAATCAAGGGCGCCACGGCAGCTTGTTTCTTCGGCTGATTCTCGGCGCGCCGATCGCCGGCCTTCCAATCCTGCACCACCACCACCTCCGCCTCCGCGGGCACGGCGGCCGAAGCAGCGCGAGGGACCACGGGGTCGGAAGAATCGCAACAAGGCGGCGCCGTTTTCGGAGCTGGGGCCATTGTAGGGGGTTAGCAATCTCACCAAATCCACCGCAGTAGCGAGTGCAATCTACTGACATACAGCAATCCCTCTGTGGCACCACCACTCTCTCTCTCCCCCTCTCTCTCTCTCCTCCGCACCACTCCCCACTCTGCTCTCTCTCTCTCCCTATATATGCATGAATATGTTCTCACCAAAACAGAGTGGACAGAAAAAACAGTGCGCGAGTCCTTTTGAGAAACTAGGGTTCCCTGTAACGGACAATGCGTCTATAAATTCACGAGATTTGAAACCGAAAGAGAGAGAGAGAGAGAGAGAGAGAGAGAGATTAATAGAAAGTTGGGATTTTAGAGAGACGAAATTGGATTTGCAGAGAGAGAGAGAGAGAGAGAGAGAGAGAGAGAGGGGGAGTCGTTATATGGGCGAGGGTACCACGTGCAATGCCCCCTGATTTAGAGTTTTTTCCTTTCTTTCTTTCTTTTTTTTTGACTAAATTGTTTTATTTTCTTTTTGGTTTGGAAATGAATTTTACTTATCGGAGGGACCGGTGAGATAAGTGGAGAGAGTAAAAGGGTGGGTGATAGGAGCATCTACTTTTTGCTTATCGACACAAGTTAAGGACAAAGTAAACTTTTGATATTTGCATGATAAGGCCAAACATTGCATTACAATTGTTGAATAAGGACTCCTGGTTTACCAACTTTCTCATTCGATGTTCACGATCATTTTTCTGCCCGTTCAAGAAAAAGTGGGGACAAGAAAATAATTTCCATTAGACTTTTGGAATTGTTACCTTTGATTGCCTCTGTTGTGCTGGGTTTATTTTTCAACAAAAGTTATTTCTATTATCGTTGACCTTTGCAATTCTTACGTCGACCTTCACGAATCCTGGTGGGCAAGGAGCCAATTTTGGGTAAGAATGAAGGTTACATATGTGTAATTTAAGTTGTGGATGGGAGAGACCAAGAGTTGCTTACGTATCTGAATTTTATTATAGTTGATATATATATATCTATATATATATATATATGTATATGGAAACTACATCAGCAAAGTAATGACTCATTTGATTCTCACAATCTCACCTGCAAGTGTGCTATTTTAATCACTCATCTTTTAGACCCGTGAACATTACTCGCTTCGTATGGAACCTACTTACTCACTTCGTATGGAACCTACATTTGATGTTACTCTAATAATTAGAATCGTTCATCTTGTGAGATTTGATTTGTAGACAACTCATAAAAAAAAATCAATTCAACTGTATAGTAGTATTATTTTGAGTTAGACTGACGCATAATTGCTTTTTGTTTAGAATCTTTGTACGAGATAAAGAATATGAATTCAATGATTTGATCAGATATTTATCAATATTCAGTTCATCTGATGCTATAGAGTTGTACGAGAATGAAGCAATGTAAAAGGAACGATTTTGGTCTCCGATATTGCATCTTGTGTGGACTCCACTCAAAATGAGTAATGTCCACTCATTCTTCGGGCGGATGAATAAAATAATACTTCAATCGCAACAACAAACACTACGGTGATGGTTCAAAAAAAAAAAACAAACACTACGGTGAATGACGAAGGAAAATTAAATATGAGACCAGCTCGGATTCAACAGATCTCTAAATAAGATTCCTTTGTGAAAAATATAATTCAATCCGAATGGTTCACTGTGTAGAGCTCATAATGGAACGTCATTGTTAGATTTTCCTTGAAGAAATCAACGGCAAGTAGGATTTTTATTACACATTTGAGGATAGATTTTGATCTGATCATATGTTTTTTTTTATAACTAAGGTATTGAGACTAGTTTACGCACGCCCTAAATAATCATGGGGGCCAACCTTACCGCCCACGTGCAAAGCTCAATTAAATTCGAATCAAAGCTTTGTATGGACTAGTTCTAGAGGAGTTAATAGAACATGAAGTTTCGAACCTAAAACCTTATGAGGAAACAAATCCCTAACCTAAGTCTCAAGCCTCGACCGTTGGGTCAACCCCTTGGGATTGATCCGATCATGTGGTTATATAAACCAATAAGCTTAATTTAATTTTTTGCATAGGTATTCTACTCTATGACTTTTATAAATAAAGCGAACCGTTTGAATCAAATATTTTGACTTGCCCATTCTGAGAGCACAGTACACAACAGCTGTCCTCATGGATACCACAAATTTTATCAATACAATCTGGTTTACTTATTCGTGTATTAATATTGAGAATTATGTCCTAAACAAATATTCGTATCTATTTTTTTTATTTAAAATAAATGTGGAAACTCAACTAACAATACAAACTATTCTACTATTTGATAAATGGTGATCAAGTAAAATCATCTGTGATATGGACTCTACGAAAATGGAATACTTATAACATGGTCATTAGCGATATAGTAAAATGCTTATAACTCGAATACTCGATATTCGGGGATCTTACAGGGCAGAGCGCCCTACAGGAATTATAGTGAGGCATACAGCCGTAGATCTCATCAATCAACGGTTCAGATTAAAAATGAAGTCAAAATTAAAAAAACGTATCTCAATCATGTATTATCGAAATCGACGATCTGTGTACAGCACTATAACCCCTGTAGGGCGCTCCCGGATTTCTCAACAAATCGCAACAAACACGACAAAAGGAAATTGTGATAAATAGAACTAATTTTATTAATATAGTAATTTGACCCTTCTAGTCTTGTTTTAATATTGATATTACGTCATTAATCATTCACAAATGCAACACCTACTCCTACTTAAGCAACCCCTTTCATGTCATTTGCTTCACATCATCGGACACATCACCGATCAAATAAGGACAAGGATCCTGCCTGTCCCTAAAGGGACTGGACGGTCCTGTCCGGCTCAATTATCCTTCTGGGCTAATTTTAGTGATCGAGACCGATCGCTATTCAGATATACTCCAATTATGTCCAAATTTATGTTGATCCGATTTAGTTTGATATAATTTCCAAATACATTCCTATTTAGTACTTGGGCCAACCCTGCAATGGTTTTTTAAAATATATATATATATATATATATATATATATAACTGTGTACCAAAAACTAACAAAACAATATCCGATCAACATAAATTCTGATAGTTCTAATATTATCGATGAAATCTAAAATTCAAACGGTTTCAATGATTTAATGAACCCGTTAAGGACCCTCAAAGAGCCCAACAGGATCGTACAATCTCTTCTAGTGACATAAGCCTGTACCCATCAAATAAAAGTGGAAATTGATATTTGCGTTCTACTTTTTACTGATGGCGCTCCACTTTGTTCATGAAATTAGTAGTAGCTTTATATTAAAATTAGAGCGTCATCAATAAAAAGTGGAACTCGAAAAAAAGTATAGAATACTTAGGGTGACAAAGTATAGCCTGACTCAGCACAGTTGCATTGTTTGTCGTACAGTCTGACTCAGCACAGTGTCCTCTACCAGATTAGGTTGACATAAAAATTGATAAACAATCTGGATTTGTTGAGAATTGTTAATTGATTCATCTAGTGTAACGTGGTGAACTAGAATCTTTTTTCCTTTCCAACGGTATGTGTTCTGCCAGCTTACGTTCATCTCAAATGATTTTCTTTTTGGTTCGGTCAAAGATTGGTACCGGTCATCCGAATTCGACCATCTTATGTCCATCTCAAATGGAGTAATTTTCTTTTCGATGCAGTCAAAGACAGATCATTCATACCGAGATTATAACATTTTATATTGTCAATTTGTGGATTGAGCTTTGTTTTCAAATGGCTTTACTTTATACCCACTTGCCAGTACAGTTTTGAGGACGGCATGTGTACTTTAATTTGGCTTGAATCTGATCAGTGTTCCCATGATGGAGGGGGGCCCTGCATTCCAACACAATAATTGAGATTTCTATCCCACATCATCATGGGCCGTATTTTTCCCCCCCTTTTTTTTAAATGGAAAATGCTTCGGACACAGATAATCGATTTTGAATTCAAATATATTCCAAGTGTACGAGTCTATGTAATAGTGGATTACACCTCATCAAACGACCCCGGACATATTACATATAACTTCATATGTTTGTTAGTGATTGTTTTGCGAGAATAACTCTCGAAGCCTCAAGTGACATGAATTAATTGTACTACAGATAAAATTTGAAGTGACACAAGTGACAAAATCATATTACATCGAAGCAATTTAGTAGAGTAACTCTTTCTTTCGAATCCTCTTTAGCAGATTTTATTTTCCTTGATGAAAAAAATCTTTGCTATTTCTAAGCACCGAAAACAAATGAATTTTTTTTTGTACGATCTCTCTCTACTTATCTGTAGTGAATATGTCAAGATAAACAGATAAATGCAATTTCTTATCTAAAATCATGTCAATTTTCTTTTTCTTATCTAAAATCATGTTAATTTACTTATCTGTAGTGAATTTTTTTTGTACGCTCCACTCTGCTTTGGCATCTGGCCTTCTTTCTAGAACTCCTTAGTATCTCTTCAGACTTAACATATGAGCCACAGTTTGATTATATGATGGAAAATCTCCATATCCAAAACTGAAGTGAAAGTCTCCCCAAAATCTCCATCTTTTTCTTGATTATATGATGGAAAATTATCACTTCACAGTTTGATTATGATGTTTCAAAATATCAATGACAGAAAGGCTCTATAGCCCATAGCCCATAGGTCAATAAACTTATCATTTACATATATGCAAATTAAAGCCAAATCACACACCATATTACAAAACCACCTTTTGAAGGCATAATTGAAAGATGAATAGACATTTTCTCTGTGGGTACCTTTGCAATGTGGTTGGAGAGTCAAAATATGTTATAATTTGCTTTGATTGGTGTACCAAAAGTGTGTGCAATGTCGACCCTTCTCCATATCCTATCAGAGTTGGAGTACATGGGAGGTCATTTTTCTTGATTTGAAACCTAGTAGATTTGCACTTGGTATAATGATGCTTGCTTATTTGTAAAGATACAAGTGCTTCCGGGGTAATGCTTTAGGGTGTTTCATGAGTCTACTAACACCATGCGTTATCGGGAAAATCATTACAAAGTCCGTAAATCCCATATTATTATATATTGCGTGGTGGATAAGACATGAGCGGCTCTACGTACTTTTAGACGAGGGGTTCAAGCGAACTCCGTAGATTAAGAAAATGTGTTAATTTTTTATTTTTGACATGTGACATGATTAATTTTTCTTTAGTATTGAATGCAGTTGTACAAAGTCAAAATGAATGAAATATACTTAAATGTTTGAATAACTAGATAGTAGTATAGCTCAACAAAATAACACAAGTCATGCCGAATAAATAAATTTTTAACTGTAATAAAAAAATTAAAAAAACCCTTCCACTTGTATAGAATTTTGTATCACAAAAATTTTCTATACGTTACTATCATCGCTAAACTCAAATCTTAGAGCTGCCTCCTGATCCATCTGACAAAAATGATAGTGTAAAAAGCCCCCACAATAATGCTCCAAAAGCATTGAACAATCTCTCAGCGCTTACTTTTGATCAGTGAACTTCACCTCAACCCCCCCACCTACCCCCCCATGAAAACGACTGGAAAGTAGATAAAACTTTACACCGCCATGGTGGTCCTTCACATAAGGGGAAATAGAAAAAATCATTTGACTTTCTCTTTCGGCTAAACCTTGTTTATGTTGGATTTTCAAGGTTTAAAGAAAGTTTATCTTCAAAAAACCAGATTGACATAGGGGATATAGGAACATATTTTGTATGAATCGTATACTTCAACTTGATTATGTTGCGAGCGTGTATATATTGATGGAAAGTCAATCAATCTTGCAAGATTTTTTATGGGATTGTTTTCTCAATGAACTCTATGAAATGAGCATCATCGAAGCGAGTGGGAAAGGAGTCTGCGAAAGGGGCTGAATACAATGGGAATTTAATTAAGCATAACCTCATAATTAACCTTAGGGATTTGGTAACGGAAAGTCAACAATATGGGTCGTGGCCGGTGGGCAAGGAAAAGAAGGCACTAGTGCCAACTTTAGACCTACATTAAGGGGTATAATCAAAATTTCTAAAATCACATATTTTTTTGAATGACCAAAAAAAACCACAGCATGAGTGTCTGTGTATGTAATATGAGTGTGTTAATCCTAAGGAATTGGCCTGATGGTGAAACTTTGGATTTATGAGTTTGCTCCTTCCTAAGATTTGAGGTTTGAAGCATCCCAAGTGTTACAATATTTACTTTTTTGGGGCCAATCCATACGAAGCTTTACTCCGGATTTAATTGAGATCGATCCCTGCAAATGGGCAGTTGGGATTGAGCTCATCCCTCAAGATTAGTCGATCGAGGTACAGTGCGTAAGCTGGCCCGAACCCCTGAGTTTTAAAAAATATGAGTGCGTGTGTAAGTGTACTTGAGTATATGTGTGTATTAGCACTTAATACTAGTTGGTAGTGCAAATGTGAATATTGTGAGTGAATCTTGCCAATAATAGAGTAGTTGTTTTTATCCTCATCTTGCCAAATATAGCGGAGTTGGGATGCTTATTTTATTTGTACATGCAAAGTGGGCAAAACAATATGGGAAAATAAATATTACTACCACTTTAGCTTATGCAGTCCGCCAACCAAAATCAAGAATAACTAGACCCGATGGCCGGGCATAGGATTTCTCTTAGCTTTGTTAGAAATTTGAAGCCGTTCTTCTCGTTCCTATTGGTCCTTGTAATAATTTCAAAGATTAATGAAAGTTTTTTACCGTTCAATAAAAGAATAACTAGACCCAAAGTGCAACACCCAAAGTGCAACAACTGGTAGTTTGGCTATTCCCTGAATCCAAGTTCATGACTTGTATTTCATTCTTCACTTTCCATTAAGGTCATTTAAGACCCTAATCTTCTAAAATTACCCTCCCTCGCATATTAGCAGTATTGTCTTCCTTTAAAAGTTTTAAGTTCGAAACCTCTTAGCTGCTATTAACTCTTTTACAGAACTAATTTATACGGGGCTTTATTCGGACTATCGGCTAGGGGACAGTAAGATGAGATCTCTAGTAATTGGTTAAGGTGCACATATGTTGGTCAATTCTTTTTTTTTCCTCAACGGCAAAGAATTTTTTTTTTTTAATCTTTGAATAAGGATTACAAAGAAAATAAGAATAATCGGCATCACAAACCGAAACAGATTTCCCAACTAGGTTAGCTAAGCTCATGAACAATCATATGCCATCCAAGACCCGAAAGGAGAGTAGTGGTCTGTTCTTCTGGATTAGGATGAAAAACTAAACTCAAAAAAGACAAACGAGGGCATAAAAGATGGCCCCTGACAAATCACCAAAGACAGCCCAGTATTCACAATGTTACAAAAACAATGTAAAGTTTGAATGGTCCCCCACCCCCTACAGATGCATATGATTCTGATGCCTGTGGGGGTGCTGTATTTTTTTCTGAATCTAGCTTCTTCTTTTCTGTGCTTAAAGTACTGTTGTTTTTTGGACATCAGAACTACTCCAACAACCAGAATCCAATAAACTATAGATTGGGGGTCCGACCATCTTCTGGCCGGGTGAATGGAAGAAGCATAGAACTATAAACATTTTATTGGACAAACTTTTTAATCTGAACATTTAAAACGCTAGATCTTCGTAACTGAGAGCGATTCCAACTCGCCGTTAGAATCCATCCGCTTTCGTTAACGATAGTTGTTTGGGCAGGAACAAGAATAACGACATAGTACGTAGTTCTTCTGCAACCCATGCACGCATCGAATTTCGAATGGGTTGAGCTTATCTCAACATTCTATTTTTCCTCCGTCATGTGTATCTCCATGCGCAAGCCCTGATAGCCCGAACCGCTATATTAACCCTTGGGTACTTCTTGATCTTGCGCAACCAACTGCCATTAAAGGGAGCGGATGGATTCTAACAAAGAGTTGGAATTGTTCTCAGTTACGAAGATCTAGATTTTAAATGCTCAAATCTATAGTCCGAGGTTTGATTTGTTACTTGAGTGAAACCCTAAGACTGTTTGGTTTTTAATTCCCAAAACCCATTTCATTCCCCCATTTCTTTTAAAAACGAAAAAAATTGTTCGAATATTTTAGTGAGCGTATAAAGAAAATCTATCCCAATGATGAATAGGAATTGTATCATTTTGTTAATGGACATGCGTCCGCACCCTCGCCGTCCCCGAACGTCTAGCCGGTGCCGGAACTCAGAGTTCTGAACCCGCGACATGTGGTTGGAGGTCAGTGGTCTAGCTATGGTCTGGAATAATCTGGAATTGATTTGGGTTTGTGAGACCAAAATCCCTAAATAACGAACTTGGGCCTTGGTTGGGCTTAGACCTGTTGGGTCTACTTATATTCATCCACTTGGGCTATAAATGCGAACACATGTGGCCCTTCCGTATTTATAAGTACGTATTAATCCTGTACACGGCCCTTCATATAAGGGCGCTCTCATACTTATTAAATGCAAACATCGCTTAACAATTGTTGGATTGTGTTTTTAATAGTCCGGATCTACTGATGATCATAAATGGTGGTCATAAATGGTTTATAACCATCAGCAGATTCGGACCATTGAAAACACAATCCAACGGCTGTGAGTTGTCCATGTTTTTCAAGTCTAAGAACGATCTTAGCTGAAGCGTTGTGTAATCTTGTAACTGTATATATAAATATGTATTAATTATGTAACTGTGTGTACAAATTACTGTACTAAGTATATCAGCCCAACTTAATTCATTCATTTTGACAGACCAATGGGTGGTCTAATTCGTAACATCATTCTGATCGTAGTATCTGTTTTGCACTATGTAATTCTATCCCCCAGTGCTCTCTCTGACCATAAACAACGCCAGGTTCTCTCTCTCTCTCTCTCTCTCTCTCTCTCTCTCTCTCTCTCTCTCTCTCTCTCTCTCTCTCTCTCTCTCTCTCTCTGTGTGTGTGTGCGTAAGGTTTGGATTGCAAATTTCTGTATTTTCCTTGATTTTTCAAAATTTGGTTAATATTACAACATACTCCTAGTTTATTCAGTTCTGTCATGACTTGAAAAGTATACTCATGATTTCAGCTCGATTTAACTTGTGTGAAACAAATTCTGATTCATTTTGAGAATGATCCATAGTTATTTTCTGCACTTTCTTAATCCTAGCTCCGTCACTGATTCACTCAGCCTCCAGGATTCTTAATCCTAGCTCCGTCACTGATGATTCATTTCGAGAACACTATATATGCTAAGTTTGGATATGCAATACCATATATATAGTATTCATTTTTTGCGTAAATTTTCGAGCCGAATGTCTTGAATTGTCGTTGTAGTACAGTTTTGAGTTGTGATTGAGATCGATATAATTTGCAGATCAAAGGAGTTAATCACCAATACGCAAGATCAGACTTCTCAGATCCATTTAAGATCGTGGTATATCTCTCTCTCCCAAATCCCAATTATAATATGTTCGATAGATTAAAATTTTAGTAACTTATATTTGATCCTTCAATTTGTGCTCCATTTGCAAATTTTTTGGCTAATTAGTAACTGCTCTCTCTCTCTCTCTCTCTCTCTCTCTCTCTCTCTCTCTCTCTCTCTCTCTCTCTCTCTCTCTCTCTCTCTCTCTCTCTCTCTCTCTCTCTCTCTCTCTTAGTAGGGCAATTCATTTCCTTTCAACAAATATGCATTCTTAGCAACACACAATTCGTTTGCTTCAACTGGATATTCATATGGCCCCAAAGGAATACAGTATCCTGCCAGTATGAGAACAGATACAGAAGATAGTGTCACGCGACAGTTAAATGTAAGATCATCGATCACGATCCTCACTGCTAGCGCGCTATCTTTTCTTAATATCAAACATTACGAAACTAAATATATACTAACACTTCTAATCTGCAGAGCGGTGTTAGAGCATTGATGTTGTACGCACATAACCAAAATGATGAAGTATGGTTGTGTGAGGAATGCGATCAAACCGATAACTTCTTAAAAGTTGTCGTAAGTAATTACCTTTCCTTTATACGTATACATTTCATATTTTGCTTATTCGTCTCAGAATCGTCTCCATGCGTACTCTTGTCCAATTTCCAGTAATGCATGACCTCTTGATTCTTTTTTTTTCTTTTTCTTTTTTAATAATTGTGGTAGTTAAAATTTTTTTCCTTTTTTTCATGTCGCTTGTTTTTGTAGGGTCCCGCTATTTACCTATTTCAGGAAGTTGAAGAATTCTTAAAATCAAATCCATCTGAAATAGTCACACTCATCTTAGAAGACCATGTTAAGACTCGTAATGGACTTGCAAAAATTTTCAATGTTACTGGGTTGGCAAAATACATGTTGCCATTAACCGAAATGCCTCGATACGGCGGAGATTGGCCGCGAGTCAAAGACATGGTTGCTGCTAATCACAGGCTTGTGGTATTCTCTTCATCCAAAGCCAAGGAAGAAAGCGAAGGAATTGCTTATCAAGGGAACTTCGTGGTCGAATATAAGTGTAAGCAAACACATTGTCCTCCGATTTTTGCTTCTATTCTACGTATAGTTTTTGTTCTTGTGAACGTATGTGTTCCTCGATTAAATTTTGTAGATGGAAGGCGGGGAAAGGATACGTGGAACTGTAGTAAACGCGATGATTTATCGCCACTAGAAGAGAGAAGAAAATCTTTAGTGCTACTCAACTACCATTCGACGCCAATCTTCAAGAGGTACTATAACGAGATGAACTCCGAAGACCTCATGAATGCGACTCACAAGTGTTACACAACCGCTTCTAATAACTGGGCGAATTTCATCGCGGTTGATTATGGCAAGGTACTTAATAGATCGATAGCTCTTGACAAGAATTGATCAGTCCATGTATAACAACACATATAAAGATCTTTCATCTATTGGGAAAAACATTAGCATTGTTTTGATAGTTAAAATCGTCTTTTCGTTGCAGGGAATTGATGTACGACCGGCATTTCAAGCTGTTGATTTCCTCAATGGAAAGCTACTATGTGGATGTGATCATGTGAATTCATGCAGAGTAAGTTGTAATCTAAACATGACATGAGAGGATGGGCCAGGCGGGGTGCTTGGCAGCATCTCCGGATCCGGGTTTTATAGATCCTAGCTAATGATTTCCAACTCATAAAGCAAGGGATGCTGCCAAGCGGCATCCTTGTCAAGCGGTGCCAAGTGGCCGATCCGACCGTTCATCTCGGCACGGACGTCTTGGATTAAATCTGAGCGCATACAAATCTAAGCCGTCAATTGCTCGGCAAAGATCCGAACTGCCGATTGCCGAGATGAATGGTCGGATCAGTCGCTTGGTGGAAGTGCTTCGCAACATCTCCCATTGTTACATTGTTTATACATGAAAATCATCACAAGTATGCACGGGAATAGTAACATTCAAAGAAAGTAGGATGAAAGATTTCAAGGTTGCCCTAATCAAATAAACATGGCAGGGGTTTTATATGCCTAGCTGTGGGAAAATTATTGCTTGCCCCTTTAGCACCGTCACGTGGTGCTCCAAAGCCTTCTCCACCACACATTCGCATGGGCTCCATCATCAAATGTGTAGCTTCCACACAAATGCGCGGTGAAAAAGGCCCGCGAAGTGCTGATCACTCCTAACTAACAAATAAGTAGTTTTTAAATTCCTTTGGCATCTTGTTTTGTAGGGTGGTTCTCGGTGCCCTTCGGAGGTGGAATTTGGTATCATGGCCAAGGTTTTCGAAATAGGATACGTATCGGGTATTATTTTTTTCATTTTGTGTATTGTATTAGGATATGTTATTCCACGTACCGTAAGATACATTAAGAAGAGTAGATATAAATTGAAAAGATAGTTCTACCAAATGTAAGATACACAAAACACCGGATATAGTTTTGAATAAAACCTTTGATGATTGAAAAGTTCACTTCTTCCAAACAAGCCGTAATAGTAAGGCTTTCTGCACTTGTGGTCAAGGTTTAAATAGCAGCCAGCCAGTTAGCCACTGCGTATAAAGATTTTCTATCCATCCGATAAAGCTATGCTCCGCTATGCCGGTGTTATCCAAAAATCGCAAGCATTTAATCAACTGATTCTTAATGTGTATCAATTCGTATCCGGGTTTTTTAGTTTCCCTTCACAGGCATCACAACCGTTTTTCACTACGTACCATTCGATTTTCTCATTACCGTCACATGCTTTCGTTATTATTACGTACGCGCCATTATTTAAAACCTTGCTTGTGATCAAACAATATAGAATATATAGCAGTTGGATAAGGCAGCTGAGGTCAATTTATCTTCTGCATCTCCCATTGCAAAAAAAAAAAAGGGAAAATAGTTGATATGACTATTTTTAAAATCCCAACAATGAGATAAGAAAAGGATTTGCATTGAAAACAAGAACAAATCCCATATTTCCCTTTAGTTTGTCTTAGCCATTTATTCATCTTTGAAGAACGTAAATCATCTTTAATTTTGTGAACTTTTTTGGAAATTTACCTTCAAAGATTCAATTCTTTCGAGGTTGAGATGAGAAGAATCAAAAAAGCAAGACAATGGCCTTGTTCCAAGAATTAAGGACCACAGTATTCAGTCAAGTTGCGGATAAATTGGTCGATTCTTTTGATTTTAGGGAGAAAAAAAAAAAAAGCAAAAAGGACAAAAGAGGGCGTAAAAAGATGGCCCCTCAAAAAGCACCATAAACAGGCGCGCAGTTTCGATCTAACATACCCATACTACCTCACAATGTCAAAGGAAATACTCAAAAAAGTGCAAGTATGAATGGTGACCCCGGCGGACCGATGGGGTGCAAGCGGGACTCCTAACTGGGCAAACTACCTAAAGAACCCCGAGGTTTCACTCACGAGCCCACACAAATTGTTCGAGCACAAAAAAAGAACTCACGAGTTTACCGTTCACTTAATAACAACTTAAACGCTGAACTTTTTAATTTGAATATTTAAAACACTGATCTTCACAACTGAGAGCAATTCCAACTCCCCGTTCGAATCCACTCACTTTCAGTCTTTCACTACCGGTAGTTGTGGATTCGTTCAATTTTTGTTAGGATGTATTTTTTTTTTCCTCTTTTTTTCTTTTTTTTGTGTTCATCTCTATTATCCAAGTCTTTCCTTGTATCTAGAGTTTGGCCGTCTCGATGTACCATTTGTCGAGTTTCAATAAAAAAAATTTTGTTGCCCATTAAAAAAACAAACAAGAATCTCAACATAGTTCTTCCCCAACCCACGCATCAAATTGTGAATGGTTTAAGTTTATCTCGCATTCTATCTCCCTATGCATGCCCTGATAACCCGAACTCCCAATTTGGGGATATTCTAACCCTTAGGTGTAGAAACTTTATGTCCATCTCAAAACCAATTGGCAATGAGTGGAAAGGTCCCCAATGTTATTAAGTGATCACTCATTCCACTCCCAAGCAACGTGGGTCTATTTCCTTAACATTTAGGTACTTCTTGTTCTCGCGAAACAAATTGCCATTAATGGAAGTGGATGAACTCTAACGAGGAGCTGGAATTGTTCTCGGTTACAAAGATCTAAGTTTATATGTTAAAATCAAAAGTCTGAAATGATACTCAAAATGTGATACTCGAACATGAGATCACCATAACTTGTAACTTGAGTGATACCCGACAAGTATGTTTGGTTTTGTGATTCACGAAACCCAATTCATGTTTCCCCCATATCCTTCAAATGTGTTGGAAATTAAAATGAAAAAAAAATTGTGCGAATGGGTTTGGTGAGCGAACATATGAAGAAATCTATTTTAAGGATGACTGAAACTGTCCCACCATAGGAATTGCGAAAGCCAAGTTTAGTTAATTTATTTTTCTTGTATAAGTACGCAGTATTACTTTTGTAACTGTATATTTATGTATTAATGATGTAACTGTGTACGTGTAAGTATTAAGTAAATGACTCCCAACTTTATTCATTCATTGATCCGTCAATGGGTGGTCTTATTAGTAACATCATTTTGATCGTAGTATCAGTTTTCCACTATGTAATTCTACCCGCCAATGCTCTCTCTCACCATGAACAACGCCAGGTTCTCTCTCTCTCTCTCTCTGTAAGGTATGGACTGTAAATTTTTTGTATATTAGGCTCCATTTTGTTTCAATGTAAAATGTTTTTTCAGAAAAGAAACTTTAAACTTTTATTTTTCGGTGTTTGATTGACAAATGAAAAATATATTCTACAACAGTAGCAGATTGTAGGTTTTGAAGTATTTTAATCAAAGTAAGCTCTCTCTCTCTCTCTCTCTCTCTCTCTCTCTCTCTCTCTCTCTCTCTCTCTCTCTCTCTCTCTCTCTCTCTCTCTCTCTCTCTCTCTCTCTCTCCCTCCTCTGCTGGTCTCTTGTTTTGTATCTAATATGATTTGGGAGAAGGAAATGAAATACACGATTTTGAGAAATGTCGGACCATCGGGGGTAAAATGAAAAAATAACTTACGGCCAAAATTAGAGGAGAACATTTTCACCCCATTGGGGCAAAATATTTTTCCCCTTCTTTTTCTAGCCAAACAATGGAAAATGGGTAAAACATTTTATCTGAAAATATTTTACGTCCAAACAAACGGAGCCTTAGCAAGCTTCGTTTACGTAATTAATTAATGAAATGGACGTTTTAAGTTTATTCAGTTCTATTACGACTCCAAAAAAGTTTCAGCCAGAATTAATACATATATAGTTTATTTTCTTACGGAGATTAAATTATACGCACCGGCGGTGTAAACATTCTTTTTCTCCAAACCAATTAGATTGTGCCACATGTCAAAATATTAGTCTAAATTAAAAGCATCATCACATCGCCGTGTTCTACTAATTGAGACCACTATTTTGACATGTGACACAATCTAATTGATTTGAAGAAAAAAAATATTTACTGCGTCGATATATATAATTTAATTACTTTCTTACGATCAGCAGCGGAAATGTTAAAGCCAGAATTAACTTGGGTAGAACCGTTTCTGATTAATTTCAAGAACAATATACACATTTTATATACATTTCATTTTTCATGTAAATCTTTCGGAATTAAGAAATGCCCTGAATTAATTGTTGAAGGAATTCATTACTAATTTTTAAGTTATGTGCATGATAAAATTCGCAGGTCGAAGGTGAATCCAGATCAAGCTTCTCGGATCCATTCAAGATTGTGGTATATATATATCTCTTGCATGCCCGATTATATTTACAAAATAGCGAAATATTTCCAAGTTTAATTCTTTGACTTCGACAGATGTCAAAAAGAATTTCACTTTTGAGAATTGAAAAACTATTAGATAGCATGGTGAAATTTTTTGCCAAAACCTCAAAACTAAGATGATGCTTGCTAATAAAGTTTAGTTCTTATTAAAAGTTTGTTTTAATTACTAAGTGAAGATGATAAAGCAGGTTTTCAATCTAGGGTTTGCTTCTGATGTTTTTTGGTGACTGATCTCTCTCTCTCTCTCTAGAACAATTCATTACCTTTCAACAAATATGCATTCTTAACATCGCACGATGCGTCTCCGTCAAGTAGATTCATATATTCCTACAAAGGAAGGTATCAGATTGGTAGGGAGTCAAAAGACAGTGTCACGCAACAGCTAAACGTAAGATCACCGATCACCACGTACTAGTTATCTATTTCTTTCTACCAAAAGCGTGCTACTAATAGTACTTCTAATACGCAGAGTGGTGTTAGAGCCTTGATGTTGAACATATGTTCCGAGGGTGAAGATATATGGTTGTCTCAGGAATGCGACAAGCACAACAGGCATGACAAGCACACCAATAACTTCAAAATGGTAGGTTACCTTTCCTCTATATATAAGTACATAATTTTCGTATGGCTTACTCGTCTCCATGCGCGCGTACTCTTGTCTAACAGTATCCAGTAACGCATGAACTCTGGCGTACGTGCAAGTAATGATGTAGTTATAGAATCAGAGTTCTGCTCTTGACCTATTTTCATGTGGCTTGTTTCTGTAGAGCCCTGCTCTTGACCTTTTTCGGGAAGTCGAAGAATTCTTGACATCAAATCCATCTGAAATAGTAACAATCTTCTTAAAAGATGAAGTTGAGACTCCAAATGGACTAGCAAAAGTTTTCAAAGTTACCGGGTTGACAAAATACAAGTTGCCATTGTCGAAAATGCCTCGACACGGTGGAGATTGGCCGAGAGTTAGAGACATGGTTGCTGCTAATCAGAGGCTTGTGGTCTTCTCTTCAGCCAAAACTAAGGAAGAAAGTGAAGGAATTGGGTATCAGGGGAACTTTGTTGTCGAATATCAATGTCCGTAAGCAAACACATTTTAATTTCCTCCTCGATCTCCTTTCAAGTACCATAATTCATAAAATAAAATAAAAAAGAAACATCCAAGAGTACGTGTTCAGAAGAAAAGTTGAAATATGCTGAAATTTACGCTTCTAGTCGATAATTATATATATACACACAAAACTTCTTATAAGGGCGTCCTTACCGTATTTGTTTTTATTAAATTTTGTAGATGGAAGCCAGGGAATGGATCCATGGGTATGTGCTAAACGCGATGATATATCACCACTAAAGAAGAAAAGTAAATCTTTAGTGCTACTAAACTACCTTCAACCACCAGACCACACAAGGTATACCGAAAAGATCTCCAAAGAGCTCATGATGAATGCGATTCGCCAGTGTCATGCGATCGATTCAGATAACTGGGCGAATTTTATCGATGTTGATTATGGCGCGGTACGTACGCAATAAATTGCTTTTGAAAACGAGAGGCTTCATATCAGCAATATAAAGATTATATCTGTTGGGCAAATTTTAGTATGATTAACTTCATAATTGTCTTTTCTTTGTAGGGAATTGATGTAGGACCAGCATTTCAAGCTGTAGACTTCCTCAATGGAAAGCTACTATGTGGATGTGATGATGTGAATTCATGCAGAGTAAGTAGTTGTAATCTAATGCTTTTCCAACTTCCAACTCATGTACTTTTACATGTTTACAGGAGCTAGAGTATGAGGCAGGATCCTCTATACCGAGAGGTTTTTCAGCCGTTGGGATTTAAAACATTAAAAAAATTCACACAATCTAACGTCCAAAAAATCTCTCGGTACAGAAACACAGGATTCTCGGTACAGAAACACAGGATTTTCGGGACAGAAAAGATCGGACCCCCCAAAGTATACATGAAAATCATCACAAGCATGCATGGGAATAGTAACATTCAAATTAAGAAAGTAGGATGAAGATTTCGAGGTTGCCCTGGTCAAATAAACATGGCATGGGTTTTATAGATCCAAGCTACCGGGAAAAATCATTTCATATATCTTGTTTTGTAGGGTGGTTCGTGGTGCACTTCAGAGGCGGAATTTGGTATCAAGACCAAGGTTATTGCTTTGTTAATAACATGTATCGTGTTCGGATATGCGTCACGTATCGTAAGATCCATTAAGAAGCAAAAATGTAAATTGAAAAAATAGTTATACTCAGCACAAGATACAAAAGGTGTTGCATATAGTATTGAATGGATAGAGACTTTGAATATGCAAATTTTCACTACTTCAACTATATATAACATGCTTTAAAAGGAAAAGATATCATGTATCGCATCATGAATTGTGTTGGTATTGCAAAAATATGAACTTAAAAATAAGATATGATTCAAGATATTGATCGATTTGACCTCTAAACCTATTGAATCGCAAGATACATGTCGCATGGTACGTGAATAGAAACCAGCCCAGCTCTACCATTTCTAACCAAAGAACTTTCGGCTCTCTTTCTTTTTTTTTTCCTCATCTCTTCTCGTGCTATTATTTCCGTGAAGTGAGGATTCCGCTGGAAATGATAGCACAAGAAGAGACGAGGAACGATTCTTCGGAACAAGATGGTCTCTTCTACGATTCTCCCGTGGCAACGAAACAGAGAACTCTGATGTTACTCTTCACTGTTCTGTTTTGGTCCAACAATGCACGAGCACAGTCACAAGCATGACCCCTCGCTGATCCGCATCCTCATCGTAGGCAGCAGCTTCTTGCTAATGCTAGCAATCCATTGGGTATTCTCACGTTTGGTTGTTTCGGGAGACTCAACCGTCGACCCCGGAAATAACAACATCAAGGATTTCAAGTCGAACACCAACAAAACCGGCCATAGCATTACATTTGTTCCGCACAGAATCGATTTCAACAGCATGTCGACACCCACCGGCCGTTTCACAAACGGCAAAACTGTTGCTAATTTATAGGGTACGTACTAAGAATTTTAAGTAGTCTTTGATCAGTGAGCAGGAACCAACTACGGATCTATATTCAGTTTCACCAAACCAGAACGGGGCTAGTTTATTTCCTTTGCTAATTACTTTTGATCTGCTCGGTGTAGCAAATCGTTTTAGTTTGGATCTCCTGGGTGTAGTAAATTCTTTCTAGTAGATGGTTAATTAACAATTTGATTCTTCGGATTTATCTCAACGGGAGAAATAAAATGTATGGCCAGGACCTAGTCAGCGATGCATTCTTTTTTATTTGTGCGTTAGGACTTGAAGGGAAGAAGTCCACTCCCATAAGACCGACCGAGAAGAACCCCTATTGAAATCGCCATGAGGCTGGAGCTTGGTGCAAGTTAGGAAAGTTCAACTTGGATACTACATGAACTTGGTACAACCACCAATGGCATCGGGTGTTGTCTTAATTGGTAACTCATGTCCTTCCTATGTGAGAGGCTAGGGTTTGAGCCCTTCCTAATCCAGATGGTTCTATCACTTGGCGAAAAGAGTATCACTCTATATTCCTTTCGGCATATCAATCGAACATTGAGATCCACAGTGGAAATTATCTGGTAATGACTCAAACACTGTGTTCCCTCAATCGGTTGACACCTGCAGAAGTTCCCTCATCTCTCCTCCATTATAAATCTGCAAACTGGAAATTCAATGATACTTATCCGGAAGAGTGGCGCCAAAATATTCGCTATCTTTTGGAACAGTATCACTTGACTGAAGATTATTCTAGAAGCAGTGGTTCAGATAATCCAAAGTGATAACCATGTGCTCATGTCAGCTGTCTCTTTTGTATAATGTAACATAAAGTGTAGTAGTGTTGTCCTCTTTTTCGGAGAGGGTGAAATTATTGGGTGCTATTGTTCATAATGTAGTGATGTGTAAAGTTTGTAATAAATGCTGGTGAAAACTATTTGCTAGCAAAAGCAATGGTAAAGTGTTGTAAATTGGTAGTATTGGCTAGAAAAGAAAGAGTTTGATTGATTGGTTTGATTGTTTTAAGAAACTAATTAAACTAAAGAGCAATTAATCGAGGGAAAAAGTCTAGGGTTTAGAATCCACTCCAACCGCATAACCATGTATTGCATAGATTGGTTTAACACTCGAATCGCAAATCACTATCGCTAGGGCTTGCAATCCCAATCGATAGTGGCCAAGTAAATTTTTACAATTCGTCAACCAGCATGGACTATCCCACGGCACGGACAGTCTCACTAGCGCGGTCTAGCCGCCTAACGGCACGGTCCTTCTCACAAGCATAACCCATCTCAGTCACCCAAATTGAGAACAATGAAAACTATTATGTGAACGGTATTTGAAAACCTAGGAAACAAATACTCAACCGATGGAAATGATTAAAATCATTCCATTGATATATCATAGAAGGACTTCTTGAACACATAATCCGATTCGAATAAAAACCCTAATCTATGCAAATAAAAGGTTACTCAGCATGGGGCTTCATCTTTCCCCTAGAGAATGGAGTTAGCCGGCCATGGGCTCCGAAGTCCTGTTTTCGTGATGTCGTGCGTTGTGTTGCTCGTCGAAGAACTGACTTCCCCCGGCCAAAAGATTCTTCTTTTTCCTGTCCAAAGCTGACTGCCGAAAGACAGTGAGTTTCCATTGTTTAAATAGGGTTTTATTCATTAATTACACAATAGGTCTTTGAACTTCGTGCGATAACAAATTAATAATTCAACTTCTGAAGCATTCTGCACTTTAACAGTCTCTAAAACTTCCGTAGACTAACTTACTAAACAGCTAACTCCATGTATACAATATTGGAAACAAAAGGGGGAAAAAAACTTGGTAGTTGGTACAACCGCCCTTCAATTTGAGCTATAAATGCAAACATGTGAGGCCCTTCCAAGTACGTATGCATGATCGATTGTTGAGATGGGATTTGATTTGCACAACACGCATGTTGTGCACCGTCTCACAGCATGCACCCCAAGTTCAAGTACGTATTGCTTTTTATAACTGTATATGAACGTATTAATTATGTAACTGTGTGTACATTTAAATATTAAGTATTTGAGTCCAACTTAATTCATTCATTTTGATCTGTCATCAATGGGTGGTTTAATTTGTAACATCATTTTGATCGTACTTTCAGTTTTCCACAATGTAATTCTACCCGCCAATGCTCTCTCTCATCATGAACAACGCCAGGTCCTCTCTCTCTCTCTCTCTCTCTCTCTCTCTCTCTCTCTCTCTCTCTCTCTCTGGTTTGGAATGTCAATTTTTATTAAAAGTAATAGCGAGCTTGGTTAGATAGAAGTTTTGGCAGTTTATAAAGTTTGTGATAAATACAACTCAGTTCTAATGGGACATGAAAAGAATACTCATAATTTCTGCTTACCAAAAAAAAGATACTCATAATTTCAGCTAGAGTTATATAACTTGCTAATTAACGTGTTTGAATGGAGCTTGGGGGGTTGGTCTAATGGTTGGGTAAGAGCACGGATTTGAGGTTCGACTCTTATGGACATGAGGTTAGTTCTCGTAGTAATCTAATCAATTTTAATGAGTCTTGCTATTGGTACCGACAAGTACTGTACCGAAAATGGACCGACGTCCGTCCTGGGCCGTCTCCGACCACCGGACGGCAGATCCGAGCCGTCCAAAAATTCTAGAAAAAAAAAATCGAGTGGGCTTTTGCAGGAATCAACTGCATCAGACGTGTGTAGGTGTTCGATCCAAACATCCCATTTTTTCATATATACATGTATATACATATATACACGAAAAAAATGGTGTTTGGATCAAGCACCCTACACACATCAGATGCCGTTGATTCCAACGCGGGGTCCCCTCGTTTTTTTCAAAGAATTTTTGGACGGCTCGAATTGGCCGTTTGGCTGCCGGAGACGGCCCGACACGGCTGTCGGTACGATTTCAGTAGGGACCCGTCGGTCCCTATAGGTTTTATGTATTAATATACTACTAACATCCTATCGTATGGTAAAGGAAAATGCGTGGAATAGATTCCGATTCATTCTTAGAATGATCCATTGTGTGTGTGTGTATATATATTTTCTGCACTTTATTTCAAATTCATTCCATAAATATTTCTTTCCCCAATTAATTAGTTGTCTCATCAAGCCGAATCGACAAAAAAACAGATATACAATATTTGAGTTATATGTGCTTGGTATAATTGCAGATCGAAGGTGAATCCAGATCAAGCTCTTCGGATCCATTTAAGATTGTGGTATATCGATCTCTCTTGCCCAATTATTTAATATGTACTCGTAAAATATTTCTAGGTTTAATTCTTTAATTAACTGAAACTAATTAGATGATGCTTGATAGTAATTAAGTTTAATTAGCTCCTAAAACAACGAGTTTTAAATTCAGTTTGTACGTTGTGCCCGAGACTAGCTAGCTAGTATTGTCTCAATAAATTCAGTCTGCAGATTTGTATTCAAGCCCATATCGCTTGCAATTTCTGGAACTCATCTCTCTCTCTCTCTCTCTCTCTCTCTCTCTCTCTCTCTCTCTCTCTCTCTCTCTCTCTCTCTCTCTCTCTCTCTCTCTCAGTAGAGCAATTCACTACCTTTCAACAAATATGCATTCTTAACAACACACGATGCGCGTGCTTCAACTACATTCAAATATTCCGTCAAAGGCGGAAGGTATCAAATTGGTAAAGCGTCAAAAGATAGTGTCACGCAACAGTTAAACGTGAGATCATCACCACCAGTACTTATATTTTTTCTTCCTACCAAATTAAAGCGTGCTCTACTAATACTTCTTATATGCAGAGCGGTATTAGAGCATTGACGTTGAACGTATTTAACAAGACTGAAGATGTATGGCTGTGTCAGAAATGCGACAAGCACGACGAGTACCCCAATGACAAGGTACCTTTCCTACTCGTATGGCCTACTCGTCTGCCCTGTCTTCAGTCTCCAATCGATTGCACCGTCTTGATCGAGTGGAATCCAGGAGAGAGTAGAATTGTTAGCCCTGAACCTGCCGCGAGTTCCTCTCGTCTAATAGTATCCAGAAATGCATGAACTCTGTCATGCAACTAATGATATAGAATCAGAGTTCTCAATGTAAAAATCAATCGGCTGCGTAGCATATCCTTCGCGTATGCTACAAAGAGGAAAATCTTTATTGATGTGTTGAGCTAACAATTATTGTTCTATCCTAATCTACTTTATTCCCTATGGTAATTTATATTTTTCATGTCGCTTGTTTGTTGTAGAGCCCTGCTCTTGACCTATTTCAGGAAGTTGAAGAATTCTTAACATCAAATCCATCTGAAGTAGTAACACTCTTCTTGAAAGATGAAGTTGAGACTCCAAATGGGCTACCAAAACTTTTCGATGCAACCGGGTTGACAAAATACATGTTGCCGCTATCGAAAATGCCTCGACACGGTGGAGATTGGCCGAGAGTCAGAGACATGGCGGCTGCTAATCAGAGGCTTGTTGTCTTCTCTTCAGCCAAAACTAAGGAAGAAAGTGAAGGAATTGGGTATCAGGGGAACTTTGTAGTTGAATACCAATGTACGTAAGCAAACACATTTCCCTCCTTTCCTTTTGAGTACCATAAGAAAGAAACATTGCAGATAGTATGTTGAAAATATGCTCAAATTTATGCTTATAGTCGATAGTTTTGGTTCGTGTAAATATAAATGTGTATCTATGTTTTCGATTACATTTTGTAGATGGAAGCCACGGAATGGATCCACGGATGTGTGCTTTATCACCACTAGAGAGGAAAAGTAAATCTCTAGTGCTACTAAACTACCTTCTTCCACCACGAGGCTCCAGAAGGTACGGAGAAAAGATCTCCAAAGACCTCATGTTGAATGCAATTCGTCTGTGTCGTACGATCGATTCTGATAACTGGGCGAATTTTATTGATGTTGAATATGACGAGGTACGTAATAGATTGGTTTTGAAAACGAGGGTTCATAAACAGCAATATAAAGATTCTCTATTGGGCAAGTATTAGTATGATTAACATCACACTTGCGTTTTTGTTGCAGGGAATTGATGTAGGACCAGCATTTCAAGCTGTAGACTTCCTCAATGGAAAGCTACTTTGTGGATGTGATGATGTGAATTCATGCAGAGTAAGTACTTGTACTTTTACATGTTTATGAGAGCCAGAATGTGCATGAAAATCTTCACAAGCATGCATGGGAATAGTTACATTCAAAGAAAGTAGGGATGGAAGATGGGGTCTGATCTCCTCTATCCCAAAAACCCCTATGTGTCCATGTGCCGAGGGGTTTTCCGGCCGTATATAATTCAATGACCGGAAAACACTCAGCAGAAGAGTTTTCGGCTCAAAAGATCCTGCCTCATGAAAGATTTCAAGGTTGCCCTGATCAAATAAACATGGCATGGGTTTTATAGATCCTACCTAACGGGAAATAGAGCTTTCTAAATCATTTCATATCTTGTTTTGTAGGGTGGTTCGTGGTGCCCTGCGGAATTTGGTATCAGGACCAAGGTTACTGCTTTGTTAATAACATGTATCATATTGGGATGCGCATCACGTACCGTACGATACATTAAGAAGCAAAAACATAAATTGAAAAAATAGTTATACTCAGCACAAAATACAAAAGGTGTTGCGTATATTGAATAGAGACTTTGAATATGCAAATTTTCACTGCTTCAACTATATATAACATGGTTTAAAAGGAAAAGATATCACGTATCGCATCATGAATTGTGTTGGTATTGCAAAAATATGAACTTAAAAATAAGATATGATTCAAGATATTGATCGATTTGACCTCTAAACCTATTGAATCGCAAGATATGTGTCGCATAGTACGTGAATAGCAACCAGCTCAACTCTGCCATTTCTAAGAACTTTTGGCTCTCTTTCTTTTTTTTTCCCATCTCTTCTCGTGCTATTATTTCCGTGAAGTGAGGATTCCGCTGGAAATGATAGCACAAGAAGAGACGAGGAACGATTCTTCGGAACAAGATGGTCTCTTCTACGAGTCTCCCATGGCAACTATTTCTATGAAGTGAGGATTCCGCTGGAAATGATAGCACAAGAAGAGACGAGGAACGATTCTTCGGAACAAGATGGTCTCTTCTACGATTCTCCCGTGGCAACAAAACAGAGAACTCTGATGTTACTCTTCACTGTTCTGTTTTGGTCCACCAATGCACGAGCACAGTCACAAGCATGACCCCTCGCTGATCGGCACCCTCATTGTAGGCAGCAGCTTCTTGCTAATGCTAGCAATCCATTGGGTATTCTCACGTTTGGTTGTTTTTGGAGACTCAAACGTCGACCCAGGAAATAACAACATCAAGGATTTCAAGTCGAACACCAACAAAACCGGCCATAGCATTACATTTGTTCCGCTCAGAATCGATTTCAACAGCAAGTCGACACCCACTGGCCGTTTCACAAACGGCAAAACTGTTGCTAATTTATAGGGTAAGTACTAAGAATTTTAAGTAGTCTTTGATCAGTGAGCATGAACCAACTACGGATCTATATTCAATTTCACCAAACCAGAACGGGGCTAGTTTATTTCCTTTGCAAATTACTTTTGATCTGCTCGGTGTAGTAAATCGTTTTAGCATGGATCTCCTGGGTGTAGTAAATTCTTTCTAGTAGATGGTTAAACAATTTGATTCTTCAGATTTATCTCAACGGGAGAAATCAAAAAATAAAACATCTAGACAAACAAATTGAGTCAATAGTTTTTACTTAATGTCATCTACTATGCTGTTTTGATCTGGGTTTCTGGTGTGCAACAAGGACACGAACGGATGATCACTGTACTCTACTAACGAATGGATAATTTACAGAATATGTTATCTTCTACCCTTCTAGTTCTAACAATCTGATTATATGCCCACGGCTAATAGAATCTCTTCTAATAAAGCCTATAATAAGCAAAATCCTCATTTGAAAATGGCTGATCACTGGCTTTACTGTCCACCATTTGCAAAATTGGAAGAAAAAGAATTACAATCGCACAGCTATGCACTCGGGAGTGAAGTCAACAAAAGGAGAGGCTATGCAGATGGAATAGAAATGGGAGCTGCTATTGCTATGTCATCCGCTGCTGTTAGCTCAGAAGGAGTGAAGTCAACAGAAGGAGAAGCTATTGAATCTTGTTTCAAGGGCTACTAGACTATAAAGAAGGAATCGATCCCAGACCAGGAATCAGTCATTCCTAGATGGCGAGAATCAGCCCTACATCCCTATGGACTCCATCTATTTATTCAACATACCCATGAGACAGAGTAATACCAGACACTGCAGCTTTAAAAACTGGGCATGCATTGCCAAATTTAAGCAATGTGTCCGCTTCATCCATTTTCCCTTTCTTAACAAGTCCAATGGAGCCTGTAATTTTCAGGTCCACAGGAAATTTCACATAATTGTCAAAATTGGTCGGACATTCAAATATTCTGTTGTGATTTCAATTCACATAAAATGCAAAAACTGAAACAATAGCGCAAACCTCATATCACTTCAGTTGGAATAGCGGTAGCGGTCAAGGTCTGAGACCTTCGGAGGAAGCAAACGTCAAAGTCAGGACTTAGTTTTCTCCCTCCTAAGGTCTCAGGTGCTATCAATTACTTGGAGCCCGTCCATACAAAGTTTTTTCTCTAGCTTTAATTGAGACCGGCGGAAGTGGGCAGTGTAATTGGTTTCTCAGAATTAGTCGAGGTCAGAATTAGTCGAGGTGCGGGTAAACTGGTCCGGACACCAAAGTTATCAACAACAAAAAAAAACAAAACCACCACACAGAGCCTAGCTCAATCATGGAGTAGAAGGCAACCGCGACACGCCACATGCAACAGGAAAATCAATGCATCGCGAGCAAATAACACACCGATAGCATTTTCCAATTTGAAAAATGAACTCAACCAACAGATCCAAAATCAACCAAATCAAATTCATGTTAAGATAACAAGATCCAAAGTACCTCAAATTCGAAAACCAAAATTACTTCAAATCTAACCCTAAGCTGTGAGCAAAACGGCTCCTCCAGCCTCCTTAATCTTCTTCTCCGCATTCTTCGACACGAGCTTCGCCTTCACCACCACCGGCTGAGACCCAGGCAACACACCTTTTCCAAGAACCTTGAAGTACCCGAACTGCGTCACGTCGATCAGCGGAGCGTTCTCGGGGGTAGCCTTGTCTTTCACCTCCTGGGGAATCAAGGACCAGAGCTTGTCGACGTTGACGATGGGGCAGTGGAACTTGTTGCGGAGCCTGTGGAAGTAGCGCATGCCGACCTTGCCGAAGTACCCCGGGTGGTACTTGTCGAAGAGGATGCGGTGGTGGTGCAAGCCGCCGGCGTTTCCCCTGCCGCCGGGGTGCTTCCGGTGCTTCCCGATGCGGCCGTGGCCGGCGCTCACGTGGCCGCGCTTCTTGCGGTTCTTCTTGAATCGCGTCGTCATTTTTCGGATCTGTGTGGCGAGGTCCGACGGCTGCTGCAGTGTTTAGGGTTTCTCTGAAGCCGAGGAAGAAAGAATTCAGGGCTTTGACACATTTATAGAAGTGGATGTGGTCGTTTTACCATTTTACCCACTCTTTTTCTTTTTGTTAGTTTTGCTTTGTTTCTTCTAGTATTTTTAAGGGAAAATTTTAAAATGGCACCTGAACTTTGCACCAAATGTCACAGAGACACCTGAACTTAAGTTTATTTCAATTAAACACCTGTACTAACAAAATCCCCAAATTTAGACCCCTGCCGTTTATATTCCGTCCACTCCATCCAAAAATCGCTGACATGGCATCTCTAACCATTTTAATTGCCCCGTTGCACATGCTTGCAGCAGGTGACGATGCATCCAAGCAAAACTCACCACTTTGTCCATTACTTCTTTTTTTCTTTGTGGTCCCGAGCAGAAGAAGAAAAACGTTAGGGTTTCTCTGGGTTTAGGCAAAAAAGTATGGTTCTTTGCAGCCCTAATCGTCATTAACAACAGTGTACTGTACGGAAGACAACGAAAAAGAAGATGGTCTGGTGTTTGCGTGACCGTGGTGATGGTTTTCCCTCATACGGTATGATAAACAAATCGTATTCCCTTTGTTTAATCGAACAACTTCATTGTTAATGAACTGAAACGATTAGTTTAATCAAACCATTAGTTTTACCCAAATGATTTGTTTAAGCAGATGCATTGTTTAATAGTTTATAGAATGCATGTTCAACTTTATTGTTCATTCACCTACCCACTGCTATTGTTTAATACCCTTTTTCAGACTCTTTTTTTTTTTTTTTGATCCAACCTTTTTCAGACTTGGTAAAAAAAAATTCAGACTTTTCACTTGGTGTTTAGTGTTGTGTACTAGATAGATTTATTTTTCATGTATTGATTCTTTGATTTGTTTATATTTTTGCAGACAATAATTCTGGTAATTTCACTATAAAAATGCATTATGGTGGGTCATTTGGGGGTCCCTTATATGTTGGTGGTAGTTATAGATTCATTGATTATTGTCATGAGGATGAGATTTCAATCATTGAGTTGACTACTATGGCTACCGAAATGGGGCAACATTACTCTAATGAGAGGAATCGGCAAAATAAATTTCGTCTTTATTCAAATTTTTTTACATTTGTTTGTTTTGCACCAAATTTTTATAACTTATTGATTCGTCTTGATGAGAGGAATCGGCAAAATAAAATTTTTTGATCAAAACTTAATTTATTTTACTTATTTTTGTCTTTTTAAAAATAATTATCAAGGGAGTGACAAAAAAAATTTTACTTTTAATTTTTTTCCCCAAACTCAGAAAGAAACCCCAACGTTTTTTCTTTCTGCTCGGCAGGACCACAAGAAAAAGAAGACGTAATGGACAAAGTGATGAGTTTTGCTTGGGTGTATCGTTCCCTGTTGGAAACATGTGCAACGGGGCAATTAAAACGGTTAGAGATGCCATGTCAGCGATTTTTGGATGGAGTGGACGGAAAATAAACGGCAGGGGTCTAAATTTGGGGATTTTGTTAGTACAGGTGTTTAATTGAAATAAACTTAAGTTCAGGTGTCTCTGTGACATTTGGTGCAAAGTTCAGGTGCCATTTTAAAATTTTCCCTATTTTTAATTAGCCATGAAATCCTTGACCAAAAAAAAATTAGCCATGAAATCCTTGTATTGGGGGATGGCGTTGTACATATTCGAATCATTAATTTTTGAAATTATATCAAACAGTATCCAATCAACTTGATTTTTGACATATTCGATATTTTCGACAAGCTCTAAAAGTAAACGATTTCGATCATTGTTGTGAACTGAAAAGAGCCCACAAATGATCCAAACTGTGTGAGAGCTTAATTATTACTTTTGCCTCTAAAATGCCAGAAGATGATGAGCCCGCAGAGCTACATTACGGAAAGCCTCTGAAGTAATAACTTTTGAATTTATACAATGATTATCAAATTTTTTGTACTTTATTTTACTTTTTATATTCAAATTTTTTCTACTTACACTTTCAAAAACATGTAATATTTTTTTTGGTTTGAAGTTGAATTTTTATTTTTAAATGAAATGAGATAAAGGGCAGCATTTGAAAATTTTGTCTCGGATCCCAGAAAACTCAAAAGTGATCCTACTTAACACCTTTGTTTAACCAATAGGCTATAAACAAGTCAGTAAATTATTTATCTAGTTCTAAGCTGATTTCAAACGATCTTCAATTGAGTCGGGCTTGAGTAATTTGTTTCCTATGAAGACTCAAGAGCACATGGGCGTATCAAGCAAAGTTTGAATCAACATGCAAATTGACAAATTTTGAATGTGCTTTTAAAGTCTAGATATGAAATGGAGTACTAGAAAATACAACATGACCGGGTTACAATAATTTTTGTCTTTTTAACTGCTTTGGACTCTTTTTTTTTTTTTGGGTTCAATGGTCGGAATGTCCAGAATAGTTTACATGCTCTTCAACTAATCCCTAACAGACAATTGCCAAATACACATTAGGCTGCCATTTGATAAACAATACTCCAGTAACTCCACCTAAGAAGTTAAACTTCAATCATATTTGATTGGCTTCGATGGGTTGAAACGGCGGAATTGAGACTCATCTACAGCCAACACCATGTAGGTTAAGCATGTGATTGGTTTCAATGGGTTAAAACTTAAAACAGAAGCAACAGGTCTCATCTCAAGCGTCAAAGTGTCCGGACTAGTTTACGTGCTCCTCAACTAATCTCAAACAGACAATTGCCGAATACACATTAGGCCGCCATATCATAATCAATACTCCACCTAAGAAGTTAAACTTCACAGTCGTATTTGATTGGTTTTGATGGGTTAAAACGGCAGAATTGAGACTCATTTACAGGCTACAGCCAACACCATCAGTTGGTTAAGCATGTTATTGGGTTCGATGGGTTCAAACAGTATCAATGGGTCTCATTTCAAGCCACCACAGCCTGGGTTTGGAAAATCAAACTCTGCTACTGGGAAACAGTTCTTAACAAGAAAAATTATATGGTGGTCTTGGACTCTTGGCGGTGCCCCAACACAACATTATCCACATCACATACACTAGCCGTAGACGGTTCACTATTCATCCTACAAAACTCGAAGGCAAAACCATTCAATAAGCCCCGAAAAATCACTCGGGAACTCGAAAATTCACATTCCATCTTCCTGTAGTCTGCAAATTAACACAAGTAGTGTATACAATTAATTCAGCCATGAAACTGTTCTAGATGCCTATTTCATACCAGGTTCAAGTTTTGAAGTTCCGACTGTCACAAAGCTGACATAATATCAATGAGCTACTCCTTCTGAGCATGTTGCCTTCTTTCAAAACTTGAAAGATCTTCCAAAACCAATCCAAATCTGTTTTTGCCCAAACCAATGGTGCCATAGCCGTTGGTTTGGGACACTGTTTGATCCTTAAATCAAAAAGGCCTATTGCCGTAGCCACCACGTCCTCTGGAACGGAAGTTGCCACCTGACAGAGCAGAGAACAAATTTTAGTATATTACTTTACCATGAGACCCAAGATTCCCTCTGTCCCACTTTGTGCATTTTCACTACCCCAGATAGCTCAAAAAATCATACTAATATTTCCTCATTGATTATTTCATATATCTGTTTGGAAAATGTCTACAAGAATTACTTGATATCTTTTGACGGGGTGAAATTTGAAAATTTTCAACGGAAATACATCATTTGTTCATCCGATTAGAGGGCAGAACTGCCAAGAATGGACAAGTTGGGACGGAGAAGGTGTTAACAGATGATGAAACTTCAAACAATTACCTCCAAGATTTGAACCACTAGAGCGAGCCAATGGAGACAATGAAGGGGGGACAATTTGTCCCGCTTCTTGCAGAATCTTAATGAGATCTCTTGCAAACTTAGCATTTGCAAGAGTGAAGAAGGTAAAAGCGGTTCCCTTAGCTCCTGCACGACCCGTTCGGCCAATCCGATGAACATAATCCTCCAGACTTGTTGGAAAATCATAATTGATAACACATTTTATGTCCTTCACATCTGTTATGAGCAATGGGAGAGGTCAGCTTTATAGAATTACTACTGATTTAGAAACAATAAATGGAGGAAATGAAATGCAGCCTTATCCCTGGATCCCTAGGATCCTAGTGATCAACTATTAAGACAACACATTCAACATGTAAATGTGCCCACCTTAACCTTGAAGGGATAAGGAGCAGCTCCACCACCACCACCACAACTTCCAAATCCATTTTAATATGCCATCATCAATGTATAAGCTTGTATGAGTCAACCGGGCTGCCATGACAACTAACTGCATAACTGTGGATGGGTAGCGATGACTTCCAACGGTGCAAACTAGACCAATCAAAGGAACCATACCATCTTTTGCAATTTGGTGAAGGATATGATCCCATAAAAGCCAGGTCTGTATGTACAGACAAGAAAAATTGAAGGGAAAAATTACCCCATGTGTACTGGCCCTCATACTATAGTGGTTATGTGTACACCCGAATCAAGAGATTAGCACTGGAAAATGTACAACAGTACTCCCAGTGTCCATCTTAACAAGAGGAATCCCAAGGCAGTAGCAAGCAGAGTGTCTTATGGGACAGTCTAACACAACGCAATAAACACTATCAGTTTTCAAAAATTCAATTCTTTTACCACTAAAAAACAATTCCAAACTATTTCTGAGTTTTTTTCAACCACCACCAAAATTCTCAAAAACGCATTTCAAAAACATTCCGTTCAAAAAAAGAGTTTTCTCGTTTGAATTTTTTTATTTCCAAGAATATAAAAATATTTTTGCACCTCAAAAGATACTTCTAAAACTGACATGTAATCATATCATGAAGTAGGGCCATGCTGAAAAAATGCACATGAGCGCCTCAAGACAAGATGGCATCGCACTTTGCACCCAAGCCACAAATCATATTCTCAGGACAGTGGACAGCAGCCGGCCGACTCGCCTATCTCCAGAATATATCAAAACCCTAAATCAACAGACTAAAAACTCCTATGTCCTAACACACAGCGATCCTACCAAGACCACGTGCAGCAACATCTGTGGCAGTCATTATAGGACTCCTGCCACTTCTAAACTCAGCCAGGACACGATCTCTTTCAGACTGGTTTTTATCACCGTGGATGGACAAAGCTGGCCATCCATCCATTCTCATCTGCCTAGTGACTTGGTCGCATCCCTTTTTGGTCTGTGTGAAAATTAGTATCCGACTTCCATCCATCACTTCATTTAGCAGCCTGACCAGCCTGCATGGACAAAATACACCGACTCAAAAAGACCACAACAATGTCTGAACTTTAAATCGATAATGAACTACCAGTCATAAATTCACCTGTTGTACTTCTCCATCTCTGTTACAACTTCAACAACTTGGTTAATAGATTGATTTGCTTTGAGATGTGGAGAACCAATAATTACCTAACAAGATCACAATATTTTGAAGCCAATTATTAACACTCAAGGAATAAAGATCAGGGGTAGTAGATTAATGCCTATAAAAGCAAAAATGGAATACTCAATTAAGAAATGTGGAAAACAGAACCTTATATGGATTGCGCAAAAACTGCTTAGCTAGAGTTTCGACCTCCTTGGGCCACGTGGCACTCCAATACAATGTCTGTCTATCTGGTCGGATCTGTAACAGATAAAAACACCATTAAAATTATGCTATGAAGTTTCCATATTTAACAGGATGAAACAAGAAAAATTTATAATCATTCCAATGCCAGTATAGAAGTTATAACACCAACCAAAGAAAGAAGCTCCATCACACATTATTGCAGACATTTAGTTTTAGTACCATAACACTGAGAAGAGGACTAAACTTCATTCCACATAAAAGACCTCAAACGATAAAGAGCGTTCAACGGTACACCATAAGCTGTCCGTTGGCAGTTGCAATGCCAAGAGCCTCAAGCTACCATTCAACTACTCTTCCCTCCGTCCTAAAATGGATGATTGAAATTTGTGCCATTTTTCATTGTCTATATCTTTCAATCTATAATGTTTTTCATGAGTTTGAAAACTTTGTATAATAAAACTAATCGAGAACTATCAAACAAGATCCATATTGCATATTCTTTGAGATTCACATTGAAAGATATAAGAAATAGAAATTGACACAAATATCAAAAATTGTCATCCAATTTGGGACGGAGGGAGTATAACAGGAATAAGGATAGCCCCAAAAACTTAAAAAAAAACTCCTTGGAAAAACAACCCATCTCTGGTTCAACAATGGATGGTGTACGTAATATTTGGAGTTGCCAAATATTCTTAGTTTGGAAATTTTGAGTCCTCGTCCTAGAATAGGTAGGACTAGGGAGAGTCCTTTGGCCTAAAAACATGCAAATAATCTATAAGAGTTAATTTAGAAAATCTTGAGATTGAGTGTGAATTAGCCTTAACCTTTTGAGGGTGAAACACCTCTTTTCTTCACAAGTTCGTAGCGCAAAAGTTGTGATAATATTCCCATGTTATTGGTATACATTCACAAACATAAAACAGACTACTTATTCGCCTTTAAATCCCTCAAACCACGCCTAAATCAATCCTAATCCCTTCTCCTAACCAGATGCCTTACTTCAACCCTCAAAACGTAAATTGCACTATCTAAACCCTTAAAAAAGCCTGTTTTTTCCAAGCTAACACAAAGCCAATCCAAATTACATAGCTATTCATCACCACATCATAGAGACCTTCTTCCTCTTTTAACCTTCACCATGCAAACTTTCCATAGCCAAAAACCACCACAATTCCTATTGGTGTAACTTGTAAGCAATACCCCAAGTTATCTAAAGTTGCCCTAAATCACCAATATCTTTCACAATATTGTCAGATTACATCAAAGAACCAGAGCAGAAGCACATATAGAAAGGAATCTGTTATAACTGTTGTATGTGGTCTTTGGTTTGGAATTGACAGCTGCTACCAGAATCTTGCAATTCTTAGCACCCTGATATATGGGGTGGAGAAATTTAAGCGACAAAGACCTCATACAAACCATATAAATGGTGATAGGCAAGTTCCAGTCCCACAACAAGCGTATAGACACGAGAAGTTGGAAGAGTCAACTTTTGAGAATATGCCAAGTTGCCAACAACTTCATCCAGGTTCAGAGCTCCATATACGCATACTGGCATACATCTCTAAGTGTCTGAGTAACATCGTCATTCTCCAAAGTTCTCTCTAGCCAGTAACCCTCAAAATGACCAACTAGCAAAAATCTACCCCCATTGATGCTGAATCCTCAACAAATTCTTCATCCAAAATGTTTATGAGTTGCTACTGCTAAGGTTGCATTCCTGTACCGTACTTGTTGGTACAGCTCTGATCCTTTTCAACCAAAACAAAGGGTACACAGCACAATCAATTCCAATCAGTCAAGATACCGAACTATCTGGGATGCTCATCATTTTCGGAGGATTTTGGCCAATACTGTCCTCCAACAGATTCCATCCAGCGCGATAAGAATATAGTTTTCTTTGATTCGAACCAAACAAAAGCACCTTTACCTCCAGTTGAACAAAACTTACTCAGAACTAGGAAATTCAAAATCCTTAGACAAGTTTCTGAGTGAGTTGAATCAAAACTAAATGAGATAAAGCTAACATATTAGAAGCACCGTGAAGATTCTTCGGCTTTACTGTCCATTGGCATACACACAGATAGTAATCTTAGGTCCAAGACTTGAGCTATATTTTATGGTCACAAGATTTGAGGTCCAAAGTAACTGGCTAAAAGAGGAGCTGGATAAAACCAAAAAAATCCATGGGAGCATACTGAGAGAGCTGAAAAAAGATCCAACAATTAAGAATTGAAAAAGAAAAAGTGTAGAAAATATATGAAATATCTTCTCAAACAAACAAAGATACTACCACAGCTCATCCGACAAAAATAGAAATAAAGGACTTAAGGAAAGGTTGAGGTTAACAATGCATAAAAAGGGCCTTAGTCTCTAACCCAGTTAGGACCAACCAGTCTGGGGAATAACCCTACCTGGGAAATAATTTTCCTGATCTGAGGCTCAAAACCCATGTCCAACATTCGATCAGCTTCATCCAATGCAATGTAAGTCACTCTTTTCAAGTTTGTGTGCTGAGCTTCTAACATGTCTATCAGTCGACCTGGTGTCGCAATTACAATTTCAACACCTGCCATAGCAAAGAAGGAACTCAAACTCTGTCAAGCAACCTATATGCGACCTGTTTGATAGCTAGAGGAGTACTTCAAAGGAGCTACGAGGATTGAACAAGAACCTCTCTGAAGATCACGAATCTGTGGTCCTTTAGGGGTTCCACCATAAATGCAAGTACTTCGAATATTTGCACGTGATCCAAATTTCAAAGCTTCTTGCTGGATCTGAACAGCCAATTCCCTAGTAGGTGCTAATACCAGGACAATGGGGCCGTCACCTTGTGCTGATATGTCATGTCCCGTTTACGATACAATAAGCGTGAATGAACAAATAATAAAAGGACAAAATTCCATTTGAAGTCAGGAAGTATATACTGACCCAAACGAGGCTGTGCACTGACATGAACCAAAGCGGGTAGTAGGTATGCTAAGGTCTTTCCAGAACCTGTCTCAGCAATGCCAATTAAATCTCTGCCTTTTAAGGCCATCGGCCATCCTTGAGATTGAATTGGTGTCGGCTCAAGAAAACCCAATTTGGCAATAACCTCAAGGCAGTAATCTATCAAGAATATAAGATCAATCACTAACTCAGCAATTCAAAATCAATGGCTAAATATCAAAACCATAAGGTCAAAGTAATACCAGGAAAATTTGCCTCCTGGAATACCCGAATTGGATTAGGGATGTCTTGACCTTCAACAGTAATTTCACGTCTACTACGGTAAAGCATTGTGTCTTGTTCAGACATTGCTCTCACTGAAGGACTCTCAATGTAAAAGTTCTTCTCAAAAGGGACCAAGTTGCCAAAATCTTGCTTCGGAAGAGTAATACTGTCCAAGTCCCCTTTTGATACTCCACCATGTCTACCTCCACCTCTGCCGCCACCGCGACCTCCGTCAAATCCCCTCCCACGACCGCCCCCAAAGCTCCTACCACCTCGGCCACCATCAAAACTCCTATCACTAGTCCTGCCTCCATCAAAACCTCTCCCACTGCTTCCCCAACCACCACCAGATCTACCTCCCCGACCACCAGAATCAAATCCCCTCCCACCGTAACCACCATGACCACTTCCCCTTCCTCCATCTCTTCCATCACCATATCCTCTTCCACCTCCACCTCCTCCTCCTCCTCCTCCACCACCACCTATGCCTATGTCAAACCCTCTTCCAGCGTGAGGTTGAAAAGGCAGATACCTACTAGTGAGAAAGGTTAGTTAATTATTTAAAGTTTTTAATAGCTCATGTAGAAGAGTTCCTTTGTTAACATGCTGTCATCTCTAATATGCAGAGTGCATTGTATATGAGGACAGTTGCAAGCCAATCGAACACAGACAGTGTTTGGTTCACTGGAACAAATCCGGAATCTTATGAGCATTCCTCCTCCAAAATTTAGTTCACTAAAAAGTAACAGAGAGTACAACACGCTCCAATTTCGGTGAATGCCCATACGACCAATTCATTACTTCACAAAATCATTCCAGTGCACCGAACACTACCTTAACGAAGAGAACCAATTAACACTAATTCGTTATCTCTCGACAAAATACTATATGCATTGGTTTGAGATAGTTTACATTACCCATTATAGCCACCAGCACCGTGTACCGAATCAGTAACACCTCTAGCCCCTCTTCCACCAGCGGCATAGGGCACTGAGGAGGCCCCGTAAGGAGCAGGATTGCCACGGCCATACGCAGCAGGACCACCCTCCATCACCGGCGGCACCACCGGAGGCACCGGCCCCATTAGGTCACTGCAAAAAACAATAACACCCAAGGTAAAGCATTTAACTACCCTTGAAACACACAAAGCTTAACACGGCCATTCGCAAATTGACAAACGCGAGCATAAAGTACTAGAAATTTGTTACCGTGTGCAGATACAAGTATATTATATATGCGTGTGTGAAAGGAAAAGATAGATCTGAAGCAGGGATTGAGCGTACCTTCGACGAGGGTGGTAGGAGAGAGGATCGGCGTAACGGTGGTCTTGAGGGTTCATTACTGGGAAAATCTCGCAGGGGACGGAAGCAGCTAGGGTTTGGAGAGAGGTGCGAATTTGTAGGAGATTAGAAACGAAAGTGTCTCTTTCTTTCTTTCCCTCTTTGATTCGGTCGGATTTGTTTTGGAAAGAATTCCTTTTTGTTTCCTCAGCTTCACTTTTCAGCTACCGTGGGAAAGCGGAAAATATCTCCAAAGTCGGTTTTGTTTTTTTTAATCAGACAGAAAATATCTCCAAAGAATAAGAAATCAATTTTTTTTTTCTCTGCGAATGTCCCATTCCATTAATGTTCTTATTTTTTTTTTAGGTATTTATTTTTTATTTTATGAGATAGGTTATTCTTTCACAATACATCACATTCAATTCAAAAAATATGTGTTTATTTGAAAAATAAGTGTTTATTTCTCTAAGCGGAAGAGAGCCTTAGTAAATTGGTTGGGAGGAGGAAACTAGAGTCGTAATCTCTCTCAAGGAAAGGAGGCTCTCAACCGCCACGGCATGTTCTGCTAGTAAGTCAGTACCACTTATTGAAGGAGCCAAGCTTACATGGATGCCTCTGGAAGTAACCTCTATCCATGAAAAGGTAGTTTGTCACCACAGTCCCCTCAATGCACAAGTTAGACAGATGAAGCTCACTACATATATAGCATATGGTTCACAAGGACTATTACCTCTACCCGTAAACACGACTCAAACTCGTGACCGTGTGTTGAGTGGGAGTTTCACCCTCACACCATTTGCCATCTTTGGGAACCACCTCGGGTGGTTGGAGAAATCAAATTGCAAGTGCGAATAGACCAAAAATTTTGAGTGTTTGTATTATTAGTTCAAAGGAAGTAAATTTTTAGCTACAAATCCCTCTGCACGATATAATCAGACATACCTGAACTTGGAGAGAACGAGGATGTCGTCCGTGATCCATCCAGTAGAGTGATCATATTTTTATTGGAGAGTTTTGTTAAGCACGTAATAATCCTCCTCGGATTCGATAATTAAATTGCATAATTAAGGACATAGTTGATTTAGATACGTACCTAACTTTCAATCAACAATTGAATTTAGGCCATGAATGGATTATTGGCTTACCGAGTTAACTCTTTAGGCACAATTTTCCATTCTTCACCTTTCTCTTTTTTCTTGTTTTGACAATTTCGAATATAGAGTTCAAGATTTCGTTAGCGTGTGTTCTACGGAAACGCATTAAAATGCTAAAAATGATCACTTGTACGTTCTCGTGAAAGTGCATGTTTTGGGGATGTGAATCTCATTTTGAACTATCTTAACCTAACCTCCACTCAAGGAATAAGCCATCGAACTTGCTAATGTTTACCAAATAAAATTTGAGTTAAGATTTAAATGAAAAGTCAGGTCCTCTCTAAATGGGGTAGATACTAGCCGGAGGAAGGGCAACAGATTTTATGTATGCCGAGCAAAAAGTTTTGATATACAATGTTCATCTTGTAGAGTTCAGCGAAAAGATCAAATGATCAAAATCAAGTTTAGCGCACACCAATAACTCAATCGAGGATGTCATTGTTCTCAAAAAAAATGAACAGAAAATATGATTTTGGATTGCACGTTGATGACGTAGTTACCGATGTTTGATGAATTTGATTTTCAATTTTGTTAGATGGTTCATATCAAATTTTTTAAGTCTCAAATAAACCACGTTGCAGAGACCCAACAGGCTCCCAGGTCCCTACTATCAATGGCTAAGGTAGGGTTTCTTTACATCTAAAAGGGCTAAAAAAAAATAATAATAATTTGGCATGTCGTGTATTATTTTTCATGGGGTGTCGGGTTTGGGAATGCGACCGAGAAACTCCTTGCCGAGCGGGTGCAGAGCAACTAATCTGGTCGTTCATCTCGGCACGGACGACTCGGATCGAATCTGAGCGCATGCAAATCTAAACCGTCCATTGCTCTGTTAAGAACCGAACCGTCAATTGCCGAAATGAGTGGCCGCCCTGTAGGGGCTTGGCAACATCCCCATTCCGTTTTCTAGAGTTGTGACCAGAGAATGAACCCTCTTGAATAGTAAGTTGTCAGCGCATGGATTTCAAAGCATGCACTGGCTTGACTTGAATGAGCTTGGTCAAGTCCCTCGAATAATCAAACTTTCCAAGGTTCGGGCGATTTGAACTCGTTTGGCATCTAATTTCTTGGGACCTACCTGAGGCCACTTATTAAGACTCCGAAATATCGTACTTCTCACTCAATCATGTATTCTCCTCCATGTGGCAATACAAGTTCTAACATATATACTTTTCGTTATGCAAACTCATTTGTCATTTGACACATTTTGTTTAGGAGATTGGATCCTCGAATGTATGATTTCTTCATTGGATCACCATAGAAGGAATGTTTTGATTATTCAAGCTATTTATTTTGACGACTTCAACATTGAGGAGGGAAAAAAAAAAGAGCAACGGAATGAATCGTATTTGTCTTGAAAGAATCGGATGAATTTCTAAAGGTCCATTTTTCAATTACGATCATATAATTATCTATGACAAACATTATTCAACGAAATGCTTTCTGATATCTGATTAACTTGGTTTTTTTTTCATGGATAACTAACATATTAAAACTTAAAGATTAACCTGTTTGGATCATTAGTTCTTTTTCATAAGTAAACCAAAGCACAGTTTAGAGACGTTTGTACCACTAAACTCCAATGTTCACTTTGTTTGGATCTAACTTGATCAAACATACAACAATAACAGTACGCATGTAAGTTGTTAATAAACATGGATATATCTACGTTGAACAAATGTAAACTAATTGGTTAGCAAGACACGACACTTTATGGGTTGACACGACACACGCACTTGAGTGATTGGATTAGACTATCACTTTAGAGCGTTGGTACGGACACAGTAAAACATGAGCAGTCACGACACGAGCACAAATGTACCCTTTCTTTATGTAGAAACGAATTTGATCCAGTAGATTCAATCACGTAAAAATGAGATTTGCTCTTTCCCTGAGAAATTGGATAACTTTGATTCTTTTACTTCTTTTATTGTCACAAGTATATGACTCCGGCCAAATGTACAATTCTTTTTTTCTTTTTCTTTTTCTTTTTCTTTTTTTTGATAAGTCAGCACAAATTTCATTTCATAACAAAGTGTCCAACGGGCAAATACAAGAATTCACCGAAACTACAGAGATACAGGCTAAACATGAACATCATAAAGGAACCTGAACTCTATCACCTAGAAATAAGCACATACTACGAAGCAAAGTTGACACACGAAATTCAACCAATAGTTCCGTTCACCATAATAGAGATTAAGCACTTACGAGGACGGAACCTAATCACTGAATAAGCAAGAAAAAACAAGGGATCCCTTTTCATCAAACCAATCTTAACCCCAAAGAGAGCCACAGGAGCAAGATTGAGACCACAATCAACCCACCATCATTGGACAATCCTCAACAGGCGCCAGATTATTCGCCCACCCAGTGCCTGCCCCGACATTTAGGTTGCCCAAGCCCAATTTCATGTTTTGTTACCCACTTACTATTAAGTCATACAAAATTTTATTTAAAAAGATATAGTACAAAAAAAAAATTTCAAAGTTTCAATGCTCCTTTAGATTGAATAACATCAAAAAAATCAACATCGCAATGTAACCCCGGTTATAGCGCTTTATGATTAGCACGATCCGATTCAAAAAAAATAACTTCTTAATTTTTGAAGCAAATTTATCAATTCAGTCATCGTACTTTACTTATTCAAGAACTTGGGGCTTGTTCCTCTAATTTTTTGTTATTCGGACTTTTGGGTTTTTTAGTTGATATATGTGACGAGAATAGCCCGTCTGAAAAGGCGTAAAAAGTTAAAAAAAGGTTTCAAATGCCCAAAACTGCTCTTGGTGGAATGACGCCTCAATCTCAATTGAAATCATATCCAAACTACTTAACCTCTCTTGCAAAACGGTAGTCAATAGGTAAAAACAAAAAACCGTGTTAGCTTGACTTTTTCTTTAATCAAATGTAAGAACATATCACTTATACATTACTCCACAATTGTGTTTGTAAAATCAAAAAAATTCGACAAGGTATTTTAGTAATACGTATTATTTTCCTGTGTGGGAAGAGGAAAGGAAAAAGAGGTAGAAAATGGCGAAATTAAAAGAACGCGACGGAATCCCCAGGGATCGAACTCGGCTCGCCTGTAGACTTGATAGCATGCGGTAGCCGCTCAACCAAGCAATTGGTTTGTGCAAATTATGAGAACTTTTTTATATTTATAGCTAACTTAAAATTTTTTTTTTGGTTGCCCCGGCCCGGGGGGTTGCCCAAGCCCGAGGGCTTGCGGGGCTTACCCCGGGGCCGGCCCTGCGCCCACCTTCCCTTCCACATCAAATTTGGAGAAACCAAACTGGTACAAACCTGGACTAATTTACTACTCGCCACTGGCCCAAGAACATCAAATCTGAAGATGACGGACGTGAAACGGGCTTGGGCATCACCGACAGCCGGACACGCAGTCGTGAGGACCACACCGATCAACGGAAATGCAGCCTGAGATTAGGGAGCTTGGAGAAACCAGGCGAAGAGAGGACAGAAAGGTGAGGAGGGTACCGTGGGGAGGAGACAGGGAGGGAGGGAGGAGGGAGAGAGAGGCATAGGCCTCCCAGCGGCGACGGCTATGTTTTTTTTTTCTTTCTATAGTTACAAAACCATTATAACATAGATAAGTAATGTGTATTTCATGTTGGTTATTACAAATTGACAATTCTTTGTAAGAAATTGATTTTAACACTCCACATTTAGCTATCGACACTCCACTTTCTGTTTTTATTTTGTTAGTTTTCATCCACACAGAAGGATATTGTTATAATTTCACATAGAAAAAAGAAAAAAAAAAAGCGAAGTGCTAATAGCTAATTGTAAAGTGCCAAGATTACTTTTCTTCTTTGTTTCACCACTTATAATTTTTAGCCCTCTTTTTTTTTAAAACCTTAAGAGACCCGATTAAACGGGGGTCATAATACAACACGAGCACAAAATGGTCATGACATGACACGACACGGATTGTTGCGGATCCTGCCACAAGCCAAGTTGGGTCTAGAGTAATATTGGCATGGCACGGCAGGATAAAATATGAAATTAAATAGGTCGACCGGCACTGAACTGTCTTTTCGACACCTCTACACCATTTTACTTTTCGACACGTCTGGGGCTCCACGAAAGAACAAATAAAACCAAAAAAGGCCGGTTTTTAGTTAGTTGCGAGGTGCATCCGTTGGGCCGTCCCATACCAAACGCCAAAGGTCAAACACGGTTTCCACACCATGGTGGGCCCGAGACGGCCCCGTAAGGCTCCACCTCAACCCCGCCACTGATCCCAACTTGACTGGCCCACTCGACCTTTTCCCCCTTTTCTAGATCATCAAAGAAACGAATATTTCTCCCCGGAACCAAGTACCCCTGCTAAAAACGGATGCGAACCGGTGGATCCGATCACTTATTTCGGCAATTGATAATTCGGATATCGGCCGAGTTCTGATTTTTTTGGAAAATTTGCTCCTCATATAATTGATTAAGATTCGATTTTCGAGTTAGGTCACAAAATAAAGCAATTTCACGTGGATTTCCTAGTCCAGACGTCTCAACGTGAATGACGTGTCTTCAAGGATAATGAAGATAAAATTAATCAACATACGCATAAGTTGGCTCGAACAGCCCTACCATCATGGGTGATAGCCTAGGGCTAAGTTGGTGAAGGCTTACTCCCTTTGGATTTGGGTGGGGTAGGAGGTACCAAGTTCGAGTTGTGCCAGGGAATTTCGAATTTGGTCCTTCTCCTCTATCTGGCTTTATAGCCTACTAGCCATTAGTGAGACAGTAGTTACTATGGTCTTTTAGTCCCTTCCTGAATCCATTGCGCTCTGAAGCTTTTATGATAACCCAAGAAAAAGTTGTTATGCCCGATCACCACCACCTACACCCTCTCCGCCCTTTCAAGCTTAGCAATAAAAAAGCTGGCCCGAACGAGCTATGTTATACGCAGAGACAATTTGCAGAGAACCACGTAAAGACAAATGTGTTTGGCCCCATTTCGGGTCCCGAAAAAATCTAAAAAAATATCCATAATTTTTTGAATATTATTTTATGAGGCCCTGTAAAAAATCAGCTCCAGTGGATATCAATAAGTATTACTTTTGAATTTGTAGGGGCGAACTGAGCAGTTTTGCCCTTACGAATCTAAAAGTAATACTTATCGATATGCATTGGAGTTGATTTTTTACAATGCTCCATAAAATAATATTCAAAAATTTATAGATATTTTTCTAAATTTTTTTGGAGTCTGAAATAAGGCCAATCACATTTATCTCTACGTGGTTCTCTACAAATTATCTCTTCTGTTAGTATTTTTGGGCCTGAACAGCCTGCACGTCGACCAACAGCGGAACGAATATCCGAATTATCAAAAAGTCTCCGTTCTTACAACCTTTCCCATGTTCAACAGATTCCCCACGGTCCCCACCCCACCATTTACGTCCCCTCCCCCTCCTCTTTTCTCTCTCTCTCCCCGTCTATATAAACCTATCGTATACGCATCGTTCTGGTTGAAGGTGCCTCAAGTCTTCGAGCATCTTCTCTCTCTTAAACCTTTTCCCTCTCTCTCTCTCTCTCTCTCTCCTAAAAAGTCATGACTGAAGCGTTGATTTCAAACAGCAACTCCACCAAAACAGTCAAGTTCCTCTACAGCTACGGCGGCAAAATCCTCCCCCGTTCCACCGACGGCAAGCTCCGTTACGTCGGCGGCCTCACCAGAGTCCTCGCAGTCGACCGTTCTGTCTCTTTCAAAGGTCCGTTCGTCGTTTTCGCGTTTCGTCTTTCCTTTTAGTTCTCGATTCCGTTAGGGATTTGAAATGTTTTTTAGAAAGCGAAGTGAATTTTGGATTGATCTATAATTGCAGAGCTAATGGAGAAATTCGAAGAGCTCTGTGGACTCCCGATGCGTTTGAAGTGTAAATTGCCGAGCGAAGATCTGGACGTGTTGGTTTCGATCACCTGTGACGACGATCTCGCTAATGTCATGGACGAGTACGATCGGTTCTCGTCGTCCACGCACAAGGACGTGAAGATCACAGCCGTGCTTTTTCCGATTAGATCTCTGAAAACGATCTCTCCTGTTTCGAGCGTCGATGACTTGTGCTCTACTGGTTCCAGCGGCGAGTTCTCGTCGCCGCCGTACTCGGTGGCCGGTGTCCGTTTGGCACCGCCGCGTAGCAGGGATTCGTCGCCCAAGTTAGGTTTTCGTGGTGGTGAAGTTCGTTACCGGCCTTGTTGTGAACAAGGAAGGATGCCTAGGCAGTTTTATCGTTGCTGTGAACAAGGAAGGCCTAGACAGGGCTATGTTACTCCCCGCTTGAACCGTTGCCAGTAATCCAGAAGACGATGACGATAACTATACATACATATGAAAATAGGAAAGTACCAGTAGTATAAGATATGGACAAGGAAAAAAGAGTAGAACTATGGATCAGAAAAAGAGCAGGAAAAAACTCGAGTCATACAAATTGTGTGGTTAGGATCGTGGATTTTTTGATTTTTCGAGGACTGAATTTGATTTCGACGTTTTTTGTGGTGGTGATTGTCAATTCAGTTCAGTCCAAAATTGATTCATTTGTTGAGCTTGCGGCTGTGCCTATCTTCTCTGCGTCATCGTTTGGGAAGGAGACAAATTGCACCGTTAGGGTTCCGTGTCATTTTTGCCGCCTCTATCACGTATTGGTTGGCCATTGTGCGTGTGCCGTTGGGGTCATCCAAACGGGGTTTCCGTTTACACGTTATCATTCCCCCCATTAAACTTTGTGCTTCTTGGCACGCATGTGAAAAGCACTGAGATTTCTTTATACTCCTATACTACACGTATGTGCTAATTGATTCATGATTTGATGAGCAAATGCTAATTAACTTGATTTGTTTGGTGATTTGGTTTGCAGGTGAGGAAAGGGTGGAATCAATCAATGCCCGTCAAGTGGGGAAAGGAAAAAGTTACCAAAGGGAAGCATATTCGTGGAGGGTTCCTTGGCTTATTGACAATTGCCCGAAATTTTGGAAGGATATTTTTTGGACTGTCCGGAATAACTTCTGAAAATACTCCATCTTGGAAATAGCAAAAAAAAAATGCTTCAGCACACATAAAAGTATAAGAATTTGAACACAGATACGTGGCATGTGGCAGATGTGTGTGGGATTCAGGTGTTAGAATGATTCTAAACGCATCTGCGTCTGAATATGGTAGTAGCTTTTATATAACAGATATCAAAATGAGCAAAATTTTTGTAGGGTCTCCTATTTTACTAATTTAAACAAGATTAACGGTTCAAATTATCACAATGGGGCCCAAAACAAAAATGGGTGTCAAAAAAAGTATTAAAAAATGGGTGTGAGCGGAACCGGGCCTAACTTTTATATATCTATTTGCAGTGTTGCTCGTTGCCCAAATCCAAACGGCACTAGTTGCCAATGATGGACGCAAGAAGGTAAAATGAAAGCATTGAATTAAGGGAATAGCAGCGGCACGAATTTCCTGTGAGGGATTGAAGAACGTAGAATGCAATAAAAATTTGGGCTACTATTCGGGGAGGACAATGCCTTTGTCAAATGCCGAAATTTCGCCTGGAACTAGTAAAAATGTTGGAAGTACCCTAAATCAAACGGCACTATTTCCTATTAAGATAATGGTCTGGACAAAAAAACGTGGGGCCCTTAAGATTTGAACATAAATATATTACGAAACTTTATATATGGGAGTGATTTTGTCACTCTTTTTTTTGTTAATGTCACTCTCTTTTGTGTCTTGATTAGATGATTTGTTTTGTGAGAGAAGGTGAGTGATATTAACAAAAAGGGAAGTGGTAAAATCAATTTCCTTTATATATTCCAAATATGAAACTTAAAAAAAGAAACTGCTACCAATTGCTTTTAGGGTAGATTATACTAAAAACATCATTGATATTGTGTGAAAAAACATGAGAATTTATAAATCAATGTTGGTACATGTAAGATGTGTGTATTATGTACGTTGTTTGGATACTTAACATTCCTCTCTCTCAAAACTCTAGCCGCCACAAATATCTTTCTTCTCCCTCCCGCTGACCTTAGGATTCTCCACCCTTGTATGACGACGGTAGAAAGGGAAGGTCATGATGCTAAACATCTTCTACAATTATGTTTTTGTCTTATTTGTTTTTTGTCTTCTCGAGAGAGTTGTTAGTATCATCTACGAATCAAATTCTTTAGAAGACAATGCTGCTTCATAATGATATTTGTGGCAATATTGCTCTCACCCTACCTGATGGTTTTTTTGGAGAGAAACTTGTGGTTGCTAGGGGTGAGTCTATAAATATAATTGGGCTAGCTTAGTTCATTTTTGGGTAATTACAGTTGTCAGGTCAAGATCACAAATTAGAGTATGCAGTAATTTTTTGCTATGCACAAATAGGGTAGAAATTTCGACTGGCCTCGTTCCAGTTTCGGGAAAATTTTTTTTTAGAAAATGAAGGTAGTTTTAAGCTCAAAAATTATATGTTTATACAAATAATTTTCCTACCAATATGGATCTTATTTGATAGATCTTATTGAGATCTTTTAAACGGCGCAAAAAAAATTAAAAAACTATTGTTTATTTTCATTATATTTGAATTTAAAATTATCTTCTTTTAAAAAAAAATTTTAAAAAGAAAGGGGAACGAAGGCCTGAAAATGTAAAAAAAAATTAAAGCTCGACCCCTTCAACTTTTGTCCATGGCTGTAGGTCTCAGTGCAAGCACATTTTTTAAGAAATCCGCTGTGCCAGTTGTCGTAGTCTCAATACAACTGTTTAAAATATACTCGGTTGAAAAGTCTACTTTTAGACCCAGTTGGCTAAAAACAATTCAGAATAAGCCAAAAAGTCGAATAAGCCGACCTTAATCATAATATGGTTAGATCAACCTAATTCTCTTTTAAATATAATGGATTTATTCAAAAAGAAGAGTGACATGGTACATGAAAAAGATCCATAAAACTGTAACGATTACAGTTTCATTGACATTTTTATGAATCATTTTCATGTATCATAACATTTTCTATTAAAAAATTAATAGCAATTCATCAAATCAAAATCAGTGGGAGACCCATCTGCAGACCCCAACCACTATGTTTGGGTTCATCTGATCTGATAGAGTAGAAGACGAGCTAATTAATTCGTACTACAGTAGTTAGGCCCCGTTCCAGAATGACTTTTAAGTACTTATTTTTTAAGAAGACAATTTCAAGCTTAAAAAATAATGGACTTAATAAAATTTAAAAATATGCAATATGGATCTTGTTTGAAAGATTTCGATAAGATCTTTCATACAGTATAAAAAAAATCAAAAAATATTTTCATTTACATTATTTTTGAGTTAAAAAATATGAAATAAGTACTTATTTTTCAAGAAGATGTTCTGAAACGGGACTAATTAACAATAGGAACGTGGTAGAATTTGTCCTAGTCGGGGGGCCCGGCTTAACAAGCAAATTAAAGAAAGCAGCGGAAGGAAATTCTGATTCGTATTTTGGGTGAATTAACCATGCGTGGCACATTATTATTATTAGGAATATGCTAAAATCCACCCAAATGGGTAGGATAATAGATAAAAAGGTGCATTGATATCCGAGAAATGTGTATTGATATTTGTGAAAGTATATTAATATTCATGAAATATGCATTGATATCCGAACTTGTTTGGAAGTATGTGTATATTATCCTCTGCCTAGTGGGCGGAGGTTAGCAAAACCGTTATTATTATTCTTATTATGCTTTTTGAGGTTTGAACTCTGCCTAACAATCTTCCCTAGATCGAGGATAAAAAAAAAAAGATATTCTTCTGGCTAAAGATCGGAATCTCAAAAAGAATTACGAGTGAGCTGCCATATGGCAAGTGCACGATAGATTTAGGCACCCTCCTTCCTAAAAAGTTTACTAAAAAACATGGCAAGTGCACGATGGATTTAGTACTACTCTATAGTCTATAAGTAACTGGTATTTTTGTTTTTTAGTGTCAATTGAAAAAAATCCGATTCACATTTTTATACTTTTTTAGTTTTTTTTGTTCCTCTCATTCCTCTCTTTGAGACGAATGATTAATTCCAAAAAGTTACGACGGAAACTAAACAAAAGATAGTGAAAAGTTTTTAAAAAAAAAAAAGGGAAGAAAATAACCCGGCCAAATATTTAGGGAGAATGCGACCTTAGTATTGCTCTGTCTACATCTTGGTAAATTGTTTCATTTGCAGAACTAGTTATAAAAACATCATTCATGTAAAACTAATCCTGCATTGCATCTTATTACTAATAAAAAAGCGGATCCATTTTTGAGATTTTAACCCAGGCCCCAGCGAGCCGCGGTGCTGTTATTGGCCCAACCACTCTTTTGATTTTTAAGAGAGAAGGATCTGTCCAGCGCGCGGTCATCCAGTAATATCCAAGAGTTAAATTTACTTAGAGAACTTATTGTCTAGAAAAATGAGGCAATTTCATGCAATAACAAGCAGAAAACTAAGCGAAAAAACAAGTTTGCAGGGTCGATAGCAAACTGAAAAGCATACTCTATATGTAAGCAAACAAGAAGGTATTAGGCATCGGATGATAAACATAATCCCTCAGTCTATGTAACTTGATTGTTTTGAAGCAAAAAAAAAATTCAACAAAAGCAGCTGCACGGAACAATTAACCTGTTTCCTGCTCAAAATCATCCCCTTCCGACTCATCTGCATTGTCGGCTTCTTCATCATCTGCATCATTGTCATAATCTTCTTTATCATTCTCGACGGATGTTTTCCCAATCACTATTAAGTTGCTATTCGTCTTTCTGATTTCATTCAACTGAAGCATATTTACACCAATGTCAGCAACACACCATTCTCAGAGAACAAAATACAAGTAGAAAGAGTGTCTGTGTATCAGGATCGTATATCATATCGTAATATCCATAAGAATTTTAAATAGGAGAAAATACTATAAATGCTTCTGATAACTATATGAGCAATTAGGATACAAGTGATTCATCCCATATCTGACCAAATCACAAGCTAGACTTCCCTTACTGCTACCGATACCTGTATGTCAAAATATAGCACTAGATACACAACTTAGAGCGACATTGCAGACACAAACATGGGAAATTGAGAACACAGATTGACCGGCACAAAAGCCATCTCTATCAATCTACACCAATTGATAAGATGTATAAAGAGGAAGATAAGGAGTGCAAATTTTTGTTGGGTGAACCCAATTAAGGCTCACATAAGAGCATCTCCAACCCAACTCTTCAAATTGAAGGGTCAAAATAGCGGTTTTTCACTCAAATAGTGAGAATGAATAACGCAACCATTCACAGCAACACCAACCCAATTAAACATTCCAATCTCTGCTTTTCTAAAACATTCATTTCTCTCCAAAACTCAAAAAAAAAAATCTCCAAAATTTAGATTTTCGCTTGTTTAAAAATTACCTAAATATATATTAAAAATTGGTCTCATCTAACAGGTATTGTGAATTCATTTCTAATGGTACTAATTTTATAAAGTTCGATTACAACATCACAAATTATATGCATTTTGATGTGCAAATTTAATTTGGAGAGTGTTCATTTCTCCGTGCATATATAGAGGATCAAACTTGATTTTTCATTTTGAAGAAGAAATGAAGCATGGTTGGAGAGCTTGCATTCCTGATTTTGAAGATTTGAGGACTGATTTTGAAGAAATGAAGGTATGGTTGGAGATGCACACCAGTGACCCGAACACAATTAAGTTGGGGTGGATAACCAAATTGATACTTGTGCAATTATTAATCAGTAGATTGCAACCAAGAATTCCCCAACATGATTAGTATGGCTAGAAAACCACCACCAGAAAGTATACATTCTCAACACCGTGCAGACTAGGTTTCTATGAGGAATACCAAGGAAAAAATGTTGAAAATGCTAGATCATAGCAATCCAGGAAAGTTTAACATCACCATCACCCAAATTCAAGCACATTTCAATCCCATGTCTCCTACAAGTCTCCTGGCAATGAAGGATGAATACAAGAAGTGATGAAGCATTTGTTTCTTTTCATACAAAAAGTAAGCTCCATCCATGATCAGGTTACTAAAATGTCACTCCACTATAATCCAAATCAACTGCAAACTTTGTGCTTTTTCTACGTCAAAATGACTACGAATCGGTATAACCACATCCCTTACCTTGGTTGAAATAAACTCATCTTGAAGTGCATATTATCTTCACAATTAAATAAGATAGGAACGAAGTTTAGAGAAGTATAGTGCAACTACAATGATCGGAATTTGAATTTGAAACATGTAAAACAAACGCAATGCAACAGCACATTTTATTTGTGGTTAGACAGTGATGGTTAGCTTCAATCACAACATAACATGTGTTACAATTCGAGGGTGGAGTAAATGGCCAATCCTTTTTGCTACATGAAGCAAAAAGTATAGCTATAGAACTTTTAGGGTAAAGACGCACATACGTATCTATCAACTCAAAACACTAAGCAGATTCATGCGATGGCGGTACGGCCCATGAGTTTTGTTAGGTTCTTCTTTCAAAAATAATGGAAGAAAATAATGTAAAATAACCATAATATGTAGGTTACACTCATCCTAGGCATACACGAACACAGCTTCTGGCGTTATAAACACATAGCTCACGTATATGCAACAATATGGTATAACTGTCTACGATTATGCAAGTATAAACACTGATTGTTAACTGTTAACACTAGAATTAAATATATACTAACAACATAATTTAACAGTTGCAGGTTATATAAGCTTGAATCACTAGCACTATACAGTAGAAAAAGCCCAGCAGTGTGGGAACCAACTAGAAGAAAGCACCCAGTAAGGAAAACAGTATGAATCACGTCACCACCTAAAGCCATTGTCAACCACCAATGCACCTTCTGCTCTTCCCGTAATCATAATGAAGATGACAGTAAGCTAGTTCTTTTGTGTGCAGACAAGATTCTAGCACATCCATACTCACAAGCAAGCATTCAGATTAAGAGAGCCAATAGAAAACAACCAAACCACAACTAGGATTCCCTTTTTCCTAAACCCAAGCGGGATAAATCTAGCGCATGCTCATTCATATAAAAATATGATCATATTGATCACCGACACCCTGCATTGAAGGGACCAACTCAGGGAATAGGAATAGGATCACCAACACAACAACCACATGCTCCCAATGGTGCAAATCCTTCACTGCCTGCAAGAATTATATGGACTCTGAAGTGTCCCTGGTCCTTTCAACAAACTCAAGGGCTGGGTTTCCATTCATCATTTTGACAGATCCAATGAATCACAAAACAAATCATGTTCGGCGAGACTTATCAAAAAAAAAAAAATTTCATGTTCAGCGAGTAAAACCCACATGTGACTAAATGGCTGGAGACAATCCCATCTCACACTAATCCTCATTACTCTCAAGTCAACTAATCGATCATGGAAACAATTATTTGGGTTCTGCGGTATTTGAATACCAATTTTAGTATCACGGTCATAATGCTCATTCACCGCTAGACAGTCTACACCACACAACCATGCCAAATCTAAAACTTCTTGCCAGATTAAAACCACAACCCTCACAACACGCATCCTGAATGTTAAAACTCCTTGAAATTAGACACTAATACGATGTTGTATTGGTCTAAACTATTTGAAATTTTGGACCTCCCTCTGTAGAATCACCACGGTAACCCTAACTAGACCAAACAACCAAGCCAAATTAGTGGTTCTAAAACTCCTTGTTTGATCAAAACCATATCCTTCACGTCATGAAAACCGCTAAACATCACTATCACAACTTATCCTCTTCTGCCAACAAAACAGAATACTGGCATGCATAGTTATCTTTCACCAAAACACAACAAAACAAAGAAACTACAGCATCAAGTCCACATCCAAACCCAACTCAAAATACCAACAACAAAAAAAAAAAACTCTGAGACTGGCACAATCTCAAATTGAACAGAATTTTGCTAGACGTGTGAGGTATAACATAGCTAGGGCTGCAAACGAACCAAGCCGAGCTCGGGCTCGAGTTTTAGGCTCATTTAATAAACGAGCCCAGCTCGAACACGACTCGGCCCGTTAAGTAAATTAGCTTAAGGGCTCGGCTCGAGTTTTAGGCTCATTTAGTAAACGAGCCCAGCTCGAACACGACTCGGCTCGTTTGCACCCCTAAAATTATTCTGTCACATAACCTTAGTAATTGATTACCATTTTGATTAAAGGATGTGAAGCGATAGAGGAACAATCTAATTAGAGATTAGATTCCCATTTTGATTAAAGGATGTGAAGCGATAAAGGAACAATCTAATTAGAGAATTTACACACCATCAACAGTTAGGAACTGTAACGGCGCCTAATTGAAGAATTAAGTTACCGCATTGAGAGTTTGAATTAGGTTTATCGTATATGACCTTGTCTTCAAAATCGGACTCTTCCATGGCGAGGAGGAGCTCGTCGCTTGGTGGCTGAGGCCACTGAGCGGGGAGCAGAAACGACGTCGGAATCATCCTCGTCGACCATGGGTACTGTGTCATGAACGCCGGATACTGCAACATTTCTCTCTCTCTCTCTCTCCCCTTCGAACGAAGGTTTGGGCGGGTTTGAAATTCTGGACGTGGAAGAGAAGTCTCAATGTCTGTTTGGATTACGGGCTCGCTTCGGACTCAATTTTGATGTTTTTCTTTTGAACCGATTCCGGGCTTATTCTAGAGGCCCACTTCAAATGTCGGAGACTCGCAACCTTTTAAAAACTTCAATTTTACTCAGAGCTTTGTCGAGATACTCGTGTATGGAAATGGCCCCTTCCTACCAAATTTACTAACGGATCTCTTCGTAAAGGCTCAAGTTAAATAGGTATCTTTGATCGAATTTGGATGATCCGAGCCGCTTAATTGTTTAATAACGTGATTTTAGGGTACGTGCAAGAAATCAATTAAAATGACGAAGGGCTTCATCTAAACAGACTATTCATAAAAAATTGCTTTAGATGAGCCCTCCCGGTCATTTTGCTTGATTGCTCTTGTACCTTGAGCGTTTTAAACACATTGAGCGGCTGGATCATCAAAATTCGACTTGGAAAAGGATGTGGATCGATCCCGAGTTTATTCAAATGTAACGGACGTCCGAATTTTGCTTCGGTTTGTACCTCCTTTTCCGATCGAATTTCGATGATCCGAGACCGCTCAATGTGATTAGAATCGCGTGATTCTTTACCCCGAGTTCAAAATCAGAACAACAAAATAATGATTGGAAAGCTTCATCTGAACAGTTTTTTATTGAATGGTTCAATAAAAAACTATTCAGATGAAGCCCTTCCCGATCATTTTTTTTGCTGATATCTAGCGAGTACCCTTAAAATCACGTTTTGAACACATTGAGCGGCTCGGATCATCGAAATTCGATCAAAATACTATTTAACGGAGCCTTTAACGGAATCCGTTAGTAATTTGGACGGAATGGGGCATTTTGATAACGGAATATAACGTTGGGAGTAAAATTGAAGTTTTTAAAAGGTTGGGAGTCTAATTGAATTTGGGTGTATAGGTTGGGGGGTATTTTGAATTTTTCCCGTTTTTCTTTTGAACCGATTCCGGGCTTATTCTAGAGGCCCACTTCAAATGTCGGAGACTCGACCCAAAGTCGTTGATTTTGTAGAGCTTTGTCGTTGATTTGGTAGAGCTTTGTCGAGATACTCGTGTTGGAAATCTTACATTTATACTCTCTTCGTCTCAAGTTCTTGGTTCTTTACAATTTTATGTGCAATTTTTAATAAAATATTATTTTATAGAAATAATTAAAATTTATTAAACAATATTCATATTGCTTTAGAGAGAAGCTTTTGCTGATGCTCTTTCCTGACCTGAACAATGTGGGTGGACTACAGACTCAGCAAGTCCCAGTGCACAAATGTAACAACCCGACTCTCCAAGCACCACAACAAAAGACATAATAAAATCGCGTGTTCTTCCCCCCTAGTTCAAAATAAACAACAAAATAATTATTGGAAAGCCATTTCCCACCTCCTTAAATACTTACAGACTTTCAATAAACTACGCTCACATACCCTCGTCAATGAAACGTACCTCACTCACTCCCTCCCTACTGTTTTTAAACCACCTCCTCCCCTCCCCAAATATTCTCCTCCCTTAACACCTCCTTTTTATGTTCCTTTTTAAAGAGTCAAGCTCAGTCATTTCTTATGAATGCCCAAACGGTGGACAAGTGTCCATTTCTTTGGCTTTTGTTTTTCTTTTACCCCATTATGTCCTCCATGTGTTCATAACAATCAAACCCACGCACAACACAATCACTTCACGTGTCGCACCGCCTCAACAAACTAACACCAATCTCCATGCAAATGAGTATTTTCTTTTATTAACTCCTAAATTTTGTAGGAGCAAGACCTCACTCTTCCACCACCCCACACACGTGACTCACATAAAACAAGTCTAACTTTTAACATGATAAATTCTTTTTTTTGTTATAATAAGAACTGGGTCTCACAACAAATTACCCAAAGAAGAGAGGATTCTGGGCCGGTTCTATTTTCTTAGCTCATGGCTTAGGAGATCCTTCCCTTATATGTGAAAAGCTGTGTAGGTCCTTTGACGTGCATTTTTACAATATTGTCATGATTGGCACATACACGGAACACTCTCTCCGTCGTCAATTTCTCTCTTTTGTCCGTCTCTCCCTCTCTCTCCGTCACTAGATAGTAGATACATACGAAGCGCATCTGTGGGACAACGGCGGAAGAAAGGGACGTTAATACCCCCCCCTTAGTAAACTTTTATGCCTATCCAAAAAAAGAGCCCAAAAAGGGACGTCAAGCCGGTCAAGGTGCTACTTCCCCATCTCTCCCTCTCTGCGTGGTCAGTAGCCCTTAAATAGCTGATAAGGTCCCGCCCATATAATTTATCTCAAGAATACCCAATGAAATGTGCCCTCGCGCGCATTTATGTTCTTTGTACCATACATAGGTCGGCACACTCATGTCACATTTCATGAATTAGATAGAATTATTGCTTTTCTTTTCTCTTTCATTTTCCTAACCTCATGTAATTTACTAATTTTAGTATCTCTCCCTCTCTCTCTTCACTTTTCTCTCTCTTCGCTCTTCCCTGTGAACAAACAGATTGGAATCAGTCAGGAATTATCCCTCAAGCCCCGTTTGATAATAGTGATAGATGGATGGAATTCGTAATGAGATGGGATTAGGATTGTGATTGATAATGAGAAGAGATTGGTAATGAGTATGTTTGTTTGAGATAAGATTAGATGATGAGATTATTAATATCATGTTTGTTTGAGATGGAATTAGATGATCGGATAAGATTGATACAAGGAATTGGTAATGAGAATGTGTTAGAGGGTTGGGTTGGGATTGGTAATACCATCCCCCGGGTATTCATAATAACCCCTAAAGCCCACCTCACTAGTTCCAAGGGACTAATAGTCCCAACCCATTTTGGGTTACCAAACAAAGGATTGGTAATCCCTTGGGATTGGTAGTCCAATCCCAAGGTCTAATAAGTTTATCAAACGGGGCCTCAACTAATTAATCCTCCACTCGGTTCTGTCAAATGCAAACCATCCATGTTGGAACCAGAAAATTTACAAGAAATTAATTTTCTTGCAGTCTAATTCCAAGAACCGAACCTTAGTTAGTTGTGTAGAGTGGATTTCCATCAACCAACCGAACTAACCCTTCGCTGAAAAAACTATGTCAATTGTTTGTTCGAAAAAACTAGTCGAACTGCGGCTTTTCTTCCAAGGGGAAAATTCGTTGGAATTGATTATTTTCGGCCTACTTTGTGCCATTTATCATTTCAACGCCTTCTAGAGGGCAAGTTTATAGAGTTAACAATCTATCAAGGGGCAGATCAATTTTCGAATATTTTCCTGTTAACAATCTTTTATAAAAATCATAAAAATTCTGCGGTCGAGAAAGTTTAGAAACACAACGCTATGAATAGTATTTTATACAAGATTTTAAAGCAGTAGTGTCTCATTGGTAATACTCTCTCTGTCCCAAAATATTTGCTTGGTTCGCAAAATGAGAGCTCAAAAAAATTTTAAAAAAATTCAACTAATTTTTTTTAAAGAAGAGAGGTATCAATGAGTTCCTTTGATTTATGTAATTTTTGTTTCCAAATTTTGGTTAAAAAATGTATTATTTTTAACTCCTCATTTTGTAGACTGTGCGAACAATTTGGGACAGAGGGAGTAATAGGGAAAAAAAAGAGTAAGCAACAATCTTTAAATTAATCTTTATAATTAATAAAAATTTTGTTGTCGTTTTAAAAAAATAATAATAAATTATGCTAAATTTAGCCAACTTGAACCCTATTTTTTTGGGGGAAGAGTAAGAAGTACTTCATTTTGATGGGAAAATTTCAAAATGTCATCTGAACTTTGCACTAAATGTCACATAAACACTTGAACTTAAGTTTATTTCAATTAAACACCTGTACTAACAAAAGCCCCAAATTTAGACACCTGAACTTAAGTTTATATCAATTAAACACTTGTACTAACAAAATTCCCAAATTTAGACCCCTGCTGTTATAATCCGTCCCAAAAATTGCTGACATGGCATCTCCAACTTGTTTAAGTTGCCATATTGCGCATGTTTCCAACAGAGGACAATGCACTCAAGCGAAATCCATAGGCAGACTTCAGGTCTAGGGTTGAAAATATGTGCAATGGGCAACTTAAACAGGTTGAAGATGCCATGTTAGCAATTTTTGGGACAGAGTATAACGGCGGGGGTTTAAATTTGGAGATTTTGTTAGTACAGGTATTTAATTGAAATAAACTTAAGTTTAGGTGTCTAAATTTGGAGATTTTGTTAGTACGGGTGTTTAATTGAAATAAATTTAAGTTCAGGTGTCTCTGTGACATTTGGTGCAAAGTTCAGGTGTCATTTTGAAAATTTTCCCATTTTGATAGTAGAAAATTACGATCTACTAAGGCCCCGTTCCAGAAACTTTCTTAAAAAATAAGCAGCTTATTTCACATTTTCAAATTCAAAAATAAGGTAAATTAAAAATAATTTTTTAATTTTTTTTGCAACGCATTAAAGATCTTGATGAAATCTATTAAATAAGATCCATATTGGTAGAAAAATTATTTTCGTAAACATATTATTTTTGAACTTGAAATTGCCTTTTTAAAAAATAAGTCCTTATTTTACATTCTGGAACGGAGCCTAAGTGCATTTAATACAATTGAGAAAAGACAAATTGCACACATGAAGACAAAAAATGCAATCGATTCAAATATATGAATAATTATACATACAGTGATAAATTGATCCGGCGGTCAGACGTCATAGGATCGCATGCAAAATGTTGATAAGCAACTATCACAGTAATTTCACAATTGACGAGACTTCATTACAGAAACTGAGTGATACAAAACCAAAAGTAACTCTAGCACTCCAAGACGAGAGCAGTGCGTGCACGGCTAAACATCATGCACAGTTAAACATCATGCATCATGCAACTTGAATCCTATGAGAGTCACTATAAGCTGATTTTTATTGTTTAGAGATAGAGATAGACGAAAGATTCAGCATCTAAGGTGGGACCACGTATATATATAAAAATAAATATTTTATGGACTGAAATGCGGCCTCAATTTCCAAATAATCCAAACATTGGTTGGCTTATCACTTGCCCAACTGTAGCGTGCAACTTGTTCATTTGTCCGATTCCTTCTAGTGATCGATCTGCTTTGATGGTCTTCCTAGGAAAAAAATTACTAGTACTACAAAGAACGAGAAACTTTTTTGTATACCGGGTATGTATATAAGGGGTTGTTGTATTTCTTTAGGTTGGTTTTTAATTTTTCGGCTATTTTTTGATCACACTTAGATAATCGGCTCCGTTAATTTTGTAGATTTCGGTGAGAACCTTGAACTTTTTCAGAAATCGTGTTCATCGGACTTTTGTAGATACATGATTGGCACACCTGAAAATTGAAGAAAACCAAAATTGGATCAGAAAACACACTGAATCGGAACCCAGTTATGTTATTTTTGCAATTTGCACGCGTGACGATCATGTATCTACTAAAGTCTGATGAACACAATATTTGGTATGATTATGGTTCTTGCTGAAATCTATAAAATGAACGAAGTCGATTATCCAAGTGTGATCTAAAAATGGCCGAAAAATTGGAAACGGATTTGAGGAGATATCACCATCCTTATATACCCGATATGCAAAAAAGTTTCTCAGTAGGAGTACTACTACGCTTCCAATACACTTTTTCGACATTAACAAAACTTTATTGGGTTCTTTTTAGCATTTTCTCTCCTTTAATTATCTCAAAAGTTCAATTTGAATAGTAGATCATTAACTATGCAAAAGATTGAAATTAATGAACTCAATCACATTGGATCAAAATTAATTTTATTTGATTTCTCAAAAAGAATGTGTTAGCAGTATATATCGGTTGATATTCGAACATCAAGATTTTTTAACATGATTGATATTTTTGGCAAGCATTTTTAACACGATTGCTATTTTTAACAAACTTTTCAGAGTGATGGACCAAATCGTCAAAGCAGATTCAACATTAGCAAACAAATAGGTGTACTGCATGATACAAGGCCTCCATTTTGACCTAACTTTTGGCGCTGTCGTTTTAGTTTTTTATTTTCTCTTAATTTCTATAAAGCGTTGATTAAATTTGCATACATATTATTCGTCTCAATGGAACGAAGTAGTAGAAGAAAAACCCCCCAAAAAAATCCGCAAAAGTGGTGCAAAAGTGTCCTAACTAGTGCAAAAGTGTCCTAACTAGTAACTACTACAATGCACAAAAATGGATCCACTTAACTCAACGGCCACCGATCTATTCCACTGGATAGGGGACCGAAGCAGACGATATTAATGCCCCTCCTTCATTGGGAAATTTATTTGGTGGTTTGGGTACTGTCATGTAGTGTCCTAAAAACCTTATCCACCATACTTTTATGCGGGATCCCATACCTAGGGCAATGGCAATGCCGTGTGACGCTTAACACCATAATTCACAACACTTTGGAGCAAGGGTCCTATCCAGTTACTCTCAACCAGCTCGGTCCAATTTGGATTTGTTGGTGGGTCTTTCCTGGGTCTGCAATAATGATCGAAATTGTTCATTTTTTTAAAGTTCGTTGAGAACATTGACCACTCAAAAATATCAAATTGATCGGATATTGTTTCGAAATGTATTAAGTTTGGGAGAAAAAAAAGTGTACAATACTGGATTACAACCCATTCGACACAATTATACGAAGATAAATGCATTTCAATATCATATCAAACAATATCCGATCAATGTGACCAATGTTTTCGACGAGCTCTGAAATATGAACAATTTTAATCATTGTTGTGGGCCCGAGAAGGGCTCACGATGGTCCAAACTGGACTGAACTGGTTGGTAGTTTAACTGGTTAGGACCCTTGCCCCACACACTTTACCGGTGTAAATATTTGTTTATTATAAATTAATTACATTGTGCCATGTCACCATGCGTTATTAATTAAGAACACTATTTTGATGACGTGAGCCAATATAATTAATTTTAAAAAATAAATATTTATGCCGCCGATATATATATTTTATTTTTTATTTTCACACTAGAAAAACTGGGCCTCTAAAAAGTGCACGGTGGATAAAGATGCTGGGCACAACAGTGTCCCAGTAACACCAAATAATTACTCACTTCATTGGTCTTTATCCATAATCCATTACTTTTTTTTTTGGGGGGGGTCAAACGGAAATTCTCCAGAATCCATTACTGCACACACGGCTTTCGTCCATTCTCGACGGTTGTCGCCTTCGCTGGCTCCACTCTCTCTCTCTCTCTCTCTCACACACACACACACACGCACAATCTGAGCGCGATATAACACGAACCACTGCGGAAGCTTTCACAATACAAATCGATACACACACATATACGTATACCTGTCCACAGGAATGGATCCAAACCCTACTACCTTCCCGATTCTCTCTTACGTCATGTCGAAACTCCCCACCATCGGCCCCCGACACACCGAATTCGACATCGAGCAACCGCCGCCGTCGACCGCCGTCGCGGAGCCGTTATTCGACCTGGCGGAGCGCATGCCCAGGCTGACGGACCCCAGCGTGATCGCCGCCATGCGATCCGCCGTCTCCGAGGTATATCAGGCCCGATCCGTCCTCAAAACCATAGGCGACCGGCCCGACCACGAGACCGTTGATACGGCTAGGAAGAAGCTGGCGGAGATCGAGTCGCAGCTCTCGAAGGAGTTGGAAGAGATCGTGCTGACGCCGCGGCCGTCGGAGGTGGAGCGGATGGAGTGGCGGGCGGAGCTGGCGGAGAGAGAGAAGGAGAGGAGGGAGAAGGCGGAGAGGGAGAGGAGGATTTACAAGGCGGTGATATCGCTGGACGAGATGCACGAGGCGTATGAGAGGATGGTGAGGGAGGCGGAGGCGAAGCTGGCGAGGATTTACGAGGCGGCGGTGGAAGGGAGGGGAGGGGGGGAGGAGGAGAGTGGGGGGGATGCGGTGGAGGAGGAGGTGAATGAGGAGGTGGTTGGGGTTTTGCAGGAGGGGATGGGAAAGGGAATAGAGAGGGTGGATTTATCGAATCGGCGGTTACGGATGTTACCAGAGGCGTTCGGGCGGCTTAGGGGATTGGTTGTGCTTAATTTGGCCAACAATCAACTTGAGGTATACGCCTATTTGTATTGTTCTTTTTTATTTTTTTGAGTTTTAGAACTTAAGCTACTGAATTTGTTAGATTAGTCGGAGGGCACTTTAGTTTTCATGTGGAAGTGTTCAGTTTGTGTGGTTATTGCTGAATTCATAAAGCATCTTAAATGGTTAGACATAATGTATCACTGTTGTGAATTGTAACCAAGTGGTGGAGTATGGTGGGTCGACCCATAGTTGAGTATACTGTCAAACACTAGGATATTTGTGCATAATTGGAGGGGCTGGGGTACTGTGGTTGCACACTGAACAATCTGAAATTAGAATTTTTTTTTGTGTCGTGGGTTTGGATAGACTATTCAGTGCCCCTTGCACCCACGTGGTGCCCCGGGCCCTCCATCACCCAACAATGGCGTGGGGCCCAATACATTTTTAGCCTTGGGCCCCACACCAATGTGCGGTGGGAGAAGTTCCTGGGGCACAGCATAATTTTTCCTCGTGTTGATGGCGTAGGCATCAAGTGGAAGAGATAGTGAACGCTAAGGTATATGTAATACGGCTTTGTCTTGTTCTTTGTATTTTTTTTGAGGTTTAGAACTTAAGCTACTGAATTTGCTAGATCAGTTGAGAAGGCTTTAATTTGGTACCTTAGTTGAGAATGCTTTCTATAGTTTTCCCGTGGAAATGTTCAACTTGTGTGTGTGGTTATTACTTTCTGATTACTGACGTGCACCTCGACTAGTTTAGGGGGCGAATCTCCTTGTCCAATAGTTGGGGGCCTGGGGGCCAATTAAAGCCGGAGCAAAGTTCCGTATGGATTGGCCCCACAATAGCTGATAGCATATGAGAGGTTTTGAACCTGATCTTAGGAGCTAAGTCGTGACTAACTGGCATTTGGGGTTTGGTGTGGTTATTAGTTATTACTCGCTTCATTTTGAAAGCATACGAAATGGTTAGACATGTAATTGTATCATTGTTGTGAGTTGTGACCAAGTTTAAGTGGTGGAGTATGGGTGGTTGACCCAAAGTTGCTGTGGAATACTGGGATATTTGTGACAAAACTTGAGGTGGTGGGGTATTTGTGCTTGTTCGCTGTTGTTTTTTTTGTGTGTGTAGTGGTTTTGAGGTTGAAGGCATAATAAAGTGGAACTGGGAAGAGATGGTAGATGGTGTTATGTTTGGGCGACAAGTTTCTGGGTGGAGAGCCAGTTTAGGCATTTCTGTCTCTTGTGTTTGAGTAGGATAAGCAGTGACAGCTTAGAGTTGGGTTAAAAAAATGTAAAATTCACATTCTAATTTGGTGCCTTCCCCCACTGGCCCCCATTAGGTTGCTAAGAATCCCTTTTGCATGGATTTTATTCTGCCAGACTTAAATAAATTATAAGTTTTAGCTGGTATGTATTAACTGTGTGGTTGGATCAAGGTAATGGGAAGGGAAGTGAATGAAAGTTCACTGTACAAGCCAATTTCTAATATTTTTCAAATTTTTTTTTTTTGCATATAGAATGGTTAGAGACTTGGAACTTGCTCTGGTCAATGAACTCACCAAATACTATTTATGAGTCTTTAGATGCTTCTGCTCTAATTTAAATGGAGCCCTGCTCCTCTCCAATCCTCCTAAAATTGGAGGATCCTCCAATCTAGTTTCAATGGCTGGATTTAACACTACACCTAAAAAGTCATAGGAGTGAGCACATGAAATAACAATCCTCTCTCTGTCCCTCAAAATCATCCTGTCAAAATAGGATATTTCGTTTGCTGGATTGTTTTGTCGCCGCCGAACTCCATTACTTAGCTGGTTCTTTAATCACGTTTGATAAAACAACTTCAAATCCTAGCAATTAAAGTTGGATTAGGGTTTGGCTAGGTTTTGGAGAGGAAGCGAGAAATAGAAGTGGAAGGAGATGGAGAAGGCAACAAACCTCTCCTCCTGTATTTGAAAAATTCAAGAGATGTTCATAGCAGATTTGATGGGTCTGACTTATCGGAATTTTTTTTACGAGTCTAATGGTGGGTTTGGGTTTTTCATATTAGTTTGGGTCTGTGGAGGGGGACGAAATTAGATGAGCAACATGAATGGGTAAGAGAGGGGTTAGAGGGCGCAGTAGCCATTAATGGCAATGGCTGAGGGAAGAAGGGGAGAGATTGACAGTGGTCCGGTGATGTTGGTGGTAGATGGAAGAAGAGAGAAAGTTATCAGGTGTTTTTGGTATGAAAAGATATTTTATTCTTGACCATTGGGTGCAATGGTCTCCACGTGTCACATTATCAATGAGATTGGAGGATCCTCCAATTTTAGGAGGATTGGAGAGGAGCCGGACTCATTTAAATGAGTCAATGATAAGTATCAATTGGGACTACACGCCCCTTTATGCAAGCAGACCTTTGGTATCATACCACTTGGTGTTAGCCGTCACAATTTCTGATCCTTCAGCGTGGGCTTGAGCCGTGACAGAAGTGGTATCAGAGTTTTAAATTGACAACTTGGGGCATGATGGGAAGAAAGCTGGCATGTTTTAGGAATTTTAGGCATTTTATTCCATTTATTTTTGTCTATGAAATTCTAATGTGCCTGTGCATAATAAATGTGTTACATTATGAGATGCCATACTAGTAAAAAGGATTTGCTTGCATAGTCCTTTGTGTATTAACATGCATGAAGTTTGGAAGACGAACTTTTTAAAAAGGCTGGGAGGATGTAACACACTAAATATCTAATTTTGTGGTATTTTAAGGTATTTGCATATAAAAACGGTGAATGTCATTTTATCATTCCCCAAAGTAATTCAACAAAAAGCTTTTAAGCCTTTATGTGTTTTTAACACGTGTCTGACAATCATCCGTCACACAAAAAATGAGGCTGCCCAAGTTTTATTTATAATATTTTCCCTTAGGTTGACACCTTGACATTATTTTGAGAGTGTCCCAAGGTTGCCCGAAGTATTTTTTAGAGTGTCCCGAAGTGTCCATGCCAAAAACCTTTGAAATAAACTAGAACGCTTACATTTGAGTGTCAGACGTGTTTGTGGAGTGTCAGTGTTTGCCAAGTGTCTGGAACTGTTGCGTTACCCCCGGTGAAGTTTCTATGCTACATAGAATGACAAAATAGGATTTAAGGTATACATGGAGTGACATAGTTACAGCTACGGGGTCTTGTTTTTTTTACAGTATTTATGAGAAGATAATAAAATACAAAAAGAGTTTTAAAACGTCTGTCAACGTGTTGTGTCCTTTAATTTTTTGAAATTTGCTTGTCGGAATGTCGGTGTTGTGTCACTTTTCCATGTCAGTGCTTACATAGGTGCTACCGAAGATCTAATGGCATCTGATCCCATCAAATTAGTAATTATGATTGATTTTTTGAAATTTTAAGCATAAAGAAATTATAATACATACATAGCATTAGGATGCATTTGTTGATCAGAGCAAGTGCTTAAGTCTTTCACCGACGTAGCACTTGCTATCGTCTGGTCAGGATATCCAATTTCACAATGGTGGGTTTTGGGTCATGCCATGCAGATACTTCCCTCGTTTGGGTGTTCAATAAGGAGGGCAAAGGGTCAAAAGTTACCCATTTCTACGTTATTACTTGCTCCCCCCTCCTTTTCCATCGGGACAAGAGGGAAAGTAACCTTTGACTTCTGTTGTTTCCTTTTATGGCCTTCCTTCTGCACTTCCCTTCGATCCAAACATCGTGTAAATGCTGATCTAACTTTACTGTACAACTTCGCCCATCCCTTAACATGGATTCTTGTTTATTGTATTTCAATGATTGAATGTTGAAGAAAATGGTAAGAGCTTGAGAATGGAAGTTGTGAACCGAGTACGAGGGTTGGAAACGTGGATTACATGTATGGTGTGCAATGCGTTGTTTGGTGACAGAACATACCATCATATTTTTGGAACAACGAAAAGAAAAGGGTGGAAGAAAATTACGCATCTGAGGTGCTTGGAATATCTTGTTGGTGTTTTTATTAGTTGTGTATGTTTCTGTTAGTTCAGACTTCAGATGCTTTAGATACATTCTTGTTGCGATTGTTAATTGGATTGAGTCTATCCTTTGACACAGGGTGCATTTATTATGCTTTATGCTTGCTGCCAGAGTTCTTGTCGTCTTTTATTTTTCCCTAAAGACCTTTTTCATTTTGAACTTATGTTTCTTGGAACCTTTTCTTTAGTTAGCCATCAGCTGTATCCATCTTGATGATATAGGGTAATCTTATGCATTTAAGAGCTAGATTTTCAAATAAATCAATTCTTGACGTACGCTTCAGTTTGTGAGCCAGTGGAGCCAAGCATGTTGCTTCTTCATTATGCTTTATAGTTCATATACATGCAAACTAGAAGCAGGACTTAGTTTCAGATCACAAATACATAGATAGGTGTACTGTTTATTGGAATGAAGTGTATTGTTAACAGCTCTAAAAGCCATAGCTTGAAGAATCAAGGGCATGTCCGACCCTAGCTACTAGGCCAGGGCCAGAGGAGAGTCTCAGCACCTTTATTACTTGCAGAACCATTATCCATGCGGGAGTTTGTATTCTTTCTGCCAGGCGTTCTACCAGGCTGTGGCTCGTGGTGTTTTTTCTCAATGGAATTAGATTATGATGGAAACCCTAATGCCGGCAACTTTTACTTCCAATTTTACTTGTACTAGTTGATGGCATTTTGTTTTTTCATACATTCTTCCTAATGGATGGCTTATGCGCTTGATGGAAACAGGCAATTCCTGATTCTATTGGAGGTCTAGAACACCTTGAGGAGCTTTATCTTGCTTCCAACCTACTTGATTCCTTGCCAGACTCTATCGGATTATTGTTTAATTTGAAGATTCTGGATGTTAGTGGAAATAAGCTTGTTTCCTTGCCCGACAGCATTTGTCAATGCCGGTAATACTGTCTTTTTGCAAAACTGAGGTCGCATTTGGCTCACTTGCTTATTTGTCTTTATTACTCCATCCGTCTGGATTCAGTTGTCCCTAGTTCTATTTTAACCGGCTAAAAAACGGGTTATATCTTTGAATCTGTACTCAATGTCATATCGAATATTGATCTTGTTTGATAGATCTCGATTAGTTCTATAATACAATGTTTTTGAAATCACATAAAACATTATAAATTGGAAGATATAATCAATTGAAAAATAGCACGAACTCCAAAAAAGAACTATTAAATTTGGACAGAGGGAGTATTTATTTGCTTATTTCTTAAACTTCGAGCAATAAGCAAAATCCGACAATTTATTGTAGTCTTTGTTTTGCTTGTTGCTTATCACAAGTAAGGAAATAAACATTGTGAACGAAACGGGGCCTTGAGTGTATCCACGTCTTTTTTGTCTGCTTTTGTTTGATTCTGTTGCCCTTGAGTCCTTGACATTTCCAGGTCATTGGTGGAGTTGGATGCAAGCTTCAATAGGCTAGCTTACTTGCCCACAAACATCGGGTTTGAACTTGTAAAGCTAAGAAGGCTCTCGATCCAGCTCAACAAACTCCGGTCTCTTCCCACTTCGATTTGTGAGATGACGTCATTGCAAATCCTGGATGTTCACTTCAATGAGCTCCGTGGCCTTCCGCTCGCAATCGGGAGATTAACAAATCTCGAAATCCTAAATTTGAGCAGCAACTTTAGCGATCTGACAGAACTGCCCGACACACTCGGTGATTTATCCAATTTGAAAGAACTTGATCTCAGCAACAACCAGATTAATGCTCTACCAGACACGTTTGGCCGGCTTGATAAGCTGACTAAGCTCAATTTGGAAGAAAACCCACTTGTGATTCCGCCAAAGGAAGTTGTAAGCGAAGGGGTTGAAGCCGTTAAGCTTTTCATGGCGAAGAGGTGGCTTGATATATTGGTGGAGGAAGAGAGGAGGAGCATGCTTGAGGTGCAAGAGCCGGCACAGACTGGTTGGCTTACTCGCAGCCTTTCTCGCAGCTCGTCGTGGTTGAGTACTGTTGCTTCAGGAGTTTCTGGGTATGTGAGAAATGCTGGGAAATCTACCATCGACCCTTATCTCGATCAGCAGCTATGATTTCGTTATCTGGTGCATCTGAAATTGGAGATATTGAAATGTGGAGAGGGCTCTTTGCTGCAGGTGCCCTGCATTCTCCTTCCTTGTTTGACAATAAACAAGTGATATGTTCTTTGGTTTTAAGCTGTTGGTCCAGCCAGAATTCTGGAAAATGTTCTCAAATTTTGCAGGGAAGTAAACAGTTAGCGAGCTTACCATGCTGTTTTAGTTTGATGACTGCGTTGAGTAAGCAAATGCTATAGTCATGCATACGGTCATACCGTCATACTAAAACCGAATTTAGGCAGAAGCCTTTTTAAGGGCAGTCGATTTACCTTGTTTGTGTATTATTTGAAGCAGAACGTGAGTGTTGAATTAGCTGCTGTTAAAAGCAGAACGTGAGTGTTATTTTGCCAAAAAAACGGCAAAGGTGTTGAGAGAATTTTGGCATTGTGTGCGTGGCACCCAATTAGCCATTTTGTGTGGATGCTCTAATGCAAAGAAAGCTCCATCTTACGGTCAATAGCAACACTATATTGATTTCAGAAAACAAGGGCGTCAATTTGCTAGAGAGAGAGAGAGAGAGAGAGAGTTATCAGCTCTGTTCAAGAGCTGAAATTCATCTATTTATATAGACAGATTCGTATCAATGTAATGCTAATTTATTACTTTGTAATAAAGTTCGGTTGACACACATTAAGATTGAAATTGTAACGCCAGTGTTATCTTTTCACACATTAAGATTGAAATTGTAACGTACGCTAGTGTTATTTTTCCTTTAGGTGGTTTGAAACTGCATCAGTGTAAGCTTCTCTCGAATTCATTTTACCTTTCCTGTATTTAATTTTGAATATACTAAAAATGCCTTAGCATTTCTCTTTTATTCTCTTTCCATTTTTTTCCCTCCAAGTCCAAATCAGGTTGGGCTTACAAGCCCACTTCTTTTGTGTAGCCCATGCTTTATCAAGCCCAAAGACCTTTCCCAAGCCCCAAACCCAAGGTTAATGGGTGAAACCCAAACCAAAGTAAAAGGATTTTTTCAATAAAAAAGATTCCTACAATGGGACAACAATTAGGGAAAATGACGGCTCATGGCGTCTTTTGATAATAATACCCGTTAAGGACAAGCTAAGAACATTTATTAATGTTGAAAATGTCATTGGCGGGTATTAATTATCAAAACACGTCTTTGCTGTCATTTTCCCCAACAATTATCATTCATCCTTTAATGGATTTTGTACATATTTTGGTTGACCAAAATATTGAAATAATTCTTCATTTTTCCAAAAAGGAGATGAATTATTACCGCGCTGAAAAAACCCGAAGGGTAGCATTGTGAAGCTCAACCTGAGTCAGAGATCCTCTTGGCATAATTTCTCTTGGGTTAAACAGGAGTATTGAATTAAGGATCCATTCATTTTGAGATTTCCAGAGCTGCAGACACATGCAACAACTTAATCCAACTGAAATCACTGGCAACTTTTAAGGGATAAATTGCTCATTTTTTAAACTTTAAGGAGGAAAAGTGTCAATACACCTCTTTTTTTTTTTTTTTTTAATTAGTAGAAATTTGTTGCTTTCGTATGTTATTCAATTTTGAAGAGAATAATTTTGGGAAGCATGCAAAAAATTAATCGATGGTTTTCTCAAATGATGATTTCTTTTTGAATAATTCTCGTAAAAAGAATTTTCAAGTCGGCCTACGAAACTAGTACTATATACAATATATAAAGGGAATTGATATCTGCATTTCCTTTTTTGATAACCACACTTCTTTTTTTGAATTTTAGTGTTGAAAATTTATGTATTTTTTTTTAAAAGACATAAAAGGGAGTGTAGAAATCAATTCCATATATATATAAACTCGGATATAGGTTCAAAATGATTGCAACGAAACTGAATTGTAATTTTTAATTTGTTAAGCAAAAAAAACTTACGGTATACCATGAGGGGTTCTAACAAATTTCCAAGATTTTATACTTGAAGTTTTCAAATACAAAAAATTACCTTAAAAATGTGTTTTTTTGTTGTTGTTGTTGTCAACATTGTATACATCAGTGGGGGTTTAGTGGTCGGTGTTAGAGTTAGCACAAGGGATCTAAAGGCTATCTATAGCCCCGCCCTCCGTGAGACTCGAACCCTGGTCATTACTAGCATTAAAAATATATTAATGCCGGTAAAACCTGGACTCGGGGATGGTACTACACGTGGTGGTGCTGTCCCCTAGCGCTCCATCCGGACTGCTGTCTCGACAATCATTGATCCAAATTTTAAAATTCAGATTCATCCAAAACACTTTTAGACGAATGAGTGAGATGTATTGCTCGGTCCTGCCACCATCCCCAAATCTGTAAAATCTATGGTTGGGAGTTTATGAATAGAACTGTGTTCCTCGTCACACGATATCAACCGCTGCTGCGATCTTATCCATGTAAGCTACAATCAAACACACTCGGTTACACACTAACTTCCTACACCGATTACGTGGCACCCGTTCATTCGATCTTCATAAGCAACAAACCCTTACTCCAGCCAATAGTGATACTGGAACACAAATTTTCAAAGTCCGTCGTTGTATCTGATTTCCTCGGGACAGGAATGATACGACTTTTTGCGTCTTCCGGAAAATAAGAAAAGATCGAGACGACTTTTTGTTTCCTTCGTCGAGTGGTTTTCTTCGGGAACAAGATATTATACAATTGGCTATATATACACTGTGTTTTGTAGAGAGAGAGAGAAATAGGAGAGAGGAATAGAGAGAGGGAGAGAGGCGCGGCTCACGGTTACGCGTATACGGCGTGAATCTCTTTGCTGTGTTATTTTCCGATCATATCGCCCTAATTATTGAACTATTCCTCGTTCGTCGTTTTTGGGGTTAGGGTTTCGGTTATTTGTTCGGTTGGAGTAGGCAAAACTCTTTGGCGGCTTACCTGGGACGCTGGATATGGAGTCTACTATTGTGATCAAGGTTTGATTTTTCACAGATTTAATTTATTTTGTTTCGTTTTGTTATGATTCGCAGTTTTGGTGGCGGTCTGTGCGTTTTTCGGTGTATGACTCTGGGTTATTGGGTTTTGTGTTACTTTGTATAGCTGAGAATCCTGAGATTGAATTTGGAAGTGTTGTATACAAACTAGAAAAACTGCTGAAATTTTTAATCAGACACAGTGTTTTGGTGGTTCTAAAATATTTGGGAATGGGTGACCTGTTGTAATTTGATTATTTCATGGGTATGGTCTTTTGGGTACGTTGTTTGTCTAGTTCGTAACCTGAATGATGTTTCGTAGACGAATTAAGATCGTTTTTGCCTGTCATCTTAATGATTTTAGAGAAAAACTATTTGGGGCTTCCTGCGCGGAAAACTATTTTGGGCTTCCTGCATAATACTTGTTTAATGATGCTAGGAGTTCCTTTCTTGGTTTTAAACTTAAATTCAAACTTTAAAACTCCTAAATCTGCAATCAGATGGTGTCAAACCTGCGTTTGACAAGTGGGTTGTTTGTGATTTGGCCCTTTTAGGGTTATTTGTTGGTTTTAGATTTTTGTGATGCCATTTCTGGGTGTAGTTCTTTGGTGCCTAAGTGTTTGAAACGGGTTAACAGTTCTTGCAACCCATTGCATAACCTTAAGGATTTTGGTATTATCTTGAAATCCTTCAGGCCAGCATGATAGCATAGGCTGTATGAATGTTAAATTCCAATTGGGGTCCTGTTTTGGGTTTTGTTATTGTTCTGATTGTAAATGCAGTTAGTGTTGTTTCTTGAACATAGGCTGTCGTAGAATAATGTCCCTGTCTCGACTGTGTTCATGTATTGCAAACAGGTATTAAAATTGCACTTTGGCTTTCTTGGGGGTGTCAAGTTGGATGGTTGTGGCCCTTTTTTTTTATAAAGGAAAATGTCACTTTTCACGTCTGTATAATCTGTGTTAAAACTATTTTTTATTTGTTTATGTGAAGTGAGTTAACAAACTTCGGTTCCCTCTTCCATTATCTCTGCCTTCCTGACTATTCATTAATACTTGTATGGGTACATGAATGCAGGTTAACCATGGAGAAACACTGAGGCGCATTAATGGACGTGTTAATGAAGATGGACAGCTGGACCTTGACCTGGATGGTTTGAGAGTGAAGGTCTGCGGGCTCTTCAAATTTGCTGCTGAAGCTGATTTTACGCTCACTTATGTTGATGAAGATGGTGACATAGTCACACTTGTCGATGATGAGGATCTCCGTGATGCCATGAGCCAGTCCTTAAATCCCTTGAGGATTGCTGTGAAGTTGAACGAAAGAAGTGGAAGATCTTATACGAGATCAAGTGGAAGTTCCACACCCATGAGGTCCCCCAGCTTTCAGAATCCAGTACCAAACCTGGATAGAAGTGTTTCTGAAATCTTGAAATCTGTCCCGGAGCCATTACGTGAAGCACTCTCAAAAATCTCCCTCGATTTGGCCTCTAAAGCTTCGTCCTCTGTTCCTGGACTAGCTGAGCTTGTTGATTGTTTTTCTAAAATGGGACAGTCCTACACAAATCCTCTTTCTGAGATCCAGGCTGGCACAGAATCTAGCACACACATTGAGGCTTCCAGAAGCGCCATGTGTCCATCAATGAATAAAGAGCCAGAGGCTTTAAAGGATGGTCGGGGCAATGAAGGGCCAAGTTACATAAACAACCAGGAGTTGGTGCTTGAAGGCATCAGAGCTGTGGAGGCCTCTGTTACCCCTGATGCGTCTTGTGACAGAGAGGATAAGGTTGAGAAGGTTGGAGGATCTGATTATATTCCGAAGGCTGGAGATTTCGGATGGTTCGATAGCAAGTCAGTTGCATCTAATTTACCTGCTAGTGGAAAAAAGGCCATGAAAGCAAAGGAACCACGGAAGCCTGTTGGTGTTGGTGCTTCTGCAAGCACAGCTGGTTCTTTGGGGCAGGCTACCGTGGATTCCAGAAACGGCTTCGGCTTAGGGTTCCCTAGTCTTAATCTGATGAATGAATGTCCATTTACTGGGATGCCTCTAGCTGATGATTCAGCTCTGCCTTTTAAGCGTAATTGTTCTCGTTTCCCTCCATTTTCAAGAAACTACAATCACGGTGAAGGCCTTGGTGGTATATTCCACAGAGGTGTTCGTTGTGATGGCTGTGGGGTTTATCCGATAACTGGACCTCGGTTCAAGTCGAAAGTGTAAGAATTTAAGTAGCCATCTGGTGGTTAGCTGTTGAAAGAGAAGAATACTGAAAAATCTGATTCTTCTTTTTTCCTTGCAGGAAAGAGGATTATGACCTGTGCCTTATCTGCTTCACAGAGATGGGAGATGAATCTGATTACATCCGAATGGACCGTCCAATTCCCTATCGACATCCTTATTACCACCGTAAAGGATTGAGTGATCCTGTATGTATTTTCTATGTCATGAATTTCTTGTGGATGCTAGTTAAGTTTTTCCTTTTGTTCACGTAGTTTTTGTTGATCTCTCTCGCTTTTATTTATAATAATTTGTCTCTTAGATGCAGAATACCTGGATGCGTCCTCCAACACCCCCTCATGTCTTAAGATGTGGTGGCATGCAGCCACATCGCCGAAAGTTGGACAGTCGCTTCATTTTGGATGTTAACATCTTGGATGGTACGGTTATGGGCCCATCAACCCCATTTACTAAGATTTGGCGGATCAAGAACAACGGTTCTATGGTGTGGCCCCAGGGAACTCAGCTTGTATGGATAGGCGGAGATAAGTTAAGCGAAGCACTTTCTGTTGAGTTACAGGTAGGCATAACCTAATTTCCATTACAGTTTCCTGTATGTAGTCTGATCATGAGCATTGCTTTGCCCTTAGGCCCCATTCAGTTGTCTGGAAAGTACAGGAATCCCGTAACTTTTGTAGTGTTTAGTTGTCAGGAAAGTAGTGGAAAACATGTTCTTAAGTTTTCTTGCAAGATTTACTTTCTTGCAAAAGTGATCCGGCCAAAAGCATAGGTTTTTTGTCACGGGAAAAGTTTTCTCTATTGTGAGGCCAAAATAATTGGCAGGTAAGAAAAAAAGCGAATGATGCCAATACCAAAAAAATGCAAATTAGGTTCTTAGAAAGGCACTTTGAGATTTACGTGACGAACAACAATTTCGACTACTATGGTGCTTTATGAGATAATTGCTGTGGAAAAAATTGGTAATTGAATTTTTTTTTTGAAAGTATTTATTTATCTTGTCATTAGTCTTTAGTTTTGTTTTGTACTTGCTAATTATCAGTGAGTTTTTGTATCGGCAACTAATCAAGCATAGTTGTTTAACATTTGTTTATTTAGTTATCATCTACTTATTTTTTAAGCTTCATTTGTACTGTTGATTATTAGATGATGCTAATTTAAATGGGGGATTTGCATGACCATTCAGAAGATAGCAAAATGAAAAGGGAATTGCAAGTCGATTTTTTCATTTCATGTTAAGGCTTTGCATTAGATAAAATACATTTTCCAGTATGTGTTAGTAGCTCTCAAAGTTACTTTTAGCCATGGAAAATAAAGAAGTTTCTCATAAGTGTCTTTCCCCGACAAATGAACGACTAAACTTTAGTTTTCCTAAATGAACACTCACAGGAAAATAGATTTCTTTTTTCTTTATTTTGCTCTACTTTTTCTGAGAATAACTTTCCTGTACAACATTTCTGGTAACTGAACGGAGCCTTAGTCATTCGTTGGATATCCAATTGATAAACTTCTTAATTTTTATTACGTATGCTAGATCTCTTCCTATGGTTTAGCTGTGGAAAATGAGCTGGATGTCGCTGTTGACTTTACTGCTCCTGAACTTCCGGGTCGGTACACTTCGTACTGGAGAATGTCCTCACCTAATGGCCAGAAATTTGGGCAACGTGTTTGGGTTCTCATCCAGGTCTACACTTTTTCCTCTTGACAATATCATACTTTCAATCTATTCTACATGGACTCTTTTAAATGTATACGGCAGATAATTGTATGGAATCTGTGGCTGACATGTTTTTCTGCGCATTCACTTTGCGAGTATATGTTGTTTATCAAAGTTCCCATGACCTATGCGGAACTCTATTATTATGCGTGCAATACCCTAAGAGACCTTGTAAATATTATTTTTGATTTACCCTTTAAAATATAAGCACCATACCAAAAATTGATAAATTTTATGTTTTTTCCTGTGTTCTTGAGATGGGAGTTAGTTGAATCCAACGTGCTTTGTACATACACCTGCACAACACCTGTGGCTGGGTCTGTGTGACAGGTTCCAATAGCTATATACCCCCCTTTTTCTGATTTTTCCCTCGTCCATACAGGTCGATTCCTCTCTTAAGGACTTGATGTGCGATAGCCTCAGTGGTCTGAACTTGAATTTGCCTCCTAACAGCAGTACACCAGAAACCGAAATGGTAAATTTGAATGCTGAACCAATGGTTGTGGAGGATACTCTTCACGAGCCAAACAATTCTAACTTGGCATCAGCTTTACTGGAGCCAATGGTCGAGGCACAACCGAATGATCAGGAGCAGAATTTTCCCATTAATGATGCCTTACTAGTTGGTGGTGGTTTCTCGACGCCCCTCCCTCCAGAGGTTCCTACATTGGTTTCATACCCCGTGGTTGATTCTTCAGAAGTAGCACCAGTTGTGCCTTCATATTTGCCATCTACTTCCTCTGGTTTACCATCATCATCTCAAGGTGCTAGTGAAAACACTGATGTTGAGCAGACCCTCCTTAAGGAACTTGAGGAGATGGGTTTTAAGCAGGTTGATTTGAACAAGGAAGTCTTGAGGATGAATGAGTATAACTTGGAGCAATCCGTCGATGAACTCTGTGGTGTTTCTGAGTGGGATCCGATCCTTGAGGAGCTTCGGGAGATGGTGAGTGGTCTTTGACTCTTCTACTTGTCCAGTTGTTCATAATTCCAACAAGAAATTGGAATATCTAAAAACATACGGACTAAATGTGAAGGTCCACTATAGACACATTTCTAACAAAAAACTGGGTTATTTTTGTATTTGGTGGTATTTTTTCAAATTGTGTTCATATTGTTATACTTTGAATTTTCCAATTCCTCCTGTCAATATGAACAGGTTGGGTAACATTTTGGGCAAAAACTAAAAAAAGTACATGAATAAAAGATTCTATAGAAGAGCTGGCTCTTTTAACACTATCTAAGCTCCACCAGTTGGCCGTGACTTCTATTTGGTTTATCCCATTCTTAGTTTCATAACTCGTCGACTCTTGTGGATGCTAGGGCTTCTATGATAATGTGACGAACAAGAGGCTGCTGAAGAAGAACAATGGAAGCATCAAACACGTGGTCATGGATCTTATTGCTGGGGAGAAGGTGTAATCCAAGGAGCTTCTTATGAACTTATTATCTATTTATATATCTATCTATATATCTAAGTAATGGTGGTACTACCATGCTAGAAACATGAATATTTTGTTCAGGGCTACTAAATATGGGATGTCAATAGGGTTAACAAATGCGTGAAGGTGGTGGATTTTAGCGCCGTAAATAAATTGTTTGGCTTTTGTGTGTTAGTAGGACTTGCTTGTTTTTCTTGCAACTTTCTTTGGTGCATTTTCTTTGGAATTTCTCTCTCTACAGTGTGATTTGCTTAAACCATGTCTGCCGTTGTGGATGATTCTTCTTCTTTTATGAGACTTCTTGGCGTGGCTTTAAACGTGGTAATATGGCTTGGAGGGTGTCATAAGTGCCCTTACGATAATGTTAGGGCAATTGGAGCGTCATAAATTATGCCTTTTGGTGTGACACTGCCGCCTTATCTTGAGCAAAATGTTTGTCGTCTTTGACACTGGTTCAGTTTGGTCATGTTTATCCTATTATCTTTGCTGCAAAGTCTTCCCTTTGAACAACACTGTAAATTTGCTGCGTTTTTTTCTTCTTGGATGGCTTTCTGATGAGATTAATTTCTCTCGTACGGGTATCAGGGTACGTCTGAGGCTTCACGGGTAATGAATTTGATGTTTGTATTGTTTGCTAAAGTTATTTTCTTGTTTCCGTTACCGTGATATTAGGAACTGTGAAAATAACTTGGGTCTGCGACTATTTTCTTTTCCCAAAGATGCTAGCAAATAAGCAATTGAAAAAATTTGTGGAAGCAAGAAAAAGGCGATTCACTTGTGCGTGAACAATTCTCATTCGTGTCTCCCACTTTGAGTCCACTCCCACCTCCGGCTGATAGTGACGGAGGCAGGCCACCATTTCAAGCTGTTGCCAACTCTTTCCCACCTCCGCCTGCTAATCCCAGGCCCTCTTCCACCTTCGACCACCCCATCTGATGATGACTCCTGTCAACGATCCACTTGCTCAGGCTGCAGTCCACCTTCCGGTTTCCGTTAGCTTACAATGCCTTTCTAAGCATCCCTTTAGTTGTTCAAGTCTCTTTACCGATACAGCTAGTAGGATGTAGCACAAACCCTTGCTCCAAGGGTCAGCATCGGGGACCCCGAAACTCGAGATGTTCTAAGTCTCCTTGTCGACTTTCTTACAGAACCCTGCAAGTCATTTATATATGAAAGCCTTTGAGCTCTTAATGCTGACATAGGCAGAATAGAGGGTCAGTTGGAGATGGGATTGCACTTTCGATAGCTCTCTATCATTAAAGGTGGTAGGCCGAAGAACTGTTGAACGCTTCAACTTGTCCACTGAAGAAGGCAAAGGCTGGGCGAGAGACTAGGCCAACTTACTGCCTCCTGCCATGGTTGAAGCTTTTTCAATTGAAGCTAATGCTATGTTGCCCTTCCCTTGTTCAAGAAGAAGTGAGGACTTTCTTTTAGCTACCAGCCCAAACAAAAGAGACAAAGCTCTTGATTGATCGATTGATTGAATCGAAGTATAAAGGGGTTGATTTAAGTGTGAGATCCGCCCAAGACTAAGGCCGAGCAACTTGCTGCTGCAGGATTGGACGCCTATCTATCTCACCACGCTCCTATAAAGGCGGGCGGAAGGAATGCTCTGCACATCTTTCTTACAGCTCGTTACCGATTCTACAAACAATAGAGAATCTCTAAACATGATATTGGGGTTGAAAATCACTCGATCTGGGTACAAAAAATTGGTACAAGAGGATCTCTGGCCTGGAAAAGTTGCATAGAGTCGATATAAGAATCTCGCTCGTACTTGTTCGTTCATATCTAGCGATCAGTTTTTTAGCTTATGACGCCTTTCTAACCATCCCCACACTTGTTTCTGGAAAAGATCCTTGAATATCTTTGAACCAAACATGTCGGAAAATGATTTCTTTTCCCTGTTTTGTAAACGTGAATCTGAAATCTGAAATATGTTCTCCTTTGTTATTGTCTATTTCCACTGCAATTCTATTTTTTCCGGAATCCGTAGTGTAACTTTAAATCCATCTATGACCCCCTAGAGCTCCATGGTACTGGTTAGCACCGGAGAGCACCACCACACATTGATATGGGACTCGAGGGTTAAGGTATGGACCTTACATCAATATGTGGTGGCACATGATATGGGGCACCATGTTGCAATTCCCAATTCCCAAGGGACATTGATAATTATCCGTATTGCTAGTTCGTTTTGGGTCTTCAAACCAACAAGTGGCAGATATTAGAACACATTTGGTTCAATTGCTTCCCCCCATCGGTCTCCTTACTTTTTTATGGCAGGCGTGTGGGAGTCAATCAGATCGAAAGTTTTCTGAGGCCCCTAGTTACTAGTTGCTAGGTGACTACCACTGCACCAATCCCTGTTGTCTCCTTCTTGGCAGCCTTCTACAAGTCTCCCAAACCACCATACATATAATTGAACTGGGAATAGAAGATTCTTCTCAAAATTTTCAGCAACCTGAATCAAACAGTAAAACCCACACTCTATTTCTGCATTTCATCTCTCCAACTGAAGTTCTTGTACAATTTCCATTTCAATTTGAAGGAAAAAAACCAAAAAGTGTTACAATAGTAGGAAAAAAAATGTTGTTCGCATCAATTAACTATCACAAGTTTCACAAACAAAAAACATATCAAAATTAATCCATCTCATCGCGGGGAATATCTTCTTCACTAAACCTTCTTGAAGACATCTGGTTAAACAAATTTCTCAGGCTATTCTTACTCTCCTTGGGCCTCTTATACCTCATGCTTGGATCATCCCACATCGGGAACTGGATTTCCAACCCTAATCCTGTTTCTAACAGTTTCGACACGGCTACAATCTCACAAGAATCCCACAATGACTCCCGGAAATCCCAATGTGCTCCGCGAGTGTCCTTAACCGGTGACTTTTTCATCGCCTCCAGCTTGAACCTAGTGGGATTGGCCTTGAAGTTTATCCGGTGAGCATCGAATTCGGTGGCGGTCTTTGAGCTGCTGGAGTGATTGTGCCATGCCTGTGCCACTGCCTTGAGGATTTCCAGGTCATGGTGGTGTTCATCAAGCTCTGGCTTGTTCTTCATCATCTTTTCCTCTACGAAACTAGTCTTTCACAGACCATTTTATCTATGGTGATTGAGAGCCTCGCATTTAAGATGCGGTGAGAGAGAATGTTTTGGGTTCAACGTAGCTTCTTCTTCTTTTTTTTTTTAATACAAGGATTTTTTTGGACTTGTACTGGAAACTGATGAATGGACACAGCTATTCTGGGGTTCAGGGTGAAGGTAGATTTTTTTTTAAAAATATCGTAAATATATATACACGTGAGTGACAACAACTAAACAAAACACCATTAGAGGGAGAAACATTTGTTAGCTTTGAATTTTTAGGAACCCTTATCGCCGTTCTTGAGAAATGAACAAGAGGTAGTACGGAGTAATAAGTTTAGAACATTTCCCAAGTTTATGATCAATATGGTGCTTAGAAGCAAATCAAGCTACTCGAGTTTGAGTTCACGTTCAACTCTCTGAAACTTCATTCTTGATTGGTTTATTACCTAACAAACCAAGCTTGAACATTTCCAATGAGGGATCCCGCATAGGCCTACCGTGCGGGACTCATCTTTCCCGATTGAATTGCGACAATCCGAGCCGCTCAATGTGTTCAAAACGTGATTTTAAGGGTACCCGTCAAGAAGTCAGCAAAAAAAATGATAGGGAACAGCAAAAAACTGTTCGGATCAAGCCCTCCCAGATCATTTTTTTTGCTGATTTCTCGTGGGTACCCTTAAAATCACGTTCTGATCACTTTAAGCGGCTCAGATCGTTGCAATTCGATCGGAAAAGGGGAATCCCGCACGGTAAGCCCGTGCGGGATCTCTTATAGGATCCGGACTATTTAAACAAAGTCTGAACAAGTTACCACTCGTGATGTTTAGGAAATTCAAGCTACTCTGGATGGAGCTCGATTAAAACTCGTTTGAGATCGGTTCGCCACAACATAATCGGAAACATCGTTAAGCTTCCAAACGAAGCTTGAATAATTCACTGCTGGGCTGGTTGATCACCCCTTAAATATGATTAGAGTTGGGGTATATCCTGTCCAAAGATGAAATTTGATGCATCATATATCTCATTGACTGGATGGTCTTTAACTTTAAGGGAGTGTCTGCATTATTATCACATGAAGCTCTTGACAATCCATATGGTGGACCACAATAAGTTGCATACAGTGACTACACAGCTAAAGGCAAACTTTTGTCGCTGAGTACTAGTCAACCCTACGGTCCCTACCCAAGTTTTTGGCAAATACCTTCAACTTTGGGTTCACATAATTTTATACAAATTTTGAGGGGAAATGATTTCGCCACTCCCTTTTCCGTTAAAACTACTCCCTTTTTTGCACCCAAAATACACTTGCAGGAGAGTGAGGTTAACAAAAAAGAGTGTTGCAAAATCAGCAGCCATTTTGAGCAATGTTTGCATCTACAGCAAGGGGATCCATTAGGTTCTGTTTGTTTTGAATGACATGAGAAGCAATCAGAGCTAGGGACAGAGAAATACCTAGAACAGTTCAATGCACGTAGCACCCGTGTCTCTTATCTCTAACGTAAAGGGCTACAAAAACACCATGATTATACGCAGATCATCAGCTGATGCCAGAACACAGGAAGAAATTAACTCTGGCAAAAAATGCTGATTGCTTTAGTGTGGACTCTGCATCTTTTTACCTATATTATTGGAACAATACGCAATTTCTTACTACTTGAATCGTTAGAACAGAAGCACAAAATATGCCATTGTCTGGAGTAGTACCAAACTAACTACATTGAGTGTAAAGTGTAACCTCACTGCGACAAATTTCAGGGATGGCTGATTTTTGAAAAGATACAGTGATCTTTCAACATTCAATAAGTGTATATCAAGTGCCGCAAAACGAAAACCAACATGAAGGATAACCTAGGTGCAGAAAGAGAGGAAAAGAATACAGAAAAATCAAAATCATCACCTGCATACAAGAAGCAAGTTAAGCAACCCTGCAATCAAAAAGAAATTATACAAAATATTTCCCGATGTTCATTAGCCGAAGCAATTACAAAAAGCACATAGGTCACAATTTACAAGATCCAATGTCAATATGAAATGTACCAAAAACTTCAAGACTTCCCCAAATATTCTTCTTCCGACTACCAATGTCAAAATTCAGTACAACTTTAATTAAGCTTCAAACAAGTGAAAGCAAATTAATATAACATAAAATCAAACTGTAATAAGTTATAAAAATCATCTAGCAGTGCTTCACGAAGTTCATTTGTACAACAAGGAATTGAAATTTAACTAACCACCCCCAAAATATGTCAAGCAGCAGCAGCATTGCTACTTTTTGAAGAACCAAAGAGACTGCAAATGGCTTCGTGCTTACGGATGTGATGAGGGCACTTAAAAAGCAGATCTTTGGCCTCAGAGTCTCTACCCTCCTGAAAGAAAGCTTTAAAAACATGTAGATAAGCGGAAATGGATGGATATTCCTTCCCACTCAATGCCTTCAAGAAATCCCCAGCATCCTCCACTGTGCCGAACCTTGAAATGAAATGCACAAATGGTTCTGGGGAAGGCGGGTAGTTATGTTTCTTCATTAGATGAAGGAGATTTAGCGCTTCCTCGAATTTCCTTTTCTCTAAAAGCCTTTGAATCAAACTTTTGTATGTAGCTTGCCAAGGTCTCAACCGAACCTTATTCACCATCTCGACAACCAACTGGTTTGCCCCTTCTATCCTATTCTGACTTATAAAACCGTTTACCAAGACATCCAAGAGGTCCGCATCTGCACCACAGTTTTTCTCCATCATATTTGCAAAGCAAAACAATGCCTTGTCGACTTCATTGGCGGCACAGTGTCCGTTTATCAAAATAGTCCAAGTCTTTATGTCAGGGATACAACCATTTGCTTCCATCAAATCCAACACCTTACTAGCTTCTTCTAGTCTCCTGGCTTTACAAAGTCCGAAAACCAGTTGGCTATAGGTGATGTTATCCGGCTCATGCCCCAACTTTCTCATGGTCTCCACAATCTTCTCTGCTTCATCAAATCTCCCTACACTTGTTAAAGCCCTATGAATTCCATCATAATCAGACTTTGTGAGTACATTTCCCGCTGCCTCATGTTTATCCACAACCCTATACACCAAATCCATATTTGCATTGCCACCCACAGAGATAGTCCGCAAAAGGACACCACAATCCTGAGCCGATGGCTTATAAGGACCATCCATCATTAGCTCGTACAGCTCCACTGCATCCTTCAACATCTTGTTCTTCTGAAACTGCCTCGAAATCTTTATATACGTATCGATATCCATCTCATGACCTAAACCCTGCATTTCCTTCACCATACTCCAAAACTCCCCAATTGAATCATCCCGACCAAGAACCCTAGCAACGGCATTATAAGTAACACTGTTGTGCTCATATCCCAAGCACCCACCAACCCATTTGAAAAAACTCAAAGCTTTCAAAGGGTATCCTCGAAGCTCCTTCAAAACCCTCAAAACAAAACCATCCGACAACAGAATTTCCATCTCCCCTAAATCTCTCTCAACTTCACGGCCCCAATCCGACCTAGTAACAACCCCAACCACCTTCTTCACTACATCACTCATTTCATTTTCCTTAACCATCTTATTATATAGTTGAGTCCAAGCAGTGACATCGTTACCCATCTTCGAATTCCTAAAAACTCCAAGAACCGTAAGGTACGTCGCCTCATCGATGTAAAACCCTAGTTCTTTCATCTTTGTAATGGTTGCCCAAAATTGCTTCACTGACTCCTTGTTAGCGAAAATCCGAAGCACTAGACTGTAAATAGCAGAACTGGGTCTAAACCCATTTTTGTCACATACCCAGTTGAAGAATTTGGAAGCCCTTTTTGGGTCTTTATCGAGTTTCTTCAGAATGTACACAACCGTTTCGTGGGTCAGTTTTGGGTTAGTGTTTGATAACTTGTGTTCTAATTCTTTTGACCAATCAGAGTCTACTATGAGCTCAAGAATCGAGGTGGGTTGTGTTGAGAAGGATAGGATTTGATAAGTGGGAATGGAAATGTAAGCGTGGGGTTGTTTAGAGAGAGAGGGAGAGAGGTGGGAGAATGGAATTGGTACCTGAGGATAGAGCCGAGTTGAGTGAAGCGAGTTGAGTAGGCGGAGATGCCTCAGTGTCGTCTTTGCTCGGTTCATGGCCGCTTTGTGATCTCTCTCTCTCTCTTCTCTAATTTTCGACAGGGTGAGACGTCAAGGGTTTTCCGAGGGTTTAGGCAGGATCCAAATCGACCAAATTTGGGTGGGTCTTTTTGTAACCCGAGTCGGTGCTAAAATGGTCAACTTTTCCCAGATTTTACCATGGTGAAATTATTCAGTAGTCCGGAAACACTACCTTGTGGACAGTGGCAGAGCGACCTTGGGGTCCGGGGTGGCCCCTGCCCCCTTCCAAGCCTCCGAGTTTTAAAATTTTATTTTGTACTCCCTTTGTCCATTTTTTAGAGTCCGGTATTCTATTTTGGGTTGTTTCTTAATAAGTGTCCATTTTGTAAAGTTAGTGGGTAAAAATTGGTACATTGTCTATTTTGCCTCTAAAAGTAGATTCTATTTTGAAAAGTTAGTGAGTAAAAGTGTAATGATGATGGGTAAGTAAGGAAAGTGGAGAAAAAAATTGATGTGAAAGGTATAATGATGATGTCTTTTTAATAAGTTGGAATTACAAAGCATAACACTTAAAAATGGACGGAGGAAGTACATACTTAATTTTGAATATTATTGATAATTATTCGTATATAGCTATTTAAAATCTTAATAATTTTGGTTTGATTTGATTAAAAATTGGTTATTTACATTCTCATTTCTCAATTTTTTTCATAAATAAAAAATAATTACGTGACTGTTGAAGTTGCTTGAAGAAAAAAAAACAAAATAATTGGTATATTTTAACTGCATTAGGCTAGAATCCTTTCAATATACCAATGTAATGTACTGTAAAACAAAAATTTTATGATATAATAACTATACGTTCTGATAACCTCTCAGGTCAAAATCTTGGCTCCGCCACTGCTTGTGGAGCTCTAAACCACTCTACAACCACACATTCTTATAGATTCATAGGGGTTTATGGCTAAGTGTATGAACCCTACGTAAATATGTAATTTTGAAATGGTTTGGAGCACCACATGATAGTACTCTAGATACAAAACTACGAAAGTTCTTTGATTGCTTTGAGTCTCTAGAACCAACCCCTCTTGTTTGGTTTGAGTTATGAGGGAGGTTTTTGGGTAATGAATGGAGAGAGATAGATAGAAAAATGAGAGTACTAATTGAAGAGAAAACTTATTGTACGCCATGCATGGAGAGAAATGGTTGGGTCTAGAGATCCAAAGCGAACAAAGATTTGTCTCAAAATATATGTTCACCTGGCGAATCAATCCTTAAGTTCCAATCAATTGAGTCGGCTACATGTATGTTTTCCCAATTGAGCTCCAAGGGCATATGCGTAATCGGATTACTTAGCACAACCCTCCCCTTGGCCTGGGTTCCATTTGAGCTCCAAGGGCATATTTGTAATCAGATTCATGTTGTAAGAATTTAACAGGAATTTTTAAGTATTAGTTGCCAGCTACTTAGCACAACCCTCTCCTTAGCCTGGGTTGGGACTGATTGTGTGGTAGATAAAACTCGAAGCATGACATGGCCTGCCACTGATATTCATCTCTCATCATCACATGTGAAACCATTCCCGCACAAAAGGATACTGCTATCTTTGTATCAAATGCTCCCTTCGCTGTTCACAGTGAACTTACTGCACTCTGGACAGATTGAAAACCATTGACTGGAACAGTCGAACCCCATTCTTGCTGTAGGAGGGCTGTAGAAGGCCAAATTCCTTCACCCAAACGGCTAAACCAAATTTCCTACTAGACTAATACTGAAAACAACTTTAATCAACAAATGGAAGAATAGAATGATACTCCACTACCAACTTTATGAGAAACCTTTTTAGCTTTCTGGTTCACTGACTGCAGAGAGAGAGAGAGAGAGAGAGAGAGAGAGAGAGAGAGAGAGAGAGAGAGAGAGAGACGTACCAAAACTTTATAAAGCCCAACAAACCATAAATTTCATCCCCATGGATCAGACTAATGAGGACCAAACCAAGAGGAAAGCATGCTACAATGGCAGCTATTCAAGCCAGTGAATGCATATTCCAGACCACAAAACAGAAATCCAAAAAAATCTGTCTACATAATCAAGGGAAATGCATTTCAAAGCAATCAGTCTTAACTGTCGCAAATACATGTCTACGACTATTTACACATACATGTATACTTCCCATCACCAATAAATCATATATATGGACTATGATCTTTTGTACAGATGACACGTAAATGTTGCATTAGGTATTTGCTGAACATAGATATCCATGCATGCTACTTGGCCAATGTCCCACCCAATGGTGTCGTGTAATTGTCCACCTTATCAGAAAGAACGATTCTGGCGTGTCCGCCAAAGGTTATTTCCTAAAGCAGATTTCCAACAGCACAAAACCATTTCCCTCGTGCCATAACTTACAGATCAATATACACATTCTTCAGTTGCTGAATCTACTTCCCACCTCCCCCAACAAAGTGATAATACCGGTGGTTCTGAAGTATCTTCAAACTTTTACGGTATGATCATTGTAACTATCATACAGCCATGAGCAATCCAAGTTAGATTCTGCAACCGAGTCAGAAACCTGAAATATTATCACTTGCATATTCAACAAAGACCCCTAATGAGTAGGATTTCCCGTACAGCATCCCATTTGACACCAGAACTTGTGGTCATCAATCTTCCGGCTGCACATTCTTACAACTTTGTGACGAGTTTCTGGAGGAAGTTCCTTCAAGAGATCCGATACAGCCAGTTCATTCCTCCTTTTTAACTCGTCCATCTCCTTTTTCTGCTCAACCAACAAATGCCCAAGTTTCTCTGCGATGATTCTGACATCATTGGAGTCCATATCATTTACAGTTTCACTATACCCTACCAACCCTAATTGGTGGGGATCAGTGGCTGAATCGTTTTCATCGAATTGTAAATCAGCATTTACACGAGCTTGTTTCTTTTTCAAATTTTCATCAACCACGTGCTCATCCTCCATCTGTTCAAGTGAGGCAACATTATTTGAACCCCTCTCATTTTCTGGAGTCAATGACCCTTCCAGAGATAGGTTTGAAGGGCCAGGATTATCTGGATAGTTTCCACCAGCTTTTTTAGGTGAGTTGGACCAGTACTTCCGACCTGAGGGCAGTCGTTCCAGCTTAAGATTACCAACAGGGGAGGGAAATTCATTTTTCGAGGGAGAAACATTGTTATTGGAGTTTAAGGCAGAGATATCAGAAAGTGAAACTTCATTATTGGCTTTGCCTCGAGAAATTTCTGTGGGTGCCCAATCGGGAATATGAGAACGTATTTCAGATTCAATCATTTTAGCAATAGCAGATACATCTTGATCAGTCAGGTCTAGCTGCTCGACCATTTCACTAGCAACACCAAGTGCAGTTTCGACATCCATATCAAACGGGAAATGGATATTCCGAATATGACCTGGGCCCAAGTGGAAATGTCTCAATCCCAAGAACATGTAACTAGCCTACAACTTTCTATCTAAGAAGCATGGATACATAAACGACACGACATGACATGTACACCTAATTTTTATCCAAGTCTTACGATACGGGCATGTTGTATCTTATATACTCGTGCAGAAATACAAATACCAGTAGTATTACAAAGACATGAATCAACAATAATTAAAAAAGTATTAACAAACTAAACATCCATGGGCCATGGCAATTTTGACTTGGCCAAACTTTTAAAAATTGCCTTATGACCTCCTAATTTGTCCCCATTCCAACGTATCCAAGCATGTTACCAGTGTGTGCAAGTGCAACTAGGAAAGACTGATAAAAGAATGAAAGCATTAGTATGTCCGAAGAATGAAAGCATTAGTATGTCTGAAGCATTTTCCGCGTTCTTGTCCGACACAGATTCGTGAGGCCTATACATGTGCTTGTGCTTCTTAGCTTTCATGAAACGAAAAAAAAGGGCAACCGAAAAGAAACCGAGAGAAGATTGGTAACCTGTGGAATCTGGTATTCTTAGTTTCAGAAATATTGTGTTGCGGTCCTTCCTTTGACGCTGCACCGTGAAGTCTCGACTTCCGTCAGGCACAGCGTGGCTCGATTCTGTCAATTCGTTGTATCAGAAGCAAGGGTAAAGCAGCGAAAAGGCAAAGAAATTTCAAGTGATTTCCCAAAGTTTACCTGAAGCATTAGGAATAGGAGGTAAGGATGGGATTATTGTTTTATTGTCTTCATCTAATTGGAGAAAGGGATCCACTAGAAGTTCCCTCGCAGGCAACCGGTCCGAAACCTTTGCAATACATTTTTCAATAAATGCTTTGACTACAGGATCCTTTACTTTGGCCAAGGATGCTGGCTTGGTTCCCTTCAAAGAGAAAATAAAAAACAATTAAAATATCCAGCCCAGGTCCCCGAAACCATACTCTATTTTAGAGAAAAATCAAGCTCCAACCCACACTCTATTTCTTCCTCTATTTGAGAGATACAATTTGATACTCCAAATATGGAGTATGGGGGGAAAGGGTATGGGGGAAAAGGGAAGATCTAAACCCACTATTTGAATAAGTTGACAATGAAAGTTGACAATGATTGAAGGAAAAGTGAGAAAATCTTTGAAATGATGATGAAATAGAGAAAGAGAGATGTATGGTTAGGGTGAATATGAGTATTGAAAATGTAGAATCCTCTTAGTTCACTCTTTGAATATAAAACTTTGTGTTGATCCTCTCAAATAGAGTCCTAGAGCACATTGGATTGAAGATGTTTACTCGACTCCACTTCAATCACACCACAAAGTATTTACCCTACTAAATGACGTTGGTGACGCGAATACAATGGTTGCAACTAAAAGACCAAGGTATTATATTCCCTCAACTACAACATGCTCTACATTTTGTTATTTATAACTGCTTCCATCATTTGCAGATTTACAATTAATGAGGCCAAAGAAAGAAAATAAAAATAACAAAACTCACACAGATCCAAGCATAAATTTAAACAGAAGCATCACAATAGCATACAGAAGCATCACAATAGCATAATAGAAGCATCACAATATTGTTAGATTTCTTGGAGGGTTCCAACCTAAAACCAATTGGTAATAGGTGGAGTAGCCTCTAGATTTTATTAACCAAGCTTGGGTGGCTTCGATGAGCGATGTAGGATAAGTCTAACATTCCCCTCGTGTGCAGCCTGGATGCACGTGGAGGTGACAGACCAGGAGACGAGGAACTTTTGAGCAATTGACTCGGGCGACAGAGATGAAAGAGACTTTCCCACGAGAGACAAGGCCACCCAAGACCTAGCTCCGATACCATGTTATTTGGGAGAATAAGAAAAGTGTATAGGGTGTTAATGAACCCTAACACAAATAACTATTATTTATAATATGGGAGACGTAGTTACAATACTTGACTAAGCAATGTGGGACTTATACTAATAATATTCTAACAAATACATCAAAACAAGCACCACAACATAATGTAATATAACATAAATGAGTAAAATAAATGGAGGAGGTAGTTTATCTACTCATTGAACAGATCCACAGTAATGTACGAAGAAATCCTATTTCAGTACCGGTTCAAATCATTTCAACTGAATCCAAAAAACAACTTGCTAGATAAGTCCTGAACTCTAACGACACCAAGAAGTTACTCACGGATTGACTCAGCATATGTGTGTCTCCCCATCAGGGACACAAACACGAATTAGTTCAGCACAAGGACCTAATTTTTACGAGTACTGAAAGTACAAAAGATAATATCAAAATGCATCAGGTATATGTTTGTGGTGAGTTTTCAGCAACATTGGTTGACTAATTGTAGGGTCATCTTTTAAAACAGTGCGACACAAATATGAATAATTTCAGCAAAATGACAAATATGGCTGATGAGGGCTGCAACTACAAGCAGCTAGATATATATTGGGGTTGCGCCGTTGAGTTGTCAGAACACCGACCAAACCTCTTCAGACATTCATTGTTAAACACAGGAAGTAGATGGGTATCATTGGAGGCGCCGATTGATCACACATGAAAGGATCAGTAACAAGGAGAACCGACAAGGTGGGACTCTGCGCCCATCCATCTAGAAACCAGTCAGTCAATGGAAAACTGCACACAGACACACACAGAGCTCCAACTTTGCTCCATTCGGGGCAACCATCCAACAAATGCAAAGATGTTGATTTATTCATTTAAGTCTTCAAAGAAGAAGGCTCTTTCTGCTCATCATTGAAGCAATAATATTCCCTGGGTATAAATCAATGAGATATCACAACAACTGACCAACTCCCAATCCCATCACATTCTAAATTTGGACAGTTCTGTTCATTTATGGAGATATAGCATCGAAACAAGCAAAACCAATAAAGATATCTCATACCATGCAGTTGGAATGCATGGCAGAAGAGATGGATTTTTGCTGATGCAAACTTTTTTTTTTAAATTTTCAATGAAGCATCTATCAGACGTACATAAAATGTTCAAGAGAACACATAGGCCTTCACTTACCAATCGGGGAATATCATTAAACAAAAGCACAACGGTAGAATCTGTAAAGCAAGTAATTGACGGAAAAGTACTCTAGCATATGATGCTTCTTTCGTGTTGAGGAGTCAAATAATTGACAATGGCCGCCCATATCCATTGCTTTACCACCAAAAAGGAACTAGCGCCCACTTAAACATTCTGACCAAAAGAAAATCCCAGGGACTCCGAAGACCACAAGTCGGAATTTCACACAATTTGCACTCCCAAATAATTATAGGAATTAAGCATAGAGTGCAAGTCATGGAGTGGGAAACTACTTGACAAAAAGTCATAAACGCCTTACTGATGTCACTTTCTTGTATATCTGAGCAGCATTCGAACATTCAACATAAGGGTACTCCAAGGTCACCAACTCTAGCAAGCACATACCAAACGCATAAATATCTACAAGCTCGTTGTATTCCTCCTCATAAAGCTCTGGTGCCATAAACTCAGGAGTACCTGATTCACAAATACACTATATCACTGTTGTTCCACTAGAAAAGACTATGATGATTGATAATAAAACCGCAATTAAAAAGGAAACAGAAAAGGAAAAAAGCACAAAAAGTAAACGAAGAAAGAAAGAACTCCTCACCAATGACACTGTGAGCAGAACGAGCCTTACGAAGAATGGCTGCAAGTCCTAAGTCTCCAATCTTCACCTCACCATTGTTTCCATTTACAAAAATATTGTCACACTTTAGGTCACGATGGATAACAGGTGGGTCATGACTGTGAAGATAGATAAGGCCATCTAAGATCTGCTTAGACCATTTCTTCACTGCTCTCAAATCAACACGCTTATGTTTATTACGATATCTACGTAGACATATAGAAAAAATGTGAATCGCGTCAATCGATCAAGAGGGAAATTGAATTCATAGAATACAGCAGTGTTGTAGCATGGTAAACATACTGTCGTAGCGTCCCAGAAGTGAAAATCTCAGTTAAGAAGTTGATATTCTTGTTTTTGGTGTCAACCCATGAGTGGTAGAATTTAATAATATTCTTGTGTTTAAGAGTCCTAAGCAAATTAACTTCCGAATATAACCGGTCCAAGTCTTCTGAGTTGTGTAAGAGATCTGCACCCTTAACTTGATTCCAAGCAACTTCAATTCCTTCAAGTGTGTCAAATGCTCTATATCTAAATCGCCAGAATGTTGGTCAAGGAGAAAACGATAACAATTCAAAAGCAGTTTTGTTTCAAATGCATAGTAAACAACTGAAAAACAAAATGACAACAAAAAGTCCATAGGAGGATACACTTTTTTGAATGCCCCTTTTCCAAGAACCTCTTTATACTGCAAATAGTATAAGAATAAACTCAGGAAGAGAACAACATTATTGGCAAACTGGCAATTGATCCAACAATTAAACTAACTACAAAGTAAAACACTAAAGCCCCGTTCTTCTTAGCTGGACTACTATTGAAGGCACACAAACCCACAAAGTTAGAAAATCAGTAGGACTAACATTTAGGACATGTTTGCTCTGGATTAAAGCATCAGATTAGACCGTAAATTCAAGGAGACTGTATATGTGAGAATGCTCAGCTTAGTTACACATCGGTGGGCTGAGGCGCTCAAGGAATATGTAACACTACCGAACTACTGCCAACTAATTTGGGATTAACTGTTAAGCATTTTGGGCGATGTTGTCGAAAAGGTTATTGAGTTAGTAAGAAGCGGGTATGATAAAAAAAATTAGTAATAGGTGGGTCGTTACGGTAATAACGTGATTGATTGGAACTTTTACGCTTAGGATTAAATATGCACTCGATATTCTATATATCCAAATATATTACCTATTTATCCAATGGGATTCCATATTCTAAGGTATTATATGTGTCTTCTTCAGTATTAGTCTAGTCAAACAAACAAAGCCTAGCCTTCGGTATCACTAGTACAACACCCACCCAAAAGTGTTGCATAATCCATATTTTGCAAGATTTCATATTCGACAGATATTTTTAATCGTGACAGCAACGTTTCAATCAAGTATATATAAGATATAGTCGATCTAATCTGGCAAACAAACAGGGATCTGAAATCTGGAGTCAAGCAACAATACACTGATAATGTGAAATACTTTTCTAGAGTAGCCTATGCCCTATGGTACACTCCTCACTATATCATTATGGGAAATTTTTCAGTGCCAAGCGGGTACCACGTGGTGCCCGTTCGTGCATCCGAGCTGTCCATTTCGTTTTGAACAGCTCAGATTTGGAGATAAAAAAGGAGAGAGAAAGTGTTGAGATGAAAAGAGAGATGGTTTCAATCCGAGCCGTCTAAAAGTGTATAGGACGGCTCGGATACGCCGAGCAGTACCACGTGGGATATATATGCTCGGCACTGAAAAATCTCTCATATTATTATACAAATAAGGAAAAAGAAAAGAAAGCGTAATGTAGCATAGCTTTCTCCTACTTTTCTATCTACACAAACATGTACTAAATATATCTGCAATACATAAAACACTGACCCGACCATATCGACCAGATGGGTCGACCTCAATATACTCGGTGTCAGAATCGTCGGGGTCGGGCGACGAGTTGTGGGGCATTCTCTGAGATGAACACAAAAGGGAGTGATGATCGATGGATAACGAGATCAAGTTCAAATTCAGGTAAGTTTGGTTCCGTGTTACAATTTGAGGACCAAAGTCGGACCCAAAAGAAACGACAACCCAGTTGGTGAAATTTAACGGCAGTACAAGGTGGGGAGGATATGGGTTTGTGTGAGGATTCAAAGAAGAAGGGGAGGAGAAGGAAATTCCAGAGAGAGAGCGAGAGAGCGAGAGAGAGAGAGAGACGTGTGAAGGGAGGAGGCGGCAAGAGGGTCCCTTTGAAGAACAAAACGTAAAACGGCTTAAGCGAATCAGCAAAGAGTGTGTTTGGTTGGAAAAAGAAACAGTTTCCATATTTGTTTATTTTATTTTTCACTCATTCAATACGTAAATAATTTTGCCGCTTCACTTTTTATTAATTAAACTTTAAAATTATATTAAGTGTACTTGTATTTTGAAAATTGTGCTGTGTGTATTTTGAACACTACAAGACAAATATTGCTTCCACACATATCCAATATTGACAAATCAAGAAACTTTAAGATAAAATGTAGTGCTTCATATTTTTATATTGTTTTCCTTATTTAATTTTCATTACCTTCATTTTCTTCTTCACATCAAAACATGAAAAAGTCATTTTTCTTTTCATTTATTTCATTTCCTACAAAGCCAAAATTACCAAAAATAACCACTTTCATTATAGCATCTACGTTCGTATGGTGCACCGAACGCAATACCGGATTGTACTTTGTAGTACATTTTGGTTGAGCATTTTGAGATCTCAACATTATGATAAAAATCGTTTGTCTTATAGAGTTGACCATTGTGCATTTAAATGACCCATTTTGAGATCTCATCATCATAATCAGAACCATTTATCCTATAGAGACCATTAAATTTTTTTATAAATTCAAAAATTAGACTCGTCTGATAACACTAGTGATGAGATTTGACAAATATTTGTTTCCCAAAGAAAGATGGTCGGTATGATCCGAAAAATGAATTGTAAGATAAATATATCCCGATCATGTAGTTGTTAATGTTCGATTAAATTTTTTTTTTGAATGACTACATTCAAGGGCAAAGCTATGTTAGGGTTCGAGGGGCCCCGGCCCCGGCTCCCCGAGCTCCCGAATTTTAAATTTTTTATTTCATATATATCCGATTTTGAATATTATTGATAATTATTCGTGTATAGCTACTTATAATCTTAATAAGTTTGGTTTGATTTGATGAAAAATCAGTTATCTTACATTCTCATTTCTAAATTTTTTTTTATAAATAAAAAATAAATATGTGATAGTTGAAGTAGCCTAAAGAAAAAAAAAATTAAAATGATTGGTATACTATAACTACATTAGGTTGGAATCATTTAGATGTACAAAATGTAACATATTGGAAAGCAAAATCTTTGTGATATAATAAGTGTATGTTTTGATAAAAATTATATGTCTATCAAGCTGCCCCCGGGGGAAAATTCTGGCTGCACCACTGAGTACATTATTTATAGACCTTTACAAGATGAACGATTTTTATCATGATGAAATCTCAAAAGGCTCAACCAAAGTGCACTACATCCATGTGTTTGGAGAGTGCTATGGAAACCAATAGGAGCCACCGACGGCCGTGTAGGGCCACTATATACACGAAAAAAATAGAGTGTTTAGATCGAGAATTTACACACATCGGATGTCATTGGCTATGTTAGTTTGGAACATTTGATTTGATTTTGTTTTGTTTTTCAATCATTACCCTACTTCTTTTTCCAATCATTACCCTATTTTTCCAATTATTACTTTCTCATCTCTCTCTATCTCTCTCCAATCATTACCCCTATTTCCAATCATTATCCTATTTCTCTCTCCTCCCACTACCAAAGCTAAATTAAACTAAATACTCAACCAAACAAAGCCATTGCTTCTAGCGCGGGCCCACTCAAATTTTTATTTTTTTATAGAATTTTTGAATAGCTCGAACCAACCGTTTGGTGGTCGGAGTGGATCTCGTGTGACCATCGGTGGCTCCATCTGTTTCTTTAGCATTAGCGCATGTGTTTGGTGCACCATGCGGATCCTAGATGCTTAGCATGGACTCTTGCTAGATTAATAAGTAAGGATAATGCTATGGTGTCCCCGGTCATTTTGGGGACACCGTAATTTTTGGCATAACAAAACCCTTACAAGCATAACAAAAATCATTAGAAGTATAATAGAACCATAACATGGCATAACCAAGGCATAACTAAAAACCAATCAAGGCATAACCAAAAATCAACCAAGGCATAACCAACCAAGTTATGCCTTGTTATGGTTTTGGTTATGCTTATAATGGTTTTGGTTATGCTTGTAATGAATTTGGTTATGCTTATAATGGTTTTGTTATGCCAAAAGTTATGGTGTCCCCAAAATGACCGGGGACACCGAAGTCATTCCCAATAATCTCTGAAGATAGGTACATTACCTTTTTACACTACATATTATGTGGAGCTTATTTCGGGTCTTAGAAAAATTCAAAAAAATATTGATAAATTTTAAAATATTGTTTTATGGGATCCTGTAAAAAATCAGTTCTAACGGATATCGATAAGTTTCATTTCTAGATTTGTAGTGATAAAACTGAGCAGATGAACAATTTCATTCTTACGAATCAAGAAGTAATACTTACCGATATCTATTGAAGCTGATTTTTTACAGGACCCCATAAAACAATATTTTAGAATTTATGGATATTTTTTTGAATTTTTATGAGACCCGAAATAGATCTTATATAAAATGTAGTGTAACGTCTAATGTAACTATGTAGTGTATGTAGCATCTCTCATAAGTGGTAATAATAGTGTGATTACTACGTTTTACTAGCTATTTAGATTTGTTAGAGGCCTTGGTATGTATTTATTTTTTTGGCCCAAAGATTGGGATAGATGCCATAAATGAGGAAAAAACAATAATACTCCTACATCAAGTATAGCTGTCATCCCATTGGAGGCAGGATAAGAGCCACGTGGAGGGTAAAATTTTCACTAGTTCTAGTCCCTCTCCCAGCATTGTCGGCCACATTTTACCAGCCGCAGAATTACTCCTCGCCAAACAATCGCCTGTTGCCATGGGAGATGAGTACCACTTTTAGGCATTCTAAGCCTAGAGTGGCAAAGCTGTAAACAAGCGACGATAGAATTAAGAGTCGGGTACGCTTATGTTCAATTCGAAACGATCCAACGGTCATACGCCGTGTGTTTTTTTAGTTGTTCTGAGGCCGTTTAGGCGTCCCAAAAGGGAAATTTTATCGTTTTGGAAAATAATCGTTTTGCTTATATCTTTTAGTAGGAAACTCCGTTTTAGTCTGTTCTTTTTAAAGAAGTCTTAAATTTTTTTCTATTTTCCGAATTTGTAATACTTTTGGTTTTTTTTTTTTTCAAAATTGGTAATTTTTGTTTTTTAGGGTTAGGGTTTGCTACTTATATAATATATAAAATTGTAAGTCTTAGGGACTGGGGGTTGTTGATTATTGAATAATAAAAGAAGAAAATGAAAGTCAAGAACGTGTTTTGATAATTAATACTCGTCAAGGACATTTTTAGCATTAACAAATGTTCTTAATTTGTCCTTGGCGGGTATTACTTATCAAAACACGTCCTGGGCTCTCTAGAGAGAGTTTCTCTAAACCATCGTGTTTTGTGATTATCCTTGACGCATCATTCTTCAATTTCTTATACGCTTCCCTGCATCATTGTCCAAATCGATTGATGTCTGAGATCAGAACTCCCGCGCTTGAATTAACATCTCCCTTTCCTCTGAATCAATGTGATAACCTGTTGAGAGCCTCCTTGGACATGGCTTTAACCCGAGCTCTTGAGCAAAGACCAAACTAATTTCTCTTGCGGCCATTGCCTCAATCATCATTGGTTTGGCTTTGGTTAGTTTTGATAATTTGGATTATCTGACCAATTAAGCTTCTATCTCATCTTCCACAAGCAAGATATAGAATAATACTTTATGGAATATATAGGTGACCAATTTTGAACAAGTCTCATCCCAATGTAACCCATTTTCCTTGTTAATTTAGGACCTAGTGATAGGGACCCAAACCATATATTTCTGAATTTAGACGCCTCATTTTCTTGAATATATGCCAATTTATATTGACTTCCATTTTATCCAATCAATAACTTGTCAAATACAAGTACACAATCATTATTGGGTGGATTACATTATTCTCTGAAAAATTATTCATTGCTCATGGAGCACCGTCACGTGGTGCCCTGGAATTCTTCGGAATCACAAAATTATGTGAAACCCGAGACTAAGTGTGTGGATCCCAATATGATATATGGTGAGAAGAGTGCCCAATGGCACTGAATAATCTCTTGTGCCAAGCTTACAAACACGTTTCTCCTGGAATCACTTTTTTAAAGCCAAGATTCTATAATTTGCAGCCACAACCACGAATGAAAAACGTGCTTCGAAGGTTTTGCTTTCAGCACACGCTGCACGCGGCGATATGCAGATACAAGGCCAGATTCGTGGCCCAGAAGTTAAAACAAGTTTAATTTTGTTACACGGTCTTGGGTAGAACAGGTTTTGCGTAGAGCTGATCTACCTAAGATTGTGTAACATGGCATCAAAGTTAGGGACCAAAGATGAGAAAGTTGCCTGTCTCCAACCCCTGCACGCAACAGTGCTTCCGAGTGCACACTGCACGACGCGTGGGTAAGGGTGTGCAGTGAAGTTTCACATCGCGAGGGTACCGAAGCAATATGATGTATATAAGCGTGAGGAGCGTTCTCACTTAAATAGCTAGCTTTTGAAGTTGAGTTACCCAAGACCGTGTAACAAATTTGACCACACACACGCGCCCGCCCTGCCAATAAAAAAAGGAAAGAAAGAAAGACAAGAAGAAGCAGTAATTGCATCACTGCGACATAATTTGCGAAGTTCACAAAAATCTCTAATACGTAACTTTCAAGTTCTTCAACCAAGCAACCCCAAAACTTCTCTATATTTAGACAATCTGCCAGACTGCCATATAAACTGGGATTGCCAATGGTACAAGAAAGCCCGTGGTTCACAAGAAGAAGCGAGAAACGATGAATAGAATCGTGTTGCATCCACACACAGTACGTGCGATTTCGAAGTTCAATCTCAACACACTTTTGGTTGCTTAACATATTTTTATCACGCCATTAAGAACTTTAACATAATTGCATCAGAGTGAACATATATTAATCTTATTGGCAGCCTAACAAGCTTTCCACTTCTCTTCAAGAAAAAACGCTTTCCATTTCAATAGCTGATATTTCCACCCAGGTCCACCGAAACAATTCCAAAGACGTTGATAAATCAGATTCAACAAAAGGGGGACTCAGAACAGATAGTTGCCTAAGCAATGCCACCCTGCTCCAGCATTCCTGAATACAACACCATTCGGTCTCCAATTATGTGTAGCTGTAGATTTGCTATTACTTCCTAAGAGCATTCATCTTATCCCTCAGATAGTAAAGCTTAGCCCTCCGCACCTTCTTTTTGTCCAGCACCTTTATCTCCTTTATGTTGGGTGAGTACCTGACATCAATCTCTCATTTAGTAAAACCTGGTAGAGCAGTATCTAATAACAACAGATTAAAGAAAAAGTAACGATCAAACAATGCTAATTCACCAAGTTCAAAAAAAAAAAAAAATGCTAATTCACCTACAGAAATATACATGTGATATAAGTAGCAGCAATTAGTGAAAGCACTAAGAAAAAATAAAAGATAAATTCACAAGGGTTATTTGAAAAAATAATGTTCTTGAGCTGAACTCTACAAGGTGCAGGACCGAGGGGTTAATGCCGGCCTAGGGGAAGGATCAGGCCTTCTATAGCATCAACCAGTCTATATTCTATGAGACTACGAGCATTAATGAAACTGATCAGCCTTTTGGGGCCTGTGCATGAACAAATGAGACAAGCATCCCTCTTAATATTCTTCAGATGCATCTGTATTTTCTGAAGAGACCTGGTCTAGAAAGTATCTGTACTTTCCTCAAGTGTTTGAACTACATTTATTACCTACTTATAATTTTTTATTCCACGTTTACTTCTCACAGCACAGAAGCTCAAAATGCTTCAATTACATAAATAATCTGAAAATAGATTCAATTTACTTACAGGGGGAAGAGGGATTCTACCCCTACTCCTGCCACAAGCCTTCTTAGTCTAAATGTAGTATTTAGACCAGCATTACGCCTTGCTATAACAATGCCTTTGAGGATCGAAACACGCCTTTTATTGTCGGGCACCTCCTGCGCATGCAAAAGTTTTTTTTCACAACAAATCGATAGACGCTCCTCACAGCAATTCCTCTTCTACCAAAGCAACAAAAACAAACAATTTCCATACCACTTTGAGCTGGATGATATAGCCAGGCCTAATATCTGGTATTTCTCTCTGGTTCCTCACTTCCTCCACAGCCTCCTTATCAAGAATCTGAGATGTCATACCAGCCGAAAAATCTTAATCAGATAAGAGAATGTGCTCCTTCGATATGTTAAAATAAAGTTAACAAATATATGCATGCCTGCATTATGAACTTGGCTGTTTTATCAAGCCTTTTGAATTTGATGCGTGGAGGAACACCAGGTACAGAAGCAGTAGCTTCCTGTGCAACAGAGTTGGCTGAATTGTCCGTTGTGGAGATGCTTCTGCATGATAAAGCTTGTAGTGCCATAGATTGGTGAACAAGACCTGGCTTAGGACCACTATGTAACAGTGAGACTGAATGTCTACCACCAGTATTATATGATGTGAGCAAGCTTGTTTTGACACTGGGCTTTGTCTGACAGAACACATTAATAAGCATCAGAAATACAGACTAATTCTTCACAAACAGAAACCAAGAATGCGGATAAAAGTAATCACAAGGATACTGATAATTATGTTTTTCTTCCTCCTATTCCAAAAAAAAAACACTCAACAAGGACACAAGGATACAGATAATTATGTTTTCTTTCTTCCATTCAACATTCCAAATACAAAAATCACCAAGAACATAGCAGTGTAAGTAATCAACCAAAACATTTTAATGCAACACCAAAATGGTAAACAGTTGGTCACCAAGCAGCGCCACTATTAGTAATTCAAAGGAATGACAAGACTAGAGACACCTAATAACAGTTTCAAATCCCCAGGAGATTCGAATGAAACAAATGATAATTGCAAAAACATCAGTCTTAAGTCACACTATTAGCAGTAACAAATAGGCCTGTGAACAAGCGAAGCCAAGCGGAGCCGAGTAATGAGTTGTTCAAGCTTGGCTATCAAAACTAACAAGCTTAAAGAATACTTTAGCTTGGCTTACTTATCATTCTACGCTTTGCCTCTATGATGCCTTCAGACTCTGATTTGGGGGACATGGTTCCATGACGTAATGTCCCTTGAGTTTCTCAATTTTTGGAGGTGTAGTGGGGGGACCTGTTTCAGTGGTAAAACTTTCTAAGAGCAGCCACTTTGTGCATATATTACCAAAAGTTAGATCTGTCTCAAGTCCTACCACGGCCATACCCTCATCGATTGGGGATGACATGGGTACTGTGATTGTTACTGTTGGCGTACTTATCATTCTAGCCAAGCTCAATCAGAGTTTTAATCAAGTCAATCACGATTTGATCACAAACAGCTTTAGCTTTTATTCCCTATAAGTTGTAGCTCATGCTTTGGCGATAACACTTTTAAGGAGCTTGAAAAATGTATTCGAGCACGGCTTGTTCATTATTCGATTTGGTTAGCTTTTGTCAAGCCTAACTCGAGTTGATCCTGAGTAGCTCAACAATGTCAGGAGCAGCAATTAAATTAAACAAAAATTAGATGTAAAAATGATCCAACAAAAAACATACCAACTCCAAAGATGAGTGAGAAATGAACTTGCAGAGGCTTGGGAAGAACAAGCCATTCGAACAACCAATGGCACAACCAACAAAGTCGACGTATCCCACTTCGTTCCCAGCTGAAGAATTAGGTTTTCTCAATACAGAATTAAAATGGGCAATCTTTGAGCTGTTAATAGCGTGGCTTCTCACCGATCGAATGCACCCGTAAAGCGATTGCATTTCCCCAAATTGAATCTGCGTTTTCAAAATTAAACCCAAAATCGAATTCAGATCATCAAAAAATACGAGATTACGAAGAGAAGAAGAAAATAACGTACCAGAGATACGGTTTTAGACTGGAGTTGAGGCCGCCGGGGGCTACTCTCGGCGATGAAGATGTCGTTTGATCGCAGATTGAAAAACCCTAGTCTTGGTACCCAGCGATGTGAGAGGTTTATAAGATGAAGGTAGAGTGACGAAATTGCCCCTATCTTTTTTTTTTTTTCAATTTCCTTTTAAAGAAATGGAAAAGAAGACAAAATTTTAAAATTCTCCATTCCTTTGTTTGGTTAAAGAGATTAAATTCTTTATATTGTCTGTGTAAATATTTGTTTCTTTCAAATCAATTATATTGTGTCACGTAGCCATATTTTATTAATTGGGACCACTGTTTTGTAATGTGGTGCAATGTAATTAATTTAAAAGAAACAAATATTTACACGGACGGTGTAAAAAATTTATTCTCTTAATTAAAACTTAAAAATCGGGTTAAAATTACTCCTCCGTAATTAACTCGGTGGAGGAGCCAAAATCCTGGTCAACTCAGTCATGGGGACCGAGTTTATCATTCATGTCCCTCCATCAATGCCCCACGTTCTTGTAAACTTACAATTTGGAATTTATTTCAATATTTTTTTTTATTTTTTGTAACTTTTTGTTTAACTTTTTGAAATGATTTAGGGGGGTTAATCGCTTGTCTCACGAATCGTAAAAATAAAAAAATATGGACGGATATTAAAAAAATTCAAATAAAACGGCATTTAAACTCCAAAAGACTACTCTTTGATATTTTTTTTCGTCTTTAGTGAACTTTTTATTTTGTCATAATTTTGTATTTCTTAAACTCCTATCGTCGAGATGGATGATTAATCCAAAAAAAAAAAAAATCACACGAATAGCCCAAGTAATAGTTTATTCAAGCTTAATTTGGTTATATACCAAGTCAATCTCAAACGAACTTTTAATAGCGAATAACTTGATTTGTTTATCAACTCTGAGCTCCGGTTGTGACTAGGACTAGCAAACGAAACAAAAATAGACTACTCTTTGACACCGCATTTGATACCGTCGCATTAGTAATTGTGATCTGGTGAGACTATTAGCAGCCCTTTATTTTCTCCCATAGCCCACCATATTTCTATAAGTGGTTGTTGAAAATCATAAATAACATTTTGGTAAATAGCTGTTGAAAATAAGATTATATTTCGGTAACTACATGTCGAAAATATATTCAACTTTCGGTAAACGACTGTCGAACATACATTTTCAATAAATATCTGTTGAAAAAAGTATTATATTTCAGTAATTGGATGCTGAAAATGTATACCAATTTCGGTAACTAATTATCGAGTATAATTGAAATTTTTTAACGGGCTATGAGAGAAAATAAAGAGCTGCGAATAATAGCGCTCATTGTTTATTTGCAAATGTATAGATCAATAAACAGTATGGATTTGAGTCGACCCAATCCCTTCAGACTTCCTCACGGTCTCAAAAGAATATTTACAACACGCGACTGCGATAATGTTACACATTAGCGATTGCCAATTGGTATCGCAAACTCTTGTTAATTGGCAAATGAATCGATTTTACCACTTCCCTTCAACATGATATCACAAACCTTTGTATCACAAGAATATTTACAACATGCACACGTAATACTGTCACGTTACAGATTGCTACTATAAGTAAAACTCCTTATTTTCTTAGTGACAAATAAATTCAATTGACCTCACCTCTTAATTAAGAATAATATCACAAACCTTCAGCATAATATCCTCTCCAGTACAACTATCAAATCTGTACCACACATAAGTACAATCAATTGTTCAGATATACTTAGAGACTCTTGTTCTGATCAAATTAAAACCATTAATTGTAACAATAGACGATCTAGATATGGACTATCTCGTCAAGTTCAAATTAAGAACCGAAAAGAATCCAATTCCTAACACTATCACGTTGGTTGTTGCTATAACGAACCAATTGACCCCACCCTTTCAGCATGATTTAGAGCCACCACTCCATTCTAAACAATTTGCATTAATGCACTTGAAGTGGTATCTCTTATAGACTCTTGTTCTGATCAAATTAAAACCAGTGTTCTAAATGGTGGTCGCTTAGACGTTTGGAGGTGTCCTGCCGCCACGTCAATAGCCCTTGGCATTTGATTTGGCGCCCAGGGAGGTTTGGCGGCCGACTTGGCGGCGTCTTTGGATGCCTTTGGCGGCCTAAAAAAAATATAAAAAATAATACGACGGAGGTGAGCGAAGCCTTACTACTTATTGTCTTATTCAACTTATTTGCTAATTGCTACCACTTAATTTCATTTGGGTTTGTATTTTGAAGTTTGAACTTGCATTATGGATACATGAAATATAGTTTGATTGGATAATAGCTTGTTAAAAAAAAAAATTCCCCCGAATTGCGTGGTGCCGCCTAAGCGGGCTTGGCGCTTGGAGGTGAGTCTCCGCCCGACTACCGCCAAGCGCCATTTAGAACATCGATTAAAACCATTAATTGTAACAATAGACGATTTAGATATGAACTATGTATCAAATTAAGGACCGGAAAGAATCTAATTCCTAACACTGTCACTTCGGTCGTTGCCATGCCGAGCCAATTGACCCCACCCTTTCAGCATGATTTAGAGTCGCCACTCCATTCAAAACAATTTGCATTAATGCCCTTGAAGTGGTATCTCTTGAAGATCTTCAAAAGCTGGCAACTTGCAACTGTTTGACTTGTCTTGGTTGACTCTACTAAAGCAGCTGATAAATACTCCAAGATTCGTCTGATTTTCTTAGGATCATTGGAATCAAAACTTTCTCAACTTCCTCTCCTTTTGTTGATTGCTTTTGAAGTTCACGGCCAATCATCAATGGATGTTTGTGGGTTTCTTGTGGTTTCACTTCTTCTCTCTTGCTTGGTGGAGACTTGCTATGGGGTGGCCTTCTCTTCCCTTCAGAGTACTCTTGTGGTCGCAGCTTCACCCACACCAGGACAAGGTTCTTAAAACTCACTCTCTCTCTCTCTCTCTCTCTCTCTCTCTCTCTCTCATATTCAAGTTTTAACAGCTGTTTGAATAAAATCCTGAACGAGGGCACCATGATACCAATTGATACTCTACACGTAATTAGAATTAGAAACCTACCTTAATCAGTACCTGGGAAAGAAAGAAACGAAAGATTCTCATTGAAAAAGGATGCAATTTGGAAATTTCAGGCCACTGAAAACAAAGGTTGACTTCTAACTTCTTGTTCATTGGTTTCCTCAATTTGCACTTTACTTTGTTCAAGGTGTCGTCACCTCAAAAAAAACTCAGTTGCTATGGCTGCAGAGGTGGACCACCTCAAACTCTTATTTATACTTTTTTTTTTAAATTTTTGATAACCATGTGCCCGGACCAGCTAATAATTTCAATAATACTAATAATTTCACTTCAATTGATGCTAAATATGCAGCGCTGAAAGCAGGGCAAGACCAAATAACAGTAGCATGGTCATTCAACCAAACCCACACATCTGGTACAGACTCCACCTACAAAACCATGAAGGTCAAGCTTTGCTATGCACCAATTAGCCAAGTAGACCGGTCGTGGAGGAAGACGAACGATGATCTAAGCAAGGACAAGACATGCCAATTCAACATCATTTCCGGTCCATACAACAGCACCTCCGGCAACAACTCCTTCACCTGGACCATCGGGAAAGACATCCCTACCGCGACTTACTTTGTAAGGGCCTATGCTTATAACGCCGATGGGGTTGAGGCTGCGTATGGCCAGACCACGAATCCCCAGAAGACCACCGACTTGTTTGAGGTTACGGGGATCACTGGGCGTCATGTTTCGATTGATGTCGCGTCTATTTGCTTCTCGGCTTTCTCTATTGTTGTGTTGTTTGGGTTCTTCTACATTGAGAAGAGGAAGGCGGAGTAGTCTCAGCTTTGTAACTTGTATTGGTGTCAGTTTGTAAGGCTTCGTAATAATACCTAATTTTGTTGTTTGATATAAAAATATAAGGCTTGTTTGAAGTTTTACAGTGCTATTAAGAAATAGTTTGGCCGTGTTGATGCGCGGCTAGGTGTTAGGTGGGCTTTGATGTCGAAGAGAATCTCACAAAGGCCAAAAATTTCAAACTTCGGAGCCACTGGAGGTTTGTCCGGTCGTTAACTTTAAAACCTTAGAATCACTTGAGGCACATGCAAGTTGGCCCAAATATCCAGTAATCAATATAAACACATATATAATGTGGAAGATCTGGGATTTATCATCATTTTTTGATGATTGAAAAATTCTGTCTTGTATCCATGATGTCCAAAGTGATCTGCCAATATTGCCACCTAGTTTTCAAAAAGAACATGATTTACAAACAGATCATGATGTCGCATTGGAATTTTGAAATTGTAAGGCACTGATATGGTTGTTCTATTTCACATGAAAAGATCACAAACCTGTTTATGAGAAATACTGCTCGTGCAAATCTGTAGCAGATTCTGCAATTTTGAACTCAATCCTCCATTACCATGGTCATCTACAAACCTCAATCAAATAAAAATTACTAGCCCTCTCACCAATATTTCCGCCTTTCAACCGCTTTCTTGCTTCGTTTGATTCATTCGTTTAGTGGCTTCGGAGATTGGGAGAGGGAGTCTGCTACAGCAACTAGGTTTCAGTCAACGTCTAAGAATACATCAGAATATGAACACACTTCATCTGTTAGCCCTGCTCATGGCACATCTTAATCTAGGCCTCTAGGGTAGACACAAAACAATTTAGGAACTATTTCAAAGTTTCAGCATTCATCAATTTATGTGTGCTTCCCAGTTCGACAGAGCAACTTCGAAGTTAAAGCTTACTAGAAAAGGATCCAAAATCACCATAAAAAAACAAAAAAGCTCAGCTTCGCTGCATAATCCAACCGAACCACTATCTACACAGTCAAAACAGTAAAGCATGCAACAGCCAAAGTGTAAGAGAATAAATGAATTGTTTGATCATAAGACATCCAGCAAACTCAAATCCCAGGTAGCCTTTTGAGATATAGAACATGTCAAGTGAACGTTGCTAGCCGCAATTTTTAATGATGGCAAGGAAACCCACTTCAATATGGAGCACTCTATGCCTTGTAATTTACAACAATGTACTTTCGACGTCATTTTGGGGAAAGAAAATAATGAGAGGTAAATTCTCAATGCACCGATATCTTGTACAGCTTTCCTAAGGAGTGAAAATCATCTCGGTGCTTTCCATTCGATCAGTTCCGAAAAGCAATAACCTGTCATGAAAAACATCTACGTGGCCAAAGGCATCTGTGCCAGGAGGGCACTCCAGGGCCGCTTCAAGGACTCGGTGGTGTACCCCATGCGAGTCGATTGAGTGTCCACCCTTATGATCATGTCCAGCTAGGCAAACTTTCACGCAATTGTAACGGTGTATCACATCCATGACTTCATCGTAATTCCACAGAAGTGCTTCTTTAGATGATGCACCGGGATCTAAAGGCAGATGGCAACAGACAACAACTTTTTGTTTAGATTTTGTTGCATCTTGAAGCACGCTATCAAGCCATTCTAACTGTTCTTTCCCAACTGCTCCATTGAACATGAGGAACCTTCTCTCCAAACCTATAAGATTTTCGGGACTGTTCTTCTCTGAATTAGGGTTTTTCTCCCTAAGAAATTTCAATGCCTCTATACTGTTTGGATGTTCTTGAGGCCAACCAATGACACTAATATCATATCCGTCAAGGACTACAAATCTGATTTCTGGGACTGGAGAAAAATCATAGTATGCGCGGCCATCAAGAGTAGAAATTTTCAATAATGGCAGCAATTTGTCCCGAGGGAGATTGTAAAGGCAGTGATTTCCAATCATGTGATAGACTGGGCCATTGAAAATCTCGAATTCACGAACGACTTTCTCGACGGAACTGAGAGATTGGTCTTTGGGGCAAAACCCATCGACTATGTCCCCAAAGTTTACAGTGAATTTAAGCTTCTGTGAGTTGTTCCATTTCTGGACTGCCCTTTGCAATACAAGAATGCTGTGTCGATAATACCTAGGAACACCAAGGAATGAACGGCCATCAGGAATATCAGCGTACTGAACATCTGATATCACCCCAAAAGAAAGAAGAGGTTGCTTCCCCCGGTAACCCATTAATCCATTTGCAGAACCCATGGCCAACAAGTCCAAGAAATCCTATGAAAGACGGAGAATAAATTTGTTTATGAACTCATCAATGTATAATGTACATAATCACAAGAACTTGTCACAGCCAACTACTGCAATACCATTATAATGAAATACTAGAAACCAGTAACGACTACTCCAATTGCTTTCAATCCATACGAACAGACTGTCGATGGAGAAAAACAATTTCAACTGATGGTTAGAGTTTTGGGCCCTGTGAATGAGGTAGGAAGGAGCAACTAGTTTAAAGAGAACGCCAGTATGACACTCACTAATAAGTACCTCACTGAGGTAGAGTTCATAAAAAACCAAGTTGTAGCACCATTTATCCATTTAACGTCGGGCGGTTCATTCAGGAAATGCATGTACAATGAGCAAGTGTAAATGCAACTCTTTATTTTTCCAGGCCATTTGATGCATTTGATTATTCTATTTAAGCAACAATTTCAAAATAAAATCGCTAATAAGGTATATGTTGATGGACACCACAAAATAGCATGTAGCTTGTCTTTCCACTGGCATGCAGTGAAATACAATGCCGTCCAAGGGCCAAGATGACAATACAGCTAGTGATCAGTCATAAGAATTTGAAACGGGACAACCTAAATTACCTTGTTCAAAACTGAGTAACTCAGTAAATTATCAACTTCAAGAGCTAACTCCTAAGGCAATTAAGATGAAAAGAAAGGAGAAAAGTTTACACATGATTTCAAGAATGATTATAGCACAAAAGACCCTGATTTCTTGGGTTCGATCGGAGTGTAGAGAAATTTCTTCCCAAATGTATAACTGGAGAAAGTTATCATTTGGAAAATGTGGAAAAAATTGTGAAAAATATAGTCTATCCAATCAAGTAAGAGTGATTCCTAAAAGACGATGAAAAAAGAAAAAGAAAAAGAAAAGACGAATTAATCATTATCAGTATGCCGAACCAGAAGTAAAGATTATTATGCCAACCACACTTCCGCTTGTTACTCTTGGACAAGTCTCCGTAAGCTCCAAAGAGGGGAATTCAAGGTATGAGATTTTTTCCCAAAAAACTTCTTTTTTGTTCGCTCAAGGTATTTGGGGCCGAACTCGACAAATTACTGGGACCAATTTCACCGCCTACTAGCCGAATGCCTATTTAAAATCAGAGCAAAACCCCAATGAACTGGAAAAATCATCAAGGCAACGGTTATTTGTAACGCCTCTCACATGATGTGGGCCTCATATATGGGGTTATGAATAACCATTGCACTGAAAATTTTCTAAAATGAACTAGCCTCGTATTATAGCACCTACTAAGAAGCTTCGAACAAGAGATCTAGAAGGAGCAAACGCTTAAGTCACGTTTATCACCAGGCCAACCCGGTTCAATTAATTACCACGGCACATAATTTGGGTGGGAACCCAGAATAAAACTCGTTCCCCAAGTGCACAGCATTCGTTTAACTATATTGGATAAAATTAATTCCATAGACATTATCAGCCGAACGAAATCTCAAACAAAAAAGAAGGGCAGGAACATTGATCGATCACCAATCACAAGCTTAATTGACCTGAGTATAGTAACCAATTTACCTAGTTATCGAAGTTACATTCTTGAAGGACAAATCACACGCGCAAATAGCCTCAAACTTGTACCGAAATTTAATGAAACGAAGTGGTTAATCAATTCAACAGAGAGAGATCTGCGTACCAGCACTTTCTACGGATCTCATCCACCTGGAATTCTGTGTAGAAAAGTTGGTAATTCGATCGACGGAGCTATATCGTTGTATATATTGGGCAAACAAATTATACACAGCATTACGAGATACGCCGTACGAACGTAGAGAGAGAGAGAGGGCGGGGGGGGGATTGGGGGGGGCGTGGTGGGGTGGGTGTGGTTTTGTTTGGTTAAGTGGGGCTCTTGAAGCATCTCACCACGTGGTGCTCCAATCCACCGCCATACGTCCACACCGGGTTGATAAAATTGGGTTAAATTTTTCTAAAAAATGTCCCGAAAAGAGAAATGAATGGTTCAGATTCATTTTTCTTCGAGATATCTTCGGAAAAACTTTTTTTGAATTCTAAAATTTTCGGTGTTGAAAATGCTATGCCCATTGATGGTAGCCATATCGATTTTGCACTGACGGCGACGGGGGCTCACTACGGATTTCGTATGGAAAAATTTTAGCCGTTCAATAATTCTAAATGGAAAATGGAAAGATAGAATCGAATACCTACACATTTCGGAAAATTATTGAAAGACTCGAATTTTCCGTACCGAACTCATAGTGTGTCCTGCGTGGCTATCGGTGCAAGATAGGTATGACCACCGTCGGTGGCAGTAGAATGGTCATTTTTTTAAGCAATGCACGCAGGTCTTGTCTGATTTTTTTGTATTTCAAATGCATAAAATAGTCGTTTTCCCCCTCTGACTCTCAAATTCAGATTAATTTAACCAAGACTACTAATAATTCAGTTGATTAAGTGATTCTTGAGTCTTGGGACTAGCTCAAATGGTCATGACTCGTGTAGCTCCCCTTCGGAAGTGAGAGGTTGTGGGTTTGACTTTTATGGAGAGAAGGTCATCCCTTATGACAATCACTAACAAGTAACAACTACTAATTACTAACTCTATTGATATATACCGTATGACAAAAAAAAAAAAAAAACTTTAAAGTGACATTTATACATAACTTTGGACGGGTGTATTTAGAAACGTTTGATGCATGTGAACTCTACGCGATGCACATGTAGATTCCAAACGCATCAGATTACTGTGGACATCTATATGCACATCATACACGCTACTAAACGAGATTTTCCCAGAAGAAAAAACGAAGTACAAAATGAAATCACAACCTATATCTCTCATCAGGCAATATAGATTTCCAATTCCATTAATCAAAATGTGCTGAATGGTCCCAATAGCGAATCCAGCAAATGTTACAGATGTATCCTAAGAGGATACTGTAAGTTGAATGTACAATTCGTTAAGTATGACATAACTGCCTTTCTATGAAACTAACAAAACAAATAAATCGCCAATCTTGATTATTAAAAAAAAAAAGACTACCCAATGCATGAGGCTTCTATCTGCAACGTCTGGCGAAGGCTTTAGATGTACGGAAGGGGCTATTTCTGCGACTCGAACCGGTGATTACCAGGTCACATTAGAGCAACCTCACCGTTGCGCCAAAGCCGCCCTTCTAAGCTTGATAATAAAAAAAAGTAAATCACCAACAGATACAAAGAGTACAAGTAAATTTGTATACTGTGACTTTCTATAAACTAAGATGAAGAAAATTTCTTGAAGGCCTTTTCAGGGGTATGACAGAATCACATCCACGAAGCAGCACATATTTTGTTGCTATGAATAAGAGCAGCTCCGCTAGCTATATGACATCGGCTTTCCATTGCCACATTTATCAAGGATCTGATGGACGAGCTTGTCTGGTAATCTTTTTGTTGCCTGCAAAAGAAATCCAAGAACAACAAAAATGAGCTGAATCCCACCCTTTTTAGGGCGAGAATTTAGATTCTGATGGCTTAAAATGGAGGCAGTATGTTTCACATATTTGGCTTCTGCTTTTGGCCCACAAACAATTTCTAAAAGCTAAATCTGAGAAGCATCAATTTCGACGGTAATGGATTCAAATTCAAGAGTCAGCTTTGTAAAATCTAAAAGTTTTGACAGGCACCCACATGGAAAGAGCCCCAGCTATCAAAGAAACTAACCTGAAAGTTATCAACAGAAAAAGAAAACACTAACCTGAAAGTGTCTCATGTGCAGTATTGGCTCACAACCGACATCTGCAATTAGTTTTCCATGTCGAGTTTGTATGATGAATCGCCCAGCTTCATAGGCTAAAAGGCTATGTTTTTCCTCAGGCAAATGGTAGCACACTTTCAGGAGAGAGCTAAGAGAATTCATCTGACACATAAAAGAAGATCCAATTTGAGAGGCCCAACTTCAAATTTTGAACACTGAAACAGATTAAACAACTTAGCGGGTCCTAAAACCCGCCACATGTCCACAAATCAGTAGAAGTAATGGACAATGGGAGGTGGCAAATAGGTCAAATTGGTTGGACTTGCATGAGGTTAATTGGTCAATTCTGAGGAGGTAAGCATGACAACAATAAAACCTAACGCTTCCAAGAGGAACAATAGATGCTACTTTTCAAAGGGGGCTGCTAGAACCTTAGATTGAGACAAGGGTTGGATACAACTGAAAAACAAACCCAGACCCACCTATGCAGGATGGGTTCAAAAAGGTTTGCAAGTCCTGCAGGGTGCTGCCGGATCAAAGTAGATCTATCACCACAAACCAATTTCGTATATTCCGTAAAGATAGTTTGCGAAAAGGATCAAACTGAAACTAATGCTGGAAAACTCAGATGTGACATGTGAGCATAAATACACTATCAAACTGATCGTAATATTAAATATATTGCTTAACTAGTCTGTATCACACCCAACACACACACCAACAAAGAGGATAGCATATTAGCATGCTCTTTGATTACTCAAGTACTCTATTTGGCACACAAAGAGGTAAGTCACTGCGAGAAAATATAAAATAAAAAAAAACATGTATCTCTCTTGCAGCAGTACTTAGGAAAAAATGGGATCATAACATGCCGCTTTGTTTATTATTGTGAATTACAGTGAAGAAAGAAAAAGATGAAAGCATACAACCACCACGTAAACCCACAAATTAATATGATTCCATTCCATTACTTTTAAATTCTTTTTCTTGTCTTCCCCACAGAATAATAAAATTCACTAGTCATGATTAGCGTAGTTACATTATGTTGCCATTTCATCTACGGGCACTTTCAAAGACATCCTACCCTTGTAACAAGGTAAGTCTTAACATATCTAACATCCTTTCACTCTGTCTTGCAAAAGCCATAATGTAATGGTTGGCTTGCTCCTGTTAAGCAGGGAAGTGAATAGGATACTACTAGAAACATTAACAGCAACTTACTTTCTATGCAAACTCGTTCACTATGGTAGAAGGATAAGAGCCCATAAAGCCAGTAAAATATATAATAAAATCAAATGCTGACCTTCATGTAAGGGCAGGAAGCACATCCACCATTAATCGAGCATCCCTCTCCACTTGCGACTCCTGGTATAACACCTAAACTTAGGCCATGAGATGAAGTGCTTGGTGTCGTGATTGAGTCGGATGAGACAGGAAACACAATCTCAACATGAACTTTTGGTCTCCCAGATGAAGGCTTCACAGACCCCAACAATCTACTAACTGTGGCCACAATTGCAGTTACCATTCCTGATTCTGTTCCCAAAACAAATTGAAGGTGCTCATCGACATTCCTCTCGAGAGCCTCTTGAACCCTGTGCGAAATGAAATCTAATATGTTTTGGGTGGAACCTACCACCCCCATTCCTCTTCTCTTAGCTTCCATTGCCAGAGAGAACATTTCTCCAGGAACCTCGAAATGAGCAGTTAGAAATGCATCACAATACATTTCCTTTATCTTCTCCACAACTTCATGTCCAAAAAGGTGATGAACAATGCATGTTCCATCCTACCACAAACAAGGAAAATTAATCAGTCACTCAATTACAATATGAGTAAGTTAGGTGGTCATACATCATACAGCAGTATCTTCTTCTCCTTTTTGTTTTGTTTGGGCGGGTTTTCGGTGGGGTTCACGCCTTCACGGGTGCGGGGAGGTTGGGGATTCACTTGACAATAAACATGATTATGGTAGTTCTTCTATCCAAGCAAATGTAAGATGTGGTGGTGAGAAATGTAATAGGTAGTCGTACAGATGTTGACAGTGTAGGGGTTAAAATGCAAGTTGTTTTATACTGAATAAGAGGCACAAAAGCAATCTAACAGTGAAGCCTACCAACTCAGCGTAGGTGAGACAATCTGAGCCTAAAGCTATCGCATACAACCTCACTTCCGCTCAACACCCATCCATTCTAAGTTATTGGTTTTCTAAACCCCCAATTTGTGGCAACCATATCAAATCCAAAATGAAGTTGGTGGGTCATATGCCTCAAAGCAGTTTCCCATGTGTGCAATGAACAAAAAATTATGAGAAATCCTGTGAGTGCCAGCCATATCAGTCCAAAATGTTGTTGGCAGATTCATACACGTTCCTTGCATTGCTCACTGGTGCAGTAAACAAATAACTATATGAAAAGACTTGCATTTCTCAAACACCCCAAAATACAAGTACTACCTCATGAATATTCAAAAAGGCTTCAAATGCAAATTGAAAACCAGAGCACAGATGATATATATGTCATTTTGCATTCAAGACTCTGAGCTGATTTTCCAAGTATCAAAATCAGAAATCACCTGATAATAGTGCAGGCGAGGCAACAATGATCTAATTGTGTCTCTATTGTGTTCAGGATGTATCTCTGCAATTTCATCATCCGTCATCACCGTCATCTGTTGAAACAACTCCATTATGTTTGCGCCCATGTAGGTATCAGGCCCATACCATACGTTCAGGTCGGGTACTTGAGCAAACGCCTGGAACGAAAATAACAAATCAACTTGCATTACAGAAGGGGAAATAACAACTTTCGTAAACTAAAGCAAGGAAGAAGCACTAAATGATGCTTATCACCAACCTGCAGAATGGTTGGCACAACATTAGAAGAAGTGCATGTTATTGTTGGCACAAGTTCATGAGCATTCGCTTTTGTTTCCAAAGAAGTATTTATGTAGACAACATGTAAAGAAGGAGAAGCCATTGAAGCTTCCTCAAGATAGTTCATATATGCAGGATTAGAAGCAGCATCAGCGAGAGAGCAACCAATGCGTTCACTTGACATCCTGTACACACCAACCTGAATATAACAAGTTCAAAACAAGAAGGAAGATGCAAAACTACAAACTTAGTCCAGCTGTACAAACCACTCTGTACTGCAAAGATTAATGATGGATGAGACAAGTCATATCAAATCCCTAGCCAATGAAAGCATCATTACTACGTAATATTCACCCTTGGCATGAAATCAAAATTCTTTTTCTGCAGTGGAGTAGAGATATATATACACAGTTTTCAAATGTCATAACCTCTGGTGGGTATGAAATACAGAAACAGTAGACATAGAAACATTTAAGCAGTTATATAGAAGATACCATTGTAGACGGGATGAGGGACGGACACTTCAACAAACTCAAGAAACAGATTGACAATCATTCTCTTCTTAAAAATGGATGACCAGCACTGTGCTTACTTTTTAGAAGTCACCTTTTCTACCAGAACATGACTTATCACATGACCTCAACAGAATATGTACCATTCAGTGAAAATTATGTTGCTTGATAGTTGTCTCATTTTTTCCCTTCATTTTCTTAAGCAGTAACTTATTCAACAAACAATACTATCTCAGGATTGTAATCCTCTTCCACTCTGAAAAAGAAGGCATCAAAAAAGATACAGGGACTACCTCGGAGAAGCCAGCCTGATCCAGAATTGCACGTACATTTTCTGACATAAAGTCAACACCTAGAACTGTGATATATTGGCAACCAGCTTTTGCCATCTTCACAGCCGAATCTGCCATAACCAGGGAATCAGATATATGGATGTGAGGCCAATGCTTCTGTGCAGCAGTTAAGACACCTTGGACCTCAGGATCCATGTAGAAGTGTGCAACAACACCAATTTTCTTCTCCATCAGCACATTGACAAGTTCTTGAACCTTCAACTCATCAGGTAACAAAAATCTTGCCTGTTTTCAGGAATTTTATCAAGGTAAGTAGCACTTCGGGATAAAAAACAACATGCACAGTATGTGGTGAACTCTTTCTAGCTGATAGGCGCATTAGGGTCTCCCGTTCTATGCACAGTATGTGGTGAACTCTTTCTGGCGGATAGCCCATATGCAGAGATCCTCCTATCCTACCTTAGGGTCTCCCGTTCTATGCGCGTTCAAAATAAGATTATTATTTTCTACTACTTGAATGACAGCTCACACCCCTTTCAGCACCTTTCGGTGATTTAATTGCAAATCATACATAATTCTAGTATTTCACAAGTAGAGATACGCATGAGGTAGAAATACAAATCCCTAACCTGTGCTTCAGCATAGCTCCCCTTTGCCTCGATCCCCTCCGCGGTCACAACCAGAGACGGAAACGCCTCACCAGGCACCTTCCCCTCTCTCTCATCAACCAAACCCTTAGTCCTCTTCTGCATCCCAACCAACACATTACCCCAAGTATTCACCCTAGAATTACTCCCCCCGTTTAACCCCCCACCAACAACACCACTCAACTCCCCTAGATCCTCCGTCTTCAACCCCAAGACCTCCTCCGGCCCCGCCCCGTCAAGAACGCTAATCAAACAGCAACAAAACCCCCGAGTAATCTCCGAGTCGCTGTCGGCCCGAAACCTCATCTTCCCGTCGCTGTCCATGGTTACAACTAGCCACACACGGGCCGTGCACCCCATGACGCGGTTGGAGTCGGTTCGAGCCGAGTCGTCGAGCGGCGGGAGGAGGGCGGAGTAGTGGAGCAACCGCTTTACGCGGTCGATGGGGGAGGAGAGGGATTGGAATTCGGAGATGAGGCGGTTGAGGTTGGTTTTCGCGAGACTGGGGGTTTGCGAGGGGGACGACGGCGACGTCGCTACGCGACAGGGGTGGAATGAAGGGGCGGGAAATGGGGATTTGAGGGAAGCGAAGGGTTTGGATTGGGGGAAATTGAGACGGGTGGGGAGGGGGTTAGGGTTTCGGAGCTTGGTGGTGAGGAAAGAGGAAGGAGGAGAGGATGCGGATATCGCTGCGGAGTCCATTCGCCGGAGATTCAGCGGGAACCGGCGGAGAGAGAGAGAGAGAGAGAGAGAGAGAGAGTTAATGGATATGCATGGGGAGAGAAAGCAGAGCCTTTAAATGAAGACGAGGTCAGAGAACGAAGAAGAGACAGAGAGAGAAAGCAACGTTTTCACGCGCGAAAAGGGAAAGGAGGGGAGGGGGAAAAACGAGCGAAAAATTAGTAGTTCATGGATAAACAATGGATAAAGAGGATATTTGACTCGGGCCATATCTCATAACCAACTACTCCATTATCGTGATGTAGCCGTTAGGCAATTCGATAGAATATGTCTGAAGTCATCAAATCCGAACTATAATGGACCACACTATCTTTTTATAGCTTGTGGAAGACCGTAGATGGTGAGCATTTCACAGCCTAAAAGAAACAGGTTGGTCCACTGCAATTAGAATTTGATGGTGTCAGATGAATTTTGTCAAATTTTCTAGCGGTTACATTACGACAAATGAATAATTTGTTATGACATTGGGACATTTTGTAATTTCCCAAACATAAGGGGGGAAATTTGCAATTTTTAGAAACTCAGGGGTAGTTCTGGTAATTTATCCTAACTTAAATCTCACACAACATAATTTCTAAAGTACATTAAGAGAAATTAGTGTCTATATACCCCAAAAAAAAATTGCTATGAAAAATATTTTTTCCAAGAAAATACACCAAGTATTTAATGTGAAAAGTTTTATTCATTTCTTCTGCGAATTTTTTTTGATAATTTTATACAGTAGATACTTTAAATGTGTTTATATATCTATTTTTTAAATTCGTCAAGCTAGTTAGATTCATAAACTATTTTGTTCCTTGATTTTTTAGTTGTTTTTTTTCCTAATAGGAAAGTCTCCTTTAATTTTTCAATCTTCGAGAAAATTTAAAATGTTTTCTATCATTATATTTGAAACAAATAGTAACACAATTTCCCAACCAAATCTCGTTGGATGTAACGAATCCTTATTTTCTCTTTTGTTTACGACGAGTTACTGTCACATAATAGAAGTTTTTATCATTAGATAATCATTTTTTAAGATTTTGTTGTTGATTTCAAGTTAATTGTTAGTACATTGTCATAAACGATCGGTGTGACGAAGTACGTCGCGATATGTAAGAATAATTTATTATGTGCCTTACGACATATCATGTTGTTGCGCCTTGAGTTTAGGCCGCGTCTCTAGCTAAAAAACAGAAGCCAAACCATACACTGTTTAGAAGTAAACATGAAAAAGAATCCCGTAAAAAAATAAAGTCAAGCGGACTTCGTTGACCCAGAAAACAAATCGCATTTTTCTTCTATAAAATAACAGCAAATCCAATTTAAAAAATACACAACATAATTATTATAATGGTGATACAAACCCTTGGGTAGAACGTAACTTACCCTTGAAAATCGGATTAGAAGGGGAGGGACCTATCAGTATTCAATACTTTTAAATATTTTAATCGAGTCTATAGGTTGCACCATCTGCAGGTCGAATTGCAACGTGGTGGCTACCTCTGATACCAATGATGCAAACCCTTAGGTAAAACTCACCATTAAAAACTAGTTTACAAAGGGAAGATACCCAAGAACTTATATGCACACGGCCAAGCCTATACTTAACCAATGTGGGGCATTAAGATGGTAACAAGTTGGTCAATAAGTTACCGATGCCCTATCGATGTGTTCGGTAACTTATTGTCATTCATTGTCACCTTTCAAGTTCATCAAATCGTTAATTTCCGGATCCAAATTCCAATCTTATTGAAAGCTCTTCGAAACTACTAAAAGGTGGTCCAAAAGGTTGAACTTTGGTGAGCAAGTAACTTTCTTTGAAGCAAACAAAGATGAATTAATTTCCATTGAAAGGGACCTCCAGCACTCTTTTCTCTGGATCGACCTAAATAAAATGGGTCCTCCACTCGACCACCACCCAAAATCTCTCTCCACAAATCACTCTCAGCTCTCACCACATGGGTGGCCTTTGTTTTTTCAGCCAATTCAATACAAAAAGATGATGTTTAAAAATACTCTAGTACTAGTATTTGTTGCCCGAGTAGTACTTATTTAAGATAATTGGTGGTGGAGTATTATTTTTTTGTCAAGTAACACCACTACGCGGCGCTGCTTCGACTCCACGCCGCTTTATGCTAACAATGCTTTTTGTCCAAGTATGAACAATGTTTTTTTTTTTGGTAAGTAAGTATGAACAATGTTTCAAGGACTAAATTTGTACGAATCATCTGCTCGGCACCGTTGTCAAAGCAACCCGGCCAGCTTGACAGCATCTCCCAATCCAAGAAGCGATTGAGCGGATTAAACTTATTTGTAAAGTTCTTTGCCCTACGAGACTGGAGATTACTGCACTAGAAAATTGTTACACAAATGGAGTATCTAACAAGTAGACCTTCCGCCAACGTCTAGACCACCCAATAAATATTTTCCTACGCACATGTGAGCCGCCTTTTGTTAATTTGACCGACAAAATCACGTGGCAGCCACTACAAACCAAGTTCATGAATACAAATCAGGGAAAAATTCAAAAAAACCCCTGAACTTTGAACCTAGTGTCAAATAGACACGTGAACTTAAATAAACTTCAATTGAACACCTGAACTTTCACTCCGTTATTCAATTTACCCCCTGCTGTCTCAATCCGTGACTTTCCTAACGACAACTGCTGAGATGGATACTAACAGACAAAACAAAACGTTAGAGGGAGAAATTGGAGGGAAACAACAGTGATCTGGCACCTTTTTAAGGCCCGGTTCGGCTAAATAAGTCTACTGACTTATTTTTTGTCCTTATTCAATTTTTTTTTTCATATTTGTTAGTTTTTTGTCAATTTTTTGGGGATTATTGCATCGTCATAACGAGAGGAATCTAAAAAGTAAAAAATTATGATCGAAATCCAATTTTTAATAAAGACGAAAAATTGGCTTATTTGCTTATTTTTGTCTTTATTCAAAAAAATTAGGTTTCGATCGTAATTTGTTACATTTTAGATTGCTCTTGTTATGACAATACAATAATTCCCAAAAAAATGATGAAAAACTGCTATGTTTGGATTGGTGTTTGAATTTTTTTTTGAAAAATAGTAGGGGTAATAAGTAGAGAGAGATAGAGAAAGAAATGTTGGAAGTATGAAGAATCAAGGGGGAATTTTTTGAAAAATTCATTTTGAATTGTAAAGAGAACAAGGCAAAAATATAAAAAAATTTGAATAAGGACAAAAAATAAGCCAATAGGCCGAACGGGACCTTAAAAAGGTGCCAGATCACTGTTGTTTCCCCTCCAATTTCTCCCTCTAACGTTTTGTTTTGTCTGTTAGTATCCAGCTCAGCGGTTTCCGTTAGGAAAGTCACGGATTGAGACGGAAGGGGGTAAATTGCGTAACGGAGTGAAAGTTCATGTGTTTAATTGAAATTTATTTAAGTTCAGGTGCCTATTTGACATTAGGTTCAAAGTTCAGGGGTTTTTTTGATTTTTTTTCCCTACAAATCATCGGACGTTGTTAACACAGAAAACAAATCTTCTTCTTTTTTTTTTATTTTTTTAAAATAAAAGCAAATCCAATTTTGAAAATACACAACAAAATTATTTCTTGATTTGCAAGTTACTGATGCCCTAACGAAGTGATTTTTTCCCCCAAAGTTGTTGTTTGCATTTGGCCGTAGACAGTGAATGGTTCGGATTATATTTTCAGGCTTAGGACAAACCCAGAATTAAGGACACAACAGCCTACTGCATGTTACCTAAGGTCCCTAGTCCCCACCTTAAGTCCCGTGTATGAATGATAAGATTAGTTCTTTTCCATTTTTTATTTGAAAAAACAGTAATAAATTCGTGGGCCATATATTAATATTTTAAAAATCAAAGGGTTAGTGAATCTTTGACCTAAATAAAATTAATCATTCATCCAACCAACCGCGTCACCAAGTTCATTATATTTTTTTGCTCGGCCACCAAGTTCATTATATTGATAGTCTACACATCCAAATTCCAATTTACTTCATTGAAAGCTCTTCAAAACTAAAAGGTCGCCGCTATTAGATTGTTAACTATCAACTCATCGCAAGTAGAGTGGAGTACAGTTGGTGCCTCCCTTAATCCTTATACTCCCATGCACATGGGCAGCAGGGCAGAGTTCGATTCCCGTAAGCAACCCTCTCCCTCTCTAAATCCTTTAGGATATAGTAGACTAAGTTTAACGAATGAGAAACTCATCTAAAAGCTTAAGCTATTAGAGAGAGTGACAATTTTATTATTTATACTTTCAATGGTCAAAAGGTTGATAGTAATTTTAACTTTCTTCGAAGCTACAAATTGCAAACAAAGATGAATTATATAGCAAAGCCCCAATTTCCATTGAAAGGGACCTCCGTTGTTTTCTCACTTAAATAAAATGGGTCCTCCACTTAACCACTACCCCTCTCCACAAATCACTCTCAGAGTCACCCCCATGGGTGGCCTTGGTTTTCCAGCCAATCCAATACTTTGAGAGACGAAGTTTAAAATTACTCTTAAAGGTTGTGTTGGACTTTTGCCACAATCTTCTATGCAAGACTACCCCACCCCTCTTTCACCTCTCACTTACCGTTCCGCTCAAATTCACCGTTCGTCTCGCTAATTAATGTTTTGAATGTTAAAAGAACTCTTTCGGAAAAGAGTACATAACTCTTCTCTGGAATAATTGTTTTAAAATTTGGACCGTTCACCCAAAAAGTGTTTTAGACAGTAAAATAAAAAATGGTGAAAAAAGTGGTGAACATAAGCGATGAGATAGACTTTGTGATGTTCTATTGAGTATTGGGTCAATGTCAAGAGTCTTCTACGTTCTTCGCATCTCCTCAATTTGAATTGGGCCACTTTTGTGTGAGGTCAAAATACAGGACACTTAATCGCAAATTTTTTTTTTTTGGGGCTAATAAGTACTGTAGCTTTTAGTTTTTTCGTACTTAAAGGCTAATTATTTTGCTAACGAGGAGTTTGAAGCTTTACCGTCACTTCTATGAGATCGCGTGTTCAAATTATACGGAGCCTAAACATTCCAAATCTTCTAAATCAAAAAAAAAAAAAAAAATTCCAAATCTTTTGATTATTGGAGGGTTTCCCAATCATCGACTTCAATGCCCGAAATTACTCGAGGTGCGCGCAAACTAACCTAGATATCCAGTTATTAGAAAAAAGAAAAATAACTTTACCGTCACTTACTTTGAATGCATACACGCAAACTCTACGGCCCGACTATTTATTGCCACCTCCAACTCTATCTATAATTAGACCTTTCCTCCTCCAAAATAAATAATTATTCATCTCCATCCCTAAACCTACTTTGATATTAATAAGATTTTTTTTTCATAATCCACCGAATTATATCCATCCATACAAATTACTAACCAAACTAAGTGTGAAAATAATAACCCCCTTCGTAGTTATTCTCCCATTCTACCATAACTTCATCTTATCTGCCCTTCTAATTTAATTCCCCTATAATAGTCCCGAAAACAAACCAAGTCTAAGATAAGTGGCAACTTATTTTCGCGAGGCTTATCAGAATTAGACGAACTTTAATGTATGAATTTGTATTTATGGTGCGCGCGGTTCTTGCTCAGTGTACATTCACCATCATCACTGCTCAACCAGGAGACAAAGTCATGTACACCTTTTTCTGAAGATCGCTAGTATAAATGTACTCTTATACATTGAGCTAGTAAAGAGGCCAACCTTTAACAGATGCGATGGAAGGAATGCAACCAACCGAGCTTCTATTGTATTAGTAAGAAATTTATCATCAATTCCGACTTCAAACTCTTGTGTCAATCTTTTGGTCACCAATGGCGCCTTCAACCTCTCAATTGTTCCATCCGCTTATTTTTTTTTTTAAATTTTAGAGACCCACTATTTCACAGACATGGGAAATCAAAACCCTCAAACCAGCGGTCTCTCTCTCTCTCTCTCTCTCTCTCTCTCTCTCTCTCTCTCATAATTCCCAACTTGGTATCTTTACTACAGCTGCTGCTTATAATTTAATTGCTGATGATTCTGGTACCTCAGAATGGAAATGGTTTCCGAAATTGAAATTGCCTGAAAAATTAAGAGGTTTTTTTATTAATGGATTTGTTTCCATGAAAGGCTCCCTACCAATCATCAAATCAGGGCTGGCATGTGCTAGATGTACCCGAGAGGAAGAAAGCCAGGATCACTTTCTTTGAAGATGTCCTAAACCCATGGATACTATTTAAAGGAAGAATTTAAATCAATATAAAAAATGCTAAGTGCACAACCGTTGTGGTTGTGCGCCTTATTCTGACCGTCCAGATGTGTTTGGACGGTTTAGATTTTAAAAAAACTTTTTCAGAGAAAAGTTTAACTTTTCTGAAGAAGAGTTTCAACGAATCATAGCCATTTATTACAGTAATGGACGGTTATAGATTGATTGTGTAACAGTGTTTTACACAACTGGTGTGTGTAAGTGGTGAGTCAGAGGTGTAACTGTTGGTGCAAAAGTCGTCGTAGCTGATGAAAGTGGATAAACAGAGATGCTTCAAGTCACGTTACTATGTCGCTGTCCTTAAGACGATATTTTCCCCCACCAATTCGAGAGAATTTGGTGTGCACCGGGTTATAGCGAAGTCGCCTTTAAGATAAAATGAAGTCCAGTCTCCAACTGTTCTCTAACTGCGTTATGTACAAACGAAGAGAGACCCGAATACCTTTGGATTTTGCGAGCCCCTTAACTATAATCGTAGGAGATAATTCTAGAGAGAAACGACAATCAGAATGATTCTGATTTTCTTCACCCTTCAATTGGTAGAACCCTTTGCCTATTTATAGGCATAGATCATGACTGTTGGTCAAAGATTACACCTCTTTGATTAAATGCAATAGTCATGTCTATTTATAATAGTTATGTCTATTCATTCCACCCCAATGGTCACACCTTTTGTCCTGATAATGTCTATTCATTTAACCTGAATAGACACACTTTTTGTGCTTAAATCTAATATTCACGTCTATTCATTTAACCTAAATAGTTGCCCCTCTTAGATTAAAACCGTTCACCAATATTTACATTTAATATCCATTAAATATTTTGGAAATGTTTCAACAGTAACAACCAAAAAAGTTCAAGAACCAAAAGAAAGTTCAATAACTAAATATCAATGTAATGTTCCCTGGACCATTCTATTGGAAATACAGAAATACAGAAAACGTTCACAATGATTCCGACGTTAAATTAAGAAAGCTGCAGAAAAATTGAAAACTATGCATCCGAAGCTGTTGAGGCTTTTCAATTCCCCTTAACCCCAGTGTTGTTACCCCTATTTTCGATAAGCAGTATACTCCTAGTTAGGTCTGTAAATGAGCTGAGTAACTCGCGAGTTCGGCTTGGTAAGGGCTCAATTCGGCTCGGTTTGAAGGATAAATGAGCGAGCTTGAACTCGATTTTGCGGCTCGTTTGATAAACGAACCAAGCTCGAACCTAGCAGGGCTCGGCTCGAATAGGTTCATGAACAGATTCGCCTCGGCCCAAAATATATAGGTTCGGCTCGGCTCGAGCATGCCAATATTCGGTTCGACTTGGCTCGTTTAGCCAATTTTTCAATATTATGGTTGAACTGTTGACGAATTCGAGCTTGAGTTCAAACCAAGCTAGCTCGTTTATTCTAGACCGAATACTAACGAGCCGAGCTCAAGCTTTGTACATGCTTGGCGAGCTGAGCTCGCGCCGAGATTTTCCTACTCGATTTGAACTCGAGCCATATGAATTCGGAACCGAGCCAAGTTTGAATGTGCCAATATTCGGTTTAGCTCGGCTCTTTTACACCCCTTCTCCTAGTGCGGGTACTTTGAAACTGAACACGAATGGGAAGCTGGTATTATCTTAAAAGGAAAAGAGAAACAAATTTGGTTGTTTTATTCAGAAGAATGGCTCCTCGGTTCAAATGGCAACACTTCCGAGAATTGGGCAATGGGCATAGCTATTGTGATCTAACCATTATTCTGGAGAAAGGAATGAGCAATGTTAAGATCGGGATGGATTCTCAACAAGCAGTCATCTTTCCCTCTGCATAGAGCTGTCAGCCTGTCATCCAATCCAGCTGTAGTAACCTCGGGCATATTTTCCGACAAGCCAATCAAAGAGCTGACCATCTTACAAGACTTGGATCAAAGCACGACAAGGATCTCATTGTTTGTTTGGCATCCGTAATCAAATCCATTGATTTTACCCACTCATTTGCAAAAGAATCATGCTAATTTACCAAAACAGAAGCTGAGCGTAATTCAGATCAGATGTTACAGGCAGGGGTGAAGAAAATACATTAGGCACCAAAATCTCATGTTCTTGAATGATGGGTTTCATAAACCAAGTGTGAAATCTACTTCCCCAAAATGGGGTATTTACAAACTAGCAGCCCTAAATCATTTTTAGGGCACATGACCAGGAGGCACCACGGCAATAAGTCCAGTTGAAATGGGCAGTGTTTCCACGCAGCCCACATAACATTACTTCGTAATGGCCAGTTTTCCAGCTCAGAACCCACGTTTTAGAGATTGCAGGAAACCTTGCAGGGGACATGGCACCTTATAGTCTCCTCATATGGTCCCCGACGAAGAAAGGATGCCTAAGGGCCTCACGTGCAGTCAACCTATCCGTAGGATCGTATTTAAGAAGCCCTTGCAATAAGTGTATTAGATCTCCTGCTGAATGGTCTACGTGCTGCATGATCAGGTTCTGTCACGGAAAAGAGTAGTTAGTAAATCAATACTTCCAAACACCTTTCTAACAAGGTGAAAACGCAAGCCAAAGATCTTTCCCAACTGATTTTAAGAAGCACACTTTCCGATGCTTTCAGATTCTTAGTTCAAGAATCAGCTTCACCAAATAAATTTTTTCGACAAACACCCTCTCACCACAAAACGAATTGGTTTGACAGATACCTGAAGGCGCGGAAGCTTTAGAACAGACTTGATACTCTCCCTTGAGGTCGCACCTTCTGGCCAGTCTAATTTCCCCCTTCTAACGTACTTCTCTGAATGACGGCTGAAAAATTTCCAATTTTGTATTGATCACCGAATGAAACCCCATTTCTGCAACTCCAAAAAGAAACCGAAGTACAAAGGTACTTAAAATATACTCACTCTACTCTCTTTAACATGTGCTGAGGTAAAGGACCAAGCACCCTTTCCATCATTGCTAGGTGTTCTAAATTCTCATGTGTTTGAAACAATGCTTCTCCCTGCCCAAAGAATTCAGTTTCAATAAAACAAGCTCTAGAATCAACCATTTCTACCAATACTAGGATACGGATTGCCAAGCGTACCGAGCACAGCTCCACTAAGATACAACCTACACTCCAGACATCACAAGGATAACTCCATCCAAGCCCTGGATAGTCAAAAATGATAGTTATCAGTTAATTGGCAAGGCAACATAAATATATGAGAAAGAAGAGCAACAACAGTTGTGCATGACATACCCAGAATAACTTCGGGTGCTCGGTAATGTCGTGTTGATACGATGTAGTTCTGATCCTGACGATCATAAGTTGTGCTGCCAAAGTCAATTACCTTGATAGCACTTGATTTCGGCACTCTTTTAAAGTATGATCCATCTTTTGGTGATCTCGACGAAACCTGTTTCCACATAAGTAAAAGAAAAAAGTACTTAAAATTCTTTCAGAAGAACAGAAGAAAACGAGTACAGAACACGATGAGAAATGCTCAAAGCTTGTTCAGCTGAGGTGAGCAGAAGTCAAACAAACTGACAGAACCCCACTCCACGTTACATCTTAAAATTCAGAGAAAGGATTACAAAATATCTTATCAATGAAGACAACTTGGAAAATAAAGGAGGAAGGAAAACAAAAAAGGCAACCTAATTACAAACTACCTTATAATCTGGAACCTTAACATGCTCAGAAGACACTAGAAGAATATTCTCAGGCTTCAAATCCGTATGGATAAGTTGCAAATCATGCATGACTGCAATTGGAAGAAACAAATCGAAGTATTATAAATCACGCAACGGAGAGTAAACCAGAAGTCCTACGCTGAACTATAGGAGCATAATTCAAGGCAGAGAGCCCTTCTTGTAAAATCGTTTGCGGCAAGGAATTAATATTAAAAAGATAATACTTTTCGTTTGTTCAGCAGACATTAGAACATAAGATTCGAAGAAGAGAAACTAGCTGTATGGATTTAAGGAGACTAGCAAGTTACTACACACATGCTACACATTCCAACAGTTGTCTGCCAATGTCGCGAACAAGATCAATGGGAAATGAGCGATAATTGTTTTTCCTTAGAAAATCGTATAAGCTTGGTCCAAGCTTCTCAAACACCTGTTAAAGCCATTTGAATCCATCCACACGGTTTAACCCCAAAACATTCTTGAAATTGGGGAACTTAATCCACCAAATCAATAAAATACTTACAATACAGATATGGTTACGATAGTCAAACCAGTTCCGTATTTGCACACAACTGCAAGGAATAAACCCATTTAACAACCAACAATGGACTTGAAAAATGCCAACAAAACCAAAGCATCAAGAATGGCAGTGAAAACAACTTAAACAAAGGGAACAAAATTCTATTATACTCACCGGTTGCCACCTTTATCGTGTTTCCCAAGCTGTTGCAAAACTTCAATTTCTATCATAGCTGCTTCACGATACTTCTTAATTCCGCGAACAATTTTAATAGCTACCATTTCTTTTCTTTCTCTATCCCAACATTCCAAAACCTGGCCAAAGGTGCCTGGACAGAAGAATACAACAGAAGCAAGGAAAACATGAGATGATGCTGGAAATTAGCCTTTAATAGGTACCATATACTAATATGAACAAGATATATGAGGAGGTACCTTCACCCATTTTGCTGTGAATCTTATCTGCAAAAACAAACAACAAAAGAATAAAAGTCCATTCAGAAACAGTGTCAAGGTTATGGAGAAAATGAACGAGCGTTGTAGAACAAAAACTAAGTCTCGACCAATTTAGAATTTTGATGCACAAAATTGTCTCAGATGATTTGATTGATTAAAAAATCTCCCTAAACAGAAGTATAACGGTAATAAAAAGCAATAGTATTACTGAAGCACTTTAACGGATCACATTAGAAAGCCCTTTTATGGCAGAGTTTATTGAAAATAAAATTGCAGAGAAAATTCCTCTTTTAGGACGACACCACCCACGCACACACAATAAAGAAAGAGCATGCTAAAGCAATGGTGGTGCATTCTCATTTTGCTTCAAGAAAAAGCTAACTTGATCAGGTGATTCATGTCAATTACGGAATGAAAACATCTTTGGTGGTGGTAAAGTGTAGTTACAGCGAGAAGTTATATTTTCGCCAAGCGCAAACATGAAATGCCCGTCTTTGTCATCCTCTCGCCATGGGGGAGAACCATTTCGAGCAACTCCCTTAACAAACAAAGAGGAGCTAGTGTGGTCTGAGGGAGCCCTTGAAGATGCAAAGCTTGTCACATTCCCAACCTCTTGTCCACAAAAGATTCCTACCTGAGCCTACACACAGGCATCCATTCATTTTTCCACTCAATATAAAATTAATTTTTTACCTCGCTGATGCATGTCAAAACCCTTGGAACGCATTTCACTGATCATCAACATCACATTAGGAAAGCAACTAATGAAGATGGAAGAAATTTCACATGCAACTTCATCAAATACACAATGAAATAGGTTGGAGCAAAACCAAAATCAGACAAACTTTCAACACAATAAAAGCTAATAAGACCAATACTAGTAACCAAAATCAACCGATGAAGCTAACACCAATACAGAGCCCGATCCAATCATGTCATCCAAGTCATTCTCAAGTTATTATTAGCAATTGCATCATATATCAGGAAACCTTCAACAATATATCAATCAGGCAGTTACAAACTACAAAAGTCAAGATAATTTCTACTCACGAGTCCATTATTCAAATTTTCACGTTAAAAATTTACAGAAGCAAAATCAAAGATCAAATCAATTGATTAGTATTCTTACGGTTGACCTGCAAAGTTTAAACATTTATTGACAATTAAAACATCATCTTCACCAAATTACACCCATTAAACTAAGTATATGTTCTAAAACTTCCATATTCAGAGGAGGATAAAAATGAATCGTCCATGGGACCTATAGACTGAACAGCTAAACATTGTTGCAGACTCAAAATATTATCGCATAAATCCACAACTACCCATCAACGTTTTGAGGAAAATCACCCATAACCAGAGCATAACGACAACCCAACAAAAGTTCTATCTAGATTCCCTCACATCAGAGGGAAGAAAATTCATTGCACTTATTAACAGAAATTTATTAGAACCCTAGAAAAAAAGGAGCAAGCATTAACAGGTCAAAACAACGAAAATCTCCAATTAGGCCCAAAAATAACAACCTAAACAAAACTGACGGCATGAATTTTACAGATCTGATCACAGACAAGCCACCTAGCATGAAAAGATAAATCTTTCGCCATACCTGATCTAGGATGTATCTAATTTCGACCAGATCTAGCAAAACAGTAACAGAGAAAGAAAAAAAAAAGAATATACACCGAAGAATCAAAGATTTCGAGAACAGATCTGATACCTTAGGGACCTGAGGCGCGACGTCCCAGCCCAAACGCTGCCTCTTTCGCGGGCGACGATCCATGTGCGTGTGTGGGAACTCGATCGCGCGTTCCATCTCCATGATCGGATAACCTAGAGAGAGAGAGAGAGAGAGAGAGAGAGAGAGATTTGCAGAGGGGATTGAATGGGAAGACGAAGGAAGATGTTGATGGGGAGAGAGAGAAACCCTAATCGCAACCTAATTATTGACCTCACAGGTCGCGTGCGAGTCGGTTGAGGAGAGATCTGACCGTGCACGTGTCAATCTGGTAGCCCTTGGTTTTGATTGATCCTTAGCGTCCGTGGGATATTCGGTTTAATCGTGCTTAACTTGAGTTGGAATAAAGGGTATGGTTATTTAACCGCGGTTGAGTTAGCTTGCGTAGCTATTTAAAGCGAGGGAATCTAGCTAGGGAAAATGGCCCAGGGGGAATGACGAAATTACTCCAGATGCCCCGGGGTTATTTTTTCAGTAAAGCCTCGTCCACAGCAAAGCTGTGCACAGCAGGTTTTTCTTCTGCCTCGGGTCTCGTTAAATTCTGAAGTGATTTTGAGTGTTTTGTTAACGCTTCTAACTGGATCGAACAAAATTCATTTTTTATAGAGACCTTAAACGACGTATTTTGAATAAAATGAGCTGTTCCAATCTTCTTTTTGCGACCCGAGGCGGAAGAAAAAGCCTGCTGTGCACGTAGCACAGCTCGTATTTTTTGGTGGGGCTTAGAGCGGTAAATGAATTGAGTCGTGAACTGTTTGAGACTCGACTCGATAAAGACTCATTCGAATTTAATTCGTCTATTAAATGAACCGAATGTGAACACAGCAGTATTCAGCTCGATTAGGCTTACGAACCTGAAGTATATGTGTATCATGAGAATTTTATATAGTTATATAGTGAAAATTTTAAAACTTGCACTAAGTCTAAACGTTTACGATTACTAAAAATTTACTTATGTATATGTTTTTATCATTTTATATGTATATGAACATATTTATGTACATAATGAAAATTTTATTTGCAGTTTTAGACTTGTATGAGAGTATAAAAATATGATATTATTGGATCGTTAAGGCTCGTGAACAAACTCGAGTTCGACCCAAACCTAGGCAAGCTTGGTTTGAGTTTGGTTCATCATAATTTTCATTGGGTTTGGCTCGAATTCGTTAAAAAACTTAATGAACGAATCTGAACCTTCTAATATTCTGCTCGTTTATAGCCCTAGTGAGGTTGGATGAGGGACCCGAGGATCCTGTAGGGCAGATCATTGCACGGCAAATCTCAGTCTGCTGTAAGTGTTTTCTACGGTTTGGTTTCAAATAATATTTTTTCGAAGTTTTATTTGAATTCGGACCGTTGAAGACAATCACAGGCGATGTTAATATGTCCTAAATGCTCTGTAGTGCACCCTGCACTACAGAGTTTTCGGATCCCTGGATGATAGGTAAAAAAAACCTTCTCTGTTTTTTTGTTTTTATTATTATTGTATAAAAAAAACCCCTTCTATGCAAGGCAAATAAAAAAAAAAAAAACTATAGGTAATTTCAGTTCGATTTTGGGTGATTTGGACAACCGAATAATCGATTCAGTTCTCTATATTTTGCTACTGAACACCGATCGACAATAGCATCGGTTTTTCGGTTTCATTTTTTCGGCTTCGGGCGATTTTTCCAATTCCGCAGGCCTGATTTGAGCTTAAGATTAAGAAATTGAAACATAATAATGAAAAATATATTGGGCCTCATTTGGGCCCAAGAATTGAAGAATTCATATATCTTAAGTTACTTGCCTTCATTTGGGCCCAACAAAATCACAAACGAAAAAGAGAGGGGAAAATAATGGCCCAGGACGTGTTTTTGATAATTAATACCCAACCAAGGACATAGTGAAAACATTACTACTAGTCCAGGAGTTCCAACTTCCATTGCCTCAAACTTCAACCTTTGTGTCAAAGAGAGGGAGATGGATCTCTATTCTGTAGACTGTAGTGCATGTGCAGCTGTGGCCCTGTGGGATGAAATTTTAGGGTTTGGTTGATATAGGTTGTAATGAACAGCTAGGATTTTCGCAAACCTTTAGAGATGGATGGGTAGGATTAAAAACTGGAGTAGAGTATGTATAATTTGGTTCGGTTCGGTTTTGACCTCCCTAAAAGTGAAAACGAACCAAAAAAAAAATTTTGTAAAGCAAAACCGAACCAAACTGAAGCTATACCCTTACCGAACCGACTATATATATATATATATATATATATATATATATATATATATATTCAAAAGAGATTAAATTATCTCCGCCTGAGGAGGAGAAGTGCCCTTTTCCTCCAAACCAATCCGCAAGTGCCACATCATCAACAGTGCCAATCAAATGAAAAGCAGGCGGGTGAATTCTTCAACTCCTTCGGTAAAGATTTAGGAAAAAGATATTGGCATTCCAAAAATTGATAATCAGTGTAACTCCAAAGCCAATTTCATTTGTTTTTTGTCTGCATAAATTTTTAGAGTGTTAATATTATTTTCCAAGATTTAACTCTTGAAGGTTTTAAAAATTACCCACATGCCACAACACCCCATTATATCTCACCCATAAAAAGTGGAAGGTGTGACTAAATAAATACTTCCTCCGTTTATAAATAAATGTCTAGCCCACAAACTTAAACCTTTAAGAACATATGATTTTTTTAAAATTAATTTTTTTTTACAATTTGAAAGAACTCATTAATATCTCTTGATTTGTGAAAAAAAATTGTATTATTTAGCGAAACAAACACATCTTTTTAGAGGCTTAGGTTTGTTGTAAGAACATTTATTTGGGAACGAAAGGAGTACAATACCGCACATATTTGTGCATAGATTTTTGTGGGGCCCACTTTTGGATCTCATACAAATGATTTAATTTTAATACTACACAAATTTGGCAGTGTTGTCTTTAAAAATTGAGTATTCTGTTCATTAATGTTAAGATAACTTTTTGATTGGATAACTATTAAGAGATTGGGAGTTGTAGAGGAATCCAAAAGTGGGCCCCACAAAAATCTGCGTACAAATATGTGAGGTATTGTACTCTCTTCGTTCCCAAATAAATGTCCTTACCACAAACGTAGGCCTCTAAAAAGATGCGTTTGTCTCGCTAAATAATACAATTTTTTTTCACAAATCAAGAGATATTAATGAGTTCTTTCAAATTGTAAAAAAAAAAATTTAATTTTAAAAAAATCACATGTTCTTAAAGGTTTAAGTTTGTGGGCTAGACATTTATTTATAAACAGAGGAAGTACTTGTTTAGTCGCACGTTCCACTTTTTAATGGGTGAGATATAATGGGGTGTTGTGGCATGTGAGGAATTTTTAAAACCTTCAAGAGTTAAATCTTGGAAAATGATATTGGCACTCCAAAAATTTATGCAAATACTCCAAAAAACAAATTAAAGTGGCTTTGAAGTTACACTGATTGTGGAGTGCCTGCATTAATTTTTAGAGTGCTAATATCATTTTCCTAAATCTTTACCGAGAGAGTTGAAGAGTTACAGTTTAGATACAAGTACAGCACATTATGCACAGCAGCCGCACACAGATCGCTTTTTAGCCCACCTCGGGTCCCGCAAAGATGATCTGACCTCTATTTTGAAGCAAAATTGGATGATTTGTAAGCGCCTTTCTTGATATCGGATTGAGTTGATTTTTTACAGGGACCCAAAATGACGTATTTTGAACAAAATGAGCGGCTCCGATCATCTTTGCGGGACCCAAGATGGGCGAAAAAGCGATCTTTGCGCGGCTACTGTGCATAATATGCTGTACCTGTAGCAGCATTCGAAGAGTTAACCCACGGACATCACACCTGCTTTTCATTTGGTTGGCACTGTTGATGATGTGGCACTCGGGGATTGGTTTGGAGGAAAAGGGCACTTCTCCTCCTCAGGCGGAGATAATTTAATCTCTATTCAAAAATACTAATAGCAGAGACAATCTGCAGAGAACCACGCAGAGACAAATGCGTTTGGCCCCATTTTGGGTCCCGAAAAAATTTAGAAAAATATCCATAAATTTTTGAATATTATTTTATGGAGCCCTGTAAAAAATCAACTCCAGTGGATATCGATAAGTATTACTTTTGGATTCGTAGAGGCGAAACTGCTCTGCGCGTAGTAGAGCTAAGATATATTTAGGTTTGGTTTTGTTGGTTTGAATTTGAGGCTGATAGTAGATAGGGACGTGGTGTGTAGGGTGGCGTTCGGGCGGAAATATGGCGTCGGGGGTGGAGGAGGAGGAGGGGGCAGGAGGGGGTTTAAGGATGTTTTGGAATTTTGCACCATGGTTGAAGTGGGTGAATAGAGTAAATGGGGTGTATGAGAGAGTGGAGAGACTTGCTAAGGAGTTGGATGAGTTTTTGGAGGGTGTGGCGGAAGAGCATGAGGGTAGAGAGAGAAAGGGAGGAGAGGAGGGAGGGCAGGATTTTGTTGATGTTTTGCTTGAGATTCAGAGTGAAAATGTGGCTGGGATTCCTTTTCATAGAGATAGCATCAAAGCTCTTATTTTGGTAAGGCCTGAATCTCTGCTCTTTACGACTGTCTTGTCAAAAAAATATTCAATGCTCCTGGAGTATGTTGAGCACCAATATCTTATTTTGTATTGCCCAATTCTTCTTATCTATCCTTTATTTGTCTCCTTATCAAATAAACAAATAAAAATATTTACTAAATTTTTTTTTTCCTTGCAGGGTGTATTTTCAACTGGAACTCATACTACATCCACAGCCCTAGAATAGGTAATGACAGAGCTCTTAAAACATTCTCAAGCAATGCAAAAACTCCAAGCTGAAGTTCGACTTATGGCCCAACTCAACTAGCCTGTATCCGAGGACGATCTAGACCAGATGCCTAGCTTACCTAAAAGCCGTGATCAAAGAGACTCTACGCCTCCACCCTCCAGCTCCCCTTATCGTGCTCCGGGAGTAAACCAAAGAAGTCCAAGTAATGGGCTACGATATTGCGGCCGGGACACGCGTGGTTGTCAACGCTTGGGCAATCGGGCACGACCCAACGTCGTGGGACGAGCCTGAGGAGTTTAGGCCCGGCCGAGAGGTTTTTGAACCGTCTAATCGATTTTGGAGGACATGATTTCGAGTTGATTTCGTTCGGAATGAGGAGGAGGGGGTGCCCGGGGATTCAGTTCGCGATGGCGGTCGACGAGCTGGCCATTGCAAATCCAGTGCACAAGTTTGATTTTGCACTGCCTGATGGGGAGGAGTTGGATGTGAGTGAAGTTGCTGGTATCACTGTTCACAAAAAGTTCCCTCTGCTTCTTGTTGCAACTCCTTGCTCTTGCTAATTAGTACAGTGTTAGTTCCCATTCTGCTAAGAGAAATAAGTACGTATTTTTTGACGTAAGGCTCAGTTTGGTTTGATTTGATTTTTGAATTTAAATGTCTGTCTCGTAAAACAAAAAATAAGTACTACACTATCAAAGCTTTTGATCATTTGTCAACTAAAGCTAGAACCTTGCACGTCTCTTCTTGTGTCTATGTTCGTTATATTGTCTTTGGTGCTGATGTTTTTTTTTGCATTGGAATGGGATCCTCTCCCGTCTCTTAAAGTGATTGAAGGTCGTCTTGGGTTCTTTATGGATCTTTCATTGTAGCGTTAGTCGCAAACCATTAATTGATTTATCACGATGAGGACATTGCCCACGTAGAAAAGAAATAGTATATGTTGCTTGATTTGTTTTCAAAACAAATCTGTACGTATTGACGGGAATTATTATTATTATTATTTTTAACACTTTCATTGAAAGATAGATGTGTTCTATATATCCATATTCAACATGATTTTTAGAGACTAATGTTCTTGACGAGTTCTAAAAATCATGAAAATAACAATTAATTGAGATTATTTCTCCCACACCAAGCATCTTTCCATAACAGAATCCTCCTTCCAATATTTCTAATATTGAAACTTACATCGTCCAGTAGGGGTGTTAATTTCAATCAACCTAAAAGTTGTGGACTATAACTTTTTTGTTTTGTTCTTATTCAATATTTTTTTAATTTTGCGACAAACTTTTATGTATCATTGGCTCGTATCGGCGAAAGAAATCAAAAAAGTAAAAAATTATGTCTTTTACACGAGTATTTTTTGGAAATATCCCAGAAAAAGTCCAAATAGTCAACATTTGGGCCTTTTCTTGGATATTTTCCAAAACAAAAAGGGTAAACATCAAGATTTTTTTCTTTTTCCAATAGTACATAAAAGTTTGGAGGAAAACTAATAAATATAATTTTTTTTATAAATAAAGAGAAGAGTTGTAGTTTGCAACTTATGGATTAGTGAAAACGGGGCCAAACAAAGTCGCTGTAGGTCTCAATCTGATCTCCATCACTATCATTCCAAACTCTAGAAACCCCTCCTATATATTTAGGGAAATGATTTTCACGTACTCTTTTTTGGCAACTGTACTCCATTTTTTTTTTCTTTTAGTGGAGCTTTTGTGTGTATTTTTTTCACTAAAAGACAAGAAAATGAGCTTATTTATCAAAAAAAGATTGTGAAAATTACCATTACCCTATATTTAAATGCGTAGTTGGAAACCAACTTTCCCCATCTAAAAATTAATGATTCTTCTCCATAATGTTTGTTTAATTATCTTTCCCAAATCTTTGATTTTCGGACAGTATGGCATAATAATGCTTTTGTTTGAGAACGAACACTCTTCAATTGCCACTGAGGGACGGATGGACCCATATGGGTCTCGCTTCATAGGGAAAGGGTCCCCTCTCCATTTTGTAAAATTATAGTAGTAATTCTTACATACCCGTATTTTAGTTCTATTCAACATTTAGGATGGTGATTCAATAAAACTACTCTAGATTTCATTAATTATGAAGATTTTTGCCTGATTTGTAGAGTGCTAAAAGTTTAAGTTTAAGGCGAAGTAAATGAAAAGTTAGGCAAATGAAATGATTGTTCTTTATAAAGAAAAAAAAATGCGCTCCTTTCATTCATTGAGACTTTTTTTTCCTCTTTATTCACACAAAAGTATCAAATTGTTCTTTATAAAAGAAAAAATAACTCAAGAGGTAAGAGTAATTTAGTAAATTAAATAATCTAGAAAAGACAAGCACAAGCCAATTGGTCAAAAGTTTAAGGCGAACTAAATGATTTAAGACCAACAATAATCTAGAAAAGACAAGCACAAGTCAATTGGTCAAAAGTTTAAGGCGAAGTAAATGAAAAGTTGGGCAAAGGAAATGATTGTTCTTTATAAAGAAAAAAAAATGCTCTCCTTTCATTTATTGGGATTTTTTTTTCCTTTATTCACGTAAAAGTACCAAATTGTTCTTTATATAAGGAAAAATAACTCAACAGGTAACAGTAATTTACTAAATTTACATGAATAAAAGACAAAAAAAAAGTATCAATAAATAAAAGGGAGGTGTGAAAATCATTTTTGTCGCAAAACCTAACCGGTATAAATGAGTTCAAAACTGTGTCTGATTCTTCATGTAACTAGCTTGTGTTTTTCCAAATGAGTTTGGTTCATTCAGAGAGAGAGAGAGAGAGAGAGAGAGAGAGAGAGTAATTTTAATGCTGTTAGCGTGAAGCACTGAAGCTGTGAGCATAATTCGGACTTGGGGTGGGTGCTGCGTGGCCTTGCCGGCATTAGTCCGACGATCGGAGACGTACACTTCGTAAAGCTCGTCAAGTACTACAAGTGTACCAAAACTCAATTCAATCAAATATCGTTAAGTGCCTCATCGGAACACATATAATTTGAAAAAAAAATAATAACAACAAAAATTCTCCAAAATTTTCCTTCATGAAAACACCCCAAAGGTCACTCACAATTTTGCACTGCTCAATGTTGGGATTTGACCTCTCAAGAAAATAGCAACTCTAAAGCAACACAAGTCATATACATGAGTAGGGCATGTAGGTGTTTGGTTTTAAAAATCTTTAACAAAGAATTTTGTTAGATCAGTGTTACATGTACAACTTAAAACACAACTCGGAGATACACAATCACATTCGGAATCATTTTAATGCACGTGAGTCCACATCCAACTAACGGTTCGGACATGTGTCTCTTAAAGTTTTGTGCAAGAACTCATTTGTTAGCCGCCTTCGTTGTTTTTTTGCCTTTTATTTTGGACCGTACGTACACTCCAAGAATGTTCTATCCACCCCGCTCGTTGCCTTCTTTATACTATTTTTAAAAAAGGGATCTTCCGAAATTCCTCTCAACAATGTCGTGTGCACTCGAGAATATTAAGGGAGTGTTCGGATAAATAAGTTAAAGTGGCTTATTTTTTGTCCTTATTCAAATTTTTTTAGTATCACTTGGCTTATTGTCAATTTTTTGGGGATTATTGCTTCCTTATGACGAGAGGAATCTAAAAAGTAAAATTTTTTGACCGAAATCTAATTTTTTTTGAATAAAGAAGAAACAATTGGCTTATTGACATATTTTTATTTTTTTGTGGGTTTGTTTGGCTCATTTTTGGAGGGAAAGCCAATGGCTTATTTAGAAGAACAAGGCCTAAAACACAAAATTGGTAAAATAAAAGAATAGTATAAAAATTGGAAAAATGAAATAAATAGTGGAGTAATCTAGAAAACACCAACACTAATCTAGAAAAGACAAGCACTAGCCAATTTTTGGATACCGAGGGTACCACATGGTGTCCGAGCAGCCCATTCGGACCGTCCAATAATGTGTTGGACCACCTAGATTGAAACCTTCTATCTTCTCTCACCTCACCACTTTCTCTCCTCTTTTTCTCTCATTTTACTCTCTCCAAATTTGAGCCGTCTAAAATTAAAATGGACAGCCCGAATGTGCCGAACGGACACCACGTGGTACCCACCCGACACTGAAAAATTCCTCCAAAGGAAATGATTGCTCTTTATAAAAAAAAAAGCGCTCTCCCTTTATTCGTTTAGAATCATTTTTTGTCTTTATTCACTTAGAAAGTTCCAAATTGCTATTTGTAAAGAAAAAATAGCTCAAGAGATAAGAGTAATTTTTTAGATTTACATGAATGAAAGATAAAAAAAAATTTCAATATATAAAAGAAGAGTGTGGAAATTATTTTCTTCTCACAAAACCCGACCGTGGTATAAACTGTTCCAATATTCATGCACCCACTGACTCACACCACATATGCATATTGTATATACAGCTTTTCAAAATTTGTTGCCGAGACTCATCAAACAACCAGCCATGCATTTCTCTCTACAGCCCTTCATCTTCTCTCTCCTTCCCCTGTTTTTCTTCCTAGTTTTCCTTCTCAAATGGCTCTCCATCACCGCCCGACCACCGCACAGAAACCCACCGCCGTCTCCCCGAAAGCTCCCCGTGATCGGCAACCTCCGCCAAATCGGCCCCTTCCCCCACCTCTCCCTCCACTCCCTCTCCCAAGCCCACAGCCCCTTAATGCTCCTCCACTTCGCGGCTGCCCCCGTCTTGATCGCCTCCTCCGCCGCCGCCGCCCGTGACATCATGAAAAACCACGACCTTATCTTCTCCAACCAACCCAAATCGACCATTTCTGAGAAAATCATGTACGGAGCGAAGGATGTGGCTTTCAGCCCTTACAGCGAGTATTGGAGGCAGATGAAGAGCATCTGCGTCCTCCAACTACTAAGCAACAAGCGAGTCCAATCCTTTCGCGACATTAGGGAAGAAGAGACGACGCTCATGATTGAGAAGATTTCGGGTTCTGGTTCTGATGTGGTCAATATATTTGAGCGAATTGATTGTGGAGTTGACGGGGGACGTGGTGTGTAGGGTGGCGTTGGGGTGGAAATATGGTGGCGTCAGGAGTGGAGAAGGAGGAGGGGGCAGGAGGGGGTTTAAGGAGGTTTTGGGAGAGTTTGTGGAGTTACTGGGGTTTTTTGATATTGGAGATTTTGTACCATGGCTGAAGTGGGTGAATAGAGTAAATGGGGTGTATGGTAGAGCGGAGAGACTTGCTAAGGAGTTCCATGAGTTTTTGGAGGGTGTGGTGGAAGAGCATGAGGGTAGAGAGAGAAAGCGAGGAGAGAGAGAGAGCAGGATTTTGTGGATGTGTTGCTTGAAGTCCATAGAGAGAACGTGGCTAAAATTCCTATTCATAGAGATAGCGTCAAAGCTCTTAGGGCATCCACACTAGCATCTCTAAAGGCCCTTCTTCTCTAAAGTAGCGATTGAAATTCTGAAAACTCAAGTTTATCAGTCTCGCTTTACGTTTCTGTAATTTACAATTGGAACAGTTCCTCGTCACAACTAAAGAGACTCTGTTCACCCGCCACTAATTTTTAATTATTTTCCACAAAGTCAGGCCTCTTCTCTCTCTCGCATCTATTCATTTCACGCCATAGCCGAAGGCTCCATTTTCTCCTGGATTCGCCATTACAGAGCCAGCACATGATGAGTCTCGTTCTCCTATTTCCTCATCTACTCTCTCTCCTCTCATATCCAGATCAGCGCCCTAATTTTTGTCTCTCACACCACTTCTACAATTTTGCCTCTCCCTATGTTCTTCTGATTGGTGTTTCCTTCTTTTGCCTCTTCCTTTGTGCTTTGTTTTCTGAGGGAAGCACTTTGAGAAGATGAGATAGAGAGAGATCAACCAAAAAAATGGAATAAAAAAGAATAAACAAACAATATTTTTAAAGAGATAGTTTTTATATAGAGAGTCTGATGCAGGAGATATTTTATAAGTGAGTAGCTAAAGTAATAAAGTGACTTTTTAAGGTATAATTTGGTCCAAAATTTAAAGAGGTTGATGCGGATGCTCTTATTTTGGTAAAGCCTGAATCTCTCTTCTTTATGACTCTCCACTCAAGAAATTGTTCAATGCTCTTGGCTAATGTTGAGCTCAAATCTAGATCATACATCGTTCTTAATCTTATTTTAATTTCATTTTTTTTTCATGCTCAACCTTATTTTATTTTATTTTTTTTACATTTTTTTTCTCATGCTCAACCTTATTTCAGAGTATTGAATATCTTATGTCTAGTCCTCACGAATAGAAGACTGGCGCGCCTTTGAGATTTGGACTCAGATCATTTTAAATTTGTATTGAGCAATTGTCTAGTAGCCTTGTTGTTTTATATCCTAGTTCAATTACTTTCTACGATTTCTGAACAAGGTTAAGGATTAGAGAAATAAATTATACACGGACCTTGTGTCTAGAAGGACCAATAAAAAGAAGACAACTCAGCGTGGGAATTGGAACACTGTTGAAAAAATGTGTTTTTTTTTTTTTTGGATCCTATGAAGCAAAAACTTGATTATAAGAGTTTTAAAGACAAATTTTAATTATGACCCTTTAGAATAATATCATCGGAATAATAAGATTTTTGCATTGATTGAAACGGATTAAAGATTGGAACACTTAATTTTTTAAGCTTATTTTTTTAATATATAAATAGTTCAAAATTATTAAGCGCTCTAATTTTCAATTTGTTTGAATCAGTGCGAAAATCTTATTATTCTAATCATATTATTCTAAAAAGTCAAAATTAAATTTTGTATCTAATGCTCTCATAATCAAGTTTTTACTCTACAGGGTTTCAAATAAAGAACAGATGTTTAATTATGAAAGCCCTAGAGACAAAATTAAATATGACACTTTAGAAATAATATGATCAAAATAATAAGATCTTCGCGCCAGTTTAAGCGGATTCAAAATTGAAGCGCTTTATTTTTTTGAACAATTTATATATTAGAAAATATGATTAAAAAATCAAGTGCTGTAATTTTTAATCTGTTTAAATTAGTGCGAAGATTTTACTCTTCTGATCATATTATTTTAAAGGGTAAAAAATGGGACAATGTTGAAAAAATGATTTTTTGGGATCCTATAGAGCAAAAACTTGATTATGAGAGCCCTAAAGACAAAATTTAACTATGACCTTTAAAAATAATATGATCATAATAATAAGATCTTCGCACTGATTCAAATGAAAATTAAAGCGCTTAATATTTTTGAAATATTTATATATTAAAAAATATGGTTAAAAAATTAAGCGCTCTAATTTTTAATCTGTTTGAACCAGTGCAAAGATATTTTTATTTTGATCATATTATTCCGAAGGGTCATAATTAAAATTTGTCTTTATAGCTCTCATAATCAAGTTTCGGATCCATAGAACCTCAAAAAATCATTTTTTCAACATTGTCCCATTTTTGCCGATTGTCCCACACTGAGTTGTCTTCTTTTATTGGGTTGGCGGACACTTCCTTCTACACGGAGGATCCGTGTATAATTGGTGTCAAAAAGATTCTTAACTTGGTGTCAAAGAGATTCTTCTTATCAAATAAACAAACAAGAAATGTATACTAAATAAAACTCATAGGAGTATGTTTCTTTTTGTCTTGTAAGATGTATTTTCTGCTGGAACTGATACTACATCCACAGCTTTAGAATGGGCAATGACAAAGCTCTTAAAACATCCTTAAGCCGTGGAAAAACTCTAAGCCGAAGTTCGAAGAACAACCCAACCTAACCCAACCCAACCAACCCGTAATTGAGGACGATCTAAACCAGATGCCCTACCTAAAAGCTGTGATCAAGGAGACTCCACGCCTCCACCCTTCGATTCCCCTTCTCGTGCCTCGGGAGTCAACCAAAGATGTTCAAGTAATGCGCTACGACGTTGCGGCTGGAACGCGCGTGATCGTCAACGCTTGGTTGATCGAGCGGTTTCTGGCGTCGTGGGACGAGCCCGGGGAGTTTAGGCCTGTGAGGTTTTTGAACCGTTTGGTCGATTTCAGAGGGCAGGATTTCGAGTTGATTCCGTTTGAAGCGGGGAGGAGGGGCTGCCCCAGGATTCAGTTCGCGGCGGCGGTTGATGAGCTGGCCGTCGCAAATCTTGTGTACAAGTTTGATTTTGCATTGCCTGATGGGGTGGAGTTGGATGTGAGTGAAGTTGCTGGTATCACTGTTCACAAAAAGTTGACTTTGCTTCTTGTTGCAATTCCTTGGTCTTGCTAGTTGGAGTACCATGTGAAAGTACTTAAAGCTCCTATTATTGCACTCCCTTCGTCTATTTTAAATGCTCTCTGTGTAAAGTCTTGTCATTTTGACTTTTAAAAAAAAATCATATTTTTTATAATCTTTTTTGGAACTTTTTTTCACTGTTTGAAAGTATTCATTGAGATCTTTGCATGGTGCAAAAAGAAATTAAAAATTAATTCCAAAAGACTGACAAATAATGTTATCTGTCTAAATTCATACTAACAATTTTTTTCAAAAAGGCTAATAGATAATGTTATCTTTGCAAATTCTGTACTATGTATAATCGTAATAAAATCAACAGATTTAGTTACCTATCCAAATCTATACTCTTTATTATCCCCAAAAGAATGACAAATAAGGTTATCTGTCCAAACCCACCAATGTGTTTCATTTTTTTTTACAGTTGCATAAAAGTAAAAAAAATTGTTATGCTTACTAGAAATGTCACATGTATACAAGAAAAATTACTGAGGTGAAAAACAAAAAGAACTTTGTCCCCTTTCCACTTGGAACGTGGGTCATGGGTGTGTGGTGTCTCCTCCACAATGTTAGGAACCGGGAAAGACCCAAAACATGCGGCGTTGGTGCACCGACTCACCGCAAAGGAATCGAACAGTACTGGATTCCCCATCGAGCAGGACCTGATCCCTACATTAGAGTCTAATGATTAGACCATGCTTGCCGAGCAGAGCTTGTGTAAGCGTGTAATATTCTCAGAGCTCGGCATTAGTGTTCTACCAGTTTTCAAAAACTAGACCGGTTCTGAAATAAGGCGGTTTTGGGGTTGGTCTGGACCGAAATATCGGCCGATCGACAGTTCAACCGGTTGGACGGGCTGGTCCAGTCTGATTTTTAAAACATTGCTCTCGAATAATGTTGAACACGAATCTGACCACATACTGCTCAACCTTACTTCAGAGTATATATTGAATATACTAAACAGAAGACAGTCTCTCATGGTCATGGGTTCCAGTAGAAGACTGCCGCGCCTCCGACATTTGGACTCGGATCATCTTAAATTTGTATTGAGCAATTGTTTAATTAGTAGTCTTGTTATTTTATATCCTAATTCAATTACGTTCTGTGATTTCTGAAAAAGGTTAAAGATTAACTTGTTTCAAAGAGATTCTTCTTATCAAATAAACAAACAAGAAATGTCTACTAAATAAAACTCATACGAGTATTTTTTTTATTGTCTTGTTGGATCTATTTGCTGGTGGAACTGATACTACATCCACAACCATAGAATGGGTGATGACAGAGCACTTAAAACATCCTTAAGCCATGAAAAATTCCAAGCCAAAGTCAGAAGAATAGCCCAACCCAATCATCCTGTAACCGAGGATGATCTAGACCAAATGCCCTACCTAAAGGCTGTGATCAAAGAGACTCTACGCCTCCACCCTCCGATTCCCCTTATCATGCCCCGGGAGTTGACCAAAGATGTCCAAGTAATGGGCTACGACATCGCGGTCGGGACACGGGTGGTTGTCAACGCTTCGGCGATCATGGGACGAGCCCAAGCAGTTTAGGCCCGAGGTGTTTTTGAACCGTCCGGTCGATGTTAGAGGACACAATTTCGAGTTTGTTCCGTTTGGAGGAGGGAGGAGGGGGTGCCCGGCTGGGGATTCAGTTCGCGGCGGCGATCAATGAGCTGGCCATCGCAAATCTTGTGCACAAGTTTGATTTTGCATTGCCTGATAGGGTGGAGTTGAATGTGAGTGAAGTTGCTGGTATCACTGTTCACAAAAAGTTGACTTTGCTTCTTGTTGCAACTCCTTGGTCTTGCTAATTGGAGTACCACGTGAAAGTACTTAAAGCTCTTATTATTGCACTCCCTTCGTCTATTTTAAATGTTTTCTGTGTGAAGTCTTGTCATTTTGACTTTTAAAAAAAATCATATTTTTTATAATCTTTTTTGGAACTTTTTTTTTACTGTTTGAAAGTATTCATTGAGATCTTTGCATGGTGCAAAAAGAAATTAAAAATTAATTCCAAAAGAATGACAAATAATGTTATCTGTCTAAATACATACTATCAAATTTTTTTTTTGCTCGGCCATGCTATCAATTTTTTCCAAAAAGGCCAATAGATAATGTTATCTTTGCAAATTCTGTCCTATGTATAATCGTAATAAAATCAACAGATTTAGTTATCTATCCAAATCTATACTCTTTATTATCCCCAAAAGATTGACAAATAAGGTCATCTGTCCAAACCCACCAATGTGTTTCATTTTTTTTTTACAGTTGCATAAAAGTAAAAAAAATTGTTATGCTTACTAGAAATGTCACATGTATACAAGAAAAATTACTGAGGTGAAAACAAAAAGAAACATGGCAACCAAAAGATATCATCGTAGTTCTTTTGTTGGTGAAAAACTAAATTGCATTAATTAAAAAAATAATAGTAGATTGTCTAATTGTATGGGAAAAGGGATGTGGTGATTGTACCATAGTAATCCCCATAATGTTACTATTGTAGTTCTTCCCAAAGAGAACTTTGTCCCCTTCCCACTATCCTCCACCCACTCTTGTTCTCTGTATTATTTCACCGAAGACATCACAGTCAATAGAGTGGGCTTATTTTGATTTTGAGCTTGTTTTATGAGTTAAGGGTATTTTTGGAACGCATGTCCATATAAGGACTGGAACAACTATGAAAAGTTTAGGTGGACTAATTGGACGTTAAAGCCTGTAGTGTGTCCTTATCAACAAGGCTCCCAAAAATTTATTTATTTATAGGCAGATTGATTGTATTAGAGTTGATAAGTCCAGAGGAGATAAATCTACTCTTCCACACTGCCAATCTTTTCTCCACCTTATCTACCACAGGTTGCCAAGTTTGAATTTTTCTAGGATTAGCACTAAGTGGGAGCCCAAGGTAATTCAATGGGAGAGATCCCACATGACACTCCATCACAGAATCTTCCTTCCAATATTTCTAACATTGAAACTTACATTGTCCATAAGGAGTGTTAAATTTCAATAACCTAAAAGTTGTGGATTACAACCTTTTGTTTTGTTTCTTATTCATTTTTTTTATTTGTTAGTTTTTGCGCCAAACTTTTATGTATTATTGATTCGTCTCGGCGAGATGAATCAAAAAAGTAAATAATTATGTCTTTGACGAGAGTAATTTTGGAAATATCCCCGAAAAAGCCCAAATAGTCAACATTTGGGACTTTTTTGCATATTTTCCAAAAAAATGGGTAGAATTAATTATGTCTTTGACGAGAGTAATTTTGGAAATATCCCCGAAAAAGCCCAAATAGTCAACATTTGGGACTTTTTTGCATATTTTCCAAAAAAATGGGTAGAATTCAAGATTATTTACTTTTTCGATTCCTTTTGTCGAGATGAATCAATAATACATAAAAGTTTGGAGGAAAACTAATAAATAGAAAAAAAATTAAATAAACAAAAAAAAAGTTGTTTGAAAAAATGGATTAGTAGAAAACGGAGCCTAGATATAATAATAAACAAGTCTCTGAATGCATGTCTCAATCTGATCTCTTTCATCGTTATTCCAAACTCTAGAAACCCCTCCTATATATTTAGGGAAATTATTTTCACAATTTCTTTTTTGATAACGGCACTCCTATTTTTTGGTCTTTTAGTGGAGTTTTCGTGTGTATTTTTTTTACTAAAACACAAGAAAATGAGTTCATTTTGCAAAAAAAGAGTGCGAGAATTATTTTCCTATATTTAAATGCTTAGTTGGAAACCAACTTTCCTCATCCACAAATTAATGATTCTTCTCCGTATTGTTTGTTGAATTTTCTTCCTCTATTTTTCCATCTAGGTTATGATTTTCATCCAATCAACACCCTCCATTTTTCTTTCAGTTCTTGTCAAATTAAAATTAGTGTTGTTGTTGTAACTCGTTTTCTTGTTCACTTTCCAATCTATGAATCAAAAATTTCAAATCGTCTAACCAAATTAGATGTGGAAACTGAAAACTACGGGAAGACTAAGATATTTTTGGTAGGTGAACATAGCTGTCCTGGTTGATAGAATAGGTTTTGGGCTGAAATGGCAACTTAAAACAAAGGAGAAGATAGAGAATTTCTGGCCGTTTGGGTTCTGTCTTCTACATCGTTTGAGCATTATTATTATTATTATTATTATTATTATTATTATTATTTTTGATATTTTTTAAAACAAAACTAAAAGTGGAATGTCATTAGCTAAAAAATCAAGATGTGGGCCTCCCACTGGAACCATCAATTTTTTTTTTTTTGAGTGCATGTGTGGGTGATGATTGTGGGTTATTGAAAGTGAAATAAATCATCATTATGGAGGAAGAAAACACCCATCAAGGGCAAAGCCGTCCCCTTTTCTTGGAGCATAAAAGTAGTGAAAAAATCCTCAGAGGAGAGAGGGGAAGGAAGTGACGCGGCTAGGATTTTTTTAGAGAATGTGGACAATAAATCACATTCTGTTCTTTGGAATTAATGCTCCTTTGTTGACTGGATTTATCGTCTAAATTTCTGCTATAGATTGTAATGTGCCGCGGAAAAATCCTATTTTGAATCATTCTCTGGCAAATTTGAAAGGATCGTAATAGGAAGAGTTTCCCCACCGATGGCGTAAGTATAACTAGACTAATGTGCTGAGAATTTCCATGTGGAGGTGATGTCAAACTTAATACGGATGGCGATTGGTATAATTTTAGCTAGTGACAAAGGAGGATTCAATGGCATTTTCAGAAACTCGACAGGAACTCTATCCTTGGGATACTATGGGAAGTTAAGGCTCCATTTTCACTAACAAAAATTGCTAAAAGAATAAGGAATTTTTCTCATCTAGTGAAGATTTATTTTTTTATTGTATTTTCGTGTAAATATTCAACTTTTTTCTAAAGAGGGGAAGAATTTGTGTATCTACTCCTAAAAAAAATCAGGAGGTGGGCCTCCCACTGGGAACCATCAAAATTTTTTTTTTTTTGAGTGGATGTGTGCGTGTGTGGGTGATGATCAGTATTGAAAGGACCCATTTTTTTTTTGGAAATATTCCAGAAAAAGTTCAAGTGGTCAACATTTGGGCCTTAACTTGCATATTTTCCAAAAGAAATGTGTAGAAATCAAGATTTTTTACTTTTTCGATTCTTTTTGTCGAGACGAAACAATAATACATTAAATATTTCCGTTTGACCAAAAAAAAGAAACAATAATACATAAAAGTTTGGAGGAAAACTAATAAATGCAGAGAAAAATTAAATAAAGGAAAAAGTTGTTTTAAAAAATGGATTAGCAGAAAACGGAGCCAAAATATAATAATAAACAAGTCGTTGCATGTCTCAATCTGATCTCCATCACTGTTATTCCAAACTCTAGAAACCCCACCTATATATTTAGACAAGAAAATGATTTCATTTATCAAAAAAAGAGTGCGAAAATTATTTTCTTATAGAAAATTTACAAAGGCTTTTTCTCTCTAGCTCAGTTGTCTCGTCTTGGCCCATGTCAGCAATGAAGTAAATTTCCCCATTTGGTTTTCTACTCTTTCATAATTTTTCCTTTGCTTGTGCTTGACAAAATTGTACATCACTGTCTTTTTTCTTGACAAATTTCCTATAAAAAAATGTCCCAATATTCATGCACTGGCACCACACATGCATCTTTCAAAAGATCTCATCGAGATCTATCAAAAATATCCACATTGCATAAAAATTATTTTAGTAAGTCTATTATTTTTAACATTAAAAATTACAAATAAGTATTACTACCTGTTAGAATATAGTATTGTTATTAGTCCCATATTGGTTAATAAAGTCTTATGTTATGATTTTTTATTATATAAATAAGAGTTGATTTTGTTAGGGTTAGTTAACACAACACCCTATACACTTTTTTCTATTCTCCCAAACAACACTACCTTCTTTTTAAGAAGGCTTAGCGGAACAATAAAATCAAACAGTTCTACGATCGAGGAACGCTGCACAGAACCAAACAAAAAGATTACAAACAGAGGCTACTTAAGATTGAATTAAAATTTTCATCATTGAGTTCTTCTTCATGTAAGGATCCCTAACAAATTCTGCATGAAATTCTCACACGAAACTTGTACTAAAATCAACTCAACATTCGTTTGTCATCAATTGCAAACAAAGAAATTTCAATATTTATTTTTGTTGTCTGTGATGAATCGTCTTGATGAATTTCTTGTGCATTATCAAAGCTTTTGATCATTTGCTGTCTCTTCTTGTGTCTATGTTCGTTACATTGTCCTAGGTGACGATTTTTTTAGCATAGGCATGGGATCCTCTCCCGTCTCTTAAAGAGATTGAATGTTCTTTTGAGTTTTTTTTATGGATCTTTCATGGGAATATATTAGTCGCAAACCGTTAATTGATTTATCACGATGAGGACATTGCCCACGTAGGAAAAAAATAGTAATACTGTACTATTGCTCTCTTTGTTTCCCAATCTATGATTTCCGACCCAATATGAATGCCTTTTAAAAGCATATTTGGAAGTGAAAATGTCACAAACCGTTAAAAAATTTACATTTTCGTCAATTCTAACTGAATAACAAACAGACTTGCTTTTTAGTCCATAGTACAAGGGTTGTAAGTGTTTAAAAATATAGTTGCGGAGATATCTCTGAAAATCACTTAAAGTACAAGAAGTGTAAGTGAAAATTCCCCTCTTATCGTATTTATAGGAGACACATTTAATTATTTCTTTCATTACAAGCATACTGAGAAAGAAAAAAAAAACCCTGTGTCAACAGCGGAGCACGCATATATAGGAACTCCACATCAACGGTGGGCTCCGGTAATGGGCAAAGGGCCATAACAATTACTGTCCTGTCAAAAACTAGTGGACACAGTCAGGCTTCCCTAGAGGACCAAGTTTGAGAGGGCATTGTTAGTATGGATCAAACCTAAACTCCGTGGGAGTGAGCCATTGGTCCTTGATGATCCATTAATGCCATGTGCGGCTGATATACTAGTTGTGGAGGGAAGCCAGGCCAATAGATGGCCGGGTAGATCGATTTGTTAGAATAAAACGCTTTCAATTTCACTAATCTTAGCTGCTAGGAGCTATATGTTTTGTTGATCCTCCTCGATCCTTATACGTTGCAACAATTTCATGAAAACGCTGTAGGTGACATATTCTTGGTAGGTGAACATAGCTGTCGTGGTTGAGAGAATAGGTCTTGGGTTGAAATGGCAACTGAAAACAAAGGAGAAGACATAGAATTTCGGGTCGTTTGGGTTCCGTCTTTTAAATGGCGTCGTTTGAGCATTAATTTTTTTTTTTGATAATTTTGAAAACAAAACTAAAAGTGGGGTGTCAATAGCTAAAAAATGAGGAGGTGGGCCTCCCATTGGAAACCATCATTTTTTTTTATAGGGGGTGTGTGTGTGTATTTGGATTAATAAGTTAGGTGACTTTTTTCTTTTTTGTTTTTATTCAATTTTATTTTTGCATTTGTTTGTTTTGCGTTAAATTTTTGTGACTTATTGATTTATCTCGTCGAGAGGAATTGAAAAAGGAATAAAAATATGTTCAAAACTCATACTCCCTCCATCCCTAAATAAGTGTTCGGCGCGCAAAATTAGGCCTTAAAAAAGAAGCATTTGTTTTGTTAAAAAAATCAATTTTTTTTCACAAATCAATAGATAGCAATGAGTTTTATTAGATTGTGAAAAAAAATTAAATTTTTTAGTAAAAAATATGCATATTTTGTAAAGCCTAGTTTTACACGCCGGTCACTTATTTAGGGACGAAGGGAGTAATTTTTTGAATAAAGACAAAAATAAGTCAATAGGTTAGCTTTTTTTACTTATTCTTGTCTTTTTAAAAAAAATTATGAATTTCGATCAAAATTTTTTATTTTTCCGATTCTTTTTACTGAGATGAATTAAAAAGTCACAAAAGTTTGATAAAAAAACTAAAAATACTTGAAAAAATGTAAATAAAGACAAAAAAAAAAGAGTGAAAAACTGTCCCAATCTTCACGCAACCCGGCTTTTCATGGTCTAACTTTTGACAAATTTGCTTGTGCTCGACTTTTCTTGTATAAGGACAAAGGGAGTCAGGGTATAAATTTCCTATAAAAAACTGTCATGCAACCCGCACAACACATGCATACAGCGTATACGTACTTTCCAAATTTGTTCGAACCAGAGCCATGCATTTCTCACTATACCCCTTCATCTTCTCCCTCCTTCCCTTGTTTCTCTTCCTAGTTTTCCTTCTCAAATGGCTTTCCATCACCGCCCGACCACGGCGCAAAAACCCACCGCCGTCTCCCCGAAAGCTCCCTTTGATCGGAAACCTCCACCAAATGGGCCCCTTCCCCCACCGCTCCCTCCACTCCCTCTCCCAAGCCCACGGCCCCTTAATGCTCCTCCACTTTGCCGCCACCCCCGTCCTAGTCGCCTCTTCTACAGCCGTCGCCCGTGAAATCTTGAAAACCCACGACCTTATCTTCTCCAACCGACCCAAATCGACCATTGCTGAGAAAATCATTTACGGAGGGAAGGATGTGGCTTTCAGCCCTTACGGCGAGTACTGGAGGCAGATGAGGAGCATATGTGTCCTTCAAGTGCTGAGCAACAAGCGAGTCCAATCCTTTCGCGACGTTAGGGAAGAAGAGACGGTGCTCATGATCAAGAAGATTTCGGATTCTGGTTCTGATGTGGTGAATATGAGCAAACTGATTGTGGAGTTGACGGCGAACGTGGTGTGTAGGGCGGCGTTGGGGCAGAAATACGACAGCGTTGGGGGCAAAGGAGGAGGGGCGAGGAGGGGGTTGAAGGAGGTTTTGGGGGAGGTTATGGAGTTAGTGGGGTATTTTGATATTGGAGATTTTGTACCATGGCTGAAGTGGGTGAATAGAGTAAATGGGGTGTATGGGAGAGCGGAGAGACTTGCTAAGGAGGTTGATGAGATTATAGAGGGTGTGGTGGAAGAGCATGAGGGTAGAGAGAGAAAGGAAGGGCAGGATTTTGTGGATGTTTTGCTTGAGATTCAGAGAGAAAATGTGGTTGGGATTCCCCTTCAAAGAGATAGCATCAAAGCTCTTATTTTGGTATGACCTGAATCCCTGTTCATTACGAATTACGACTGTCTGGTCAAGAAATTATTCAATGCTCTTGAGGTAATGTTGAGCACGAATATCTTATCTTTGCATTGGCCAATTGTTTAGGAGCCTTGTTATTTTATAATTCAATTACTTTCAACGATTTCTGAACAAGGGTAAAGATTAGCTTGGTGTCAATGCAAAGAGATTCTTATCTATCCTTATTTGTCTCCTTATCAAATACGTAATAAATAAATAAAAATATTTACTAAATTGTAATTTTTTTTGGTCTTGCAGGATATATTTTCTGGTGGAACTGATAATACATCCGCAACCGTAGAATGGGTAATGACGGAGCTCTTAAAACATCCTCAAGCCATGAAAAAACTCCAAGCCGAAGTTCGATTTGTAGCCCAACCCAACCAGCCTGTAACCGAGGACGATCTAGACCAAATGCCCTACCTAAAAGCCGTGATCAAAGAGACTCTACGCCTCCACCCTCCGATTCCCATTATTGTGCCCCGGGAGTCAACCAAAGATGTCCAAGTAAAGGGCTACGACATTGCGGCCGGGACACGCGTGCTCGTCAACGCTTGGGCGATCGGGCAGGATCCGGCGTCATGGGATGAGCCCGAGGAGTTTAGACCTGAAAGGTTTTTGAACGGCCGTTCGATCGATTTTAGAGGACAGGATTTCGAGTTGATTCCGTTTGGAGCGGGGAGGAGGGGGTGCCCAGGGATTCAGTTCGCGGTGGCAGTCGATGAGTTGGCGGTTGCAAATCTTGTGCACAAGTTTGATTTTGCATTGCCTGATGGGGTGGAGTTGGATGTGAGTGAAGCTGTTGGTATCACTGTTCACAAAAAATTCCCTCTGCTTCTTGTTGCAACTCCTTGGTCTTGCTAATCCGGAGTACCATGTGAAAGTACTTCAGGCTTCTATTATGATAGTAAGCATGAACCATATGTCTGTATTTTCATGAGTACGTATTGGATATTAATAATAGTGATATTGGGCCGACCCAAAACACATTTTCCAGCACAAGCAGCATTAGATGTTAGTAGACCAGTAGTAAAACTACAACGCAGGTGGACTATAAATCCATCTATTTGAATTTGAGACTTTGCATAGGTTCAAAAGTGTATTGAGAAAAGGGTAACATAGTAAATTTATGTGGATAATGGCAAGATGTGGAGTATGGATTGTTGAAAAAAGGATAGTGTGAAAATCACTTCCCATAATAAATTATGTAAATTATTGTTACAAAACTTTGTTTGTTTTGATTTGTGTGCTTCTGGTGGAGATATCTACGGGAGGTTGAGCCTCTTAATTTGTTGAAAGAATTAACTAACCCGTTCCGCTAAGCTTACCTAAAAAATAAGTATTTATTTACAATTTTTAAACTTAAAAAATAATGCATTTACAAAAATAATTTTTTAATTTTTTTTGCATCGTCCAAAAGATCTCTTTGAGATCTATCAAAAATATCCATATTGCATAAAAATATTATTTTAGTAAGTCTATTATTTTTAACATTAAAAATTACAAATAAGTACTTATTATTTTTTAAAAAGCTTTAGCGGAACAGTAAAAACAAACAGTTTCATGAGGAACACTGCACAAAACAAACAAAAAGATTACAAACAGAGGCTACTTAAGATTGAAAAATCTCATCATTGAGTTCTTCTTCATGTCTGGATCCCTAACCAACCAATTCTGCAAGAACTTCTCACACGAAACTTGTAGTAAAATCAACTCAACATTCGTTTGTCATCAACAAAAGAAATTTCAATATTTGTTGCCGTACGTCTATGTTCGTTATATTGTCTTAATTAGGTGCCGATGTTTTTTGCGTAGGAATGCATGTAATCCTCTCCCTTCTCTTCAAGAGATTGAAGGTTCTTTTGAGTTCTTCATGGATCTTTCATGGGAACAGTTGCATACCGTTAATTGATTTATGACGATGAAGACATTGTGCTTGACCGATTTCTATATTTAAAATAATGGGTTGCCCCAAGCGTAGGGCGGAGACCGAAGTAGCATAATATCCGGTAAGTCCGGAATCGAATCCACAAAGACGGTGATGTGTGCTGACTTAAAACTCGGGTTGTTATAATTTAAATGGGCTCTTAGGTAGCCACCCCTTGTCGGTTTGATTGAGAGATTAACTAAAATCTAGAAATTGATTGTACTTTCCAAATAATTAAAAGGAGGCACGGTCGTAGAGTTCATAGCATCGTAACCAGTCCGGATTAACCTGCTTCATCTTAAAAACGTTCAATTTTTGATTGAAAAAGATACCCTGCAAGATGCGAGACCCTATGGTCGCCGTTTACCCATGCGGAGCGGAGAGTGAGTTTTGGACCCCCATTCCCCCCGTTCACATGGGCTCCGACAATGCCCGAATTCGTTTGCGGGAAGTATTTTTCCAATCGAAAATTATCTTTTTCATTGTTTGTAAATATGAACAGTGTCCGAACTAGCCACGGTGTGCTAATCACCCCGCGATCCTACCTAAACAACTACTCATAAATCATTGCACATAAAACAAAAGAAACCCTAATTTGAATCATGCTTCTAATACTGGAGAAAGAAAATAAACGAGAGATAACAATTAATTAAATACCAACGAAGAACTTTAATTAAGAACAGAAATTAGAACTAATTATTAAAGTGTGAGTAATTGAATATATAAAGCATCAAAAAACTTGAAAGAAATATAACTTGAAAGAAAATTAAACTTCGGAACGAAAAGCTTTGGCAGCCACCGTTCTTCTTCGTCCGTGGGAATGCGATCCTCATGAGACCTGACGGCCACCTCGTTTTATAAGCTGTCCCCCCTTTCATAAATCAAAGTGCCGACTTTATAATAAGTAATAATAACCTCCCGGGCCGAGAATTTCCTTGCGCCTAATTCCTTTTTCTCTTTTGTTCAAGACTTTGGTCAACAAAGTGGTAATAAGATGGCAGCCTTCTGAGGCCCACCAAGACATGTAACAGTAAGAGCAAAAATGATATGGCCCAATCCATGATTTAATTGGCTTTAACTTATTAAGCTTTCAAGCACCTACAATACAAAAATCAACCATTAAAACACCAAGTAATAAAATAAATAGACTTAATAATGATAAATTAAGGGTCGCATATGTGAACATTTACGCGCCTATCACATTGCCCACGTAGAAAAAATAGCAATACTCCGATCAAAAAAAAAAAAATAGCAATACTGTATTATTGATTGATTTGTTTTCAAAACAAATCGGTGTTGAGGAGAATTTTTTTTTGTAACACTTCATTGAAAGATAGATGTGTTCGATATATCCATTCAACAAGATTTTTAAAATGACTAATGTTTTTGACAAGCTCTAAAAACCATGGAAATAACAATTAACTAGGATTATTTCCCGCACACCAAACATCTTTCATGTAACTTGCTTGTGTTTTTCCAAATGAGTTTGGTTCATTCCCCCAACCAGAGAGAGAGAGAGAGAAGAGAGAGAGAGAGATTTTTTTTTTTGGCCACAACGATATATATCAGCGGGGGTTAGTGGGAGTGTTAGAATTAGCACGAAGAAACCAGAAGCTATCTATGGCCCTGACCCTCTAAAGGGCCTGCGCCTGTGAGGCTCGAACCCAAGACCTTCCACAAAGGGAAGACAATGACTTACCAACTGCATTAAGCAGTGGTTGTCAGAGAGAGAGAGAGAGAGAGAGAGAGAGAGAGAGAGAGATTAATGCTGTACAATACTCCTATTTCCCGCACTTTAGGCGGTTAAGGTTATGCGAGCATGACACTGAAGCTGTGAGCATATTTCCTGTTAGAGTAATATTAGGATATGTTACTAAAAGTTTTCTAGGTTTTTTTGTATTATGTTATCTGTTTAGTCAGATTGTTATGAGTAGAAAAATTAGCCATAACAACGGTAAAATAACTTTTATTTAGAGGAATGACGCTAGCAAAATAATTTTTAGTGGAAATCTTTCAACTTTTTGAATTTTTAGTCATAAGGCAAAAACATGTTTGGGCAGTACTTTTATAGGATTTTAGGGTGTACTTTCCTATTATAGAGTTTTAGTAGATTATGCACTTTCATGGGGTATCCTAGGGTTTTAGGCACTTTCATATATAGGGCACCATAGGATTTTAAGCACTTTCATAGGCACATTTAATTTGTCCTTATATTTGATCGCAAAATGTGCTTGTCCTTGAGCTCAAAAAATGTAAATATGAGGGATTTTTGGCTAAGTCTTCCATTGTTATTTATGTTTCCTAATTAGTCTGGTTTCTTTGTTATGCATATCCTTATTTGTTAGTTTCTTAATCACCAAGTACGGTAGCTTATATAAAGGCATGTTAGGATTATGATTAGGATTAAACTACTTTTTATCATGATCTTGCGAGCAATTTTTTTAAAAAATATTTCTAGTCTGTTATCTTTATAAAATTCTACGTCCGCCACCGAAGCATTTGGCAGAAGTAGTCATATGTGTGTATAATGGAAGTAGAGTCACATCTTGTGAATAGTAAAGTATAATAATATAAGGTGAAGTTCTGATGTTCCAATAAATTCTTGCATGGACTAGCAACAGTAGTGTGGCAGGAACTAATTATGTATGGATACTGTTCGTATGAGTGATGCAGCACCACCAATTTGAACTTACACTTTCAAGAATAATAGCAAATGAGGGTCTGCTGGTGGCATGTTGAAATTTGGGTAAAAGGTAAAAATCACAGTTCCAGCATTTAGGATGGTTTGAACTGTACAAATACATGCGTGCTGGAACTGCATAAACTTGGTATCTACCAGAGCAAGTCTGGAAGTAACAGGTAAACCTTTTCTCCCATGGAAAGTGGGGGCTTAATGTGCTTTCTAGTCTGCATGAAAAAGTTGAAAGAAAGATGTGCCAACAAAAGTAACTCTTAATATTTTTGAAAAGGAAGATAAGAACGTTTAGAAAAAAACGACCAGCACAGCTCATTTTCATGATATAAATGTGAATATTAGACATAGAAAAGGTTTCAAATGAGTAAAGCGAGGCAGCTGACAGACGAGAAGTTTTTGGGTGCTGAGTGGATACCACGTGACGGTTTCCGTCGGCAATCTGGACCTTCCCCAAGCAGTTATCCAACGGTTTTGATTTATTCCCTCTCTCCCATCACTCCACCACTCTCTCTCCTCTTTTTTCTCTCTCTAAAATCTAGACGTCCAAAACACGTTTAAATGATCCGGATCGCCGACAGAATATGTACCACGTGAGTGCTACCCTACCGGCACCCAATTTTTTCTCCTGCCAGAGAGTGAAAGACACGAGATTCCCTAGGCCTGCTAGAGATACTTTATCTAACTAGTTGAATTGGGTTCTAGTCCAGATAGGAGGTCTTGGGTTTATATCTCGCCTATTGCACTCGTGGTTCATATCCCACGTCCCATTCCCCTTCCTCTTAGACATATAGAGTAGTGTAATTTCTCCCCGCACTTGACAAAAGAGAGAGATGAGTGTCTTGAAATTGTAGCATTCTTCCATTTGTGAGTTTCAATGGTTGAAGTTTAATATGCGTACGTGAATCAATTTATGAATTCTAGTGGCCCGAAATATGAATGCCAATGGGCCAAGTTACTTTGTCAAATTATGACTATTTTTTTATTAGCAAAAGTGACATTTTATTAAATTGAATGGTACATTGAGCATCCAATAAAAAAATTGGATGGAACACCTAGTGGATCAAGTCCAAACACTTAATGGGCCAAAGCCTAAAGCCAAAAAAAAAACACCTAATGGGCCAAACCCAAAACTGGGGTAACCGGCGCCCGATCTCAAAAATCCCAAACCCTCAAACCCAAGCCCCACCTCACCAATCACCGATCGACGGCTGCCAGCGCCACCTCCAGAAACCTAGCAGAGAGAAGAACTCCCGGGTTGCGGGAGTAAGTATGACTGTCAATGGTTCCACATATATAATGGGCAACTCAAATTTAGCCAAATCAATGTCAAACCAACATATGAGTCCAAATTTAGCTGTGAACTTTTGTGGTTCAGTTTACGAGTTGCAAATGTTGCACCACAAAATGGAGTGCCTATTGTGGTCGTGTAAAAGAAGTCAAATCATTTTGAAAAAGAAAAACAGATCTGAGAGGGAAATCGCAAGCGCATTTCACAGCTCCATGATTGCGGTGGTCGAAGGATAGCTAGCTAGCGATGTAAGTTAATTTGATTGACAAAGAAATTTTGTTGACAAAATCAATTCAAACAGATTTGTGCATGGCAAATCATGCACCCAGTACCCCGTTCGTACGAAAGCTACGACAATTTAACCGCCCTTAATTTGTCTGTTGCTTATTTTTTCTTTCTCCAAATCAGCTTTTCCATTTCACGGGCTGAACAGATGAAGTGTTTTTTTCTGAAGCAATGGGCCATGGCGATCACGCTAGCTAGGTCGTAATATCTACTCCATGTAATATTACTCAACTACCCTTGGAACTAATTCAAATCATTTGATTTATAATTAACGGACACGCAATTCAATTGCAGCTTAAACTTTTTAGAACGAGATCATGTGGGATGTGGCGATGGCATCCTCGTAAGGAGATGACTATGACATGGATTATGGGCCCTACCATGGGCTCCACACTTCGATCAATTGCGTGCCTTCTTATGAAGATGATTCGTAAAAATAAGTTAAAATGTACTTTGATGAGATCTTTCGTTTTGACTTTTAAGTTCAAAACTTAACCATGCCATTTTCTCCAGTAATGCTATGGTTCAGTCCTTATCCAGTGAGGGATTCCGCACAGTAAAACCGGGCGGACCTCACTATTCTGATTAAGATGATCCGAGCCACTCAAAGTGATCAAAACGTGAGTTTAAGGGTTCGCGAAAAATCAGCAAAAAAATGACCGAGAAGGGCTTGATCGGAGCAGTTTTCATTGAACGGTTCAATGAAAAACTGCTCAAATCAAGCCATTCCTGGTCATTTTTTTTTTGCTGATTTCTCGCGGATACTCTGAAAATCACGTTCTGCACACTTTGAGTGACTCGGATCATTAAAATCTGCTCGGGAAATGGGAGGTCTACATGGTAGATTGGTAAGAGATCCCTCACTGTATAATTTGTGTGCTATGGTTATCATATATTTGCAAAACATTTAGATATCATCTGATATATACAAATGAGTTGCTTGACATATATATATATATATATATATATATATATATATATTTTTTTTTTTGATAACCTAGTTTCTAGGCCAACTTTCTTTTAGTCAGATCTAAATATCTGTATCCATTTTAATTTTGTTCTTTGGATTCCGGTGGTGGTAGTGATGGGTTTTCCAGTGGGGTGGCGGTTTGGGTGGTGGGGGCTATTTTTAGGGTTTCGGTTTTGGCTTTGGGCTTGGCCCAATTAGGATTTTTGTTGGTCTCTCACCAACGTTTGGGTCTCGGTTAGGGTTATTAATCTTTCATTTTAGTTGCCCTTATCCTTTTAATCTTTGTACTTTTCGGAGATTAATAAAATTCCTTTTGCCAAGGAAAAAAATTAGTCCACAACTGTATTTCTCATATAAAACAAGTTCATTTTTCTTTTTCGTATCGGTACTTCAAACTAATTTTTTTTTTCTCCTTTTGGTTTGTAGAAAAAATTTGGTCATGTTCTTGAAGGAGGAGCCCCAAGTTCTACGATGAGGCAAAGGGAGATTAGTCTATGAATTGGTATTTTTTTTTGTGGAGACGGTGCAAATTTACTAAGAACATCTTGTTAAGTAAATTTTTCATTTTAAAAAATTAGTGAGTAAAAGTGTAATGATGATGTCTCCATAGAAGGTAAGTGAAGAAAGTTATAACTTTTAGAGTATAATGATGATACCTCTATAAAAAGTTCGATTTACGAAGTGGGGCTCTTAAAAAGGGATGCGTACTCATCTCCTGCTGTTGCTGCTCAGTTGGGAAGGTGGATAGCCCCTCCCCCTGTCGTTCTGAAAATCAATTGCGACGGAGCATTTAAATTCCCCCGCAGCCTAGCTGCCTTTGGCGTCATCGTCAGAGATAATGGCGGATCGGCTCAATTGTGGCGTTGTGGAAGAGTTTTGGTATCCTCGACCTTGGCCATTGAAGCTTGGGCTTTGCGTATAGCTTGTATAGTGGCAAAGGAGCAAAATCTCCAGGAAGTAATATTTGAAACTGATTGCAAAAATCTTGTGGATTGCCTCAACGATCAGAAGAAGCAGTGGACTTGGGAAATAGCAGCGATGGTGAAGGACATTACGGAATGGGCCCAGAATCGAAGATGGACATGCATTTGCCTGGTGTGCGCGATCTTCTAATAGATGTACTAATGCTTTCGTTTAATCTATCGTGACTTAATCAAAAAAAAAGAAGAAGAAGACGATGCACTAAGAATTATGTTTTCAAAAAGATCTGTGCGTCTTATGAAACGTAGTCAAAGCGAAGTCCAAGGTCCACCGCAGATACTTTTTTCAGATCGATAAAGAAACAAATGTCCACCGCATGCAGATACTTTCGTCTCTTCCAACTTTGCCCTGAAGATGCTTTATTTGTATGGCGACCAATTTTGCAAAACATCGATCTCGATTTACTCAGGTCTTCCAAAAACTACTGAACAAATAATCGTTGCTTATTGGGCCATTGCACTTGCAGATCCTACTTCATACGATCAGCTCTGTTTGAAAAAATAATACTCCAATAATATGTAAACTTTGACTAATTTGCGGTGTGCTAATCATGGAAGGTTAAATAAAGGTTTATCTACTTTTTTTTAAGCACCTATGAAATAAGCACACCGCAAATAGGGTAAAAGAATCCATATCACCTAGCCGTTATCCACTTAGAATTTAATTTCCGTCCAAGTTTTGACGGAATGGGTAACATTGAAATTAGTTACAAAATATAAGGGTAAAATTAAAACCAAAAATTTTGTGAGGACGAAAACGAAACCGAGCCTATTTTATAGGGACCAAAAAAGTAAATAAGAAAAGTGTCCACAAATACATTGGGCAAGACACTAGTAGTGGCGAACGCAAAATCTATATATAGCAAGGGCCAAAACCTTCTACCGTCATAACACAAATACCTAGCTTGGACAATACTCTAGTAGCGGTGAACACAGAATCTATATATAGCAAGGGCCAAAACCTTCTCCGGTCATAACACAAATACCTTGGACAAGACTCTAGCAGCGGGCGAACGCAGAATCTATATATAGCAAGGGCCAAAACCTTCTACGGTCATAACAAAAATAAATTTTTATGTTTATATATTTCTACTTGGTAGACTATAAGTTTTGGAATGTGTACGTTAGCCATCATGTTATTTTACACACAATGACTAAAAGAATCGTTTGATAACTAAGAATTATATAGGGAGAAGATTAAAGGGGAGAGGGAGGAAGGATGTTAGAGAACTCAACTACGATAGTGATCATAGTGTACCAGTACAGATTCATATGTGGAGTTCATTCTAAGGTCCCAAAAAAATAGAATTGGATTATCTCGGCGCTTTGGAAAAAAACAAGTGGTTTTGCATTAGAAAAAGGATCGTTCAAAGACCACTATGAAACATATCAAAACTGGCTGACTAATTTTTATCGTACAAGAACCTTATTTATTTTGCTAATGAATAAAACTCTTTTTTATTTTCAGCTGGAACCATGCATATATACTCTTTCAGTGAAGATGTATGTGTGACGTATTTTCATCAATATGCAGCTTTTATCCAAAAAATAAGTTCTTTTTTTTTTTTTTTTAAAGACTCTTCCAGAGAGGTTAATTTAACTTTTTTGGAAAAAAACTTGACCAAGTTCTGACTATTTATTACAACAATGGATAGATAGAATTGATTGTGTTTCATGTTGTGCTTCTGTGTTGTGCATGTAGCACTTTTGGTCACACAAATAACTTAGAACACAACTCAGAAATACACAATCACATCTGGAATTATTTCAATGCACGTAAGTCCACATCCAACTAACACTTCTAACGCAATATCCTTCAAAGTTTTGTGAAAAACACATTCGTAATTTGTTAAAGACTTCTTCTTTGTTTTTTTGCCTTTTATTTTGGACCGTACGTACACTTCCCCACTCGTTGTCTTTGTACTTGTCTCAAATTTAGATTACAATCAACAACAGCCATTCACATGCCCATCACAACTCCAAGAACGCTCATCACAACAACAGCCATTCACATGCCCATTACAACTCCAAGAACGCTCATCACAACAACGGCCATGCGTTTCTCACTATACCCCTTCATCTTCTCTCTCCTTCCCCTGTTTTTCTTCCTAGTTTTCCTTCTCAAATGGGTCTCCATCACTGCCCGACCACCGCGCAAAAACCCACCGCCGTCTCCCCGAAAGCTCCCTTTGATCGGAAACCTCCACCAAATGGGCCCCTTCCCCCACCGCTCCCTCCACTCCCTCTCCCAAGCCCATGGCCCCTTAATGCTCCTCCACTTCGCCACCACCCCCGTCCTAATCGCCTCCTCCTCCGTTGCCGCCCGTGAAATCATGAAAACCCACGACCTTATCTTCTCCACCCGACCCAAATGGACCATTTGCGAGAAACTCATGTATGCAATGAAGGACGTGGCTTTTAGCCCTTACGGCGAGTACTGGAGGCAGATGAAGAACATCTTCGTCCTCCAACTGTTGAGCAACAAACGAGTCCAATCCTTTCGTGGCGTTAGGGAAGAAGAGACGGCGACCATGACCGAGAAGATTTCGGATTCTGGTTCTGATGTGGTGAATTTGAGCAAACTGATTGTGGAGTTGACGGCGAACGTGGTGTGTAGGGCTGCGTTGGGGCAGAAATACGACGGCATTGGGGGCAGAGGAGGAGGGGCGAGGAGGGGGTTTAAGGAGGCTTTGGGGGAGCTTGCGGAGTTATTGGGGGTTTTTGATATTGGAGATTTTGTACCATGGCTGAAGTGGGTGAATAGAGTAAATGGGGTGTATGGGAGAGCGGAGAGACTTGCTAAGGAGTTGGATGAGTTTGTGGAGGGTGTGGTGGAAGAGCATGAGGGTAGAGAGAGAAAGGTAGGAGAGGAGGGAGGGCAGGATTTTGTCGATGTTTTGCTTGAGATTCAGAGAGAAAATCTGGTTGGGATTCCTCTTCATAGAGATAGCGTCAAAGCTCTTATTTTGGTAAGGCCTGAATCTCTGTTCTTTACGACTGTCTCGTCAAAAAAATATTCAATGCTCTTGAAGTAACGTTAAGCACGAATATCTTATTTTTTATTGACCAATTATTTAGTAGCCTTGTTATTTTATATCATGCTTCAATTACTTTCTATTATTTCTGAACAAGGGTAACAAGTAACTTGGTGTCAGAGATTCTTCTTACCCACCCTTTATTTGTCCCCTTATCAAATAAACAAATAAAAATATTTACTAAATTGGATTTTTTCCCAGGATGTATTTGTTGCTGGAATTGATACCACATCCACGGCCCTAGAATGGGTAATGACAGAGCTCTTAAAACATCCTCAAGCCATGAAAAAACTCCAAGCTGAAGTTCGACTTATAGCCCAACCCAACCTGCCAGTAACCGAGTACGATCTAGACCAGATGCCCTACCTAAAAGCTGTGATCAAAGAGACTCTGCGCCTCCACCCTCCGGGTCCCCTTCTTGTGCCCCGGGAGTCAACCAAAGACGTCCAAGTAATGGGCTACGACATTGTGGCCGGGACACGCGTGCTCGTCAACGCTTGGGCAATTGGGCAGGACCCAATGTCGTGGGACGAGCCCGAGGAGTTTAGGCCCGAGAGGTTTTTGAACCGTCCAGTTGATTTTAGAGGGCATGATTTCGAGTTGATTCCGTTCGGAGCGGGGAGGAGGAGGTGCCCGGGGATTCGGTTTGCGGTGGCGGTCGATGAGCTGGCCGTTGCAAATCTAGTGCACAAGTTTGATTTTGCACTGCCTGATGGGGTGGAGTTGGATGTGAGTGAAGCTGTTGGTATCAATGTTCACAAAAAGTTCCCTCTGCTTCTTGTTGCAACTCCTTGGTCTGGCTAATTAGTAGGTACAATGTTAGGTTCCGTTCCGTTAAAAAAAATAAGTACTTATTTTTTGAATTTGAATGACCTATCTCGTAAAATAAAAAATAAGTACACTATCAAAGCTTTTGATCATTTGTCAACTAAAGCTAGAACCTTGCACATCTCTTCTTGTGTCTATGTTCGTTATATTGTCTTTGGTGCCGATGTTTTTTTTTGTATTGGAATGGGATCCTCTCCCCTCTCTTAAAGGGATTGAAGGTTGTCTTGAGTTCTTTATGGATTTTTCATTGTAATGTTAATCGCAAATCGTTAATTGATTTATCATGATGAGGACATTGCCCACGTTGAAAAGAAATAGTAATACTCCACTATGTATGTTGCTCGATTTGTTTTCAAAAAAAATCTGTACGTGTTGAAGGGGTTTTTTTTTTTTTAACACTTCATTGAAAGATAGATGTGTTCTATATATCCATTCAACATGATTTTTAGATTGACTAATGTTCTTGACGAGGTCTAAAAATTATGAAAATAATAATTAATTGAGATTATTTCCCCCACACCAAGCATCTTTCCATAACAGAATCCTCCTTCCAATATTTCTAATATTCAAACTTATGTCGTCCAGAAGGCGTGTTAATTTCCACCAACCTAAAAGTTGTGGACTGGAGTATAATTTTTTTGTTTTGTTTTTATTCAATTTTTTTTCTTTTAGTTTTGCGACAAACATTTATGTATCATTGGTTCGTATCAGTGAGAGAAATTGAAAAAGTAAAAAATTATGTCTTTTACACGAGTATTTTTTGGAAATATCCCAGAAAAAGTCCAAATAGTCAACATTTGGGTCTTTTCTTGGATATTTTCCAAAACAAAAGGGTAAAAATCAAGATTTTTTTCTTTTTCCAATAGTAAATAAAAGTTTGAAGGAAAACTAATAAATGAATTTTTTTTATAAATAAAGAAAAAAGTTGTAATTTACAATTTATGGATTAGCGAAAACGGGGCCAAACAAAGTCGCTGCAGGTCTCAATCTGATATCCATCACTATCATTTCAAACTCTAGAAACCCCTCCTATATATTTTGGGAAATGATTTTCACATACTCTTTTTTGATTACGGCACTCCATTTTTTTTTGTCTTTTAGTGGAGCTTTTGTGTGTATTTTTTTTCACTAAAAGACAAGAAAATGAGCTTATTTATCAAAAAAAGATTGTGAAAATAATTACCATTACCCTATATTTAATGCGTAGTTGGAAACCAACATTCCTCATCTACAAATTATTGATTCTTCTCCATAATGTTAGTATAATTATCTTTCCCAAATCTTTGATTTTCGGACAGTATGGCATAAATATAATACTCCCTCCGTTTCATATTGAGAGTCCCATTACTCTCTCTTACCATTTTCAAATCAAAAAATCAACTCTTTCGGTACATTATTTTTCAAATTTTTTTGCACCGTATTAAAGATCTCGATTAGTACTTTAATTTGGTGTGAAAAATTTCAAAAAATGATACACAGAAGTAGTTGATTTTTTGATTTAAAAAATGGCACGACTTTTTATGGTGGACCGTCAATTTGGAACGGAGTGAGTAATGCTTTTCTTTGAGAAAGAACACTCTTCAAATTGCCACTGAGGGACGGATGGACCCATATAGGTCTCGGATGGATGGACCCGTATGGGTCTCGCTTCACAGGGAAAGGGTCCCTTCTCGATTTTGTAAAATTATAGTAGTACTCCCTCCGTCCCTTTTTAAGAGTCATGCTTCGTAATTCTAACTTATTAAAAAGACATCATCATTATACCTTTCACATCAACTTTTTCCTCCACTTTTCCTATTTACCCATCATCATTATACTTTTACTCACTAACTTTTCAAAATGGAATCTACTTTTAGGGACAAAATAGACAATACACCAACTTTTACCCACTAACTTTACAAAATGGACACTTATTAAGGGACAACCCAAAATGAAATACCGAACTCTAAAAAAGGGACGGAGGGAGTAATTCTTACGTACTCGTACTTTAGTTCGATCTACTCAACATTTAGGATTGTGATTCAATAAAACTACTCTCTAGATTTCATTTATGAAGATTTTTGCTGATCTGTTTTTTAGAGTGCTAAAATTTCACATCTTTCTGCACAAACGTAAGCCCCTTTTCTAATAATTACAAGATGAAGTTACATACACTCTTTTTCATTTTACCCCTGATCTAAATAATCCTACACTTGAACACTTTATCTATCATTTAGTAGCCCCTTAAGACACTTTTTCATCCATAATTGGATGTCAAACTCCAAGATGACAAGCAAATGTGAGTAATTTTTTATCATTATGCCCCATTTCACCAAAATATTAGCACAGAACATTTTATTTTATCAATTATTGACATGTGCAAATCCAAAGTTTAAGGCCAAATTTGGACGGAAGTGGGAGGGGAGAAGTGAAGGGATCCTAAAGGATAAATTCATTAAGGGGGAAAGTTGTAGAGCTTTTTAGATTACGGAGGTAAAATGGAAAGGGGTGAAAAATTAAGGGGGGTAATCTGCAATTAACCCCAATGAAAATCGGTCACAAAAACTCTACGTTTGACACGTGTCTCGAAGTGACCACCACATTTTCAAAGAAATGTTAGGATACATGATTCTTGATTCAATGAAACTGAACATGAAAAAAAATGAATGGTCCAAATTGTACCAGAGCTCTTCATGTTAAGATTAAGAATATTTTAAAATACAAAATTGGTAAAATAAAAAGAATATAAAAGTTGGAAAAATGAAAGAAATAGTGGAGTAATTTAGAAAACACCAACAATAATCTAGAAAAGACAAGAACAAGTCAATTGGTCAAAAGTTTGAAGCGAAGTAAAAGATTTAATACTAACAATAATCTAGAAAAGACAAGCACAAGCCAATTGGTCAAAAGTTTAAGGCGAAGTAATTAATTTAACACCAACAATAATCTAGAAAAGACAAGCACAAGTCAATTGGTCAAAAGTTTAAGGCGAAGTAAATGAAAAGTTATGCAAAGGAAATGATTGTTCTTTATAAAGAAAAAAAAATGCTCTCCTTTCATTCATTGGGACTTTTTTTCCCCTTTATTCACATAAAAGTACCAAATTGTTCTTTATAAAAGGAAAAAAAACTCAAGAGGTAAGAGTAATTTAGTAAATTAAATAATTTAAAAAAGACAAGCACAAGCCAATTGGTCAAAAGTTTAAAACGATGTAAATGATTTATGATTAGCACCTAAGATTGTAAGATCGTGGTGCTAAAAGTTCCCTAGCCTGTGTTGTCTTTATTTAATATAGCAGTTTTTATGCAGTTTTTACTCGGAAGGTAGTTTGTTTAATGTTTCAGGTTAAACGTCTCTAAAGGGCGTGGTTTGGTTGCAAGACCAACCCCAAGTTAGTTGTTGTTTCAACGCCCGGTGAAATTTCTGCCCGGACGGCCAAAGGAAGAAGGCGTGAGGCATCGGGCAAGGCGTGGAGCTGTCGGGTGCCAAACTAGGAAGCTGGCCTGAAGAATTGGAGATAAGCTATGCGTATTGATACGGCCTTATTCTGTATCGATACGCATTAGCTTCGTGGCAAAGCAGGCGGTTCCGTATCGATACGAATTAAGGACCGTATCGATACGGGGAAGGTACGTAGCATGGCCCTTTTCAACTTATCAGCGTGGTATCGATACTTTGCTTATTTTGTATCGATACGGAGAGCCTTCGGCCAGATATTTGTTGCTTTTTGCACCTTTCATTTTTGGGATATTTGCCTTTAATAGTATTGTTTAGATATTTTGATGAGAGAGACACCCTTTTTGTATAAATAGGGGTGTCATCTCTCACCTTTGGGAGCTAGCTCATTAGATATTTTAGAAGTGTTCTCCATTAATGCTTCCTTAAGCTTTTCAAGAGTAGTTTCAATAGAACTCAAGCAAGTAAGTTTCGTTCTTTGTTTTTCCGTTTATTAAAGTTGTAGCCGCGGACTAGATCCTTTATAAAATCAAGTTTATTTTCGTTTTCGTCGGTTAAAATTCATGTCTCGTTTTTATGTTTTTACTTGTGCCTTAAGTATGAGTGAGTAGTCGTTTGGCCAAGTCTCGGGCTAATCTTTCCCAATGACTTTGGTGGTTATTTGGTTCTCAAACCTTCGGGCTTAAAATCATGGTTTTCGGAAATGGATTAATCTAGCCATTTTGGTCTAAGCAAGGGGTGTTAACTCCTTGATATGTAGTTTAGTCAAGCGGTCTTGGCAAGCGGCATATTGAGGGCTCGTGGCCTCCTACGTGTTAGATACAATAGAGAAAATAGGTTGGTTTAGTTCCGATTAATCACCTCTTTCAATAAATGCAGTCGTTAAAGCTAAATCTTCCGGGCGTGAGCACGCGGTCGTGACTTTCGTTTGAGTTATATTGAGAACCAATAACGGCCTTTGTCAAGGGGTTAGACGATCCTTAGACTTGCCTCTTTTAGTTCATTAAACTCGTTTCTAGTCTTTTCCATTTTTACTTTTACCGTTTTCAAAGCAAAACCTAGTTGGCCGTCTTGAACGCCGCATTTTACTTTTCTAACCTACAATCCAACCGAGCTATATTTCGATTCTCTGTGGGTACGATCCCGGACTTCCGGATTTTATGCTATCGACGACCTAACCCTACGCTTGGGGTATTTCAACCTCATTTGGAGGCGAGGTTCGGAGGCTAAGCAATTTAACACCAACAATAATTTAGAAAAGACAAGCACAAGTCAAATGGGCAAAAGTTTAAGAGGAAGTAAATGATTTAACACCAATAATAATCTAGAAAAGTCAAGCACAGGCTAATTGGTCAAAAGTTTAAGGCGAAGTAAATGAAAAATTAGGCAAAGAAAATGATTGTTCTTTATAAAGAAAAAAAATGCTCTTCTTTCATTCATTCATTGGGACTTTTTTTCCCCTTTATTCACGTAAAAGTATCAAATTGTTCTTTATAAAAGAATAAATAACTCAAGAGGTAAGAGTAATTTAGTAAATTAAATAATCTAGAAAAGACAAGCGCAAGCCAATTGGTCAAAAGTTTAAGGCGACGCAAATGATTTTACACTAACAGTAATTTAGAAAAGACGAGCACAAGTCAATTGGTCAAAAATTTAAGGCAAAATAAATGATTTAACACCAACAATAATCTAGAAAAGACTAGCATAAGTCAATTGGTCAAAAGTTTAAAGCAAAATAAATGAAAAATTAGGCAAAGGAAATGGTTGTTCTATATAAAGAAAAAAAAAAACTCTCCTTTCATTCATTGGGACTTTTTTTTTTCCTTTATTCACATAAAGTACCAAAATTTTTTTTTCTTTGTAAAAGAAAAAATAACTCAGGAGGTAAGAGCAACTTAGTAAATTAAATAATCTAGAAAAGACAAGCACAAGCCAATTGGTCAAAAGTTTAAGGCGAAGTAAGTGATTTAACACCAACAATAGTCTAGAAAAGTCAAGCACAAGCTAATTGGTCAAAAGTTTAAGGCGAAGTTAATGAAAAGTTAGGCAAAGGAAATAATAGTTCTTTATAAAGAAAAAAAAATGCTGTCCTTTCATTCATTGGGACTGTTTTTTTCCTTTATTCACGTAAAAGTACCAAATTGTTCTTTATAATAGGAAGAATAACTCAAGAGGTAAGAATAATTTAGTAAATTTACATGAATAAAAGACAAAAAAAAGTATCAATAAATAAAAGGGAGGTGTGGAAATCATTTTTGTCGCAAAACCTGACGGGTATCTAAGGCTTAAAACTAAGAGAATTGAATCAAATTGGATGGGTCGGCAACTTTTTGGCCAATTTTTCCAATTGTGCCCTTCGATTGGAGGTCCTCTGGTTATGCCTTTAAGGGCAATTTAGTCTTTTTATTCTAATGCCTGCTAGTGGATGTTGTCTCACGCTGACGTCGTGAAAACACTGGGAAGAGTCCAGATTTTTCATTCCAGTTTTTCTCCTCTCACACACATGTACACTGAGGACGAGGGAGAGCTACTACCCAATGGAACGTAAGATGATCGGCGAAGGCGAAGGCGAAGACGAAGGCGATACAGAGAGAGTCTCCTCACCTGCAATCATCTCCGGCGACCCCGGTAAGATGATCGTACCCCCAAAGAATTCCTTTATTCAACATGATTTTCCCCTTTCTTTTTTTGGGATCTCATTCTAGGGTTTCAGTATTCAATTCTTCTTCTTCTTTTCTCGCTAAAATACCTGTTTTGGGTAATCGTTAATTTACTTGTTGTTCCGAGAGACAGAAAGAGATGTTTCTAGAGATAAATTGAGGGTTCTTCATCTTGGTTCTTCTTGATCGGGTACTGTGCGTTGCTGTTTAGGGTTTCGTGTCGCCTCCAAGGGTTGATCCGGTTACTGCTGCGATTCGGAGTAAGTACTATTTCTGGTGCAATTCTTGCAGTATTTTGCTTCCTTGCATGTTGGTCGAGGATGCTACCGTTGTCCAATGAGTACTGTTAAATCGGGTTTCAAGTGCAGGCTAGGTCCAAGAATAGTTTGCATGACAGAGGAGACCCGAGACCTTGAAAGCTCATCTGAAATCCAAGGTAGTTGGACCATGAGTTTCATTTTAATGTGAGGATTAGCATTCAGATCAATTCTAAAGTTACTTTTGCTTGTCCTAATTACTAATTATGGAAAATGCTTCATCCTTGATGAACCGAGACTGAAGTCACTGAATCATTTATTGTTTGGTATTGTGGAGTTCTTCGCTAAAATTATTGTTTTGTAAATACGCAATTTCTCATTCCAAAATGTCGGTCCACTAGATAACTCCTTCATCTAAGTTTTTAGAGTGGAACAATGTTCGGCTTTAAAACTAGTGAACTATCTGATGAGCCGTCTGAGGTCCAGTTAACCGGAAATCATTACTTTATTGGCAAGACCTTAATTGATTGGTCATCGCCCCGCTTGCATAAAGATCCTCTTGTTTGAGAAGTTGAAGAGAAAGTAAGCCCCTGAACTTTGACAGTTCTAAGGCCTTTCCTTCTCTCCTCGTTCTCTGTTGATATGATGCCTACATTTTGAAATCTTATTCTCCACTCCCTCTGTTTTTTAATGTGGCACTTGACGAACTAAATTGACACTATAGAACTGTTTTTGTCATCCTACTGTACATAGGTTCTTGGAGTGCACAGTAGCATTCGACGGTTAAAATGGCATTTTATGGTAGACTTGGAAGTCTCATGAGGCAGATCGTTTCCCAGCCGAGTGGGCAAGTTCCCATGGCATCTATGCTTAACACCATTCGTTGCATGTCATCTTCAAAACTTTTCATTGGAGATATATACTTGAGTATTGTTGTGTAATGTACTCAAAGTTGTACTGGTTAAGTGGTTATTAATTGTCTTTGAAACTGGATTAACCTTACCAGCCTTTTTTTTTTCAGGTCTTTCTTACGGAACGAATGACGATTCTCTCAGGGATGCATTTTCAGGCTTTGGTCAAGTTGTGAAGGGTGAGTTTAAATCTGATTTACAAGCTACCAGCATGCAAAAGCTAAGTTATTCAATTGGGGTAAACGGTAACATGTATGATGATAAGGTGGTTATTACAGTATTTTCATTCATTCAGCAAGCTGATGGCTTCTATGGTACTCTGTTATCACAGCATCACAACTACCCACATGATAGGATAGGTGCATGATAGTGTGTGATTATAATTCCAATATCTTTTTTAGAGTTTAATTTAGGGGTTGTTCTACTGTTTTCACTTTTCACATGTATCATCTAAAGGCTGATTGGTAACTAAATGAGAAGGTCAAGTATAAGCTTTTTCGAGATAGAAACTACTCTTTTACTTGTGAATTGTGATAACCCGTAATCAACATTCTTGTTAGTTGATTCTTGGTTCCAAATACATACGCTTTAGTTGTCTGTTTTTCAGGTATAAGTTTGAGTCATAGTTGCTGTCATTTATTTGTGCTTGCCTCTATCTTTTTAGCTTCTGTAAACCTTATAGTGCACGGAGGGGCGACAGTACACAAAACACGCACACAAGACCTGTGGGTTGTTTGGTATGTTCATATAACATGTGGAATTGTGGATATCCGAAATGTCTGTTGACTCAGGCGTGTTTCTGTGTTTTCTTAGCACCATCCATGGATTTTGATTTTTTTGTAACTTAAACAGGAATGTAATTTTTGGCTTCTTCCCCTTGCATCTCTTTTTCCACAAGATTTCCTATACTGGGTGTGGTTGTATATGGTGTGTACTCTTGTTTCCATGCTGAATTTCTCCATGGTTTCGGTTGCACAGCTAGAGTCATCACTGACAGGGACACAGGTAGATCAAGAGGGTTTGGTTTTGTGAACTTCGATAGTGAAGAATCAGCCAGCTCGGCTGTGTCTGCAATGGATGGACAGGTCATAACCAAACTCAGGAAGCCTTTTTTTTCAGCTATTTTATTTTTTTGGGTTTAGTGCGGCTAACTTATTTGCTGCTTCTTTTTCAGCCTCTTGACGAGCGTAACATCCATGTGAACAATGCTAATGATAGACCATCTGCCCCTAGAACTTATGGAAGCGATGGCGGTGGCGGCTATCATGGCAGTTTTGGTGATGCCAGAGAGAATGATGGTTTCTGAGCACTGTTTATCGGACTGCCAATCGGTAGCATGGGCTATGTTATCTTCATTTTCTAGGGCCATTAGAGATGCATTGTTATGTTTCAAATTGGATTTTCCACAACTTGTTTTGGGTTGTGAATGCTGTTTTAGGAGTACAAGTTATGTTATTGCCTGCATATGCAGTTGGTTATTGTGTTGCTTTCCAGCGCTGCACAAATCTGCTGGCAACATTTCTATTGTTTACTTGTGAAATCATGACTACATAAAATGTTTGGCTTCATAAATTTTTGAAAGAACAAGAACTTGAAGTCCTGTTTATTAGAGAGATGGGAAGGGTATGGAGTCGCTGATTGGTCGACAGATGGCGGAACGAGGCGGGTTGTCGGACTACGAGGTGGTTGGCCACAATGGTGGTGGATAGAAGAGGGTGGCTAGGTGGTATTCCTGGAAGAAAAATAAGTGGCTAATTCAGAAATATCTTCATTTTTTGCTTTCCCTTACTCTTCAGAATTCAAAATCTTCGTTTTTGTCCAATTCTCCGCTGCGTCCAGTTATTTGTGGTTCAAGCAGTGCATGCCACTTCCACATCTACCTATGTCCTATGACCTACCGGAAATTGATGATCTCATTTCCAAAGTTATACACAAATGCTTTATTTTTATTTTTATTTTTTTTCATGCTTCATTTTCTTATACACAAATGCTTCATTTTTTTATTTTTTTTTCTACTGTTACTATACTAATACTCAAAACAAAAGAATGCCGGGCATGAAATACCTCATCCCAATACCAGGCATGAGATACCTCGTGCTGGCACGAGCCGATCACCTAGTAAATAACTATTTCAATACTCATGCACCCACACCACATATGTATACAGCTAGCCATGCATATCTCACTACACCCCTTCATCTTCTCTGTCCTTCCCCTGTTTCTCTTCCTAGTTTTCCTTCTCAAATGGCGCTCCATCACCTCCCGACCGCCACACAAAAACCCACCGCCGTCTCCCCGAAAGCTCCCCGTGATCGGAAACCTCCACCAAATCGGCCCCATTCCCCACCTCTCCTTCCAGTCCCTCTCCAAAGCCCATGGCCCCTTAATGCTCATCCACTTCGCCACCGCCCCCGTCCTAATTGCCTCCTCCTCTTCCGCCGCCCGTGACATCATGAAAACCCACGACCTTGTCTTCTCCAATCGACCCAAATCGACCATCTGCGATAAATTCTTGTATGGAACGAAGGACGTGGCTTTCAGCCCTTACGGCGAGTACTGGAGGCAGATGAAGAGTATCTTCGTCCTTCAACTGTTGAGCAACAAACGAGTCCAATCCTTTCGTGGCTTTAGGGAAGAAGAGACGGCGCTTATGATGAAGAAGATTTTGGATTCCGATTGTGATGTGGTGAACTTGAGCGAACTGATCGTGGAGTTGACGGGGGACGTGGTGTGTGTAGGGTGGCATTGGGACGGAAATACGACGGTTTCGGCGGCAGAGAAGGGGGGAGAAGGGGGCTTAAGGAGGTTTTGGGGGAGTTTGTGGAGTTATTTGGGGTTTTTGATATTGGAGATTTTGTACCATGGTTGAAGTGGGTGAATAGAGTAGATGGGGTGTATGGGAGAGTGGAGAGAGTTGCTAAGGAATTGGATGAGTTTTTGGAGTGTGTGGTGGAAGAGCATGAGGGTAGAGAGAGAAAGGGAGGAGAGAAAGAGCAGGATTTTGTGGATGTGTTGCTTGAAGTCCAGGGAGAGAACGCGGCTGGAATTCCTTTTCATAGAGATAGCGTCAAAACTCTTATTTTGGTAAGGCCTGAATCTCTCTTCTTTATAATTGTCTGGTTGAGAAATTATTTAATGCTCATGGGCAATGTTTTAAAAACCGGACTGATGAGTTAACCGGAAAAGAGACTGGGTGGATGGGTCACCGATTCAACCTTGGTTGAACTGAAATTGAACCGTGATGTCATAATTATATAATTAAAAATATATATTAATAGTTTAAAATTAATTATTATTAGACTATAAAATATATATATATATATATATATATATCTATAGAAATATTGTTCGAACTGTACTTATATTCCTCATTATTTGAAGGGAAAGAGGAGGAATTACACTATTCTTGTAGAAAAATGTGCATTCTGAAAAATTCCTCTTGAGGCAACCATTGCCCTTATAAATCACTAGGTGGCTGCCGCACGAGGATTGAAGGAAGAGTAAGTGAACGCTAAATCACATTAATTTGAGTATGAAACATTTAGTTATTTATAGTACTCATGTAAAGCACAATTCTTGCAAAAAATCTGTTAATTTGAGCATTAAGAATGTATTTTTAAAATAAGTAAACTTGGAAATATAGTTCTTTAAGAACGTAAATTCTAAAAATTAATTTTTCCAGATATGAAAACAGATTCTACAACATTTAAGAACATAAGATACAACCATGAATGATGTAAGAAGAATAGTCATTACCCAACCTTAAATCTTTCTGGACTTCGGGTTGGTGCTGTGCACCTTACCATGCTACGCACCTCTGAACCATTGGGTTGTGCATCCGACGGCTCGGATCTCATCTCGACAACCAACAATCGAGAGCCGTTCATTGCCGAGATGAAATCTGAGCCGTCGGATGCACGATCCGAAGACTCGGTGGTGCGTAGTACGGTGTTACGCACACCACTGCACAACACCATCCCGCAATTCCTTTTTTCTCTACAGTACAATCCAGAACAAACTTAATTCGATCATATATTTTATTTCATCACTATTAGCATTAGCATTATATTTTAAAAAGGAGAAACTATATTATATATGTTTCGATACCAAAAAAAAAAAAAAAAAAGAGGAACACCAAAAGAGAGTCAATTTTTAATTAGTTAGTACTATTTTTTACAAACACCAAATATGATGTCTGATAGATCGATTCTTAAGAAATCTCTTGAATATATACTATCAATCAAACTGAACATAGATGAATAAACTTTAAAGCGAATACAATTGTTTGTTAAAAATAAAGAAATAATTAAAGTGTTCCATGTTTATTTAATACACAAAAAACAAAGTGACCATTATCTTACTTTAAATAGTTAGTTTACACCACATTCACGAAAGGATCATTCTAAGAATAAACCAGCCAATATTATCGCTAGCAAAGTACGTTAATCTCATAGGAGTAGTATTTTACAGCCAACAACAAACATCCAATTTTAAGTTAACATCTTACGCACTAATTCTGCACAAGTACTTCGCGTCTACGAATACTTGATGAGTTCGTTACAATCTCTGAGAATACATATAAGATGAAGCGGTTTTTGGTTACCTCCGGAGGAGGGGTTTCTTAACCGCCCATCGGATCCTCCAGCGGATGAAGCGGCTTTCGGCGTGCTTAATTAACGACTTGGAAAACAGACACGGTAAACTATGGGCACCGGCGTGGCTGTCGCCATCGCCCTTCCGATGCCTAAGTCAGTCGAGATATGGAGATATTGGACTGAGTATGAGTTTCGTATTGTTTACCTTGCATTCCTTCTTGTTTGTCTTGCCTCTCTTTGTGGTGGGGTGGAGGTGTGATCTTTATATAGGCATTTTGGGAGGAATCCCTTGGGACCGGGAATCTTCAGTCTCATCCGCTCGTAGCGGGTATAGATAGGTGTTGGAGTGTCCTCCTCACCTTAGGACTCCCCTGATCCTTATCAGGTTTGAGGAGTCCCTTCACCTTTAGACTCTTGTACTTGATTATCAGGTTAAGAGTCCTTACGGTGTTGGGACCTCTTAGGCTCATCCGTACATGATGGGAACAGGATGGTAATGGAGTGTCTTCCTTACCTAGGACTTCTTTGGTCCTTATCAAGTTTAGGAGTTCTCCTCTTCTTTGGACTCTGTGATTGTCATCAAGGTTAGGAGTCCTCGCGGTACACGGATCTTTGTGGACCGTAGCTTGATCTCTTTTGAGGAAATAAGGCTTGTGGCTGCTCTCTGAGTTCCCTTCGTGCATGGGTTTCTCACGGTTATCCCTTGGGATTCGCAGCCCCATCCCTTGGGATCAGATACGACCTTGGCTATTCTAGAAAGGGGATAAGAGTCTGACTCTTCTCTGAGTCCCTTAGACTATACGAACCTCTCTTATGGAGTGTTTTATAAGTCTGGCTGTAGGTTTGTCATATTTGCCGAGCTCACCTGGTGAGCTGAGCTTGGTATCTTTCTATGAGCTGTGCATGTGAGCTGGCCTCCGTCCTTTGACTGGTTAATAGAGGCTAGCTCTTATAAGCTAGATTCCATGTTCTTGGGACTCTAGCTTGTGCCCTTAGGGCTATGCTCGTGAGCTCTTTGGTTTGGGCTGACCTTGGGATGACCTTTGTCCTTGGGCTGGTCCACTGAGCTCAGCTCTTCAATCTAAGCTTCGCACCACTAGGTCCCTTATATGGCCTTTCGTGTTGTGTTGGGCTTCCTAGTCTGGACTGACATTGGGAGGTTATTTTATACTTATCTATGTATTGGTAAACTATAGTTAACCCCCTCTAACTAAGTCTCACGTGCACTTTGTCCCTTCTAACTTTTTTTTTGACACTCAACCCCCTTTAACTAACTGAAATTCAAACGGTCATAATTTCAAACGGTTATAACTTCTTCATCCAAAATCGAAAACACGCAAATTATATATCGATTTCGAGGTTTTGAAGTCAGCTTTCTAATGACATCAAAATCACATTATGATTCAAAGCACACAGAAAGTTATGATAAAAAATGCTCGGAGGTGCGCAGCACGGTGTTGCGCACACCACTGCACAGCACCATCCCGCAATTCCTTTTTTCTCTACAGTACAATCCAGAACAAACTTAATTCGATCATATATTTTATTTCATCACTATTAGCATTAGCATTATACTTTAAAAAAGAGAAACTATATGATACATGTTTCGATACCAAAAAAAAAAAAAAAAAGAGGAACACCAAATGAGAGTCAATTTTTAATTAGTTAGTACTATTTTTTACAAACACCAAATATGATGTCTGATAGATCGATTCTTAAGAAATCTCTTGAATATATACTATCAATCAAACTGAAAATAGATGAATGAACTTTAAAGCGAATACAATTGTTTGTTAAAAATAAAGAAATAATTAAAGTGTTCCATGTTTATCTAATACACAAAAAACAAAGTAACCATTATCTTAATGTAAGAAGTTAGTTTACACCACATTCACGAAAGTTATGATCAAAAACGGTCTTTCTGTCTACCAGTCCTTACTCTTTTGATCATAACTTTCTGTGTGCTTTGAATCGTGATGTGATTTTAGTGTTATTAGAAAGCTGACTTCAAGACCTCGAAATCGATATATAATTTGTATGTTTTCGATTTTGGACGAAGAAGTTATGACCGTTTGAATTTCAGTTGTTAATTAGAGGGGGTTGAGTGCCAAAAAAAAAAGTTAGAGGGGGCAAAGTGCACGCGAGGCTTAGTTAGAGGGGGTTAACTATAGTTTACCCTCAATATATTTGTAAGTTTTTTGGTATATATAGATCCAAAAGCATGAAAAAACAGACAATAAAGATCAGAACCATTCATAGATCCTCTCACTTATGTCCTCTGCGTCAAAGACGACTACACTTCAGACTTACGGTCTAAGTTCATAGTTGGGCAACATTGCAACAAAGATGTAGTCTACCCATTCCAGCTGCAGGGCTAGCTAGCACACAAACTGATTGAAAGAAGTGCCATCAAAAGATAAGTTGTTGAGAGGAACGACCCTGTCCGATTGGCCTTCTAACTATACCAGTAATTTGCTGCAGATTCATTTATTTCGAAGTTGATTAGCTACACAGAATTCATTTCAGCCATACTCCATGACATTATCAACACCACGAACCGGCCAAGCTTTTGAGCCATGTTTCAATAGTACCCAAATGGTTTTCCCCTTACCCTGGAAAAAGGGTCTACAACCTCGTGACAAGAGCGCCTAAACAGTGAATAGAAGATAAGAGCAGATAAGAGCAAAAAAAAAATTAAAAAAATGAAGGATTGGCAAACATAAATTAAAGATAAAATACATTATATAATTAAAAAAATAAAAGGAATAGACCATTGAACCAATCAAACTGGTACTACACTAACAATCCCCAAAATGAAATAAAGTTACAAGTAACTTGAAATTTTTGGAATATTGCTAAAGCAAAGAAATAGAACAAAACATATAAATTAAAGCAATCAAGTATCATTAATGTTCTCGGCGGGAATTAATTATCAAAACGAGTTCTGGGCCGTCATTTTCCCCATTAATAAATACCAACAGTGGACAAATGAATTGTGCACAACATCGTTCAGCCAGATAAATAAATAAATCAGTCTCCAAAGTCCATTCCCAATGACCACCAAATTACCCCAACAAACAGCCATAGTGGTCGACAGACATGAATTTGGGATATGGTTCAAAAATCATCCGATTATTTTGTCCACGGTCTGATATGTCTGAGACAGGAGCAATATGCATGATTGTCTTTCAAGCTTCAGCAGTGAGAACATAATAAAACCCAGCATAACTTGATTGACACACATGCATGCTCTTCGTAAATCCACCGAACAAATGGACCACGAAGCACCGTAATTCCGTAGAATGCAACTAAAAATTAAGAAAGTAATTAACACAACTTTCACACTAATTCCTTGTAATAAACAGGTTTTAATAACACCCAAAAGAACTGTTTACACCCGTTTTATTCTCAGAGCTCGGCATTAGTGTTCTACCGGCCAGTTTTCAAAAACTAGACTGGTTCTGAAATAAGGGCGGTTTTGGGGTTGGTCCGGACCGGAATATGGGCCGATCGACAGTTCAACCGGTTGGACGGGCTGGTTCGGTCCGATTTTTAAAACATTGCTCTCGGATAATGTTGAACATGAATCTAGACCACACATACTGCTCAACCTTACTTCAGAATATATATTGAATATCTTATGTCTAGTCCCCACAAACAGAAGACAGTCTCTCATGGTCATGGGTTCCAGTAGAAGACTGGCGCGCCTTTGAGATTTGGACTTGGATCATCTTAAATTTGTATTGACCAATTGTTTAATTAGTAGCCTTGTTATTTTATATCCTAATTCAATTACATTCTACGATTTCTGAAAAAGGTTAAAGATTAACTTGTTTCAAAGAGATTCTTCTTATCAAATAAACAAACAAGAAATTAATGTCTACTAAATAAAACTCATAGGAGTATTTTTTTTTATTATTGTCTTGTAGGATGTATTTGCTGGTGGAATTGATACTACATCCACAACCCTAGAATGGGTGATGACAGAGCTCTTAAAATATCCTCAAGCCATGAAAAAACTCCAAGCCGAAGTCAGAAGAACAGGCCAACCCAACCATCCTGTAACCGAGGATGATCTAGACCAAATGCCCTACCTAAAGGCCGTGATCAAAGAGACTCTACGCCTCCACCCTCCGGTTCCCCGGTTCCCCTTATCGTGCCCCGGGAGTCAACCAAAGACGTCCAAGTAATGGGCTACGACATCACGACTGGGACACGCGTGGTCATCAACGCTTGGGCGATCATGTGGGATCCAGCGTCGTGGGATGAGCCCGAGCAGTTTAGGCCCGAGAGGTTTTTGAACCGTCCGGTCGATCTTAGAGGACACAATTTCGAGTTCGTTCCGTTTAGGAGGGAGGAGGGGGTGCCCAGGGATTCAGTTCGCGGCGGCAATCAATGAGCTATCCGTCGCAAATCTTGTGCACAAGTTTGATTTTGCATTGCCTGATGGGGTGAAGTTGGATGTGAGTGAAGTTGCTGGTATCATTGTTCACAAAAAGTTCCCTCTGCTTCTTGTTGCAACTCCTTGAGCTTGCTAATTGGAGTACCATGTGAAAGTACTTCAAGCTCCTATTGTTGTAGTATGAATAATGAAACATATATCAACTTCACATTTGAAAAGTTCCTCCCCGCCGAAGCAACTGTGATTGGCATAATTAATAAAATTCGATAACAACACAAACCATTTGGAAACTACCATATATCTAATAAGACCTTATAGAATCAAGGTTATCAATCAATTATGTTACTGTTCACGGCAATATTGGTTTCAAATATCTAAATTCTTGGAATAACTCATCCTCATAAATATGACCATGTTGTTTGTAAAATTGAAGCAAAACACCGTATGAACTGACTCCAAATGAGTTGCTTGGTAGCTCCCAGAAGATTTCGAACATAAAACTTTTGGGAGGCAGCATTTAGGCAACGTTTGTTTGGATGTAAAATATTTTCCAGTAGAATGTTTTACTTATTTTTTGGTGTTTGATTGTATAAAAAAATTAGAAAAATATTTTACATGTAAAACATTTTCCATCAATTGGATGAAAATGACTTACTCTTAAATCTTCCGTAAGTTATTTTCTGAAATGAACCTGTTGCCTTCTATTGTAATTCTCACTGCTCAGTTTCCTCGATCGTCAGTCCTGACTCACGTTCAATTCTAATATTCTCAGATCTATCCATGGTTTAAGCCCCCCCTTTCTCTCTATATTATTTTGTTGATTTCTGAAAATATTTTTAAATGCCAACTAAATACAGAAAAATAAAAGTTTGAAATCCATTTTCTGAAAAAATAATTTACACAAAAAATAATTTACATAAAAAAAATTTTATATTGTAAAATATTAATATACATTGAAACAAACGAGCCTTAAGAGTTGATTTTTATTGTGGAACAAAAAGCAAGCAACTGGAGCAAGTCTCGTCGTGCTATACATGGTCCCATCTGTCTCCTTGATATCTAACGAGATTCTTTTCTTTCTGAGAAATATTTGGGTGCTGGGTGCATATCACGTGGCACCATTGAATGGACAAAATGATCATGGAAAGACTCTCAGCGAACCATTGAATGGACTTGCACAGAGAACCAAAATAGATGGCAGGACTCTCCTTTTTCTCTCTACAAATCCGAGCCGTTCAAAACCAAATAGACAATTCGAATGCACTGCTCGGACACCAAGTGATGCCTGCTCCGTGCGAAAAAATGAATCTACTTGGATATCTATAGGTACATGAATTCAGGGCCTCTAGGTCCAGGGCCAGGGGCATCATACTTCTGCGGCAGGGGCTCTTACCAAAATACTTCTGCTGATCCTTGTGTTATGCCTCTTTGGAAAGGGGAATTTTTTCAGTGCCGGGTGGGTACCACGTGGTGTCTGCTCAGTGCATCCGAGCTATCCATTGTATTTTTGGACGGCTCGAATTGGAGAGAGATACATCGACCACCTGTTCAGGGGATGTGCCAAAGTCAGGGAGCTATGGGCTTGTTTAAAAAAGTTGCAGATGGCTGAGAAATACTAGCTTGGAATGCACTTTTTGTTCTTTTTCCAACCAAAATGAAATGGTAATCGACTAAGAGTATCCACAACGCTATAATCAAATGTAAAAGGTTGCTAAAGTTAATAATGTTGGTGCAAAATATGGCTCACAATACTATAATTAAATTTAACAACCTCCCTAGAAATAATCAAATTTTGGGCTTTAGATAACCAAAACTAGCAACCTTTTGACAATTAATAACCAATTTAATAGACCAACATATTCTCAATCAAATACACCTATTCTATCTCTCTTCCTTTTTCCTCTCTTTCTTTCGAAAAATATTTTTCAAAAAAAATATTTTACTAATTTTTTTTAGAAAACAATTATTTTAAAATAAATTTTTTTTCAAAAACTATTTTCAATTTCTAGTAAATAGTTATTATTAGTTTCAAAACTATTTCTTGAAAGACTATTTTCTACTTCTCACAGTTTTTAGTTTTTTGTAGTTTAAAAAAATGATATTATAACAAGTTTTGGTTATCCAATTTTGATTATGCCATTGTAGACATCTACATTTTTAATCTTAGCAATATCTTAAATGAATAATCAAAAGCTGATGTGGCAACTTTTGGTTATCAATTTTTGATTATAACATTGTGGATACCCTAATAGCTTCATTAATAGGAAACTGAGATATACAAAATTATCAGTTGGGTTGACTGGTTTTCTGGTAAAACGGTTGGGTTGATGATGTGGCAATTATAATTCTAGTCATTTGAAAATGGATATATCTATCTTTATATCCATCAAATGCATTTTCCATACCCATTGGTGCCTTGATTTTTGCAATTGGGGATGAAAAATGACTATCCATCCCCCTATTAGGTTTGCTCTTGGAAATAGCATCCATCTTGAAAAGGACTTGAAATCTACAAACAAACCACAACTTCCTCTACAAACAAACCATTGAATCAGTTTAAATTCCAAAAACGCCGTTATCGATCTCTTTGTGAGTGGATCAAAAAAAAAAAAATCTCTTTGTGAATGTTAGCCGATTGAAAAAAAAAAAATAAAACCTCTTTGTGAATGTTTATAAAAATATGGGACCGGTTTCGTGGACAAAATAAATAACACAACATTTGATTCAAGGTGTGGGACCCATTGTGAAGTTTTTTGTGCCGTTTAATTTGTTTAAAACAAGTTTTTAAGGTGTTTGTCCCTATATTTAACATGATAAAAATTGAACAAATCGATCTAGTTATAATTATTAAAAACATGTTTTAAACAAATTAAATAACTCTAATTATTAGCGTGTAGCTCCAAACAAGATTTGTGTCAAATTTTATGTTAAAAACTGTATCTGATTATTCATGTAACTTGCTTAGGTTTTTTCAAATGAGTTTGGTTCATTCCCCCAACGAGAGAGAGAGAGAGAGAGAGAGAGAGAGAGAGAGAGAGAGAGAGAGAGAGAGAGAGAGAGAGAGAGAGAGAGAGAGAGAGAGAGAGAGAGAGAGAGAGATTAATTAATGCTGTACAATCCTCCTATTTCCTGCACTTTAGGCGGTTAAGGTTATGCGAGTATGAAGCACTGAAGCAGTGAGCATATTTCCTGTTAGAATAATATTAGGATGGGAAATGATTTTGCCACTTCATTTTTTGTTAACGTCACTCTCCTGCAAGTATATTTTTGCACTAATAATACACTTGCAGGGAGGTGTCGTTAACAAAAAAAGGAATAGCAAAATCAGCAGCCTATTAGGATATGTTATCCAGTTTTCTAGGTTTTATTGTTATGTTACCTTTTTAGTCAGATTGTTATTGGGAAAATTAGTCATAAGAACGGTAAAATAGTTTTCATTTAGAAGAAGGACGTTAGCAAAATAATTTTCAGTGGATGTCCTTCAACTTTTGGAGTTTTTTAATCATAAGGCAAAAACATGTTTAGGCACTTTTATAAGATTTTAGGGTTCACTTTCCTATTATAGAATTTTAGTAGTTCACTTTCATAGGGTACTTTAGGGTTTTAGGCACTTTCATATATAAGGCATCATAGGGTTTTGGCCATTTTTATAGGCATATTTGTCCTTATATTTGATTGCAAAAGGTACTTGTCCTTGAGCTCAAAAAATGTAAATATGAAGAATTTTTTGCTAAGTCTCCCATTGTTATTTTTGTTTCCTAATTAGTCTGGTTTCCTTGTTATGCGTATTTTCTTTATTTGTTAGTTTCTTAATCACCAAGTCTTATAGCTTATATAAAGACATATTAGGGTTACGATTTGTACACAATCAATAATACATTTTTTCTTTCGCATTTCCAAAAATGACTTACGGAAATTTAGGGAGTAAAACATTTTGCACTAAAAAAATATTTTACTTCATGTGTATCCATCCAAATACCTGGGCAAAATATTTTTCTTCGAAACAAACAGAGCTGCCCTGTTAATAATCTGCGGTTCTCCAACCCATTTCCTGCTAAATACCCACTCGTTTCGTGCCAACCATATATGCCTACCAATAACAACCAAATAGACCCAGCAGTTCTTTGCGCTTAGCCCTGGAGGGCGGAGGCTGATTCCATTTACTCTAATCCACACTAGCGTTCAACCTATTCTATACACGGACAAAACTAACCCATTCTAGCATTGTGTCCGTTCAATGTACGGAACAATTTAAAAAAGTAGGCTCGAACAAGCACAACATTAAGACGGGTTAGTTTTACCCTTGCATAGAACGGGTTGAACGCTAGTTTAGAGATTAAAACCAACCTTGGTATGCTTGGAGAACTTAATGTCATTTTTACTCATTTCATTAAACACAACTACATTCCTATAATGCCTGGAGCACTTCTAGCGTTGAGCCCGTTCGATGCACGAAGCAACAAAAAGAATGTTCACGCTATGTTTTTTTCGTTTTCGTACATCGAACAGACACACCGCTAGTTTTTAATCGTATATCCATACCAACTTACATTACTTATTTTTTAACGGCAACCACATTTCACACAATTTTAATTATTGTGGTCCAACCTTTGGGCTAAGATTAATCATGCAAACTTAATTTGCTCAAACCTAAAAAATAAAAATGGAGATCTAGAGGCAAAAAAGTGGAAACAAACACAATGCCAGTGGTTTAATAAACAAAATGTAACCGTCTACATTTATATACGCATACATTTTCGTTTATATGTAGCAATCATTTCCAATATGAGTATATCATAACACGGTAACAAATTATACAAAAACTTCCGAGAAAAATAATGAAACCATTGAATAATGAATTCAAAAGGTTTAGAGATCAAATGAAAATAGATTACAGACGAATTAAAAGAAAAAAGAAGCAAACCCATCTCGTATAACACGAAGCATGGCAAAAAATATTTGATCGTCTCTTGAATTGCTGCCCCTTGCTCCTCCAGACCTTCTCTTTACAAAGAAAGGATAAGAGGATATATGGAGACTAATGCTGTCCACGTCATCGCATGTAAGCATTTATGAAGTAGAATATTAGAATGAGTTTTGACGTGATGCTTGAAATGGACATTGGGAAAAAAAGCTTACAACAATGTTTATTTTCATGTTTTTCCGTATTTATCAAGCCATGGTCATAGGGAATTATCCAGTCGTGAGAGTAGTTATCTAATATTGTGAAGTTACTTTTTCATTTCTTCTTTTTTTTGTTGGAATTTTAATTTTCCTGCACTCTAAACTCACCCAACTACGTTAACTCCCGGCCCCAGATAACTCTCTCTCTCTCTCTCCTTGCTGGCTAGGAAATTAGGGAAAAAAGAAGGGAAAAAAGAAGAGAAAAAAGGGGAAAGTGGGCTGGGAAGAAAGGTTGTGGAAGTCAACTGGCATGTGGTATGGACGTGCGTGGTAGTTTTTTTTTTCCCTGTTTGGTGCTTCCAGTTAGAAAATTGATTTTCGCGCTCCAAGATTTACTGCAGGCGCTCCACCTTTTTGGTTTTTTACTGTGATGTTGCCAGCAACATCAGTGTATATTTTGTTTTTACATTGTGATTTTGCCAGCAACATCATAGTGTAAAAACAAAAAGGTGGAGCGTCTGCAGTAAATCTTAGAGCGCGAATATCAATTCCCTTCCGGTTATTGGCATGTGGGTATTTTTTTTCTTTTTAAAAAAAGTTGAAAATCAAGGAAATTCAGAATATGGATTTGGAGGTTTGCGGGGCTCAAATAGGATATTGATAACACTAATTGATGAAAAAAATATAGTTTAAGATATTCAAATTAATATGTAATTATACAATATATATAAGATAAACAAAACAAATAAACAAAATCTGAAAAAAAATTAAATTCAAAACCCCAATTCCCCTAAAATCTCTCTCTCCCCCCTTGTTCACATCCCCTTCCAGACGTTTTCCTCCCTCTCTCTCTCTCCCAACCACGTTTCCCTCTATTCCAATTTTTGTTGATTAAAAAAATTCAAAATCCCAATTTCCCTAAAATCTCTCTCTTCCCCCTTGTTCACACCCCGTCCCCCACGTTTTCCTCCCTCTCTCTCTCTCTCTCTCTCTCTCTCCCAGTCACGTTTCCTCTGTCCCAATTTTTGTTGATTAAAAAAATTCAAAATTCTAAAGAAATTAGGATTTGCATTTTGAAGCTTTATCAACACTTCACTACATTTACCCCCACGTTTTCCTCTCTCTCTCTCTCTCTCTCTCTCTCACACACACACACACACACACAGAGCCACGTGTCCCCCTGTCCCAATTTTTGTTGATCAAAAAAATTCAAAATTCTAAGAAATTAGGATTTGCATTTTGAAGCTTTAGGTTTCGATTTCAATTTTTTACTTTTTAGATTTCTTTTGTCATGACGATGCAATAATCTTCAAAAAATTGACGAAAAACTAACAAATACGAATTTTTTTAAAATAAGAACAAAAAAAATAAGCCAATTTCGATTGAAATTTTATTTTTTACTTTTTAGATTCTTCTCGTCATGGCGAAGCAATAATCCTCAAAAAAAAAAATCAACGAAAAACTAACAAATGCAAAAAAAAAAAAGAATAAGAACAAAAAAAAAGGCCAATAAACTTATTTTTGTCTTTATTCAAAAAAAATTAGGTTTCGATTGCAATTTTTTACTTTTTAGATTCCTTTTGTCATAACGATGTAATAATCTCCAAAAAATTGACGAAAAACTAACAAATACGAATTTTTTAAAAATAAGAACAAAAAAAAAAGCCAGTTAGCTTATTTAGCCGAACGAGAATAAACTTGGAATTAGGTCCATAAATAAAATACTATGAATTAGGTCCATAAATAAAATACTCCAGTAATCAATCCATTCTTACTTTTTTTTGAAGCAATCAGATATAATACGTGTTGAAATGAAATGCGAGACTTTGGCGACAAGTGGGAGCGTGATTTGTGTAGCTAGTGTGAAATGCGAGACTTTCTGTTTTTACCATCGGATAAAAGGGCAGTACGAGTGTTTTATTTCCAACCTATATTAAATTCATTTTTAACCCATTTTTTTTTGGGTTAAGCGGAAAATCATTTTTAACCCATTTAAACTCATGTATATATGAGTTTATATGGGTTCAACCCATATAATCCAGAAAAATGACGGCTAATGATGTGTTTTGATAATTAATACCCGTTAAGAGCATTTTGTTTATTAACAAATGTTTTTAACATGTCATTAAAATGTATTAATTATCAAAACACGTCATGGACCGTCATTTTCCCAGGCAAAGAATCCTATCAGCATCTCCGTTATCAAAAACTGACCTCACTAGCTAGTGTCTCCGTCCTCCTTCCAAGTCTTCCCTTCATTATCAACAAGCCGTGTTTTCAGCAAGGAAAAGCGGAAAAAAAACTGAGGCGTTTTTTTTTCAAGTCATCAACAAGTTTCAACATTTTATCGTCTCGTTTATACAACTTCTTTAAAAACAACTTGACATTTCTTATAGACTTATTTGCGACCGAAAATAACAAACAACTTTTCAACAACCAAAAAAAATTTTCCAAAATTTTCCTTAATGAAAACACCCCAAAGGTCACTCACCATTTTACACTGCTCAATGTTGGGATTTGACCTCCCAAGAAAATAGTAACTCTAAAGCAACACCAGTCATATTATATGTGTAGAGCGTGTAGGTGTTTGTGTATGTGTTTGGATTTTAAAAAAATCTTACAAAGAATTTAGTTAGACCAGTGTTATAAATACAACTTAAAATACAACTCAGAAATACACAATCACATTCGGAATCATTTCAATGCACGTGAGTCCACATTCAACAAACGGTTTGGACACGTGTCTTTCAGAATCATTTCAATGCACGTGAGTCCACATCCAACTAACAGTTTGGACACGTGTCTTTTAAAGTTTTGTGCAAAAACACAATCTGAATTTGTCAGTCTCGCGGATCAAAAAAAAAATTGTCAGCCTCCTTTGTTTTTTCGCCTTTTATTTTGGACCGTACGTACACTTCCCAGGCTCCGTTCCAGAACACCCTTTTAAAAAATAAGTACTTATTTCACATTTTTAAACTAAAAAATAATGTAAATGAAAATTAATTTTTTAATTTTTTTTGCACCATATAAAATATCTCGATAAGATTTATTAAACAAAATCCATATTGGTAAAAAGATTAGTTGTGTAAATACATTATTTTTGAGGTTGAAATTCCCTTCTTAAAAAATAAGTACTTATATTGAGTTTCGGAACGGGACCTCATTGTCTTTGTACTTATCTCAAATTTATATTACAATGAGCAACAGCCATTTTTATGCTCATCACAACTCCAATAATGTTCTATCCACCCCACTCGTTGTCTTCTTTTTACTATTTTATGGTTCTTCGGAAATTCCTCTCAACAATGTCGTGTGCACTCAAGAATATTAAAACACAAAATTGGTACAAAGTAAAATAAAGGAATGGCATAAAAGTTGGAAAAATGAAATAAATAGTGGAGTAATCTAGAAAACACCAACACTAAAGCACTAGCCAATTTGTCAAAAGTTACGGAAAGAGAAATTTTTGGATACCGAAGGTAGCATGTGATTGTGCCCATGTGGTGTCCGAGCAGTCCATCTGAACTGTCTAAAAATGTGTTCAATGACTCAGATTGAAATATTCTCTCTCCTCTCACCCCATCACTCTCTTTCCTCTTTCTCTCTCCAAATTGAAGCCGTCCAAAATTGAAATGGATGGCTTAGATGTGTTGAACGGAAACCACGTGGTACCCACTCGACACTGAAAAATTCCTCCAAAGGAAATGATTGCTCTTTATAAAAATAAAAATAAAAGCGCTTTTCTTTTATTCCTCGAGACTCATTTTTTTGTCTTTATTAATTCATAAGAAAGTACTAAATTGCTCTTTATAAAGAAAAACTAGCTCAAGAGATAAAAGTAATTTGGGCAAATTTCACTCAGACCCCTTGAGATATTTGACAATGACAGAAAGTACCCCTCAATTTTCAAAAATGACAGAAACCTCCCTTATTTTACAGTTTGGGTTTCATTCTGTTAGTTCCGTTAGTTAAATGGACGGAAAATGTATGGAAATGTACGAAAAATGAAATCTTCAATTTTATTTAGTTCTACACCTATTTTAGGGCTCTCATTGAAAGTCCTAGAGTTAAAAATTAATTATGATCATTTGGAATAAAATGATTAAAAAATAAAATATTCGCACCGATTCAAATGGATTAAAATTTGGAGCATTTAAAATTTTACTTTTCACTTGATTTTAGAACTTTCAATGAAGAGCAAATACGTAAGTGCTTCAATTTTCAATCCATTTGAATCGGTGCAAAGATCTTATTTTTTGATTATTTTATCCTAAAGTGCAATAATTAATTTTTAGTACTAAGATTTTCAATGAGAGCCCTAAGATAGTCGTAAAACTAAACGAAGAGGAGATACTTAAGTGCTCAAAATTTCAATCCGTTTGAATCAGTGTGAAAATCATATTTTTCTGATTATTTTATTCTAAAGGGTCATAATTAATTTTTCTCTTTAGGGCTTTCAATGAGAGCCTTAAGAAAACCATAGAACCAAATGAAGAGCAGGTACTTAAGTGCTCCAATTTTTAATTCGTTTGAATTGGTGCGAAGATCTTATTTTTCTGATCATTTTATCCTATAGGGTCATAATTAATTTTTTGCTCTAGGACTTTCAATAAGAGCCCTAAGATAGCTCTAGGACTAAATAAAATTGAAATTTTCATTTTCCGTACATTTTCGTTCATTTTTCGTCCATTTCACTAACGGAACTAACGGAATGAAACCCAAACTGTGAAATAGGGGAGGTTTCTGTCATTTTTTAAAACTGAGCGGTATCTCTTGTCATTTTTAGATACCTCAGGGGGGCTGAGTGAAATTTGCCCAAGTAATTTTTCAGATTTAGATGAATGAAAGACAAAAAAAATTTCAATAAATATAAAAAGAGTGAAAATAATTTTCATCTCGCAAAACCCGACGGTGGTATAAAATATAAACTCTTCCAATATTCATGCACCCACCGACCCACACCACATATTCAAATTGCATACAGCTTTTCAAAATTTGTTGCCGACACGCATCAAACAACCAGCCATGCATTTCTCACTGCACCCCTTCATCTTCTCTCTCCTTGCCCTGTTTTTCTTCCTAGTTTTCCTTCTCAAATGGCTCTCCAGCACCGCCCGACCACCGCCCAAAAACCCACCGCCATCTCCCCGAAAGCTCCCAGTGATCGGAAACCTCCACCAAATCGGCCCCTTCCCCCACCTCTCCCTCCACTCCCTCTCCCAAGCCCACAGCCCCTTAATGCTCCTCCATTTCGCCGCTACCCCTGTCTTGATCGCCTCCTCCTCCGCTGCCGCCCGTGACATCATGAAAACCCACGACCTTATCTTCTCCAATCGACCCAAATCGGCCATTTTTGAAAAACTTATGTACGGAGCGAAGGATGTGGCTTTCAGCCCTTACGGCGGGTATTGGAGGCAGATGAAGAGCATCTGCGTCGTCCAACTACTAAGCAACAAGCGAGTCCAATCCTTTCGCGACGTTAGGGAAGAAGAGACGGCGCTCATGATTGAGAAGATTTTGGGTTCTGGTTCTGATGTGGTGAATTTGAGCGAATTGATTGTGGAGTTGACGGGGGACGTGGTGTGTAGGGTGGCGTTGGGGCGAAAATACGGCGGCGTCGGGGGTGGAGGGGGCAGGAGGGGGTTTAAGGAGGTTTTGGGGGAGTTCGTGGAGTTACTGGGGTTTTTTGATATCGGAGATTTTGCCCCATGGCTGAAGTGGGTGAATAGAGTAAATGGGGTGTATGGGAGAGTGGAGAGAGTTGCTAAGGAGTTGGATGAGTTTTTGGAGGGTGTGGTGGAAGAGCATGAGGGTAGAGAGAGAAAGGGAGGAGAGAAAGAGCAGGATTTTGTGGATGTGTTGCTTGAAGTCCAGAGAGAGAACGCGGCTGGAATTCCTTTCCATAGAGATAGCGTCAAAGCTCTTATTTTGGTAAGGCCTGAAGCTCACTCAAGAATTTATTCAATGCTATTGGGTTAATGTCGAGCATGAATTTAGACCATACATCATGCTTAATCTTATTTTAATTTTATTTTTTTCACAATGCTCAACCTTTTTTAATTTTTAATTTTTTTCCGCATGCTCAACCTTATTTCAAAGTATTGAATATCTTATGTCTAGTCCTCACGAACAGAAGACTGGCGAGCCTTTGAGATTTGGACTCAGATCATCTTAATAAATTTGTATTGAGCAATTGTTTAGTAGCCTTGTTATTTTATATCCTAGTTCAATTACTTTCTACGATTTCTGAACGAGGTCAAGGATTAGAGAAATAAATTATACACGGACCCTCCGTGTAGAAGGACCAATAAAAAGAAGACAACTCAGCGTGGGAATGGGGATACTGTTGAAAAATGTTTTTTTATTTTATTTTATTTTATTTTATGGAGCAGAAACTTTGATTATGATAGTTTTAAAGATAAATTTTAATTATGGCTTTTTAGAATAATATCATCGGAATAATAAGATCTTGGCACTGGTTCAAACGGATTAAAGATGGGAACACTTAATTTTTGAAGCATATTTTTTTAATATATAAAAAGTTCAAAATTAATAAGCGCTCCAATTTTCTTTATGTTTGAATCAGTGCGAAGATCTTATTATTCTAATCATATTATTCTAAAGAGTCATAATTAAATTTTTTATCTAGTGCTCTCATAATCAAGTTTCTACTTTAGGGTTTCAAATAAAGAACAAATACTTAATTGTGAGAGTCCTAGAGACAAAATTAATTATGACAGTTTAGAAATAATATGATCAGAATAATACAATCTTCACGCCAGTTTAAACTAATTCAAAATTGGAGCGCTTTATTTTTTCGAACAGTTTATATATTAAGAAATATGATTAAAAAATCAAGTACTCCAATTTTTAATCCATTTAAATCAGTGTGAAGATTTTATTACTTTGATCATATTATTCTAAGGGGTAAAAAATGGGACAATGTAGAAAAAATGATTATTTGGGATCCTATAAAGCAAAAACTTAATTATGAGAGCCCTAAAGACAAATTTAACTATGACATTTTAAAATAATATGATCAGAATGATAAGATTTTCGCACTGATTCAAACAGATTGAAAATTAAAGCGCTTAATATTTTTGAAATATTTATATATTAAGAAATATGGTTAAAGAATTAAGTGCTCCAATTTTTAATCCGTTTGAACCTGTGCAAAGATCGTTTTATTCTGATCATATTTATCCAAAGGGTCATAATTAAATTTTGTCTCTATAACTCTTATAATCAAATTTCGGATTCATAGAATTCCAAAAAATCATTTTTTCAACCTTGTCCCATTTTTCCCGATTGTCCCACGTTGAGTTGTCTTCTTTTTATTAGGTTGGCGGACACTTCCTTCTACACGGAGGATCCGTGTATAATTGGTGTCAAAAAGATTCTTAACTTGGTGTCAAAGAGATTCTTCTTATCATCAAATAAACAAAAAATGTATACTAAATAAAACTCATAGGAGTATGTTTTTTTTGTTGTCCTGTAGGATGTATTTGCTGCTGGAACTGATACTACATTCACAGCCCTAGAATGGGCAATGACAGAGCTCTTAAAACATTCTCAAGTCATGAAAAAACTCCAAGCCGAAGTCCGAAGAACAACCCAAGCCAACCAGCCCATAACCGAGGACGATTTAGACCAGATGCCGTACCTAAAAGCTGTGATCAAGGAGACTCTACGCCTCCACCCTCCGACTCCCCTCCTCGTGCCTCGGGAGTCGACCAAAGACGTCCAAGTAATGGGCTACGACGTTGTGGCCGGAACGCGCGTGGTCATCAACGCTTGGTCAATCGGGCGGGATCCGGCGTCGTGGGACAAGCCCGAGGAGTTTAGGCCCGAGAGGTTTTTGAACCGTTCGATTGATTTCAAAGGGCAGGATTTCGAGTTGATTCCGTTCGGAGCGGGGAGGAGGGGGTGCCCGGGGATTCAGTTCGCAATGGCGGTCGATGAGCTGGCCGTCGCAAATCTTGTGCACAAGTTTGATTTTGCATTGCCTGATGGGGTGGAGTTGGATGAGAGTGAAGTTGCTGGTATCACTGTTCACAAAAAGTTGCCTTTGCTTCTTGTTGCAACTCCTTGGTCTTGCTAATTGGAGTACCATGTGAAAGTACTTAGAGCTCCTATTATTGCACTCCCTTCGTCTATTTTAAATGCTTTCTGTGCAAAGTTCTGTCATTTTGACTTTTAAAAAAATAATATTTGTTATAATCTTTTTTGGAACTTTTTTTCACTGTTTGAAAGTATTCATTGAGATTTTTTGAATGGTGCAAAACAAAGTTAAAAATTGATTCTGAAAGCACTTTATTTTTTGAGGTCAAAGTTACATGGTCTCCCGTAGGGAACATTCAAAATAATTGAGACGGAGGGAGTAATATATATGCATGAAACATGTATCTGTATTTTCATGAGTACATATTGGATATAATAGTAATACTGGCACATTTTGAGAGTTCTGTATAATTTTGATGATTCTTCTTATCTTGTTCCGGAAAGAAAAGAAAATGTGATAAACTGCACAATAATAATAATAATAATAATTTAGAGAGAGATGAGGGTACGTGTACCCGAGTGTTCATGATACAAGAAATTGGTAAAAGTTTGGTCAATTGTTAACATAAAAATTTATTTATTTATAGGCAGATTGATTGTATTAGAGTTGATAAGTGTCAACTTACCACCAGAGGAGATAAATCTACTCTTCCACACTGCCAATCTTTTCTCCACCCTATCTACCACAAGTTGCCGAGTTTGAATTTTTCTAGGATTAGCACTAAGTGGGAGCCCAAGGTAATTCAATGGAAGAGATCCCACAGGACACTCCATCGCCTTTCTAGGATTAGCACCAAGTGGGAGCCCAACTAGATTGATTTTTTTGCATGCATCTCTTCCACACTGTATCCACTAAATGGACGGATTGAATTATTGTGATAGGCTCAGAACATGACTGAAGAAAAGTGTTGGGCCCAGAGTGTCCCTATGGATTTGGTTTCACAATGGCGCACCCTGCAACCAAAAAGATCAAAAAACTAAACTTTTTCTACTGGTTCAAACGAAAAAGAAAAAGAAAAAAGAGAGGCAATCGGAGCCTTGTAGTGCACGTGGTACAATGTTGTACTACATACATTCGATATGATTGTTTCGAGTTGTCTCACTCACTTGGCGTTGAGCTCCCATCCAGTTCCATTCGTAGTGTGCACAGATATTGCTATTGGCCGTGTTAATGGCAATCATTTCGTGCAAGTTTTCATATACCTTCCTTATCTTGTACCACCCATCATCATATGGTGGAGGCCAAATGAATCAGATGAAGCACATGGATGGGCTCATCCTTATGAAGCACACCTCTAATTGTGGTACAAAGTATTGCAGATAGATCCGCGGGGACGACGACCACAATTTGGCGGAAATATTGATTAAATTTGTGTATTTATTTATATTCATGTATTAGTTCTATATACTCAATTATAATTAAATGAAATTTGATTTCAGTTTGTATTATTGACTGTTCAGAGAAATATAAAGTAATTAAGTGGATTCAACATATATAATTTATTTGAAAACTCAAATATAGAAGTTTAAAAAAAATTGAAGGACAAAAAAATAAAAACAAACAGATAATATATTGGGCCCAAAAAAATTATTTAATTTAAATACATTATTTCATATTCAATATTAGACTTGTTTGATAGGTTTTGTTGAGTAGATTTCAAAAATATAAAATTTATTTAAAAAAATACGTGATTTCAACCTCTTTAGACAATTTATATATTAAAAAATATAGTTAAAAAATTAAGTGTTCCAAATTTTAATCCATTCGAATCGGTGGAAAGATTTTATTTTTCTAATCATTTTATCCTAAATGGTCATAATTGACTCTACGGCTATCGTTAATTAACCCTAAGAAATATTTAATTCTACGACTTTCTTAGGGTTAATCAACGAGAGCCTTAAAATTAAAATTTAATGATGACCATTTAAGACAAAATGATCAGAAAATTAAAATTCTTCCATCGGTTCAAATGGATTGAAATTTTAGAACACTTAATTTTTTAACATCTTTAGACAGTTTAAACTACCACAAAAATATAGTATTTCCGTTTTATATTATTTCACCATCAATATTAGACTCGTTTGATAGGTTTCGTTAAGTAGATTTCAAATATATAAATTTATTAAAAAAAAGTAAATGAAAAAAAAAGTTATTAGCATTTAAAATTTTATAGCAAAAAATAAAATGAGAGAGAGAGAGAGAGAGAGAGAGAGAGAGAGAGAGAGAGCATGGGAACCGGGGGTAAAACAGGAAATTGAGGGGGGCCCATGTCAGGAGAGCTTGACACGGGGTGCGATTAATAGCACTCTTTGTGGATGTGTGTTGCTTGAAGTCCAGAGAGAGAATGTGGCTGCGATGCCTATTAATAGAGATAGCATCAAAGCTCTTATTTTGGTAAGGCCTAAATCTCTGTTCTTTACGACTGTCTCATCGAAAAATTATTCAATTCTCCTGGAATAATGTTGAGCACGAATATCTTATTTTTAATTGACCAATTGTTTAGTAGCCTTGTTATTTTATATCCTACTTCAATTACTTTCTATGATTTTTGAACAAGGGTAACAATTAACTTGGTGTCAAAGAGATTTTTGTTATCTATCCTTTATTTGTCTCCTTATCAAATAAACAAATAAAAATATTTACTAAATTGTTTTCTTTTTCCTTGCAGGATGTATTTTCTGCTGGTACTGATATTATATCCACAGCTCTAGAATGGGTAATGATAGAGCTCTTAAAACATCCTCAAGCCATGAAAAAACTCCAAGCTGAAGTTCGACTTATAGCCCAACCCAACCATCCTGTAACCGAGGACGATCTAGACCAGATGCCCTACCTAAAAGTCGTGATCAAAGAGACTCTACGCCTCCACCCTCCAGGTCCCCTTATTGTGCCCCGGGAGTCAACCAAAGACGTCCAAGTAATGGGCTACGACAATGTGGTCGGGACACGCATGCTCGTCAACGCTTGGGCAATCGGGCATGACCCAAAGTCGTGGGACGAGCCCGAGGAGTTTAGGCCCGGGAGGTTTTTGAACCGCCCGGTCAATTTTAGAGGACAGGATTTTGAGTTGATTTCGTTCAGAGCGGGGACGAGGGGGTGCCCGGGGATTCAGTTCGCGGTGGCTGTCAACGAGTTGGCCATTGCAAATCTAATGCACAAGTTTGATTTTGCACTGCCTGATGGGGTGGAGTTGGATGTGAGTGAAGCTGCTGGTATTACTGTACACAAAAAGTTCCCTCTGCTTCTTGTTGCAATTCCTTGGTCTTGCTAATTAGTACAATGTTAGGTCTCGCTCCGCTAAGAAAAATTAGTATTTATTTTTTGAATTTCAATGACCTGTGTCATAGAACAACAAATAAGTACACTATCAAAGCTTTTGATCATTTGTCAACTAAAGCTAGAACCTTGCACGTCTCTTCTTGTGTCTATGTTCGTTATATTGTCTTTGGTGCTGATGTCTTTTTTTGCATTGGAATGAGATCCTCTCCCGTCTCTTAAAGAGATTGAAGGTTCTCTTGAGTTCTTTATGGATCTTTCATTGGAACATTAGTCGCAAACCGTTAAATGATTTATCACGATGAGGACATTGCCCACGTACAAAAGAAATAGTAATACTACGATCATGTTTTGTAGCCATTATATTTTTTGTTTTTATTTTTAGAATTTTCAAAAATTAACCTTCAAAGTTTGTTTGGTACACTATTTCCACTTGCAAATTCTGATAATCACTTTTACTATTTTCATAATTTGAGGAAGTAACAAAAGCTAACTTCCACTATTTTCAAAAACAAAATTCTGGCTGCCAACTTTATTCCGCTACCATGCCAGAGAAACCTAGCTATAAGAGTTGGTTCGCGTCGTCGGAGGGCTTTTTTTTCCGTTCTCTTTCCCTCTTCCCAAACCAGATCCATCCCCTCCCAACCTAGAAATTAGTTTCCATAACAGATCTTCTCTCTCTCTCTCTCTCTCCCGATCGAGTTAGGTTAGCGTCGAAATGGCAGGACCTCAGGTTTGCTTCAGTTCCTTCATTTTCTTCTTTTATTTCCATCAAATTCTTGCGTTTCTCCTCGTGATTCTCTATATTTTTGCTGTTAATTTGCTCCCCTTTTCTTTGATCTATACTTAGTTTTTGGTCTGCGATGAATTTTGAGGGCGATTTCCGTGCCTTTTCAAGTGGAAACCCTAAGTTGGGCTCACCCAAAGCTAGGGGGGACTTCTTCGATGTCTAGTAGTAGTAATGGGAAAGAGAATAGGTCATCAATTCTTGGGTCTTTGAGAAATTTGGGTTTGCTTTGCCTTACTGTGGATAATGGATCCTCTTGGAAGGACTGTGTGGTTGGGTCTATGGAGGGAGAAATTTTTGGGTACTGGGTGGGTATCATGTGGCCGTGCCCACGTGGTGCCCGAGCAGCCCATTTGGGCCGTCCAAAAGTGTGTTGGACGATGGCCAGATTGAAACCATCTCTCTCCTCTCACCCTACCACTCTCTCTCCTCTTTTTCTCTCCAAATCCGAGCTGTCCAAAACCAAAATAAACAGCCTAAATGCACCAAGCGAGCAACATGTGGTACCCACCTGACACTAAAAAATTTCTCCTATGAATTAAGGAGTTGGTTGATAAAACGTTTTTCGCTATTTTTTTTTTCTCTCTTTTCTCTTTTTGATAATAGGTTGACACAAACATGTTTTCAAAACAAATCTGTACGTGTTGACGGGAATTTTTTTTTTGTAACACTTCATTGAAAGATTTTGTCTTCTATATATCCATTCTAACACTTCATTGAAAGATTTTGTCTTCTATATATCCATTCAACATGATTTTTAGAGTCACTAATGTTCTTGATGAGCTCTAAAAATCATGAAAATAACAATTAACTGAGATTATTTCCCCCACATCAAGCATCTTTCCAAAACAGAATCCTCCTTCCAATATTTCTAATATTGAAAGTTACGTTGTCTAGAAGGGGTGTTAATTTCCACCAATCTAAAAGCTGTGGACGATAATTTTTTTTTTTGTTTTGTACGTTCTTATTCAATTTTTTTGTTAGTGTTGCGAGAAAATTTTATGTATCATTGGTTCGTATCGATGAGAGGAATCGAACAAGTCAAAAATTATGTCTTTTACATGAGTATTTTTTTGGAAATATCCCAGAAAAAAATCCAAATTAAAGAGTCAACATTTGGGCCTTTTCTTGGATAATTTTCAAAACACAAAGGGTAAAAATCAAGATTTTTTTCTTTTTCCAATAATACATAAAAGTTTGGAGGAAAAATAATAAATGCAATTTTTTTATAAATAAAGAAAAAAGTTGTAGTTTACAACTTATGGATTAGCAAAAACGGGGCCAAACAAGTCGCTGCATGTATCAATTTGATCTCCATCACTATCATTCCAAACTCTTGAAACCCCTCCTATATATTTAGGAAAATGATTTTCACATACTCTTTTTAGATAGCGGCACTCCATTTTTTTTTGGTCTTTTAGTGGAGCTTTTGTGTGTATTTTTTTTTCACTAAAAAAAATGAGAAAATGAGTTTATTTATCAAAATAAGATTGTGAAAATTGCTATTACCCTATTTTTAAATGCGTAGTTGGAAACCAATTTTCCTCATCTACAAATTAATGATTCTTCTCCATAATGTTTGTTTATTAATTATCTTTCCCAAATCTTTGATTTTCGGACAGTATGGCATAATAATGCTTTTGTTTGAGAAAGAACACTCTTCAAATTGCCACTGATGGACGGATGGACCCCTATGGGTCTCGCTTCGCAGGGAAAGGGTCCCCTCTCCATTTTGTAAAATTATAGTAGTAATTCTTACATACTCGTATTTTAGTTCTATTCAACATTTAGGATTGTGATTCAATAAAACTACTCTAGATTTCATTAATTATGAAGATTTTTGCCTGATCTGTTTCTTAGAGTGCTAAAATTTCACGTCTTTCTGCACAAAAGTAAGCCCCTTTTCTAATAATTACAAGATGAAGTTACATAAATCACCAACAATTTGTCATTTAGCGACAAAAAATGTACTACTATCTATTAGAAGGTATTAACAATTTGTCTTTTTGGACCGTACACTCTATTTCATTGTACCCTTGATCTAAATAATCCTACACTTTAACACTTTATCTATCATTTAGTAGCCCCTTAAGATACTTTTTCATCCATAATTGGACGTCAAACTCCAAGATGACATGCAAATGTGAGTAATTTTTTACCATTATGCCCCATTTCACCAAAACATTAATTAGTACAGAACATTTTTTGTCATCAATTATTGACATGTGCAAATCCAAAGTTTAAGGCCAAATTTGGACGGAAGAGGGAGGGGAGAAGTGAAGGGATCCTAAAGGATAAATTAATAAAGGGGGGAAGTTGTAGAGTTTTATAGATTGGAGGTAAAATGGAAAGGGGCGACAAATTAAGGGGGTAATCTGTAATTAACCCAAATGAAGATCAGTCAACAAAAACTCCACGTTTGACACGTGTCTCAAAGTCACGACCACATTTTCAAAGAAATGTTAGGACACATTATTCTTGGTTCATGAATCTGAAAATGGAAAAAAATGAATGGTCCACATTGTACTAGAGCTCTTAATGTTAAGATTAAGAATATTTTGAAATACAAAATTGGTAAAATAAATAGAATATAAAAGTTTGAAAAATGAAAGAAATAGTGGAGTAATCTAGAAAACATCAACGATAATCTAGAAAAGACAAGCAAAAGCCAATTGGTCAGAAGTTTGCGGACTAAATGATTTAATGCTAACAATAATCTAGAAAAAACAAGCACAAGCCAATTGGTCAAAAGTTTAAGGCGAAGTAAATTATTTAACACCAACAATAATTTAGAAAAGACAAGCGCAAGTCAATTGGTGAAAAGTTTAAGGTGAAGTAAATGGAAAGTTATGCAAAGGAAATGATTGTTCTTTATAAAGAAAAAAAAAATGCTCTCCTTTCATTCGTTGGGACTTTTTTTTCCCTTTATTCACATAAACGTACCAAATTGTTCTTTACAAAAGAAAAAATAACTCAAGAGGTAAGAGTGATTTAGTAAATTAAATAATCTAGAAAAGACAACCACAAGCCAATTGGTCAAAAGTTTAAGGCGACGTAAATGATTTAACACCAACAATAATTTAGAAAAGACAAGCACAAATCAATATATTGATCAAAAGTTTAAGGCGAAGTAAATGATTTAACGCCAACAATAATCTAGAAAAGACAAGCACAAGCCAATTGGTCAAAAGTTTAAGGCGAAGTAAATGAAAAGTTAGGCAAAGGAAATTATTGTTCTTTATAAAGAAAAAAAAATGCTCTCCTTTCATTCATTGGGACTTTTTTCCCCCTTTATTCACATAAAAGTACCAAATTGTTCTTTATAAAAGGGAAAAAAACTCAAGAGGTAAGAGTAATTTAGTAAATTAAATAATCTAAAAAAACAAGCACAAGTCAATTGGTCGAAAGTTTAAGAAACTAAATGATTTAACACCAACAATAATTTAGAAAAGACAAGCACAAGCCAATTGGTGAAAAGTTGAAGGCGAAGTAAATGATTTAACACCAACAATAATCTAGAAAAGAAAAGTACAAGCCAATTGGTCAAAAGTTTAAGGCGAAGTAAATGAAAAGTTGGGCAAAGGAAATGATTGTTCTTTATAAAGAAAAAAACAAATGCTCTCCTTTCATTTATTGGGACTTATTTTTTCCTTTATTCACGTAAAAGTACCAAATTGTCCTTTATAAAAGGAAAAATAACTCAAGAAGGTAAGAGTATCAATAAATAAAAGGGAGGTGTGAAAATCATTTTTGTCGCAAAACCTGACGGGTATAAATGAGTTCAATACTGTGTCTGATTCTTCATGTAACTAGCTTGTGTTTTTCCAAATGAGTTTGGTTCATTCAGAGAGAGATCGAGAGATCGAGAGAGAGTAATTTTAATGCTGTACAATACGAGCGAGAGAGAGAGAGAGAGAAATTAATGCTGTACAATACTCCTATTTCCCGCACTTTAGGCAGTTGAGGTTATGCGAGTGAAGCACTGAAGCTGAGCATAATTCGGACCCGGGGTGGGTGCTGTGTGGCCTTGTCGGCATTGGTCGACGATCGGAGACGTGCACTGCGTAGAGCTCGTCAAGTACTACAAGTGTTCAAAAACTCAACTCAATAAATATCGTTAAGTGTCTCATCGGAACACATACAATTTGAAAAGAATGGATTCAGTGGTTTTGATCCAGTGTTCTGTATCCATTAGGATTCATTTTTTTCAAGTTATATGTATTATGATGAGGTACTTAATGATATTTGATCGAGTTGATTTTTGGTACATTTGTAGTACTCAACGAGCTCTACGCAGTGGACGTCTCTGATCGTCGGACAGATGCCGGAAAGACCGCACAACACCCACCTTGAGTTTGCATATTTCCTGTTAGAATAATATATTAGGATATGTCACCAAGTTTTCTTGGTTTTATTATTATGTTTCCTGTTTAGGCCGATTGTTATTGGGAAAATTAGACATAGGAATGGTAAAATAATTTTCATTTAGAAGAAAAACACCAGCAAAATAGTTTTTAGTGGAGGTCTTTCAATTTTTTAGTCATAAGGACAAAACATGTTTAAGCACTTTTATAAGTTTTAGAGTGCACTTTCCTATTATAGAGTTTTAGTGATTTAAACGCTTTCATAGGGTACTGTAGGCTCCCCGACCGGCGTGCTCTCAAAGAGTCGCTACCCGAATTTTTAAGATGGATAATCCGAGAAACCAAGAACTCGTTTGAAAAGGTATTTGGTCTAGTGAAAACGTTACGATTTCAGGTTTGGGAGCCACGTTATGAGCGGAGAAGGTTTTGTTGAGAAACACCTCGCTCGCCTCGCAAAATCGGTCTCTACTAAGCATTTTTAAAAGGAAAATTTTAAATATCTTTTAGAAAATCAAGCTCTTTAATAAACAAGTAAGGGGGGAAGGGACATGGCCGGGAAAATATATCATGTTAACGTGCACGTGGTGCTGTCTGTATAGGGATGGAAAAGATGATGCAAAAGAAAAGAACTCTGCAACAAAAACTGTCTAGACCTTAGTGATCTCCTACACGGCATACTGTAATGCCGTGCACGACTTTATAGTACGCCGTGCGGGGTACCTATTCTGTCATCAGATCATTGTCAGGTTCTAGAACACTGCCTGACATATTGTGCAATAATTTTAGTAGATATCAGAAGGTGCCCAGTCACTAAGTCATTTTGGGAGGATGCCATTCCTTCAAGCTATGAACGTAACACAACTTTTAATGCGTTTAATCACTCAAAATGATCAAGGAAGCTTTGTTTATAAAATCAAACATGGCTTGTAGATATGGTCTTATTCTGAAAACATTGATGACTGATATCTCAGCAACAAAAACAGGCCTGATGAAGTATAGTTATGATCCAGATAGTTCGAATAAGAAATTAATAACTAGCGGAACGCCGAGCGCTTGACCACACTACGCCTTGTGACTAGGGGTGTCCAAAAAAACCGTCCGAACCGTAAAATCGGACCGATCCGGACCGAACCGTCTTATTGGATCCGGTTCTGCGATTCTACGGTCAGGTTATGGTTCCAAAAAAATAAGAACCGTTAATTTTGGTTCGGTTACTGGTTCTCAATTAAAGAACCGTGGATAGAACCGAACCGGACCGTTCAGAACTAATATATATAATTATATAAAAATAAATATATACATGTAATTTGGTAGGTTAATCTTTTTATTGCTAAACTTAATTTATTTAGAGATGAAATCTCATTTGTTAGGAAAGATTTTATTTTTTTCTTTCTTTTTCTATTCTAGTTGATTACCTTTCTATTCTTTCAATTCTCTTTGCAACCTTATTTAACAGGTTAGTCTTAATTTCAATTCACATCTCTCTCTCTCTCTCTCTCTCTCTCTCTCTCTCTCTCTCTCTCTCTCTTATAGGTTTCCGTTTCATCCCTTCAAGAATCAAGATTGTAATCGTAAGTAGAGTGATAGTGATTTAATAAACTTTGAATAACTATTACACGTTGTATTCTCTAACCTCTTATATGTGTTTTTTTTTTCCCATTTAGATGTCTTGTGTTGAGGAAATCAAAGATTCTCTTAACCTATGTGAGCAGCCTATTGTTGATGTTTTAACGGAGGAACCGATCGGTGATCCTTCATTGTCTCCTGCGGAGGCAGAGGTATGTATTTCCAAAGAAAAGGGAAGAAAAGCAAGTTCTGCTGTGTGGGATCATTTCTCCAAAATTATGCGAAAGGCTGTGACAAACCTAAAAGGGCTACATGTAATTATTGCAAAAATTCTTATGCATGGGTGAGTGAGAATGGAACCAGTAGTTTGAAAAAACACATGTTGAAATGCCCGAAGAATCCCTTCAATAAGGGGGCCAAAAGACAAAAGACTTTAACATCATTTGGTTCAACAAAAGGAGAATCTGAAAATAGCTTTGGGCTTTGGAAATTTGACCAAAATGCATTGGCTAGGATGATAATCAAAGACGAGTTGCCCTTTAAATTTGTTGAGAGGGAAGGTTTTCATTCTTTTTGTAGTGTGATGCAGCTCAACTTTAAAAATGTGTCACGAAATACTATGGCTAGAGAGTGTGTGGCAATTTATGCTAATGAGAAACAAAAATTGAGTAAGATGTTCAAAAAATCAAATCTGAGAGTTTGCTTAACCACGGACACATGGACATCCCTTCAAAATATTTCTTACATGTGCCTCACTGCTCATTTTATTGACAATGATTGGAAATTACACAAAAGGATCATTAACTTTTGTGTGATATCGAGTCATAAAGGTGAGGCCATTGGCAAGGCATTAGAGGCATGCTTGATTGAATGGGGTGTAGAGAAATTGTGTACACTAACCGTGGATAATGCTACTGACAATGATGTTGTGGTTGCATATTTGAAGAAAAAGTTCTCAAAGAAGGGTGACACATTTATTTTAGGGAGAGAATACTTTCACATAAGATGTTGTGCGCATATCATTAACTTAATTGTGAAAGATGGTTTGGGTGAAATCAAGGGTTCGATTGTCCGCATTCGTAATGCTGTGAAGTATGTGAGGAGCTCTCCCCAAAGAGAGCAACGCTTCAAGGCTTGTGTTGAGAAAGAGAGGATAACATGTAAAAGTTCATTGTGTCTAGATGTTCCGACCAGATGGAACTCTACTTTTCTCATGTTAACTACTGCAATAAAATTCTAAAAAGCATTTGAAAGACTTGAGGATAAAGATCCTCTCTACCCTTTGGAACTTAGTGATGGATGTCCTCCCATTAGAGATTGGGATGATGCTCGTTATTTTGCTGATTTCTTACAGAAATTCTATGATGCGACAATTCGTTTGTCTGGTTCTACATATGTCACCTCTAACATGTACTTCAATGAAGTTTGTGCAATTTAGGGCTTTTTATTTGAATGGACAAAGGGTTTGGAATCCTTGAATGATGTGTCCATTAATTAGTTGTATGGCAAGAAAGATGCTGACTAAGTTTGATAAGTACTGGGGAAAGGTGGAGAAAATTAATATGTTGTTGATGATTACTATTGTGTTAGATCCCCGATACAAGTTCAGGTACGTGAAATTTTGTTTCTCCGAATTCTATGAATCTACCATCGTGGAAAGGTTTATAACAAAGGTTAAAGCAGAACTAAAGCGCATGTATGATGAATATCAAAAGTTCAATGTAGGAAGCTCATCCTCAAGCAAAACATCTACTGACATAACAAATGAGCAACCATTTGTAGAGGGAAGTGGAAAAACTACATCTTTGCAATCCAAGTTTCGAAAACATTTGGAAGAGGTAGAAACAGATGGAGGTAAGTCGGAGGTGGATAAGTACCTAGAAGAATTGTGTGAGAAAGAAACTTCAAACTTTGACATTTTGATTTGGTGGAAGGTGAATTCTTCTAAGTATGTGATTCTTTCTAAAGTTGCTCGGGATGTTTTAGCAATTCCAGTATCAACTGTTGCTTCGGAGTCTGCATTTAGTACAGGAGGACGAGTGATAGACTAGTTTCGGAGTTCTCTTACCCTAAAGCTTGTTGAATGCCTAATTTGTATGCAAGATTGGTTTCGTGCTATTCCACTCCCATTTGAAGTGGAAGAAAGTATGGCCGAAATGGAAGAGCTTGAATTAGGTACAATTTTTTTTTATGCAGTTCTTCAAGTATTGTATTATTATTATTATTTTTTTTTTTGCTTTCAATGTGATAATCTTTGTTCCTTTTGTATTTGCAGCTTTGCTCAATATTGCTCTCAATCGCTAAGTAAGATTGGTCCACTTTTTGAACATGGAAGAAGTTAGTGCTCCTGATTTAAGTGATGATTTAGGCATTGGAGCTACTATTCTTTTTCCTTCAAGACGTGCTACTATATTATATAGTTTACGACATAGGTTTAATTTTAGTCCTAAATATAATGGGTCATTAATGTTTTTCTATCACTGAATTTAATTATTCCATTAGTGCTTTTGACTGCTTTATTGGTGGTTTTCGTCAATTTTAGGAGTTGTTTTAGTGAGGGTCGAGCGTCAAGTATTTCGTGGACTATATTGGAATTCGATTCTTAATAAAATGTCTATTATTATTTTATGAGTTATTTGTTGCTTTAAATTTTTAATTTTATAAGTTCATGTTTTGTGAATAAGTGTTTGGATGCTAATGCCTAATTGGATAGAACCGGAACCGAAACAAAACCAGACCGGTCTTGCGGTTTGGTTCTGGTTTGGTTCTGGTTAGGTTCTATGCATATATTGGTTAGGTTCTGGTTCCCAATTTTCTAGAGCCGTTTGAAATGATCCGGTTATTGGTTTTCTAGAGAACCGGACCAATCCGGACCGTGTACACCCCTACTTGTGACACTTTAAAGCGCCGTGCGGTGCACCCAACACAGTGGCTTACTTTTGTTTTTGAAAATGATTTTTTAGTCAGTATTTAACCAAAGGGGGTTAAGCCTGACTATAGAAAAGTTCCCTCAGGAATAAGGACATAGCCTATTTCAAGAAAACTAGTTTATACTTTTGACCTCGAGTTTGGATGAAGATGGACGGCAGTGGATGAGTGGAGACAAGATCGGTGGAAAGGGTTGTGGATGTGAATGATTGTTGAGTATTTTGGTAGGTAGAATCACAAAGTGAATAAAAGGGTCTCACTTTAACGGTGAGAAGAAAAATGAGGCATCTTGAGAAAAAAAGTGCCTAAAGAATGTTTTTTGGAGCAATTTTCTCAAGACTTGGAAGTAAGAAATGAGTGTGAAAGCATGATGAGAGAAAAAGAAAATTCCCCCCCTCCCCCGGCCTTTCTCTTGAGTGTAGGATTGCATTTATAGGCAAAAACCAAGGATTTTGAATTCAAATGGGGGAGGTATTTTCTGGGCAGGCTAGAAGTGTTTTTTCAGCTAAGCCAACTTGTAACTGTAGCTCAAGTGGGCGTGACCGACAGCTTGCTAAGTCAGTTAGAACTTTATTTAAAATGCCGTGCGGTTGACCTCATGATCTCGTTCGGCATAATGAGATTCGTTATGTCGTGCGGTGTAGAGATGTGCCGTGCGATACTAAGAATCCAGTTCCGGGCCCTTCGGCTTTCCTTTGGACTTTTGTGCTTTTTGGTTTAGGAGAATTTTTCATCTAAGCTCTCGGAGGTATTGTTTCCTTTATTTCATCATCGAGACATCCAAAGGCCCTTCGAGATCCGGATTGGGGTATCTACAGGTATCTTAGGATTTTAGGCACTTTCATATATAGATACCCTAGGATTTTTGGCATTTTCAAAGGGTACCCCTAGAGTTTTAAACACTTTCATAAGGTACCCTAGAATTTTCGACAATTTCATAGACACATTTGTCCTTATGTTTGATTGCAAAATGTGCTTGTCCTTGAGCTCAAAAAATATAAATATGAGAGATTTTTGGCTAAACCTCCCATTGTTATTTATGTTTCCTAATTAGTTTGGTTTCCTTGTTATGTGTATTTTCTTTCTTTGTTAGTTTCTTAATCACCAAGTTCTGTAGTCTATATAAAGGCATGTTACGGTTTTGAACACAATCAATAATACATCACTTCCCTTTTTTCTTCACATTTCCAAAAACGACTGACAGAAATTTCGGAAGTAAAACATTTTCATTTGTATCCATCCAAACACCTGGGAAAAATAATTTTCTTCAAAACAAACAGAGCCGCGCGCTGTTCGAGGCAACCATTTATGCCAACCAATAACAACAAAGAGACCCAGCAGTTCTTTGCGCTTAGCCCCAGAGGCTGATTCCGTTGCCTTAATCCACATTTGTCCCAAGTTCCAACCGTGCCCCCACCATTGTCTCCGGTCTTTAGCAAAACGGGGGATAGTAACTGTTGGTGATATTACAATAATTTACACCAAAGAACAAAATTATAATGGACAAATTAACAGGCTGAGTCGCGAAAATCTCGCTCTCTTTAAGGAGATTCAAGCCCTCTAACGGTAACAAACCGGTGCAGTAGAGAATCTCTGACTTGTCCCTTCCAGGATATAACAGTCCGATAATTTATCGTATGGTTCGGACCTACCCTGCACAAGTAGGAGAACCCAAAGCTCCACAATAAAACACCCTTACACTTTGCCCAAGACTCTCACACCGACTAGTTTTTTAGAGAACGAAGATGGAAGGGAGAATTGAGTATGGAAGGCTAAGTGTTTTGGAGAAGTCTTATAATTGCTCTTAGGTTTCTTTGCTTGGATTGCTTTGCTCAAGCAAGCTTTATATAGGCAAGAGAGAATCCAAATCAAATCTTTTCATTAGTGACCAAATCTCCCTTGGATATGGAAAGATATGCTCTAGATTTGAAAAATATGAAAGATATGGATAAATATGAATCTAGATTATATCCTTGCATTAATAACTAAATCTTATAGGATAGATATGAATCTAAATCATATTTATCATTAATAACCAAATCTCATAGGATAGATATGAATCCAAAACATATCTTTTCTATTAATGACTAAATCTAATTGGGTAGATATGGAAGATATGCTCCTTCTAGATTGATCCTTCTAGATATTTAAACACCCGCTAAGGTTAGAGCCTCTCACAGATATACACGTGATTTGTAAAACTTTAGTACAGAAAATGTACATAAATTTGATATTAAAATAATAAATTTTCAACATTCCCCCACCTATTTTAATATTAAATGAGACTCCTGGGCAAAAAGGGATATTATGCATCATGAAGGTGTGCTCTGCATTGAACCTTCACTTACTGAAAACAATAATCTCTACTCCAGAGTCAATAGTGGTCTCCGACTTGAACTATGACTGCTTAGGGGAAATAAAAAATACTGCCCACACATAATAGTCCAGGTATTGACATGAGCTTTAATAGCCAGCACATTACGGCCTTATGCTAATCCCAGTTTTCATGAGCGTCTTTGAGAATAAAGCCTAATTCTCATAGGAAGCGGCCCCACCTCCACGCTCACATAGGTGAAATCTGTCAAGGGTGCTCCTGTAATTCTAACACCCCACTCATAAGAGCTACAGAATTTCACTAAGAGTTTTCAAAATACTCAACCTCCACAACATTACAGGATAAATGCACTCACACCATAGGGATGGACTTAGTCAAAATTTCAGTGCATTTCCAAACGACCACCATATGATTCGTTCTTCCCATTGAACCTAGTTGCAGGATCTCTGGTCCCTGGGTTGGGTATCCTCATACATGACTCATGAATTTAATGGCTTTAGCCCCATCCCCCTCGATGTGTTCCAGACTCTTTCTCTTGCCAATGCCTTGGTTAATGGATCTGCAAGATTATCACATGATCTTACATAAGTCACATTTATGATGCCATTACTCAAATAAGATCTCATAGTACTGTGTTTTCTTCTGATAGGTCTGGATTTACCGTTGTAATAACGGTTTTGTACTCTATCAATCGCAGCAGTGCTATCACAATGAATTAACACGGGAGGTATTGGTTTTTCCCAAAACGGAATTTCATTTAATAAATCTCTCAACCAATTAGCCTCCTCACTTGCTGATGCTAATGCTATTAGCTCAGCCTCCATAGTAGAATTAGCAATAATAGATTGCTTTTTCGAATTCCAGCATAGCACCACCACCCAAATTAAAAATATATCCTGTGGTAGAGAGTGAATCACCTGACAAAGTATTCCAATCGGCATCACTATAAGCTTCAAGTACTGCAGGATACTTTTTGTAAAAGAAGCCATACTTTTTGGTACCAGATAAATATCTCATTATTCGCTTAATGGCTAGCCAGTGTTCTCTACTCGGCTTGTTAGTAAACTTGCTCAATACTTCTACTGCATAAGTAATGTCAGGTCTAGTACAGTCAGTCGCATAACGTAAACTCCCTATTATGCTAGCATATCCTTTTTGATCAACAATATCCTTGTCATTTTTAACAGGAAATAAATGCACATGAGGATCAAAAGGAGTAACAACATGCTTGCAATTATCAAAATGGTATTTTTTCAAAACTTTCTCAATATAATGCGACTGATCGAGAAAAATACCATCACATGTTTTTGTAATTTTCATCCCCAAAATTATGTTAGCCTCACCAAGATCTTTCATATCAAAATGGCTACTAAGCATATTTTTAGTCTCATTAATAATATGCACATTAGAGCTAAAAATCAGTAAATCATCCACATATAAGTTAACAATAGCATGTGAATTTTCACAAGACTTATAATAGATGCACTTATCACACTCATTTATCTTATAACCATTTTCAATCATGCAGGAATCAATTTTCTCATGCCACTGTTTAGGCGCCTGCTTTAAGCCATATAGGGATTTAGTCAACTTACACACTTTGCTTTCTTGGTCGGGCTCCACAAAGCCCTCGGGTTGATCCATGTAAATTTCCTCATCTAGGTCCCCATTTAAAAAAGTTGTTTTTACATCCATTTGATGAATTTTTAAATCATGAATTGCAGCAACTGCAATTAACAGTCTAATGGAAGCTACTCTAGTAACCGGAGAAAATGTATCAAAAAAGTCAAGATCAGCTTGTTGCTTAAAACCTTTTGCAACAAGTCTTACTTTATATTTATCAATAGAACCATCCGGTTTAAACTTTTTACGTAGGACCCACTTACACCCAATAGTTTTATAACCCGGTGGTAAATCGACTAATTTCCATGTTTTATTAGACATTAGTGATTCCATCTCATCATTAACAGCCTCTTTCCAAAAAGCAGCATCAGGTGATGTCAAAGCCTCTTGTAAATTAAATGGAGTATCCTCCAAATTAAAAACAAGATAGTTAGGGCCAAAATCTTTTTCAACTCTAGCTCTTTTACTCCTTCTAGGTTCAAATTCAAAATTCTCTTCATTTTGTAACCTAGGAGTTGAAGAACTAGGCTTAGGTAAAACTAATTCTCTAGATTCTTGACCCCCACCATTTTTAAATTTAAAAGGAAATTTTTTTTCATGAAAAATTGCATCACTTGATTCAAAAATAATTTTATTTTCCATATCAAAAAATTTATAGGCTGTACTGTTTTTTGCATATCCAAGAAAAGCACAAGTGGTAGCTCTAACACCCAGTTTGGGTCTTTTAGGGTCTGTTAGCCTCACAAAGGTCAAACAACCCCAAACTCTTAAGTATCCCAAATTTGGCTTACGGCCTTTCCATAACTGAAAAGGTGTAATTTTAGTCTTTTTGTGTGGCACTCTATTTAGCACATGACAAGCCGTTAAAACTGCTTCTCCCCAGAGATTTGAGGGAGCGCCTGCTTCAATAAGCATGGCATTAGTCAAGTCAATTAATGTTCTATTTTTTTTTTCAGCCACACCATTAGACTCAGGCGAATACTGTGGAGTAACTTCATGGATAATTCCCAAAGACTGAGCAAAAGAATTAAATCCAAAGGATTCATACTCACGACCTCTATCACTTCTAATTCGTTTAATCTTTCTACCGAATTGATTTTCAACTTCTTGGAGGAATTCTTTAAATTTGTCAAAAGTATCACTTTTATGTTTCACACAACATACATAAGTATATTTTGAATAATCATCAATAAAAGTGATAAAATATCTATTTCCTCCACTAGTTAAAATTCCTTCGAACTCACATAAATCCGTATGGATTAGTTCTAACAATTCGGTATTTCTTTGAACACTTTTATGAGGTCTCCTTGTGATTTTTGCTTTACTGCATGTTTCACATTTCCCAAAATTTTTTTTCAGTCTGGAAATTAATCCTAAGTTACTCATGATTCCTATATATTTACTGTTTACATGACATAGTCTAGCATGTCAAAAATTTAAGGAAGATAACATGTAAACAGAAACAGTAGCTGGTTTATTATTCTCAACGTTTAATTTGAACATTCCATCACATGCATATCCCTTACCCATAAACACTCCTTTTTTAGTAATTACAAACTGATCAGATTCCATAGTCTGCTTAAAGCTGGATTTGTTCAACAGATAACAAGACATCAAATTCTTCCTCATGGACGGTGTGTAAAACACATCTTTCAGAGTCAACACACGTCCTGAGGTAAACTCCAAATCAACCTCGCCACTCCCAAGCACCTTGGTAGTACTAGAGTCACCAAGCATCACAATTTTTTCTTCTGCAAAGGGAGTATAAGTTTTGAACCAATTTTTATCATAGCAGACATGCCTGTTGGCACTAGAGTCTGCCCACCACCCTTCCACACATTGAACCATGTATATGTCTGTAATCATAGCCACAAAAGGCTCCTCGGCAACATTAGCCTGTGGAGCATTTTGTGTTTTTCGAAACTTACAAAATCGAGCAATATGCCCACTCTTGCCACAGATAAAGCACCCACCAGTTTGTTGTGCTTGTGAAGGGGGTCCTTGGTTCCAATTATTTTTTCTTATTTGCATTTCACCGCGAGATTTACCCTTATTTTTGCAGTTTTTCTTATTTAGCTTTAAATAAGCATTCTTTGGAAACTGACCTCTGGGTAAGTTATTTTTTGCGAAAACTAAATTTACCTTAGTGGTGGAATGTCCGTTACCCTTGTGAGTCATAAGTGCATCTTGGCCTCTAGCCTCCTCCTCCACTCGGATGCGGGTAATCAAAGTCTCCAGGGACGTCTCCTTTTGCTTGTAGCGCATTGATTTTTGGAACTCCCTCCACAAAGGTGGTAATTTGTCAATGATGCCTGCCACCACAAGATTGTCCCCAATTTTGATACCTTCAGACCGGACCTCCGCCACAATCATTTGGAAGTCTTGCACTTGCTCTACAACAGATTTACCATCTATCATTTGATAGCGGAAAAAACGGCTAGCTGCATATTTCTTTGCACCTGCCTCCTCAGTATCATATTTGCTCTGCAAGGCTTTCCAAATTTTCTTTGCAGTGGAGTAAGTAGTATCATAATAATCATAAAATTGATCTGCAAGGCAATTTAAAAGATAATACCGACAATTATACTCATCTGAATTGTACTGCTCAACTAGTTCAAGATGAGCATATTTTTCATCATTGGTCATCCCATCAGTGGAGACTTTGTTGGGATCCTTCTCAGTTAGGATGTAGGCCACCTTGAGGAGACTGAGATAGAAAAGCACCTTGCCTTTCCATCGCTTGAAGTGAGCTCCTTTGAACTTGAAAGGCTTGTTGAGATCTCCGATATTTTCATTGGGCTTCTCAGCTGTTTGGTCCATTTTTGAATCTCCTTAAAATTGTTGGTGATATTACAATAATTTACACCAAAGAACAAAATTATAATGGACAAATTAACAGGCTGAGTCGCGGAAATCTCGCTCTCTTTAAGGAGGTTCAAGCCCTCTAACGGTAACAAACCGGTGCAGTAGAGAATCTCTGACTTGTCCCCTCCAGGATATAACAGCCCGATAATTTATCGTATGGTTCGGACCTACCCTGCACAAGTAGGAGAACCCAAAGCTCCACAATAAAACACCCTTACACTTTGCCCAAGACTCTCACACCGACTAGTTTTTTAGAGAACGAAGATGGAAGGGAGAATTGAGTATGGAAGGCTAAGTGTTTTGGAGAAGTCTTATAATTGCTCTTAGGTTTCTTTGCTTGGATTGCTTTGCTCAAGCAAGCTTTATATAGGCAAGAGAGAATCCAAATCAAATCTTTTCATTAGTGACCAAATCTCCCTTGTATATGGAAAGATATGCTCTAGATTTGAAAAATATGAAAGATATGGATAGATATGAATCTAGATTATATCCTTGCATTAATAACTAAATCTTATAGGATAGATATGAATCTAAATCATATTTATCATTAATAACCAAATCTCATAGGATAGATATGAATCCAAAACATATCTTTTCCATTAATGACTAAATCTAATTGGATAGATATGGAAGATATGCTCCTTCTAGATTGATCCTTCTAGATATTTAAACACCCGCTAAGATTAGAGCCTCTCACAGATATACACGTAATTTGTAAAACTCTAGTACAGAAAATGTACACAAATTTGATATTAAAATAATAAATTTCCAACAGTAACCACACTCTACACGCCCTATATATCACGGCTAAACAGCATGCATGTGTGAGGTGGTTTCAACCTCCAATCCAACCCACAAACAGGACAAATCATCTTCACGGGCACATATTAAAACTGAGCGGCCTGCGCCACATAAACATCTTCGTCTTCATGGCGACCTGTTACGGATACGTCGTCCCACATGACCACATCTTTAGCAGTCACATAGGCTGATTTCACTAAGAACTTTCCATTGAACGTACGTGCAGTTCCAAATTTTATCGTCGCACTGACCCGTGGTACTAAATTGGTAGGCAACGAATCCTATCAGCATCTCCGTTATTAAAAACTGACCTCACTAGTGTCTCCCTCCTCCTTCCAAGTCTTCCTTTCATTACCAATAAGCCGTGTTTCCAGCAAGGCAAAGCGAAAAAAACATAGGCGTTTTTTTGCAAGTCATCAATAAGTTTCAACATTTTACTATCTCGTTCACGCTAATAAAAAAGTTGTTAGCAACAACTTCTTTAATAATTTTTTTCACTTATATATCCATTAACAACTTATTCACTAGTGAAAACAACTTGACATTTCTTACTAACTTATTTATTACCGGAAACAACAAACAGCTTGTCAACAACGAACAAAAATTCTCCAAAATTTTCCTTAATGAAAACACCCCAAAGGTCACTCACAATTTTACACTGCTCAATGTTGGGATTTGACCTCTCAAGAAAATAGTAACTCTAAAGCAACACAAGTCATATATATGAGTAGAGTGTGTAGGTGTTTGGTTTTAAAAAAAATTTACGAAGAATTTTGTTAGACCTACACAGACAACTTTGAAATTATATTAAGCACTAGAAGAGTCCTAGAGGGGGGTGAATAGGACAACCAATTAAAAATGCACGCAACCTCTAATTTAATCCATTAACCAAGTTTCATGCTATTCTAACAATTTAACAATTAAAGTCAATAGCAATAAATCTAAAGAATGCAAACGCGAGGATATACGTGAAACTACTTAGGGTCAACACACCCTAAACATAAAACCATGGCCGAACTACCAAATTTGCTATAGATCAAAAAGTTTACAAAGTGCAAAGAGAGAAATTACAACTTTACCCCAAAAGCTTAACCTAACTCCACCACTTTGATGTAGCTCTCTGACCTCCTTCTTGATCCCATAGCCGCCACGAGTCCAATGCCTCGATCTCCGCTCACCACGGCTCCGGAATCATATGGCCAAGTAGTATCATCGACATGTATGAGTGAATTTTAGAGAAATGAAGATTTTTTGTTTTTGCAAACTAAAACAATCTAGAGAGAATAGATGAGAAATGAAGCATTTCTCTAGATTGACTAAAGATAACCAAGATACAAGATCTAAATCATCAAATGCAAATGTGTGCCCAAATGAATAGGGAGAAGAGTGGTCTTTCTCTCTCTCTCTCTCTCTCTCTCAAATCGGCTGTGCAAAAATTCGTGCCCTAATTGTGTGAAGAAAGAGTATTTATAGTGGCTAGAACAAATGCCAATTAGAGAACGACACATAAGTGCTAGCAAGCGCTACCGCGTGCTAGCGAGGCATCCCAGTCGACCAAAGAGCCAAGCGCTACCAAGCGCTAGCGCTTCACAAGCTGAGGGCTACCAAGCGCTAGCACGCGCTAGCTTTAAAAACGTGCCAGCAAAGCAGCCGGCTAATGCTGGGACTACCCAACAATACTAATGCTAGAGACTAATCAAAATTAAGGCCAAAATGCTAATGCCCAGTTAAACACAAAACGGGTTTTCTTAATCAAACATAAGGCATTAAAATCAATTTGGAACCTGGATAACATAATTTGGACTCATTTGCATGAACAATATATAGTCTAAATGCAAAATAAAGTGTATGCATGTATACCTTTCCGGCCAATTCGGGTCTCAAGCACTTTGAGCATTGCATAAGCTTGATCAACACAGCTTCAAACATCGGGTGGAGATTCTAGACTCGATAAAAACTAATACTAGCACCCAAAACCAATTACAAGAAGCAAAAATGGTTTGACAAACCCGGAGAACGCCAAAAACATTTACAAACTTAAAATACTACTTAGAGATACACAATCACATTTGGAATCATTTCAATGCACGTGAGTCCACATCCAACTAACGCTTCGGACAGGTGTCTTTTAAACTTTTGTGCAAAAACACAATCTGAATTTGATCAAAACTAGAGTAGCCATGTGGAGGTTAAGTTTGACATCAAGATCTACACAGTGGAGGATTTCAAAGGGTATTTGGATGAGATTCGAAAAGTGAAGTTGTGAAATGGTTAAGTAAGTGAGGTGTTCGTATCCAACCTTGGTTGGATAAAGTGCCAGAGTATAACTCTCTGTAGTAGCTGTGTTCTAACGTCTAGTTTGTAATCGATGTACCCCTTCGAAATCAATAAAAAGTTTCTTTTGCTGACAAAAAAAAAAAAAACACAATCTGAATTTGTTAGCCGCCTTCTTTGTTATTCGCCTTTTATTTTGGACCGTACGTAGAGCTCCCACCCGTTGTCTTTGTACTTATCTCGAATTCAGATTACAATGAACAACAGCCATTCACATGCTCATCACAACTCCAAGAATGTCCTATCCACCCCACTCGTTGTCTTCTTTTTACTCCTACTATTTTTAAAAAGAAATCTTCGGAAATTCCTTTCAACAATGTCGTGTGCACTCAAGAATATTAAAACACAAAATTGGTAAAATAAAAGAATAGTGTAAAAATTGGAAAAATGAAATAAATAGTGGAGTTATCTAAAAAACACCAACACTAATCTAGAAAAGACAAGCAGTAGCCAATTATACAATAAGTCTTGGAATTTTTGGATACCGAGGGTATCCAAAATTTTTTGTCAAAAGTTAGGCAAAGGAAAGAGAAATTTTTGGATACGAGGGTATCACGTGGCTGTGCTCACGTGGTGCGCCTATTTGGACCGTTCAAAAATGTGTTAAATGATCTAGATTGAATCATTCTCTCTCCTCTCACCCTATGACTCTCTCTCCTCTTTCTCTCTCATTTTTTCTCTCCAAATTTGAGCTGTCCAAAATCGAAATGGACGGCCCAGATGTGCCGAACGGACACAACGTGTTACCCACCCGACACTGAAAATTCCTCCAAAGGAAATGATTGCTCTTTATAAAAAAAAGCGCTCTCCTTTTATTCAATGAGACTCATTTTTTGTCTTTATTCCCCGGAAAGTATGAAATTGCTCTTTATAAAGAAAAAATAGCTCAAGAGATAAGAGTAATTTTTTAGATTTACATGAAAGAAAGACAAAAAAAAATTTAATAAATAAAAGAAGAGTGTCAAAATCATTTTTATCTGGCAAAACCTGACCGTGGTGTATGAGCTTTGCCCTTAAGGTGTATTTTCCAATTTTTCGTTGAATCCCCTTTCTCCTTTCCCGTTTTTAATAAAATTTCATCTTTTGCCGATAAAAAAAAAAAAACCCGCCCGTGGTATACCTAATGAATTGACTCCAAATGAGTTACATGGTAACTCCGGGTAGATTTCAGACGTAAAACTTTTGGGAGGCAGCATTTAGAGTTGATTTATTGTGTAACAAAAAGCAAGCAACTGGGGCAAGTCTAGTCGTGCTATACATGGTCCCATCTGACTCCTTGATATCTATATACGAGATTCTTTTTTTTTGAGAAATTTTTGGATATCGGGTGGCTACTACAAGGCCCATATGGTCTCCGACCAGCGTATTTGGACTGTTCAAAAATATGTTGGATGGTCCAGATTGAAATACTCTCTTTCTCTCTCCTTTTTCTCTTTCCAAATCTGAGCCGCCTAAAATCGAAATGAATGGCTTGGATGCACTCCTCGGACACCATGTGGTGCCCGCTTGGCACCCAAAAATTTCTCCATGCGGAAAAAATCAATCTACTTGGATATCTATAGGTACATGAATTCAGGTTCTCCAGGTACAGGGCCATCACTTCTGCTGATCCTTGTGTAATGCCCCAAAACTTTCTTAATGCTCCTTTGTTGACTGGATTTCGTCTAAATTTCTGATATTGATTGTAAAGTGCCATGGAAAAGTGCCATGGAAAAATCCTACTTTGAATCATTCTCTGGAAGTTGCATGTGGGAGCCTAAGTAAAAAACTGTCCAAATATTCATGCAACCGGACTTTTCTTGGCCTAACTTTTGACAAATTTGCTTGTGCTCGACTTTTCTTGAATAAGGACAAAGGGAGTGAGGTTTTAAATTTCCTATAAATAACTGTCCCAATATTCATGCAACCCGCACCACACATGCATGCAGCGTATACGTACTTTCCAAATTTGTTGGAACCAGAGACATGCATTTCTCACTATACCCCTTCATCTTCTCTCTCCTTCCCTTGTTTCTCTTCCTAGTTTTCCTTCTCAAATGGCTCTCCATCACCGCCCGACCACCTCAAAAAAACCCACCTCCGTCTCCCCGAAAGCTCCCTTTGATCGGAAACCTCCACCAAATGGGCCCCTTCCCCCACCGCTCCCTCCACTCCCTCTCCCAAGCCCACGGCCCCTTAATGCTCCTCCACTTCGCCACTGCCCCCGTCCTAGTCGCCTCCTCCACTGCTGCCGCCCGTGACATCTTGAAAACCCACGACCTTATCTTCTCCAACCGACCCAAATCGACCATTGGCAATAAAATCTTGTACGGAGCGAAGGATGTTGTTTTCAGCCCTTACGGTGAGTATTGGAGGCAGATGAAGAGCATCTGCGTCCTCCAACTGCTAAGCAACAAGCGAGTCCAATCCTTCCGCGACGTTAGGGAGGAAGAGACGGCGCTTATGATTGAGAAGATTTCAGATTCTGGTTCTGATGTGGTGAATTTGAGCAAACTGATTGTGGAGTTGACGGCGAGCGTGGTGTGTAGGGCAGCGTTAGGGCGGAAATATGACGGCGTTGGGGGCCGAGGAGGAGGGGCTAGGAGGGGGTTTAAGGAGGTTTTGGGGAAGGCTTCGGAGTTATTTGGGGTTTTGGATATTGGAGATTTTGTACCATGGCTGAAGTGGGTGAATAGAGTAAATGGGGTGTATGGGAGAGCGGAGAGACTTGCTAAGGAGTTGGATGAGTTTTTTGAGGGTGTGGTGGAAGAGCATGAGGGTAGAGAGAGAAAGGTAGGAGAGAAGCGAGGGCAGGATTTTGTGGATGTTTTGCTTGAGATTCAGAGAGAAAATGTGGTTGGGATTCCTCTTCAAAGAGATAGCATCAAAGCTCTTATTTTGGTATGACCTGAATCTCTGTTCTTTAGGAATTACATCTGTCTAGTCATGAAATTACTCAATACTCTTGGAGTAATGTTAGCACGAATCTCGTATTTTTGTATTGACCAATTGTTTTTTAGCCTTGTTATTTTATAATTTAATTACTTTCAACGATTTCTGAACAGGGTAAGGATTAACTTGGTGTCAAAGAGATTCTTATCTATCCTTTATTTGTCTCGATCCTTATCAAATACGTAATAAACAAATAAAAATATTTACTAAATTGTAATTTTTTTTGGTCTTGCAGGATATATTTGTTGCTGGAACTGATACTTCATCCGCAACCATAGAATGGGTAATGACAAAGCTCTTAAAACATCCTCAAACCATGAAAAAACTCTAAGCCGAAGTTCGACTTATAGTCCAGCCCAACCAATCTGTAACCGAGGACGATCTAGACCAGATGCCCTACCTAAAAGCCATGATCAAGGAGACTCTACGCCTCCACCCTCCGCTTCCCCTTCTCGTGCCGCGGGAGTCGACGAAAGATGTCCAAGTAATGGGCTACGACGTTGCAGCCGGGAGGCGCGTGGTCATCAACGCTTGGTCGGTCGGGCGGGATCCGGCGTGTGGGATGAGCCCGAGGAGTTTAGGCCCGAAAGGTTTTTGAACAGCCATTCGATCGATTTTAGAGGACACGATTTCGAGTTGATTCCGTTTGGAGCGGGGAGGAGGGGGTGCCCAGGAATTCAATTCGCGGCGGTGGTCGATGAGCTGGTGGTTGCAAATCTTGTGCACAAGTTTGATTTTGCACTGCCTGATGGGGTGGAGTTGGATGAGAATGAAGTTTTTGGTTTGGCTGTTCATAAAAAGTTGCCTTTGCTTCTTTTTGCAACTCATTTGTCTTGCTAATTTTAGTACCATGTGAAAGTACTTTAAGCACCTGTTATGGTAGTATGCAAGAAACATATGTCTGTATTTCCATAAAAAGTTGCCTCTGCTTCTTGTTGCAACTCCTTTGTCTTGCTAATTGGAGTACCATGTGGAAGTATTTCAAGGTCCTATTATGGTAGTATGCTTTAGAGGTGGCAATCTCAACTCATATTTTTTAATCCGTTCAAATTCGCCCACCTTTAACCCAACCTAACCTGTCCATATTATATAATGGGTTGAGATGTGTTGAATTCATATCAACCCATATTTACATGGGTTTAAATGGGTTCAATATGGATTGGGATTAAAAAATCCATCCTTGCACAAGAGTCACTCACCTCCTGTACGAATCATGAAATAAAAAAAACAAAAGCAAACAGAAGCTTCGTTTTTTGCTAGAAAATGGGTTCAATAAGTTAGAGCATATACACTAACAAAATGCATTTTACCTACTCAACAATTTACTTTTTTCATTTTACTTACTCAAATTTCTCTCAACTCCACACCAATCCTCTCTATTATATCTATTATCCTTATTATAAAATATAAAATAAAATACTCTGTATACAACAGAGAGAGAGAGAGAGAGATATACAGAGACAAAAAGAGGGGTAGAGAGAGAAACAGAGACGACCCAACACCAACACATCCAAGATCCAACCGAAAATCCTAATCTCCAATCCTTGCCCACCTCCTCTGGTTCTCCAATTCTCTCCTCCACCCTCCTCAAACCCAGAAAAACCAAACCCAGAAAAATCCAAAAAAATCAGAACCCTCCGCCAGAAAAATCTAATCTCTCGGTCGCCAGAAAAATTAAAACCCTCGGTCGCCAGGAAAATCAAAACCCTCACTGGTCCTCCGCCCCCTCCAAGGCCGCCGGTATTCTTCGTTGCAGCGCAGAGAGGAAGAACGAGAGAGAATGAGGGAGTGGTAGGTAGGAGAGAGAGGAAGAACAACAGTATTTTAATGGATTGCTCATGAATAATTGCTCGGTAGAAGTAGAGAGCATTTTTCGGAAAGGAAAAATGCCTTCCTGTTTGGCGAGACTGCTGCAAGGGGTTTTGGTGCGTAAAATAGCTATAAATGTGGTTTTAGCTCTTCTGGTGTACATGCCCTTACATCCTCACAAATATTCTCTCTCTCTCTCTCTCTCTCTCAAAGACCTCTTATCTCCACCTCAAGGACCAAGACTGATCAACCCCTAAAGCTATAAGTTAATTGCCTTAGTTTTTTGATCGAAACTCAAAATATTTTTAAGAAAATTTTATTTTTGTACTATTTTGTCTTTATTCAAAAAATCATGAGTTTCGATTATAAGTTTTTTACTTTTTCGATTTCTCTCATTGAGACAAATCAATAAACTACAAAAATTTGATGCAAAATAAACAAATACAAAAAAAATTTAAATAAAGGAAAAAGTCACTCAATTTTTAATCCAAATGCACCTGAAGCCGGCATTGGTATACCAGATATTTTAGCTTAGGTATATACCTACATTTTGATTCCCTTCAACATGTATATATACAAAGATCTCCCCTATTTTTCCAAAAATGGGAGAAAAGGAAGTAAAATGGGTCGGGTGGGTTTGGACCATAATTTTTAAATTTTTACCCAAATATTTTTAAAAACATTCAAGATAAAGTTCAAAAAGCCTGTTGTTGGGATTTATCTTGAATAATACAAAAAATATTAGGGTAAAAGTAAAAAAAAATTACTTTTTGATTTTCTCGTCGAGACGAACTAATAGGAATAAAAAGTTTGTCGCAAAACAAACAAATACAAAAAAAAAATAGAATAGAGACAAAAAAAAAGTCACCCGACTTTTTAATCCAAACCTAAGTGGTGACTTCGGCAAACGCAACGAAGACCGAAACTGTACAATCGATGCAATCATCGCTTTTCAGACAATTCTCTGATGCTGCCTCAGCCTTTAACCCGTCCATATTTGACTCACGACCCGTTTCAACCCGTCAAAACCCTCCCTTTTGCCACCTCTAGTATGCATGAAACATATGTCTGTATTTCCATGAGTACGTATTCGAAACACATTTTCTAGCACAGGCAGCATAAGATGTTAGTAGTCCAGTAGTTAAACTATAAGCTGTAAATCCATCTATTTGAACCTGAGACTTTGCATAGGTGCAAAAGTGTATTGAGAAAAGGGTAACATAGTAAATTTATGTGGATAAAGGCAAGATATTATTTGGTCACGAAATGGCTCAAGGACTGAGTGTGGGCGTGCCAAGACTTATCGCGTTTAACGTAAGGACTAGATGTCCCTTTTCTAACTTTGTAACTGTAGCGGCAAAAGTGCTGCGAGCCTAACGGCTAGATCACAGTGACGGTGCCACGAGTGTGGACTTCATAAATTTCCTAACCGTGTAGGAAAGAGGGCAACGTAAAAAAGGACTTTATTATATCGGAAAATAACAAAGTCGGGTACAAGGAAAGTAAAAACCCGAATTACTTGAAGAAGTAATTGAGTTGAATGCAGAAAAAGTTAATATAGTTGCTTCGCTTGAAAGATTTTCGTTAAGCACTGGGCTTGGTTGGTGTGTGAATCTTTTTTTCTCCTTCAGATCTTGTATTTATAGGCCAAAAGCTTCCACGGTTCTGCATGTAAGGGTATCTGCTAGCAGGATAGGGCACATGTTATTCTTCAATCATGGGTAGTTAGTCAGAGGGCACTCTTCTTCCTCATATTCTTGTTCCAAGTCGATTTCTTCTTGTTCCAATTGTGCTTGCGTGATATACTTCTTGAAACATCACTTGGATAAATTTTTTTTTTTTCATTTCGACTCTTGGCTTGGTAACAATCTGTAACAATGGGTATTCTGGACAGGTGTGTCTGAGGATGCTGTTTTAGGTCACATACAATTGCTTGTTCAAACAGCCTGTTTTGCATGTGCACCAGTACCGTTGGTAGGTTCTTTCATTCTTCCAAGTTTGCACTTAGTAATAGCTAATAAACTACAACTCGAAATGCTAATCTAGTTGTGCAATTTTAGTAATTATTATGGAAAGCTATACGGACAATGTGGCTATGGTTTTAGAAATAGCTCCCTGATTGTTTTGGGGTTGTTGTTGGTCTATTTTTCTGTTCTCTTTTAGTGCTTTGACAGGTCTACTTCCTGCTGTGTTTGTAGTTTGTTTAAATGAATGCGTCTCGCTACTTTTCAGCAATATTTAGCAATACAAAAATGAAAGCAACGTGTTTAACAACAATAGATCACAATGATATTTTTGGTATCCATAGGCATATCTTTTTTGACTTCGACCAAATTGCAGTCGCTAAATTGAACGAGAAGAAGATACTCCAGCAAGCACTCTCATATCAGAGGTGAATCTACGAGCTACCATTGAAAATGCACATCAAACGAGCAAGGTGGGTGCTCTCTGTCGTTTATAATTGTTTAGTTGTATTTTCCTATCTCCAAAGCGGAGTATTCCTTCTGAAAGATTTTTGATTCCCCGTTTCGTAAGGTAATTCTAGATTGTATCTTGATAGGTGGCAAATTGAACCCAAACCTATTAATTAAAAAATAGACTCAACCCAACCCATTTATAAGTTGGGTTAGAATGGGTCTCAATTGGGCATTAATTGAGTCAACTTAAATGACCCAACAAGGGATACATATAACCCAAGAAAAAACAATGGAACAAACCCAATTCTCTCTCTCGCATAAAAAAATATCAAAGAACCAAATCATCCTCTCTCTCGCATAAAAATATTAAATAACATAACTCTCTCTCTCTCTCATAAAAATATTAAATAACCACCCAACTCTCTCTCTCTCTCTCTCTTATAAAAAAATATCCCTGAACCAAATTCATTCTCTCTCTCTCTCTCCGCACTCTCTCTCTCCAAAAAAACAAACCCATTTTAAAAGTAGTGAAATCCCTTGAAAAAATAACAATGATTTCAAAGGATTTAAATTTCAAAGTTAATAGCTTCTAATTCATTTATAATTCGTTGTTCAATACTAAAAAAAGGTTCTTCAAATCCTTATCCGAACTATAAATATTTGGGTCATGAGTTGTTCTCTCTCTCATCTCAATAATGGAAATAGAAATGCAAATAATTAAAAAAGAATCACCGCCTACTAATTACTCCCTCCGTCCCTTTTTTATAGTCCGGTATTCCATTTTGGGACATCTCTTAATAAGTGTCCATTTTGTAAAGTTAGTGGGTAAAAATTGGTGCATTGTCTATTTTGTCCTTAAAAATAGATTCCTTTTTAAGAAGTTAGTGAGTAAAAGTATAATGATGATGGGTAAATAGGAAAAGTGGAGAAAAAAGTTGATGTGAAAGGTATAATGATGATATCTTTTTAATAAATTGGAATTACGAAGTAGGACACTTAAAAAGGGACGGAGGGACTAACTAATTGACTAAAGTTCTCAAAATGCATTTTGTTGACAAGTCAAAAGTCATTAGACCCCATTTTGCTAACAACTTTCTCTTTTAGTACTTTTTTCTTTATTCAATTTTTTTCGCGATTGTTTATTTTGTGGTAATTATTTTTTTACTTTTACTCAAATATTTTGGAAAATAACCACTTTTAAGTAAAAAAAAAAAGTCTATTTTTTTCCCCTTTCAGCGTTGTCGCTCCCCCACCGCAACACTTAATCTCTCTTCCGTCTCGGCAATCAATGGTACAAATTTTGACAAATCTCTTCCAGCCCTAGAAGAGTCTTTTAAAATCTAGAGATTGAAAACAATGGAGAGAGCGGTGAAGCAGAGCGGCGGTAGACTTTTTGTTTAATTTGGTCATTCCAGTATACATGGATAATGTGGTAATTTTTTTTGTACATGGGTATTTTAGTCATTTTAAAATTTTAGTATATAGTATGTGTATGTAATTAGGTTAATAGGTGGGTCGGGTTTAATTTTAAATAAATGGGTCGGGTCGGGTCGGGTTGAGTTGGGTATGGGTAATTGAACTCATAATTAATGGGTCAATGACCCATTAAAGACCCAATCCACTTACAACTTGTCCATTTTGGCCCAAACCTGCCCATTTGACATCTCTACTTAATAGGCTTTACATTCAGATTATTCTAGGTTCTGATTTTTCGTATTGATAATAGACTGGTAGTCTGATCAAGAACCAGTCGGATGGTTTTATGCATTCGAGTGGAAGTTACCAGCTGCCATATATGATATATCCAATCTGCATGCATTGTTGAGTCGGATGGTTATAGGTTCTGATTCGTACCTGCAAATGGAACTTCATAAGAGCATCTTATACTGAAACCCTCAAGCACTGTTTTCATAGACATTAATTTCACATAAACATATTTCACTTTGATTATGCAATGAGAATAGCTCAAACTTATGTTTGATGGTTTCCATGTGCATTTCGGCATTGAGTAGCTTCATTTTAACGGATTCGAAACGACTATTTCATAAGAGAGATTTGAATTCCTTTGTATTGAGCATTTTAGTTATACTAGATTGATTACATTGACTGGTTAAACATTCTTGAGTTTCAGCACGTGAGTTTTAACTGTGTCTTCATACCCTGTCTTTTGGTGCAGATTATAGATTTGTTTTGAGCAGCGAACCAAAAATTGGTGCCGATTATAGATGAGTTTGGAGGTTGTTCAGTTGACATATAGTTGTTTTCTACATGTCAATTGTAATGTGAAAGTTTTGCTCAGAATTTGTTATTTTTTTTTTTCCTGACCTTTTTTTTCGTATTTGACATGTGGGTGCAAAAGAAGATATCACTCCAATAAACAAGAAGCACCCAAAAAGTTTTCAATTTCAATTCATGAAATTAGTACTTTTTTTTTTTGGTTATGAGCTTGGATTCAATTCTCCATTATGTTGAATGTGGAATACGAACACAATGTAATCAGAATTTTTGGGTTATTTTAGTGTAATTTTAGATGTATGAATGGTTTTTCCACCCTTAAAATGTACGAGTATGTGGCATAGAGCCATTCCAAATGCAAGAACAATCAACCCATAGCAAGCAGCACGGGAAAAAACAAAAAAAAATTCCCAGCGTTTCCGTAAACGCCAGTAAAGTTCTGCCGGAATCGAAAAAGTCGCCAGCCTTGGACTTTTCCCGGCGTTTTTGTAAACACCAGTAAAGGTCCTGCGCCGTTTAGTATTCCCGACTGCGGCATCCGGGACGCTTCTGAAAAACGCCGAAAAGATTTTTTCCAGCGTTTTTGGCACTTTTGCCGGCGTTTTAAAACACAGGGAATTGTCTTTTTTCTTGTAGTGACATTAGCTTATAAGGAATATAAATGGTCTATTTTCATAATTAGTATTTCTTTCAATATTTTTTTTATACGTATCAGAAAATCATGTGATTACAACTATCAGATCAAACTGATTTTTTTATACTCTCCATGCACCCAAACCTCCAAAATAATCGAGTAAATTAGGTTTCACGGTTTTTCTCATCATGATGAACTAGCAAAATTAAAGATTTTTTTGATTTTTGTGGGGCCTGTTATGTGTCCTAAAAAGATGATTTAAATTACAAGTTATTCTTAAAATATTTTTTTTATGGTTTCTTGAAAAAATTTAGCTCAATCTAATATCAATAAGGGCTGTTTCAGAATTCATAGGGTGTTTTAGAATTCGTAGGGTGCCCTACAAATTTTGAAACAGTCTTACCGATATCGAGTTGAGCTAATTTTTTTAAGAACCCATAGAAAAATAATTTTAGAATAACTTGCAGTTTGAATCATTTTTTAAAACCCGTAATGGATCCCACAAAAATAAATAACAAGGGTGAAGGCCAACCAAACAAATGACCAGAATTAAAGCCTGGCGCCGCTATTTGTAACCACAAATTTTCTGAACATAACCTGTTTATACTATGGTACACATTTCATGTGCATATGATAAACATGCTACGTTCAGAAAATTTGTGGTTGCAAATAGTCCGGCCTTTAAAGCCGGTAGCCATGGTTCCGAACGGGGGCGTTTTTGCCGCTTGGCAAGGGACAAAAGGTGGCGTCCCCGTATCAGTATATGAACATGTGTAGAGTTGATTTTTTATTATTTATAACTCAGAAGTTTGAGTCAATTTATATGCATTTTGACTAATCTTGGAGGCCGATTTCACCGGACAATTGCGGAAAGCCCAAGTAAAATTGAAGCAAAACATTGTATGAACTAGCTCCAAATGAGTTGCTTGGTAGCTCTCGGAAGATTTTGAACATAAAACTTTGGGAGACAGCATTTAGAGTTGATTTTTATTGTGGAACAAAAAGCAAGCAACTGGAGCAAGTCTCGTCTTGCTAGGAGGCGGGGGAGCTGTTGCCCTGGCCGAATGAGGTCCGCTTCGGTCTTACTTTGATGATCAGAAACGTTCATTTCGTAGAGTTCGTCGAGTAGAACAAGTGTACCAAAAATCAGCTTGAACGAATATCATTAAGAGCCTTATCGAAACAGTTTTATCTTGAAAAGAATAGATCCGAAACACTGGATCAAATCCACTGGAACACATTATTGGCAAGTTATGTGTGTTCCGATCAAGCACTTAATGACATCCAATCGAGCTAATTTTTGGTACACTTGTTCTACTTAACGAGTTCTAAGAAATGAACGTTTCTGATCATCAAAGCGAGTCCAAAGCGAGCCCCATTCGATCGGGACAAGCAGCTCCTCCACCTCCCGTCGTGCTATACATGGTTCCATCTGACTCCTTGATAGCTAACTAGATTCTTTTCTTTCTAATAAATGTTTGGGTGCCGGGTGCGTATCACGTGATAGTGCTTATGTGGTGTCCACGCAGCGCATCTGAGCCGTCCAAAAGTGTATTGGATTGTTCATATTAAAACCCCCTCTCCTCTCACCCCACCACTATCTCTCCTCTTTTTCTCTCTTTTTTCTTTCTACAAATTCAGGCCGTCCAAAATCAAAATAGATGGCCCGGATGCATTGCTCGGACACCAAGTGATGCCAGCTCGGCACCCAAAAATTTCTCCGTGTGAAAAAATGAATCTACTTGGATATCTATAGGTACATGAATGATTCAGGGCCTCCGGGTCTAGGGGCATCACTTTTGCAGCAGGGACTCTTACCAAAATACTTTTGCTGATCCTTGTGTAATGCCTCTGTGGAAGGGGAAAATTTTTTAGTGCCGGGTGGGTACTACTCAGTTCCATGACCAAATCAGTAGCATCGGAAAAAATCCACTCAGTTTCATGAAGTCATGAAGATTACAAATTAAGGAGGAGTGTTAAAAAAAAGGTAATTTGTAATCTTCTAGAATGATGTAGAATAAGTATCTAAGTTTAAAATAATTAGAATTGTGTAGAAGTAATAATTACACTTAGAAGTGTGTAGAAGTAATAAATATCTTAGAAGATATTTGTATAGATAATTCTAGAAGAAGCTTGAAAGATGTATTGTAATTATGCACATGGGTAAAATTAGATGATTCTAGAAGTTAGGAGATTTTTGTAATGCACATGTGCTTATCTCTAGCTAGTTCTAGAGAATTCTATGTTGGTAGAATTGCTCTATAAGTAGAGCCATGTTGTACTCATTTTGTAGTAATGAAAATCCAATTAAAGCCTTTCACAACTTGTCCTTAGAACATCTCTCACCCATCCTTTCCCACTCTCTTGTCCAATTTACTTCAAAATCTAACCTAGCACCCCAACACGCTCGGCGTTCGAGCTGTTCGTTGTATTTTTGGACGGCTCAAATTTGGAGAGAGTTACATCGACCATCTGTTAAGGGGATGTGCCAATGTCAGGGAGTTATGGGCTTGTTTCAAAAAGTTGCAGATGGTTGAGAAATAGCTTGGAATGGTCTTTTTTTTTTTCCCCACCAAAATGAAGTGGTAATAGCTTCATTTATAGGAAACAGATAGATACAAAATAATCAGTTGGGTTGACTGGTTTTTTGGTAAAACGGTTGGGTTGATGATGTGGCAATTATAACTTTAGCCATTTGGGAATGGATATATCCATCTTTATATCCATCAAATGCATTTTCCGTACCCATTGGAGTCTTGATTTTTGCAATTGGAGATAGAAAATGACTATCCATCCCCCATTGAACTTGCTCTTGGAAGTAGCGTCCGTCCTGAATCAAAGGACTAGAAAGCTACAAACAAACCACGACTACCTCTCCAAACGAAAGAATGAGCTACCCCATTCGCACTCCTACGCACAAAAGAAAACTCACACTGATTAAAAACCCAAACAACCATTGCAGCGAGAATGACAAGCCAATCGATCTGATTCATCATTGAACCTCTGCCTCCATCGTCTTCCTTCGTCGGAGAACCATCACCACCACCGCTGTTAGGATCTGATCGCCATTTCAATGATGAAGAAGAAGTTGAGAGAAAGGAAAAGAACAAATAACAAAAAAAAAAAAAAAAAACTCTCAATTTTGAGATCGGGAAAAAAAAAATTCATGACTATAAATGAAGGGTTATTGAAAATGAAAAAAAAATCATCATTTTGGAGGGAGAAAACACCCATCGAGGGCAAAGCCCTCCCCTAGCTCTCATTGCCGCATAAAGGTAGTGAAAACCCTAGGGGAAGAAAGGGGAAGGAAGAGACGCAGCTATGATTTTTTTAGAGAGAAAAATAAAATTCTGGTAATGATTGTAACGTGCCATGGAAAAATCCTACTTTGAATCATTCTCAGCTGGCAAATTTGAAAGGATCGGAATAGGAACAGTACTTTTGAGAGCTACAACACGACAATTACACTCTATGCCAAGGAAATTGCATGTGGAGGCATTCACTTTTATCCTCACCGATGGCGTAAGTATATAACTAGACTAATATGCTATGGGAGGTGTTCCCCACTTTTCCGCCGGGTAGGTGTGAGCGGAAAATCCAATGCCGCGTGTGCTGTATGAGCGCGGGCGTGCCAGGACTTGTCGACGTTCAACGTATGGAAGGCGTGAGTGCGCTTCGATCTGACTTCGTATGTAGTGCGACTGCGTGTGACCCAAAGGGTGAGGCCACAATGAGGTTCGTGGTTTTGCCACAACGAGAGTGGACTTAAAATTTCCCAACCGTATGAGAAAATGTAGAGAATATCGTAGAATAATTTTATTATATCGGAATAATAAAATTGGGGATATAAGAGAGATATGAATAACTTTATTACGTCGTAGTAATAAAATTGGGATACAAGAGAGATAGAAATGAGGGAGAAATGAGATAGTTGCTTCCACTACAACACGAAAGGGCTATAGCGAGGATTTAGTTTCCTCGCTAAAGCACCTAATTTCCTCGCAAAATGTATTAGCGAGGAAAAATTTCCTCGCTAGTTTTCCTCGCTAAAACGTTGTCGCAAAAGGCTTTAGCGAGGAAAAAAAATTTCCTCGCCTATTCCGACACAATTGCGAGGAAATTTTTCGTCGCTAAAGACTGTGAATTTACTATTACCAACAATAATTAGCGAGGAAAACTTTCCTCGCTAAAATAAATCTGTTTCCTTGCTAAAATAAATCCGAAAAGTAAACATTCTCTCCGCGTTTTTTGCCACTCCCACCACTTGGATCTCTTGCATAGGACACCTAACACCTATCCACCACACCACTTTGCACTTCTGAGGGAAATTGTGAACTTTTTTTTTTTATATATTATGTTTTTGCATCACTTTCACCTTTCCAAATTAGTTTCTTCAACGTTAACACTACTAGAATAATAGATAAAGATAACACTAAGAAAGTTAAAAAGATCACAGTTTTGATGAAAACGTGATAAAGAAATGTGAGGTGAATTTTTAATGTCACTTTGCTAATAAAACCGTGGTAATTAACATTTATTATCACAGTGTTAATAGAACCGTGATTATAATTGCTTAATTTAACCACATTTTCATACAAGCGTGATAAATTGTGTCTATTTTAATCACGGTTCATTATAACCGTGATACAAATGTGGTTATTTCAACCACACTTTCTTATAAGTGTGATAGAATGTGTTTATTTTAATCACGCTTCATTACAACTGTTATAGAAATGTAGCTATTTTAACCACACTTTCTCATAAGTGTGATAAAAAATGTATTTTACCACGCTTTATTTCAACCGTTATACAAAGTGTGATTAAATGCGTGTGCTTGATTTAACCACATTAATTTTCTTTTATTTTCTTTTACACACGTCTCCACTTCTCTCTCTCTCTCTCTCCATCGTTACAATAACCGCCGACATAATTCCTCCATAACTCAAACCCCACTTCTCTCTTCAACCGGCGAGCATCGATTCAGAGCACAGAGGCTTGGAAGAAACCGCCACCAGCGAGGATGAAGATATTGGGCTCAGTTCGCACCGATTGTCGAGTTCGAAGAGTTTGCCGTTACCATGGGCAAAGAAGATGATGGCTCTATCCTCGATCTGTAACGCGCTCTCTCTCTCTCTCGATCGAATATCTCAGGTTTCTTTATTATGTTTAGGTTAATATTTCTACGATATCTATGATGGATGGATTATTCGAGTTGCTGATGGATCTTTTTTATTCTGAAGGGGCAGATGAATCTATTTGAAAACGAAAAGCCCTAACTTTTGTGTATGTATCTGTATATATGTACGTCTGTTGATAGCCCTAACTTATGTGTAGTTTTTTTTCAAATCACTGTTTGCCCTAACTTCTTGTTGGACATGTAAATCAATTGCTTTGCTGCTTGTATTCTGGTACGAAAAAGGGATCAATTGGTTGCTTCCCCTTTCCAATTGCTAATGGCCCTTTTTATCTGACTTTAGTGTTGTTCACCACAAATTGAGCTCTTTCCCGTAGTCTCTCCTTGCACTCTTTACAAGGCTAAGTTTTCAATTTCTCTCAATGATTATACTTTTTGGCATGTATTCTATTCTTTATCCTATTTGTTCGTTTTCAAATGGTAGGGAACTAAGGCTTTTGCAATCTTTTTTGGTTAGAATGGTGTCCTTTGGTATAATCTTGAATGCTTCGCAGAAACTTGGAACTGACTGTGTATTTCCTCTTATTTCTGGCCTCTTGGCAATTGTTTCAGGTCGAACTTTCTTTGTTTTTTGTAATGGTATGTGGTTCTATCATACTAAATCTATCTTGTAACTTATTTTTCATTCTACATATTGTTTGCTAATGTTAAGATATTTGTTCGCTAATGTTAAGATATCTATGATTTTTGCCTTGTGATTTGTGTAATGCAGATTGCAGTGTATGCTGAGATTGGAACGATGAGAAATCGGGTTGTCGGCGATAGGGGTTGTGTGAATTGTTACGATCATTGTGCTTTATAATTTCTGTAAATTTCGAGTTTGGAATGCTTAGACATTTTTTCCTTGTCCCTTTATGGGAGGGCTTGGCCAAATTTGGTCTGTAATTTTGGTTTCATGCCCAGTTGCAATACATCAAGGTTATATAAATTTTGCTTTTTAGCCAGTGTATGTTTTTGATTGAATTGAAATATCTTTGTTGTTTGCGAGTTCTATCGTAATAGGAAACAATGATTCACGTACTAGGTACAATTTTGAAAGCTATACTAAACTTGCATAGGGAGTTATTAATCACGGTTAAAAGGTGGGATCTTTACATGAAAACAATCACAGTTAGGTTACAAACCGTGGTAATATTAGTAGATATGATCACGGTTTTTCAACAAACCGAGATCTTAGAGTTGGATAACATCACAGTTTTATCTGAAACTGTGATCTATTGTAAATAACAATCACGCCTTTTATTCTTCAATCTCAGTTTTTTTTTGGTTTTTTATCATGGGTTAAAACCGTGATTGAAAATAATGGACTTTTAATAACGGCCCGATAGATCACGGTTTTAAAACTGTGATAAAAATACAAAGATCACGGGTAAAAGTTGTGGTCTTTCTCTATTATTGTAGTAGTGTAATTATGGCTTTTCAACTTTTTGTACTCTTATAATGTCTAAAATTTATTTGAAGAAATTTAATTTTTTGCTAGCACAACAATTTTTTTTGTTGAAACATGTTATATTCGTATCAGACAACAACTTTTGAAGGACTAATAATATGTGTTATTTTTATAATTTTTTAATGGAATTATCCTTAGCTTTTATGGAATGAGATTTTTGTCATCATAAGCTAGCTCGAGATATATTTTAATATCAGATTATGAATAACAAGTTTCATCACTGTTATTTTTTAATTTTAAGAGTGAGTTTGACATTCTTCTTTTTACCAAATACAAAGGGAATTATAGATTCGTAATTATTTTTTAAAGTTTTTTTTCATCATTGCTATAATAATATGAACAAAATTTGTAAACAGTCAGATTAGATCATCCTAAAAGCACTAAAGACAATACTTTTTAAATTTTTTTCATCTTTAATGAATTTTTTAAAATTTTAAATTACCCAATATCTCTCTCTCACACACACACACACACAATATGTATATGTATATATAAAAATATGTATAATACTTACAAAATTGGATTTGAAATTAATGTTTAACATGTTTATCTGTTTATACATGAATGCCATTAGAATCACCTAAGTTGGTTTAAATAAAAATCAATAACGGTTCACACAAAAAATTCTTTACAGCATGAATGCACAATAGATATGAAATAGTGTATTTTTTTTTGTGAAATAGTGTATTTTATGTAGATTTTGAAAATAGATTTGTGATAATCTAATTAACTTGGAGATATTTTCAATACGACATCACTTCAACATGCTTTTAACTTTATTATCTTTTTTTGAGTTTTTCATTACCATGGAATAAATCCTCAATACCTACAATTCAAGATATCTTTCATTGCTAATTAGAATAAGAAAAGTGACAAATATGAGATTTTTTCACCAATTCAATGCGATTGACAAGGAAACTATTTTTTCCCGTTTATTACTTTTTTATTTTAATAAATTTGATAATGGTATTGATCTATGTAGTTGATTATGTCTTACCATTGTGATATTACAATTATACATATGAACATAATTAATAAATAAATATATATATATATATATATAAATTAATAAGTCGTAAAAAAGGCGTGGAAATCTAATTTCCTCGCCAAAAGCTTAAATTTGGCGAGGAAAATTAGATTTCCTCGCAAAATGTAAGCTTTTGGCGAGGAAATCTGTTTTCCTCGCTAGAAACGGTCTTTTGGCGTGGAAATCTATTTCCTCGCAGATAATGTACTTTTAGCGACGAAATTCGTTTTCCTCGCCAGATTTCCTTGCTATAACCCTTTTGTGTTGTAGTGTTCGCTGGGAAGGCTTTGGTTTTAAGCGTTGAGCTTGATTGGTGTGTGGACCTGTTTTTCTTCTTGAGTTCTTCTATTTATAGGCCATGGATCTCACGGTTTTGCATGCAAATGATTTTCCAGCCTTGCCTCTTGTGCTGCCACGTGTCCCATGAACTTATGTTGGCCGAATAGTGCACACGTTCTTCTTTGATCATGGGTGGTTGCCAAAGATAGTGGGCCATTTTGACAAGTCAAATAGCCTTTTAAAAAATAAATAATTGCTTGCCCACCTCCTGAACATACGAAAATGGAAATCGTGGGCCTATTCTAACTTCCCAAGTGTCCACAGCTTGCCATGTGTCCCTCACTGCTTTTAGTTTTTGGAAAACAAAACTCAACTGTTTCCTCTGGGCGTGAGAATTAAGGGACGTGGGGGCCGTTTGACCACATGGCTTTGGAACAATTATTCCATGCATCACGGCCTACAATCTTTTTTGTTCCCGATGATTGGAGTCAATCCACAACCGTTCATCCATAAATCATGGGCCAATTCTCACAAAATAAAACATGGGTCAGGCTTCTACACTAAAATTAATTGGGCCTTACTCCAAATCACAAAATTAATGTGGCCCATTAATTTTTAGCCCGAGCAACTCATAAATATCGGCCCAATTTAATTAATAATTAATTAAATGGCCCTCCATCGCTAGCCCAAGGTTTGGTGTCAAAAACGGATGTAAACAGGAGGCTAAGGCCCTATATCCACCGACAAAAATTGTAAAAGCTTAAAGACTTTTTTCTCGTCTAGTGAAGATTTATTTGTATTGTATTGTATTGTATTTTTGTGTAAATATTCAATTTGTAGATACCCAACTAGATTGATTTTTTTGCATGTATCTCTTCCACACTGTATCCACTAAATGGACGGATTGAATTATTGTGATAGGCACAGAACATGACTAAAGAAAAGTGTTGGGTCCAGAGTGTCCTTATAGAATTGGCTATACAATGTCACTCTCTGCGACCATTCTAAAAACAGACTTGTTGGTGCGATGTTGAATGCCATAAAATATTTAATTGAAGTGCTCCCTTACACCAATTGATTTTACGAGAGATGCAAGGTGGACAAACGGTCCGACAAAAAGAATCTCGTACATATCAAGAATAAAGGTACGAACATGTCTCCCCTTTGGGAGTGACATTATCAATAACCTTTTTTATACCACACTCAGGTTTTGCTGGCGCAAAAAATGATTTTCAAATCCCTTCTTTTATTCATTGATGATACTTTTTTTTTTTTTTTGTCTTTTGCTTGACGATTTTCTAGTCTTAAATTAAAGGGTTGTCTCAAACGTAGGGCGGAGATCGACGTAGCATAATATCCAGTAAGATTGGAGTCGAATCCATAAAGACGGTGATGTGTGCTAACTTGCCTTGTTTGGTTTGTGTTTTGAAAAGTTTTTTGAAAAATAGTTGAAATAATAAGTGGAGAGAGATAGAGAGAGAAAAGTTAAAAGTAGGAGGAATCTAAAAAGAATTTTTTAAAAAATTCTTTTCAAAAAGCAAAGGGAACAAGGCATTAGAAACTCGAGCTGTTATAATTTAAACGGGCTCTTAGGTAGCCATCCCTTATAGTTTTGATTGAAATTAACTATAACTTAAGGAAACAACTATTGTTTTCAAATAATTCAAATAATTAAAAGGAGGTACAGTCACAGGGTTTATAACTCTCGCAACCAGTCCGAATTAACCTGCTCCATTCGGTATTCTTAAAAACGTTCAATTTCAGATTGAAAAAGATAGCCCACAAGATGTGAAACGTAAGGGTCGCCGTTTACCCATGCGCAGCGGAGAATGAGTTTTGAACTCCCATTCTCCCGTTCACATGGACTCCGACAATGCTCGGGTTCGTCTACGGGAAGTATTTTTTCAATCGAAAATTATTTTTTTTATTGTTTGAAAATAGGAGCAGCGCCCGAACTGGCCACAGTCTGCTAATCACCTCGCGACCCTACCTATACTACTACTCTCTCATTATTATGCAAGAAACAAAAGAAACCCTAATTTGAAATATACTTCTATTACGCGAGATAAAAAATAAACAAGAAATATCAATTAATCAAATACCAACGTATAACCTTTATAAAGAACAAAAATTAAAACAAATTATCAAAGTGCGAATAATTGAACAAAATTTAAATAACTTAAAAGGAACAAAACTTGGAATAAAACTATCGAAACAATATCTCGGCAGACCCGTTCCTGTTCACGACTTTTCGTTGAAAACGCAATTCCCCTCGTTTCCTAAACCGTTGCTGAAGTCATTATTCTGCTCCTTACATAGGGTAAAGATGCTTTAATTACACAAAGCTCCCTCGGACTATGTATAATAACAACTCACAAAATTGACTTTAAAGCACTTTGCACTTTTAACCCCAAACTATCTTTTACTTCTGTTTTTATCAAGTTTCTTGAAAACAAGCTCGAGCAACCTATAAACACAAAAGATCATAAATAAATATCAATTAACCAAAATGAATGACTAATAAATGTACATTTTGGCACTTATCATCTTTTATTCATGTAAATATACAAAATTGTCACTACCATGTCAATGAAGTAAATTCACAAAGGCTTTTTCTCTCCAGCGTGGTAGGGTGAGAGAAGAGAGAATGCTTCAATCTGGACCAGATAATCTGCTCGGAGACCATGTGCTTGACAAATTTGCTTGTGCTTTCTTATTCAGAATCTTACTATTCCTCTGCTTGTGCTTGACAAATTTGTACCCCACTGTCTTATTTAGAATCTTACAATTTTCTTTGCTTGTGCTTGACAAATTTGTACAGCACTGTCTTTTTTCTTGACAAATTTCCTATAAAAAACTGTTCCAATATTCATGCACTGGCACCACACATGCATCGTTCAAAAGATCTATCAACAATATCCATATTGCATAAAAAAAATTATTTTAGTAAGTTCATTATTTTTAACATTAAAAATTATAAATAAGTACTTATTATTTTTTAAGAAGGCTTAGCAGAACAATAAGAACAAACAGTTTCATGAGGAACACTGCACAGAATCAAACAAAAAGATTACAAACAGAGGCTACTTAAGATTGAAAAATTTCATCATTGAGTTCTTCTTCATGTCAGGATCCCTAACAAATTCTGCAAGAATTTCTCACGCGAAACTTGTACTAAAATCAACTCAACATTCGTTTGTCATCAATTGCAAACAAAGAAATTTCAATATTTTTTTTTTTGTTTTCTGTGATGAGTCGTCTTGACTTTCGTGTGCACTATCCAAGCTTTTGATCATTTGCCGTCTCTTCTTGTGTCTATGTTCGTTGCATAGGAATAGGATCCTCTCCCATCTCTTAAAGATATTGAATGTTCTTTTGAGTTTTTTATGGGACGTCTTTCCTGGGAACATCAGTCGCAAACCCTTAATTGATTTATCATGATGAGGACATTGCCCACGTAGGAAAAATAGTAATACTGTATTATTGCTTGATTTGTTTTCAAAACAAATCTGTGTTGAGGGAAAAAAAAATATTTGTAACACTACATTGAAAGATAGATGTGTTCAATATATCCATTCAACATGATTTTTCGAGTGACTAATGTTTTTGACAAGCTCTAAAAACCATGGAAATAACAATTAACTGGGGGAAGGAGAACCCTTTGTCAAGTGTTTTTAATAAAACTTTTGTTGCCAATCAAAAATAAAATAAAAAATTAACTGGGATTATTTCTCCCACACCAAGCATCTTTCCAAAACATAATCCTCCTTCCAATTTTTCTAATATTGAAACTTACATTGTCCAGAAGGGGTGTTAATTTTCAATAACCTAAAAGTTGTGGATTACAACTTTTTGTTTTGTTCTTATTCAAATTCTTATTTGGTTAGGTTTTGCGCCAAACTCTTATGTATTATTGATTCGTCTTAACGAGAGGAATCGAAAAAGTAAATAATTATGTCTTTGACGCGAGTATTTTTAGAAATATCCCAGAAGAAGTCCAAATAGTCAACATTTGGGACTTTTCTTGCATATTTTCTCCAAAAATGGGTAGAATTCAAGATTTTTTACTTTTTCAATTCCTTTTTGTATTTTCATGAGTACAAATTGGATATAATAGTAATACTGGCACATTTTGATAGTTTTCTGTACGTGTACCCGAGTGTTCATGACACAAGAAATCAGACGGTCCAATCCAGAAGTGGACGGGAAAAGAACCGGTACTTCTATAGAAAAATTATAAAAATAAGTTCAACTCTTACAATTCTCAAGAAATTCCAAAACAAATTTTCTAGAATTTGAATATGTAACTTCGAACGTCTTTAGAAAGAGATAAAATATAATCACTTGTCCGTGCATTGCACTCGATACCGCTTGTTATTGTTTTGATATTTTGAAAATGTTGGTTAATTCTATAGATGCTAATTAATTTGGTTATTGTTTGTGACAATAGAAAACAAGAAAGGAACAAAAAAAATGATGTGCAATTTCATGATTCTTGTGTTTTGGTGATTCATACGAATTTTGTGTAAATAATTTTAATTTTTTTATACCCAATATCCAAAAAATACGTGATACATGAAATGTCGTTCTAGCTTAGAGTAGCAAAGGGTTTGGTTATTTTTTGACCGGCAAAAAATATTTATTAAGGAGAACTCGATAGGATACATCGAGTTAAAGAGGAGGGGTCGAGACATTTAAACAACGGTTGAATGGAGAAAAGAAACAGCACAAAAAAATGCCAAACAACACAACCGAAAACAACATGGAAAACCATAGCCTCAAAAACTGCAGAAGATTAGCCTCCTAAAAGCACTCCAAAACCTCGGACAAACCACAGTTAAGCTCTGAAACAACCAACCACCCATTTAGGAAATTAAGGCCCACCTCAACAGCAGAATCAATTAAAGATGAAAACGAAGGGTACTATAGCAAAATGACATAAGCTAGGGGACATGATTAGTTTGGATAATGTGAACACATTTTTTAGCAAATATTGCTAATTTTAGCAACCTTTTGATTTTGATTATTACATTATAGATGCTCTTAGGAGTTTTGAAAAGTATGTTATGTGGAAAATACCGACTGATATGGTATGAATATCGGCATTTCGAAGATAAGGTTATGCCTTCACTGACTGGAACAGGTGAACACCGGTTCCTTTAGGGACATCCGATGAAATTGAAACGAAGTGAACACAATTTTCACAATCTGATCTTCATCATCGTCATTCCAAACTCTAGATCGAAACCCCTCCAATATATTTAGGGAAATGATTTTCACAATCTCTTTTTTGATAACGGCACTCCATTTTTTTTTTTTTTTTTGTGTTTGTATTTTTTTTACTAAAAGAGAAGAAAATGAGTTTATTTAGCAAAGAAAAAGTGTGAAAATTATTTTCCTATATTTAAATGCGTAGTTGGAAACCAACTTTCCTCATCTACATATTAATGATTCTTCTCCGTAATGTTTGTTTAATTTTCTTCCTCTATTTTTCCACCTAGTTTATGATTTTCATCTAATCAACACCTTCCATTTTTCTTTCAGTTCTTGTCAAATTAAAATTAGGGCTGCTGTTGTTATTTCTTTTCTTGTTCACTTTTCAATCTATGAATCAAAAATTTCAAATCGTCTAACCAAATTAGAAGTGGAAACTGAAAATAACAGGAAGATTGAGATATTTTTGGTAGGTGAACATAGCTGTCTTGGTTGAGAGAATAGTTTTTGTGGAGGTTGAGTCCCTGCAGTGATCAGCAAATCTCGCTGCAACTTGCAGCCCCTAAAAAACGACATTGTGTGGGGTAAGTTGGGAATGCTGTCTCACTCCTCCCTTCTCCCTCTCTCTCCCTCTCCAACCCCTTTGGCGTTTTCTTTGTTTTCTTCTCCCTTTTCTTTGTATCTATTGCACCCAGCCCCACGCACTCTCTCTCTCTCTCTCTCTCTCTCTCTCTCGTTTTCTAATGCTGATATATATGGAGTAGTTCATTATTAAAACAAAATTCATTCCCATGATCTCTGATCTATGTTTGTCATCATGCAAAAGGATTTTACCATGGAAATTCATTTTTAAATCAGTTCTTAGTTTTATGTTCGATTCTAGAATTTATCCCCTGATGGAGTACTCAATTCGATTCTTGTAAATCTAAAAGAAGAGAGAGAACCAATACTATATATGTCTTGTGCTCTTTAATAACTTTCTAAATCAACTAGTTTAGGGACCTGAATAAAAAAACGACGGGTCCTTTTTAGGATACTTGATCGAATTCAGACAAATCCCCTTTTATTTGTTCAATCAATTAGCAAACATAATGAATAAAGGAAACATCCAATTTTCAAAAGATATTGGCAAAGTTAAACAAAAGGGGGAACAAATTTCCATAGAATAGTGCAATTGGTTCATAATGTTATAAGGTAAATGGGGTCAAACACAAAGATCAAACCCTTTCTGTTTTGGGGCGAATTGCCCCGTGCTAAGAATTCTTCAAAGCTCATATCCTCTTTCATATTTTATCACTAGTTAACCAGATTGTTCTGGTTCCTCTTTGGGTAATGTTGCTGCTCGTGCGCTTCTTGGAGATAGAAAAAAAAAAAAAATGAACTTCTTGGAGTTGAAGGGTGAGGGCCGAAGTGGAGGAAAAAAAGTTGAAGAAGAAAACGCCAAATATTGACCAAGTTTTGGGTTGAAATGGCAACTGAAAACAAAGGAGTAGATAGAGAATTTCTGGCTGTTTGGGTTCTGTAAGTCTTCTAAATGGCGTCGTTTGAGCATCAAATTTTTTTTTAATATTTTGGAAAAAAAGAAAAAGAAAAAGTGGAGTACCATTAGCTAAAAAATGATGAGGTGGGCCTCCCATTGCAAACCATCATTGTTTTTTTTGACCGGGTGTGTGCGTGTATTTTGATGAATAAGTTCGGTGACTTATTTATTTTTTTTTTATCTTTATTCAAATTTTTTTTTGTATTTCTTTGTTTTGCGTTAAACTTTTATGACTTATTGATTCGTCTCGTCGAGAGGAATCAAAAAATTAAAAAAATATAATCAAAACTCATAATTTTTTGAATAAAGAAAAAAATAAGTCAATATGAATTTCGATCAAAATTTTTCATTTTTTCGATTCCTTTGCCGAGATGAATCAATAAATCACAAAAGTTTGATATAAAACTAAGAAATGAGGAAAAAATGTAAATAAAGACAAAAAAAAATAAAAAACTGTCCCATTAATATTCATGCAGCCCAACTTTTCTTGGCCTAACTTTTTGACAAATTTGCTTGTGCTCGACTCTTCTTGAATAAGGACAAAGGGAGTGAGGTTATAAATTTCCTATTAATAACTGTCCCAATATTCATGCAAACCGCACCACACATGCATACAGCGTATACGTATTTTCAAAATTTGTTGGAACCAGAGCAATGCATTTCTCACTATACCCCTTCATCTTCTCTCTCCTTCCCGCATTTCTCTTCCTAGTTTTCCTTCTCAAATGGCTCTCTATCACCGCAAAACCACCGCGCAAAAACTCACCCCCGTCCCCCCGAAAGCTCCCTTTGATCGGAAACCTCCACCAAATGGGCCCCTTCCCCCACCGCTCCCTCCACTCTCTCTCCCAAGTCCACGGCCCCTTAATGCTCCTCCATTTCGCCGGCGCCCCCGTCCTAATCGCCTCCTCCTCCTCCGTCGCACGTGACATCATGAAAACCCACGACCTTATCTTCTCCAACAGACCCAAATCGACCATTTTTGAAAAACTCATGTACGGAGCGAAGGATGTGGCTTTCAGCCCTTACAGCGAGTATTGGAGGCAGATGAAGAGCATCTGCGTCCTCCAACTACTTAGCAACAAGCGAGTCCAATCCTTTCACGATGTTAGGGAAGAAGAGACGGCGCTCATGATCGAGAAGATTTCGAATTCTGGTTCTGATGTGGTGAATTTGAGCGAACTGATTGGGGAGTTAACGGGGGACGTGGTGTGTAGGGTGGCGTTGGGGCGAAAATATGGCGGCGGCGGAGGAGGAGGGGGGAGGAGGGGATTTAAGGATGTTTTGGGGGAGTTGGGGGAGTTATTAGGGTTTTTTGATATTGGAGATTTTGTCCCATGGCTGAAGTGGGTGAATAGAGTAAATGGGGTGTATGGGAGAGCGGAGAGACTTGCCAAGGAGTTGGATGAGTTTTTGGAGGGTGTGGTGGAAGAGCATGAGGGTAGAGAGAGAAAGGTAGGAGAGGAGGGAGGGCAGGATTTTGTGGATGTGTTGCTTGAAGTCCAGAGAGAGAACGCGGTTGAGATGCCTATTCATAGAGATAGTATCAAAGCTCTTATTTTGGTAAAGCCTGAATCTCTATTCTTTATGACTGTCCCGTCAAAAATTTATTCAATGCTCCAGAAATAATGTTGAGCACGAATATTTATTTTGTATTGACCAATTGTTTAGTAGCCTTGTTATTTTTTATCCTACTTCAATTACTTTCTATGATTTTTGAACAAGGGTAACAATTAACTTCTTGTCAAAGAGATTCTTCTTATCTATCCTTTTTTTGTCTCATCAAATAAACAAATTAAAATATTTACTAAATTAATTTTTTTTTCCTTGCAGGATGTATTTTCTGCAGGAACTGATACTATATCCACAGCTCTAGAATGGATAATGACAGAGCTCTTAAAACATCCTCAAGCCATGAAAAAACTCCAAGCTGAAGTTCGACTTAGAGCCCAACCCAATCAGCCAGTAACCGAGGACGATCTAGACCAGATGCCCTACCTAAAAGCTGTGATCAAAGAGACTCTACGCCTCCACCCTCCGGGTCCCCTTCTTGTGCCCCGGGAGTCAACCAAAGACGTCCAAATAATGGGCTACGACATTGTGGCTGGGACATGCGTGCTCGTCAACGCTTGGGCAATCGGGCATGACCCAACGTCGTGGGACAAGCCCGAGGAGTTTAGGCCCGAGAGGTTTTTGAACCGCCCGGTCGATTTTAGAGGACAAGATTTCGAGTTGATTCCGTTCGGAGCGGGGAGGAGAGGGTGCCCAGGGATTCAGTTCGCGGTGGCGGTCAACGAGTTGGCCATTGCAAATCTAGTGCACAAGTTTGATTTTGCGCTACCTGATGGGGTGGAGTTGGATGTGAGTGAAGCTGCTGGTATTACTGTTCACAAAAAGTTCCCTTTGCTTCTTGTTGCAACTCCTTGGTCTTGTTAATTAGTACAATGTTAGGTCTCATTCTGCCAAGAGAAATAAGTACTTATCTTTTGAATTTCAATGATCTGTCTCATAAAACAACAAATAAGTACACTATCAAAGCTTTTGATCATTTGTCAACTAAAGCTAGAACCTTGCACGTCTCTTCTTGTGTCTATGTTCGTTATATTGTCTTTGGTGCTGATGTCTTGTTTTGCATTGCAATGAGATCCTCTCCCGTCTCTTAAAGAGATTGAAGGTTCTCTTGAGTTCTTTATGATCTTTCATTGGAACATTAGTCGCAAACCGTTAATTGATTTATCACGATGAGGACATTGCCCACGTACAAAAAAAATAGTAATACTATGATCATGTTTGGTAGCCATTATATTTTCTGTTTTTATTCTCAGAATTTTCAAAAATTAACCTTCAAAGTTTGTTTGGTGCACTATTTCCACTTGCAAATTCTGATAATCACTTTTACTATTTTCATAATTTGAGGAAGTAACAAAAGTTAACTTCCACTATTTTCAAAAATAAAATTCTGGTTGCCAACTTTATTCCGCTACCATGCCAGAGAAACCCAGCTATAAGAGTTGGTTCGCGTCGTTGGAGGGCTTTTTTTTTTCGTTCTCTTTCTCTCTTCCCAAACCAGATCCATCCCTTCCCAACCCAGAAATTGGTTTCCGTAACAGATCTCTCTCTCTCTCTCTCTCTCTCTCTCTCTCTCTCTCTCTCGAGTTAGGTCAGCGTCGAAATGGCAGGACCTCAGGTTTCTTCGGTTCCTTCATTTTCTTCTTTTATTTCCATCAAATTCTTGCGTTTCTCCTCGTGATTCTCTATGTTTCTGCTGTTAATTTGCTCCCCTTTTCTTTGATCAATACTTAGTTTTTGGTCTGCGATTAATTTTAAGGGTGATTTCCGTGCCTTTTCGAGTGGAAACCCTAAGTTGGGCTCACCCAAAGCTAGGGGGGACTTCTTCGATGTCTGGTAGTAGTAATGGGAAAGAGAATAGGTCATCAATTCTTGGGTCTTTTGAGAAATTTGGGTTTGCTTTGCCTTACTGTGGATAATGGATCCTCTTGGAAGGATTGTGTGATTGGGTCTATGGAGGGAGAAATTTTTGGGTACCCGGTGGGTATCATGTGGCTGTGCCCACCGCCCGAGAGCCCATTCGGGCCGTCCAAAAGTGTGTTGGACGATTGCCAGATTGAAACCATCTCTCTCCTCTCACCCCACCACTCTCTCTCCTCTCTTTCTCTCCAAATCTGAACTGTCCAAAACCAAAATAAACAGCCTGAATGCACCAAACGAGCATCATGTGGTACCCACTCGACACTAAAAAATTTCTCCTATGAATTAAGGAGTTGGTTGATAACATGTTTTTCGCTTTTTTTTTTTTTTTTCTCTTTTTGATAATAGGTTGACACAAACATGTTTTCAAAACAAATCTGTACGTGTTGACAGGAAATTTTTTTTTTTGTAACACTTCTTTGAAAGATAGATGTCTTCTATATATCCGTTCAACATGATTTTTAGAGTCACTAATGTTCTTGATGAGCTCTAAAAATCATGAAAATAACAATTAACTGAGATTATTTGCCCCACATCAACAATATTTCCAAAACAGAATCCTCCTTCCAATATTTCTAATATTGAAAGTTACGTTGTCTAGAAGGGGTGTTAGTTTCCACCAATCTAAAAGCTGTGGACGATAATTTTTTTGTTTTGTACGTTCTTATTCAATTTTTTTGTTAGTGTTGCGAGAAACTTTTATGTATCATTGGTTCGTATCGATGAGAGGAATCAAACAAGTCAAAAATTATGTCTTTTACATGAGTATTTTTTTGGAAATATCCCAGAAAAAATCCAAATTGAAGAGTCAACATTTGGGCCTTTTCTTGGATATTTTCCAAAACACAAAGGGTAAAAATCAAGATTTTTTTTTTCCAATAATACATAAAAGTTTTGAGGAAAACTAATAAATGCAATTTTTTTATAAATAAAGAAAAAAGTTGTAGTTTACAACTTATGGATTAGCAAAAATGGGGCCAAACAAGTCGCTGCATGTATCAATTTGATCTCCATCACTATCATTCCAAACTCTTGAAACCCCTCCTATATATTTAGGAAAATGATTTTCACACACTCTTTTTTGATAGCGGCACTCTCATTTTTTTTTTTGTCTTTTAGTGGAGCTTTTGTGTGTATTTTTTTTCACTAAAAAATGAGAAAATGAGTTTATTTATCAAAATAAGATTGTGAAAATTACTATTAGCCTATTTTTAAATGCGTAGTTGGAAACCAACTTTCCTCATCTACAAATTAATGATTCTTCTCCATAATGTTTGTTTATTAATTATCTTTCCCAAATCTTTGATTTTCGGACAGTATGGCATAATAATGATTTTGTTTGAGAAAGAACACTCTTCAAATTGCCACTGATGGACGGATGGGACCCCTATGGGTCTCGCTTCGCAGGGAAAGGGCCCCCTCTCCATTTTGTAAAATTATAGTGGTAATTCTTACATACTCGATCGTATTTTAGTTCTATTCAACATTTAGGATTGTGATTCAATAAAACTACTCTAGATTTCATTAATTATGAAGATTTTTGCCTGATCTGTTTCTTAGAGTGCTTAAATTTCACATCTTTCTGCACAAACGTAAGCCCCATTTCTAATAATTACAAGTTGAAGTTACATAAATCACCAACAATTTGTCATTTAGTGACAAAAAATGTACTACTATCTATTAGAAGGTATTAACAATTTGTCTTTTTGGACCGTACACTCTATTTCATTGTACCCTTAATCTAAATAATCCTACACTTTAACACTTTATCTATCATTTAGTAGCCCCTTAAGATACTTTTTCATCCATAATTGGACGTCAAACTCCAAGATGACATGCAAATGTGAGTAATTTTTTACCATTATGCCCCATTTCACCAAAATATTAATTAGTACAGAACATTTTTTGTCATCAATTATTGACATGTGCAAATCCAAAGTTTAAGGCCAAATTAGGACGGAAGAGGGAGGGGAGAAGTGAAGGGATCCTAAAGGATAAATTAATAAAGGAGGGAAGTTGTAGAGTTTTATAGATTGGAGGTAAAATGGAAAGGGGCGACAAATTAAGGGGGTAATCTGCAATTAACCCCAATGAAAATCAGTCAACAAAAACTCCACGCTTGACACGTGTCTCAAAGTCACGACCACATTTTCAAAGAAATGTTACGACATATGATTCTTAGTTTATGAAACTGAAAATGGAAAAAAATGAATGGTCCAGATTGTACCAGAGCTCTTCATGTTAAGATTAAGAATATTTCGAAATACAAAATTGGTAAAATAAAAAGAATATAAAAGTTTGAAAAATGAAAGAAATAGTGGAGTAATCTAGAAAACACCAACGATAATCTAGAAAAGACAAGCAAAAGCCAATTGGTCAGAAGTTTGCGGACTAAATGATTTAATGCTAACAATAATCTATAAAAAACAAGCACAAGTCAATTGGTCAAAAGTTTAAGGCGAAGTAAATGATTTAACACCAACAATAATTTAGAAAAGACAAGCGCAAGTCAATTGGTGAAAAGTTTAAGGTGAAGTAAATGGAAAGTTACGCAAAGGAAATGATTGTTCTTTATAAAGAAAAAAAAAATGCTCTCCTTTCATTCATTGGGACTTTTTTCCCTTTATTCACATAAAAGTACCAAATTGTTCTTTATAAAAGAAAAAATAACTCAAGTGGTAAGAGTAATTTAGTAAATTAAATAATCTAGAAAAGACAAAGTACAAGCAAATTGGTCAAAAGTTTAAGGCGACGTAAATGATTTAACACCAACAATAATTTAGAAAAGACAAGCACAAATCAATATATTGATCAAAAGTTTAAGGCGAAGGAAATGATTTAACGCCAACAATAATCTAGAAAAGACAAGCACAAGCCAATTGGTCAAAAGTTTAAGGCAAAGTAAATGAAAAGTTAGGCAAAGGAAATGATTGTTCTTTATAAAGAAAAAAAAAATGCTCCCCTTTCATTCATTGAGACTTTTTTTTCCCCCTTTATTCACATAAAAGTAGCAAATTGTTCTTTATAAAAGAAAAAATAACTCAAGAGGTAAGAGTAATTTAGTAAATTAAATAATCTAGAAAAGACAAGCATAAGTCAATTGGTCAAAAGTTTAAGAAACTAAATGATTTAACACCAACAATAATCTAGAAAAGACAAGCACAAGCCAATTGGTGAAAAGTTGAAGGCGAAGTAAATGATTTAACACCATCAATAATCTAGAAAAGAAAAGTACAAGCCCATTGGTCAAAAGTTTAAGGCGAAGTAAATGAAAAGTTGGGCAAAGGAAATGATTGTTCTTTATAAAGAAAAAAAAAAATGCTCTCCTTTCATTTATTGGGACTTATTTTTTCCTTTATTCACGTAAAAGTACCAAATTATTCTTTATAAAAGGAAAAATAACTCAAGAGGTAAGAGTATCAATAAATAAAAGGGAGGTGTGAAAATCATTTTTGTCGCAAAACCTGACGTGTATAAATTAGATCAATACTGTGTCTGATTCTTCATGTAACTAGCTTGTGTTTTTCCAAATGAGTTTGGTTCATTCAGAGAGAGAGAGAGAGAGAGAGAGAGAGAGAGAGAGAGAGAGAGAGAGAGAGAGAGAGAGAGAGAGAGAGAGAGAGAGAGAGAGAGAGAGAGAGAGTAATTTTAATGCTGTAGAATACGAGCGAACGAGAGAGAGAGAGAGATTAATGCTGTACTTATCCCTGAGGGAACTTTTCTATAGTCAGGCTTAATCTCATTTGGTTAAATACTGACTCAAAAATCATTTTCAAAAACAAAAGTAAGCCACTGTGCCGGGTGCACCACGTGGCGCTTTGAAGTGTTGCACGGCGTAGTGTGGTCAAGCGCGCAGCGTTCCGCTAGTTATTGATTTCTTATTCGAACTATCTGGATCATAACTATTCTTCATCAGGCCTGTTTTTGTTGCTGAGATATCAGTCATCTGTGTTTTCAGAATAAGATCATATCTACAAGTCATGTTTGGTTTTATAAACAAAGCTTCCTTGATCATTTTGAGTAATTAAACGCATTAAAAGTTGTTTTACATTCATGGCTTGAAGGAATGGTATCCTCCCAAAATGATTCTTTGACTGGGCACCTTCTAATGTTTACTAAAAATATTGCACAATATGTCAGGTAGTGTTCTGGAACCTGACAATGATTTGATGACAGAATAGGTACCCCGCACGACGTATTGTAAAGTTGTGCATGGCATTACAATATGCAGTGTAGGAGATCATTGAGATCCAAACAGTTTTGTTGCGGAGTTCTTTTCTTCTGCATCATCTTTAACATCCCTGTACAGACAGCGCCACGTGCACGTTTACATGATATACTTTCCATGTCCCTTCCCCCCTTACTTGTTTATTAGAGAGCTTGATTTTCTAAAAGATATTTAAAATTTCCCTCCGAAATCCTGATTGGGGTGTCTACAGGTATCCTAGGGTTTTAGGCACTTTCATATATAGATATCCTAGGATTTTTGGCACTTTCAAAGGGTACTTCTAGAGTTTTAAACACTTTCATAAGGTACCCTAGAATTTTTGACACTTTCATAGACACATTTGTCCTTATGTTTGATTGCAAAATGTGTTTGTCCTTGAGCTCAAAAAATATAAATATAAGAGATTTTTGGCTAAGCCTCCCATTGTTATTTATGTTTCCTAATTAGTTTGGTTTCCTTGTTATGTGTATTTTCTTTATTTGTTAGTTTCTTAATCACCAAGTTCTGTAGTCTATATATAAAGGCATGTTACGGTTTTAAACACAATCAATAATACATCAGTTCCCTTTTTTCTTCACATTTCCAAAAATGACTGACGGAAATTTCGGAAGTAAAACATTTTCATTTGTATCCATCCAAATACTTGGGAAAAATATTTTTCTTCGAAACAAACAGAGCCGCGCGCTGTTAGTGGCAACCATACACGCCAACCAATAACAACAAAGAGACCCAGTAGTTCTTTGCGCTTAGCCCCAGAGGCTGATTCCGTTGCCTTAATCCACATTTGTCCCAAGTTCCAACCGTGCCTCCACCACTGTCTCCGGTCTGTAGCAAAACGGGGATAGTAACCACACTCTACACGCCCTATATATCACGGCTAAACAGCATGCATGTGTGAGGTGGTTTCAACCTCCAATCCAACCCACAAACAGGACAGATCATCTTCACGGGCACCTATTAAAATTGAGCGGCCTGCGCCACATAAACATCTTCGTCTTCATGGCGACCTGTTACGAATGCGTCGTCCCACATGACCACATCTTTAGCAGTCACATAGGCTGATTTCACTAAGAACTTTCCATTGAACGTACGTGCAGTTCCAAATTTTATTGTCGCACTGACCCGTGGTACTAAATTGGTAGGCAAAGAATCCTATCAGCATCTCCGTTATTAAAAACTGACCTCACTAGTGTCTCCCTCCTCCTTCCAAGTCTTCCTTTCATTACCAATAAGCCGTGTTTCCAGCAAGGAAAAGCGAAAAAAACATAGGCGTTTTTTTGCAAGCCATCAATAAGTTTCAACATTTTACTATCTCGTTCACGCTAATAAAAAAGTTGTTAGCAACAACTTCTTTAATAATTTTTTTCACTTATATACCCATTAACAACTTATTCACTAGTGGAAATAACTTGACATTTCTTACCAACTTATTTATTACCGGAAACAACAAACAGCTTGTCAACAACGAACACAAATTCTCCAAAATTTTCCTTAATGAAAACACCCCAAAGGTCACTCACAATTTTACACTGCTCAATGTTGGGATTTGACCTCTCTAGAAAATAGTAACTCTAAAGCAACACAGGTCATATATATGAGTAGGGCATGTAGGTGTTTGTGTATGTGTTTGGTTTTAAAAAATCTTTACAAAGAATTTTGTTAGATCAGTGTTACACGTACAACTTAAAACACAACTCAGAGATACAAAATCACATTCGGAATCATTTTAATGCATGTGAGTCCACATCCAACTAACGGTTCGGATACGTGTCTTTTAAAGTTTTGTGCAAAAACACAAAATGAATTTGTTAGCCTCTTTTTCGCCTTTTATTTTGGACCGTACGTACACTTCCCACTCGTTGTCTTTGTACTTATCTCGAATTCAGATTACAATGAACAACAGCCATTCACATGCTCATCGATCGCAACTCCAAGAATGTTCTATCCACCCCACTCGTTGTCTTCTTTTTACTATTTTTAAAAAGGGATCTTCGTAAATTCCTTTCAACAATGTCGTGTGCACTCGAAAATATTAAGACACAAAATTGGTAAAATAAAAGAATAGTATAAATTGGAAAAATGAAATAAATAGTGGAGCTATCTAGAAAACACCAACACTAATCTAGAAAAGACAAGCACTAGCCAATTTTTGAATACCGAGGGTACCACGTAGTCTTCGAGCAGAGTCGGACCGTTCAAAATTGTGTTGGACGACTCAGATTGAAACCTTCCTTCTCTCTCCTCTCATCCTACCACTCTCTCTCCTCTTTCTTTGTCCTTTTACTCTCTCCAAAATTGAGCCGTCCAAAACTAAATGGACCGCTCGAATGTGCCGAACGGATAACACGTGGTACACACCCAACACTGAAAAATTTCTCCAAAGGAAATGATTGCTCTTTATAAAAATAAAAATCGCTCTCCGTTTATTCGTTGAGACTCATTTTTGTCTTTATTCATCGGAAAGTACCAAATTGCTATTTATAAAGAAAAAATAGCTCAAGAGATAAGAGTAATTTTTCGATTTACATGAATGAAAGACAAAAAAATTCAATAAATAAAAAAAAGGGTGTGAAAATCATTGTCGTCTCGCAAAACCCGACCGTGGTATGAAGTATAAACCGTTCCAATATTCATGCACCCACTGACCCACACCACATCTGCATATTGCATACAGCTTTTCAAAATTTGTTGCCAAGACTCATCAAATTAACAACGACCAGCCATGCATTTCTCACTACACCCCTTCATCTTCTCTCTCCTTCCCCTGTTTTTCTTCCTAATTTTCCTTCTCAAATGGCTCTCCATCACCGCCCGACCACCGCACAATAACCCACCGCCGTCTCCCCGAAAGCTCCCCGTGATCGGAAACCTCCACCAAATCGGCCCTTTCCCCCACCTTTCCCTCCACTCCCTCTCCCAATCCCACAGCCCCTTAATGCTCCTCCACTTCGCGGCTGCCCCCGTCTTGATCGCCTCCTCCGCCGCCGCCGCCCGTGACATCATGAAAACCCACGACCTTATCTTCTCCAACCGACCCAAATCGACCATTTGTGAGAAAATCATGTACGGAGCGAAGGATGTGGCTTTCAGCCCTTACGGCGAGTATTGGAGGCAGATGAAGAGCATCTGCGTCCTCCAACTACTTAGCAACAAGCGAGTTCAATCCTTTCGCGACGTTAGGGAAGAAGAGACGGCGCTCATGATTGAGAAGATTTCGGGTTCTGGTTCTGATGTGGTGAATTTGAGCGAATTGATTGTGGAGTTGACGGGGGACGTGGTGTGTAGGGTGGCGTTGGGGCGGAAATACGGCGGCGTCGGGGGTGAAGAAGGAGGAGGGGGCAGGAGGGGGTTTAAGGAGGTTTTGGGGGAGTTCGTGGAGTTACTGGGGTTTTTTGATATTGGAGATTTTGTACCATGGCTGAAGTGGGTGAATAGAGTAAATGGGGTGTATGGGAGAGCGGAGAGACTTGCTAAGGAGTTGGATGAGTTTTTGGAGAGTGTGGTGGAAGAGCATGAGGGTAGAGAGAGAAAGGGAGGAGAGGGAGAGCAGGATTTTGTGGATGTGCTGCTGGAAGTCCAGAGAGAGAACGTGACTGGGATGTCTATTCATAGAGATAGCATCAAAGCTCTTATTTTGGTAAGGCCTGAATCTCTCTTCTTCATGACTGTCTACTCAAGAAATTGTTCAATGCTCTTGGACTAATGTTGAGTACGAATCTAGATCATACATCGTGCTCAATCTTACTTTAATTTTATGCTTTTTCTCATGCTACCTTATTTTATTATTATTATTTTTCACATTTTATTTATATTTTTTTTCTCATGCTCAACCTTATTTCAGAGTATTGAATATCTTATGTCTAGTCCTCACGAACAGAAGACTGGCGCGCCTTTGAGATTTGGACTCAGATCATCTTAAATTTGTATTGAGCAATTGTTTAGTAGCCTTGTTATTTTATATCCTAGTTCAATTACTTTCTACGATTTCTGAACAAGGTCTAGGATTAGAGAAATAAGATATACACGGACCGTCTGTGTAGAAGGACCAATAAAAAGAAGACAATTCAGCGTCGGAATTGAGACACTGTTGGAAAATGGTTTTTTTTTTTTTTTTAATCTTATGAAACAAAAATGTGATTATGAGTGTTCTGAAGACAAATTTTAATTATGACCATTTAGAATAATAAGATCTTCGCACTGGTTTAAACAGATTAAATATTTGAACACTTAATTTTTTAAACATATTTTTTAAATATATAAACAGTTCAAAATTATTAAGCGCTCCAATTTTCAATCTGTTTGAACCGGTGTGAAAATCTTATTATTCTAATCATATTATTCTAAAAAGTCATAATTAAATTTTGTATCTAGTGCTCTCATAATTAAGTTTCTTTTTTTTGCTCGGCCTCATAATCAAGTTTCTACTCTATAAGGTTTCAAATAAAGAATAGATATTTAATTATAAGAGCCCTGGAGACAAAATTAATTATGACACTTTAGGAATAATATAATCAGAATAATAAAATCTTCACGCCAGTTTAAACGGATTCAAAATTGGAGCGCTTTATTTTTTTGAATGGTTTATATATTAGTGCTTGATGATTTCCTAGTCCTAAATTAATGGGTTGCCCCAAGCGTAGGGTGGAGACCGACATAGCATAATATCCGGTGAGTCCGGAATCGAATCCACAGAGACGGTAATGTGTGCTAACTAAAAATTCGGGTTGTTACTTATATAAACTGGCTCTTAGGGAGCCACCCCTTGTCGATTGATTGAGATTAACTAAAATCTAGAAATTGATTGTACTTTTCCAAGAATTAAAAGGAGGTACGGTCGTAGGGTTCATAGCACTCGTAACCAGTCCAGATTAACCTGCTCCATTAAGTGTTCTAAAAAAACATTAACTTTATTTTGGGAAAGATAACTCGCAAGATGCGAAATCCTATGGTCACCGTTTACCCTTGCGCAGCGAAGAATGAGTTTTGGACCCTCATTTTCCCGTTCACATGGGTTCCGACAATGCTCGGGTTCGTCCGCGGGAAGTATTTTACCAATCTAAAATTATAATTTTCATTATTTGAAAATAGAAGCAATGCCTGGACTGGCCACGGTGTGCTAATCACCCCGCAACCCTACCTTTACGACTACTCACTTATTATTAAACAAGAAATAAAAGAAACCCTAAATTGAAACATGCTTCTATTACGCGATACAGAAAATAAACAAGAGATCCAAACCAAACAAAAACATATAAACAACTTTTATTAAGAACAGAAATTAAAACGAATTACCAGAGTGCGAGTAATTGAATAAAGCATCAAAAACTTGAAAGAAATAAAACTCGAAAGAAAACTAAACTTCGGAACGAAAAGCTTTGGCAGCCCCGTTCTTTGTTTCGTACGTCAGAATAAAGTCGTGCGTGAGACCCAAGAAGGTATCACGGCAGCCCCTTTTCTTCGTCCATCCAGAAGTAAAACCTATTGAAAAATAATCATCCACCGCAGCCCCGTTCTTCGTCTTTTTATAAGTGAGAAGTGCCGACAAACAAAACCCTTGTGGGCCGAGTTTATTACTTCCCAATTGCAGTTGACCTGTTGACCCGAATCCCTTCTTCAGTCCACGTTACAAGATCCATTGGCTTGGCCCAGACAACCAATTTATTCCCATGTGAATTAAACCCATAAAATATGAATGGATCCATCAATTAAATTAGTATCATTGGCCATGTTGGAACTCCAGATACCAATCTGCCACTCATATGCCAATTTTGCCATAGTAAAGTCCATTAGAATGGTAAGCCTCCAAATATCTACAACACAAAATAAACGCATAAAACTCCAAATAATAATATAAATAGACGTAGCAATGATAAATTAAGGGGCGCTAATGTGAATATTTACGCGCCTATCAATTAGAAAATATGATTAAAAAATCAAGTGTTCCAATTTTTAATCTATTTAAACCAGTGCGAAGATCTTATTATTCCGAGCATATTATTCTAAAGGGTAAAAAATGGGACAATGTTGAAAAAATAATTTTTTGGAATCCTATGGAGCAAAAACTTGATTATGAGAGTCCTAAAGACAAAATTTAACTATGACCTTTTAAAATGATATGATTAGAATAAAAGATCTTCGCTCTAATTTAAAAGGATTGAAAATTAAAGCGCTTCATATTTTAGAAATATTTATATATTACAAAACATGGTTAAAAAATTAAGCACTCTAATTTTTAATCCGTTCGAACCAGTGCGAAGATCTTTTTTTCTGATCATATTATTCCAAAGGATCGTAATTAAATTCCGTCTCTAGAGCTCTAATAATCAAGTTTCAGATCCATAAAATCCCAAAAAATTATTTTTTCAACATTGTCCCCTTTTTGCCGATTGTCCCATGCTGAGTTGTCTTCTTTTTATTGGGTTGGCGGACACTTCCTTCTACAGGATCCGTGTATAATTGGTGTCAAAGAGATTCTTAACTTGGTGTCAAAGAGATTCTTCTTATCAAATTATCAAATAAACAAACAAGAAATGTATACTAAATAAAACTCATAGGAGTATGTTATTTTGTTGTCTTGTAGGATGTATTTGCTGCTGGAACTGATACTACATCCACAGCCTTAGAATGGGCAATGACAGAGCTCTTAAAACATCCTCAAGCCATGAAAAAACTCCAAGCCGAAGTCCGAAGAACAATCGAATCCAACCAGCCCATAACCGAGGATGATCTAGACCAGATGCCCTACCTAAAAGCTGTGATCAAGGAGACTCTACGCCTCCACCCTCCGATTCCCCTTCTCGTGCCTCGGGAGTCGACCAAAGACGTTCAAGTAATGGGCTACGACGTTGCAGCTGGAACACGCGTGGTCGTCAACGCTTGGTCGATCAGCCGGGATCCGGCATCATGGGACGAGCCTGAGGAGTTTAGGCCCGAGAGGTTTTTGAACCGTTTGGTCGATTTCAGAGGGCAGAATTTCGAGTTGATTCCATTCGGAGCAGGGAGGAGGGGGTGCCCGGGGATTCAATTTGCGGCGGCGGTCGATGAGCTAGCCGTCGCAAATCTTGTGCACAAGTTTGATTTTGAATTGCCTGATGGGGTGGAGTTGGATGTGAGTGAAGTTGCTGGTCTCACTATTCACAAAAAGTTGCCTTTGCTTCTTGTTGCAACTCCTTGGTCTTGCTAATTGGAGTACCGTGTGAAAATACTTAAAGCTCCTTTTATTGCACTTCCTTCATCTATTTTAAATGCTCTTTGTGTAAAGTCCTGTCATTTTGACTTTCAAAAAAATCATATTTTTTATAATCTTTAGTGAAGCTTTTTTTTACTGTTTGAAAGTATTCATTGAGATTTTTTGAATGGTGCAAAACAAAGTTGAAAATTAATTCTAAAAGAACTTTATTTTTTGAGGTTAAAATTATACGGTCTCCCATAGAGAGCATTCAAAATAATTGAGACAAATGGAGTAATATGTATGAAACATGTATCTGTATTTTCATGAGTACATATTGGATATAATAGTAATACTGGCACATTTTGAGAGTTTTCTGTATAATTTTGATGATTCTTCTTATCTTGTTCTGGAAAGAAAAGAAAATGTGATAAACTGCACAATAATAATAATAATTTAGAGAGAGATGGGGTACGTGTACCCGAGTGTTCATGACACAAGAAATTGGTACAAGTTTGGTCAATTGTTAACATAAAAGTTTATTTACTTATAGGCAGATTGATTGTATTAGAGTTGATAAGTGTCAACTTACCACCAGAGGACATAAATATACTCTTCCACACTGCCAATCTTTTCTCCACCCTATCTGCCACAGGTTGCCATGTTTGAATTTTTCTAGGATTAGCGCTAAGTGGGAGCCCAAGGTAATTCAATGGGAGAGATCCCACACGGCACTCCATCACCTTTCTAGGATTAGCACCAAGTGGCCTAGGAACCCAAGGTAAATCAATGGGAGAGATCCCACACGACACTCCATCACCTGAGCTAATACTTTCCCTTCCTATTTTAGACATTTCACCGGATGCTTGCAGGAAGTCCAAATAAAATTGGAGTAAAGCACCGTTTAAACTGACTCCAAATGAGTTACATAGTAGCTCCTGAAAGATTTCGAACGTGAAAACTTTTGGGTGGCAACATTTAGAGTTGATTTATTGTGTAACAAAAAACATGTGACTGGGGCAAGTCCTGTTCGTGCTATACATGGTCCCATGTGACTCCTTGATATCTACGAGATTCTTTTCTTTTTGAGAAATTTTTGGGTGTCAGGTGGCTACTACGAGGCCGTACATACATGGTCTCCGAGTAGCGTATCTGGACCGTTCAAAAAGATGTTAGACGGTCTAGATTAAAACTCTCTCTCTCTCCTCTCATTCCACCACTCTCTCTCCTCTTTCTCTCTCCTTTTTCACTTTCCAAATCTGAGCCATCTAAAATCGAACATGGACGGCCTGGATGCACTCCTCAAGCACCATGTGATACCTGCTTGGCACCCAAAAATTTCTCCATGCGAAAAAAATCAATCTACTTGGATATCTAAAGGTACATGAATTCATGGCCTCCAGGTCTAGGGCCATCACTTCCGCTGATCCCTGTGTAATGCCTCTTTGAAAGACATCAACCATCTGTTCAGGGGGATGTGCCAAAGTCACGTGTAAGGGGATGAAAATAATTGGTGCTTAGAACAGTATTAGATTGTAACGGCTACTCGTGCTTTTTCAACAGAACCCTAGTTCGTCGTCAGAACCCTAATCTGCAAAACAGACAAGGGGTGAGTATACATTTGCCTCTCATGGCAAAGGCCCTCGACGTCTAAGTTAGTATCTCATACTAGCTGAAAACCCTAATTATCAGTAGGAAACTTGTATCAAGCAAAGTGTTGCGTATTGCGTACTTTTTACCTCTAGGTTTTCATTGTATTTATAGATTCATAGATGCTTGTTGCCCAAGAATCCATATTGCCCTAGGATTCCTATCTCGTATAGGAACCCAGGATATCTTGGATTCTTGTTCTCTTATCAGTTCATTACCTTAGTCCTTTAATGACTCTTTTCCATAACTGGTCGAACTTGCCATTCTCGTTGGGTATCTTTCCCAGATCCTACATTCTCGGGATCTCATTCCTTAACAGAATACCACTGTTTCTGAACCCTTCCAGAGTGTTACTTGCACTTGAGGCAGCTTTCCCTATATTTCTTCTCTTGCCGAACAGGCTACTTGGACCAGTGACTTCACATGTCACTGGATTTTTATCTAACCCTTGGACCAATAATTTTTCATGTTCACTGGTCCAAGGCCCTGCACAGACTTCTTGGACCAATGACTTTTCGTATCTTCTGTCCTGATTTGCCGATAAATGCCTTCCTTGGTGGGTTATCTTATCTTACTTACTCCATGGTCGCACGTATCACTTGCTTGGGCCCTAATTGGACTTGTTCGGGAATACCTCCCTACATCAGGGATTTACAGGCTTGTTTCAAAAAGTTGCCAATGGTTGAGAAATAGCTTGGAATGCACCTTTTTTTTTTTTTGTGTTCATCAAGGGCAAAGCCCTTTCCTAGCTCCCGCTGCCGCATGAAGGTAGTGAAAATCCTAGGGAGAGAATGTGAACACTAAGGCACCATTTGTTTCGGTGTAAAATATTTTACAATGTAAAATATTTTTTTAGAAAACAAACTTCAAACTTTGATTTTTTGGTATTTGGTTGACACTTGAAAAATATTTTTAGAAATCAACAAAGTAGTGTAGAGAGAGAGAATGAGTCTTAAACAGTGGAGAGATATGAGAATATTAGAATTGAACATGGCTCATGACTGACTATCGAGAAAACTGAACAGTGAGAATTGCCGTAGAAGACAACGAGTTCATTTCGGAAAATAACTTAAGGAAGATTTAAGGGTAAATCATTTTCATCCAATCAATGGAAAATGTTTTATATGTAAAATGTTTTCTCCATTTTTTACACAACCAAATATCAATAAAAAAGTAAAACATTTTATCGAAAAATATTTTATGCCCAAATAAACGGAGCTTAAATCACATTCTGCATGTTCTTTGGAATTAAAGCTCTTTTGTTGACTGGATTTCGTCTAAATTTCTGGTATTGCAATTGTGACGTGCCATGGAAAAATCTTACTTTAAATCATTCTCAGCTGGCAAATTTGAAAGGATCGGAATAGGAAGAGTACTTTTGAGAGCCAGAACACGACAATTACACTCTGTACCAAGGAAATTGCATGCGGAGGCATTCACTTTTATCCTCACCGATGGCGCAAGGGCTTCTTTGATAACTTAAATTCAGCATTTAATTCTGAATTAATTAAGTAATAAGTGATTCAGTAGGTTTGATAATCACATTTTACATTGCTTAACAAATTAAGTACCACTTAAAATATAGCCAAAAAGTTGAAAAAAATTAAGTAGTTTTGAGCTATTTATTTCTTACTAAATTTTTGTATACTTACATTCAACCATCATACCACCACCACAGCCACTCCCACCCACACCGCCACTACTCCACCACCACCACTACCACCACCTCCACCACTCCACCACCACCACCACCACTCCTCCTCCACCACTCCATCACCAACACCTCCACCACTACCACCACCACTCCTCCACCATAACATCACCACTACTAGCTTCACCACCACCACCACTTTCTCCACTACCACCACCACCACCACCACCACCACCACATCACCACCACCAACTCCACCACCACCACCACCACCACTTCCTTCACTACCACCACCACCACTCCTCCTCCACCACTCCACCACCGCCACTACCACCACTCCACCTCCACCTCCACCACATCACCATCACCAGCTCCACCACCACTCCACCACCAGCTCCACCACTACCGCCATTTCCTCCACTACCACCACCACCAACTCCACCACCACCACCACTCCTCCTCCACCACTCCACCACCACCACTCCACCACCACCACCACCACCACTCCACCTCCACCACATCACCACCACTAGCTCCACCACCACTCCACCGCTACCGCCACTTCCTCCGCTACCACCCCCACCAACTCTACCACCACCACCACCACCGCTCCACCACTACCATCACCACCACCAGCTCCACTACTCCACCAACACCACCACCGCCCCTACCACCACCTCCACCACTCCACCACCATCATCACAATCATCACCACCACCGCCACTCCACCACCACTACTATCACTACACCACCACCACCACTCCACCACCACCACTACCAGCACTACACCACCACTCCTACCACCTCCACCACTCCACCACCATTACCAAAAATATATTGTGACCGTTAATAAATTAAGAGAGAATTGGAACAAAATTAATTCATCATTTTTTTAATTCAGTACTTAATATATTTATCCAACAGTTTTTTCAGGTTAAAAATTTCAGCATTCAGTTTTCAGTACTTAATTTTTCAGCTTTCAATTTCAATTTTCAGTTTTATCAAACAGCCTCTAAGTATATAACTAGACTAATATGCTATGGGAGGCTGAGGCCCTATATATATCCACCGACAAAAATCGCTAAAAGCTTAAAGACTTTTTTCTCATCTAGTGAAGATTTATTTGTGTTGTATTGTATTGTATTTTTTTTGTAAATATTCAATTTGTAGATACCCAACTAGATTGATTTTTTTGCATGTATCTCTTCCACAGTGTATCCACTAAATGGACGGATTGAATTATTGTGATAGGCTCAGAACATGACTAAAGAAAAGTGTTGGGTTCAGAGTGTCCCCATTGATTTGATTACACAATGTTATTCCCTGCGACCGCTCTAATAACAGACTTGCGGGTGCAATTTTGAATGCCATAAAAGATTTAATATTTTAATTGAAGCACTCCTTTACACCAATTGGTTTTAGGAGAGATGCATGGTGGAAAAATAGTCCGACAAAATGAATCTCGTACATATCAAGGATAAAGGTACGAACATGTCTCCCCTTTAGTTCAACATTTTATTTTTTAAATCTTAAAAAAAGTCCCACGAAGACAAAAGAAAGCAAGAAAGAGTGGAATTTGTCAACTATATTTTCTTTCTTGATAGTACTAGTTTAGTTTTAAATTTGATTTCATTTTTTGTTTTTATTTGATCCTTATTTCATACTTATTTGTTACGCCCAAATAAACGGAGCTTAAATCACATTCTGCATGTTCTTTGGAATTAAAGCTCCTTTGTTGACTGGATTTCGTCTAAATTTCTGGTATTGCAATTGTAACGTGCCATGGAAAAATCCTATTTTGAATCATTCTCAGCTGGCAAATTTGAAAGGATCGGAATAGGAAGAGTACCCCACTGTCTTATTCAGAATCTTACTATTTCCTTTGCTTGTGCTTAACAAATTTGTACCCCACTGTCTTATTCAGAATCTTACTACTGTATTTCCTTTGCTTGTGCTCGACAAATTTGTACACCACTGTCTTTTTTCTTGACAAATTTCCTATAAAAAACTGTCCCAATATTCATGCACGGGCACCACACATGCATCTTTCAAAAGATCTCATCGAGATCTATCAATAATATCCATATTTATAAAAATTTATTTTAGTAAGTCTATTATTTTTAACATTAAAAATTACAAAAATGTAATTATTTTTTAAGAACGCTTAGCGGAACAATAAGAACAAACAGTTTCACGAGGAACACTGCATAGAACCAAACAAAAAGATTACAAGCAGAGGCTACTTAAGATTGAAAAATCTCATCATTGAGTTCTTCTTCATGTCTGGATCCCTAACCAATTCTGCAAGAATTTCTCACACGAAACTTGTACTAAAATCAACTCAACATTCGTTTGTCATCAACAAAAGAAATTTCAATGTTTGTTGCCGTATGTCTATGTTCGTTCGTTATATTGTCTTAATTAGGTGCTGATTTTTTTGCGTAGGAATGGAATCCTCTCCCATATCTTCAAGAGATTGAAGGTTCTTTTGCGTTCTTCTGGGATCTTTCATGGAAAAAGTAGTCGTATACCGCTAATTGATTTATCACGATGAGGACATTGCCCACGTAGAAAAAAATAGCAAAATTGTTTTATTGCTTGATTTGTTTTCAAAACAAATCGGTGTTGAGGGGAAATTTTTTTTGTAACACTTCATTGAAAGATAGATGTGTTCGATATATCCATTCAACATGATTTTTGAAGTGACTAATGAGACTTATGTTGTCCAGAACAGGTGTTAATTTCCAAATTAATAACCTAAAAGTTGTGGACTACAACTTTTTTGTTTTGTTTTTTTTTTCTTATTTATTTGTTAGTTTTTGGGCCAAACTTTATGTATTTCGTATCGATGAGATGAATCGAAAAAGTAAAAAATTATGTCTCTGACAAGAGTATTTTTGGAAATATCCCATAAAAAGTCCAAATAGTCAACATTTGAGCCATTTCTTGCATATTTTCCAAGAAAATGGGTAGAAATCTAGGCTTTTTACCTTTTTGATTCATTTCGTCGAGATGAACCAATAATACATAAAAGTTTGGAGGAAAACTAATAAATGCAAAAAAAATTAAATAAAGAAAAAAGTAGTTGTTTAAAAAAATGGCTTAGTAGAAAATGGAGCCTAAATATAATAATAAACAAGTCGCTCCATGTCTCAATTTGATCTTCGGCCATCACTGTCATACCAAACTCTAGAAACCCCTCCTGTATATTTAAAAAAATGATTTTCACAATCTCTTTTTTGATAACGGCACTCCATTTTTTTTTTCTTTTAGTGGAGTTTTTGTGTGTATTTTTTTTTACTAAAAGACAAGAAAATGCGAAAATTATTTTTCTATATTTAAATGCGTAGTTGGAAACCAACTTTCCTCATCTACAAATTAATGATTCTTCTCCATAATGTTTGTTTAATTATCTTCCTCTCTTTTTCCACATAGGGTTATGATTTTCATCCAATCAACACCCTCCATTTTTCTTATAGTTCTTGCCAAATTAAAATTAGGGTTGTTGTTGTTACTCCTTTTCTTGTTCACTTTTCAATCTACGAATCAAAATTTTCAAATCGTCTGACCAAATCAGAAGTAGAAACTGAAAACGATGGGAAGACTGAGAATATTTTTGGAATTTTTGGTAGATGGACATAGCTGTCCTAGTTGAGTCTTGAGAAGAGGTTTTGGGTTGAAACGGTACCTGAAAACAAAGTAGAAGACGGAGAATTTCTGGCTGTTTGGGTTCCGTCTTTTAAATGGCGTCATTTGGGTGTTCATTGATGTATGGACTGAGTGTTCCAAAATTTTGTGAATTGGGTGTTTATTGATGTATAAACTGGATGTTCAAACTATTTCAAAACATGAGCCATCCTAAAATTTCTACATGTATTATAGTAAATTGTTTTTTTTCGGTGGTCATGTGATGACCATGGTGCTCTCTATGTGGAGCCGCCGCTGAATTCAGGGTCTCCAGGTCCATGGCCAGGGGCATAACTTCTGCAGCTGGGGCTCTTACCAACGTACTTCTGCTAATCCTTGTGTAATGCCTCTTTGGAAGAGAAATTTTTTCAATATCAGGTGGGTACCACATGATGCTCGTTCGGTGCTTCCGAGCCGTCCGTTATATTTTTGGACAGTTCGAATTTTGAGAGAGAAATACATCAACCACCTGTTCAAGGGATGTGCCAAAGTCAGGGAGTTAGGGGCTTGTTTCAAAAAGTTGCAGATGGTTGAAAAATAGCTTGGAATGCGCTTTTTTTTTTGCCCACCAAAATGAAATGGTAATAGCTTCATTAATTGGAAACATAGATATACAAAATAAATAATCAGTTGGGTTGACTGGTTTTCTGGTAAAACGGTTGGGTTGATGATGTGGCAATATATTATAACTCTCTAGTCATTTGGGAATTGATATATATATCCATCTCCATGTCCATCAAATGCATTTTTCATCTCCATTGGAGGGGTTCCGTCTTCTAAATAGCGTCGTATGAGCATCAAATTTTTTTTTTAATCAAACTAAGACTGAAGTGCTATTGGCTAAAAAATCAGAAGATGAGCCTCCCACTGAGAACCATCGTTTTTTTTTTTTGAATGGGTGTGCGTGTGTAGGTGATGATTAGAATTGAAAGGACCCACCTTTTGTTCATGGGGTTAACCTCCTCACCATTACTCTATTCTCCGGAAAATTTTTCAGTGCCGAGCGGGTACCACTTGGTGTCCGCTCGGCCATTCGAGCCGTCCATTTCGTGTTTAAACGGCTCAGATTTGGAGAGAGAAAAGGAGAGAGAAAGTGTTTGGATGGGAGGAGAGAGAGGGTTTTAATCCAAGCCGTCCAAAAATGTATCGGACGGCTCGAATGCGTCGAGCGGGTGCCACGTAGGCAATACCCGCTCGGCACTGAAAAGTTTCTCCTATTCTCCATATATACGAGTAGTAAGTACTCTTCAAAACTTTTTGGGAGAATGACGGGCAATGACGTATTTTGATAATTAATACATGCCAACAGACATTTTCAGCATTAATAGATGTTCTTAGCTTATTCTTGACGGGTATTAATTATCAAAACACTTCCTAGGCCGTCATTTTCCCAAAACTTTTTGAGTTTTTTTTTAAAAACATCCCTCCAACTATCCACCAGATTTTTACTTAGTCCTCAAACTATCAAAATGTTTTATTTAGTCCTCCAACTATTGGCTTACGTTCTATTTAGTCCTTCCGTTAAGTTTCAAACGGAACTTAACGGCCAGGCAATGTTTTGTTAAAAAAAAAAAAGTTTCCAACCACCAATTTGTAATCCTATGGAGTAGAAACGTGATTATGAGAGCTTTAGAGACAAAATTTGATTATGTCTCTTTAATATGATCAGAATAATAAGATCTTCACATCCATTCAAACGGATTAAAATTTGAGCACTTAAATTTTTCGGACGGCAACGTTTTGTTTAAAAAAAAAAAGTTCCCAACCACCAATTTGCAATTCTATGGAATAGAAATGTGATTATGAGAGCCTTAGAGACAAAATTTGACTATGTCTCTTTAAAATAATATGATCAGAATAATAAGATCTTCACACCCATTCAAACGGATTAAAATTTGAGCACTTAATTTTTTAAGACGGTTTATATATTAAAAAATATAGTTAAAAAATTAAGTACTCGAATTTTATCCGTTTGAATGGGTGTGAAGATCTTATTATTCTGATCATATTATTCTAAAGAGACATAGTCAAATTTTGTCTCTAAGGCTCTCATAATCACATTTCTATTCCGTAGGATTGCAAATTGGTGGTTGGGAACTTTTTTTTTTAAACAAAACGTTGCCGTCCGAAAAAATTAAGTGCTCAAATTTTAATCCGTTTAAATGGATGTGAAGATCTTATTATTCTGATCATATTATTCTAAAGAGATATAATCAAATTTTGTCTCTAAGGCTCTCATAATCACGTTTCTACTCCATAGGATTGCAAATTGGTGGTTGGAAACTTTTTTTTTTTAACAAAACGTTGCCTGGCCGTTAAGTTCCGTTTGAAACTTAACGGAAGGACTAAATAGAACGCAAGCCAATAGTTGGAGGACTAAATAAAACATTTTGATAGTTTGAGGACTAAGTAAAAATCTGGTGGATAGTTGGAGGGATGTTTTCAAAAAAAACTCAAACTTTTTTCGTGGGCTCTATTTCAGGTTCACGAGAATGATTCAAAGTATTACGAAAGTTTTATCTCCTGGATATTCACATAGAAGATATTCATATAAAATCAGACTGATTGATTTTTGGGAGAATTTTTGATAAGTCCATTGTAGCATGTTTCTAACCCACCCAATCCATTTCTAAAGTTTCTAACACCTCTAGTCCACTACAAATTTCAATGACAAAAATAACCTATATAAAAGAAATAAGGGCCTTGTTTGGCTAAAACAAAAAATACATTTTTTCATTTTTTCGATCTTATTACAACCACATAACCACCACCACCATAATGACCACCACCACGTCGCCGTCGCCGCCGTCGCCACCATTACCACCACCACCACCACCACCACCACGCCCCCACCACCACCTCCATCACCACTACCACCACTCTATCACCGCCACCAACACCACCACCACTACGCCCCCACCACCAATCCGCCCACACCCCCATCCCCACCACCACTAATCTGCCGCCGCTGCAGCTACCACCACCACGACGTTGCCGCCGCGACCACCACCACAACGCCGCCACCTCCACTGCAATTACCACCACCACCACCACCACTACTCCACCACCACTACCACCACCATCGCCACCGCTATCACTCCACCACCACCACCAAGCCGCCGCCGCCGCCGCCGCAACCACCACCACCACCATCGCCACCGCTATCACTCCACCACCACGCCGCCACAACCACCACCACTACCACAATGCCGCCACCTCCACCACTCCATCACAACCACCGCCGCCACCACTGCCATCACTCCATCACCACCACCAAAATGACAACCACCACGCTGTCACCACAACCACCACCACTTCACCACTACCATGCCGCCACCACCAGCACAATGACCACCACTATGTCGCCGCCATCACCACCACCACCACCACCACCACCATCATCACCACCACTACCGCCGCCACCACTACTCCACCATCACCAACACCACCACCACCACCACCACCACCACCACCACGCCGCCGCCATCACTCCACCACTACCACTTCTTCTTTGGTAATTCACCTTCCTTCTGGGTCACACTTGCTTTTCTGATGTCTTATTGGCGTTAGTGTTTTAAGAAAATAATTTGCAGTCTAAAAGTGCAAATTTGTAATTTAAAATTTCATTGGTGTTAGTATTTATTTAATAATTTGCAGTCTAAATTTGTGTGTAGACTACAAATTTGCACTTTCAGAATGCAAAGTTTACGAAAGTGTATTTATTTGCAGTCTAAAAGTACTATAAATTTGCAGTCTAAATTTTCTCAGGCATTGGTGTTCAATTAACAAATTTGCGGTCTAAAAGTGTAAATTTACAGTCTAAATTTTCATTGGCGTTAGTGTTCGTTTAATAATTTGCAGTCTAAATTTTTGTCTACACTGCAAATTTGCACTTTTAGATTGCAAAGTTTAAGAAAGTGCCTTTATTTGCAATTTAAATTTTTCTAGTATTGGTGTTCATTTAACAAATTAGCAGTCTAAAAGTGCAAATTTGCAGTCTAAATTCTCATTGGCGTTACGTTCATCTAATAATTTGCAGTCTAAATTTTTATGTAGACTGCAAATTTACACTTTTAGACTACAAAGTTTACGAAAGTGCCTTTATTTGTATTCTAAAAGTGCAAACTTGCAGTCTAAATTTTCTCTTTTTAGTCTAAAATCTCATTTGCGTTAATGCTCATTTAATAATTTGCAGTCTACATTTGTGTGTAGATTGCAAATTTACACTTTTAGACTGCAAAATTTATGAAAGTGCCTTTATTTGCAGTCTAAAAGTATAAATTTGCAGCCTAAATTTTTTCTGGCATTAGTGTTCAATCAACAAATTTGCAATCTAAAAGTGCAAATTTGCAGTCTAAATTCTCATTAGCGTTAGTGCTCATTTAATAATTTGCAATCTAAATTTTTGTGCCATTAGTGTTAGTGTTCGTTTAATAATTTGCAGTCTAAATTTTTGTATAGACTGCAAATTTGCACTTTTAGACTGCAAAGTTTACGAAAATACCTTTATTTGCAATCTAAATTTTTTCTGGAGTTGGTGTTCATTTAACAAATTTGCAGTCTAAAGTGAAAATTTGCAGTCTAAATTCTCATTGGCTTTAGTTTTCATTTAATAATTTGCAGTCTAAATTTTTGTGTAGACTGTAAATTTACACTTTTAGACTGTAAAATTTACGAAAGTGCCTTTATTTGCAGTCTAAAAGTGCAAATTTGCAGTCTAAATTTTCTCTGGTGTTGGTGTTTAATTAACAAATTTGCAGTCTGAAAGTGCAAATTTGCAGTCTAAATTGTCATGGGCGTTAGTGTTCATTTAATAATTTGCAGTCCAAAAGTGTAAATTTGCAGTCTAAATATATAACGAAAAGTATGTATAGTGCATTTTGTCATTGTGGTGGTGGTGGTGGTGGTTGTTGTGGTGGTGGTAATTGTGGTGAAGGTTGCGCCATTGTGGTGGTAGTGGCTGCGACGTGATGGTTGAGGTGGTGGTGGGGGTGTGATGGTGATAGAGGTGGTGGGAGTGGTGGAGCCGTGGTGGTGGTGGAGATGGTGGTGGGGGTGGTGGTGGTAGAGGCGGTGGAGTTGGTGACGCCGTTGTGGTGGTGGTGGTGGTTATGGTGGGGGGGGTCGAGGTGGTGGTGGTGGGGGCTGTGGTGGGGGCGGGGTTGTGGTGGAAGTGGTGGTGGTGGAGTGGTGGTGGTAATTATAGTGGAGGTTGCGGCAGTGTGGTTGTGGTGGTTGAGGAGGAGGTGGTGGTGGCGGCGTCGTGGTGGTGGGGTTGGGAGCATGGTGGTGGTGGAGTGGTGGTGGTGGCAGTGGCGGAGTGGTGGTGGTTGCGGCATTTATGGTGGTGGTGGTGGTAGAGGTGGTGGTGGTGGTGGTGGTTGGGGTGTGGTGGTGGTGGAGCGGAGGTGGTTGTGTAGATGGTGGTTAGGGCGGCATTGTGGTGGTGGTGGCGGTGGCGTGTTGGTTGTTGTGGTAGTGGTGGTGGTGGTGGTGGTGGTGGTGGAGCGGTGGTGGTGGCATCGTGGTGGAAGTGGTGGTGGTGGTGGTGGTTGTTGTGGTGGTGGTAATTGTGGTGAATGTTGCACCATTGTGGTGGTAGTGGCGGCGACGTGATGGTTGAGGTGGTGGTGGGGGTGTGATGGTGATAGAGGTGGTGGGAGTGGCGGAGCCATGGTGGTTGTGGAGATGGTGGTGGGGGTGTGGCGGTAGTGGTGGTGGTGGTGGCATCGTTGTGGTGGTGGTAGAGGCGATGGAGTTGGTGACGCCGTTGTGGTGGTGGGGGGGGGTCGAGGTGGTGGGGTGGTGGTGGCATCGTCGTGGGGGTGGTGGTGGGGGCGGGGTTGTGGTGGAAGTGGTGGTGGTGGTAATTATAGTGGAGGTTGTGGCAATGTAGTTGTGGTGGTTGAGGTGGTGGTGGTGGCGGCGGCGGTGTCATGGTGGTGGTGGCGGCGGTGTCGTGGTGGTGGGGTTGGGGGCATGGTGGTGGAGTGGTGGTGGAGTGGTGGTGTTTGCGGCATTGTGGTGGTGGTGGTGGTGGTGGTTGGGGTGTGGTGGTGGTGGAGCGGTGGTGGTTGTGTAGATGGTGGTTAGGGCAGCAGTGTGGTGGTGGTGGCGGTGGCGTGTTGGTTGTGGTGGAGGTGGTGCTGGTGGTGGTGGCATCGTGGTGGTGGTAATTATGGTGGAGGTTGCGGCATTGTGGTGGTGGCGGCGGCGGTGACGTAGTGGTTGAGGTGATGGTGGGAGCGTGGTGGTGTTGGTGGAGGTGGTGGTAGGGGCATGGTGGTGGTGGTGGTGGAGCGGTGGTGGTTGCGTCGTGGTGGTAGTGGTTAAGTGGTGGTGGTTATAGTTGTGGTGGCAACATGGTGATGGTAATTGTGGTGGAGGTTGGGGCATTGTGGTGGCGGCATTGTGATGGTTGAGGTGGTCATCGGGACGTGGTGGTGGTGTAGTGGTAGTGGTGGTGGTGATGGTGGAGGTTGTGGTGGCGGCGGCGGCGGTAGTGGTGGTGGTTGTGTAAAGTTTAATAAAGGGACAATTTTGTCCTGTCAAAAAATGAAGTGGATTTGAGACTTTAAAAAAAGTAATGGGTTGGACTAGAGATGTTTTGAAAATACGAGGTGAATTGGACATGTTATAAAATTCTATAATGGACCTTACAACAATTCTTTATTGATTTTTTTGCTTGTATGTCTTTCACACTGTATCCACCAAATGGACGGATTGAATTATTGTGATAGGCTCGAAACAGGACTAAAGAAAAGAATCTCGTACATATTAAGGATAAAGGTTTAACGAACATGCAATTGTCTCCCCTTTGGGAGTGACATTATCAATGGCCTTTTTTATACAACAGTCAAGTTTTACTAGTGGAAATTGATTTTCACACCCCTTCTTTTATTTGTTGATGATACTTTTTTTTTTCCCTCTTATTCTTGTAAATTTAAAAAATTGTCATTACCTCTTGAGTTATTTTCTCTTTATAAAAAGCAATTTGATAATTTCGTGTGCATAAAGACCAAAAAACAAAAGTCTCAATAAATAAAAGAATAGTATTACAAAGACTTTTTCTCTCTAGCTCGGTCGTCTTGGCCTATGTCTGATGCAGAAACCTTACTATTTCCTTTGCCTAACTTTTAACACTTCATTGAAAGATAGATGTGTTCGATATATCCATTCAACATGATTTTTAGGATGACTAATGTTTTTGACAAACTCTAAAAACCATGAAAATAACAATTCACTGAGATTATTTCCCCACACCAAGCATCTTTCCAAAACAAAATTAATCCTCCTTCCAATATTTTTTCTAATATTGAAACTTACGTTGTCCAGAAGAGGTGATAATTTTCAATAACCTAAAAGTTGTGGACTGCAACTTTTTTGTTTTGTTCTTATTATTATTTTTTGTTTGTTAGTTTTTCTGCCAAACTTTTATATATTTCATATCGACGAGAGGAATTGAAAAAGTAAAAAAAATGTCTTTGACAAGAGTATTTTTGGAAATATCCCAGAAAAAGTCCAAATAGACAACATTTGGGCCTTTTCTTGCATATTTTCCCAAAAAAATGGGTAGAAATCAAGATTTTTTAGTTGCCTCTACTTCTTGTCGCAACTCCTTGGTTTTGCTAATTTGGAGTACCATGTGAAAGTACTTCAAGCTCCTATTATGATAGTATGTATGAAACATAAGTATGTTTGGGAATTAGTTATTTTCAACATGGGTATTTTGGTAACTAAGCAAGGGGGACTCGAGATGGAATTGCTAATTCCTGGTCCATGGTGGGATTCCTAATACACCCATTTTGCCGGATTGATAATCCCATGGGTTTCATAATCCAATCAACAAATGCAAAACCAAACACAGGATTTGGCAGTTGTTTACCAATTTTTTCCTCAATCGAAATCGACAGAAATTTCGGGAAACAATGCCAACAACAAAAATAAGGGCGAATGCGGCTATATACGGATCCGTGGTTCCACGCCGTGTTTCAAGACTTCACCGGAGAGAAATGGCGGTCAAGTCAAATGCGAGATTAGTGATGAATCGACTCATAAAAGAAGACCGTCACCCGCCAATCTTCAAGAACGGAATTGACCCATCGATTGGGCTGAGTGGATTGATGGTTTAGTGAAGTGGGGTGGAGCGGAAGAAAAAATAACAAATGGACTTAATTTGTTATTTTTCTAAGGTAGAATTACAATCAAGAAAGATGGATCCTCATTGAAAGTAGGGAAATTAAGTTAATCTTACTCCTACTCCTAATTATAACTCGAATGAGTTGGTAAGACAAAAATTAATAACAAAGTTAAGACTTTGATTTTGTTGGAGGGATTACAATAAAGCCAAAAGAGGCTATTTATAGGAAACAATAAATACGTATGAAATAACTTCCTAACTTCCCACTACTCTTCATTCTTCTAATTTGTTTCCAAGTGTCCAAATAACTTCCCTTCAACTTCAAAGTGTGTAGGACAATGACAAGTGTCTTTTTAACTTCTAAATGTGTAAGAGTATGCCAAGTGTCCTATACTTTATTAAAATACAAACAAATAAAAACTAGTTATATTATTAATACGAAATAATAAAATATTGCCACCTTTCGGTCGATTATCGACAGGCGGTGAATATATGGTGCAAACAATGCCCCTCTTATTCATTTGGGTGAAGAGCTAACGTAACCCAAGTGAATAAGTTAACTAGTTTTAAATCACCACTTTGTCGATATCGACGGGTGATAACCTTTTACGTTGTAAACATTTATGCCCCCAACTCTCGAAGAGTTTTAGATAAATTTTACACCAATCTTTTCACTTTTGATTGGAACAACAAAGCCCTCAAGGCTTAATTAAAATTCACCGTCGAAAATCACATGGTGTGGCTTAACAGATTGCCTCTGTCGAAATTTTTCCTTTCAACTGAATCCTTAATGAAAGGAATCAGGAAACATGGAAACATTGTATGTCGTTCAAAATATGACAGCACTATACCAACATTTATTGGCCACTCCATCAAAACTAATTTCTCCATTTCCTTCCAAAATGTATATTGATCGACAGAAATCAATACACAAAGTATTTATAGCCATGTTTGGCTGAAAACATACTCCATGGTTAAGTTTTCACCATTACATCTTCTTAACCAGTATGGAGGAGGGGAAGGATCATTTTACTTCGACCATCCATGGTCTTCAATGAAAAAAACTCCAGTCGAACTATTGTCATGACTCAACTTGCTTTCAGTTTCAATGCCAAAGCCATTTTCTTTGCATAATTTGACTTTCTAAAGATGAGTTTGCCCCCCAAATTCATCATCGAAAAGGGATTATTCTCATTCTATAATTTAGCCACAACATAATTTGGCTACAACAATAACTCATCCCTTCCAAAGAAAGATCAGGATTGGCCGGTGTATTTAATTTTTAGCCTTTGGCTATGATAGGCTTTGTTCTTGATTCATAGCCATGGTAGGCTTAAAGGTATAGCCCATGGTTACTCATTCACCGTAAATTTGCTAACCATTTCTGATACCGTAAAAGGAATCATGCATGGCAAACAAATGGCCGAAGGAAAGCCACAACAAATGGCCAAATAAACCGTTTTGTAAGCCGTCGAATCCAAATGTAAAACCGTTTTGTTTGTGTTGGATCTTTTTTTTATTTTTTATTTTGTTCCACATGTAAATGACGCGATGTGATTTTGCTACAAACAATGGTGATTTGTAGAATCGACAGACAGTCGATGACATGGAATGATGAAGGTATGAAGCCTTGAAAGGCAGGACCGACTGTTTTGCTAATAATTTCGATCATTTGTATTGAACATATAGTTGTTCATGATTGGCTTGAACTCATACTCTATGGGCAAGTTTTCACCATTCTTAATCCGTATAGATGGAGTAGAGGGGTTATTTTCTATTTCAACCATTCATGGTCTAAATTAAAAACTCTAGTTGAATTATATTCATAATTCGACTCGCTTTGAGTTTCAAACTTTCGAAGATGAATTTTTGCCCCCCAAATTCATCATCGACATCGAAAGGAGGAACAATTGCCCAAGCATAAAAACGGCGGCATGCACGTGTTCAAATTCATCCAACTTACGAACCTCCTTTACAGTGGCCTGTTTTGAATATTCAAGCCTCCATGGCTCCATGAGCCATTGTAGGGTTCTAATTCACGACCATCTGGCTATACTTCATAGCCACTTGTCTAATTTATGGCCATATGTTTACTGGGTCAATTTCAAATTATTCAAGCCTTTCGTGCAAGGGAGAATTCTGTCATTTCTTAATGTTACACTTGCTTCTTCCAGATATCATCCATATATGCAAACAAATTCAAGAATTGGCCATTATCTATCAAGCCATTATCCAATTCTGTTGGTTCTTTTCTTTATCCAGAACGATTCAAGAGTTGGCCAATAAATGGCCGTTATTCTATTTCCGCAAAATGTTCAAGCCTTACATGAAAGGCTTTCATTTTCACAGTCGGTCTTTGCCATTGCTTCCGATTTAGTAAAGAGCCCTCCTTCTAGCGCCAAAATTGTTTACCAATTTTTCCCTCAATCGAAATCAACAGAAATTTCGAGAAACAATGCCACAACAAAAAGAAGGGCAAATGCGGCTATGTCTCCACAAGATAGATCTGTGGTTCCACGCCGTGTTTCAGGACTTCACCAGAGAGAAATGGCAGTCGAGTCAAATGCGAGATTAGTGATGAATCGACTCGTAAAAGAAGACCGTCTCCCGCCAATTTCAAAAACGGAATTGACTCATCAATTGGGCGGAGTGGATTGATGGTTTAGTGAAGTGGGGTGAAGCGGAAGAAAAAATAACAAATGGAGTACTTTGTTGTTTTTCCACGGTAGAATTACAATCAAGAAGGATGGATCCTCATTGAAAGTAGGGAAATTAAGTTAATCCTACTCCTACTCCTAATTATAACCCGAATGGGTTGGTAAGACAAAAATTAATAACAAAGTTAAGACTTTGATTTTGTTGGAGGGATTACAATAAAGCCAAAATAGGCTATTTATAGGAAACAACAAATATGTAGGAAATAAATTCCTAACTTCCCACTACTCTTCATTCTTCTAATTTGCTTCCAAGTGTCCAAATAACTTCCCTTCAACTTCAAAGTGTGTAGGGCAATGACAAGTGTTTTTTTAACTTTCAAATGCGTAGGAGCATGCTAAGTGTCCTGCACTTTATTAAAATACAAAAAAATAAAAATTAGTTGTTTTATTAATACAAAATAATAAAATATTGCCACCTTTCGATCGATTATCGACCGGCGGTGAATATATGATGCAAACAGCGGCCCCACGGGATTACTAATCATTTCCCATGTTTGTTTGTTTTTCTTGTATTACTGCATACACCTTTTCTTTTAACCTGTACACTTATCGCCTCCACCGGAAATCGCCAAGAAATTGCCATAACATTGCTCAAATCGCAGACCTTTGGAATGCTACCTCTAAAATCTGAACCCTTTAAAATTTCGGATACACTAAGCATCTGCCTAGAAAGAAGAATTTTTGCCCCACGATAGGTGGTATTATATAGGTGTTGCCATATAGGCGGGTCCTGAACCTGATGTGTTCGGTCAGGAAATAGTAACGTTAAATTTAAACTCAACTGAGCACTCTTCCGGTCGAAGTATCGCATTAGGTGACGTGTGGAGTGGCATCAAATTAAACCAACTCGTTCTATGGAGTCGGGTAGCCTGGATCTTTGTAATAAGGATTTTGGATGCCCTTGTTCTTTTAATCTTTGTATTTTTTAAAATTAATAAGATTTCTTTTGTTGATTAAAAAAAAAAAAATCCGTTTTGTGAAGCCCTTTCGATGTTATCATGGATGGCAAAGTAGCATGCTTTTCGGAGCACGATTATGTCGACTTGGGCTGATTTCAAAACCATGTAATGCACAATTGTGTGGAATAATTTCGGGTAGATTACACAAACCTCCTTTGAGATTTCTGACAAATGCAGATACGTACATCCGTCGAGATTTCCATTCCGAGCATTTGGTCAAAGTTTGTATCCTACATCAACTAGATGCCATTTTTCTAGCTCTTCCTATTTCACGATCAGACAAATACATACGTATGTTTTTTGGTACTAGCAAAAGTGCACGTGATAATTTACTACGACATTGTATTGAGTTTGCCTTCACTTAAATTAGACTTCCTGCTAATGAATAGTGTGTTTGGGACTACAGAATCAGTCAATATGAGCTTAAGTTGGCTTAGACACCTAGATATAAAAGAAAAAGATCTTGTACATCTTCAAAATACAAAAATGAGTTGGACCAATATAGAGCACGAGACATTTCGATGGATGTTAATTAGGTAAGAGTTCAAACCAGCTTTTTCCTCTCACCCCTGGTTATAGCTTGCACAATATGTTCTCAGAATTAGAAAAAAAAGCAACAAAAATATTGATTCCAGCTTAAAATTAATGGGAATAAGTGTGGTGTGCAAATGATACCCGAAATAGAATCTGCGCATGGTCTAGGGAGAAATTTTGCTTTTTGCCCAATCTCAACGGTGCCTCAATCCACCAATATTTCATGAAAGCATGTTCCATTGTTTCCTCCTCTCCACAACTGCAAACATACTCTTTTCATACTTGCCAACCACACAACTTGGTCCAATACTATTACATAGTACAACTTTCTCAGGCAAAATACTTAGCTACCAAAACTATCCAGCAGGACCGTAACACCCCTCCCCCCACCAACTTTCTCGGGTTCTCTTCTAGCGCTTCCTAACCAGTTGATAACCTGATTTCACAATGGAATATGGATTCTCAAGTGATGTTATGACTAATAAATGCGCAAGGGATTGTGAGAATACAGTTAGACACATTGGATATGATCCAATAGTTACTTTTTTTTAGAAGAGATGGGCATTGCTGCATGCCTCAAATAGTCTAAACTTGAGAGAGCAAAACTTTCAGATCAGGTTCGTAGGATAAACTGGATTCGGCAGGCCTCTCTTAAGTGTGTGAGACCAGCGACAATGTTTCATGTATTTAGAAACAAGGCATAGATTTTAAGAGATTGTTAATGTAGCCAAGACTTCAACCTGGCTTTATCACATAAAGACGATCTACCTTTTTCTAAACATGTATCTCTCTTTGCAGCGAGTAGTACACTCTGACTTGACCTTCTGTTGACAAATGAACACACGTGTATATTTACACTGATTCGGGATTGTGAATTTTGAAGTACCTTAGTGTTGGCATGGGAAGGGGGGCCAATCCTTTTTCTAATATTTTCTAGAAATGCATATTGTTTGCTTTGCTAGCTGTGATATAATAGGCAAGCAAAATTGGCAAGATTGAACTTCAAATTCAGATTCATGCAAGGGAAAAAACAATACACAAAGGTACCAATGAATGGATTAGAAATTAAAATATTACCAACACTCTAAAATTATATATGGCTTTGACCAAGTACCTTGGAGTGGGGAGTTTTGGCAACCATGGAGAAGATATTCTGGGAAGGATCAAGATAATCTGCCAACCCTTTTGGAAATCAAAACAGGTTCAAGCATATTCAAGCATATACGTAAAGTGTTTGGACAAGATAGTTTCGAAACAAGGTTAATTTGTGAGATAATCCCTTTAAGGTCATATAAACATTGGTATCAACTGATTGTACGCTTGTTCGTCTTCGAACATTGTTGTGAGAAGTATTCTTCCTGTATGTTTATTAATCCTATGGCAACGGAGAAACAAACTATTGCATATACGGGTAATCAGTCATAAGTGATACCCAAGTAGGGTGTTTAATAGCTCAAAAATATAACATAAATTGAATTCATTTCATCCAGACCCATGAAACAAAACTTACTTCCTTCCTTCGACACCATTGTTAGGATTCATAGCACGCACCACGAACTCCGTCCTCCATGGCGGTACCGAGCCAACTGACTCTTTTTGACATGAACAAAACTTCCAATCTTAGCCAACTCTAGAAATTCGGATGGATTAATTGAGCAATTATCTCTACGGTTTGAGAGTTAGGCGCCTATAATGGTCGGCTTGAGAGTCAGGCGCCTATAATGGTGGTTTGGAACTCGAAGTCTAGTGGCAAAGCGGCAGTTGAGCAATTATCGCTAGGGCTTGAGGAGTCAGGCGCCTATAATGGTGGTTTGGAACTCGAAGTCTGGTGGCGAAGCGGCGGCGGGCTTGGAGTCTTTAATAATCAGTAGTTTGGAAGGGTTGTGTTTTATCGGTGGGCTTGGAGTCTTTTATAATCGGTAGATAGATTGGAAGGGTTGTGTCTTTTCGGTTTAGGTTGGGAAGGTTGCCTTGAATAGGCGTGTATGCTCTTAAGTGTGAACTGGCGTGAATAAACTTGGGGCAAGTGTGTTAATAATTGCAAGTGCTTGGGCCAATTTTGGAAAACAAAAAGTAGGAAACGCCTTCATACATTTAAAATAAAGTAGTATAGATGAGATACAACCATGAATGATGTAAGAAGATCGAATAGTCATTACCCAACCTTTTTCTCTACAGTACTACTGTTAGATTTCTTGGAGGGTTCCAACCTAAAACCAATTGGCAATAGGTGGAGTAGCCTCTAGAATTTATTAACCAAGCTTGAGTGGCTTAGATGAGCGATGTGGGACAAGTCTAACACTCCCCCTCACGTGCAGCCCGGATGCACATGGAGGTGACTGACCAGGAGCTGACTGACTGACTCGGGCGACAGAGATGACAGAGACTTTCCCACGAGAGGTGAGGCCACCCAAGACCTAGCTCTGATACCATGTTAGAATAATGAAAGTTTACAATAAAACCTCTATTTATACAGGGGAGAGCACCTAACTATGGAAAGAAAATCATCCTAATTACAATACAATCAGAATCAATTACAATCAAACTGAAATCAAGGGGATCAAGGAAATCACATCATATAAAATCATATCGGGACATGATTACGATTTTATATGATTACGATATAATCTAACATCCCCCCTCAAACTCAAGGTGGTAGTGCAGATGCCAGCTTGAGTTTGGACACTAAATCAAGAAAACGTCCAGGAGGATGAGCCTTCGTGAAGATGTCTGCTGTCTGGTCAGTTGAGGAAACTGAGAGAAGGCGAACGCTACCTCGAACAACATGTTGTCGGATAAAGTGACAATCAATCTCAATATGTTTGGTGCGATCGTGAAACACATCATTGTGAGCAATTTGAACAGCACTCTGATTATCACAACAAAGTGTAGTGGCAGTGGATTGAATAACACTCATATCAGTGAGGAGCCATCGAAGCCATATCAACTCCTGAGTAGTGTCAGCAATAGCACGATACTCTGCCTCAGTACTTGAGCGAGAAACAAGAGATTGCTTCTTACTTCGCCAAGAGATGAGAGAGTCGCCAAGAAAGAAGCAGTAGCCTGTGGTAGATCGACGGTCAGTGGGATCACCAGCCCAATCAGCATCAGAATATGCACATAACTCAAGAGAAGAATGTGCTGAATAGTAGAGGCCATGGAATAGAGTGCCTTTGACATAGCGAAGAATCCGAAGGACAGCATCAAAATGAGTCGATCGAGGAGCACACATGAACTGGCTAACTATGTGAACAGCATAAGCAATGTCAGGTCGGGTGACAGTAAGATACACAAGACTACCAACCAATTGGCGATAACGAGTGGCATCAGGAAGTGGCAAACCATCCAAAGGAGTGAGTCGAGTGGTCGGCTCAAGTGGGGTGGATGCAGTCTTGTTGTCGGTGATACCAGCACGACTAAGAAGATCAGAAGCATACTTAGTAGGGGTGATACCGGTCCGGTTTCGACCGGTTTCGACTATTTTTTCGGTCGAAACCGGTTATCCGGTTTGGGCATTTTTCAAACCGGAACCGGTTGAAATAAAACCGGTCCGGTTTCGACCGGTGCAACCGGTTTCGGTCCGGTTTATCCGGTTTATCCGGTTTTCATTCTTGGGTCACATTTTGGGCCCAATACATCAAAAAATTCACAATTCAACCCACAAAATATCAAATAAAAATACATAATTCAACACCTTTTTTTGGGCCCAACAAAAAAGTATCAATTTTGAGCCCAAAAAACCCATAAAAACATAATTAAGCCCATTACACAATTTATAGGCTTTTAAATTACAAACCAATGGCCAAGCCCAACAAGAAAAATAAAATGAATAACATTTTTAGTTCAACAACACAAACAAGCTGTGGCCAAAAAAACAAATGCACCCGTCAGTAGCAACATCCAGCAGCATCCACCAGTAGCAACATCCAGCACTCAGCAACATCCAACAGCAAACAACACCAATGACTTAAGTCTGATAAATTTCCTTCAACGAAAAACATTTGTTTAGAATTCCAGTGGTTGTAATCGAAACAAATTCACTGGGATTCCAAAATCAAGAACAAACGACTTTTGCCGGTTTTGAATTCGGTATATCAACAAGCAAATTTTACACTTTGAGATAGCAATAACACCAGAATCATCCATCTACAAAAAAAAAAAAACAGCAGAAACAAGTAACAACAACAGATCAAAAGCCATCCGTCACAGCAAAAACAACAACAGATCTATTCATAGGAGATGAGATAGCCAATGAAACCGTAAGGAGTCTAAGGACTTGCAAGAGTTCTGAACTTCTGATTAGAAAAAAAAAGAGCAAATAGCCAAACACACACACACAGAGAGAGAGAGAGAGAGAGAGAGAGAGAGAGAGAGAGAAACCTGTGTGTGAGAGTATGAGTGGACGCCGGACGGAGTGGATCGACGCACCGGACGGAGTGGGAGACAGCCGGCCGGATCTCCTCAAGGATCGTCGGCCACTCCTCGTCGTTGGCAGGAGATGAGAGACGGTCGACCGTTCCTCGTCGTTGATAGGAGAGAGAGAGAGAGAGAGAGAGAGAGAGAGAGAGAGAGAGATCGTGGGACGGTGGGAGGCTGGGAGCAGTGAGAGTGAGGTGCGGCGCCTGTTTGAGATGAGTAGAACGAAAATTTAGGGCTTAACTGGTAAAGGGAGTATATATATATATATATATATATGAATATTATATTGTATTATATTATATAACCGGTTCCGGTTTCGACCGGTTTTTAAAAGACGTAAACCGGAAACCGAACCGGAAAACCGGTTTGTAAAAATTTTAAAACCGGAACCGGATCGAAATTATTCGACCGGTTTAAAAAATCCGGGCCGATCCGGTTTTTCCGGTTTCGGTCGATTTTCCGGTTTCGGCTAACACCCCTAATACTTAGCCTGAGTGAGATAGTAGCCATCGGGTGTAGATGAGATCTCAAGACCTAAGAAGTAGCTCACTGTACCTAGATCCTTCATTTGAAATTGCTTATTGAGAAAGGTTTTAAGATCAGAAATACCAACATTATCATCGCCAGTAATAATCATGTCGTCAACATAGAGAAGAAGAAAAAGGATACCACGTGCAGACTTCCGGATAAAAAGTGCCGAATCATACTGGCTAGAAGAGAATCCAAAATTCTGAATAGTGGTGCTGAATTTGGCAAACCAGGCACGTGGAGCTTGCTTGAGACCATAAAGAGCGCGATTAAGTTTACACACTTTGTTTGGAGGATGATTATACCCAGGTGGAGGCCGCATATAAACTTCTTCGGTAAGATCACCATTGAGAAAGGCATTCTTGACATCCATTTGATTTAGACTCCACTTGCGCACGGCAGCAACCGCAAGTAGACTCCGAACAGAAGTGAGACGAGCAACTGGCGCAAAAGTTTCCTCATAGTCAATACCATACTCTTGAGCAAAACCCTTTGCAACCAGACGAGCTTTGTAACGCTCTACAGAGCCATCAGATCGAGTCTTTATCTTGAAAACCCACTTAGAACCAATAGGAGTCTTGCCAGGAGGAAGGTCAACGATATCCCAAGTGTGTGTTTTATCCAAAGACTGTAATTCTTCTGCCATTGCTTGCTGCCAAAGAGGGTTAGAACTTGCCTCACGGTAGGAGTGAGGTTCATGCTGAGAAAGAATAGTAGAAAAACAATGATAATCACGAAGATGAATAGGTACTTCCCTTACCCGTGTAGAACGACGAAGTGGTGAAGTATCAGATAGAGGTGGTGCAGAAACCTCAATAGGAGGATCATCGGATAGAGGTCGTGTAGGAAGCTCAATAGGAGGAGAGCTAGGTGATGGAAGGGGCTCAGGCTCAGAAAGAGAGGAGTCAGAAGGAGTAGGATCATCGAACAGAAGCGGCGCCTCGGGATAGGTCGTAGAAGGAAGCTCAGAAGAACCTATATCAACGTCATCAAGGAATATATCTGCAGAAGGGTCAATGAAGAAAGGAGAAGCAGACATAGCTGGTAAATGAAACTTGGACATAGAAGAAAACATTTTGTGTTCCCAAAATATGACATGCCGAGAAATGCGAAGACGTTGGGAAGAGGGATCCCAACATTTATATCCTTTATGCTCAATCGAATATCCTAAGAAGCAACAGAGACGAGCGCGTGGTTCCAACTTTGTACGCTCATGAGGTTGTAAGAGAACAAAACAAGCACATCCAAAAACTTTGAGAAGACTATAGTTTGGCAATATACCATATAATCGTTCATAAGGAGACTGATTCCCAATGGTAAGGGATGGGACACGATTAATCGTATAGATAGCGGTGAGAGCAACTTCCCCCCAAAGTCGCTCAGGACAAGAGGCATCTATAAGAAGTGCACGGACAGTATCTAGAATGTGTCTATGCTTACGCTCAGCGCGACCATTTTGTTGAGAAGTGCCAGGACAAGATCTATGTGTCAAGGTTCCATTTTGGCGAAGAAATTTTAAAAATTCTGTTTCTTTATATTCCATGGCATTATCAGCACGAAAAACTTTGATTGGGCGAGAAAATTGAGTTTGGACCATTTTAGAAAAATCATAATAAATCTGTTGTAATTCAGATCTATTTTTCATGAGATATAACCATGTAAAACGAGAATAATCATCTACGAAAATAACAAAATATTTAGATCCGCCCATGGTGGCGTTTGGTGAAGGTCCCCAGATATCAGAATGAACTAAATCAAAAGGAGCAGAGGAGAAAGAGTCACTTCGAGGAAATGGCAATGCTGGTTGTTTAGCAAGTTGACAAGAAAGACAATCTACATGTTCATCTTTAACAGGTCCTAAATGTCCACTTGAAACTAGGGTACGAATTCGACCAAAAGACGCATGACCCAATCTAGAATGCCACATACCAAGAGAATTAGAAGAATTAGACGTAAACGAACATTGTGATTGACTCACTAGAGATGCAGAATTAAAAGATGAGAACTGAGATGGAATGTGAAGATTGATGAGCTGATACAGGCGTCCGACCTTTCGGCCTATCCCAAGAGTTTTACCTGTCCGAGGATCCTGCACATGACAGCCAGTAGCAGAAAAGATAACGGTAAGCCCAAGTTCACACAATTGACCAACAGAGATTAAATTCAATGTAAGTTTAGGGATCAAATATGTGTCAGATAGAGATATGGTGAAAGTGGAGATATGACCGACATGACTCGCATGCATGTGAGAACCATCAGCTGTTTGGATGGCTGGAGTGTGAGTGGCATGTGACTTGGAGGAAAAAATGGTAGAATCAGATGTCATATGGTTACAACAAGCTGAATCAAAGAACCATGAGGATGTACCTGTGGCAGCAGACAAGGAAGTAGAATTCTTACCAGACTCGGATAAAATACCACATTTTGAGAGAATGTCAGCAAAGATATATTGCAGTTCACTTTTGGTAAACCGAGACGACGGAGGGTATTGCTTGAGACCTTCCAAGATGACCCGAAAGTATGACGCCATGACAGATTGCTCCATAATTAGAGAGCACAGAGTGAATCAACACACCAGATATCAGATGCAAAATACCAGAGAATAATCGGAAAAATGAGGCGGCGTGAACCGGTTAAAAAAAATATATGGTGCAGGGTCGATTTGAAATTGAAACGGAACCAGAAACGAAACTGGAGTTGTGGTGTCCTGGTGTGGGTGAGTCGCGGGTGTATGGTCTTGTTGCCGACCGATAATATTGAAGCTAGCTGGGTTATAATCTGGGCGGGTCGGGTGGAATGATAATGATCAGATGGTGATGATTAGATGCGGTTGACTTGAATTTGGAATTGGTGGGTTTGGACTTGAAATGGGTCCAATTGGTCCAATGTGGCTGTTGGAAATTGGAGATGGTTTTGATTTTAGTGGAACTGAGATGGGTTTCGGCAGTGGATGGGAAAATTAGAAACTGATGGTAATTGGTGGAGTTGGCTCCGTGGCTGCAAAATGGTGAGACGGTAAGGGCAAGGCGGAAGATGGTGATGGAGAAGCTAAGTATTAAGCCTTAGCTCTGATACCATGTTAGATTTCTTGGAGGGTTCCAACCTAAAACCAATTGGCAATAGGTGGAGTAGCCTCTAGAATTTATTAACCAAGCTTGAGTGGCTTAGATGAGCGATGTGGGACAAGTCTAACAACTACAATCCAGAACAAACTTAATTTGATCATGTATTTTATTTCATCACTATTAGCATTAGCATTATACTCTAAAAAAGAGAAACTATATTATATATGTTTCGATACCAAAAAAAAGGAACACCAAAAGAGAGTCTCAATTTTTAGTAACTACTATTTTTTACAAACACCAAATATGATGTCTGATAGATTCTTAAGAAATCTCTTGAATATAGGAGTATCAATCAAACAACTGAACATAGATGAATAAACTTTAAAGCAAATACAATTGTTTTTTAAAAATAAAGAAATAATTAAAGTGTTCCATGTTTATCTAATACACAAAAAAACAAAGTGACAATTATCTTAATGTAAGAAGTTAGTTTACACCACATTCACGAAAGGATCGAATTTCGATGATCCGAGCCGCTCAATGTGTTTAGAACGTGATTTTTTAAGGGTACCAGCGAGAAATCAGTAAAAAAAAAAGATCGGAAAGGGTTTCATCTGAATAGTTTTTGTTTGTTTTTTTATCTAACGGTTCAAATAAAAACTGCTCAAATCAAGCCCTTCCCGATCATTTTTTTTTTCCGAATTCTCGTGAGTACCCTTAAAATCACATTATGAACACATTGAGCGGCTCGGATCATCAAAATCCGATCGGAAAAAGGGAGAAATAAGGGGTCCATGTATAAGGTCCTTATTTTAAGGTCCTTACTTGAAGATTACTATATATATATATATATATATTTGTAAGTTGTTTGGTATAAATAGATCCAAAAGCACGAAAAAACAGACAATAAAGATCAGAACCATTCATAGACCCTCTCACTTATGTCCTCTCTAGAGATGGCAAATGGGCCGGTTTGGGCGGGTTGAAACGGGTCGTGTGTCAAATATGAGCGGGTCAAATATGGGTCAAAAAGTAAACAGGTTGAAACGGATCAAGTCCAATATGGATTAAGCTAAACCCAAACCCACCCGACAACCCACACCACCGCCACCACCACCACCACCCCCCCACACTCTGATTTGTCTTTTATTATTAAAACTCTTTTGTTTTTTTTTGAATAAAAATGAAGCAACTAGAGGCTAAAACAACTTTAAAAAATCAGATTTTTATTCTTTTTTTTTTTTCATTTTCAAACAGTACAGTAACTGTGACGAGGAGTCAGAGGCCGCATCAGAGAATTATTTGGAAGGCGATGATTGCACCGATTATACAGTTTCGGTTTTCGTTGAGTTTGCCGAAACCACCGCTTAGGTTTGGATTAAAAAATCAACTTTTTTTTTGGTCTCTATTCAATTTTTTTTGTATTTGTTTGTTTTGCGACAAATTTTTTGTCCCTATTAGTTCATCTCGACAAAAGAATCGAAAAAGTAATTTTTTTTTTTTTACTTTTACCCTAATATTTTTTTGTAATAAAGTGAAAAATTTGGTCTCTGTTTTCCTTTCCTTAAATGTACATTTTCAACGGCGATGGCGAGGAGAGGGAGAAAGTGAAGGATCTGGCGAGGTATGAAACCAGTTGCGTCGACTTCGTTCACGCCTTTATGTCGCTGTTCGTGTTCTTGATCTTCGATCTGAGCGATTCTGAGGTGCAGGGGTGCCTTTTCCCTGGAGCTGGAGTTGATGAGAATGTGTTGGTGATGAATCTGCCACTGGGGGCTAGCGTGGATAAAGAGGACCGAATTTGGTCCGGCACAATAGGCCATACTTTTGTGCAGGAATGGGTATTTTAGGTCCAACCCATTTTTAACTCATTTAAACTCATGTAAATATGGGTTGATATGAGTTGAATCCATATCAACCCATTATACAATATGACGGGTTGGATTGAATGATAAGTAGACGGATTTGGACGGGTTAAGAAATGTGGGTTGAGATTGTGAAAACTCGCGTTTTTGGCAGCAGGCGTGAATGCGATGAGCGCGGGCGTGCCAAGACTTGTAGCGCCTAACTTGTTGTGAAGATTCCCGTGAATCTTGACTTCTATCGTAGAACGACTGTGTACGACCCAAAGGTTAAAGATCGTAAGAAGGTTCGTGGTTTGCCACACGGTTGTGGACTTAATATTTCCTAGTCGTATAGGAAATGAGACGTGAAAACGTAGACTTTATTACACCGGGATAATAAAGTGGTACAAGGAAAGTAAAATCCAAACTACTTGATGAAGTAAGTTTGAATGATGGTGAATACTGGGTATTCGATAGGCTACTTTGCTGAAAGTAGGAAAGTGTGCTTCGCTGGGAAGGCTTTGTTTGTAAGCGTTGAGCTTTGATTGGTGTTGGACCCGTTCTTCATCTTGTGAAGTTGTATTTATAGGCACTGCAGTATGCTGATTCAGGCCTGAATCCGAACCCAGCTTTGCACCACAAGCTGCCATGTGTCCCATGATGCTCCCTCCTTTTGTGCATGCTGAATCATGGGCAGTTATTTGCAGTTGGTAGATCATGGGTGATGTGGCAATAACTACCCACTATCTCCCCTTCTTATGCTAGCTTGACACATGGCGAATTGACTTGGTCACAAGCTGATTCAGGCCTGAATCCGAATTCAGCTTTGCACTACAAGCTGCCAAGTGTCCCATGACTGCTCCACTTTTCATGCATGTAAGGTAGTGGGCTGTTTTTCTGGCAGTTAAGGGTTCATGGGTGATGTGGCAATAACTATCCACTATCTCCCTCTTTTCATGCATTTGACACATGGCCAATTGACTAAGTCAATTGGCCTTTGAACTTTGGAGGGAAATAACCGCCTCGGCTGCAACTTAATCCCTAAAAACGTGGGCCGCATCTCATGGACCAGATCTGCCCCTTTCTTCATGGGCCCACCCGTGGGCCAATTTTCTAACAAATCATGGGTCGTACTCCTCATATGGGCTGCGTATTTTTTGGGCCCAAATGGAATATACACATAGCCCAAGATTTACCCAATCAATTACTTAGCTTTCGGGCCAATTTAATCAAAGAATTAATTAAATGGCCAATCACGGCTAGCCCGATCCGCGGTGCCAAAAATGGGCATAAACATTGCCCCCCCAAGCCTTGATTCTTTACTTTTAGGATCAAGGCGTGAATAGAAAGTAAAGCCATTTTTGGCATACCAAACAGATCTTCAATCCTGTTGTAGCATGACTTCTTTTGTTTGCCTTGCCTATGGACTTAGTAGGCATTATGCATTGTTACGCTCCATTCAGGCCTCTGATAATTTGAAATCTGTCTTCAGGCCCGAACCATGAAGGCCCAAAAATATGTTGGAAGGCCTGAACTTCTCCTTGGAATGTTTGGAAATGTGGTTCAGGCCTAAAGAAAGACCTCAAAGGGCCTTCGTACTAGCAAAAAGGCCTGCTTACACCAATATGAGGCCTACGTCAAAGCCTGGTTGAAGAGAAACCATAGCATCATGAAAAAGGCCTGATAAGGACTAAAAATAGATTGGAAGGCCTGAACCTCTGCTTGTGAATTTTCAGGCCTGCTCAATAAAACGAAAAGGCCTCCACCTCTGCGGAAAAGGCCTAGTAAAACTCTGATAGGGCCTAATCAAGGACTGATAGGCCTTGGCCGAACATTTTAGAGATGCTTGTTCGGCCTATGAAGGACTTTTCATTGGCTATTTAGCCATTTTTACAACCACGATACTTTTGCTTAAGCCAAGTGAATAAAATCCGCTTTTGATGTGCCCCACAAATCCAATGAGGGCGTAGTTCCACAACTTTAAGGCCTACAGTTGGCCTATGCTTGTAATACCTTTTGGCAATTTGGACAATGCCAAAAAGGCCTTCATAAACCGGGGGAGGAGGGGGATCTCCAATTACAAATGAATCATGATCAAGCCATGGAGTGTTGTCGGTTTCCTCATCTTCATTCAATTCCTCCTGCTCTAGAACGGGTGCGGCATGCAATTCAGACCTGACCCCAAGGCCAATGGTAGGACTAGATCGTTCCTGACTTGCATCACTGTCTAGGACTGAATCTGCGTGTGGTAGCTCTTCAGACACTTGAGGAAGCTTCTGAGAAGAGAGAATAGGCTGATCTTGCCTCATAATTGGACTTTCCATGTTCTGGCTTATTCCAGGTCTGAAATCTCGCTCCTTTTGCGTTGAAACAGATCTATCTTTTTGTTCCTCCGGGCATGGAAATAGCTTACCATCCAAAAGTTTTTGGAATACTCCTGAATGTTGGCTGTTGCCCTCAGGCCTGAAACTGTTGTCATGATTTGTATCATTCAGGCCTTGCTGCTGTTCAGGAACCCTCGAAGGCCTAAACTGGGATGTTTGCCCCCCGAGTCGAAGTTCTTGGCCTTCTTGCCCCCCAAGTGTAGGGTTTTGGGAAGTTAAGGGTTGAGAGAAACTTGGAGGCCTAATGTGCTTCGTGGATGCTTGTTGAGACGCTTGCCCCCCGAGTTCAATTCCTTGGCCTCCTTGCCCCTTGAGTGTGGGCCTTTTAGAAGTTAAGGACTGAGAGAAACCTGGAGGCCTGAAGTGCTTGCTGAAAGCTTGCTTAGACACATTCAGGCCTGAAGTTTGGCCTAAAGCGCTAAACTGTGATGTCTGTGGTGGAGTAAGAGTTGGAGTTGACTTCATGTCTTCGAGGGCCTTTCTGAATTTGAGTAGACATTCTTCAACCATACGCCTACATTCATCCAAGGGATCAATGAATTCCTGTGAGAGTACTTCGTTGGATGCAATAGTACAGGACTGAATGCTCATATCTTCCTCATCTTGGCCCTCAAAGGTCTGAGTAGAAGGATCATCAAGCCCACCATTTTGGAGTTCATGCTGTTCGGGTGGGGCTGGATACATGATATGTGAATACCCATGTGACTTGGAAGTAAAGAGACCGTTTACCTCACAACGTAATTGGCGATCTTCTTCTTCAAGTCTGTCAACTTCATCTTCAAGATCTCGAATTTCATCGTTGTAGCGACTTCGTGCTTCAAGAAACCAATCCTCCATAGGATTGAGTCGACGCCTCTCACAATCAAGGCGATAGATTTCGTCTTCAAGTTCGTCGACCTTATCATTGCGCCAACGAATTTCTTCTTTGCATCGCCGGATCTCAACATCCAATTCAACGTATCGAATTGACATGCGAATGAATCAGCGTAATATCCTTTGAAACGACTAGGGTCCCACCGGGCGTGCCAATGAAAACTCGCGTTTTTGGCAGCAGGCGTGAATGCGATGAGCGCGGGCGTTCCAAGACTTGTAGCGCCTAACTTGGTGTGAAGATTCCCGTGAATCTTGACTTCTATCGTAGAACGACTGCGTACGACCCAAAGGTTAAAGATCGTAAGAAGGTTCGTGGTTTTGCCACACGGTTGTGGACTTAATATTTCCTAGTCGTATAGGAAATGAGACGTGAAAACGTAAACTTTATTACACCGGGATAATAAAGTGGTACAAGGAAAGTAAAATCCAAACTACTTGATGAAGTAAGTTTGAATAGGGGTTTGAGTACGATGTACTCGATAGTCTACTTTGCTGAAAGTAGGAAAGTGTGCTTCGCTGGGAAGACTTTGTTTGTAAGCGTTGAGCTTTGATTGGTGTTGGACCCGTTTTCCATCTTCGATTATGCTATTTATAGGCTCCAAGGTTGTGCAAAAAATTGCAAAGCTGCTGCCCGAATTGTGGAAGAGTGGCCGAGTAAATTGAGATCATGGGGAGTGGGTTTCTTGTATGTTGACAAGTGTCCCATGTCTTGACAAATAACTTCCCTCCTTTGCTCTTTGGATGCCAAGTGTCCACAATTACTTGTAACTTCCAAGTAAAAACCAACTGCTCCTGATCGTGGGCCATTCCACTTCTTTTTCCTTGTAAATCATGGGGTAATGGGACCCCATTACTTGATTTCCTTCTCCTGCACGTGTAACCCAAGCATAATGGAGCCAATTTGACAAAGTCAAATGGCTGTCCACTTTGATTCTAGAAGAATTTCCAATTAGAATTTTCGCCAGTAACCGAAAAATAGAACATGGGCCAAGTATCAAGACTAAAATTAATTAGGTCTTGCTCCAAACCACAAAATTAATGTGACCCATTAATTTTCAGCCCGAGAAAATAAAGAATATCGGCCCAATTTAATTAATACTTAATTAAACGGCCCTTCAGCGCTGATCCGATATTATGTGCCAAAAATGGGCATAAACAGATTGCTACCTCTAATCCTCTCCATAGAGTCTAAGTTCATATATAGTTCGGCAACATCGCAACAAAGATGTAGTCTACCCATTCCAGCCGCAGGGCTTGCTAGCACACACGAACTGATTGAAAGTAGTGCCATCAAAAGATAATCTATTAGTTGTTGAGAGGAACAACCCATGTCCGATTGGCCATCTAATTATAATTTGCTGCAGATTCGAACCATTAAGAATTGGGCGTAGCCTTTCTTCAAATTCCTGTGCCATAGTTATCGGTAATTTAAATTATTACCTTAAAACCAAAAATATAATCATGTTATCTATGCAGAATTGTGGAGCAGAATTTTGGAGCAGAAGCGTAAACTAGTTTGCTCTTATAATTCACACATACCTTGACATTGAAGGTTGTAGCCGTAGGATTGTAAACGAGCCGAGTTGAGTCAAGCTTTGTCAAGCTCGAGCTCGGCTCATTTACTAAACGAGTCCAAAATTCGAGCTCAAGCCTTAACGAGCCGAGCCCTTATCGAGCCGAGCTGAGTCATTTATTAAACAAGCCTCTTTAATCAAGCCGAGCCACCCTAGCTTAACGAGCCGAACTTTTGTCAAACGAGCCGAAAACTCAAGCTTGACTTGTTTACTAGTAAACAAGCCGAGCTCGCGAGCTACTCAGTTTGTTTACGGCCCTAGTTATAGGTCCATACATGTATCCAAATTTTATCAGAGCAATCTCATTGCCAAGCTGTCAAAGGCAGGCATGCAGTGCACAAATCATCTTGTAATTATGAAAGTCACACGATATAATAAATTAGTTTGTAGTTTCAATGGTCCATGGCTTTGCGACAAACAAATATGTTATATATATTTTTCCTTTTCTTTACCTTGTGGAGAGTGTCGGGGGCTGCCAATATGGATTATATCCTAATGACCAGTTGTAACGGAGCTCAATATCATCTTGCTTCAGGATTATGGAATTTGTCGGACCGCTTTTCCACCATCTCGATCTCGTAAAACAAACAGATGGTAGGAAGGGCTTCAATTAAGTCTTTTATAACATTCGACATCGCACCCGTAAGTCTGTTTTTAAAGTGGTCGCAGGGAATGTGTATTATGTAACTAAATCCATGGGACAGTACTCCGGGCCCAACAATCCCTCCCTAAGTCCCTCACGATGACGCTCCCGTGACTCAAACCCATGACTTCCTGACTCTAATACCACTTGTCAAACCGTTTTTCCACCATCTCTCCTAAAACCAATAGGTAGTAGGAAGAGCTTCAATTAATTCTTTTATGGCATTCGACATCGTACCCGCAAGGCTATTTTTAGAGTGATAACAGGGATTAGACATTGTGTAACCAAATTCATAGGAGCAGTACTTCGGGCCAAACAAAATTAAAAATCGACTTCCGATCACACGACTTAATAGTCATTTCGAATTAAGTTGATGAGCTACACAATTCATTTCAGCCACCACGAACCGGCCAAGCTTTTGAGTCATGTTTGAGAAGTACCCAAATGAAATAACTTGAAATTTTGGAATATTGCATGCTAAAGCAAATAAATAGAACAAAGCATATAAATTATAAAGCAATCAAGTATCATCATAAATAAATACCAAGCTAGCTATAGTGGACAAATGAATTGTGCACAACAGCGTTCAGCCAGATAATAAATCTGTCTTGAAAGTCCATTCCCAGTGTCCACCAAATTACCCTTACAAACAACCATAGTCGACGTACAGACATGAATTTGGGACATGGTTCAAAAATCATCCGATCATTTTGTCCACGGTCTGGCTGTCTGAGACAGGAGCAGAGCAATATGATTGTCTTTCAAGCTTCAGCAGTGAGAACATAATATAAAACCCAGCATAACATGATTCACACACACACATGCTCTTCATAAATCCACCAAACAAATGGACCACGAAGAAGCACCGTAATTCCGTAGAATGTAACTAAAAATTAAGAAAGTAATTAACACAATTTTCGCACTAATTCCTTGTAATAAACAGGTTTTAATAACACCCAAAAGAACTGTTTATGGCTGTTTTTGGTACCAAATATTGGGTCAGCGTTGGAGGGCCATTTAATTAATTATTAATTAAATTGGGCCGATATTTATGAGTTTCTCGTGCTAAAAATTAACGCACAACATTAATTTTGTGATTTGGAGCAAGGCCCGATTAAACAAAATTCAATTGGAGCAAGATGCACCGGATAATTTTCCTTCATGGTGATTTATTCTGAGATGTACACACGAGGAAATACCTAACAGTATTTGGCCATATCTCCCCAAAAGGGGCGACAACTGTGGATCCATGGGTTTCCAATTCAACTGCTACCCATGATCCAGTATTGCTCGAGAAGGGCCTGCTTTTAGGGGATTTAATGGGACAGATGGCATTAAGAAGAACAAGCCCGTTAACTGCATCAAGAGCCGTGGAACTGCCTTGGGTCTATAAATAAGAGTTTCAACGGATTATTTGGGGTTCCGACACCTCATAAAGCCCAACGCTTCTATCAACTCAAACTTTTAGCAAGTTTGTTTTATCTTTACTCTTCCAGTTGTTCCAATCCGTTTACTTCATCAAGTAAATTGGATTTTTTTTTTTTTAATCTTTTTTGCACCAATTTTGTTATTCCTATTTAACAAGTACAATGACGGGCGGTGTTTTCGGTCGTGGACCCTCCGACAATCAAATTAGTCGGGGAATGATTGAGAGAGCGTATTGTACGGAGCGAAGGATGTGGCTTTCAGCCCTTACGGCGAGTATTGGAGGCAGATGAAGAGCATCTACGTCCTCCAACTACTAAGCAACAAGTGAGTCCAATCCTTTCGCGACGTTAGGGAAGAAGAGACGGCGCTCATGATTGAGAAGATTTCGGGTTCTTGTTCTGATGTGGTGAATTTGAGCGAATTGATTGTGGAGTTGACGAGGGACGTGGTGTGTAGGGTGGCGTTGGGGCGGAAATATAGCGGTGTCAGGGGTGGAGAAGGAGGACGCGGCAGGAGGCGGTTTAAGGAGGTTTTGGGAGAGTTCGTGGAGTTACTGGGGTTTTTTGATATTGGAGATAATGTACCATGGCTGAAGTGGGTGAATAGAGTAAATGGGGAGTATGTTAGCAGAAATCACTAGGGTGATTTCTGTAATTTCTATATTTTGTTAGTCAATTTCTGTATTTGTTAGACAAGCTGAACTGGCAGTTGGTTAGTGTTTGTGATTAGTTTAGTCGGTAGCTAATCTCAGATTAAGTGAGGAGTATATAACCTCCTGTGTACTCTTTGTCTTCATTCAAGAAAGAAAAGATATCGAACGTGATTGAAACCCTAACTCAGTTCTTGATCTCTTTTGTGTTTCTGTACAAGTGTTATGTTGATTCTTCTACTTTTCTTCATGGTATCAGAGCAGTGAGACGAAAGTCCATAGATCTAGATCCATTTTCACAAGACGATTTCTCGAAGTAGATCCATTTTTGCAAGACGATTTCTCGAAGGTGATTTCTCTGCGACTTCTCAAAGGCGATTTCCTTCGAGTTTCTTCTCTGATCATCAATGGCTTCCAATTCATCTTCAGTGAGTTCAACTTCCACTACATCAGTAACTCTCCCTTCTTCTCTTGCATTCTTAGTGTCTAACTTTCATTCCTTGGTGAATATAAAACTTGATGGAGCCAATTATCTCTTATGGCATGCTCAAGTTGAAAGTGTATTAAAGGCTAATGGCTTTCTAGGATATTTGAATGGTGCTGTAGTATGTCCAGCCCCTCAGATTCAAAATACAGATGGTGTTATGGTTTCCAATTCTGAGTTTGCCTTGTGGAATCTAGTTGATTCACAACTACTGTCTTGCTTACTTGCGTCTTTATCACAGAATACATTACCCTATGTTCTTAGATTAGATCGTGCCTATCAAGTTTGGCAATCATTGTCTAGTCGGTACAATTCGTTATCTAGGGCACATGTTCATGATGTAAGAGATCGTTTGTATAATGTTACCAAAACCTCGACCATGGAAGCATACATAGACACAATTAAGGGCTATGCACAGAGGTTAGCTGCTGCAGGTTGCCCCATGGAAGATGATGATCTAGTGTTTCACACACTCAGAGGACTGAAATCCAAAGCTTTTGATGGTTTTAAAATAGCTGTCAGATTGAGGGGTGATGATATTACTTTTGATGAGTTAATAACCAGACTAAATGGAGAGGATATGCAAATGATAAAAGATGATGAAGTGGTGACTACATCTGTGTTAATTGCTACACATGGTAATTCTTTAGTTCCAAATTCGATATCACAAGGACAGTTAGGTTATGTGTAGTCTGTTCAGCAACTACATAGCCCTTCCACATCGATTCCTATGCTTCCTGTGATACCTCAAGTTGGTGGTGCAAACCACAATCCAAATCATTTTATCCCTTCCTATCCATCACAGCAGTTTATGCCTCAACCACAGTTCTATCCTCCTTCCAGGAATTTCTATAGAGGAAGAAGAGGAGAGGTCCTAGATTTCCAAGAGATCCCTGTGAAATCTGTGGGAAATCTAATCATATCAGTAGTTTTTGTTACTACAGACCTCAGTTTCAAGCTCAGTTTCCATAGTTTCCAGCTTATGATCAGTTTTCAAGTGGTCATTGGAGAGGTTCTCAAGGAAGTCCATGGATGAATTCATCACCTATACAGTGTAATTTTCCTGTAATGTCTTCTCAGGCTTCTTTTTCAGGACCTAGAACTTCTGTGAGGGGACCAGTACATTCTTCTTTTTCACATTCCAACTTCACTGGGGGTTTCTTGCCTCAAATGTCACTAATGGCACCTTCTTCTGTTTCTGCACAGGCTCATTTTGCTGGCTCAATTGGTCCTTCTGGTATTGATAGTCCTGGACCTGGACATGGTTCTGTGAATGGAAATTATAGTGGTTATGAAGGTTTTGGTTTCACATCTTCTTCTCCTCAACAACCGTGGTATTTTGATAGTGGAGCAACAAACCATATCACTAATAATCTGCAGAACCTGGACATTTCTCAACCTGTTCATGGGACAGAAGGAATTTTGGTGGGGAATGGCAATTCTCTTCAAGTATCTCATTTGGACAAGGTTTACTTCCTACTCCTAAAGCTCAGTTTCATCTTTCTCATGTTCTTCACACACCACATATTACACATAATCTTATTTCAATTTATCATTTTGCCAAAGATAATAACTGTTCTCTTATCTTTGATTCCTCTGGTCTTGTCATTCAGGACAAGGCTTCTCACAGAATTCTCTATCAGGGACCATGTCACAAGGGACTTTATCCAATTATGAACAACTCTAAAAGGTCATCTTCTATCTCAGGTTCTACTGTTCTAGTGAGTTCTGATTCCTCTGCTATGTTGTGGCACAGAAGACTTGGTCATCCAAGCCCTCCTTTGTTTTCTGCTTTAATAAAACAGTTTAGCTTACCTATCTCTAAGTCTGTAATGCTCAATTGTTCTTGTTGTAATATGGCTAAGAGCCATAAGTTGCAGTTTCCTTTATCCGTGTCTACAACTACTGCTCCTTTTCAGCTTGTTCATATGGATGTTTGGGGCCGTGCTCCCATCCCATCTAATAAAGGTTTTAGATATTACTTGTTGGTCATTGATGATTTTTCACGATACTCTTGGTTGTTTCCTGTGCATTATAAGTCTGAAGTTAAGCAAAAGATTGCAGAATTCAAATCTTATGTCTCTACTCAATTTAATACTTCTATTAAGATCGTTAGAAGTGATAATGGGGGAGAATTCACTTTCTGCTTCATCTTTTCTTGTCTGCTGGGGATCTTCATCAAACCTCTTGTCCTAATACCCTAGAACAGAATGGAGTTGTTGAACGTAAACACAGACACCTAATAGAAACAACAATAACTCTTTTGCTGCAAGCTAACATGCCTAGTCATTTTTGGCTTGAAGCCTTTACTGCAGCCGTCTACTTGGCTAATAGGTTACCTCATTCATCCTTAAATTTTCAAGTTCCTTTTACTGTTCTGTTTGGATGTACTCCAGATTACTTGGCTTTGAAGCCTTTTGGCTGTTGTTGTTATCCTTGGCTTAAGCCCTATGTTCCTCCTAAACTTACTCCAAAATCAACACCATGTGTTTTTCTGGGGTATAGTGAAACATCTAAGGGATATAAATGCTATGATCCAATTAAAGATAGAGTTTATGTTTCTAGACATGTCAAATTTGTTGAGCATGAGTTTCCCTTTGTATCTCTTTCTAAACCTTCTCCTATTTCTCCTTGTGTTATACCTCCTTCTTCCTTGGCTTTTCCTCTTACATCTTTTGATGATATTGTAGATCATTTTCCTGTTTCTGTATCTTTTCTTTCTTCTTCTTCTCCTATTGTTCCTCCTGAATCTGTCTCTGCTGTTGTTATTGCTTCCTCTTTGCCTATTTCTGTTCATGTTAATGGCTTTTCTCCTATTCAATCTTCTAGTCCTACTCCTGTATCTCCTTCATCATCTTCTTTGTCTCATAGTTCTTCTTTACCAGTTTCTTTCCCTACCACTGCTATTCAACTTCCTGTTTCTCATTCCATGATCACACGGTCTAAGAATGGCATTGTCAAACCAAAATATCCCTTAAGTCTCAGTGCAGTTGTTTCTGATTCCGTCTTGCCCACTACAGAGCCTATACATTTTTCTCAAGCTATGAAACATACAGTGTGGCAACAAGCCATGGGGGAAGAATTTCAGGCTTTAGTCAAACAAGGTACATGGACACTTGTTCCACCACCACCTAATGCCAATATCATAGGATGTTAGTGGATTTATAAGATTAAACGTCACTCTGATGGTAGTGTAGCAAGGTATAAAGCAAGATTGGTAGCAAATGGAAACCAGCAATTTGAAGGGTTAGATTATACAGAGACATTCAGTCCAGTTATTAAACAGCCTACTGTAAAGGTGGTATTGAGTTTGGCAGTTCATCATATTTGGAACATTCGTCAATTAGATGTGTCCAATGCATTCTTACATGGAGTGATAGAAAAAGAAGTGTTTATGAAACAACCCCTTGGTTATCAAAATAGATCTTTTCCTCACTATGTATGCAAATTGAATAAAGCTTTGTATGGTCTCAAGCAAGCACCAAGGGCATGGTTCTCCACTTTTTCTGCATTTTTGCTGAGTCAAGGGTTTGTTAACAATAAGGCTGATGCTTCTCTCTTTACTATTCACAATGATAAAGGGACTACTCTTATTCTGGTATATGTTGATGATATACTGATCACTGGAAGTAACACTTCATATATTAATGATCTGATTTCTCTTCTTGGTACTAAGTTTGTTATGAAAGATCTTGGGGCTTTGAGCTACTTTTTGGGTATAGAAATTCTGACACATGGCTCTAGTGTGCTTCTAGCTCAAACCAAATATGCAACAGATTTACTAGTCAAAGCAGGTATGCAAGATTGCAAACCTAGTTTTTCTCCTTCCTCCGTGAAGCCTGCTGTATTGGATCCTGATCCCCTTTTCTCTGACCAACAGTGGTATAGAACTATAGTGGGTTCTCTTCAATATCTCACACTGACAAGACCAGAAATTTCCTTTGCTGTTAATGTGGCCTGTCAGCATATGCACAATCCTAAACATAGTCACTTCATAGCTGTGAAACGCATACTCCAATATATCAAGGGTAGTGTACACCAAGGTCTTCTGTTTGTACGAAGTCCTCTAACACTTACAGCTTACTCAGATGCCGATTGGGCAGGTGATCACCTTGATCGCAGGTCTACCTTAGGTTTTTGCTTGTTTTTGGGTTCAAATCTGGTTTCCTGGTGTGCCAAAAAGCAACACACCGTTGCACGTTCTTCTACTGAGGCTAAGTATAGGTCATTGGCTCATACAGCAACTGATCTTTCCTGGATTCAACAACTTTTGGTGGATTTACATGTTTCTGTTTCTGGTTCTCCTATTATCTGGTGTGACAACCAATTAGCCATCTCTTTAGCTGCTAATCCTATTTTTCATGCCCGGACAAAGCATGTTGAGGTCAACTATCATTTTATTAGAGAAAAGGTTCTCAGCAAACAATTGCAAGTTCAGCACAATGGCACGTTAGAGCAGATTGCTGATATCTTCACCAAATCTCTCTGTGGATAGGTTTTTGTTTTGTAAAATCCAAACTCATGGTGGTTGATACCCCCATGAGTTTGCAGGGGACTGTTAGCAGAAATCACTAGGGTGATTTCTGTAATTTCTGTATTTTGTTAGTCAATTTCTGTATTTGTTAGACAAGCTGAGCTGGCATGCAGTTGGTTAGTGTTTGTGATTAGTTTAGTCGGTAGCTAATCTCAGATTAAGTGAGGAGTATATAACCTCCTGTGTACTCTTTGTCTTCATTCAAGAAAGAAAAGATATCGAACGTGATTGAAACCCTAACTCAGTTCTTGATCTCTTTTGTGTTTCTGTACAAGTGTTGTGTTGATTCTTCTACTTTTCTTCAAGTATGGGAGAGCAGAGAGACTTGCTAAGGAGTTGGATGAGTTTTTGGAGGGTGTGGTGGAAGAGCATGAGGGTAGAGAGAGAAAGGGAGGAGAGGGAGAGCAGGATTTTGTGGATGTGTTGCTGGAAGTCGAGAGAGAGAACGTGACTGGGATCCCTATTCATAGAGATAGCATCAAAGCTCTTATTTTGGTAAGGCTTGAATCTCTCTTCTTCATGACTGTCTACTCAAGAAATTGTTCAATGCTCTTGGGCAAATGTTGAACACGAATCTAGACCACACATCCTGCTCAATCTTACTTTAATTTTATTTTTTTCTCATGCTCAACCTTATTTTATTATTTTTTTTTTCACATTTTATTTTTATTTTTTTTTTTCACATGATCAACCTTATTTCAGAGTTGAATATCTTATGTCTAGTCCTCACGAGTCAAGAACAGAAGACTGGCGCGCCTTTGAGATTTGGACTCAGATCATCTTAAATTTGTATTGAGCAATTGTTTAGTAGCCTTGTTATTTTATATCCTAGTTCAATTACTTTCTATGATTTCTGAACAAGGTTAAGGATTAGAGAAATAAGTTATATACGGACCCTCTGTGTAGAAGGACCAATAAAAAGAAGACAACTCGGCGTTGGAATTGAGACAATGATGGAAAATGTTTTTTTTTTTTTTTTTATCTTATGAAACAAAAACTTGATTTTGAGAGTTTTAATTGAAGACAAATTTTAATTATGACCCTTTAGAATAATAAGATTTTCCCACTAGTTTAAACGGATTAAAGATTGGAACACTTAATTTTTTAAACATATTTTTTTAATATATAAACAGTTCAAAATTATTAAGCACTCTAATTTTTAATCTGTTTGAACCGGTGCAAAGATCTCATTATTTTAATCATATTATTCTAAAAATTCATAATTAAATTTTGTATCTAGTGCTCTCATAATCAAGTTTCTTTTTTTTGCTCGGCCTCATAATCAAGTTTATACTTTACAAGGTTTCAAATAAAGAATAGATACTTAATTATAAGAGCCATGGAGACAAAATTAATTATGACACTTTAGAAATAATATGATCAAAATAATAAAATCTTCGCGCCAGTTTAAATTGATTCAAAATTGGAGCGCTTTATTTTTTTGAATGGTTTATATATTAGAAAATATGATTAAAAAATCAAGTGTTCCAATTTTTAATCTATTTAAACCAGTGCGAAGATTTTATTATTCTGAACATATTATTCTAAAGGGTAAAAAATGGGACAATGTTGAAAAAATAATTTTTTGGAATCCTATGGAGCAAAAACTTGATTATGAGAGCCCTAAAAACAAAATTTAACTATCACCTTTTAAAATGATATGATTAGAATAATAAGATCTTCGCACTAATTCAAAAGGATTGAAAATTAAAGCGCTTAATATTTTAGAAATATTTATATATAAAAAAACATGGTTAAAAATTTAAGTACTCCAATTTTTAATTCGTTTGAACCAGTGCGAAGATGTTTTTATTCTGATCATATTATTCGAAAGGGTCGTAATTAAATTCCGTCTCTAGAGCTCTAATAATCAAGTTTCGGATCCATAAAATCTCAAAAAATTATTTTTTCAACATTGTCCAATTTTTGCTGATTGTCCCATGCTGAGTTGTCTTTTTTTTATTGGGTTGGTGGACACTTCCTTCTACACGGAGGATCCGTGTATAATTGGTGTCAAAGAGATTCATCTTATCAAATAAACAAACAAGAAATGTATACTAAATAAAACTCATAGGAGTATGTTATTTTGTGTGTTGTAGGATGTATTTGCTGCTGGAACTGATACTTCATCCACAGCCTTAGAATGGCCAATGACAGAGCTCTTAAAACATCCTCAAGCCATGAAAAAACTCCAAGCCGAAGTCCGAAGAACAATCCAATCCAACCAACCCATAACCGAGGATGATCTAGACCAAATGCCCTACCTAAAAGCTGTGATCAAGGAGACTCTATGCCTCCACCCTCCGATTCCCCTTCTCGTGCCTCGGGAGTCGACCAAAGACGTCCAAGAAATGGGCTATGACGTTGCAACTGGAACGCGCGTGGTCGTCAATGCTTGGTCAATTGGCCGGGATCCGGCGTCGTGGGACGAGCCTGAGGAGTTTTGGCCCGAGAGGTTTTTGAACCATTCAGTCAATTTCAGAGGGCAGGATTTCGAGTTGATTCCGTTAGGAGCGGGGAGGAGGGGGTGCTCGGGGATTCAGTTCGCAGTGGCGGTCGATGAGCTGGCCGTCGCAAGTCTTGTGCACAAGTTTGATTTTGAATTGCCTGATAGGGTGGAGTTGGATGTGAGTGAAGTTGATGGTCTCACTATTCACAAAAAGTTGCCTTTGCTTCTTGTTGCAACTCCTTGGTCTTGCTAATTGGAGTACTGTGTGAAAATACTGAAAGCTTCTATTATTGCACTTCCTTCATCTATTTTAAATGCTCCCCGGTAAAGTCCTGTCATTTTGACTTTTAAAAAAATTCATATTTTTTATAATCTTTTTTGGAACATTTTTTTACTGTTTGAAAGTATTCATTGAGATTTTTTGAAAGGTGCAAAACAAAGTTGAAAATTAATTCTGATAGCACTTTATTTTTTGAGGTCAAAGTTACACGGTCTTCCGTAGGGAGCATTCAAAATAATTGAGACAGATGGAGTAATATGTATGAAACATGTATCTTTATTTTCATGAGTACATATTGGATATAATAGTAATACTGGCACATTTTGAGAATTTTCTGTATAATTTTGATGATTCTTCTTATCTTGTTCCGGAAAGAAAAGAAAATGTGATAAACTGCACAATAATAATAATTTAGCGAGAGATGAGGGTACGTGTACCCGTGTTCATGACACAAGAAATTGGTAAAAGTTTCGTCAATTGTTAACATAAAAATTTAGGAGTATTTATTTATAGGCAGACTAATTGTATTAGAGTTGATAAGTGTCAACTTACCACCAGAGGAGATAAATCTCCTCTTCCACACTGCCAATCTTTTCTCCACCCTATCTACCACAAGTTGCCAAGTCTGAATTTCTCTAGGATTTAGCATCTAGTAGGAGCGCAAGGTAATTCAATGGGAGAGATCCCACATGACACTCCATCACCTGAGCTAATATTTCCACATCCTATTCTAGACATTTCACAGGACACTGGCAAGAAGCCCAAATAAAATTGGGACAAAATACCATATGAACTAACTCCAAATGAGTTAGACAGTAGCTCTTCGAAGATTTCGAACGTAAAACTTTAAGTAGGCAGCATTTAGAGTTGAAGTATTATTGTGTAACAAAAAGCAAGCAACTGGGGCAAGTCTTGTCGTGCTATACATGGTCCCATCTGACTCCTTGATTTCTACGAGATTCTTATCTCATTGGGAAATTTTTGGGTGTTGGTTGGCTACTATGAGGCCATACCCACATGGTCTCCGAGTAGCATATTTGGAGTGTTCAAAAGGATGTTGGACGATTCAAATTGAAAAACTCTCTCCTCTCATCCCGTCACTCTCTCTCATCTTTCTCTTTTCTTTTTCTCTTTCCAAATCTAAGCCGCCTAAAATCGAAATGGACGGCTTGGATGCACTCCTCGAGCACCATATAGTGCCCACTTGGCACCCAAAAATTTCTCCATGCGAAAAAAATCAATCTAGTTGGATATCTATATATAGGTACATGAATTCTGGGCCTCCAGGTCCCGGGCCGTCACTTCTGCTGATCCTTGCGTAATGCCCCTCTTCGACAGACATCGACCATTTGTTCTTTGGAATTAATGCTCCTTTGTTGACTGGATTTTGTCTAAATTTCTGATATTGATTGTAACGCGCCATGGAAAAATCCTACTTTGAATCATTCGCTTTTATCCTCACCGATGGCGTAAGTATAACTAGAGAGACTAACATGCTATGGGAGGCTAAGGCCTTATTTCCACCGACAAAAAATCGCTAAAAACTTGAAGACTTTTTTCTCATCTAGTGAAGATTTATTTGTATTGTATTGTATTTTTGTGTAAATATTCAATTGTTTTTAGAAAGGAAGGATTTGTCTGCTCCTAAAAAAATAGGAGGTGGGCCTCCCACTGGGAAGGGGGAACCATCATTTTTTTGGGTGTGTCTGTGGGTGGGACCCGGGGGCTCTGCTTCCCGGATGGGCGCATTGCCCCTACCCAGGCCCAGAACGGCGCCGTTTCATTTAAAAAAAAAATTCAAACCACCAATTTGTAATCCTATGGAGCAGAAACGTAATTATGAAAGCCCTAAAGACAAAATTTGATTATGTCTCTTTAAAATAATATGATTAAAATAATAAGATCTTCACACCCGTTCAAACGAATTAAAAATTGGAGCACTTAATTTTTTAACTATATTTTTTAATAAAAAAATGGTCTCAAAAAATTAAGTGCTCCAATTTTTAATCCGTTTAAATGGGTGTGAAGATCTTATTATTTTAATCATATTATTCTAAAGAGACATAATCAAATTTTGTCTTTAAGGCTCTTATAATCACGTTTCTGCTCCATAGGATTACAAATTTGAGATTTTTTTTTTTTAAATGAAACGGCGCCGTTTCTGGGCTTGGGTAGGGGCTACTGCGCCCATCCGGGCAGCAGAGCCCCCGGGTCCCTGTGAGTGCGTGTGCGTGTGCGGTGATGATCAGAATTGAAAGGACCCACCTTTTGTTTGTGGGGTTAACCTCCTCACCATTACTCTGTGAATCCGACTTCTCTGGTCAACGACAAGAAGAGTGTGCAGTTCTATCTGAATTGTTCATCTTGAAAATTAATGGTTCAGATTTGTTAAACTTATTATCGGTCATAATCGCTTATTACCGGTCATATAAATTTTAAACAAATCTAGACCTTAAAAACATCATCCGACGACTACGATCACTTGGACCGCACCCCCGCAGTCCAAGCCAAATTCTACTCTATTCTCCATAGTTCTCTTCAAAACTTTTTTCGTGGGCAGGGTGTACAAGAATGATTCAAAAAAATTTACCTCCAGGATATTCACAAAGAAAATATCCACATAAAATCAACTTCATTTTATATTCATAGTTATGTGAACAATTCTAATTCTATTTTATAAAACGGACAAGTACAATTTGAACCGTAAATTGTCTATATCATACGAATTGTTCCTGTATTAATTTGTGGATACCCCTTCTTTTATTCATTGATGATACTTTTTTTTTGGTTTCTTATTCATGTAAATTTACAAAAATTATAACTACCATGTGAATGAAGTAAATTCACAAAGGCTTTTTCTCTCTAGCTCGGTTGTCTCGTCTTGGCCCATGTCAATATAATGAAGTAAATTTCCCCATTTGATTTTCTACTCTTTCATAAGAAAATTATGTACCCTGTCTTATTCAGAACCTTACTAGTATTTCCTTTGCTTGTGCTTGACAAATTTGTAGGCTTTTTGACTTTTATGGTCCCCAAAGTATTTTCGTCGTGCCATTTTGGTCCTCAATTGTAACGACCCGCTCAATTTTTGTACATATTGTCCGCTTTGGACGCCCAAAACCCATAGACTTCCCAGTAGGTCACCCATCTCTGGACTATCCTAGGATGAACACGCTTAACTGTGAAGTCTCTATGCGCTTTGGCCCGCCCTCACGGCTTTAAAAGGCCTTGTACAAATAAGAGAGATATTTTCTTATAAACCATGACTTGCCTCTCTCGTTCGGACGGAGCCTGCCATCCTGCAGTACCGCCGGCCACCAGAAAGCGCGGTGTCACACCAATATTCCAATTGCTAACATTGCATCCCCAAAGTATCAATTTTGTCTTTAAATGGCCCCTATGGCTGACACCGTTTCTTCCCTCCGTCAAAACCAAGGGCAATCTTGGTATTTCACTCCCTCTCTCCCTCAAAACGGCGTCGTTTGGTTGGAATTTGGAAATATTAATTTTTTTTTCTTCCATGGGCTCTCTTAGGGTTCTCATTGAAAGCCTTAAAGTCAAAAAAATAATTATGACTTTTTAGGGTAAAATGATCAAAAATTAAGATCTTTGCATAGGTTCAAACATATTGAAAATTTGAACACTTAATTTTTTTATCATATTTTTTAATATATAAATAACCAAGATAATCAAGTGTTTCAATTTTTAACCGTTTGAACCGGTGCGAAGATCTTAATTTTATGATCATTTTATCCTAAAGGGTCATAATTAATTTTTAGGCTATTTATAGTATTAAAAAATATGGTGAAAAAATTAATTGTTCAAATTTTCAATCTGTTTGAACTTGTGCGAAGATCTTAATTTTTTGATCATTTTATTCTAAAGGGTCATACTTAATTTTTTGATATATAAACAGCCTAAAAATATATAAGATTGATTTTTCTCTTCCATGGTTCTTTTAGGGTTCTCATTGAAAGCCTTAAAGTCAAAAAATTAATTATGACCCTTTAGGATAAAATGATCAGAAAATTAAGATCTTCGCACAGGTTCAAACCGATTGAAAATTGAAACACTTGATTTTTTAGGCTACTTATATATTAAAAAATATGATAAAAAATTAAGTGTTCAAATTTTCAATCGGTTTGAACCTGTGCAAAGATCTTAATTTTTTAATCATTTTATCCTAAAGAGTTATAATTATTTTTTTGACTTTAAGACTTCCAATGAGAACTCTAACAGAACCATGGAAGAAAAAAATCAATATTTCCAAATTCCAACCAAACGACGCCGTTTTGAGAGAGAGAGGGGGTAAAATACCAAGATTGCCCTTGGTTTTGACGGAGGTAAGGAATGGCGTCAGCCGCAGGGACCATTTAAAGACAAAATTAATACTTTGGGGATGCAATGCTAGCAATTGGAATATTGCGGACCAAAATGGCACGACGGAAATACTTTGGGAACCAAAAAAGTCAAAAAGCCCAAATTTGTACACCACTGTTTTTTTTTTTCTTGACAAATTTCCGATAAAAAACTGTCCCAACATTCATGCACCAGCACCGCACATGCATCGTTCAACAGATCTCATCGAGATCTATCAACAATATCCATATTGTATAAAAAAATTATTTTAGTAATTCTATTAATTTTTACATTAAAAATTTCAAATAAGTAGTATTTATTTTTTAAGAAGGCTTAGCGGAACAATAACAACAAACAGTTTTACGAGGAACACTGCAGTAGAACCAAACAAAAAGATTACAAACAGAGGCTACTTAAGATTGAAAATTTTCATCATTGAATTCTTCTTCATGTCAGGATCCCTAACAAATTCTGCAAGAATTTCTCACACGAAACTTCTACTAAAATCAACTCAACATTCGTTTATCATCAATTGCAAACAAAGAAATTTCAATATTTTTTGTTTTGTTGTCTGTGATGAATCGTCTTGAATTACTTGAGCACTATCAAAGCTTTTGATCATTAGTCGTCTCTCGTGTCTATGTTCATTACATTGTCTTAGGTGACGATTTTTTTAGCAGAGGAATGGGATCCTCTCCCGTGTCTTAAAGAGATTGAATTTTCTTTTGAGTTTTTTATGGATCTTTCCTGTGAACATTAGTCGCAAACCGTTAATTGATTTATCACGACGAGGACATCACCCACGTAGAAAAAAATAGTAATACTGTATTATTGCTTGATTTGTTTTGAAAACAAATCAGTGTTGAGGGGAAAAAAAAAATTGTGTTATGGATATATATATTTATTCGCTTATACTACAAACAATTTGTAGCAGGCCGAGCCAACGTCTCGCGCCGTACCGAGCGAGATTCCGAACCCTTCTTTGATGGTTCACCTGAGTCCAAGCTATTGCCCGTTCCGGTTCGGCAAGCTGACGGTCTCACCGATGAGGTTCTGTCAGGATTAATCAAGCAATCAGTTCGGCTCACCGACCCTCTGACGGTCGGGCACCACGCTCGGCCTTGAACGAACGTGGGGGCCATGACGACGGTCATGGCGTCATCCGAACGGTTATAAAAATAAGAACGGGGGCACATGAAGGTACCAGCTCATCCTACAAACTGTTTATGAAACACTAAATGTGATGCATAGGTGACGTCTACCGACACATGACGAGCACATGTGTAGTCTTGGAGGCCAAGTTAGGAGTTCACTATAAATATCCCATTATGCCTTCCATGAAGAGGTACACATTCTCAAGCACCCTGAAACCCTAGTTCTTGGTTTTCACTTTTCCTTCAGCTATACTTATCCTTGCACCGGAGGGCCATTTCAGAGAACCTCCGGTGTGGTCTTTAGTCGTGCTTCGATCCTTGTGCAGGATAGGAAAAGGTCAAGAGCCATTCCCGAACCCTCAGCCCAAAGGAGCGAACCAGGTTGATTGGAGCCCAACACAATTTATAGTCCAATAATGTTATTTGTTATTATTATTATTTTTTAATTTTTGACTTTGGAAATATTCAGTCTTGTAACAAACTTATGTGAGCACCTACAATGAGAATGGAATTTTTTGTTTAGTTTACGAGTATTATGACAATATATTTTTAAAGCTCTTATTCACAGATCACACGTCAGGGCGATAAAAGGGAAGTAAGATCTTTACAACCGTCATTGTCTCATAATCTAAATATGAAATTAGGTTCATCAAATGATTTGTAGGAAACAACATTCTTTGCTACAATTTGGTCATTGTGGTTGACGAGGAATGACTACGTGATGTAAAATACGTGAAGGCCCAATTTCATGATCAATTGGACCGGTCGAAGCCTCGGAAGCCCAAAAGTTGTTTAATTGTAAATTACCCGATTTGGCAACTTTCGGACGAACTCGGATCATGCCCAAACTTAGTGGGCTAACTTATTTTCGCGCTGCGATCAATACTCACTGCCCTAAGTTCATGACTGATGGTGTTTTTCGGCCTAATTCCTTCGTTTAGACCTCCAATTGGATGTTTTTGCTGTTTTAGGAAATATTTGTTTCGTTAATAACTTTTAGCGTATAATTTCGTAGGAGTTGTTTCTTTTTGGGAAAGTCATGTTTTTCTTTCCTTTTTCCAATTTTATTATTTTCCCCAAATTTTGGGAATTTTTGTTTTTGAGTTGGTTGCACCTTTTTCCTATAAAAGAGGTTGTAACCTAATATTTATGCAACATTTATCAATAATATTCAGACTTTGTCTTTTTCTTTTGAAGATTCAAGAACTGCTCGTGGCTACGAGTACCTATCATTCGTTTGATTAGTACGCAACTAATCTCTTTGTTAATTCCGCTGCGTCACTACGTGTTCAATAATGCTTCGACAGGAGTAGGGCAAGTGGGTGAGGTGATCAAAACCAGAGTTGCGATGTGGATTAAGGTGAAGTTCGATATCAAGGTATATACTGTGGAGTATTTTAAAGGTTTCCTTGATGGAATTAGAAAGGTGAAACTGTAATATGTGTTTGAAGTGTTTCAGGTGATCCGCCCAACTCTCTGTTGGATGCTTATTTTTAGTGTTTCTCTCTTTTTTCTTCTTTGTCTAATCTCGTAAGCGTCGTGTGCTTTCGATGTTCCCCCTAGATGGAACCTTTCGAGATTTATAAAAGTTTCTTTTGCCCAAAAAAAAAAAAAAGTGATTTGAGAGTATTGTAATTGTCTGAAAAAACTTGACCTCTCTAGATTACAAATTTAGCAAATTATTCGATTTATCCATTATTAGGAGATCGGAGTTGAGGGGAAAAAAAATCCCCAGCCTGACCCATATGATAGTCTACAACTAGTACTCATAATTGGCTAAAGTTTATATCTTAGTCATGAAATGCTAAAGTCAAAAGTTTAGAAACGTGCAAAAAGTATTTTGAGAGTTAATATCAAATGCTAAAGTCATAATTGGCTAAACAGACACAGGTACATTTTCTCATTTTATTAAGCACCTGCCATTGGTAGTCAATATCTGCCAACAAAGAGTGATTATTTGATTTTTGTTGGAACATGCTATAATGTTATTTAAAACAATGGTGTTTATTTTACAAATGAAAGTTTCACTAAAGGACAAAAAATAAAATATTAATTTTGTTTACCTTTCTTAAAAGAGGGTAAATAATATTACCCTATTTCTTATTATATTGGTTGAAATTTTATATATGGATCCCACCACAAAGTGATGTAATGCTTATCAAAAAATATATTGCAGGGTTGAGATTTACACCATTTCAACTAATAAGAGAGAGGGCAACGTTGACCATTTTCTAAGGATGGTGAACAAAATTGAAAAGGGGTTTGGAAATCATTACCCTAAAAATCCACAAGATTTACATCTCCCTCCCCCAGCGGTGACCAGGGCTATGAATAACCTCTGGACTCCTCATATGTTAACTCTAACACCCCTTAACCCCGTTGATGTATTTAATGTTGACACAAAAAAAGTGTGACCAATCAAAAGCCCACCCATGAATTATTTAAGTTGCCAAGTTATAACTTGATATGTATTTTAACAAAATTCATTCAGCAAAAAAAAAAAAAAGAGACAAGAAAATGAGTTCATTTAGCAAAAAAAGAGTGCGAAAATTATTTTCCTATATTTAAATGCGTAGTTGGAAGCCAACTTTTCTCATCTACAAATTAATGATTCTTTTCCGTAATGTTGTTTAATTATCTTCCTCTATTTTTCCACCTAGGTTATGATTTTCATCCAATCAACACCCTCCATTTTTCTTTCAATTCTTGTCAAATTAAAATTAGGGTTGTTGTTGTTACTCCTTTTCTCACTTTTCAATCTATAAATCAAAATTTTCAAATCATCTAACCAAATTAGAAGTGGAAATTGAAAACGAAGGGAAGACTGAGATTTTTTTGGTATGTGAACATTGCTATCCTGGTTGAGAGAATAGGTTTTGAGCTGAAACAGCAACTGAAACAAAGGAGAAGATTGAGAATTTCTAGCCATTTGGGTTCCGTCTTCTAAATGGCGTCATTTGAACATCAATTTTTTTTTTGATATTTTTTAAAACAAAACTAAAAGTGGAGTGTTATTAGCTAAAAAATGAGGAGGTGGGCCTACCACTGGAAACCATCATATTTTTTTGGAGTGGGTGTGTGCGTGTGTTTGGATTAATAAGTTAGGTGACTTATTTTTTCGCCGTTCAAAAAAAAAAAAGTGACTTATTTTTTTGTTTTAATTCAATTTGTTTTTTCATTTATTTGTTTTGCGTTAAACTTTTGTGACTTATTGATTCGTCTCGTCGAAAGTAATTGAAAAAGTAAAAAAAAATATGATCACAACTCATAATTTTTTGAATAAAGACAAAAAAAAAATCAATAAATCAACTTTTTTTTTTTACTTATTCTTGTCTTTTTGAAAAAATTAATGAGTTTTGATCTAAATTTTTTACTTTTTCGATTGCCGAGAAGAATTAATAAGTCACAAAAGTTTGATACAAAACTAAAAAATACGGAAAAAATGTAAATAAAAACAAAAAATAAGTAAAAAAAAACTGTCCCAATATTCAAGCAACCCGACTTTTCTTGGCCTAACTTTTGACAAATTCTCTTGTGCTCGGCTTTTCTTGAATAAGGACAAAGGGAGTGAGGTTATAAATTAACTATAAAAATCTGTCCCAATATTCATGCAAGCCGCACCACACAGGCGTACAGCGTATACGTACTTTCCAAATTTGTTGGAACCAGAGCCATGCATTTCTCACTATACCCCTTCATCTTCTCCCTCCTTCCCTTGTTTCTCTTCCTAGTTTTCCTTCTCAAATGGCTTTCCATCACCGCCCGACCCCCGCGCAAAAACCCACCGCCGTCTCCCCGAAAGCTCCCTTTGATCGGAAACCTCCACCAAATGGGCCCCTTCCCCCACCGCTCTCTCCACTCTCTCTCCCAAGCCCACGGCCCCTTAATGCTCCTCCACTTCGCCACCGCCCCCGTCCTAGTCGCCTCTTCCGCTGCCACCGCCCGTGACATCTTGAAAACCCACGACCTTATCTTCTCCAACCGACCCAAATCGACCATTGGCAATAAAATCTTGTACGGAGAGAAAGATGGAGCGAAGGATGTGGTTTTCAGCCCTTACGGCGAGTATTGGAGGCAGATGAAGAGCATCTGCGTCCTCCAACTACTAAACAACAAGCGAGTCCAATCCTTCCGCGACGTAAGGGAAGAAGAGACGGCGCTTATGATCGAGAAGATTTCAAATTCTTGTTCTGATGTGGTGAATTTGAGCAAACTGATTGTGGAGTTGATTGCGAACGTGGTGTGTAGGGCGGCAATGGGGCGGAAATATGATGGCGTTGGGGGCAGAGGAGGAGGGGCGATGAGGGGGTTTAAGGAGGTTATGGGGAAGGCTGCGGAGTTATTTGGGGTTGTGGATATTGGAGATTTTGTACCATGGCTTAAGTGGGTGAATAGAGTAAATGGGGTGTATGGGAGAGCGGAGACACTTGCTAAGGAGTTGGATGAGTTTTTGGAGGGTGTGGTGGAAGAGCATGAGGGTAGAGAGAGAAAGGTAGGGCAGGATTTTGTGGATGTTTTGCTTGAGATTCAGAGAGAAAATGTGGTTAGGATTCCTCTTCAAAGAGATAGCATCAAAGCTCTTATTTTGGTATGACGTGAATCTCTGTTCTTTACGAATTGCGACTGTCAAGTCAAGAAATTATTCAATGCTCTTAGGGTAATGTTGAGCATGAATCTCTTATTTTTGTATTGACCAATTGTTTAGTAGCCTTGTTATTTTATAATTCAATTACTTTCAACGATTTCTGAACAAGGGTAAGGATTAACTTGGTGTCAAAGAGATTCTTATCTATCCTTTATATTTCTCGATCCTTATCAAATTCGTAATAAACAAATAAAAATATTTACTAAATTGTAATTTTTTTGGTCTTGCAGGATATATTTGTTGCTGGAACTGATACTTCATCCGCAACCATAGAATCGGTAATGACAGAGCTCTTAAAACATCCTCAAGCCATGAAAAAACTCCAAGCCGAAGTTCGACTTATAGCCCAACCCAACCAGCCTGTAACTGAGGACAGTCTAGACCAGATGCCCTACCTAAAAGCCGTGATCAAGGAGACTCTACGCCTCCACCCTCCGGTTCCCCTTCTCGTGCCTCGGGAGTCGACCAAAGACGTCCAAGTAATGGGCTACGACGTTGCGGCCGGGACCCGTGTGATCGTCAACGCTTGGTCTATCGGGCGGGATCCGGCGTCGTGGGATGAGCCCGAGGAGTTTAGGCCCGAAAGGTTTTTGAACGGCCGTTCAATCGATTTTAGAGGACACGATTTCGAATTGATTCCATTTGGAGGGGGGAGGAGGGGGTGCCCAGGGATTCAGTTCGCAGAGGTGATCGATGAGCTGGCGGTTGCAAATCTTGTGAACAAGTTTGATTTTGCACTGCCTGATGGGGTGGAGTTGGATGAGAGTGAAGCTTTTGGTTTGGCTGTTCATAAAAAGTTGCCTCTGCTTCTTTTTGCAACTCCTTTGTCTTGCTAATAGAAGTACCATGTGAAAGTACTTCAAGCTCCTATTGTGGTAGTATGCATGAAATATATGTCTGTATTGTCATAAAAAAGTTGCCTTCGCTTCTTGTTGCAACTCCTTTGTCTTGCTAATTGGAGTACCCTGTGAAAGTACTTCAAGCTCTTATTATGGTAGTATGCATGAAACATATGTTTGTATTTTCATGAGTACGTATTGGATATTAATAATAGTGATATTGGGCCGACCCGAAACACATTTTCCAGCACAGACAGCATTAGATGTTAGTAGACCAGTAGTTAAACTACAACGCATGCGGACTGTAAATCCATCTATTTGCACCTGAAACTTTGCATAGGTGCAAAAGTGTATTGAGAAAAGGGTAACATAGTAAATTTATGTGGATAAAGGCAAGATATTGTTTGGTCACGAAATGGCTCAAGGACTAAGTGCGGGCATGTCAAGACTTGTCGCGTCTAACGTAAGGATTGGATGTCCCTTTTCTAACTTTATAATTGTAGCGGCGAAAGTGCTGTGAACCTAAGGGCTAGATCGCAATGACGGTTCGTGGTTTGGTCATAACGAGCGTGAACTTTGTAAATTTTCTAACCGTGTAGGAAGAGAGCAACGTAAAAAAAGGACTTGATTATATCGGAATAACAAAGTCAGGTACAAGGAAAGTAAAAACCCGAATTACTTAAAGAAATTATTGAGTTGAATGCAGGAAAAGTTAATATAGTTGTTTCGTTGGGAAGACTTTGTTTAAGCGCTAAACTTGATTCGTGTGAGGATCCGTTTTTCTCCTTCGGATCTTGTATTTATAGGCCAAAACTTCCACAGTTCTGCATGTAAGGGTATCTGCTGGCTCCTCCTTGTGGCAGGATATGGCACATGTTATTCTTCAATCATGGGCCATTTGACTAGGTCAAATGGCCATGTGGCAGAATCCCCTGTTAACATATTCCTATTTTTGCTCGTGCAATTCCATCATGGCCTTCCATCTTCCAATGCCAAACTTTACATTCTCTAGGTTCCAATTTAATAATATAACCCAAAGCCCATAACTTCAGAATTTCAACTGTAACGGATTAAAACTAACCGGGCCTAATCAACACTATCTTGGCCCATTAATTTTAGTCCAATACATAACTATCTTTTGGCCCAATTTAATCGAATTTCAATTAAAATAGTCCTCCAGCGCTTGTCTGGGACTGGGTACTTTTTTTTGAACCATGACTGGGTACTTAAAACGGTATAAACAGAGATGGAGTGTGGATTATAAAAAAAAAAAAAAAGGAGAGTGTGAAAATCACTTCCCATAATAAATTATGTAAATTATTGTTACAAAACTTTGTTTGTTTTGATTTGTGTGCTTCTGGTAGATATCTACAAGAGGTTGAGCCTACCTAAAAAATAAGCACTTATTTACAATTTTCAAACTTAAAAATAATGTATTTATGAAAATAATTTTTCAATTTTTTTTGCATCGTTCAAAATATCTTATCGAGATCTATCAAACAAATCCATATTGCAAAAAAAATATTTTAGAAAGTTTATTATTTTTAACATAAAAAATTACAAATAAATACTTATTATTTATTAAGAAGGCTTAGCGGGACAATAAGAACAAACAGTTCATGAGGAACACTGCACAGAACCAAACAAAAAGATTACAAACAGAGGCTGCTTAAGATTGAAAAATCTCATCATTGAGATCTTCTTCATATCTGGATCCCTAACCAACCAATTCTCTGCAAGAACTTCTCACACGAAACTTGTACTAAAATCAACTCAACATTGCCACGAGGTCGGTTCTTTTTGGTAGAAATTTAATCTCTGAGTTTCAATTGGCAATGTGCCCCTTATGTGATTTGCATGTGGAAACACCTCAACACTTGCTCTTACATTGTCGATTTTCGTGGGGAGTGTGGTCACAAATTCTGGCGTGGTGGAATATTCAATGGGTTTGTCCATCTTCTTTAGCAGAGTTAGCACCTTGGTGGTTTGAGAGCAGGTTCCGAAACTTGGAAAAAGCTATCTGGGAAGTATGTTTTTTTGCAACGCTTTGGTCCATCTGGTTAACAAGGAATGGGTATATATTCAATGGGGCAACAACTCAAGCTTCGGAAGTGGTGGATTTAATTAAAACGAGAGTAGCTATGTGGATGAAGGTTAAGTTTGACATCAAGATCTACACGGTGGAGGATTTCAAAGGTTATTTGGATGGGATTCGAAAAGTGAAGGTGTAGTTTGGTGTTCTATCCAACTTTGGTTGGATATCTTTTATGGTTTTAGTCCTATGTAATGTTTACTTCCCCCTCGATGTACCCCTTCGTATTTAATAAAAGTTCTTTTTGCCGAGAAAAAAAAAACTCAACATTCGTTTGTCATCAACAAAAGAAATTTCAATATTTGTTGCCGTACGTCTATGTTCGCTATATTGTCTTAATTTGGTGCCGATGTTTTTTGCGTAGGAATGGAATCCTCTCCCGTCTCTTCAAGAGATTGAAGGTTCTTTTGAGTTCTTCATGGATCTTTCATGGGAACAGTAGTTGCAAACCGTTAATTGATTTATCACGATGAGGACATCGCCTACGTAGAAAAAAATAGCAATACTGTATTATTGCTTGATTTGTTTTCAAAACAAATCGGTGTTGAGGGGAAATTAATTTTGTAACACTTCATTGAAAGATAGATGTGTTCGATATATCCATTCAACATGATTTTTAAAGTGACTAATGTTTTTGACAAGCTCTAAAAACTATGGAAATAACAATTCATTGGGATTATTCATTAAGCTCGAGAGGTTTTTGAACCATCCGGTCGATTTCAGAGGGCATGATTTTGAGTTGATTCCATTCAGAGCGGGGAGGAGGGGGTGCCAGGAGATTCAGTTCGCGGCGGCGGTCGATGAGCTGGCCGTCGCAAATCTTGTACACAAGTTTAATTTTGCATTGCCTGATGGGGTGTAGTTGGATGTGAGTGAAGTTGCTGGCATCACTATTCACAAAAAGTTGCCTTAATTTGCTTCTTGTTGCAACTCCTTGGTCTTGCTAATTGGAGTACCATGTGAAACATCTTAAAGCTCCTATTATTGCATTCCCTTCGTCTATTTTAAATGCTCTTTGTGTAAAGTGGTGTCATTTTGACTTTTAAAAAAATCATATTTTTTATAACTTTTTTTGGAACTTTTTTTTTTTTTTTACTGTTTGAAACTATTCATAGAGATCTTTTGAATGGTGCAAAACAAAGTTAAAAATTAATTCCGAAAGCACTTTATTTTTTGAGGTCAAAGTTACACGGTCTTCCGTAGGGAGCATTTAAATTAATTGAGACGGAGGGTGAAATATGTTTGAAACATGTATCTGTATTTTCATGAGTACATATTGGATGTAATAGTAATACTAGCACATTTTGAGAGTTTTCTGTATAATTTTGATGATTCTTATCTTGCTATGGAAAGAAAAGAAAATGTGATAAATTGCTAATAATAATAATTTAGAAAGAGATGAGGGTACGTGTACCCGAGTGTTCATAACACAAGAAATTGGTAAAAGTTTCGTCAATTGTTAACATAAAAATTTATTTATTTATAGGCAGACTAATTGTATTAGAGTGATAAGTGTCAACTTACCGCCAGAGACGATTAATTTTTTAAAATTTATTTATTTAAAAAAAAAATTTTGGTAAAAGACGATTCATTAAAAGATAAATCTCCTCTTTCACACTACCAATCTTTTCTCCACCCTATTTACCATAGGTTGCCAAGTTTGAATTTTCTAGGATTAGCACCAAGTGGGAGCCCAAGGTAATTCAATGGGAGAGATCCCACGCGACACTACATCACTTGAGCTAATACTTTCACATCCTGTTCTAGACATTTTACTGGACACTTGCAAAAAGCCCAAATAAAATTGGACCAAAACACTATATGAACTGACTCTAAATGAGTGACGTGGTAGCTCCCAGAAGATTTCAAACGTAAAACTTTTGGGAGGCAGCATTTAGAGTTCACTTATTGTGTAACAAAAAGCAAACAACTGGGGCAAGTCGATCTAGTCGTGCTATACAAGGTCCCATCTGACTCCTTGATATCTACGAGATTCTTAATTTCCTTTTTGAGAAATTTTTGGGCGTTGGGTGGCTACTACCAGGTCGTACCCACATGGTCTCCGAGCTGCATATTTGGATGGTCCAAAAGGATGTTAGATGATCCAAATTGAAACACTCACTCTCCTCTCACCCAACCACTCTCTCTTCTCTTTCTCTCTCATTTTCTCTTTTCAAAACTAAGCCGTCTAAAATCGAAATAGACGGCATGGATGCACTCCTCAGACACCACGTGGTGCCCACTTGGCACCCAAAAATTTCTCCATGCGGAAAAAATCAATCTAGCTGGATATCTATATATAGGTACATGAATTCTGGGCTTCCAGGTCCCGGGCCGTCACTTCTGATGATCCTTGCGTAATGCCCCCTCTTCGAAAGACATCGACCACCTGATCTTTGGAATTAATGCTCCTTTGTTGACTGGATTTTGTCTAAATTCCAGTTATTGATTGTAACGTGCCATGGAAAAATCCTACTTTGAATCATTCACTTCTATCCTCACCGATGACTTAAGTATAACTACACAGACTATTATGCTATGGGAGGCTAGGGCCTTATTTTCACCGACAAAAATCACTAAAAACTTAGACTTTTTTCTCATTCAGCGAAGATTTATTTGTATTGTATTGTATTTTTGTGTAAAGAGCTCTATTATTCGCAGGGAAGAGTTGCAGGGAATTACGCAAGAAAAAATGCGTTTGGACTCATTCTGGGTCACACAAAAATCTAGAAAAATATCCATAAATCTTTTAATATTATTTTATGGGGTCCTGTAAAAAATCAGCTGCAACAGATATCGGTAAGTATTACTTTTGTATTCATATGAGCAAACTGAACAGTTTTGTCCCTACGAATCCAAAAGTAATACTTACCGATATCCGTTGGAGCTGATTTTTTATAGGTACCCATAAAATAATATTGAAAAATTTATGAATATTTTTCTAGATTTTTGTGGGATCCAAAATGAGCCCAAGCACATTTTTTCTTGCGTGGTTCCCTACAAATCGTCCTTGCGATTAAATTTCCGTAAATGTGTGTGTCTGTGGGTGTGTGGTGATGATCAGAATTGAAAGGACCCACCTTTTGTTTGTGGGGTTAACCTCCTCACCATTACTCTATGAACCCGGCTTCTCGGCAGTCAATCAACTGTAGAGAAGGACGTGCAGTTCTATCTAAATTGTTCATCTTGAAAATTAATAGTTCAGATTTGTTGAATTTATTACGGTCATAATCGTTTATTACCGATCATAAATTTAAAACAAATCTGGACCCTTAAAAATATCATCCAACGACTGCGATCACTTGGACCGTACCTCCACAGTCCAAGCCAAATTCTACTCTATTCTCCATAGTACTCTTCAAAACTTGTTTTGTGGGCTGGGTTCACGAGAATGATTCAAAAAATTTTACGTCCAGGATATTCACAAAGAAAATATCCACATAAAATCAACTTCATTTTATATTCATAGTTATGTGAACAATTCGCATTCTGTTTTATAAAACGGACAAGTACAATTTCAACCGTAAATTGTATATATCATACGAATTATTCATGCATTAATTAATTTGTAGATTGATTTGTTTGCATGTATCTCTTTCACACTGTATCCAATAAATGGACGGATTGATCATTGTGATCGGCTCAGAACATGACTAAAGAAAAGTGTTGGGCCAGAGTGTCCTCTTGGATTTAGTTACACAATATCACTCTCTGCGACCGCTTTAAAAACAAATTTGCGGGTGCGATATTGAATGCCATAAAAAATTTAATTGAAGCGCTCCCTTACACCAATTAATTTTAAGAAAGATGCATGGTGGAAAAACAGTCCAACAAAAAGAATCTTGTACATATCAAGGATAAAGGTACGAACATGTCTCGCCTTTGGGAGTAACATTATAAATTTGGAGAGTGACATTATCAATGACGTTTTTTATACCACGGTCAGGTTTTGCTAGCGCGGAAAATGATTTTCAAACCCCATCTTTTATTCATTGAGATGATACCATTTGTCACTACCATGTCAATGAATAAATTTGCTTGTGCTTGACAAATTTGTAAAGAGAAAAAGGAGAGAGAAAGAGGAGAGAGAGTGGTAGAGTAAAATGAGAGCTGAGTGTTTTAATCGGGACAAGATACTCAGCTCGGAGTCGGAGACCATGTGCTTGACAAATTTGCTTGTGCTATCTATTCAGAATCTTACTATTTCCTTTGCTTGTGCTTGACAAATTTTTACCCCACTGTCTTATTGAAAATCTTCCTGTATTTCCTTTGCTTGTGCTTGACAAATTTGTACACCACTGTCTTTTTTCTTGACAAATTTCCTATAAAAAACTGTCCCAATATTCATGCACGGCACCATACATGCATCGTTTAAAAGATCTCATCGAGATTTATCAACAATATTCATATTGCATAAAAAATTTATTTTAGTAAGGCTATTAATTTTAACATTAAAAATTGCAAATAAGTAATACAACTTATTTTTTAAGTAGACTTAGCGGAACAATAAGAACAAACAGTTTTACGAGGAACATTGCACAGAACCAAACAAAAAGATTACAAACAGTGGCTACTTAAGATTGAAAAATTTCATCATTGAGTTCTTCTTCATGTCAGGATCCCTAATAAATTCTGCAAAAATCAAATCAACATTCGTTTGTCATCAATTGCAAAAAAAGAAATTTCAATATTTTTTTGTTGTCTGTGATGAATCGTCTTAATTAAATTTCTTGTGCACTATCAAAGCTTTTGATCATTTGTTGTCAATCGTATTAGAGTTGATAAGTGTCAACTTATGTACAGCCAGAGGAGATAAATCTCCTCTTCCACACTGCCAATCTTTTCTCCACCCTATGTACCACAGGTTGCCGAGTTTGAAAAGTATGTTATGTGGAAAATACCGACTGATCAGGTATGAATATGGGCATTCGAAGATGATAATTAAGATTACAATAATTCTAACACCAAACCCATTTACATATCCATTCACACACTCACACTCACAATAAGGGTGGGGTCCACACATATTGAATGTGTAGTGTGTGCGGGCTGCACTCTTGTTGTGAGTGTGGGTGTGTGAATGGGTGCGGTGGTAGAAGGACTCTTAAGATTATGCCTTCAGTGTTTTTATAAATTGTTTCGCTTTTCCGATCAAAAAAAGATTATGCCTTCAGTGATTGGAACAGGTGAACACTGGTTCCTTCGGTGACATCGGATGAAATGGAAACGAAGTGAACACGATTTTCACAATCTGATCTCCATCATTGTCATTCCAAACTCTAGAAACCCCTCCTAATCTCCTATATATTTAGGGAAATGATTTTTACAATCTCTTTTTTATAACGGCACTGCATTTTTTTTTGTCTTTTAGTGGAGTTTTTGTGTGTATTTTTTTTACTAAAAGATAAGAAAATGAGTTCATTTAGCAAAAAAAGAGTACGAAAATTATTTTCCTATATTTAAATGCTTAGTTGGAAACCAACTTTCCTCATCTTCAAATTAATGATTCTTCTCTGTAATGTTTGTTTAATTTTCTTCGTCTATTTTTCCACCTAGGTTATAATGATTTTCATCCAATCAACACCCTCCATTTTTCTTTCAGTTTTTGTCAAATTGAAATTAGGGATTTTGTTGTTACACATTTTCTTGTTCACTTTTTAATCTATGAATCAAAAGTTTCAAATCATCTAACCAAATTAGAAGTGGAAACTGAAAACGACGAGAAAACTAAGATATTTTTGGTAGGTGAACATAGCTGTCCTGTTGAGAGAATAAGTTTTGGGCTAAAAACAAACGAGAAGACAGAGAATTTCTGACCGTTTGGGTTCTGTCTTCTAAATGGCTTCGTTTGAGTATCACCTTTTTTTTGTTGATATTTTTGAAAGCAAACTAAAAGTGGAGTGTCATTAGCTTAAAAATAAGGAGGTGAGCCTCCCGCTGGAGGCCATAAATTTTTTTTTTTGAGTGGGTGTGTGCATGTATTTGGATTAATAAGTTAGATGACTTATTTTTTGTCTTTATTCAATTTTTTTTTGCATTTGTTTGTTTTGCGTTAAACTTTTGTGATTTATTGATTCGTCTCGTCAAGAAGAATAGAAAAAATAAAAAAATATGATCAAAACTCATAATTTTTCAATAAAGACAAAAATAAATCAATAAGTCAGTTTTTTTTTTTTTTACTTATTCTTGTCTTTTTTAAAAAATTATGAATTTCGATCAAGGAAAATTATTTTCCTAATTCCTCTCGCCGAGACGAATCAATAAGTCACAAAAGTTTAATACAAAACTAAGAAATGCGGGAAAAAAATGTAAATAAAGACCAAAAAAAAAGTAAAAAACTGTCCCAATATTCATGCAACCCCACTTTTCTTAGCTTAACTTTTGACAAATTTGCTTGTGCTCGACTTTTCTTGAATAAGGACAAAGGGAATGAAGTTATAAATTTCCTATAAAAAACTGTCCCAATATTCATGCAACCCGCACCACACAAGCATACAGCGTATACGTACTTTCCAAATTTGTTGGAACCAGAGCCATGCATTTCTCACTATACCCCTTCATCTTCTCTCTCCTTCCCTTGTTTCTCTTTCTAGTTTTCCTTCTCAAATGGCTCTCCATCACCGCCCGATCACCGAGCAAAAACCCACCGCCATCTCCCCGAAAGCTCCCTTTGATCGGAAACATCCACCAAATGGGCCTCTTCCCCCACCGCTCCCTCCACTCCCTATCCCAAGTCCATGGCCCCTTAATGCTCCTTCACTTCGCCGCCTCCCCCGTCCTAGTCGTTTCCTCCTCCTCTGCCGCCCGTGACATCATGAAAACCCATGACCTTATCTTCTCCAACCGACCCAAATTGACCCTTTGGGAGAAACTCATGTACGGAGCGAAGGATGTGGCTTTTAGCCCTTACGGCGAGTACTGGAGGCAGATGAAGAGCATCTGCGTCCTCCAATTGCTGAGCAACAAGCGAGTCCAATCCTTTCGCAACGTTAGGGAAGACGAAACGGCGCTTATGATCGAGAAGATTTCAGCTTATGGTTCTAATGTGGTGAATTTGAGCAAATTGCTTGGGGAGTTGACGGGGAACGTGGTGTGTAGGGTGGCGTTGGGGAGGAAATATGGCGGCGGCGGAGGAGAATGGGGGCGGAGGGGATTTAATGAGTTTATGGGGGAGTTTGTGGAGTTATTGGGGGTTTTTGATATTGGAGATTTTGCACCCTGGCTAAAGTGGGTGAATAGAGTAAATGGGGTGTATGGGAGAGCGGAGAGACTTGCTAAGGAGTTGGATGAGTTTTTGGAGGGTGTGATAAAAGAGCATGAGGGTAGAGAGAGAAAGGGAGGAGAGGAGGGAGGGCAGGATCTTGTGGATGTTTTGCTTGAGGTTCAAAGAGAAAATCTAGTTGGGATTCCTATTTATAGAGATGGCATCAAAGCTCTTATTTTGGTAAGTACTGAATCTCTGTTCTTTATGACTATCAATCGATAAATTATTAAATGCTAATGTTGGGCACAAATCTAGACCACACCATTGTGCTCAACCTTCTTCTTTTTTTTGGGTAAATCGTGCTCAACCTTACTCTAGGAGTATTGATTAAGTGTCTTATGTCTACTCCCCACGAACCGGAGAGAATCTCACTAAAGTTAATCCAACATATAGCTCACCATCTATTTTGCCAGGAAACTAATTAATAAGCATCAAAAAAGTATAGGTACGTACACAATAATCCAAAAACAATATCTCACATATATGGGCCCACACGGCTACACTCTAGTAGGGGAACATTTTGCCTTAAACGTAAGCATCCGCGCGAGCAGCGGTGGACGAAGCGGAAGTGAGAATATATGTCTTTTATGCGTACAAAACCAATGGGTTTTTCTTTCATCTGAGAAGATTAAAGAGAATTTTTGTTGTGGAAAAAGTTACAAAACCAGTGGGTTTGTCTTTTATGCGTACAAAACCAGTGATTTTATAGCACACACTTAAGCCAGGGTGCTTAAGTTGTCAAGTCTAATTTTTAAATATTCAACATTAAATGTGTTGGGCTATACAAATGAAACTTAAGTTTTATAACTAGACATATAATTTTTGTAATACATATTTAATAATGGCGAGGAATTTGAAATGGTACCTGGTATTTCATTGGTACCAGTACGTATTATACCAGTTGCAAAAATGGTACCACATCCGGTACAGTCACTACAAAAAATATATATATATGAGCGATAGTGAGAAAATAATTGTCACAGAAAGTGTTGCTAAAAATTTATAGTGACAACTTTACACATATATACAATCGCTCAATTTTTTTTGTAGTATCTCATGATCATGGGTTCCAACAGAGGACTGGCGCATCTTAAATTTGTATGTTGACCAATTGTTGTTTAGTTGCCTTGTTATTTTATGTCCTAATTCAATTACTTTCTACAATTTCTGTACAAGGTTAAGGATTAAAGGATTAAAGTGTCAAAGAGATTCTTCTTATCTATCCTTTATTTGTCTCCTTATCAAATAAACAAACAAATATCAACTAAATAAAACTCATATGAGAATTTTTTTTATTTTTTATTTGTCCTGTAGGATGTTTTTGCTGCTGGAACTGATACTACATCCACAGCCCTAGAATGGGTAATGACAGAGCTCTTAAAACATCCTCAAGCCATGAAAAAACTCCAAGCCGAAGTCCGAAGAATAACCCAACCCAACCAGCCCATAACCGAGGACAATCTAGACCAAATACCTTACCTGAAAGCCGTGATCAAGGAGACTCTACGCCTCCACCCTCCGATTCCCCTTAGCGTGCCTCGGGAGTCGACCAAAGATGTCCAAGTAATGGGCTACAACGTTGCGGCCGGGACGCGCGTGGTCATCAATGCTTGGGCAATCGGGCAAGATCCGGCGTCGTGGGACAAGCCTGAGGAGTTTAGGCCCGAGAGGTTTCTGAACGGCTGTTCGGTCAATTTCAGAGGCCAGGATTTTGAGTTGGTACCGTTTGGAGCAGGGAGGAGGGGGTGCCCGGGTATTCAGTTCGCGGTGGCGATCAAAGAGTTGGCTATTGCAAATCTGGTGCATAAGTTTGATTTTGTACTGCCTGATGGAGTGGAGTTGGATGTGAATGAAGTTTCTGGTTTGACTGTTCATAAAAACTTGCCTCTGCTTCTTGTTGCAACTCCTTGGTCTTGCTAATTGAAGTACCATGTGAAAGTACTTCAATTAATGATGATGTTGACGATTTTTCTTATCATGATGTTCTAGCAAAATAAAAAGATCTCCAAAAACTAAAGATTTGGGTAGGAAGACGGCGTCTGCAGTGGTTTTTGCGTCCAATTTGCGGCGGGACGAGTTCGAGTTGGTGCGGCATGTCATTCAGGAGGACTTGCTCTGTGTTCATACCTGGTCTCTCAATTTCGGCCTCTCCAACCCCTCTTCACGAGTGTATTTGATGGGTCCAGCTCCGGCGTCGTGGTTCTATGCTGTTTTTTTTTTTTTGGTTTGTTGTATTTTATTTTCTTTTGTTAGTTTCTGTATTTTGGGACCGATAGTGTCCCTTCTTATTGTACTGTGTTTTACTTATATATAAATCGAATTTACTTTCTGATAAAAAAGATTTGGGTAGAATAACCAAATAAATAAACGAATTAATAAGCATTGCCCCGTAAAAAAAGGCAAGCATGCTTTTGATTTTTGTTGAAATCAACACCGACCAGTCTTATGAACATATTTAGAATTGACTCCAAATGAGTTGCATGGTTGCGCCTGGAAGATTTGGGAACAAAAAGCAAGCAACTGGAGCAAGTCTAGTCGTGCAATAAATGGTCCCATCTGATTACTTGATATCTACGAGATTCTTTTATTTCTGAGGAATTTTTGGGCGCCGGGTGAGACCACGAGGCTGTACCCACGTGGTGCCCTAGCGGCTCATTTTGACCGTTCAAAAATGTGTTGGATGGTTCATATTGAAATTTTTTCTCTCCTCTCACCCCACCACTTTCTCTCCATTTTTTCTTTCTCATTTTTCTTCCTCCAAAATCAAACCGCCCAATACCAAAATGGACGGCCTGGATGCACTAATCGGACACAACATGATACCCATTCTACACCCAAAATTTTCTCCATGCAAAAAAATCAATCTACTTGGATATCTATACGTACATGAATTCAGGGCCTCCAGGTCCAGATCTCCAGGGATAGGGCCATCACTTCTGCAGCAAAGGCTCTTAACAAAATACTTGTGTAATGCCTCTTCGGAAAGAGGAAATTTTTTAGTGCCGGATGGGTACCAAGTGGTGTCCGCTCGACACATTTGAGCTGTTCATTGTGTTTTAATTTTGGACGTTTCGAATTTGGAGAGAGAAAATGAGAGAGAAAGTGCCAAAGTCGGCCTTGGCTACCATGCCCCAATCTGGTTTGGGGGCATTGGGCAAGATCCGGCATCGTGGGATAAGCCCGAGGAGTTTAGGCGCGAAAGATTTTTGAATGGCCGTTCAATCGATTTTAGAGGACACGATTTCGAGTTGATTCCGTTTGGAGCGGGGCAGAGGGGGTGCCCAGGGATTCAGTTTGCAGTGGTGGTTGATGAGCTGGAGGTTGCAAATTTTGTGCACAAGTTCGATTTTACACTGCCTGATGGGGTGGAGTTGGATGAGAGTGAAGCTGTTGGTTTGGTTGTTCATAAAAGGTTGGCTCTGCTTCTTGTTGCAAGTCCTTTAATTTGTCTTTCTAATTGGAGTACCATGTGAAAGTTCTTCAAGCTCCTTTTATGGTAGTATGCATGAAACATGTCTGTATTTTCATGAGTATGTATTGGATATTAATAATAGTGATACTGGGCCGACCCGAAACACAATTTCTAGCACAGGCAGCATTAGATGTTAGTAGACCAGTAGTTAAACTACAATGCAAACGGACTGTAAATCCATCTATTTGAACTTGAGACTTTGCATAGGTGCAAAAGTGTATTGAGAAAAGGGTAACATAGTAAATTTATGTGGATAAAGGCAAGATATGGAGTGTGGATTGTAAAAAAAAAGGGAGTGTGAAAATCACTTTCCATAATAAATTATGTAAATTATTGTTACAAAACTTTGTTTGTTTTGATTTGTGTGCATCTGGTAGATATCTACGAGAGGTTGAGCCTCTTCGTTGAAAGAATTAACTAACCCGTTCCGCTAAATCTACCTAAAAAATAAGCACTTATTTTTCAAACTTAAAAATAATTTATTTACGAAAATAATTTTTTAATTTTTTTTGCATTGTTCAAAAGATCTCATCGATCGAGATCTATCAAAAAATCCATATTGCATAAAAAAATTATTTTAGTGAGTCTATTATTTTTTAAGAAGGCTTAGCGGAGCAATAAGAACAAACAGTTTCACGAGGAACACTGCACAGAACCAAACAAAAAGATTACAAACAGAGGCTACTTAAGATTGAAAAATCTTATTATTGAGTTCTTCTTCATGTCTGGATCCCTAACCAATTCTGCAAGAACTTCTCACACGAAACTTGTTCTAAAATCAACTCAACATTCGTTTGTCATCAACAAAAGAAATTTCAATATTTGTTGCCGTACGTCTATGTTCGTTATATTGTCTTAATTAGGTGCCAATGTTTTTTTGCGTAGGAATGAAATCCTCCCCCGTCTCTTCAATAGATTGAAGGTTCTTTTGAGTTCTTCATGGATCTTTCATGGGAACAGTAGTTGCGTACCATTAATTGATTTATCACGATGAGGACATTGCCCACGTAGAAAAAAATAGCAATGCTGTGTTATTGCTTGATTTGTTTTCCAATCAAACGGTGTTGGGCGGAAATTTTTTTTGTAACACTTCATTGAAAGATAGATGCATTCGATATATCCATTCAACATGATTTTTAAAGTGACTAATATTTTTGACAAGCTCTAAAAACCATGGAAATAACAATTAACTGGGATTATTTCCCCCACACCAAACATCTTTCCAAAACAGAATCCTCCTTCCAATATTTCTAATATTGGAACTTACGTTGTCTAGAAGGGTGTTAATTTCCAATAACGTAAAAGTTGTAGACTACAACTTTTTTGTTTTGTTCTTATTATTTTTTTTTGTTTGTTAGTTTTTGGGCTAAACTTTTATGTATTTTGTATCGACGAGAGGAATCGAAAAAGTAAAAAAATTATGTCTTTGACAAGAGTATTTTTGGAAATATCCCAGAAAAAGTCCAAATAGACAACATTTGGGCCTTTTCTTGCATATTTTCCAAAAAATATGGGCAGAAATCAAAATTTTTGACCTTTTCGATTCATTTCGTCGAGACGAACGAATAATACATAGAAGTTTGAAGGAAAGCTAATAAATGCAAAAAAAAATTAAATTAAGGAAAAAGTTGTATTTAATTAAAAAAATGGATTAGTAGAAAACGGAGCCTAAATACAATAATAAACAAGTCGCTGCATGTCTCAATCTGATCTCTGGCCATCACCGTCATTCCAAACTCTAGAAACCCCTCTTGTATATTTAGGAAAATGATTTTCACAATCTCTTTTTTAATAACAGCACTCCATTTTTTTGTCTTTTAGTTGAGTTTTTGTGTGTATTTTTTTTACTAAAAGACAAGAAAATGAGTTTATTTATCAAAAAAAAAAAGAGCAAAAATTATTTTCCTATATTTAAATGCGTAGTTGGAAACCAACTTTCCTCATCTACAAATTAATGATTCTTCTCCGTAATGTTTGTTTAATTATCTTCCTCTCTTTTTCCACCTAGTTTATGATTTTCATGCAATCAACACCCTCCGTTTTTCTTTTCAGTTCTTGCCAAATTAAATATAGTGTTGTTGTTGTTACTCATTTTCTTGTTCACTTTTCAATCTACGAATCAAAATTTTCAAATCGTCTGACCAAATCAGAAGAAGAAACTGAAAACGACGGGAAGACTGAGAATATTTTTAGAATTTTTGGTAGATGGACATAGCTGTCCTGGTTGAGTCTTGAGAGGAGGTTTTGGGTTGAAACGGCAACTGAAAACAAAGGAGAAGACGGAGAATTTCTGCCCGCATCTTCTCAATGGCGTTGTTTGGGTATTCGTTGATGTATGGATTGGGTGTTCAAACTACTTCAAAGCATGAGCCATCCTAAAATTTCTACATGTATTATAGCAACTTTTTTTTTTTTTTTTTTGGTGGTCATGTGACCATGGTGCTCTCTATGTGGAGCCGCCACTGAATTCACGGCCTCAAGGTCCAGGGACAGTGGCATCACTTCTGCAGTAGGGGCTCTTACCAAAATACTTCTGCTAATCCTTGTGTAATGCCTCTTTGAAAGAGAAAAAATTTTCAATGTCGGGTGGGTACCATGCGGTGCCCGCTCGGTGCATCCGAGCTATCCATTATACTTTTGGACGGCTCGAATTTAGAGAGATAAATACATCGACCACCTGTTTAGGGGATGTGCCAGAGTCAGGGAGATAGGGGCTTGTTTCAAAAAGTTGCAGATGATTGAGAAATAGCTTGGAATGCTCTTCTTCCCTTTTTTTCCACCTAAATGAAATGGTAATAGCTTCATTAATAGGAAACATAGATATTCAAAATAATCAGTTGGGTTGACTGGTATTTTGGTAAAACGGTTGGGTGGATGATGTGATAATTATAACTTTAGTCATTTGGAAATGGTTATGTCCATCTCCAGATCCATCAAATGCATTTTCCATCTCCATTGGAGGCTTGATTCTTGCATGTGGGGATGGGAAATGACCATCCATCACCCCATTGGATCCTTGCTCTTAGAAGTAGCATCCGTCCTGAATCAATGGACTAGAAAGCTACAAACAAATCATGACTACCTCTCCTAACTAGAGAATGAGCCACTCCATTTGCACTCCTACGCACAAAAGAAAACTCACACTGATTAGAAACCCAAACAACCGTTGCAACGAGGCTGACAAGCCAATCGATCTGATTCGTCATTGGACCACCACCACCATCGTCTTCCTTCGTCAGAGAACCATATATCACCACCACCGCCGTTAGGATCTGATCGCCATTTCAACGATGAAGAAGAAGTCAAAAGAAAGGAAAAGAAAAAATAACAAAAACACAAACTCTCAAATTTGACTTCAAGGGAAAAAAAAATCTCATGACTAACGGAGGGGTTATTGAAAATGAAAAAAAATCATCATTGGAGGAAGAAAACACCCATCAAGGACAAAGCCCTCCCCTTCTGTTGCCGCATAAAAGTAGTGAAAAACCACTAAAAGGAGAGAGGGGTAGGAAGAGACGCGGCTAGGATTTTTTTTTTAGAGAATGTGAACAATAAATCACATTCTGTTTCTTTGGAATTAATGTGGATTTCTCGTCTAAATTTCTGGTATAGATTGTAACGTGCCGTGGAAAAATCCTATTTTGAATCATTCTCTGGCAAATTTGAAAGGATCGGAATAGGAAGAGTTTTGAGAGCTACAAGGCAAATTAATTACACTCTATGCTTGGAATTTCCATGTGCAGGTGATGTCAAACTTAATACGGATGGCTGTTTGTATAATAGTGACGGAGGAGGATTCAACGGCATTTTAAAAAAACTCTACAGGAACTCTATCACTTGGATACGATGGGAAGTTAAGGCCCCATTTCCACTAATAAAAATCGCTAAAAACATAAGGCATTTTTTTCGTCTAGTGAAGATTTATTTTTTTATTGTATTTTCGTTTAGATATTCAACTGTTTCTAAAGAGGGGAAGACTTTGTCTACTCCTAAAAAAAATTCAGGAGGTGGGCCACCCAATGGGAACCATCATTTTTTGTTTTTTTTGGAAATATACCCGAAAAAGTCCAAATCGTCAACATTTGGGCCTTTTCTTGCATATTTTCCAAAAAAAAAAAAATGGTAGAAATCAAAATTATTTACTTTTTCGATTCCTATTGTCGAGTCGAACCAATAATACATAAAAGTTTGGAGGAAAACTAATAAAGGCAAAGAAAAATTATATAAAGAAAAAAAAATTAAAAAAATGGATTAGCAGAAAACGGAGCATAAATATAATAATAAACAAGTCGTTGCATGTCCCAATCTGATCTCCATCACAGTCATTCCAAACTCTAGAAACTCCTCCTATATATTTAGGGAAATGATTTTCACAATCTCTTTTTTGATAACGGTACTCCATTTTTGTTACTTAAAAACAAGAAAATGAATTCATTTATCAAAAAGAGTGCAAAAATGATTTTCCTATATTTAAATGCGTCATCGGAAACCAACTTTCCTCATCTACAAATTAATGATTCTTCTCCGTAATGTTTGTTTAATTATCTTCCTCTCTTTTTCCACATTGGGTTATGATTTTCATCCAATCAACACCCTCCATTTTTCTTTCAGTTCTTGCCAAATTAAAATTAGGGTTGTTGTTGTTACTACTTTTCTTGTTCACTTTTCAATCTACAAATAAAAAATTTCAAATCGTCTGACCAAATCAGAAGTGGAAACTGAAAATGACAGGAAGTCTGAGATATTTTTGGAATTTTTGGTAGATGAACGTAGTTGTCCTGATTGAGAAATAAGGCTTATTTGGGCTAAAACGGCAACTGGAAACAAAGGAGAAGACGGAGAATTTCTGGCCGTTCGGGTTCCGTCTTCTAAATAGCGTCGTTTGAGCATCATTTTTTTTTTTAAAACAAAACTAAAACTGAAGTGCCATTGGCTAAAAAATCAGAAGACGGGCCTCCCACTGGGAACCATCATTTTTTTTTTGAATGGGTGTGTGCGTGTGTGGGTGATGATCAGAATTGAAAGGACCCACCTTTTGTTTGTGGGGTTAACCTCCTCACCGTTACTCTATAATCTATTCTCCATATTTAGTAAGTACACTTCAAAACTTTTTCCGTCGGCTCTATTTCGGGTTTACGAGAATGATTCAAATTATCACAAAAGTTTTATCTCCCTCGATATTCACATAGAAGATATTCATATAAAATCAGACTGATTTATTTTTTTGCATGTATGTCTTTCACATTAATTGTATCCACTAAATGGACAGATTGAATTATTGTGATAGGCTCGGAACAGGACTAAAAGAAAAGAATCTCGTACATATTAAGGATAAAGGTATAACGAACATGCAATTATCTCCCCTTTGGAAGTGACATTATAAATTATGTGAGTGACTTTATCAATGGCCTTTTTTATACAACGGTCAGGTTTTACCAGCGGAAATTGATTTTCACACCCCTTCTTTTATTTGTTGATGATTTTTTTTTTTGTCTCTTATTCTTGTAAATTTAAAAAATTGTGTCATTACCTCTTGAGTTATTTTTTCTTTATAAAAAGCAATTTGATAATTTCTTGTGAATAAAGGCCACAAAACAAAAGTCTCAATAAATAAAAGAATAGTATTACAAAGACTTTTTCTCTCTAGCTAGCTCGGTCGTCTTGGCCCATGTCTTATGCAGATACCTTACTATTTCCTTTGCCTAACTTTTAACACTTCATTGAAAGATAGATGTGTTTGATATATCCATTCAACATGATTTTTAGAGTGACTAATATTTTTGACAAACTCTAACAACCATGGAAATAACAATTCACTGAGATTATTTCCCCACACCAAGCTTCTTTCCAAAACAAAATCCTCCTTCCAATAGTTTTTCTAATATTGAAACTTACGTTGTCCAGAAGAGGTGTTAATTTCCAATAACCTAAAAGTTGTGGACTACAACTTTTTTGTTTTGTTCTTTTTATTATTTTTTGTTTGTTAGTTTTTTCGCCAAACTTTTATGTATTTCATATCGACGAGAGGAATCGAAAAAGTAAAAAAAAAAATGTCTTTGACAAGAGTATTTTTGGAAATATCCCAGAAAAAGTCCAAATAGTCAACATTTGGGCCTTTTCTTGCATATTTTCCAAAAAAATGGGTATGTAGAAATCAAGATTTTTTACCTTTTCGATTCCTTTCGTCGAAACGATCCAATAATATATAAAAGTTTGGAGGAAAACTAATAAATGCAAAAAAAATTAAATAAAGAAAAAAGTTGTAGTTCAAAAAAATGGATTAGCAGAAAACAGAGCCTAAATATAATATTAAATAAGTCGCTGCATGTCTCAATCTGATCTCCATCATTGTCATTCCAAACTCTAGAAAGAGATTAAATTCTTTACATTGCCGGTGTAAATATTTGTTTCCTTCAAATCAATTATATTGTGCCACGTCATCAAAACAGTGGTCTCAATTATTTGAATAATTGATAATGTGGCGCAATGTAATTGATTTTGAGGAAACAAATGTTTATATCAGCAGTGTAAAAAATTTAATCTCCTCTAGAAAACCCTCCTATATATTTAGGAAAATAATTTTCACAATCCCTTTTTTGATAACAGCGCTCTATTTTTTTGTCTTTTAGTGGAGTTTTTGTGTGCACTTTTTTTACTAAAAGACAAGAAAATGAACACATCTATTAAAAGATAGATGTGTTCAATATATCCATTCAACATGATTTTTAGAGTGACTAATGTTTTTGACAAGCTCTAAAAACTATGAAAATAACAATTAGCTGGGGAAGGGGAACCCTTTGCCAAGTGTTCTAAATAAAACTTTTGTTGCCAATAAAAAAAATTTAACTAGGATTATTTCTCCCACACCGCATCTTTCCAATACAGAATCCTCCTTCCAATATTTCTAATATTGAAACTTATGTTGTCCAGAAGGGGTGTTAATTTTCAATAACCTAAAAGTTGTGGATTACAACTTTTTGTTTTGTTCTTCTTCATTTTCTTTTTGTTTGTTAGTTTTTCACTAAAATTTTATGTATTATTGATTCGTCTCGATGAGAGAAATCAAAAAAGTATTAAAACAATTATGTCTTCGACGTGAGTACTTATGGAAATATCCCAGAAAAGTCCAAATAGTCATCATTTGGGACTTTTCTTGCATATTTTCCAAAAAAATGGATAGGATTCAAGATTTTTTTACCTTTTCGATTCCTTTCGTCGAGACAAACCAATAATACATAACAGTTTAGAGGAAAACTAATAAATACAAAAAAATTAAATGAAGAAAAAAAAAGTTGTTTGAAAATATGGATTAGTAGAAAATGGAGCCTAAATATAATAATAAACAAGTCGCAGCATTTCTCAAACTGATCTCCGGCCATCACCGTCACTGTCGTTCCAAACTCTAGAAACCCCTCTTGTATATTTAGGGAAATGATTTTCACAATCTCTTTTTCGATAACGGCACTCCATTTTTTTGTCTTTTAGTGGAGTTTTTGTATGTATTTTTTTTTACTAAAAGACAAGAAAATGAGTTTGTTTATCCAAAAGAAAAAAAAAAGTGCTCAAATTATTTTCCGATATTTAAATTCGTAGTTGGAAACCAACTTTCCTCATCTACAAATTAATGATTCTTCTCTGTAATGTTTGTTTAATTATCTTCCTCTATTTTTTTTCCACCTAGGTTATGATTTTCATCCAATCAACACCATCCATTTTTCTTTCTGTTCTTGCCAAATTAAAATTAGGGCTGCTGTCGCTCCTTTTCTTGTTCACTTTTCAATCTACGAATCAAAAATTTCAAATCGTCTGACCAAATTAGAAGTAGAAATTGAAAACGACGGGAAGACTTGAGAATATTGTTGGAAATTTTGGTAGATGGACATAGCTGTCCTGGTTGAGTCTTGAGAAGAGGTTTTGGGTTGAAACGGCAACTGAAAACAAAGGAGAAGACGGAGAATTTCTGGCCATTTGGGTTCCGTCTTCTAAATGGCGTCATTTGGGTGTTCATTGATTTATGGACTGGGTGTTCAAAATTTTGAGAATTGGATGTTCATTGATATATGAACTTGGTGTTCAAACTCCTTCAAAGTATGAGACATCTTAAAATTTCTCACATATTATAGCAATTTTTTTTTTTTTGGGTGGTCATTTGACCATGGTGCTCTCTATGTGGAGCCACCATTGAATTTAGGGCCTCCAGGTCCAGGGCCAGGGGCATCACTTAGCAGGGGCTCTTACCAAAATACTTCTACTAATCCTTGTGTAATGCCTCTTAATTATTTGGAAGAGAAATTTTTTTAGTGCCGGGTGGGTACCACGTGGTGCCTGCGCGGTACATTCGAGCTGTCTATTATATTTTTGGACGGTTCGGATTTGGAGAGAGAAATACATTTACCACCTAATCAGGGGATGTGCCAAAGCCAGGGAGTTAGGGGCTTGTTTCAAAAAGTTGCAGATGATTGAGAACTAGCTAGGAATGCTCTTTTTTTTTTCCCACCAAAATGAAATGGTAATAGCTTCATTAATAGGAAATAGAGATATACAAAATAATCAGTTGGGTTACGTTGACTGGTTTTCTGATAAAACGGTTGGGTTGATGATGTGGCAATTATAACTCGAGTCATTTAGGAATGGATACATCCGGTCATCTCCATATCCATGCATTTTTCATCTCCATTGGAGGCTTGATTTTTGCATGTGGGAACGGAAAATGACTATCCATCCCCCCATTGGATCCTTGCTCTCAGAAGTAGCATCCATCCTGAATCAAAGGACTAGAAAGCTACAAACAAATCATGACTACCTCTCCTAACGAGAGAATGAGCCCCTCCATTTGCACTCCTACGCACAAAAGAAAACTCACACTGATTGGAAACCCAAACAACCGTTGCAACGAGGTTGACAAGCCATTCGATCTTATTCGTCATTGGACCGCCGCCCCCATCGTCTTCCTTCGTTAGAGAACCATCACCACCACTGCTATTAGGATCTGATCGTCATTTCAACGATGAAGAAGAAGTCAAAATAAAGGAAAAGAACAAATAACAAAAAAAAAAAAAACTATCAAATTTGAGATCAGGGAAAAAAAATCTCAAGACAATAAAGGAGGGGTTATTGAAAATGAAAAAAAAAAAATCATCATTATGGAGGAAGAAAACATCCATCAAAGACAAAGCCCTCCCCTTCTACCGCATAAAAGTAGTGAAACAACCCTAGGAGGAGAAAGGGGAAGGAAGAGACGCGGCTAGGATTTTTTTTAGAGAATGTGAACAATAAATCACATTCTGTTCTTTGGAATTAATGAAGATTTCTCATCTAAATTTCTGGTATAGATTGTAATGTGCCGTGGAAAAATCCTATTTTGAATCATTCTCAGGCAAATTTGGAAGGATCGGAATGGGAAGAGTTTTGAGACCTACAAGGCAATTAATTACACTCTATGCTGGGAATTCCATGTGCAGGTGATGTCAAACTTAATACGGATAGTTGTTGGTATAATTTTAGCTAGTGACGGAGGAGGATTCAACGCCATTTTAAGAAACTCTACAGGAACTCTATCCCTTGGATACTATGGGAAGTTAGGGCCCCATTTCTACTAATAAAAATTGCTAAAAACATAAGGCATTTTTTTCATCTACTGAAGATTTACTATTTTTTATTGTATTTTCGATTAGATATTCAACTGTTTCTAAAGAGGGGAAGAATTTGTCTACTCCTAAAAAAATCAGGAGGTGGGCCTCCAAATGGGAACCATCATTTTTTTTTTTTTTTTGGGAAATATCCCAGAAAAAGTTCAAATGGTCAACATTTGGGCCTTTTCTTGCATATTTTCCAAAAAAAAAAAAAGGGTAGAAATCAAGATTATTTACTTTTTCGATTCCTTTCGTCGAGTCGATCCAATAATACATAAAAGTTTGGAGGAAAACTAATAAAGGCAAAGAAAAATTAAATAAAGAAAAAAGAAATCAAAAAAATGGATTTGCAGAAAACGGAGGCTAAATATAATAATAAACAAGTAATAATAAACAAGTCGCTGCATGTCTCAATCTGATCTCCATCACAGTCTTTCCAAACTCTAGAAAGCCCTCCTATATATTTAGGGAAATGATTTTCACAATCTCTTTTTTGATAACGGCACTCCATTTTTTTACTTAAAAACAAAAGAAAATGAATTCATTTATCAAAAAGAATGCGAAAATTATTTTCCTATATTTAAATGCGTAGTTGGAAACCAACTTTCCTCATCCACAAATTTATGGTTCTTCTCCGTAATGTTTGTTTAATTATCTTCCTCTCTTTTTCCACCTAGGGTTGTGATTTTCATCCAATCAACACCCTCCATTTTTCTTTCAGTTCTTGCCAAATTAAAATTAGGGTCGTTGTTGTTACTCATTTTCTTGTTCACTTTTCAATTTACGAATCAAAATTTTCAAATCGTCTGACCAAATCAAAAGTGGAAACTGAAAACGATAGGAAGATTGAGATATTTATAGAATTTTTGGTAACGGCACTCCTGATTGAGAATAGGTTTTGGGCTAAAATGGCAACTGAAAACAAAGGAGAAGACGGAGAATATCTGACCGTTTGGGTTCTGTCTTCTAAATGGCATCGTTTGAGCATCATTTTTTTTTTATATATTTTTTAAAACAAAACTAAAACTGGAGTGCCATTGACTAAAAAATCAAGAGATGGACCTCCCACTGGAAACCATCATTTTTTTCGTTTTTTGAATGGGTGTGTCCGTGTGTGCGTGTGTGGGTGATGATCAGAATTGAAATGACCCCCGCCTTTTGTTTGTGGGGTTAACCACCTCACCATTACTCTATTCTCCATACATAGTAAATACTCTTCAAAACTTTTTTCGTGGGCTCTATTTCGAGTTCACGAGAATGATTCAAATTATTTCAAAAGTTTTTATCTCCTGGATATTCACATAGATGATATATATTCATATAAAATCAGACTGATTGATTTTTTTGCATGTATGTCTTTCACATTAATTGTATCCACTAAATGGACGGATTGAATTATTGTGATAGGCTCGGAATAGGACTAAAGAAAAGAATCTCGTACATATCAAGGATAAATTAAGGTACCAACATCTCTCCAATTTGAAAGTGATATTATAAATTTGAGGAGTGACATTATCAATGGAGTCTCTCTCCCTCCTCCCCTGAGGCTCCTCCTCTTCCATCCGCTCTCCCTTCTCCGCTTTCCGCTTTCTTCCCTCTCTTCCCTATAGGTTTTTTCTTTTCATTTTCTTCTTTCTCAGATCTGACCCTCTCTGTTCGGCGGGCTCCGCCGTCACCGGAGTCTTTTGTCCGCATGTAATTCGTCGCCGGAGCCCTCGTGGCAGCAACGATGGAGGTAGTAAGGATTGTGATCCGTTTGGCGATTTTTGGGTGGTTGAATTTAGACCAAGATCGGGGGGAGTTTTGTCTCTCCTTGTGAGAGTAATAAAGTTCGCCTTTGGGTGATTTGTTTACTGTTTGGGCTTGAAAAGATTAGTATGCATCTATTGGTAGTTTGCTAGAAATTCATTAGTATATTCATTTCTGGTCGAAGTTAATCTGATCATCTGGGTTTTTGTTGTCTTTTTTTCTTGGCTAGTAATGTATCTCTTTTTGAGACTACTATACGATATATAAATTTTCTGCTCAACAGAAGATACGTTAGGCAATACCTGGGCTGGGAATGAAAGACATCAATCGCCTCTTTCTTTCTCGTTATGTATCAGTTAGATGATTAGTTTGGCTTTGTCCGAGTTATCAGTAATGAATTTCGTTGTGTGAGTGTAATTGAGTTTTATCAATGCAGTACCTCTTACTTTGTCAAAAAAAAGACATTATCAATGGCCTTTTTTATACCACGGTCAGATTTTGCTAGCGGAAAATGATTTTCACACCCCTTCTTTTATTTATTGATGATACTTTTTTTTTTGTCTCTTATTCATATATATTTACAAAATTGTCATTACCTCTTGAGTTATTTTTTCTTTATAAAAAGCAATTTGATAATTTTGTGTGAATAAAGAGCACAAAAAAAGTCTCAATAAATAAAAGAATAGTATTACAAAGGCTTTTTTCTCTCTAGCTCGATTGGTCGTCTCGGCCCATATGTGTCGATAAAGTAAATTGCCTCATTTCGTTCAGGAGACAGTCTTATTTACAGAGGTGCTGTAAACAGCCGCACCAATCAATCACAATCGTTCAACAGTGTTATAGATGGTCCGAATTTTAATGAAATTTTTTCGAGAAAAAATTCAACTCTTTTCCAAAAAAATTTATTTAACATCCTAACCGTTCAAAACACATTTATATAAATATCTTCTATGTGACGTAAACAAGATTTTCTATTGGTTCTGTCTTATGCAGAACCTTACTATTTCCTTTGCCTAACTTTTGACAAATTTGCTTGTGCTTGACTTTCCTTATAAAAATCTGTCCCAATATTCTGGCAACCCACACCACACATGCATACAGCGTATTTTCAAAATTTGTTGCAACCAGAGCCATGCATTTCTCACTACACAGTCTACACCCCTTCATCTTCTCTCTTCTTCCCTTATTTCTCTTCCTAATTTTCCTTCTCAAATGGCTCTCCATCACCGCCCCACCACCGCGCAAAAACACACCGCCGTCTCCCCGAAAGCTCCCTTTGATCGGAAACCTCCACCAAATGGGCCCCTTACCCCACCGCTCCCTCCACTCCCTCTCCCAAGCCCACGGACCCTTAATGCTCCTCCACTTCGCCGCCGCCCCCGTTGTAATCGCCTCCTCCTCCTCCGCCGCCCGAGACATCATGAAAACCCACGACCTTATCTTCTCCAACCGACCCAAATCGACCATTTGCGAGAAACTCATGTACGCAACGAAGGACGTGGCTTTCAGCCCTTACGGCGAGTACTGGAGGCAGATGAAGAGCATCTGCGTCCTCCAAGTGTTGAGCAACAAGCGAGTCCAATCCTTTCGCGATGTTAGGGAAGAAGAGACGGCGCTTATGATCGAGAAGATTTTGAATTCTAGTTCTGATGTGGTGAATTTGAGCGAATTGATTGTGGAGTTGACAGGGAACGTGGTGTGTAGGGCGGCGTTGGGGGCGAAATACGACGGCATCGGGGCCGGACGAGGAGGGGCGAGGAGAGGGTTTAAGGAGGTTTTGGGGGAGGTTGCGGAGTTATTGGGGGTTTTTGATATTGGAGATTTTGTACCACGGCTGAAGTGGGTGAATAGAGTAAATGGGGTGTATGCGAGAGCGGAGAGACTTGCCAAGGAGTTGGATGAGTTTTTGGAGGGTGTGGTGGAAGAGCATGGGGTAGAGAGAGAAAGGGAGGAGAGGGAGGGCAGGATTTTGTTGATGTTTTGCTTGAGATTCGGAGAGAAAATCTGGTTGGGATTCCTCTTCAAAGAGAACGCGTCAAAGCTCTTATTTTGGTAAGGCCTGATTCTCTGTTCTTTACGACTGTCTAGTCGCGAAATTATTCAATGCTCTTGGAGTGATGTTGAGCACGAATCTGTTATTTTGTATTGAGCAATTGTTTAGTAGCGCACCTTGTTATTTTACATCCTACTTCAATTACTTTCTACGATTTCTGAACAAGGGTAAGGATTAACTTGGTGTCAAAGAGATTCTTCTTATCTATCCTTTATTTGTCTCCTTATCAAATAAACAAATAAAAATATTCGCTAAATTGTTTTTTTTTTTGGTCTTGCAGGATGTATTTGCTGCTGGAACTGATACTACATCCACAGCCCTAGAATGGGTAATGACAGAGCTCTTAAAACATCCTCAAGCTATGAAAAAACTCCAAGCCGAAGTTCGACTTATAGCCCAACCCAACCAGTCTGTAACCGAGGATGATCTAAACCAGATGCCTTACCTAAAAGCCGTGATCAAAGAGACTCTACGCCTTCACCCTCCGAGTCCCCTTATCGTGCCCCGGGAGTCAGCCAAAGACGTCCAAGTAATGGGCTACGACATTGCGGCAGGGACACGGGTGGTTGTCAACGCTTGGGCAATCGAGCGGGATCCAGCGTCGTGGGATGAGCCCGAGGAGTTTAGGCCTGAGAGGTTTTTGAACGGCCGTTCGATCGATTTTAGAGGGCAGGATTTCGAGTTGATTCCGTTTGGAGCGGGGAGGAGGGGGTGCCCGGGGATTCAATTTGCTGTGGCGGTGGATGAGCTCGCCGTTGCAAATCTGGTGCACAAGTTTGATTTTGCACTGCCTGATGGGGTGGAGCTGGATATGAGTGAAGATGTTGGTATCAATGTTCATAAAAAGTTGCCTCTGCTTCTTGTCGCAACTCCTTGGTCTTGCTAATCCGGAGTACCATGTGAAAAAGTACTTCAAGCTCCTATTATGATTGTATGCATGAAACATAAGTATATTTGGGAATTAGTTATTTTCAACATGGGTATTTTGATAACTAAGCAAGGGGGACTCAAGATGGGATTGCTAATACCTGGTCCATGGTTGGATTCCCATTACACCCATTTTGCCGGATTGATAATTCCCATGGGTTTCATAATCCGATCAACAAATGCAAAACCAAAAACATGATTTGGCGGCCCCACGGGATTACTAATCACATCCCTTGTTTGTTTGTTTTTCCTGTATTACTGCATACACCTTTTCTTTTAACCTGTACACTTATCGCCTCCACCCAAAATCGCCATGAAATTGCCATAACATTGCTCAAATCTCAGACCTTTGGAATGCTACCTCTAAAACCTGAACCCTTTAAAATTTCGGATACAATAAGCATCTGCCTAGAAAGAAGAACTTTTTGCCCCTCGATAGGTGTTTTTATATAGGTGTTGCCATATAGGCCGGTCCTGAACCTGATGTGTTCGGTCAAAAAATAGTAACGTTAAATTTAAACTCAACTGAGCACTCTTTCATGTCGAAGTATCGTATTAGGTGATGTGTGGAGTGGCATCAAATTAAACCAACTCGATCTATGGAGTCGGGTAGCCTTGATCTTTGTAATAAGGATTTTGGTTGTCCATATTCTTTTAATCTTTGTATTTTTGAAAATTAATAAAATTTCGTTTGTTGATTAAAAAAAAAAAACCCCATTTTGTGAAGCCCTTTCGATGTTATCATGGATGGCAAAGTAGCATGCTTTTCGGACCACGATTACGTCGACTTGGGCTGATTTCAAAACCTTGTAATGCACAATTGTGTGGAATAATTATCGGGTAGATTAAACAAACCTCCTTTGAGGTTTCTGACAAATGCAGATACGAACATCTGCCGAGATTTCCGTTCCGAGCATTTGGTCAAAGTTTGAATCCTATATCAATTAGATGCCATTTTTCTAGCTCGATCTTCCTAGTTCACGATCTGACAGATACATACGTATGTTTATTGGTATATATTCTCTTTTGTAAATATGCGTGGTTTGTTCTTTAGTTCTAAGAGAAAAAGTAGTTCTGAACGGATCGTATTTGTCTTGAGGAGATAAACGGTTCAACGAGGTGATTAAGCGCCTTCAAACTTGCAAAATATGGAACTTGGATGGTAAAAATGAGCGTGTGGTGGGCCGGCTCAATGGGTTTGTCGCCCAATAACACTTCACCTCTTTCGCATAGAATGTGAGGATTCGATTCTTGCCAGGAACGCAAGTGTTTGGTGTTGTGATTGATGTCTTTTGGACTTGTTCCACCCGTAATGTCACTTAGCGGTACCCTTCTACATCCCCTTACAAGTGGACTAAACATTTATTGAGTGGAAAAAAATAATAATAATAAATCTCCCACTCCCTATTCTGACTCCCTCTTTAAATATCCAAGCAAGTGGTCCATTTTTATGTGTAGATATATAAACTACTCCTATTATAAAAATAGAGGGTGGGGGAGAGAATAAGGAAAGAATAAAACAGTAATGGAGTCTGATCAAATTAAGTTAAATAAAATTTATGTTTTCACGAACTTCTAAGCATGTCATTCTACTCATATATAATATCAACTAAAATACTAGTATTACTTAGCAGAAATAATTAGACAATTGTCAGTTACTTGTACTCCATTAATTTAGACCCCATTCCACTAAGGGAAAGTCTCCTTCCGTTAATATTCTTATTTTTTAAGTACTTATTTTTCATATTATGAGACATGTCATTTTCTCATAATACATCACCTTTAATTCAAAAAATAAGTACTTATTTAAAATGAAACTTTGATTGTCCTTAGCAGAACGGGACCTTGAATTCCATTCTGCTAAGGTTCAAATACCCAAGCAAGTGGTACATTTTAATGTAAAATATATACTTTAAAAAATAAAAGGTGCTAGATAAGGAGATTTTGGGTGAAGGTGATGATGCTAAAGCTTGAAATTTAGGTATTTACGTTGGTGATTAATTTATGCAACATGATTTTTTTAGTTTTGTTTTTATTCAATTTTTTTTTGTTTGTTAGTTTTGCAAATTTTTTATGTGATATCAGTTCGTCTTAACGAGAGGAATCAAAAAAATAAAAAATTATGACTTTTACACAAATATTTTAAAAAATATCCAAAAAAAAAGCCTAAAAACTGACTTTTTGAACTACTTCGTGAATAAGTTATTCTCGATTAGAAAATGACTCGCATAGCATTTGGATATGATATAATGCTATAAATTATTCCAATATGACTTTGGCCGCCTGCGCGCATCTCAATTTGTTACACTCTTTTCCAAGAGAAAGCAATGCAGCTCTCACTCCACGCCTTCCTCCTCTCTCTCCTCCCCTTGTTTCTCTCTCTAGTTTTCCTTCTCAAATGGCTCTTCTCCGCCGCCACCACCACCCGACCACCGCCGTCTCCCCGCAAGCTCCCGATTATCGGAAACCTCCACCAAATCGGCCGCTTCCCCCACCTCTCCCTCCACTCCCTCTCCCAAGCACACGGCCCCTTAATGCTCCTCCACTTCGCCACCGCCCCCGTCCTCGTCGTCTCCTCCGCCGCTGCAGCCCGAGAAGTCATGAAAACCCACGACCTAATCTTCTCAAACCGACCCAAGTCGACGATAATGACCAAGTTCTTGTACGCGTCCAAGGACCTTGGTTCCAGCCCTTACGGCGAGTACTGGAGGCAGATGAGGAGCATCTGCGTCCTCCAGCTACTGAGCAACAGGCGAGTCCAGTCGTTTCGCGATGTGAGGGAAGAAGAGACAGCGGTTATGATCGAGAAGATTAGGAGTTCTGGTTCTGACTTGGTGAACTTGAGCGAGCTGATGGTGGAGTTGACGGGGGACGTGGTGTGTAGGGCGGCGTTGGGGCGGAAATATCGCGGCGTTGGGGGCGGAGGAGGAGAGGGGAGGAGGGGGTTCAAGGAGGTTTTGGGGGAGTTTGCGGAGTTACTGGGGGTTTTTGATGTTGGTGACTTTGTGCCATGGCTGAAGTGGGTGAACAGAGTGAATGGGGTGTATGGGAGGGTGGAGAGAGTTGCTAAGGAATTGGATGATTTTTTGGAGAGTGTGGTGGAAGAGCATAGGGGAAGAGAGAGAAAGGGAGGAGAGAGAGAGCAGGATTTTGTGGATGTGTTGCTTGAAGTACAGAGAGAGAACAAGGCCGGAATTCCTATTCACGAAGACAGTGTCAAAGCTCTGATATTGGTAAGGCTTTCATTCACTTAATTTGCAGCATGAAAACGTATTTCTAAAAAAAATTAAGTTCTCAAAATTTTCGAGAGCGATAATTTAGAGTAGGAGCTTAGAGCGAAAATTGAGAGCGGTAGAAAAGAGTTGCACTAAAGGGATTCGCCTTCATAATTAGAGTTCATTTATTTTTGGATATCGATCACTATGATTTCAGAACAAGTTTACTTCAAAAATTAATTTGGAACATCAAACCGAAACTCATTTTTCTTAAGAGAAACGTGGGCAATCATGCGTCAAATTGACATCAACTGCACGTGACTCACAACGTGATTGATGTTCTCGACTAGTTAAAAAATGAATATTTTTGGTCGTCAAAGTGAGCCCAATTAGAACAACCCAAAAAAATCATATAGAAAATGGTTCCGGAAAACTTAAATTTTTTTTCTAGTAGTACAAAACATTGAGGATTGGCCTATTTGATCATAATTCATCATTTTTCTTCTTTTTGCCTTGTAGGATGTTTTTGCTGGTGGAACTGATACTACATCCACATCTCTAGAATGGGCAATGGCAGAGCTCTTAAATAACCCTCAAATCATGAAAAAACTCAAAATCGAAGTTCGACTTATAGCCCAACCCAACCAACCTATAACCGAGGACGATCTAGACCAAATGCCCTACCTAAAAGCAGTGATCAAGGAGACTTTACGCCTCCACCCTCCGATTCCCATTCTAACACCCCGGGAGTCAACTAAAGACGTCCAAGTAATGGGTTACGACATCACGGCCGGGACACGGGTGATAACCAACTCCTGGGCTATCGGGCGAGACCCGTCGTCATGGGACGAGCCAGAGGAGTTTAGGCCAGAGAGGTTTTTGAACAGCTCGGTAGATTTCAGAGGACACGATTTCGAGTTGATTCCATTCGGAGCGGGGAGGAGGGGGTGCCCGGGCATTCAATTTGCCGCGGTGGTTAACGAGCTGGCATTGGCAAATCTTGTGCATAAGTTTGATTTTGCAGTGCCTGATGGGGTGGAGTACGATATGAGTGAAGCTGCTGGTTTTTCTGTTCGTAAAATGTATCCTCTACTTGTTGTTGCGACTCCCCGTACTTGTTAGTTTTCTAGGTTAAAAGGACCTCAGTAATGGTGCAGTACGCATCATGTACCTATTTTTCCTAACAACTATGCCCACCGCACAATTTCACCGCTATCTCAATTGTACCATCCAGACAATCAATGGTACAGAATTTTAAAAAACTCAATGAGATGAGAGCGGTGGGGAGAGCAATAAAAAGTGAGCGGTGAGTATAGACTTTTCATTTTTCGTATATCCTGTACCTATTCATAACAATCAGGAACACACTTTAAGAGTTTGCCTCGTTACTGTCACAAAGGATCCTCAATACAACCCAGGACACAACAAAGGTTCACCAGTTGCACTGAAGATTTGCAAACACTATATCCCCTGCAACTACCAAAGTGATTAAAGAAAAGCGCGACGCTCGTTTAGATCACGGATATGAGGATCGTAATATCTAATATTCCTCTCAATGGTGTGCTTTCGTATGTGTTTTGTCCGAGCAGCGCTGATCTCTTCTTCCCGTGCCTAGCTAGATTCTTCACCAAAGGTAGCGTTGGGATCCTTGTGCTCTAATTTTGTAACTAGGCAACATCAAGTTAATTAATCACCAAATGGTCTCATTTCTTGTAAACTTCCTTTTCCTCAAGAAGACACAAGTAAATGATTTGGGGTTTGGGCTTGGAGCGCAATCAGAACACAAGGTAATCAACTCCGCCGAAAGGCAATGGTAGTAACATCAAAGGCGTAACCAAAACAATTAAACGTACCAGTAGCATCCTAATACGAACTTTATCTCGTAAAAAAAGAAGTAAAAATAATAGAATGGGAAGAGAGAAGAGTCCGACTTCGAGGAGAGACTTCCGATTAATTAGCTGTGAACCTATGTCTTTCACAAGTGGGAAGACTTTTTTCCTCTTGCCTTCATTCATTCACAGACCTTGTATTCATACAAGACAAGAAAAAGATGACATTCCACCAACGCATTAACTCCTACGTACCATTACTTTATTTCTGATATATATCTAATAAACTAAATAGAAATATTTGGAAATAAAATATGTACATAACAAATAATGCAAAGAAAAAGTAGAAGTAATAACCAATAACTATAAAGTATCATGGGCAATTACGTCAAGGGTCCCTTTTTTTTTTTTTCCAATATTGTATAATTAGCGGAGGTTAGCGGAGTGTATTAAGTTAGCACTCGAAGGTGCAGGGAGTATTTATAGCCTTGACCCCAAATCTGCCCATGCCGGGGCTCAAACCCCCAAATCTGCCTACGCCGGGGCTCGAACCTCCACCTCATGTATGGAGGGGAGGGTAAGAACCAACTGCACAAGGCAGTCGTTCTTACGTCACAGTCGTTTGCTACCAGCCAAATGGGGAGATGAGCAGGAAGAGAAGATCAGGACGAGAACCTAAGTCGTGAAATGGCTGGACAAAATTACTTACAAAAGCACATCATAAACAGAAAGTTCAACAATGATGTACCTCATATTTGACTAAACTGGATAAGATAAGTCTTCTCAAAGGAAGATGATAATGTAGAATTGAAATGACAACCACAAGCTATGATTTGTGTTGAAATTGGGGCAAGTTGTGACAAGCATGCATCATTATGACAGAGACGGTTTTACTTTTCTTAGTACCATCTCCGAATTGGATATGAGAAGAGTAACGGTGACGCATGTAAGTCGGACCTAGGGCTACAACAAACCAAGCTGGTCACGAGTAGCACATGGCTCAGTTAGTTAAGGCTTGGCTCGGCTCGGCTCATTTAGTAATCGAGCCGAGCTGGAGTTTTTGGTTTCGTTTAGTAAACTGGCTGAGTTCAACACTTAAAAGCTCAGCTAGTTTGTATGGGCTCGACTCGTCTAAAGAGACTTGTTAAGTAAATTAACCTGGCTCAACTCGTTATAAACGAGTCGAGACGAGCTAGAGTTTATGGCTGGCTCGTTGAGTAAACGAGCCGAGCCGAGCTCGAATACTATGTTGCTCTGCCCGACTCGTTAGTAGGACCCATGCCGAAATTTGAGACTTGTGTGCGTAGTTTTAATTTTTATGCTACAAGCTCAGATGAGCTTGAATCTTCATTTGGGAAACATCCCCATCCCCATCGCGATCCCCATCCGCATCCCCTCGGACTTCTCTCGTTGTGTGGATGAGAGAGGAAGGAACAAGAGGACAAGATTTTCTGGACGAAAGATTCCGCACAAAACACAGATTTCCAAAACCAAGTCAAGCAAAGTTATATGATTGGCTTCATGTGTAATGACAGCCAAAGCCAGGAAGGAATTTGTGGCTACAGTTAGATACGTAACATAAGTTGTCTAAAGATTCCTCACAAGTCTTTGCCCTTGGATAAACAGCTCAGCAAACAGAAAGCCACAGCCAACCCAGTCAAGGCCAGTAGCAAGCATTTTGACAATTCAATAGACAGTACCCTCCTTGTTGGGTGGGTACTAATTGGGTCCAAAATGTTAGTATGAGGTAATCTTGCTATTCTTGAAATTGCAAAGAGGAATCTTGTAATTTCTCAATGAAAATTGCAAATGAAATCAGGAGAGACTTTTTAGTCTCTGATCGGAGAAAGTTGCTATTGCTGTGTCACTTTTTCGAGATATACAGAGAGCTTCCAGAAACCACGAGAACAAAAGTGAGGGTTTTGCTCCTTAGTTTAAGCCAAGATCGGATCACTGCTGTTACTCCGATTTCGATGGGTTTTCAATATGTTCCATAGTTCGACGAGCTCTACGTGATTATAGGAGCGGATTGGCAAGATTCTCTCGGGATTTAGGAGTTTGGAATATCCATTTTTTGTGAGATCTAAACTTGTATCTAATTATTTTGTTGAAATCTATCTTTGGGTAATATCTGTATACCTTTAGTAGCTTACTAGGGAAGAACCCTTGTAACCCCATTATCATCATAGTTAAAGATTTGGTAGCGACTATATGCACCTGTGAACGTACCTTTAATTTAGGGAAAACCATGTATAAATTCCGGTGTCTTGTGGTTTGTTAGTTGCTATTTACTTTTTGACTCTTAGATTTGCTTGTTGTTGGTTATTGTGGTTTTCAATATTTAACCTATTCTCTATTTGTACAAAGAGGGAAAAATATTCGTGGTGTTTCCGGTAGTTTTTCCCGACACTCAGGGTCGGCCCAGTGGGGAGGCCCAAGAGGCCGCCCCCTTGGGCCTCCACATTTTGGGCAAAAAATGGGGCACCCCTTCTTAAATAAGTATATATATTTTCTGTGTATAACTATAATACAAATTCCTTTGGTGGTTCAATGGTAAAATGTTTGTTTTTTTACATAAGTTACCCAGGTTCAAATCCTGATAAGGTACACTTTTTTGTAGTGTCTTTTTGCCAAAAAAAATTTCCTCCTACCACACAAATTGGGGCTATTGTGATTCAAACTTGAGTCTACAAATATTATTGCAACCGTACAAGCCATTAAGGCCGAAATATTTACCATGTTGAATAGTATGACTGAAAATTATATATAGAAAAGTATTTTTGTTTATTACTTTTAAATTTAAATTTTATGTAGGGCACTATTTCATCACTCGGCCAAGGTCATTCAAATACCTTGGGCCGGCCCTGCCGACGCTCCTTAAGTTTGTAAATGGATGGCATTACCAAAGAAAGTGGTGCCAACTACTCACCTCCAATGGCCATCCTTCAATGGCTGAGAGATGGTCTCCTGCCCTCCTTTATTTTTGCATCAACTTTGCTAGTAGTGGTGATTCTGATTCTGAAGCTTCTCTCAAAGGAGAAATCAAGGACAACAAATCTCAACCTCCCACCAAGCCCTCCAAAGCTACCCATAATTGGGAATCTCCACCAGCTAAGGGGCATGCCCCACCTCTCTCTCCGCCGCCTCACGGAGCAATTCGGTCCCATCGTTCACTTGCAACTGGGTGAGATTCCGACGGTCGTGGTTTCATCGGCTAAACTGGCCAAGGAAGTGATGAAAACTCACGACCTCGCCCTCTCGAGCCGCCCCCAGATCTTCTCGGCCAAACACCTTTTCTACGACTGCACCGATGTCGTATTCTCGCCTTACGGCGCTTACTGGCGGCACATACGTAAGATCTGCATACTTGAGCTCCTGAGCGCGAAGCGGGTCCAATCGTATAGCTTCGTGAGAGAAGAAGAGGTTGCTCGTCTGGTTCATAGGATTGCCGAATCCTATCCCGACGCCGCCGACTTAACCAAGCTTCTCGGACTGTACGCGAATGACGTCCTTTGCAGAGTTACGTTTGGGAGGGATTTCACAGAGGGCGGGGACTACGACCGCCACGGGTTCCAAAAGATGCTCGAGGAGTACCAGGTGCTGCTCGGAGGATTCAGCGTGGGAGATTTCTTCCCGTCCATGGAGTTTATACACACTCTGACTGGCATGAAATCGAGACTCCAGAACACTTTCCGACGTTTCGACCGGTTTTTCGATGAGGTGATAGAGGAACATCTCAATCCCAAGAGAGAAAAGGAATTGCACAAGGACCTTGTGGATGTCTTGCTTGATGTACAGAAAGAAGGGGATGCTGAAATGACTCTCACCATGGACAACGTCAAGGCCATCATTTTGGTAAGATTTTCACTGAACCCATGTATGGTTAAAGATTTATACTTCCGAGTACAACGGTTTTCAAGTAACAATAAAACGCTTTGAGAAGCCCACATAAGACGAATGTTGACATGAGTAACGAGAAATCCTGTGAAAAACACGATCACCAGCCAGTGGAAGGTTTTCTGCATTCAGTCAATCTACGCAGAGTGAATCGATCCCTAAGGAACTTTCCAAAGGACCAAACCCTGATGGTTTCACAAAGTCGTGTTCATTAAACTTGTGTTGAAGTTGTGTTTTCAAGTAGGTTTACAATGTCACTGTAGTAGTAGCTAGTGACAGGATTTACTATTTGCCCAGTGCAGGACATGTTTGCAGCAGGAACGGACACGACCTTCATAACTTTAGACTGGGGAATGACGGAGCTAATCATGAACCCCAAGGTCATGAAAAAAGCACAAGCTGAAGTAAGAAGTGTTGTAGGAGAGAGAAAAACCGTGTTAGAAACCGACCTGCCGAAGCTGCTCTACGTGAAAGCCGTTGTCAAAGAGATCTTCCGGTTACATCCCCCTGCACCGGTGCTAGTCCCACGAGAATCCATGGAAGAAGTGACCATTGATGGGTACAGCATTCCTGCCAAAACAAGGTTCTTTGTTAATGCATGGGCAATAGGGAGGGACCCAGAGAGTTGGGAAAATCCAGAAGCATTTGATCCGGATCGATTCATGGGTAGCACTATCGATTTCAAAGGGCAGGATTTTGAGTTGATACCTTTTGGTGCTGGCAGAAGAAGCTGCCCTGCGATTACGTTTGGAACAGCGACAGTTGAGTTAGCTCTAGCTCAACTTCTCCACAGCTTTGATTGGGAGCTTCCCCATGGAATTCACACCAGTGATTTGGACATGACTGAAGTTTTTGGCATCACAATGCATAGGGTATCTCATCTCGTGGTGGTTGCAAAACCACGCTTTGTTTGAGTCAGAACTTCGTAGGAAGAAATTAAATAACAATTGAGGAATCGATTCCGAAATGATCCTCAATTCAATATCTTGAATATGTACCACTTCATTGTATCGGCAAAAAGATGAGAAACAAGGAGAAACCATGAGAACCCTGTTCTGGCAAAGAGAAAATCAGTTTGAATCTTGTGCTTGCTTATATAGTATTGAAACAAACCTTATAGCAAACAAATGACTAATGTGATCCTTATGGTTGGCACACAGCCAAACACTTACTGTAGTCCCAAATAAGAGCAACAGGATTTAACATCCTTTTGTTTCCATTAAATGGTGACCAAGGCATTTGAGATTTGTACTTTCAACAATGGTATATGCTATGCTAATAAAGTATTTCTCCCAGTTTAGTAATCATTTGGAGATTACTAAACTAGGGGAAAGTTTCCTACTCATGGAGGATATTGTGAGGCCTCCCGCATTGGGAAACTCGCATCTTCAAACGACGTTGTCAAGGTCTCATTTAGACTTCGCATGTCTTTACTTAAAGCTCAATCCGGGAAACCTTTTTTTTCATTTTCTTCTCTCAATCCGGCTCCCATTTTGTTATTGCCTTGTGTCCATGTACAAATAAGTACTTATTTTTTGAATAAAATGTGATGTATTATGAGAGAATGACATGTCTCTTAAAACAGGAAATAAGTACTTAAAAAAAATAAGAACCTTAGCGGAGCAGGCGATATCCTTATCTGAGTACTAGCCTGTGTTATTTTCAGTTCACATCATGGAGTTACATTTTCATTTTTGAAGGATCGTACCTCTGGGTTTTAAGTGCTCCCAAGTATCACATTTTTGGCATATATAGAATTGATAGGATCAAAATTCGTTTCCACAAAAGCTTGAATATTTGAGAACTTCCCTATTCCTGTATCAACCGAACAACAAAACTTATGAATGTTCCAGTATGTGGAGCTCAAGTCCTTTCTTTGTCAGTTTAAAAATTTTAACAGCATAGGGAGCCTAGTTTCAACTTTTAACTAAACAGAGAAGCACGTTTTCAACCAAACAGGAGCCTTGACGGTACTCATATCGGGCGCTAACATCATTGTGTCATTTCCTGCAGGTTCAGCCTTTCTCCAGTTATTTTTTTTCTGCGTTTCTAGTTCAAAAGGGTTCCTTAAGGCCACATTTTGTTAATGTCATTTCTAATTGCCAGGACAAGGTCCATTTTGATTTTGCTATGTTGTTTTAATGGGGCTATGCACGGTAGTAGCTAGAGGGGCCGGGCAGTGATAATTGAGAGGTCACGAATAAGATCGAGAGGGGTACAAAATAGTTTTTAACTCGTTGTATTTTCATACTCACCATTTCTGTTACGAAAAAAGAAAGAAAAGCGCAACCAATTCTAGTGAGGTTTATGGTTGGAATATACTGCTTCCAAGACTTTTAGCCAGAAGAGCCCTTCAAAACACTCTTGTGAGAGAGGAAGGAAATCTGTGAAGTACAAGAAAATGCAATGATGCAATCACTCTATGTCTGAACAAATGAATGAAAGAAGGAAAGTGAGAAGAAGTTGTGAGCTTTGAAGAAGTCACAAGCTTCACGTATGTCCTAGTCCCAGCTGTGTTCTATTCTGTAAGTAATTGAAGTTGGCTTTCTATCTGCGTTTGAATGCTGTGGTCCGTGTATATACGCGCTTTTCACCTTTCAAGTAATGCGTATTTCCTAAACCAGATCTTTCTTCCACAGAATATGTCGTGAGATCAGCTTCGCCATGGGGTTTATATCCCTTCGTATCTGAGAAGCTTTCATCTGCAACTGCATCGTACCTCGTGGTCGTTTGGAATATGTCGATGGGTAAGTTAGACTTCGTATCTGAACCCGGGTCAGGGTGCTCCAACCATGGCATGCTGTTTTGATTCTTCCCAGTCTCCTCGTCACTTTGGTCAAGATCTATTTCCTCATCGCTCAGAGATGCAGCCCGATCTAGATCATATGCAGGCCAGGTTACATTATACAGATCCTCAGCATCTGTGTTCGAACTTGAACTAGAGAAACTTCTCTCTTGTCCTCCTTTCTCGTAGACGTATACGCCTGCCTCAGTATCATTCAAGTTAGCTGCTTCACTAGGCTTAAGCTGCTCTTCTTCTTTATTCATGTCTTGTTTCTCCTGCAATCATAAAAAGACGGAATTAGAGATATTCATTTTTTGGTTGACAAATCATTATTGCACGTTCTCAATCACCGTTATTGTCAGGGCTATAGTTCCCTTACCACTGCAGTCGTATAATCATCGTCGTCAAGATGGAGATTGATCCCGTTATAAGCGATCTGCTTCAGCAATTTTTTCCTTGTTTCCAAGCTTGCTTGTCTCTTTGAAAGCTTCTGTATCATCTAGAGATAAAACCCAGGATAATTATTTTGAGTAGAAAACCTTCCGCGTGCTATTCTGATCCATGAACATTAATCTGTCCTTACCTCAAGATTCACTCTGCAATTGTTTCTCAGTTCGATAGCACCATCAACGAATTCATTCCCGTATCTCGAGCTAAAGATCATTCGAATCTCTTGGAGCTCTGGGAGTTCTCTGCATCTCGAAGCTGCAAAGATCAAGCTAGATATGGCCTCGTTGAGCTCCTCAGGGCATTCCCTGCATAAAAACACTCACACATTCAAAACTTGATACACGTAAGATACCAGAATTAACTGTGTTCTGAAATTCAACGTAGAACTAGTATTGGGTTCCATTCTTTAGGTGCAATTTCTTCGTTATGATTCGAGTCGGTCAGAAAATGGGAACTACGAACAAACACTAAGGAACCAACCTGTTGTTTTCAACAAGCACGAATCCCTCTATCAGGAGATGGCAGTACTTTTCTACAATATCAAGCACATCCAGCATGTTCTGCTCCCTGATCACAAGCTCAACCTGTCAAGAAGATCCAACCAAGTTTAGACGCGTGCATACGTATGTTTCAACTGGGAGAGGATTCGAGGCATGAACTTACGCGAAGGAGAGCGCGGTCTAGTTGACCAAGGTTGAGTAGCTGGACTACGTCAGACCGGGAGTGGGAACACCGGACACTGTGCAGGTTCTTGAGTACGGGGATCCGGGCGATGGCGAGGCTGGCCAGGGTCTTCAGCTTCGAAGCCTTCGGGTTTCTTCCGAGCAGAGCATAGAGTCTCTTGCCCATGTTTTCCTCTTTTCTGTCTGCTGGGTGGCGGCTCTCGAAAGAGGAAGTGAGAGAGCGAGAGAGGTTGTGTGCTGGAATTGGCCCACGAGGTTGATCAAATTATGTTGGCCTTCGATCTTTATATATAGAAGAAAGAAAACCCCGAAAAGATTTGACGTTTTCTCCAGGCGTGGTCCTTGTATTGTGGCCATTTAAACAATCTTGGGTTATTCACAAGTCAGCCAATCCTGAAGGCAGGAGGCTGGTTGACTGTGTCAAAGGATTGGATGTCCCACTGGAATTTATTAGTAACAATTGACAGGAGTAGATCGCGAAGAATTGGTATATTCTATTTGGGAAATACTACTAATATATCATTTTCAAAGGTTGTATCATATGCACTTATTTTATGGTTTATTCATAACATTTTAATAAAAATGTCTAAACGAGTGAAAAGCATTATTTTCGTTCTCATTTCTTTTTTTGTTATATTTTTTTATGTTTTCTGTTTAAAATCAATGCAAACAAATTCCGTACTTTTATTTTCTTTCCTTCATAATTGACGAGAAAATAGATTAATTATTGTGCTAAGGTGCTTCCTCTGAATGACCGCCACTGCTCTTATGGCCTTGGCTATAGCTTTATTTGGTTGCACAAACCCATTAGGAATTAGACTGCTTCTATCACCAACTTATGGTCCTAAAAGTCTTTCCTTCTAGAGGGAAGAAGAAGACGGCGCTCCGCAATATGGTCAATGGGGATTACCTTGAAGCAGGGACCCTCCGGAGTCCGGACCACTATTTTCAGCCTGGGTTCCTGAATCTTTTGCCTCTAGTAGAAAGCTAGTTAAGAGAGATCGCAGCGGGACAGGATTGTGAACAGATTCTATTTCGTAAAAGCATCACGAGAATGAGCACTGTGGGGATATTTTCACTAATCAACAATTTGTAGACTACAAATTTTTTATTTTGTCGTCATTCAATTTTTTTTCGCGTTTGTTAGTTTTGCGTCAAGCTTTTACGTATTATTGGTTTATCTTGAAGAGAGGAGTCATAAAATTAAAGAAACATCCAAGAAAAAGCCACAAAGTCAGCTTTTAGGTTTTTTCTTGGATATTTCTATAAAAAATTGGGTGAAAGACAAATTTTTTAACTTTTCCAATTCCTATCATCGAAAAAAAAATTAACTAACAAACGCGGTAAAAATCTGAATAATGACAAAATAAAAAAATCTGTAGTCTGCAATTTTTTTACTAGTGGAAAAAATATCAAACCTACATATAAACCACTAATTCACTATAGTATATGTTTTTTAGTGTTAACAAACATTCACTCGCACCATCATCTCGGGGAAAAAAAACATTCTCATTCGAAATTTAACAAGGCAAAATTACAGCAAGTTCCCTTTCCCAATGACGGAACTAGTGAATTCGATTGCCAAGGTATCACAGAACAGAGCCTGAAAAGGATATGCAGGGACATTGCATAAAGGCAAATTTGAGAATAGCTTTTGGATGGTGTAGTCTCGCTTCCGATATCGGGATGCCCAGCTAACCACGAGTCGAGAAACCCAAAAATTTTATCTCCACTTTTGTGAATACTTCAGATGTTGTCACAAACACTCAGTGGGACCTTATTTCCTGACGATAGCGGGCGGCTTGCTGAGCCCCAATTAACAAGGCATCGGCAACAAGAAAGACTCCAACCTGGTTGCGACAGAAACAAAGAAACATGGGAATACTCCCAGAATGCAAACCAAACTAAGAATAGTTGGATGTTATACGTCAAAATGCCTTGGAAAGAATCTTACCAGACGGGCAGAGAAGACTAAACTGTAGCCCCTGTTGGCTAAAAAATACCCAATCACCCGCACAACGGAAGCGTAACGAAAAAATCACACCCAAAAAACACAAGATTACGTGGTTCTCCAAACTCGGGTACGTCCACGGAGAGAATAACTTCCACTAATATTGAATGAGTACAATGAGATACAAAATACCATACTCTAGCTATCAAGCTCTCGGTATTTTTTATCTCTCCCACACTCACCAGTCACCAATATTCTCACACAATTTTTCTCCTCTCACACTATGCTCTCTGCCTCTTTTTTTCTTTCACTCACACGGCACACACTAACTTTTCTTTTGTTCTCTGCCTTTTCTTTTCTCTACGCTAATCTTGGCACAGAAAGCCTATAAATAGGCATGGCAAAGGCCAGCACAAGAAAACCTCTTCATCTACCGAGACTCTTCTGGAACTAATCACAAATGCTCTACTTTGGAACAAAGCACAACTAACTTGCCCACTTAAATTCCTTAAACATTTAATTAATTCAGCCAACACCAAACAAACCACTATGGCTTTTTCTTTTTCCAAATAGCATTAACACCACATGGGCAAAAACCAACAGCCCCAACCCTCCTTCGCAGGTGCAAGTCTTTGTTGATCAGTCCAACTGACAATAAGAAAGGAAAGACAATGAAGAGCAGTGTCTGATTTAGTTTGAACGCTTGTTTGGGCAAGCACAGTTTTCACAAGTCCAAAACAAAATGTTTAAAGGAGTTATTTCTTGAAAGCTATTTCATAAGTCCTTCGCAGCTGCAACTCTTTGGTAATCTGCACACCGGGGCTCGAACCGCCCCCTCCTGTATGGAGGGGAGGGGAAGGGAGGGGAGGGTAAGGCAGCCGTTCTTACGTCACAGTCGTTTGCTACCAGCCAAATGGGGAGATGAGCAGGAAGAGAAGAGGACAAGAACCCAAGTCATGAAATGGCTGGACAAAATTGCTTACAAAAGCACATCATAAACAGAAAGTTCAACAATGATGCACCTCATATTTGACTAGGGAAATGATAATAGTAAAACCGTTTTTGTTGGTGTCAAAATTCTAGTGCACAAAAAGCTTATACCATTTGCAATGTACAAGACTTTTATATACTAAAATTTCTAGAGTTTTAGCATAAAAAAACAGCTTTGGCATCCAGATAAGTCTTCTCAAAGGAAGATGATAATGTAGAATTGAAATGACAACCACAAGCTATGGCTTGTGTGGAAATTCGGGCAAGTTGTGACAAGCATACAGCATTATTACATAGATTGTTTTAGATTCCGTTCGGCTAAATAAATCAATTGGTTTATTTTTTTTGTTCTTAGTCAAATTTTTTTCGTATTTGCTAGTTTTTCGTCAATTTTTTAGGAATTATTGTATCATCATACAAGAGAAATCCAAAAAGTAAAAAATTATAATCGAAATCCATTTTTTCTTAGTACCGTCTCCGATGGATATGACAAGAGTAACGGTGGCGCATGTGAGTCGGGCCTAGGGCTACAACGAACCAAGCTGCGCGCGAGCAGCACATGGCTCAGTTCGTTAAGGCTCGGCTCGTTTAGTATTCGAGCTGAGCTCGAATTTTAGGTTTCATTTAGAAAAACTAGCTGAGTTCAACACTTAAAAGCTCAGCTTGTTTGTATGGGCTCTGCTCGTCTAAAGATGTTTATTAAGTAAATTAATCTGGCTCGACTCGTTATAAACGAGTTGAGATCGAGTTTGAATTTATGGCTCGTTGAGTAAACGAGCCGAGCCGAGCTCAAATACTATGATGCTCGGCCCGGCACGTTAGTAGGACCCATGCCAAAATTTGAGACTTGTGTGCGTAGTTTTAATTTTTATGCTACAAGCTCAGATGAGCTTGAATCTGCATTGGGAAACATCACATCCCCATCCCTAAAACATCACATCCCTCGGACTTCTCTCGTTGGTGGGTTCCACAAGGCGTTCAATTGGGTCCAAAATGTTATCGGGTAATCTTACCATTCTGGGAAAAGGAGAATTCTACCGTCAGCCCACAAGGCTGACTAGGCTGACAATAGTGCTTTCCACGTGCCATGAAAAGAGTCATACACATTTCCTTATTTAATGTCTGGCAGGATTGTCGGCTGATTTACCCGGTTGAAGCACAATGAACATGTTGGCCACTTGGCCTTGTGCGTTCCCCACTTCCCCCTTAATTTTGACTTCCAAAATTCAAATTCAAGTGCTGAACAAGCGTTCATCCAAATAAATGACAGCTTATCCCCAATTAAAAAAAGCAGTGGGCTAAAGCATACCTACTCCGTTCCATAAAATTAGTCGAAACTACGTAAAATTTTTGAACTTAAAAATGATATACTTAATAAAATAATTTTTGTACAATATAAATCTTATTTAATAGATCTAGTCATCTTGATGAGATATTCTGCACTTCGCAAAACAAATTAAAAATTATTTTAATAAGTATATTATTTTTAAGTTTGAAAATTTTACGTAATTTTGTAGGAACTAATGAGACGTTAGGAGGAACAAAAAGTTTGTTGACACAGATGTTTTACGCCGATCTTGTACTTATATTTTTTGTGTGGCTCACCTCTATTCCTCGGATCCCGCAAAAATGATTAGAACAGCTCATTTCTTAAAATGATTTTTTAAGTGTTTATGTGAAAACTCAACTACATCAGATATCAGCATGTGTTTTTTCAGAATTTTTACGGTGAATCAGTTTTTTTCCCTACGAATATAAAAAAGAACCTATCGATATTCAATTGAATTAATTTTTTACAAGAACACTTCAAAAATTGTTTTTATTAAAAATGAGAGGTTGGGATCACCAGATTGAGTTTATTTTTACAAGGACCCAAAACAAATCATTTTAAATAAAAATCTACAGCTCGAATTATTTTTTGGGACCCTAACGGGTCCAAAACACGTATGTACTCCATTTGCTTATCTAGTTATGTGTAGGTACTACAACAATAACTCCACATGAAGGTCAAAAAGACAGCTGCTACGGTTGCCTTTCTTCTCTTCTTTTTTTTCCATCATTCCATGTGGGGCTCACTCCTAACCCCACAAAGATACTGTACAAAAAATATCCATAAAATATGAATATAATTTTTTAAGGGGTCCTGTTAAAATCAGCTCCATGACATGTCGAAAAACTAATTATGTGCCTTGCTGCTGATGTTCGAAACACGAGATTTTTTTTTATGAATATGAAGTGTTGAATTGTTTAGTGTAAGATTCTATGGTTCTTCATATTTTTATGCATTTTGTGATTAATTCTGAAAAAATTACAAAAGCAGGCACTCCCAAGGGCAAAAAGAAGCACACAAAAAAAAAAAAAAAGCCGATAAAAAAAAAGATTAAATAGGGCCAAAAATAAATTCCAAGAGATTGGTTTGGTGGTTAAGACCTTAGATTTATGATTTGTTTCCTCGTAAGGTTTCAGGTTCGAAACCCTCACAAGTGCTATCAACTTCTTTAAGAGAAAATGACGGCCCATAACATATTTTAATAATTAATACCTGCTAAGGACAAGTTAAAAACATTTATTAATATTGAAAATGTTTTTGGTGGGTATTAATTATTGAAACACTTCATTGGCCGTCATTTTTCCCTTCTTTAATTGTGGTCAGTTCATACGAAACGTGAGACTGTGTTCTCAAAATTAGTTGAGGTGCATGTAAAGAGACGCTGACACCTAAGTTATTTTTAAAAAAAGAGGCAAAAAGTAGCAACAAAATTTTAAAGATAATGGGCTCACTTGTAGTAGCCGTGAATATTAAAAAAAAGGAAGAAGAAGAAGTAACCGCGAACTTGAAACAGCAAAAAGTAGAGATGAAGTGCTAAGGGCAAAGTGGGCATTTAAAAAAAATATAAAGGACATCTGACATGTACAAAACTTAAAGTTCAGCCAAAGTAATAAAGAATGGGACATGCGGAGGCATTGGTATTCCCATCATCAACCCAATGACCTGATTATAGAAGGACCGTTCTTGAAATTGCAAAGAGGAATCTCATAATTTCTCAAATGAAATTACAAATGAAATTAGGAGACACTTTTTAATCTCTGAGAAAGTGGCTATAGCTGTGTTACTTTTTCAAGAGATACAGAGAGCTTCTAGAAGCCACGAACAAAAGTGAGGGTTTGCTCCTTAGTTCAAACCAAGATCGGACTACAGTTGCTACTCTGATTTTGATGGATTTTATGAATGTTCCATAGTTCGACGAGCTCTACGTGATTATCAGAGCGTATTGGCAAGGTTCTCTCGGGATTTAGGAGTTTGGGGTATCCATTTTTGGTGAGACCTAAATTTGTATCTAGTTGTTTTGTTGAAATCTATCTTTTGGTAATGTTTGTATGTCTCTAGTAGCTTGCTAGGGAAGAACTCTTGTAACCCCATTATCATTAGAGTGGAAGATTTGGTAGCGATTATGCTCCCGTAGACGTACCTTTAATTTAGGGGGAATCGCGTATAAATTTCGGTATCTCGTAGTTTGCTTGTTGCTATTTACCTTTCGACTCTTAGATTTACTTGTGGTAGGTTATTGTGGTTTGCAATATTTAGTCTATTTTCTATTTGCGAAGAAAAAATATTCATTATGTTTCGGATTGGTTTTCTCGACACTCCTTAAATGGATGGCATTACCAAAGAAAGTGGTGCCAACTACTCACCTCCAATGGCCATCCTTCAATGGCTGAGAGATGGTCTCCTGCCCTCCTTTATTTTTGCATCAACTTTGCTAGTAGTGGTGATTCTGATTCTGAAGCTTCTCTCAAAGGAGAAATCAAGGACAAGAAATCTCAACCTCCCACCAAGCCCTCCAAAGCTACCCATAATTGGGAATCTCCACCAGCTAGGGGGCATGCCCCACCTCTCTCTCCGCCGTCTCACGGAGAAATTCGGTCCCATCGTTCACTTGCAACTGGGTGAGATTCCGACAGTCGTGGTTTCATCGGCTAAACTGGCCAAGGAAGTGATGAAAACTCACGACCTCGCCCTCGCGAGCCGCCCCCAGATCTTCTCGGCCAAACACCTTTTCTACGACTGCACCGATGTCGTATTCTCGCCGTACGGCTCTTACTGGCGGCACATACGTAAGATTTGCATACTTGAGCTCCTGAGCGCAAAGCGGGTCCAATCGTATAGCTTCGTGAGAGAAGAAGAGGTTGCTCGTCTGGTTCATAGGATTGCCGAATCCTATCCCGACGCCGCCGACTTAACCAAGCTCCTCGGACTGTACGCAAATGACGTCCTTTGCAGAGTTGCGTTTGGGAGGGATTTCACAGAGGGCGGGGACTATGACCGCCACGGGTTCCAAAAGATGCTCGAGGAGTACCAGGTGCTGCTCGGAGGATTCAGCGTGGGAGATTTCTTCCCGTCCATGGAGTTTATACACACTCTGACTGGCATGAAATCGAGACTCCAGAACACTTTCCGACGTTTCGACCAGTTTTTCGATGAGGTGATAGAGGAACATCTCAATCACAGGAGAGAAAAGGAAGAGCACAAGGACCTTGTGGATGTCTTGCTTGGGGTCCAGAAAGAAGGGGATGCTGAAATGACTCTCACCATGGACAACGTCAAGGCCATCATTTTGGTAAGATTTTCACTGAACCCATGTATGGTTAAAGATTTATACTTCCGAGTACAACGGTTTTCAAGCAACAATAAAACGCTTTGAGAAGCCCACATAAGACGAATGCTGACATGAGTAATGAGAAATCCTGTGAAAAACACGATCACCTGCTAGTGGAAGGTTTTCTGCGTTCAGTCAATCTACGCATAGTGAATCGATCCCTAAGGAACTTTCCAAAGGACCAAACCCTGATGGTTTCACAAAGTTGTGTTCATTAAACTTGTGTTGAAGTTGTGTTTTCAAGTAGGTTTACAATGTCACTCAAGTAGTAGCTAGTGACAGGATTTACTATTTGCCCATTGCAGGACATGTTTGCAGCAGGAACGGACACGACCTTCATAACTTTAGACTGGGGAATGACGGAGCTAATCATGAACCCCAAGGTCATGAAAAAAGCACAAGCTGAAGTAAGAAGTGTTGTAGGAGAGAGAAAAACCGTGTTAGAAACCGACCTGCCGCAGCTGCTCTACGTGAAAGCCGTTGTCAAAGAGATCTTCCGGTTACATCCCCCTGCACCGGTGCTAGTCCCACGAGAATCCATGGAAGAAGTGACCATTGATGGGTACAGCATTCCTGCCAAAACAAGGTTCTTTGTTAATGCATGGGCAATAGGGAGGGACCCAGAGAGTTGGGAAAATCCAGAAGCATTTGATCCGGATCGATTCATGGGTAGCACTATCGATTTCAAAGGGCAGGATTTTGAGTTGATACCTTTTGGTGCTGGCAGAAGAAGCTGCCCTGCGATTACGTTTGGAACAGCCACAGTTGAGTTAGCTCTAGCTCAACTTCTCCACAGCTTTGATTGGGAGCTTCCCCATGGAATTCACACCAGTGATTTGGACATGACTGAAGTTTTTGGCATCACAATGCATAGGGTATCTCATCTCGTGGTGGTTGCAAAACCACGCTTTGTTTGAGTCAGAACTTCGTAGGAAGAAATTAAATAACAATTGAGGAATCGATTCCGAAATGATCCTCAATTCAATATCTTGAATATGTACCACTTCATTGTATCGGCAAAAAGATGAGAAACAAGGAGAAACCATGAGAACCCTGTTCTGGCAAAGAGAAAATCAGTTTGAATCTTGTGCTTGCTTATATAGTATTGAAACAAACCTTATAGCAAACAAATGACTAATGTGATCCTTATGGTTGGCACACAGCCAAACACTTACTGTAGTCCCAAATAAGAGCAACAGGATTTAACATCCTTTTGTTTCCATTAAATGGTGACCAAGGCATTTGAGATTTGTACTTTCAACAATGGTATATGCTATGCTAATAAAGTATTTCTCCCAGTTTAGTAATCATTTGGAGATTACTAAACTAGGGGAAAGTTTCCTACTCATGGAGGATATTGTGAGGCCTCCCGCATTGGGAAACTCGCATCTTCAAACGACGTTGTCAAGGTCTCATTTAGACTTCGCATGTCTTTACTTAAAGCTCAATCCGGGAAACCTTTTTTTTCATTTTCTTCTCTCAATCCGGCTCCCATTTTGTTATTGCCTTGTATCCATGTACAAATAAGTACTTATTTTTTGAATAAAATGTGATGTATTATGAGAGAATGACATGTCTCTTAAAACAGGAAATAAGTACTTAAAAAAAATAAGAACCTTAGCGGAACAGGCGATATCCTTATCAGAGTAGTAGCCTGTGTTATTTGCAGTTCACATCATGGAGTTACATTTTCATTTTTGAAGGATCGTACCTCTGGGTTTTAAGTGCTCCCAAGTATCACATTTTTGGCATATATAGAATTGATAGGATCAAAATTCGTTTTCACAAAAGCTTGAATATTTGAGAACTTCCCTATTCCTGTATCAACCGAACAACGAAACTTGTGAATGTTCCACTATGTGGAGCTCAAGTCCTTTCTTTGTCAGTTTAAAAAGTTTAACAGCATAGATTCAACTTTTAACTAAACAGAGAAGCACGTTTTCAACCAAACAGGAGCCTTGACGGTATTCATATCGGGCACTAACATCATTGTGTCATTTCCTGCAGGTTCTAGGGCCTTTCTCCAGTTATTTTTTTTCCGCGTTTATAGTTCAAAGGGGTTCCTCAAGGCCACATTTTGTTAATGCCATTTCTAATTGCCAGGACTAGGACATTTTGATTTTGTTATGTTGTTTTAATGGGGCTATGCACGGTAGTAGCTAGAGGGGCCGGGCAGTGATAATTGAGAGGGCACGAATAAGATCGAGAGGGGCCCAAAATAGTTTTAAACTCGTCATATTTTTATACTCACCTTTTCTGTAACTAAAAAAGAAAGAAAAGCGCAACCGATTCTAGTGAGGTTTATGGTTGGAGTATACTGCTTCCAAAACTTTTAGCCAGAAAAGCCCTTCAAAACACTCTTGTGAGAGAGGAAAGAAATTTGTGAAGTACAAGAAAATGCACTGCTGCAATCACTCTATGTCTGAACAAATGAATGAAAGAAGGAAAGTGAGAAGAAGTTGTGAGCTTTGAAGAAGTCGCAAGCTTCACGTATGTCCTACTCCCAGCTGTGTTCTATTCTGTAAGTAATTGAAGTTGGCCTTCTATCTGCGTTTGAATGCTGTGGTCCGTGTATATACGCGCTTTTCACCTTTCAAGTAATGCGTACTTCCTAAACCAGATCTTCCTTCCACAGAATATGTCGTGAGATCAGCTTCGCCATGGGGTTTATATCCCTTCATATCTGAGAAGCTTTCATCTGCAACTGCATCGTACATCGTGGTCGTTTGGAATATGTCGATGGGTAAGTTAGACTTCGTATCTGAACCCGGCTCAGGGTGCTCCAACCATGGCATGCTGTTTTGATTCTTCCCAGTCTCCTCGTCACTTTGGTCAAGATCTATTTCCTCATCGCTCAGAGATGCAGCCCGATCTAGATCATATGCAGGCCAGGTTACATTATACAGATCCTCAGCATCTGTGTTCGAACTTGAACTAGAGAAACTTCTCTCTTGTCCTCCTTTCTCGTAGACGTATACGCCTGCCTCAGTATCATTCAAGTTAGCTGCTTCACTAGGCTTAAGCTGCTCTTCTTCTTTATTCATGTCTTGTTTCTCCTGCAATCATAAAAAGACGGAATTAGAGATATTCATTTTTTGGTTGACAAATCATTATTGCACGTTCTCAATCACCGTTATTGTCAGGGCTATAGTTCCCTTACCACTGCAGTCATATAATCATCGTCGTCAAGATGGAGATTGATCCCGTTATAAGCGATCTGCTTCAGCAATTTTTTCCTTGTTTCCAAGCTTGCTTGTCTCTTTGAAAGCTTCTGTATCATCTAGAGATAAAACACAGGATAATTATTTTGAGTAGAAAACCTTCCGTGTGCTATTCTGATCCATGAACATTAATCTGTCCTTACCTCAAGATTCACTCTGCAATTGTTTCTCAGTTCGATAGCACTATCAACGAATTCATTCCCATATCTCGAGCTAAAGATCATTCGAATCTCTTGGAGCTCTGGGAGTTCTCTGCATCTCGAAGCTGCAAAGATCAAGCTAGATATGGCCTCGTTGAGCTCCTCAGGGCATTCCCTGCATAAAAACATTCACACATTCAAAACTCGATACACGTAAGATACCAGAATAAACTGTGTTCTGAAATTCAACATAGAACTAGTATTGGGTTCAATTCTTTAGGTGTAATTTCTTCGTTATGATTCGAGTCGGTTTGAAAATGAGAACTAGGAACAAACACTAAGGAACCAACCTGTTGTTTTCAACGAGCACGAATCCCTTTATCAGGAGATGGCAGTACTTTTCTACAATATCAAGCACATCCAGCATGTTCTGCTCCCTGATCACAAGCTCAACCTGTCAAGAAGATCCAACCAAGTTTAGACGCGTGCATACGTATGTTTAACTGGGAGAGGATTTGAGGCATGAACTTACGCGAAGGAGAGCGCGGTCTAGGTGACCGAGGTTGAGTAGCTGGACTACGTCAGACCGGGCGTGGGAACACCGGACACTGTGCAGGTTCTTGAGTATGGGGATCCGGGCGATGGCGAGGTTGGCCATGGTCTTCAGCTTCGGAGCCTTCGGGTTTCTTCCGAGCAGAGCGTACAGTCTCTTGCCCATGCTTTCCTCTTTCCTGTCTGCTGGGTGGCGGCTCTTGAAAGAGGAAGTGAGAGAGAGAGAGTGAGGTTGTGTGCTGGAATTGGCACACCGGACAAGAGGTTGATCAAATTATGTCGGCCTTCGATCTTTATATATGGAAGAAAGAAAACCCAGAAAAGATTTGACGTTTTCTCCAGGCGTGTTCCCTGTATTGTGACCATTTAACAATCCTGGGTTATTCACGAGTCACGGAGCCAGCCAATACCGAAGGCAAGAGGCTGGTTGACTGTGTCACGGGCTCGAATAATGCTGCCGATTGACTATGTCAGAGGATTGGATGTCCCACTGGAATTTAGTAACAATTGACAGGAGTAGAATTAGTAGATCTCGAAGAATTTGTATATTGTATTTTAAAGAAACTCGAATTGCACACGGATCTGGCCGTTAGCACGTAGTAGAATATACTCAATATAGTATAATATATCAGTAGGGGCAGAGGAGCGGCGTGGCCGAAAAGCTATCTTTGAAGGATCAACTTGATCAAATTTATAAGTCGCGTGGCCGAAAATCTATTTTCAAAGGATCTGACTTGATTCGAATTTATGAGTCACGTGGCCGAAAATCTATCTTTGAAGGATCAACTTGATCAAATTTATGAGTCTCGTGGAGGATATCAAATTTATGGGTCGCATAGTCGAAAAGCTGTCTTCGAAGGATCTGTCCAACAAATTGTGTGACTGATCAAATTTATGGATCGCGTGACCGAAAAGCTATCTTGGAAGGATCTATCAGACTAATTGTGAGACAGGTCAATTTTAAGGGTTGATGGGCATCCGCGGCACGTGGTTGGAGCCGTTGTGAGTTTCACGTGGTAAAAGTTACGTTTAAAGATGCAGAGTTCATATAAAAAGTAGCAAGAAATGATCTTACTTTATGAGAAAGGGTAAATCTAACACACATAAAAAGGCCTAAACGAGTGAAAAGCATTATTTCCCTTCTCATTTCTTTTTTTGTTATATTTTTTTACGTTTTCTGTTTAAAATCAAACCAAACAAATTCCGTATGTTTATTTTCTTTCCTTCATAACTAGAGAATAGATTATTGTGCGAAAGTGCTTCCTCTGAATGACATTTCTTGCTCCGCCACTCTGAATGACATTTATGGCTCCGCCACTGCTGCTCTTTTGGCCTTGGCTATAGCTCTATTTGGTTGCACAAACCCATTAGGAATTAGACTGCTTCTATCACCAACTTATGGTCTTAAAAAGTCTTTTCCTTCTGGAGGGAAGAAGATGGGGCTCCTCAATATAGTCAATAGGATTACCTTGAAGCAGGGCCATCCGGCGTCCGGACCAATATTTTCAGCCTGGGTTCCTATATCTTTTGCTTCTAGTAGAAAGCCAGTTACGAGAGATCGCAGCAGGACAGAATTGTGAACGGATTCTACTTGGTAAAAGCATCACGAGAATGAGTACTGTGGGGGTGTTTTCACTAATCAACAATTTGTAGACTACATATTTTTTATTTTGTCCTTATTCAATTTTTTTTCACGTTTGTTAGTTTTGTATCAAGTTTTTACATATTATTGCCTCATCTTGACGGGAGGAGTTAGAAAATTAAAGAAATATCCAAGAAAAAGCCACAAAGTCAGCTTTTAGGCTTTTTCTTCGATATTTCCAAAAAAAAATTGGGTAAAAGTCAAATTTTTGAATTTTTCCGATTCCTAAAATCGGAAAAAAAAAATTTAACTAACAACACGGAAAAAATTTGAATAACGACAAAATAAAAAATCTGTAGTCTACACTTTTTTAACTAGTGGAAAAAAATATCAAACCTACATATAAACCACTAATTCACTATATTACTGTATCTGTTAACAAACATTCACTCGCACCAGCATCTCGGGGAAAAAAAAACATTCTCATTTGAAATTTAACAAGGCAAAATTACAGCAAGTTCCCTTTCCCAATGACGGAACTAGTGAATTCGATTGCCAAGGTATCACAGAACAGAGCCTGAAAAGGATATGCAGGGACAATGCATAAAGGCAAATTTGAGAATAGCTTTTGGATGGTGTAGTCTAGCTTCCGATATCACGATGCCCAGCAAACCACGAGTCAATAAACCCAAAAATTTTATCTCCACTTTTGTGAATACTTCAGTTGTTGTCACAAACACTCAGTGGGACCTTATTTCCTGAAGATAACGGGCGGCTTGCTGAGCCCCAATTATCAAGGCATCGGCAACAAGAAAGACTCCAACCTGGTTGCGACAGAAACAAAGAAACATGGGAATACTCCCAGAATGCAAACCAAACTAAAAATAGTTGGTTGCTATATGTAAAAATGGCTTGGATAGAATCTCACCAGACGAGCAGAGAAGACTAATCTGTAGCCCCAACCCTTCTTCGCAGCTTCAATTCTTTGTTGGTCAGTCCAACTGACAATAAGAAAGGAATGACAATGAAGAGCAGTGTCTGATTTAGTTTGAACGCTTGTTTGGGCAAGCACGGTTTTCATAAGTCCAAAACAAAATGTTTAAAGGAGTTATTTCTTGAAAGCTATTTCGTGTCATAAGCTACTATGTCCAAAATTCAATCCAACAAACTTGCAAGTCCTAATGACACTATGCGCGGGGTTTCACTACATTCTGCCGACACAGGATAGGTGTTCTTATGCACTCCCTTTCAAGAGAACAGGGTAGAATGTTGCAATTTTCACATAAGGAGAAAGTCAAATACATATATTCATATATTCTCATAAAATGCTAGTTATTTCCCAGAAAATTGGCCAAAAGGAAGAGGAATGTATGCTATAATTACCCAAGGAACTCTGAAACACCACCAATTCCAGCAAGCTTAAAAGGAATGGGACCTTCCCTCTCAAGATCCTGCTTCAAACAAGATAAGAGGCTTTTTATCAAATTACATCTTAGTACTCATGTCATAAAAAAATCATGGGAGGGGGAAAATGGAAGCGAGAAATTACAAAGAGGAAAGAAAATCTGAAGTATCAACCAGAAGCATTCACATACCCCTTCATCAGCAGCCTCAAGACCCCCTTGAATCCAGAAAAGGTTTCTGTAACCGGCATTATGCAGTAGCTCACATGCTGCTAGAGATCTGCCTGATGAACATAGTTTAGTATGGATGGAGCAGAATATGCAAAAGGTGGTCCTAACAAGTCGTATTTGTAGCATATAGGATACCCAACTTGATTCCACATATGAATAAGGTGAACCACCTATGTATCTACTGATATACTAAGTATCACAACTCAGATAAGATAGTTCCGTGGCCAGATTCTCAAGGAAACTATGGATTTCAGCTTGCAAAAATCATGACGTATGTATCTTCTGATTCTTCTATGCAAGACGTTCTCATAAGAGAGCCTAATATGCTCATTTCAAAACTATAAGGATATGATGATTTCTTTACTTCAGTATTTCAAATCTGGAAGATTATCAATTCAAAGGAAAAGTTCACCTCAATCCCTTCTGACATGCAACAATAAGGTCTGTATCTTTTGTAAATTTCTCCTCAACCTTTGACAAAAATTGGCTGTCGGGGAAAGGGAAAACTGTCAATGGGTAATACAACTGCAGAATCAAATATGGATATGGATGCTAAATAAAATAGAAGAAAACTAATGATTTGCAGCATACCCATCAACCGAAAGTGTAGGCACACCACTCCACCAACCTCCTGCAAAAACAAACAAAAAAGTCGAAAAAGATAACCCCACAAACCCTATACCGAGCAGTGAGAAGGATCTTTAAAATAATTACTGCTGTATTTTAAGTCAAATTGGTCATATAACAGCAAAAGCAACTTCTCTCTTGTTCCTGGTACCGCAACGCGTCGATTATAGAAATGTAGTAGTAAATGTTAAATGATGACAAAGTGTACAATGAATTAGTAATAATATCAGTTTCTGTGAAATGTAGTACCCATCAAGAAGTTCGTGACCTTTCTGGAAAGAGTTCCAGCGTCAAATCTAGAATCAACATCAAAGATCGGAATCCATGTTGACGCTTTAACCCATGCCTATAAAACAGGAATCAAGAAGCATTATTGTGGATGATAACAAGTAGGCATGAACCCTTAAACTTCAAAAGAAGAACAGCCAAAAATATGATAGCAAGATGATAGGGAATGGGATAATAGAAGGAATAGAAACACAAATTATGCTTCATATCATGGATCACAGCAAACAAGATCTATTTACATCAACACTCATATACGAAGCTCCTATATGGCATGCAACATTAACAATCATGTGGAGCTACAGAAGCGTCATCACAAGAAATGTTAATAATGAAACAATAGGCTATGAAGAACAATAAGTATTAATGAGCCAGAATGTAGGACTTCGCACAAATGTCACGTTTAACCAGAAGTAGAAATGAGAGAAATATCATTCACCTTTTTATGCTCTGTAGAGGGGCGCACATCAAGCAAGGTTTTGTTAGAGAGTTGCATTGCATAACCAGCTTCCCTCGGAGTCAGAACTTTGACTTTTTCTTCCCTGACCTGAATAAAAATAAAGCAGATAGAACACCAAAGTTGAAAGCTAAGTACCATATTCAGAAAGTTTACCAGCATCAGTTGAGGAGGTTTGATCATAACCATGCACAGTTAATCCATTTCAGTATAATCTCAGTTTTTTGCGCTATAAGTTAATGAAATTGAAAATACCAAATTTTAAACAAACTCAGTATTTTGCTTCGCCATCTATCCTCTTATTCTCAACTGCTGTCAAGTGGTGTTGGATAATTCCAGGAATTAAGAACTACAGAACTAGTACCAATATGAAATGGAAAATGTTAAAATGGTCCAACGCCCAGCTTAGAATTATGAAACCAAAAAGATTATGCAAAGCATATATCATAGCCGACCAAGAGACCAATCCATAAGGTGACTGCTTGGCTTGCCAAACCAAAGCTAGACGACAGACTATGCACAAATACAGTCTACCGATGATCTCTAAATCCGCTCATAAATCATTTACGTCTTGCATGGTCGAACCAATAAATGGATATTACAGTAAAAATACACGCATGCCAAGTATTTTACATTGCATTTGACTAAATCATAAGTATAGTTGATGAAAGGATTGACCTAGTAACCCTTTCAATGTAAACGATTGCATACAAACAAAGTTCCTCTTCTGAGCAAGTGTCCAGGATAAAGATTTACAAGTCAATTCTTACTTGGAAAGAATGCGCGGAATAGGTATCCTCCGCATTAAGCTATGGTAAAGGCAAACAGTAATCTAGAACTTTTATATGATCTTTTCAATAGGGTATTGTTTAGACTTTAGAGTATACAGATCTTAAACCATTACTACGAATGGTTACTTAAGCATAACTTTTAGTTTATCGGCTGGAATTACTCAGTGGTGGGTCTGCAAAAAAAGTGATTGGAAAAAAGTGAAATGTCAAGACATGGAAATTGGTTCGGATTGGGGTCGGTGTTATGTTGGAGAGTGTGCCTTAGACTACGGGTTGTTCCTACTACATATAAAGAGACATAGACATGTATGGATAAGCCTAGTAAGCAATATATGAGTTATTACCCAGAAAGAAAAAATATATATTTACCAGAGCTTCCCATCTCTTCCTAGCAGCAGCCATGTCCTTCATTTGCCTCACCTCATAATCTTCCTCAACTGCTTGCACCCGAATGCTATTCAATCCCTATACCAAAAGGCAAATTAAACCCATCATAGACATCTTATTATCCACCCAAATTCGAGTATGTAAAAGACACCCAATTCATCAAAAGAATGAAAGGCAAAGTAAACACATCTCAAAAATCCAGTCATCAACACATAATCGAGTGTTTCAAAAAAAGACCCAGTTTACTTATTTATCTTTTTTGATGGGCAAACAAAAAGGAAGAATACTGGAAGAATGGAGTGTAAAAAAAAAGATCCAATTGATCAAAAGTTCGAAATAACGGAAGAAAAGAGTACCCTGTGGCGAGTTCCATAAAAGGGCCTGCATTTCACGGAAGACGGCTCCGAGTAATTGAGGCAACGCGTTGTGCCCAATAGCCTCGGGCAATGTTGTTGTCCCTGGTAACGACGGCGGCAGGAGGAGAGAGAGTTGAGGGGTGGATGTCCAAGAGCTTCCATTGTCGAGAGCAAGATAGTGGGTGTAGTATCTATCTGTTCGTCGAGTGTCAGACTCTCAATCGAGAATATTTTATGTATCCGGTGATACCAACCGGCAACCCTCTTGTATCCCCTCCGTCTATTTCTCATTATCTGGCCATTTTTCGCTCATATTTGGATAATCGGCTCCGTTTATATTGTAGAATTCAACGAGAACCTTAATCATATCAAAAATTGTGTTCATCGAACTTTAATAGGTATATGATCGGCATACGTGAAAATTGAAAAAAAATCAAAACTGGATTCAAAAACACACTAAATCGGAACCCAATTTTTATTTTTTTTTATTCCATTTTCACGTGTGCCGATTATATATCAAATAAAATTAGATGAAAGCAATTTTTGGTACGATCATGATTCTTGTCGAACTCGATAAAATGAACAGAGCCGATCATCCAAATATGATCAAAAAATGACCAGAAAATATGAACCGGACCGGAAGGGATACCAATGGATTGATATCCCCATATCCATAAAAGTTGTTTAAAATTGTATTCTTAATTAATTTTTTTTCACTTGTACTTATCTCCAATCTACCTAGCGCTTTTATACTTTATATAATAAAATGGATAATCAACAATAATGTAGACCTCCATAAGATTGTGGTTCGAAAGTAACACACATAGTATCAGATAAACAACTTATATGAAGGAAGATATACAATTCATCTCGCATCAATGCCCACCCCACCTTTGTTTTCTATCAATTTTGTAACTTTCTTTATGTGTTTCTCGTCACCTCCGCCCTATAATTCAATTCAATAATCTTACAGAATATTCCGTGAGTAGAGTAGTGTATTCTTTAATCGAGTAAAATTCTGTAGACTTTCATGTTTATTTAAGCAAATGTTAAAAAAGAATGACATTGTGACGACATTAACGTTTTGGATTTTGAAAGAGGTGAACATATACCGATGGGGTACTGGTAGTGGTGCTGACCGATGGAATAACAACCAGTGTTGAAAGAGATGGGAGTTGAATCTCTGAACGACGAGGAAGGAGTTGGTGGCTAAAGTAGGTGATAAATAATGCTAGAGTGGCTGCGGTGATTATCCTTGGAAGGGCAAGGATAAGGATAAACAAAGTACTAGCTTTATAAGGTTAAAGAAAAATACTAAAAAGAGACTAGTCAATAGTATCTCATTAATGATACTTTAGACATGGTATGAGTCATGCTTGTAATGTTACGTGCCTTTTTTCTTTCTTTTCTTTTTAGCGAAAATTAATATTGTTAGAATAGTTTAGCACCTTAGTGCACCTCCAATGCGGTGATGCCTAACTTGGATGGTCATTTGGTGTCGTGTCGACACTTGTAACTTAAAATGCATGTGTTTTTTGGCAAGCATGTCCGAATCATTCCACCATCCCAGTCATTGCCATGTCAGTTTAAGGAGCTCCATAGAGATAGAGTTCCTCAAGAGCTCTCTAGATAAAGTATACTAATCCACCGATAAATATGTTTGGATAATGGATATAAGTCAAATTTCGTGACTAAAGAGCCTAATAGTATTTCCGGAAAATTCGAAGACATCTGACCATCTTATCCGCAGTGCCGGCTTAAGACTTTCGAGGGCATAAAGCGAATTTCTATGATGAGGCCTTTATAAATTTTCCAAAAAAACAAAATAGGCGATCTAACAAATATATCCAAGACAGAAATCTAATTGCTATCTAATACAATTCCCAAGTGAAAAAAGCTAAACTTGAAGAAGCATCCAACTGAAAAAATTATGATTAATTTTTAGGTGAATGTGAAGCAGATAGAGTTTAGAGACCCTACTAGAACTAGTTTATGAATTAGTTGAAGTCTCTTGCAAATAGCACATTAAAACAATGAATACTATTTTGACTCCCTCACTAAAAGCAAACAAGTAATGAGGGATATGAGTATTTGTTTCCAATCCACAGGCTATAAAAATCCCCAAGTAGTTCAGGCTTAGGCAATTTATTAATTTTTAGTTAGTTGAGTTCTCTCCCAATTCAGTTGTAGGCCTTCAATCCCATGCAATTTATTAGTAGTAGACCAATAGTATATAAGAACAACCAAAGTTTAGTGGCCTATTTTGGGCTACAAATGAGGGGCCAGAAGCTCTTGCTCCCTTGGCTTACCTCATGAGTCATGAGCCGGGACTGCTTCTACGCATTTCAATATTTTACATCGGGACTACGGAATTTATAAGAAATTATTTTCTTAGGATCTGATCCCAATAATCGATGTAAAGAGTAGACCCACCAACCGATTAGTCTAACTCTCTAAACTTCCAAGACTTTTTTTTTCCTTTTCTGCTCTAGTGATTCAAAACAAGACAGTGACGATTAATTAGAGTGTAAATTCATCGTCTGAAGCAAGTTTTTTACTTAATAACATGGAGCAAACATAATAAAATGTTGTCACAAATGAACCCAGAAAGAAGATGATTTCTATTTAAAACATTAATCATGTCAAGAATCACATTGATTAATACAGTATATACTAAATGGTAAGATTGCAAATACATTTATTGCAATACTGGATTGGAATCCATTCATACCTTTGAATTTGAGGTAAATATGTTTCAATATCACATCAAATGATATTCGATCCACATAATTTTCAATATAAATGCTTTTCTTGACAAATTTTAAAAAATAACGGTCCCAAATGGTCGGGCCAAAAAATGTCTTCAACTAGATACATCGGAGGATGGAACCCCAATAAAAAAATACGCCGCAAATCAAACCATAAAAAGAACGTTACAACTAAATTAACTATATAAAATAGTAACAAATGAAATAAAATTCGTTGACAACCATGTCATTGTCATGTAACTTCATTATTTTACACTACACATTCATTTAGAATTACACCAAAAATTACAAGTAACACAGCTTTCTCCTAAACACAAATACTACACAAGTGATTTTCGCGGTCTAAAGTGCTGAGCTTTTTTAAACTTGAGTTTGGTTCGTTTACAAAGTGATCAAAAAAATTAAACTCAAACTTTAACGAGTCGAACTCTTAACGCACCGATTCGTTAGCAGGCCAACATCAATTACCTACATGGTCCGTACCGGATAAAATGTATAGTTGCATAATTCCAAAATGAAGTCAATTCCAAATTTCCAACTCTTCATCCGACATTTCCTCGTCTCTGACTCTCTCGCCCTCTTTTCCCTCTCCAAAGTCTCTCTCTCTCTCTCTCTCTCGATATTCTTATCAATGCCACCGCCTGGCACCAATTTCCTAAAACCCACCTCTATAAACACCCGCCTCTTCCGTGCCATCACCACTTCGCCATTGCCCGCCTCACCCTCTCTCTCTTCCTCCTTCTCTTCTTCTCCCACTCTAATCTCCAAATCCCTTCGTAATCACAACACCCTTCAATTGGGCACTACTAACCCACTTCCGATCAGAGCCCTTCATAATACTACCACTACTCCTACATCGAGCAACTCCTTGTCCGAGACAAACCCATCGAGAAGGGAGCCTAAAATGACGGTCACCGCCACCCCCTGCGTCAAAGACGGCTGCTTGTTGGTGAACGGGAAGGTGGTTTCCACCGGAGTCCCGTCCAACGTCGTCGTTTCCCCGGTGAGCGGCGGGGCGGCTTTTCTGGGTGCGACGTCGTCGGTTCCTAGCTGCCGGCACAGCTTCAGTCTTGGAATCCTCGAGTTAGTTTTATGAATTATTAGTTTAGTGTGTCGGCCGCTTGGCGGTTTTTTGGCCCTCCGATATTGATACGCCCCCGGATATGCTGGGTACGGCCACTCATCGAGTGCTCCGGCATCAAAAATAATTTTTAAAAAAACACATGCCCGCCGGATTCCTGCCATTTATCCGGAGGTGGACACAAGGGGAGCCGGGTTCTCTGCGCAACTTCAGATATTCTCACTAATTGTAGTACTAATCTTTAAGGTTAATTTGAAAAGGTTCTATAGCATTGGCCCAATGGCTCCTGGTACCAACAAAAATTGATAATTTTGCTGTATATGTGTGAAAAAACCCTTTGTAAATTTAGAATTATCAACCCTTCTATTTGGGTTTTGTTTATGTCAAAACTGATTTTGTTTGTGCCAAAATTGCAATGCATAAAACTTTTGTATCATGTGTGCAGCGTACAAGACTTTTATATATTAGGGTTTTAACAGAAACGAAAACAGTTTTGGCATATCATTTCTTCTTCTTCTTTTTTTATCACGGTTTGGTGTAAATTAAAGTTGCAGCTATGGATACAAACAAATAAATGTGGTTCGGTCCTCCGCCGATTAAAAATCATGCGTGCATCACTATACAAGTCATTTGATATTCCTGCTCCCGTAATTAACAATGCTACCATTACCACAATACCACTACAGGGTCCCTGCGGCTATTTAAAGCCTTCTTTGGTATATTTAGGCCGTTAATGATCCAAGAACCTTCAATCAGGCCAAATGAGGACACTGTCACAAATTTCATAACAACCACATTGTACCCAGATGTTTTTTAGTTCCTTTTTACGAGATATTTGGGTCATCTGTTGCTTAAAATTATTACTTGCTTGGTGTCTTCGTTGCAGGGAGTTGAGGTTTTTATCTCTCTTCAGATTCAAAATATGGTGGATGATACCACGTGTTGGGAGATTGGGTAGTGAAATTCCTATGGAAACTCAGTTTCTTCTCTTGGAGGCAAAGGAAGAGTCAGCCCTTTGTGACGAGAACTCATCTGTGCCAACTCCTGAGGATACATTCTACATTCTGTTATTGCCGGTTTTGGATGGACCGTTCCGTACAAGTTTACTGGGCACTCCATCAAATGAGCTCCATTTCTGCATAGAAAGTGGTAAGTCCAAGTGTACTGCATAATTTTCTTCACCAATTATTTTCTAAGTTTTGAATGTTGTACTGTTTCCTCTCTCATTTTCAAACATGATCTGGTCTTATCATTGAATATTAACTTGTTCAGGTGATGCTTTTGTTCAAACCAATCAATCGAATCAATCAATTTTCGTAAATTCAGGGCACAATCCATTTGAGCTGATTAAGAATTCTATCAAGTACGTATTTTAGGATCAGAACGTTCAGTTTCTGATTTCTTATCATTTTCAAGATGCTAATGCTACTGGAATCTTTTTAATGTGCAATGGTGTAGGATGCTTGAGAGACACATGGGGACTTTTACTCACATTGACCACAAGAAGGTAGTGAGCTGAAGCCCAAATCTGAAGATACGGTGGTTATTTACTTAACGTTGTACCTATTAATTCATCGTGCTTGTACTCCTAGGTCCCTGGACATTTAGACTGGTTTGGGTGGTGCAGCTGGGATGCTTTCTACAAGGATGTCACTCCCCAGGGAGTCAAAGAGGGCATTGAGAGGTAAAAGCAATGATAGCTTTACTATTTCGGTTTTATTGTGCGAAAGCTTTGTATTCTAACTTCTATACAGCTTATTGGAGGGAGGCGTTCCACCTAAATTTGTGATAATTGATGACGGATGGCAAGAGACAGTTAACGAATTCCAGAGAGATGATGAACCATTTATTGAAGGAACATTCGTTGAAGAATCATTGTGAGTACTATTCTTATCTATGGCTTTTAAATTGATGGAATCTGTTGTCATACGACCCTTATATTGAATTTGCTCATCATTCCATGCTTATCTCCTTTCAAACCTTCAGCTTTGCATGGAGGTTGGTTGACATTATTGAGAACAGCAAGTTCAGAGACAACGATGCATGCAGTGATCTCCATGAGTTTGTCACATCCATCAAAGAGAAATATGGACTGAAGTAAGATCCATATTGAAAATGGTCCTAGTTTAGTAATTAGAGAAACTTTACAGTAGATATTAGTTCTTCATGTAAGGATATCCTGTGATGCAGATTTGTGTACATGTGGCATGCGTTGGTTGGGTATTGGGGTGGGGTCCTTCCATCATCTGAGAAAATGAAAAAGTACAACCCAAAGATGGTTTATCCAAAGCAGTCCCCCGGCAACGTAGGAAATCTAAGAGATGTCGCCATGGACAGCTTGGAGAAATTTGGAATTGGGCTTATTGACCCGGAAAAAGTCTACAACTTTTACAATGATCTCCATAGGTATCTTGCATCCTGTGGTGCAGATGGAGTTAAGGTGGATGTTCAAAATGTGTTAGAAACCTTAGGATCTGGGCATGGCGGACGGGTCTTATTGACTAGAAAATACCAATATTCACTTGAGCAGTCTATTGTCAAAAACTTCAAAGACAATAACATTTTTTCCTGTATGTGCCACAACACGGACTCCATTTACAGGTATGTCTTGTTCTTAATTCGTTTGAGGGCTTCTGGCGCTTATTGCCGCTGAAAGTTATGAAAGGATCAATTTGCACACCAAATGTATTTAAATGGTTGCAATGTGCCCCTTAGACAGCTTTCCAGGAGTGGAGCCATGTTGATGCCCGGTCAATTGAACCGACCAAGTCATTATACTTTGGTATTTTCTCTATTTAAAGTTCGTACAACACACCCGCAAAAAATGTTTAGTATAATGTTTGATTCGTCACCGGTAAATTTTGGGGGAAAACATACTTACCTGTATTTCAAATTTTTTTCAATTTATCAATTAGCAATTTATGTTTGTTTCTACAAAAGTTTTTTTGACCCCCAGTTGGTGAAAAATCTGGCTCCGCCCCTACGGAATTGGTTGTCTCTAGATCCAAAACGTGTCACCTTGTGACTCCATGTCTGTTGAAGGTACAATGTTAAAACTCGATTTAATTCAGGGGCAAATATCTCCAACTTATGTAACAGGGGCACCTTGCTCCTTCTAAATCTTTCGGAGGCAAAGTGTCAAAAGCCCTAATTCTTGTCTGATTCGGGTGAAGTTGGAAAGTGGCTTCTGAATTACTTGTGTCTGTCAGCTCAAAGCAGAGTGCGGTTGCAAGAGCATCGGAGGACTTCATGCCGAGGGAGCCTACGTTTCAGACCCTACACGTCGCGGCTGTTGCTTTTAATAGTCTTCTTGTAGGAGAGATTATGGTGCCTGATTGGGACATGTTCCATGTAAGGTTTCCTTAGTTAACATCTAACAAGACAATAAAAACACTTCAAACATGATACGTGCCCTTCTTCTTCTTTTTTTGAAAATGTCCCTAAATGATACATGCTAACTACGCTAATAAATCAACTAATACAACATTCATTGCCTCCATTTCAGAGCAAACACTATGCGGCTGAATTCCATGCCGCAGCTAGAGCAATAGGAGGGTGTTCAGTGTATGTCAGGTGAGACTACAATTGGTTGAACATTTAATTCTGTTGAGTACAGTTTATTTGTTTGTTTTTGTTTACTGATTCAGTATCGTTACATTGTCACGATGATTTATGTAACTGCAGTGACAAACCAGGAATACATGACTTCAAGGTACTTACAAAGCTGGTACTGCCAGATGGCTATATTCTAAGAGCTAGACATGCTGGACGACCTACGCGAGATTGCTTATTCATTGATCCCGTCATGGATGGGAAGAGGTAAAACTCTCTCTCTCTCTCTCTCTCTCTCTCTCTCTCTCTCTCTCTCTCTCTCTCTCTCTCTCTCTCTCTCTCTGCGTTCCTACAATCATGAATCATCTAAAATCTTGATTGGCAGTGTCATGGCTACAACATGAATGTTTAGTTATGAATGATTATTGTGAAATGAATTTTAATTTCTGATGATTCATGTCAAAATTGAAAATTTGCAGCTTACTGAAGATTTGGAACATGAACAAGTTCTCCGGTGTAATAGGTGTTTTCAATTGCCAAGGAGCAGGAAATTGGCCATTGAAACAAAGAACCGACTCAGAGTCTTCTACTCCTTTAGCCATCTCAGGCCATGTGAGTCCCCTTGATGTTGAATATCTAGCAGAAGTTGCCGGTGATAATTGGAATGGCGACACTGCTGTATATGCATTTTTTTCAGGTTAGCTTACGATTCTATCATGTTATGGCAAAAAAATTCTAGCATCTGTATCTGTAACTAACAAGTACCGTAATGTAGGATCTCTTTTGAGATTACCGCGGAGAGGAAGTTTTGATGTCTCATTGGCTACTCTACAGTGTGAAATATTCACAATTTCCCCAGTTAAGGTCAGTCAATATGTCTCTTAACCTTTTCTCCTATGGTGTTTCTCTGACTCATGAAGTTACGATATATGGAAGATTGGCCAAGAGAAAGGAAATGATATACAAAAGGAAGAATTAAAAGTGGTGTCATCACTTCAGTCCAGCTGGATTACTGTTTTCATAGTTTTAGATTAACTTAAAACTTTTCAAGAACGTATTTGGTTAAGGGTTTTCATAACTTGTTTTCTAGGAAATTTTCCGAAAAGATCCGTTTTGGTGAAATTTTAGAATGATCCAAACATGGCCTTAGTATCAGTTCTAACCCCTCAAATTGGGCATGGACAGGTCTTCAGTCAAGGCTTTCACTTTGCACCACTTGGATTGATTGACATGTACAACTCCGGAGGAGCAATAGAAGCTCTGAGTAGCACATCGGAACCTCCTGGATGCAAAATCAAGATCAAAGCGCGAGGCTGTGGCCGTTTTGGAGCCTACTCCAACTCTGAACCAAGATACTGTACGGTGGATATGAAGGAGGCGGAATTTACATACAACACCGATGATGGACTGTTGACCGTTACACTGGGTGATGATGACTGCAATTTTAGAGAGATTGAAATTGTCTTTTGAGTAAGTTTCAGGTGAAGTGATTTGAGTTCCCAAGGGGAGTTGTAAATAACTCAGGTTTCATTCTTGAACAACAAGAGGGGCCTACCTTTAGGTTGTGAGAAAGAATGAGAAGAAATGTACAGCAGTATAGGTTCTAGAAGATAATATCTCACATGCATAATTCCTATTGTAAACTTATGTGGTTCATAGTACTTATTCAAAATTATACTCTGAAGAATTGTTTTTGTTGTTTGGCTTGTAATTTTGTACTAACATGAATATAAGGATGCCACAGAGTACGGAAGAAAAATGGAGGATAGAAAGTACACAAACAGGAAATTACGATAGCTATTTCGTACACATCCAATATCAAGCAACCGAACGAGACCATATCAAGTAGAGTGCTTTCAATTCATTACATAGACTTGTAAACAGCATCTTACAGATGGAAAACACCTGATCATAAAGGTTCAACTCCACCCTCAGGGATGTTGTGGAGCACTAATGAATTACATTTTGTCACCGACGAAGCAGAAGAAGGAACTGGCATAGGAAGACAAGCAAATTGCAGAAACATAGGATGAAGAATAGAAGGGAAAGAATTGTATGTAGTTTACCTCATGATGCAGATGGGAACAATGTCAATCCACCCATGAGGCTATGCGCAGTGAGATTTACACTATGACCAGGTATATACACTACAATTTCAATGTGTCAGCATCAGATGGGCAATGGACAAGCTGATTGCCGAAATGTATCTAGCTTCCAATACCAATTGCAACCCCCATTTTGAAAGCCGAGATTGGCAACAAAGGGCTTGAAATTACAATTACAGTTACAGTCAAGATGTACAAGTGCATCAGGTGTAGCCTAAACAAAAGCCATGTGAGACATCCCTTCAAGAATGCAATTTCAGCAGTTTCAACAAAACACTGGAAATGGTTTTATCAAGAAGAACCTCAGCACACAAATATCCATTCAGATTCTGAAATGGGCAGCATACACATGCCTTGGTTGTGTCATCCCACCAGACTTGTGGAGTAATAGTTGAACAGACCGCTGCTCCATGGCCATGAGACAAGGGAGCTACCAATTTGTTAACGAAAGCCTTGCACTGTCGCCTGTAACAGATTTAGTACTAGAAAATACACGAGTCAGATTTTCCCACCCTAAACGGAGTTTTTCTCGACTATATGATGGTTTTAAGATGTGGCTATTATGAACAGCAGTGAAACATGAATCATTTGGAAATGGATATGGTCAAACGCTTTTTTATTCTTTTTTGCCGTATGTCACTCTGTTTTTTAATGCACACGGTGTGGGCATAGTTGGTTGTTATTTTCCAGAATGAAGTTACATTGCGATTTCGTAAAATCAAACCCATTGGTTGTGGGCTTGTAGCAAGTAATATGGACTTGTAATGACGGATGTGAGTAAAGGTTGTCTTTGTTCTGAAGTTCATGAAGCTACAAAACACTGTTTTATAGAAACTACCAATCCTCGAACCCACAATTTGTTGCTTTGGAGGCTAGCCAATTTGCCAACAAGCCCAGCGGGACCGGTAAAACACTGGTTTATGTGCCTGCTGCATACCTCATTTGTTTGCAGAGCTTGTGAAACCTGATATTCGAACATTCTCGTGTATAGAGTCTCCATGCAGCCGGTTTCACGTATGTGAACCACTTGCAGTTGAAAACTAAAGTTTTGTTTTGTTTTTTGGATAACAAAATTTCTGAATACCCCATCAAGTTTGTTTAGTTTTTGGTGCAGATCAACTAGTGATTTGTGGATTTACTGTTCACCATTGGTAGACTCTAAGGTGGTATTGATTCTGGTTTAGGCCCTTCAGGGTAATTTTTGGTTGAGGCTTTTTAGTTTGATTTCTGATTCTTGTCAATTACATGGGATTGTATTCCAAATTTTTAAGGCAGCTTCCTCTTTCTGTTTTTAAGATTTTTAGATCTAGTTTAAGATATAGATTCTATAAAATCCCTTTTTCGTCCATGTGAAAGCGAAATTTTTTCGTAAATGCTTGCTTGGTATATACCATGACTTACATTTATAAAAGTTAAAAAATAGTACCAATTGTTAGAAGAACCAAGATTTAGATATCTGACATTATGTTACAACAACAAACTGATGAAAGGATTCGGCTTCTGACCAAATTGAACCGTTCATATCGATAATTAATGGTTCAAATCTGTTGAATCTTTTACCGGTAAAAAGTATATTATTACCGGTCAAAGATTCAAAACAAATCTGGACCATTAAAAACGTTAACCGACGGTTGAGATCACTTGGACTCCACCTCCACCTGCACCAGGTGCAGTCCAGGTTTGGACGGCAGACAAGCCATATTCATGATTAAAAATACGAACTACTGATAGGAACCTAGGGTTGTTAGAGAAGTTGATGGTGATATGGGTTCTCGTCCAGATGCCAACTAGTATTATAAAAAACCATTTTCAGGAGGAGAGGAGTGGCTATTGTTACGTGTTGTTTAATTCTGAAAACATGGTGCTGCTTAGTGCCTTGCAATACGAGCCAATAACATCTCAACCCCATTGGTTAATCGGTGCCAGTCAATGGATCAATTTGGTTTGGAGGTCGTGACCTGGCGCGATGACAAGTGTTATCTGCTTAGACACAGAGCCTTGTGTTCGGGGTTCGACCATTAGAGTATCCACAGTGCTATAATCAAAAATGAATAATCAAAAGTTGTCACATCAGTTTTTGATTATCTAGTTAAGAGATTATTAAGATTAGCAATGTAGAGGTCCACAATGGCATAATCAAAATTGAATAACCAAAAGTTGCCACATCACATTTTTAAATTATAAAAAAACTAATAACTGTGAACATAGAAATAGTTTTTTCTAAAATTAAATTTTGAGACTAATAAAAACTATTTATTAGAAATAGAAAATAATTTTTAAACTTTTTTTGAAATTTTTTTATAAAAATAGTTTTTGTGTAACTACGGTTTTTGAAAAAATTAATTTTTATATAAGAAAAGGTTTTGAGAAAAAAAATTCTTCTACAAAACAATTTTTCAAAAAAAAAACAATTTTTTTATTTTTAAAAACAGTTAAAAAATATTTTCTGAGGGGCAAACAATTTTAAAAAAAAAACAATTTTAACTTCTTTTTTTTTTTTGAAAATATCGTTGAAAAAGAAAAAGAAAAAGAATAAGTTTGATAATAGCATTGTAAGCCATATTTTACACAAATATTGTTAACTTTAAAAACCTAACACTTTTGGTTATGTCATTGTGGACACTCTTAGTAGAATGATAAACGACCGAGCTCAAGATTGATTTTTGTTTTATTAATAATAGCACGTAAGCTTGAACATTTCCTGCAGTATACACGATCTGATTTCCGATGGAGGATTTACTGGGGGAGGAAGTCAACCCAGACGATGAACAAACATCCTTGTCAAATCCTACTCAGACAGGTCCCACATCACTAAGCTCTGATTGCTCCACGCATAGCTTCAAAAAGTTGTCTAGCATCTAAATTTGGCATATTTGATGGCAGTTCAGATTAATTTGGTCGATCCTATCTATGAAATTTTCCCGTGCCTTCTTAAAAAAAAATAATAATTGGGTGTCTGGTGCTTGAGCTCAGCGTGACTAATCTCGGAAATCTGAATACTTTTTGCTGACGGTGGGAGTTCGTTTATTTAACCCAAACAAAGATAAAGTTTGTAATTTAAGTTCCTTATTCTCCATTGGCACACTTTTTCAAGATATTGAAAACCAAATGAGGCGGCTGCTTTAAACCATAAGGAGCCAGAGGTTTTTAATCCTGAATCTGAGTTTTCTTTAATTGATTAGGTACATTTTGCTTTTTCACCAACACATCAAGTTATGTCTTGATCTTCGAACACTTTTCTTTTCCTTCTTATTTTGACATCTGAAATCTTGAGCAGCGTCACCATTGGAGGTCTACGAAACCATAGGCGAATATGACAATCACCGCCACGCCAGTTGTCAAAGACGGCTGCCTCATGGTCCGGGGCAAGGTAGTTTTGACCGGAGTTCCACCAAACGTTGTCATTTCTCCTGCGACTGGTGGATCAGCATTCATTGGAGCAAGTTCAAAAAACCTGAGTTCTTACCATGTTTGCAGCCTTGGTGTTCTTGAGTAAGTAAATTGATTCTGAGAAACAAAACCAAAATATCATATGGTATGTTTTGTGTTTTCAAAAACAGTTTTGAAAAGTGTTTCTCTGAAAACTCAACAATTGACTTGGGTGGCCATGGCAGGGGCTACAAATTCGTGTGCCTCTTTATAGCCAAGATATGGTGGATGATACCGCGACTTGGAAAATCTGGCAGCGAAATTCCAATGGAAACTCAGATGCTTTTATTGGAAGTAAAAGAGGAGTCTGTGCCAAGTGATGAGGCATCTATTGAGCCGGACACTGGAAATACATTCTACATTCTGCTATTGCCCACCTTGGATGGACCATTTAGGACTAGTCTCCAAGGGACGTCTTCAAATGAGCTCCAGTTCTGCATCGAAAGCGGTTAGTTCCCTTCCAATCCTCCCCCACCCCATCTCTTTTCCTTTTCGGTTTATTCTTTTGACAATATTGGAACTGGGTTTTATTTGTGATACTAGAGTGATACAAAATATGCTGCTATATTGCTTGAGCAGGTGATCCAAATGTTCAAACTTCGCAAGTGTTTGAAGCGGTGTTTATGAATTCAGGGGACAACCCTTTTGAGCTCATCAAGGATTCTATCAAGTATGTTTCTTCGATTTTTGAATGAAATGATAATCTGACCGCCAATTTAACTCATATCCTTTCATCAACTATTTGCTGGCACAGAATACTTGAGAGGCACAAGGGGACTTTTAGTCACATTGAGAACAAGAAGGTAATATAGCAAATGATTTCACTAAGCATTTTCTGGACAATCAATTTGAATATTTGTTCAAGAAATGTATGTAATGATTTGATTACAGATACCTGCACATTTGGACTGGTTTGGATGGTGCACATGGGATGCTTTCTACACTAAAGTCAATCCAAAAGGGATCAAGGAGGGTCTTCAAAGGTACATCAAGAAAATCTTTACATATTTCCTTTAAAGGTGGCTGCAAATTCTTTTAATCGTACGAATAGGTGATTTTGATGATTTTCTGCAGTTTCCAAGAAGGCGGTTGTTCGCCTAAATTTTTGATAATTGATGATGGATGGCAAGAGACAGTAAATGAATTCCACAAGGAAGGAGAACCACTTATCGAAGGAACTCAGTGAGTTTTCTCTTTTATTGGATCATGCACCTCAAGGCTGGGTTGGATTTTAGATTTTTATGGATGGAAAAGAAAGGAAATGAAACCAAAGATATTCCAACACCTGCAAACTTTTTCCTCTCTCTTTCCCTTTCATTTTCTTTACCCTTTCGAGTACTGCCACGTATCCAAGATTCAAACACAGCCTAAAGGATCTGGGGTTCATTTGGTTAATCCATGTGCTCGTGACTTTTGATTGATAGGTTTGCAACCAGATTAGTAGACATCAAAGAAAACAGCAAGTTTAAGGCCTCAGGCTCGGATAACTCTTGCGTTGATCTCAAAGAGTTCATTGAAACCATAAAAGAGAAATTTGGCTTGAAGTAAGAACCAAATTTGTATGCGATTTCTCATCTTCTGTTCATTGAAATTTCTTCGCAGATATAAAATTTCATTCACTTGGTGCAGATATGTTTATATGTGGCATGCTTTAGCCGGTTACTGGGGAGGACTCCTTCCTTCATCTGAAAACTTGAAGAAGTACAATCCGAAGATTGCATATCCGGTTCAGTCACTAGGGAACCTAGGGAATATAACGGACATAGTACTGGACAGCTTGGAAAAATATGGAGTTGGGGTTATTGACCCTGAAAAGGTTTATGACTTCTACAATGATCAGCACAGCTACCTTGCTAGTAGCGGTGTTGATGGTGTCAAAGTTGATGTCCAAAATTTGATGGAAACCTTAGGCTCAGGCCTCGGTGGTAGAGTCTCGGTTACTAGACAATATCAACAGGCACTCGAAGAATCAATTTCCAAAAATTTCACAGACAATAACCTGATTGCTTGCATGTGTCACAACACGGATTCCATATACAGGTTTTTTCAATCCCCACAATTTTCTTTCGAAGTATTAGAAATTTTTATTGTTAATTGTGTTTCTGATTGTTTATTTTTGTGCCAGTTCAAAGAAGAGTGCTACAGCAAGAGCATCAGAGGATTTCATGCCTAATGAACCAACATTTCAGACCCTACATATTGCATCTGTGGCCTTTAACAGTCTTCTTCTGGGGGAGATTGTGGTGCCAGATTGGGACACGTTCCATGTATGGTCCTTTTGCGGCTTGATTAACATTTTAATGTCTGAAATGATGTGGCCTTAGGTTCTTTCCTATCGAACCGAAAGACCAACCATTGTGGCTTATAGTTCCAAAACTTCCACTATCACATCATTCTGTATCAACTTTTGACGTAGAAATCATGTTTGTAAAACATTTTCCTATGAAAAATCATGCAACATCTCCAAACCTGGAAAAAACAAAAAACTAGCCATGAAATCTGATAAAAGCAACAATTTTGTAGCGCGAAACCATTGAGATTTCAACAGGTAAGTGTTTTTGTGGCTCTTTATTTTCAGAGCAACCATAGCACTGCAGACTTCCATGGTGCAGCAAGAGCAATCGGTGGATGTGCCGTATACGTAAGGTGAGCCACTTTAAGAAATGAGATATGGAATGAAAATTATTACATGGATCTTAATTACCTTATAATTTCGCAGCGACAAGCCAGGAGAACATGACTTTGAAATCCTCAGAAAACTTGTGCTGCCTGATGGATCTATACTAAGAGCTAAATATGCTGGGCGACCAACGAGAGATTGCTTGTTTCAGGATCCAGTAATGGATGGAAAAAGGTAAACAACTAAACATATTGATAGAAGTATCCCTTTTGTTTAAGTATCCCTTCAGAGACATCGGATAAATTTGGAACGATGCAGACTATTTATATAGCCTTCGTAGTCCTAACTCCTAAAGTCACTATCTTTTTGTACAACAGTTTGTTCAAGATATGGAACATGAATAAGTTATCAGGAGTGGTAGGTGTTTTCAATTGCCAAGGAGCTGGTAGCTGGCTAATGAAACAGGTGGCACAAGAGGTGACGAACTTGACATCCACAGCTAAACCTCTATCAGCTCGGATTAGTCCTCTCGATGTTGAATTTCTTGAGGAAGTCGCAGGGGGAGATTGGAGTGGAGATTGTGCACTTTATGCATTCAACTCAGGTTTAACTCACGATTTTGTCACATTAATTATAACGCAAATAGGATGTCTAAACAGAAATTGATATCAGATTCATGTGACATTCGCAATTTAAAATTGGAAGCTATATTGGCATTGATGTATTGTCTTTACATTCGGTTTGCAGTTTCCGGAAATTAGTTTTATCTTACATTTTTCAGAAGCTGTTGCTGAAAATAAAAACCTTATGGTTCTCAAAACTTACTCATTTTTTAGTAGAAATGGTAGTTGAAAATATTATAAAACAGGTTATTTTCCTTTAATAAAAAAAACTTAGAAAATAAGAATTGAATGCCTCAAGTTCCGACATTTTCCCAGAAAACTGATTCTTAAAACTGCAAACAAACGTCGGTACTTCAATATCATTCGTATTTCTAAAACATACTAATTAGACTGATGCTAAAACTTTCTTTTACGGCAGGATCTCTTTCCAATGTTCCGAACAAAGAAAGCCTTGAAGTGTCACTAGATGTCCTAAAATGTGAAATATTCACCATATCCCCTATTAAGGTTAGTTCTCTAACCCATCCTCGTTTTCTTTTGCCTTCTTGTCCTTTGGTTTTGGAATCTGTCCTAACATGGCTATTGGATAAAACCAGGTTTACAATCAGAACATTCACTTTGCGCCAATCGGTTTACTTGACATGTACAACTCAGGAGGGGCAATAGAGTCTCTGAACTGCTCACTAGATCCTAAAGGGTACTCAATAAAGATCAAAGCGCGGGGATGTGGCCGTTTTGGAGCCTATTCGACTACGAAACCGTTCTGTTGTAAGGTGGATATGAAGGAGGAGGAGTTCACTTACATCAGTGAGGACGGATTGTTGACATTGGAACTTGAAGGAGAATGCAGTCTGAAAGAGATTGAAGTTTCCTATTGAAATTGTCAAATGTGTCTCCTATTTTCATCACATGAGCTCTACAAAGAAGACTTACAACGTAAGTGAGTTATGTTAATTAAGAAAGTAAAGAACAAAGGAGCTCAAATTTGAGTGTTTGGATTGCTTCATGTGTTTGTTTATCTTCTTGTTCTTTTCTTGCATTTTCTTTGCATTGAATGGTAATTGGTAAGAGCCTTAGTAGATGAATAAGTATTGGATGGTCCAGAGGTACCATAACATGATGCCCTTACTCCTTTAGAGATTCACATGGATTTCACAACTAAGTGTATAGGTCTCACGAGAATATATATGTGATTGTGAAGATGTAATACCACCAAGTCGGTTAGCCATGCTTGTCTTGGTGCAATATGGCTAACTAAGAACTTGATTAATTAAATCAGCAATATCAGGTTCAAGATTCAAATGGGGAAACCATTTTACCACTCCCCCTTCCTTTTGTATCTTTAAATTAATGCTAAGGGAGTGTAATATTGTATATTCCTCAACTACATAGAAATTCATTATCTGTGGAAATGGAACATTATTTCATTTGTTTTCCCCCCTATTTACCTTATCCTAACCAATGTAATAAGAAACCACAACAATACCTTTTTGGGGAAAGATAATTCTAGGAGAGATTTTCAAAATTTATGAAAAGATTAGACCAAATTTGGAAGATGTAATTTCAACAAATAAAAAAAGTAAACTAAACATTTACACCAAATAAAAAATAAATAGATTACCAGACAACTTTTTGAAATACATAAAGGCAAACAAAAACTTTTTTTCCTCAGTTAAGGGGGGAAGGGGACCAGGCGTAGCAAACCATCATTGAGCGTGACCATAGGGACTTCAAACCCACGAGAGGCCTCCTGAAGGAGACCCGAAACCCATAGATGCGCACCACCCCACACCTGTGGTCGAGGAAGACAATAGGAGACGAATCAAGGAATTCAAATGTGAAAAGGGGGTGTCAACACGCCTTAAACCCATGACAACACGAGAGTAGTCAAACTCAATGGGAGTAACCCATTGCCATCTTAGCTAGTACTACCCAGCTGGTTAAACAAAAACTTTTAGCTGGTTAAACAAAAACTTTTTGCTTCCTTAACATGACACTGACTTTTAAGAGACCTGAAATGGGCCAACAACTCCCAGCCCACTATCCTTTTGAAAACATGGGCCGTCCACCGTACGGAATACCTAAGGACCATATTGACTGCCCATTGGATCCTCCGCCGCTTTGTTTGTTGACCTTCTCTCTCCTCTCTTTCTTCTTCCCTACCCACTCCCTTATCCTCGCTCCTCTCCCCCGTAAACCCTCCTCCCTTCTCTCTCTCTCTCTGTCTCTCTCTCTCTCTCTCTCTAACACAATGCCTTCTGCACTTGCACCCACATTAATCAACCCCTTATCAACATCGAACGGCTTCCTAATCTCACTCCCATCAATCTTCACCACAAAAACCTCACCACACCCATGTCTCTCAATCCCACCAAAAGCCATCAAACTCCACCTCGTCTCTCTCTCCTCCCACTCTTCCTTCTTCTCTCTCAAGAAAAAAACCCAGTCTTTGAAACTGGTCCCTTTCGTTGCCAAAACCTCGGATTGGGCCCAACAAGAAGAGGATGACACGGCAGTGGTCGATGACGAAGAAGAAGAAGAAGAAGAGTTCAGTTGGGGTGAGGGGGAAGAAGTAGAGGCGGTTGGAGAGACTGATGAGGAGGGGTTTGTGGGGGGAGGACAGGAGTATCAAGAACCAAATGAGGAGGCCAAGCTCTTTGTTGGGAATTTGCCTTGGGAGTTTGATAGTGAGAAGTTGGCTCAGTTTTTTGAGCAGGCGGGTGTTGTCGAGGTTGCAGAGGTATAATTTTGCTCTTTTGGGTACCTCTAGTGTGTGTATTTTTTGTTGCTATATTTGTATGATTTGGTTGAAATTTGGAAAAATTATGGGGTTATTGGGAATTTGCTTTTGACTTTGGTATTGAGAAATTAGCTCAGTGTTTTGACCCGGTGGGTGTTGTTGGGGTTGGAGAGGTAAAGCTATGGTCTTTGTTTTTGACATTTTGTTGCTGTTTGTATGATTACTTCATAGCACAAGATTGAGCATATTGTTGACATTTGAAATATCTATTGGGTTATTGGGGATTTGCCTAGTGATTTTGATAGTGAGAAATCAGCTTAGTTTTTTTACCAGGCGGGTGTTGTTGAGGTTGACCAGGTGGGTGTTGTTGAGGTTGCTGGGGTAAAATTAATTGCTCATTTGGTTGCTCGAATTTGTGTATTCTGTTCCTGTTTGTATGAATTATGGCGTCTTTTTGGATACCTCCACTCCAGAATTAATTCTTCGATTGAGATTCAAGGGCAGCCCATTGTTAGGCTGATCTTTATTTACAATTATCCGACTAATGACATTTGTCGATATGTCACCGCCTGTTTACTGGTTTGAAGTTTTGTTCATTGCAATAGCTCAAGATGTGGTATATACTTGTAATTTGGATGGATGGTTTCTGGGGTTATTGGGAGATATTTTACGGACTTTTCTTTAGGGTTTTTTGTATTGTTGAGAATCGAGAGTACAGAGATAAAACTATGCTCCTTTGGTACCTATAGTTTGTCTATTTTTGTTGATATTTGTATTATTTAGATGCGATCTTTTTTTCAGGGGTAAAGTTTTATTCATTCAATAGCTCAAGATTGGGTATATTGTTGTACTTTGGATGATTTATTCGCTTATTGGGAGATTTTTTCTATGGTTTTTTTTTTTTTTAGTAGTGTTGTGAATTGAAAGTGCAGAGATATATATATATATATATATATATTTTGAAAGGCAAAGTGCAGAGATATTATTCGACTCATTTTGGAGGGTTGAGTGCATTAATGTGGGTGGGTTTTAGCTTTTGGGTATTATTGAGTTTGCAGAGGTTTAGTTCTATACATTTGAGGTGCTCAAGCCTTGTAATTTGTTGGAATTATGGGGTCGTGGGGAGAAGTTTTGATGCTGGTGGGTTTGTTGGGCTTTTGGTGGTGTTGAGTAGTTCGAGGTTGTGTATCTTGTTGAAATTTGGATGCATTATGGGTTCTTTGGGAGAATTGTGATATGGTTGGGTTTTTGTCTTCAGTATTGCTGGGTTGAAGTTCTATTCCTTTTAATATTGTATATTTTGTTGAAGTCCCTATCATTTATGGGTCTCTGGACACTTTTGATGTCGGGGGATTTTGGGGGGTTGGTGTTGTCGAGATGGCAGAGGTAAAGTTCTTTCCATTTTAGTTTCTCGTGCTTGTGTATTTTATTGATATATGATTCATGGGGTCTTTGGGTGATTTCTGATGTGGGCTTTTTGGCATTATTGGATTTTGAAGGTAAAGTCTAGCTTGGGTCTACCTTTTTGGTTTCCAACGTATGGCTCTGGTTTCATTCTCCTCCCTCATCTAGACATTGAATCAATTTTGTACCTAATGGTACAAATCTGTTTTTATTAGTGTAGTCTTGGAAAATTATTGATTTTTGTGAGTTTTGGGTTTTTGGTACCCTTAAGATTGCTGAGATAAAGCTCAAGCTTGTGTTTTGTTGGAATTAGATGAGTTATTGGGTCTCAGGGAGATTTTGATGTAGGGGTGTGTTGTGCTTTGAGTTGTTATGTTTTAGATTGCCGAGATAAAGTTCTATTCTTTTTTGTGGCTCAAACTTGTTTATGGTTGAGCTTGGGGAAGTAAAGTTCTATTCCTTTTAGTTACCCAAGCTTGAGAGTTTTGTTGAAATTTGGATGTATAATGGGGTCGTTGGGGGATTTTGACGTGAGTGGGTTTTGGGCATGGTTGAGATTTCAAAGTTAATTTCACTATTTATTTTAGTAGCTGAAGCATTTATATTTTGTTGAAGTTTGGATGAACTATGGGGTCTTTGGGACATTTTGGAATTGAAGGCTTTTGTGTTTTTTTGTTGTTGGTATTTTGGGGTTATAGTGAATTTCTATTCATTTTCTACTGATTCTAACTTCAAACTTGTATATGCTGTTAATATTTGTGTGATTTATGAGTTCCTTACCAGATTTTTGATGCGAGTGGGTTGGCTTCTTTTGCCTTTTCCTGCTTTTTTAGGTAATTTACAATAGGGAGACCGATCAGAGTCGCGGGTTCGGATTTGTGACAATGAGCACTGTTGAAGAAGCTGAGAAGGCCGCGGAAATGTTCAATCGTTATGTAAGTTGGTTACAGTAGATTAAATTACCTTTGTTTGTGTAGATACAACATGTTTTGGTTATTATTAGCGATTTATGTATCCCAACACAATACCAAAACACATCCACGCGCACGCGCGCTCTTACACAGATATTTCGGAATTAGGTTAAACATGGGGACAATTGCAACTTTGTGACAACCTAAGAATGAAATGCTTCTGGAATAGGAGATGATTGGTTCGGATGTGCCTTACATGATGGCGAACTTCTCCGTAATACAGAAATTACACTCTGACAAAACAATCAAACTTAGAAAGAAAAAGCAAACATTGTCATCATAACATGAAGCCAAGCAATCTCTGGTTTACATTCTGCGAACTAGTTGTGTTTGCAATGAAAAGGCTTCTAAAATTTACTTTTTGAAAGAGTTTATGTTTCTAAGATGTACTTTCCGAAAAGCATTCCAAATTAAGAATTTTTCCAAACATGAACCCTGCAAATATCACCTCTTTCCAAAAGTGAATATCCACGTCAAAGTTCTAAAAAAACAAAACTAGTTTTTTCTCAAATGAACTGACGCAAAACAGAGAGGGAGAAAGGGAGAAAAAGACGCTGAAGGGCTGCACTGGCAGCCCTTAAAGACAAAGGCCCCAATGCCCACAACTTTAATCAACTCAATTTCATAACTTATGCCTCTAATTCTAGGCTAATAACTCTTACTCCAATAAAGAAGAAAAACTAGAATCCTTGATAAAATAGGAAACCTAGCATGGGTTAGTGGGTTACTAACTGCTCTCTGTATTATTTATCAGTGTATGTAGCTTTTTCCGATGTCTTATTTTGTGAGATTTGATTTTGTCTTGCGAACAGGATTTAAATGGAAGGTTTTTAACTGTGAACAAGGCTTCTCCAAAAGGATCACGGGCAGAACGCCCTCCTCGTGCGTTCGACCGCCCTCCTCGTGATTTTGGACCTAGTTTTAAACTCTATGTTGGTAACTTGCCATGGGACGTGGATAATGAACGCCTTGAACAAGTATTCAGCGAACATGGTAAGGTGGTGGATGCTCGCGTGGTTTATGATAGGGAGAGTGGACGCTCAAGAGGTTTTGGATTTGTAACCATGTCAACTGAGGCCGAGATGAATGAAGCAGTTGCCAGCCTTGATGGACAGGTAATTCAATGTGGCTCTGTTTTGTTATGTGATTGATGTGACACGTGTAAAGGCAAGAAGCACTGCCACAAACATTCTAGTCCTTTCATGTGATTGTCATAATGGTCGTCTTCTTTTCTAATAGCATCTCCAAAGCGTTGAGGCATTTTTTTGGCTTGTTACTAAATTTGGGGAAAAATTGCTCCAGTGTTACCAAAACCATTTCTTGACTTAGCACATCACATTCATTGGATTCCTTGTACCTTAAATCCATTTTTAAGCCAAATCTGGCTTCATGAATGGGAAAGCCAACTTTTGGCTAGTAAATTGGCATGCCATTGGAATGTATAGTTAATTGGTAACACTTGCCAAACTATGGCTGTAAAAAGAAAGTGATGTTCTAACGAAATCCATTTCATTCATCCATACGGTCTGCATGGTAAGAACATTACAATGCAGATTGCGGTGACTCAAAAGTCTCAAATGACTGGAGGACACAAGTTAGATTTGTTGGACTTATTTCTCATTATTTCATGGGTTTCTGTCATTCCATTTATGGTGATGATGCAGGAAATTGGCGGGAGGTCAATCAGAGTAAATGCTGCTGAGGAAAGACCAAGGCGCTCTTTTTGACTTGAAATGAGATGAATTCAAGTGCGTAAATCTTCTTTCATCATCGAGGAGGAAAGAGAAGTGAACTCAAACACAGTTATTTCTTTCGTGCATGGGATTCGTAGTGGTTGCAGTTTTGTTAGTTGTGATGTCTGATGGTGGTTGATAGTCGTCACATCAAGTACATTTATCAGCTTATTCCTGTTTATTTCCAATATTGCTAGTTATTGTTTGTATCCTTTGTGATCTTGGTATGAGATTGGAACTTGTTCACTTATTTAGAGATTTTGAAAGCAAATTTCAGATCCATCAGACTTGCTTCTTGTGTTTAGGGGAAACCCTTCTGCTATGCTTAATGCTGCCGGTCGTTGGAAGGTGATCTTTGACAGGCCTTCTGCTATGCGTAGTGATGCCAGTTTATTCTTGTTCTTTTCTTCGTTTTCCCCATCTGTTGTGAAGCATTTACAGCATACGAGGTTTTTTGTATTTTGCTGTCTCCAGATGTGAAAGGCTGGTTTGTGTCATGATTCTGCTCTGGAATTTTCTCCCCTTTTTTTTTCTCCAAATATACTGTCATGGCATTTGCTTTCTCCACACCAGCAAAAGCATTTGGAGCATCTCCAACTAAAGATGTCACATTTGATATGGCATGCCAAGTGGATAAATAGACATCTGAGTCAACTCCAACCAAGATGTTACTTGTTTAGGTGTCATTTGACTGTCTCCCTTCTAATTCAAATTTTACATGTGATGTCAAATATTTTTTTTATTACTCTATTATTTACTCCCCAAGACTAGAAATTATTGTAAAAAAAATACCTAAATAAGAAATTTGGCATATTGGTTGAAGTGGGTATTTTAGAGATGTCAAATTATAACATGTTCAATTGCCGCATCGTTCAAAAAAGTTTTTGGCATTTCACCTACTAATTTTTTTTTGGTTTTAAGCTGGTTAACCCCCGGAACTTGTGATTTCTGAAACAGCCCATGTCACCTTGCTAGCAAGGTAAGCTTGATTTGACTCTCACTCTGTTTCTCAAGGGATGACAATTGAGACCTAAACACAACAATGGTGACGGTATCCACATATTTTCCAGTCAATGGGGATGGACGGGGAAGGATTAGAGAGAGATTTAAACTTTAGCAATACTATTTAGTTTTTACACAAAGTAGTTGCTCCCCAAAAATTTACTTCTGAAATGCGAACCCCCTATACCTCAAAAAAAAATCAAGGAGCTCAAGTGACATGCCAAGGAACCATGCTCCCAGACCTAGAAATCAATTCAATTTGTCCTAATTAATACTAAAAGGAAAAAGAACAAAAAATATGTACAATCATTTTTGAGAGCTCAAGATGTTTCCCAAGAAAAGGAAGAAAAATAGGATCCAGATCCTATCCAGATCATGTTTTGGACCGGAGGAGACAGTCGTACCATCCATTTGTTGTAATCAACGGTTCAGATGTGTTTTTAAACTTTGACCAGTAAGAGTTCCAAACCATTGAATCCACCAATGAACGGTCACAATCACAACTGTCTCCTCCAGTCCAAAACATGGACCGGAGAGGAGCCGGATTCAAAAAAATATACCCTGCGAGGAAAATAAAGATGAGAATCTGTCTGAACCACACCAAATCGTCCCTCCACGGACCAAAGTTTAGACATGGAATCATTCAGATACAGTTTCATCTGCAGTTCGTTTTCGTGCTCAAAAGAGAGAGAAATATCTTCAAGGCTGAAGTTTTTCTAAGGTATGAGCAAAGAGGAGTTTAACAGCCAACCAGATAGATTCGAAGTAAAACAAGCATAAAAGGCATCTTCAGGACTTTCTGTAGATGTAGAGTCTTACCCATACAACATGAACTTTACAAAAGGGAAGAAAAGAAAAGAAAAGAAAAGAAAAGAAAAGGTGGGTTTAGTAATACAGCCACTTCAGATTTCCTGATAACATCAATTGCCCCGTAACTGAGCTTCTCGGCTTGTCAGGGGAACGTATCGAACAGAAGTCTCATCTCGAACACTGACTGAACCATCTGGATTTTTGTCCACAACCTTTAAATACTGGAAAAGGTTCCCAACTGGAATCACCATTCTTCCCCCGGGCTTCAATTGCTCAATTAGTGCAGGAGGGATATCGGGTGCTGCAGCTCCTACATGAATGGCATCATAAGGCGCAAACTCTGGCCAGCCAAGCCTTCCATCTGCCACAACCCACATAATTATGACAAAAGAACAAGTATCCAGCATTGGAAGTAGAATGAACGTACATCTCATGGCACCAATTTGGAAAACCAGCCGAAGTTATTGTATGCAAAAGTGTATATTATATAAAGTTACGTATTTATGGCCTCAGTCACAAAATTTTGTGGTTTGGTCACAGTAAGGTGGTGTATATGCCATAGAAAAATGGAGCTACTCATTTTTCAGTTGGTTACGCACTTTGTGGTAATAAATCATTTGTTGGGCATTTTTGTGGTGTGATTTGTTATGTATTCTGATGGCTTCTTTGTCACAACTTTTTACGAGGTTATTACCTATTGTTCAGGCTAGTTGCGAATAGGTGTGTATGGGGCGGATGGAATTGTGAATTGTTATGACTAGTTATGAAAGTGTACGGTGGTAGTTCTAAATTATTGTCACTAGCCACAAAAAGAATGTATACCATGTCACATACCATGAAACCATTTCAGTTTTTGCCTACCGGTTTGATATTGTACCATGGTATATGTTTCACACCTGTGTAAAATTGCTACTAACAGCCAAACAACCAGAAGTTATGATGCATATAACTGTAGGGCTGGACATCTCCTCCTTGTTGCTCCAGTGCCACCCGTAGATGGTCGAAACTTTCTAAAGGGACCTATTCAGTAAATGTCAAATCCGTAGCTCTCTAGCCACCTTCCAGGTCTGAAAACCCATAAGTTTTTTCCAGGCAACATTTTCTATTGATAATTAGTTTGCCAAGTAATATATAAATATCATTCATAAAAACAAACTAAAGAGAAGACGAAGCTGCATTTCTTCTGAAACATACCCCCAACATGTATTGAGAGAGAAGCTTCTTTGAGTAATGGAGCAGCTGCACTTTTCTGAATATTCTCGATTGAAGAAGCCACCAGTTCAGGAATATGCTCTACACCAACTGCACGACCTTCTGGCCCAACCATAATTGCAAAGCATGCTGTCAAATACCCCGTTCCTACAAAAGAATCAGCACAAGGAAATTATGAATCAGAACTGCATTGAAGTTCGTAGTACCAAATTCAAATGTAGAGAGGGTAATCTGGCCTCCATGCCCAATTAATCCTGTTAACAGTATCTACCAATATTACTGTTACTCAAAACTTAGTATCATACTCAAGTTATGTCCAAGCTTAACTAGCATGTAAGTTGAAATATAATAGAGAGACACAACCCCTTCAACAGGCTTAAATACTTCATATGCATCTGGGTTAAACACGTGACTAACCTAATTTAAGTACCTAACTTTTAAATCAATTGTCCCCACCATCATCTTCATGTAGGCAAACAGATGAAACCCATTTCTTTCCCTCAAAGTTTATCTTTTCAGTTTCTAACTTTCAAATATTTAATGGTCTTCAAGCAGCTCAGTTGTAGCTCAGATGATAACATAACAGGTCCAGAACATTGCACATTTGACAATCAAATCTATTGAAGACAGGCCTCAAATTAGCAAAACCAACTTTTTAAATTTCTTCTTCGGCCTCATGAAATTAATAGTCCAGATTCCGACCTTATTAAATATACAAAGCTCAACATGTTAACTCTCTCCAATCTAAAGAAAACCAGTAGGTAGGTGATTTTGGGCTGGATTCTAGAACCATGACCCACTCCTTGAAACAAGCATTAAAATTATTCATACGCATCATGTGACAAAGAAAGCAAGTGATATCTAGGTAAAAATGAAGATCAAAAGGTTCAGAGATGGTTGAATGGTAGAATTTCTCCTTTCTAAGGAGACGACGCGGGTCTGTCAATGCTGTAGTGTGTAAGCAACAAGAAATATCAAAACCAGTTTTTCACATACTTCTTTCCTTAATATGGATAAAATTTCATTGAACAACGAAAATAGTCTGTGTACAGAAAACGTGAGATCTGCTGATAATTCATACTTTTGTAGGTCCATGTTCAACAAGACACGTGGGAAGCATAATCCACACCCCCAACCAAATTTCAGACTGCCCAACACCATACAACAATGAAATACAACATGCCAGTGAGTAAACATTATGCTACACTATAATACAAGTTCATTTGCTTGAGCCAAGCTCGAATGCACTCCAGCCAACCCGGCCGAGCTTCAACAGCCACCAGATCAGCTCAATATTTCCCTACAAGTGATAGACTCAAATAAAATTGTCAAAAGTTTTAAGTGACTGCGCAGGTGCTGATGACACATCTCCAAAGACGCCATGTTTAATTATTTATTTCTTGTGTGCTGCTCCAGCACCTTGACGATGAGTATGCATAGTTACGAAAATGTTGTTGGCTATCAAATCCCAGAAGACCTTTTGTTCTTTGCTTTCTCTTGATGCCATTCCAAAATATATATTACTTCATCGGGGGAAAAAAAGTTCCCCAGAGCAAATTGTGCATCCTTTCCTCAGCAGAATCATGACAAGTAAATACGAAAAAGATGGGCATATATGTTCCTCACTATAAATTTACAAACTTCTGCTAAAACAGCATAAGATGAAACAACAGCCAATCATATATAGTAGCTAGTAAAATATTTTATGAGCCAAGAGATAGTTCCGTTTCAAAGACACCTGAAAGCATCCAACTTTTTTAATGCAAAAATTCCAGCCAAAAATCGTTCTAGTCTTACTTGGACAGTCAGAAGGATACATTCTCCTATACATCTTTTTCCATTGAACAAATCAATATTTTGAACTATGAAAGTTCAGATAACAAATCAATGAAATAATGATAACAATTATAAAATTATTATGCATTGGCGAAATCATAGAGTACCTGAACCAACATCTAAAGCATGCATGCCAGGTTTCAAATTTTCCTCCAACAATTGCAGACACATTGCATGCATATGAGGGGCAGAAATGGTAGCATTGTGACCAATCTGCATGGGACTATCGACATAGGGTGGGGTCCCCTCAGGGACAAACAAAGCTCTATCTACAGTCTCCATCACTTCTGAAACCTTCTGTGACGTTATCACTCCAAAGCGCTGCAAATGCTCAACCATTGCCTTCTTCTTATTGATGCCACTCCCAGTCCAAAGTCGCTGCAACACAAAATCCTCACTTCAATGTTCTAGCTTAAATAAGTTACAGAGCAATAGGTTCATGTTCATCACTTTGATCTGTTACATGTTAAATGGAATATCTCATCCCCAAAACAAGACCCCATCTCTACATTCACTTAGGCATTTAGAACCCGAGGAAAATGCTAAACACCACCAACTAGGCGATGAATAATGTTTTAAAAGTTTCTCGATATCTGACATCACTGTAGTATATCTGTTGTATGTATGTATACTGATATCTGTGAGATGTGTATTGAAATTTTAACTTATTTGGCATCATACACATATTATCAGAGGCGGACCTACCTAGGGGCAGGTGACCCCACTCAATTCCTTTTTTAATTTTACATTTTGACAATTACACAAAAGGTGTGGCTAGAGAAACGTACACAGTTTCAACCCCAGTCACACATCTAACCTCACCGACCCACTGTTCCCCTCACTAGTTACCAACCGATCTACTCTTCCCCAAAACCAAGGTCTCTCTCTCTGTCTCTCCCTCTCTCTCTCTCTCTCTCTCTCTCTCTGCTACTGTGTACAGTGTATTATACATGAACATAAATAATACATGTAAATTGAGCTGCGTTCCATTATGATTCCCATTATCTAAGCATTATGATAACAATATTCCTACATTAGGGCTTCGATTACAACTTTTTATGTTAGATTATAGGGATTTTCACATTCTATGTTGAGAAAAGTACGGTTTTTGTGTTTGTTCTTTGTTAACTGAATTCCCTTGATTACTTTATGCATCTTAGCCAACTAATTTAAAATTCTCCACGGCCACCTAATGCACGGTAGTTAGCAAGTGTGTGTGTGTGCGTTAGAGAGAGAGAGAGAGAGAGAGAGAGAGAGAACCTCCATGCGGCGAACGAGAGAGTTCCCCGTGCAGACGTTCGCGGTGACGGCGGCGAGAAGCGAAGGAAGAGGGAGACGAGAGCGGCGGCGGTGGTGGAGGTAGCGGCGGGCGGCGAAGTATAACAGGCAGCGATTTAAAGGCGCACAATAGCGGCAACCATACGCAACAACTACTGACGACGTCGGCATCTTTCCTTCTGGCTAGTTCTCCACATTTTCTTTGTCCTTTTTTTTTTTTTTTTTGGGATCAGAGGCTCTCGCACGAGCGTTCCAGACCCGACTCGAATACAGCACGTGTGAATGTTCTGGGCCAGTCTTGTTGTATGAGCCCGTGGACTTGGGTTTGTGAGGTTTACTTATTTTTCCCTTACTTTTATAGGCTTGGGCTTTATAGATGATTGGTCTAGTTCCATATCTGGGCCTTTCAGGCCCACTTGATCGTTTGGCTCGGTAAGAAATCTAACTGATCTTTTCCTAGAGGGAAGCATGAACTTAGTGTCTTCCCTGATCGATGCACGGGGACGAGAAAAAATATTAGTGAGAACTTTTTTTCTATTGTCTTATGCATCCGTGGGTCAGCGTGCATGGCTCTTGAAATTTACTCCATTTTCTAACAAAAACAATTAAAAAAATTTCACAATAATAAAATAACAAAGAAAGAAAGAATAAGGGTTCAAGCAAAAATAAAGTGAGTATATATTTTGTCGTGTTGTTGATTGAACTTAGTTTCCTTTCAAACAAAATAAAGTATATAGTTTACATTTTACTATAAAAGTGTAGAATAATTAATAAAAGGATGAAAAAAGTTGAGGAAATTCAACAAAGGAGAGAGAGAGAGTTAAGGAAATAGTTTTTTTTTTTTTTAAAGTTTCAGGTAACTACATTCTTTTAACATATACTAGTATAGATTTGGAAAGCGAGTTAGTGACGGAAAATGTAGACGTAGCCTTTTTTCAAACCGTAACCGTATGCACTTGATGTTTTAGCTAAATATGTCCCATCTCTGGAAACCCCTATAACTTAGCTCCAGGATTTTTCAAGTTGGGTTCATGGGGATGCTTCCCTTGATGTTTCTTTGACACACCTATAATAATAACCTATTACCGATTGGAAAAAAAAAAAACCCGTGTGCATTTATCGTAAATGTACTTAATTACACAAATGGAGAACATAAAAAGTCTTGTGGCTTTTGAGGTGGGTCGTACGCTTAGTAACGCGACAAATGCACTCGCTTACGTGACTGGTGAACAACGTAAAAAGTCTCCGTGCGGTTTCTTTGTGCTTTCGCTTGGTTTTCCATTTCCATTCGTACAAAAATTTTAGGTGGGTCAAATACGCAACAGATTTCTCCATATTCCCCTGCCCCCGCCCCACACGCTAATATTCTCGTATGCAAAGACAAAAAAATTTCACGGAGCTTTCTATGAATAGTTATTTTCGGAGGTGAATTTCGAACGATTTACGTGTTTTGGACGATCTAAATATCTTTTTTGAAATATTTTTATTTAAATCCGGATCGTCCAAATCCGAAACGGACAATTGAGATCGTACAGCTCTCAGTCTGTTTACAGCGGGCCTGTGAATAAGGCTATGTCTCATATGCAAAACCAATGAAATTTGCAAGTTGCTTATTATGGACTTTCGAGGCAGCGAGGGGGTTAGAAGCAGACAAAGTTGTCAAAAATTCAATTCCAAAGCTGTCTTTTCTTTTGCCTATTAGGGTTTATTATATTTTTTATTCCTAACAATTGAATTATTATAGGGAAGACTTGGCTGCAAAGGACAAGAAACAAGGACTGGCTCGCAATATCAGAAACAAGAGGTGATTAAAATCGTGGGGTTTACTTTTATTGATTGGTTGCCCTTTTTAATGGATTGCGGACTGGATGAAAAACGTGAAGTATACCAGGGTCTAGGTTTTTTATGTTGATTTATTGTGGATAGAAAAAATCAGGATGGTTTTGGTGCCCGAAAAGTTAGAGTCGGCCCTGATTGAGAGCCCCGAAATAATGAAGGCTCTTCTACATTAGCGAGGAACCTGCGCGCGTGGATCTCAAATCTCATCGGATAAACTAAGGCTCTGTTTGTAAAGTTGTCCGTTTTTTGTTTTTTGACAAGCAAGAAATGAGTTTTTGTTTATTTATTAAAAAATAAAAAGAAAAAACATGTTTGGTGACCGTAATAGTTTTTGTTTATTTGTTTTTTGGGCTATAGAAAATGTTATAAAAACAAATGAAAACGCAATTTTTGTGTTTCTACAATTATCGTAAACTAGTGGAATGTATTTTGTAAACAAAAACAGTAATACGAACATGTTTATGGTGCCTATTTCAAAAAATATCAGAAACAAAAACAAAAATTTGGAAATTTTTTTTTTTTGCAAACATAGCCTAAATGTGAACACACACACACACACACACACACAGAGAGAGAGAGAGAGAGAGAGAGAGAGAGAGAGACCAATTCAATATTGGACATTTCATCATAGCGTTTCAACATCATACAGGTGGATGTCATAAAAGGAAGATGCATGGAAACCAAATTAATTGGTCAAATTTTGCAGAGATCAATACATGTAGTCATCTTCAAAGACCATGTAGTTGCTGCTCCTGGCTCTTGCTTCTCTGTGATCAGCCTGCAGGCATAGAGGATACACTACATGGATTAACAAAAATATAAAAACTAAGAAACAAGTCCTGACGCTAACCCTAAGGGGTTGACCAGGTGGTCAAGGGCTGAGATTTAAAAATTTGTTAAGCTCCCTCTTAAAATTTCATGTTTGAAATCCTACCGGTGATATTAACTCTTTTACGGTCAATTCATACGGAGCTTTGTTCAGACTGTAATTAAGTTCCGCAAGTGATTGGTGAAATTGAACCCTAGGATTAGTCAAAGTACATATAACTTGGCCCGGACACCCGAGTTATCCGAAATGGGTCCTGCCGTTGCATATGAAATTAGGTCATCTTTAGTCTAGACTTAAAAAGCTGATTTGAGTATCAGCTTTTATCTGAAATTTACGTGACCTAGCAACCAATTAACAAGCCCTCTTTTTAGTTCCAAGTGTTTGATAGTACTACTAATTTTGCCTAACTGTGTTGCATGTGTTGCTAACAGTGCCAAAACCATTGGAGATGGTCTTAGCTTTGTGGAGTGGGCATAATTACACAAGTACCAATTAAAAAACTCTCATGTGGTCCCTCATGTGACGTAAAACGAGAATCATCACGGTCCTAGCAATTTCACCATGTGTTTAACTTCCATGCCAGAAATCAAATTTATCGGAGAACGGTAAAAGCTTTGTCTAATAATACTAATTGTGTGAAGACAAATACGTGGCACAATTTCGCAATGATCAGAAAAGAAATTAACAGGCAATATATATACCTTTCTGATGAGCCTTTCAAAAGCTTCGGTTCCATTCTCTTCAATATATCTCTCGGCAGCAGTTAGAATATCATCAGGCTTCTTGAAAATGTTCTTCCTCCTTGGGATATACCAGATGTTGGTTGTTTGAGAGTAGTTCTTGAAGAAAGGTCTAACATAGTGCCCGTACACATATGCTGCTCCATTGAACTGAGGCAGCACCAACCAGCACGTAGCTGCCAGCTTCACGTAAGGCCAAATTGGGAACCTGAAAGTTTAGAAGAAAACTTGTAATTAAAGGCTACAAGTTTCCGATCAACTCTCTCTCAACTATAATCCGGCCTGTTTAGCTTTTCGTGTTATCGATTCGTGTCAATTTCGTGTTCTATTATGTCAGAAATAGCCGACCCTAACCCGCTAATTTCTTGTCCAGTTCGTGTCATGTTATCGTGTCCTTTTTTAAATTCCCACTCCGCGTCGTGTTGTGTTTGTGCCAGAATTCTCTCTACCCTAACTCGACCTATTTAGCTTTTCGCGTTATCGTGTCGTGTCATATTTATGTTCCGTGTCAAAAATAGTTAACCATAACCCGCTAATTTCAAGTTGGGTTCATGTCGTGTCAGAAATTCTCACCCCTAGTAGGGACACTCTAAGCATACAATCAGAAAGAATGCTAATTTACCAAAACAAAGAAAAGCACAAAGAAAGATTTAGAGGGGTTTTAGATAGATTTTACCATTCAATAACTTTGGCAAATGTAAGCTCAAACAGTGTGATCATAGAATAGAGGACCCAGTAAGTAAGCCATTGCTGATCATCCGCACGGGACTTGGTCTCTATAGCCAATATTGAAGCATACCTATTTGCAAAACCAAGGCCATACACATAAAAGAATTAACTTAATTTAATTAGGGTGAAACCCTTATTTACACACTTCAACAAATTCAATAAAGTTAGCCTAATTACCTGAATGGGATGCTCTATCCTAGCTAACTCCCCCCGTGTTGTATTTTTTTCCCCCTCAATAAAAAGGGTGGGCTGGGTTGAACAAACGTAACAACCTCCCAATCAATTGTAGGGCCTCCCCAACCGGGAATGTTCGTATTTAGACCATAGCTAACCTGACTCGGGAGGAAGTATGGATCTATCACCACCTCATGGGCTTCGTCATGAAGCCTCACCGAAATGCTAGTTAAGTTGGAGTCCCCTGCTAACCATATGGTCTCAAGGAAATCGAACTCAAAACCCGAGGGAGAGGAGTGACTTTTCGTTATGATTTTGTTCTAAAAACGTTAAATGAAGACTGGACAGTGTAGTAGAATGTAATTTAAGAGCTCGAAGGGGTTGGCCAAGTGGTACTTAATTAAGGCATGAGACTTAGAGATTTGCTTTCTCTTAGATTCGAAACATCTTAAGTGCTATTAACTCCTTTAAGACTTATCCACTTCAATTGAGACCCCTCCAAGCGGGCGGTGGAATTGACCTTCCATAATCCGTTGAAGTGCACGTAAGTTGACTCGGACAGTTATCTAACTTAGAGTTCGAAAGGGAGGATCCAAAAGCCCACATCATCTCTCCAATTGTCCAATTTCCATTTTTGTCTATCTCAAAAACTAAAACCTAAGATAAACAAACCATTCTGACAATATAATATGCTCCCTTCGTCCCGATTTGTTTGTCCAGTTTTGAAACTCCAACTTTTTAAGGGAACATAATGATTGCTCTTTAAAAGTTTTGATTTTACAAGAATGCCCCTCAATTTTCTAGCATTAAATGGAAATGTACATTCTCCAATGCATTAGTTTTTGAAAGAAAAAGGGCATTAAGGAAATTTTAACAAGTCAAACTCATATTGGACAAATATTTTGGGACACTTAAAAATCATAAAGTAGTCAAATAAATTGGGACGGATGGAGTATATATTAGTTCCCTTCCCATGAGGGCGCACGCAAAAAGTGTGCTAGATCCCTCACACGAGAGAGAGAGAGAGAGAGAGAGAGAGAGAGAGAGAGAGAGAGAGAGAGAGAGAACTTACAGAGGATAAACAAGAGCAACCAGAGGCCTGAAAATCAAGTAAAAAAAGGGGAGATCATAATACGAGATAAAACTTACAAGTTTAGTGCTAAACACAAACACAAATCAAAACAAATGCAACATACCCAGCGACGACATCAAAGTTCTTGGCCAAAAGAGAGAAAAAGTTTTCATTCCCCATATCTATCTATAACCAACTGAAGGCTGAAGCCTATCTCTCTCTGTTTAATTTGTGTCCTTTTATTTCTAGTAATTGTAAAGCCGCGGGAGGACATTTATAACCAGTGTAACGTTAGAGCAAAAATCCAACATGCATTATTAGCTCAACGCTAAATTAGCTGAAAAGGGTTCCAAATCCAAGGAAAGTGGGAAAAAGGTAACGCGGAAAGCGGGGCCAAGGAGTGTTGATTCGGGGTAAAGTAAATGGAAGGAATCCTATTTCCCGCGACAAAAAAAGGCACGCACCGAATGCTTTTGGATTGTGTTTTTGTATTGTGGTAAAAAAGAATACAGAAAGTCTAGCTAGACAACAATTCAAACAGAGCATCATCCGCAACCCCTCTCGTACATGTGGGGTCGTGTGGACCCCACACATGTATGTGAGGAATTGTAGATGGCGTTGTGTATGTAGTATTATTACTAAAAATATTGGAGTTTGTGCATATATCACACCTTTTCCACCATTTTCGATGCAAATTTGCCACGAACACTTGCACACTCACTCACAAGATAGGTGAGCCGAGTGTGTTTATATGTGTTTGTGATTTCATGTGTGATGGTTGTATTTTTGTTCTCTATAAGAGCGAGTCCAACGGTTGAGCCATTGCGATATTTTGTGAAAGAATAGTGACATTAGTTTCAAATAGGTACATTAGTTATATTTGTACATAGAAAATTTAGATCGGTTTCCAAAATCCTTAACGATACACCCAAGCTTTGAATGAAAGAGATCCTAAATACTCCTCTTGCTAAGCTTAGGTGATGTTTCTTTCCAAAATTTCTTTGAGCGCAATAGTTTTTTGAGAGGCAGAGAGGCAGGGGACAAAAAATTTGTTTGAAGAGAAAGAGATAGGGGGACATCAAACTGACCAAAGTAGGCAGGAGTTATGGGGTTGTAGGGAAAAATTATCTAGTGGGTCGCAGTGTTGGACATGGGGTCATACAGATTATTAACGGACGAAATTTATATACACTATTTGTACCTCTAGTTTTTTGTCCCATGGTATCAGGCGACCACACGGCTAATAGGCCGGCATCACCTCTACGAGCTACCTTGGAGGTCAATGCAAATAACTTCCTTGATGAGGTACGATACTTGTGGAAACTTTTTATTCATATCAAAATTAATTGACAATGAGTGGAAAAGTCCTAAAGTGATCATACATCCTACTCCCAAGTAAGGGTCATCATTTAGCCCGATGGCCTGCGGCCCGCCCTAAGCCCGCCCGGCCCGCCGGGCTTTTACCCGGCCCGTAGTTTGTAATGGGCGGGCTCGGGCCTATGAATTTTTACTCGGCCCGCCCCGTGAGCCCGCCCGGTAGCCCGCCCGTGGTACCCGTCCAAAAGCCCGCCAACGAGCCCGCCTATTAGCCCAAAATTCCACAAAATCCTTTCTTTTTTTCCTTAGTTTAGTTTTGCCCAAGGAAATTTAAGTCCGACCGTTGGCCCGCCCAGCTTTTGGCCCGCCGGCCCGCCAATTGGGTTAACCCGTGGGCCAGGCTTGGGCTTCAATTTATGGTAGGTGGCCCGGCCTGCCAAAGAGAAAAAGCCCGGTCGGCCCGGCCCGTGGGCGGGCTTGGGCAGCGACTTGGCGGGTTGGGCCGGCCCGGCCCGGCCCGATGATGACCCTTACTCCCAAGCATTGTGGGACTTCATTTCCTTAACATCCCCCCTCACACGAAGACATGTCTGAGGTCTGTCACGTATTGCTATTTTTTGGGTCTATCATCGTACAGTCTTTTTTTACTGGTCTGTCATCGGGGGGTATGGATTGTAAATTTTAAAAATGTAAGGTGGATTAGGCCCCGCTCTAATGTTGTGGAAATTTTATACCCATCTCAAAATAATTGATCACAGTAAGTGGAGAGATCTCAAATGTTATTAAGTGATCACTCATTTCACTCCCAAATATTATGGGACTACATTTCCTTAACAATACTAACCCCAAAAGAGGTACGCCGTTCTTTTTCACCCTAAGAGTATCCACAATGCTATAATCAAAAATTGATAATCAAAAGATGCCACATCAGCTTTTGATTATTCATCTAAGAGATTACTAAGGTTAGCAATATAGATATCTACAATGGTATAATCAAAATTGGATAACCAAAACTTGTTACATCATATTTCCAAACTATAAAAAACTAAAAACTGTGAACAAAAGAAAATAAATTTTCTAAAAATAGTTCTGAAACTAATAAAAACTATTTACTAGAAATAGAAAAAAATTGAATTTTTTTTTGGAAAAAACTATTTTCAAAAAAAAAAATAATTTTTTAGTAAAATATTTTTTTCCCCAAAATATTGTTCAAAAGAAAGAGAGAGACGAAAAGGGAAGAGAGAACAACTTTGTATAATAATTGGTGTATTTGATTGAGAATATGTATGGTCTATTAAATTTGGTTATTGTCAAAAAGTTGCTAATTTTGGTTATCCAAAGCTCAAAATTTGATTATTTCTAAGAAGGTTGTTAAGTTTGATTATAGTATTGTGAGCTATATTTTGCACTAACATCGTTAACTTTAAAAATCTTTTACTTTTGATTATAGCATTGTGGATACTCTAAATTCTGTACTCCCCTTTTTCCTTCAATTGGGACTTAGCCATCCGAGTGTCTAGCGGTAGTTCCCAGTCGGTGGCCAGCCAGACACTAACATGGTTTCCCTCTTTTGCAAGAGTTAGGCAGGGAGGAAGTGGCCCAGAACCAAACACCAAAAATTCACGAGAGGAGATCCAACTAGACTAGAACACCACCTCGCAGTTAATATCTTCCAACACATTTTGTTTCTGGACACTTTAGCCTAGAGATGACAAATGAGCAGATTTGAACGGATTTGGACAGGTTAAAACGGGTCACGGGTTAAATATGAGCAGATCCAATACAATTCAAATAGTAAACGGATTGAAACAGGCTCAATTAAAATGAGTCAGGCCAAATCCAAACCCGCCCGACCCAAATCATTTTCCTTTTTTTTTTTTCTTTTTCTTTTTCTTCTTTCCCTCCCCCTTTTCCCCTTCCTTCTTTTCCTTCTCCTCTGTCTTCCGATTGACTCTTCCCCCAGTGTTTTGTACTAGTAAATTGTAATAATGACAGGAGAGGGCGGTGATTCTTTGAGGCTGGGAGTATATTATTGTAGTGCACCAGCATTCACTGACAAACGAAGTAATTTTGTCTATATTTTCTAAATGTGGTAAATGGACAGGTTTGGACGAGTTATGGGTTAAACATGGACAGGTTAAATGTGGGTCAATGGTAGATTGGTTGAAATGGATTTGCTCTCCATGTAAAGTATCAAACTCCCAAACGGCCGAACCCAATTCGCAGTCTCAGTATTTTTGTTTCTGTACCAAATTTGGGTTTCTTTAGATATTTACATATATCATTAAAAGTTTGACATTTTAAGTACAACTTTTTTTCATCTTTATTAAAAAAAAATCGCATTTGTTAGTTTTGCATCAAATTTTTGTGACTTGTTGATTTGTTTCGATGAGAGGAATCGAAAAAGTAGTGATCGAAATTCATAATTTTCCAAAGAAAACACAAGTGTATTTCAAACAATGTCTTTTTGAATTGTTAGTTTGTTGGGCAAATTTCACTCAGACCCCCTGAGGTATCTGACAAAGCTAGACAGTACCCCCAGTTTTTAGAAATGGCAGGGATCTCCCTTATTTCATACTTTGGGTTTCTGATTCTCAAATTCAGTTGCCCTCCGTTAGTTTGAGGGATGGAAAAGAATGAGGTCAGCAACATCTTCAATTTCTTTCCCCACTTTACCCCACTAACCCATTTTCACACATTTTTTCCTCTGTTGAAAGTGGGTTTTGTTTGGCTCTGTTTTTGTACAACTGTTATGAGTAGGTATAGTAGTGTATATATACATAGGATTCGGGGGCCTATGGCACAGTAGCCCCTACCTACACCCTAAACTGTGCCGTTTTGTATTAAAAAAAATTTTAAGTTATCAATTTGCAATAAAAAATTTTAAGTTATCAATTTGCAATCCTATGGAGCAGAAATGTGATTATGACAGTTTTAGAGATAAAATTTAATTATATCTCTTTAGAATAATATGATCAGAATAATAAAATCTTCACACTGGTTCAACCTGATTGAAAATTGGTGCAGTTAATTTTTTAACCATATTTTTTAATATATAAACATTGTATAAAAAATTAAGTGCTTTAATTCTTAATCCGTTTGAACAAGTACGAAGATCTTATTATTCTGAACATATTATTTTAAAGAATCATAATTCAGTACATGCTCTTTATTTAGGATCTTGTGGAACAGAAACATGATTATTAAAACCTTAAAGACAAAAGTTAATTATGTCTTTTTAGAATAATATGATCAGAATAATAATATTTTCGCACTTGATCAAACGGATTAAAAATTGGAGCACTTAATTTTTTATACAATGTTTATATATTAAAAAATATGGTTAAAAAATTAACTGCTCCAATTTTTAATCAGTTTGAACCAGTGTGAAGATTTTATTATTCTGATCATATTATTCTAAAGAGACATAATTAAATTTTATCTCTAAAACTTCCATAATTACGTTTCTGCTCCATAGGATTGCAAATTGATAACTTAAATTTTTTTTTTATGCAAAACGGCACAGTTTAGGGGGTGTGGCCACTTTTGCACCATGTCCAATCCGTCTCAGACTCCTGCAAACCCACGTGAAGTATTTGAATTTTACTAAGGGGCATAAAAGTAATTCCAAGTTCATGGTTAGCTCCGTTTGGGTTCCGTTTCTGACAAGGGAGGTCCCTGCCATTTCTCAAAAGTGGGGGGTACTGTCTGTCTTTGTCAGATATCTCAGGGGGTCTGAGTGAAATTTGCCCTAGTTTGTTTGTTTTAAAAAAAATTTGAGTTTCGATAAAAATGTAATACTTTTCGAATCCTCTCATCGAGACGAATCAATAAGTCATAAAAAATTGACACAAAACTAACAAATGCAATTTTTTTTAAATAAAAATGAAAAAAAGAAGTTAAAGTTGACTTTTTAAGCCAAACCTAGCCTCTCTCATAATACATTATCTTTAATTTAAAAAATAAGAACTTATTTTAGTTAACGGAACGGGAAGATTTTGCAGAAAATTATCAGAAACTTATATGGTTAAGGATTTTACAACTTCTCTTCTTTGATTATTTTTTTCTATAAATACAACTCAATTCAGAAAAAATAAGTTTTTTATTTGAACAGGAAATATAGAGAACGAGGGTAGTTTTGGGTCAAACCAAAACAAAAACATATTATTTCAAAAAAAAAAAATGAACAAACAAAAACAAACCTTTGGGAAGTGACAAGTCTGTAAGCTCGAGGTATCACTGCGCCGGAGAAGCTTGACGTGCGATTACGTGGTCATTGAAGGAGAGTGTGGGTTTTTAATTCTAACTCATATTGAACTTATTTGTAACCCAACCCGTATAAACCCATAATACAATATGGGCGGGTTGAGTTATAAGTGGGTGGATTAGAGCGGGTTAAAAAATATGGGTTGTGATTGTCATATCTACTTTAGTCACAAGAACACTTTAAGTAAAAATAAATGAAGATAACTGAAATCCCTTTTTTTTTTTTTTTAAATGTAATTGAAATCCCATTGAAGCCCCAACAAATATCCCATTCATCCAAACATGTCGATAAATCCTTCCAAAAAAATAGTATTGATGACGCAATTTACAAGATCCGTATTGAGCACCAGCTGGTTTTTGCATTCTTTGTTTTTTTTGTTTTGTTTTTTTTTCTTTCCATTCACTTCAATTGGATTTTGTTTTGTGAGTGACGTCGTTTCTCACATGGGACCATGTATCGCACGACTAGACTTGCTCCAGTCCAGTTGCTTGCCTTTTGTTCCACAATAAATCGACCCGTACACAGGGGCAGAGGCAAACTGAGTCAAGGGGAGGCAGCTAACCCACTACCTTGTAAATTTTCTTAGGAACATGTATAAATTTTATCTCATTTTTACTTACTTGACCCAATTTTAAAATTCATTTTTGTCCCAACCAATACATAAATGTTTTGTACTTAAAAAAAAGAGGAGTCAAAATAGAATTCCTACCCACAAAATCCCCAAAACGTGAGAAGCGTTTCATTCATTCTTGCCTAAAAAAAAAAACCTAGGTTTCTTGAAGAGATCTGTTCTTCATTTCCAATCAGGTACTTCTCTAACCCTTCTTCATCTCTCTCTCATCCCATATCAATCTCTAATTTTGCCCTGGTTTCGTTCGTTTCTGGGATTAGTACTCTGTCTTTTGTTGTTTCAAAACATTAGTGATTAAAATAGTTTCATCCATTGTTTCTAAAGTATGAAAAGTCGTTGAGGTCAATTGTGAATCGAAGCTACATTGTTATTTAATGAATATCTACTTTTCAATTAACTTGTTAATCTAATTGTTCCGTTCAATTAGCAACTAGAAAAAGTGAATCATCATAGTTCAAATTTTCGACCCCACTTGTCCAAAATTCTGGCTCCACCACTGCCCGTATATATGCTGCCTCCCAAAGCTTTTATACGTTGAAAATTTCTCAGCAGCTACCGATTACCAACTCTTTTGGGGTTAGTCCATAGATTCCATACGGAGCTTTGCTTCGACTTTACTTGGACTCCCGCAAGTGGGCAATAGAATCGGCCCCCAAGATTAGTTGAAATGCACGCAAACCAACTCAAACACCTGAGTTATGAAAAAAAAAAAAACTCTACAAATGTTCATACACTGCCTCTTCACAAACGTCAGATTTGCTTTCGCATGCTTTCTTTTTTGAGGGGACTAAGACTAGTCGGTGTTGATTTTAACTGTACATATGTTTGCCTTTTGTTACGGGGCAATAGTATTGTCGATTGTGGTACTTAACCCGTTTGTTTATTTGGCTATTCTTCCCAAATCTTTAGTTTTTTTTGGAGATCTTTTCTATTTTACTAGTTCGTCATGATGGGAAAAACCGTCAAACTAACTAACTCGATTATTTTGGGGGGTTTGGGTGCATGGAGAGTATAGAAAAATCAGTTTGATCTTTGATCTGATAGTTGTGATCACATGATTTCCCGATGTGTATAAAAATTTATCGAAAGAAAAAGCTAATTATGAAAGTAGACCATTTATATTCTCTGTAACCTAACGTGATAACGTGGTGTGGACTACTAAGATATTTCGTGGAAGCACAATCTGACATGCGACGTATATAAACGCCAAACATTTTAAATTGAAAAAAAAAAAAATCACGTGCCCTCAAAACCCAGATTTTTTAACATGATAACTATTCGCAGACCTATTTAAGATAACACTAAGAGGCAATATATGATCATCGATTTAAATAGATGTCACCTTCTATGAAATACTAGTAGTTGTCATTGAATAGATGTCACTTTTCTTTTTTTGAGGAAAAGTAAAAAATGAATTGATAAATAGAGATGTCACCTTTCATCTTATCAACAAAAATCTGAAAATTTGTGTGGTGGCCAACGGCAATAATGCGCCAAAGACTTGCGATAGTATTTGGTTGACTTGACCCGTCGAAACCCGCTAAACGGGGTTGACCCGAAGTCTTCCATGGACCCACAAACAATAACTTCACTCTTATTTTGATGTTTATGCTTCTTTTTTTTTTATTTTTTAGTGCTCAAATTGTATTTTATTTTTGCTAAAAGGCAAAAAAATGAAATGAGTATATAAAAAAAAAAAAAGAGTATGAAAATTATTTTCCATCGCTTTGTAGAACAACAGATATGGAAATAGTTAGGGCCGGTTTGGGAGAAGGAAGAGGACGAGAGAAGCAAGAATGGTGTTTGGTAGGAGGCAAGACCAAATTAGCCCGCAGACATTTTCTCATTTTCGATGCAATGATTTAATGAGGACAATCATATAATTTTTCACATTATCCACTCTTATCCCTCATAGTAATTACACTACTCAAACCAAGTAGTGTAACCTAATACGCTCCATAAATAGTTTAGTCAAGACGCACAAAAGCCAGTCCGGACACCTAAGTTATAAAAATAAAAAAATAAAAATCCAACCTTATTCCCCTAATAACAAATCCATATCTTATCCACCATTCTTTATCCTCTCAAAACCTTATCGACTTGCAAAACGATCCGTTACAGTAATCGACACTGAAAAACTTTGCAGAAGCTTCTAAAATTCCAAACACTGTTATGCAGGTCCCAAGAATCTGGGCATCTGGAATTGCTGTGAATTTCTGTGAAATTTACAACTCATACATAAGGCCATTTTTTTCCATTTTCTAAAACTGCCTCGTATATACTTACAAAATGAGATTACTCTCTCTTTCCAATTTCTGGAAAAAAAAAAATTTACTTTCTCAGACCAGAGGAATTGACAAATATAAGGAATTGATGTTTTAGTAAACTATTAGTTCTACGGTCCACATTTTTGTATTCCCTAAATTAGGCAAAAATTGAAAATGATAAAAAATTGACCAAAAATAAAAAAATGTCGAAGGCAGAATCTTAGACCCAGAACGTGGAAAAGAAAATTTGGCTCCAAACGGTCCCACCTGGCGTACAGTTTCGTCCGAAGCCCCTCGTTCCACAGCCAGTCCCAGTTTATATAACTGACCACCAACCAAATTTTCAATTCCCACCACCAAACACCACCACTCCCCGCCGGCGCCAAACCCCGCCAATGGCCGGAAAAACCCACCTCTCTCTCCTCTCCCTCTTCTCGCTCCTCCTACTCCACGCTCACGCCAAACTCAACCTCGACCGTTCGGATCACGATGCTCTCACGGTCATCCAAAAAGAATTGGGTTTCGACGGTCAGCATGGGAATACTCCAAGTCCATGTCACTCCGCCGGAGTGTTCTGTGAGTGGAGGAGCTCAAACGATGCCTACTCGCTCCGCGTCACCCGAATCGTCTTGAACTCTCATCGCCTCACCGGGTTTCTCTCTCCGGGGGTAGGACGGCTGACGGAGCTCAAGGAGCTTTCCCTCCCAAACAACCACCTCCTTGACCAAGTCCCACACCAAATTGTTGACTGCAAGAAGCTGGAAATCCTCAACCTCCAAAACAACCAGTTCTCCGGTGAAGTCCCAACGGAGGTAGCATCTCTGGTTCGTCTCCGAATCCTCGACCTCTCTTTTAACAAGTTTTCGGGGAACCTGAATTTCTTGAAGTATTTTCCCAACCTGGAAAAACTTTCCCTCGAAAACAACATGTTTTCTGGGAAAGTACCGGCATCACTGCGATCTTTTCGCAATCTTAGGCTCTTTAATGCTTCCGGGAACAGTTTTCTCGAAGGTCCAATCCTAGAAATAAATAAGGTTGAGTATTCCTCAGCCGAACTGATGGAACAAAACCCAATTCCGAAGCGCTATATATTGGCTGAGAATTCCGCCATAGCACCTTCACCTAGTCAGAAAGACAGCGGTAATCCTACCGCTGTTGAAGCACCTGGGCCGTCAACAACACCACCCCCACATACACACAAGAAAAAGAAGAAAACGGCGACAATGATTCTAGGATTCACTGCCGGCGCTATAGCGGGAGGTGTTTCCGGGGTGTTGTTTTCGGTGTTTTTCAAACTGATGATGATTTGGGTTCGCGGCGGAGGGAAGGGAAATGGTCCTGCGATCTTCAGCCCGTTAATCAAAAAAGCAGAATACTTGGATTTCTTGGAGAAAGAAGACGGACTGGCGTCACTCGAACTCATCGGAAGGGGAGGTTGCGGAGAAGTATACAAGGCGGAGCTACCAGGAAGCAACGGGAAAATGATAGCCATAAAGAAGATAGTTCAACCGCCCAAGGATGCGGCAGAGTTGACGGAAGAAGATAGTAAGCTTCTAAACAAGAAGATGCGCCAAATCCGGTCAGAGATTCAGACCGTGGGCCAGATTCGGCACCGGAACCTTCTTTCTCTCTTGGCCCACGTGCCGCGCCCCGACTGCCACTACCTCGTGTACGAGTTCATGAAGAACGGAAGTTTACAGGATATTCTAAATCAGGTTTCGCAAGGGACCAGAGAGTTGGATTGGTTGGCACGGCACAAGATCGCGCTGGGAGTGGCAGCTGGGCTCGAGTACCTCCACATGAACCATAGTCCGCGCATAATCCACAGAGATCTCAAACCGGCGAATGTCCTTCTCGACGATGACATGGAAGCTCGGATTGCTGATTTCGGGCTCGCAAAGGCGGTCCCGGATCAAGATACGCACGTGACGACTTCCAATGTTGCAGGAACTTTGGGGTACATTGCTCCGGAGTACCACCAGACAATGAAGTTCACAGACAAGTGTGATATATACAGCTTTGGGGTGTTGCTGGGTGTTTTGGTGATCGGAAGGCTACCATCTGATAACTTCTTTCAAGACACATCCGAAATGAGTTTGGTGAAGTGGATGAGAAATGTCATGACTTCTGAGGATCCGAATAGAGCAATTGATCGGAAGCTGATCGGAAATGGACATGAGGAAAAGATGCTCCTAGTGCTAAAGATTGCTTGCTTTTGCACTCTTGAGGATCCAAAACAGAGGCCTAATAGCAAGGATGTGAGGTGCATGTTAGATCAGATCACGCACTAAGCGTGCCACCAACATATCATATGTGAATCTATTAAAGAATAATGATGCACGCGATGAATGAGAACTGTTCCAGAAGAACAGTTTCTCCTCTAAGGAAACTCTAGCATAGGGTGGCGACCCATACGTAGTTGTAGTAGAAGTTTGTGTCTGTAAAATGCATGTATCGTTTTGTTATTCGAATGTCGTTTGGCTCTATTTCTTCGTGTCATCTCCTATTGAATCCTAAGTGTATTCAGCAAGATTTCCGTCAAGTACTACATCTATTCATCAAGCTATTTTCATCACATAATATGCATCCAATTTGCTGGTGGAAATTGCTGACATGATTGTCTCCTATTATGAATTTGCTTATTTCATATCATCCTAGGGTTTGATGTAAAACAGTATCTTCTCTTGAAAGCACAATTTGTCAGAAGATAAATAATATATTTATATAGCGATAACAATAATTCATGATGGGAATGAGTGGAAAGCCTTGACCCAAGCAGGCAGCGTAAAGGAGAGGAAGAATTGGTCCAAAACATCAATTCATGATCGATAACCAAAGAGATTAGCACCAGCTTCCAGTGGCTAATAAGTAGGTCTTTGATTTTCTACCATACTACAAGTCCAAGTGAGGAAAATTACCACACTTTCCACTATCACAATGTCCATCACCAAACCAAGATTCTAGATGAGAAATACAAAGGTTTTCAGGTTAGCCTGGTGAATAGATTAACTGGCACCTCAACAATAGGAGATAATTTGCTTTATTAGCAAACGACTTGGAGGCATCATTCATAACAAATCACGATGTATGCTAGCAGCCTATTACAGCTACGGGAGGTTTAGTGGTCTATATGAAATATCGAAGCCTAGCACAGAGTTTGTCGAGATTGCAAGAGAACAAATCAACAGCCCATAAATAATAGTGGAATAGCAATGAGATATCAGTGTCTGGTTTAAAAGAATTTTCATGGTTATTGTATGTCTCTTTGATTTCCACAAACAAATTATGCTGCCTTCCCATTTGAAAACACAGTAAGTCGGTAACTACATTAAAAGGAAGCTTCAAACATGAATCATCATTTAAGAGCCAAAAGAAGGAAGAAGAGTAAGAGATTACAGAGCATAGGAGCCGAAGGATTTTTAAATGGGCAGGCATATCAGAAGTATTATCCAGGGGTCTCAAGAGATGTTTTGCCCCTTCTGTTCTTCGGAGCTGGAAACACAGGATCATTTGTTGCTACATTTTCATTTTTCATGGGAAGTTGGGTCTCTGATTCTGAGGTGGGTGCACCATAGTTGAAGGATATGGCAGTTTCGTGGATGGATAACAAGTTCAGAAATTTTGGAAAAACACTGTTGGGAAGCTAGTTTTTTTTGCAACAACATGAATACAACTACTGAGATTTACAAAGAGGTAGATTTGATCAAGACAAGAGTGGCTATAAATCTATTCGGCGGTGGAGTTTAAGCTATTTCTTGATGGGATTCGAAAGGTCAAACTGTGAGATTGTACTGGAAGCTTGTAACTTTCATTTTCCTTGGTTGAGCTGTCTGTTGCTACTTGCTAGTCATTTGAGTCTGTAAGTCTGGTGGGTTGGTTTGTGGGTATTTGGTCTGTCTTTGGATCGCTGCTTGTTTGCTGATATACCTAACAGTCAAGTCTTTGGTATATTTCTGCCATGACTATAGATGGCTCTGTCTTGTAACCACACACACAAAAAAAGAAGAAGAAGAAGAAGAAGAAGAAGAAGATAGCTGTCTGGTTCTCCTCTGCTATGATCGTTCATACTGGAATTGCCTTGCTTCTGCTGATTCTATTTGTCAAGGATTTGGTCATGGTATCTTACCTGCCATGCCCCTAGCTCTGCTTTTTGGTGTTGCGTCTTACATACATGGGGATTTGGAGATTAATATTATGGCTCCAAATGGGTGATTTCTGCTGTTGCTGATGCTGCCTCGTGTATACTCTTTTGCGTTGACGCCATACTAATAATGATGATGTAAATGCTCTCAACTGGAAACGTGCTGTTACTAGCTGCTATTGGTTTTGGATCTTGCTGATTCTTTGGACTCTTGATGCTGTTACTGGATGGGAGTTGTTCGTAAGAGACAATGGAAGTGTCCATTCATCTCCTTGGGCTTTTATGGCCTTCTATATCCAAGTCTTCCTTGTATCTAGAGTTGGTCGCCTCGATGTACCATTTGTCGAGTTTTAATAAAATCTTTTGCCGACCAAAAAAAAAAAAACATACTCCATTTACCAACTTAGTTCACATATTGTGTACCTAACCCACAGAGGAAGACCGAAAACTCTTTTTTAGAGAGCTCCTCCTTCTCTCTTCTTTCGCTCTACAACTTCAGCACCTAGGGATTCTCCTGGGAGGAGGCGGTGCCTGTTGGAAAGAGAGCGTGCATGCTCTATGGGCCTCGACCCATTTACCACACGAGCTTGGCTGGGCTCAGGATTGCGGGCTGTGGGCTGGGCCTGCCCTTGGACCTCCGATTCTTTTGGGTGAAAATTTGGACATGGGCTTACTTGGACTTGGGCCTGAGTAATTTTGAGTTTTCAGGTATTGTGGCTATTCTGTGGCTTAGGTTGCTGCCCAGAATGCAGTGTGGGTGTGGGATGCCTTCTTTCTCCCGCTTTGGTTGTATCTCCCTTTGTGGGGATGCTTGCCTTCATGTTGTACTGTGTCCTATAGCTGTCAATGGATCTATCCTACCGTTTTGACCCCAAAAAAAAACCTTAGATGTTCTTTTTTGTTTTGTTCATGCTAGAAGGTTTAAATAGCAGCACTGTTTATTGAAGCACTAAACATCCATTTATTGGCACGAATTACCAAATTCAAAAGGGAAATATCTTACTTATGCAACGATATCAATTGATACCCAATAACATGACTTTTGATGTGATTAGTGCTCTCAACGAGTTTTAAAAACTAAACTGTTACTAAAATGAACCCGGGAAGAGCCCACGCTAGTAAACATCCATTTATTGGCACGAGTTATCAAATTCAAAAGGGAAATATTTTATACTTCAGAAACCATATCAATTGATACCCAATAACATGACTTTTGATGTGGTTAGTGCTCTCTACGAGTTTTAAAAACTAAACTATTACCAAAATGAACCCGGGAAGAGCCCACGGATGGACAGCCGAGGATCCGATTCCATCCAGATTTTTTTTTTTTTTGAAAGAAAAAAACAGCAACTTCAACGAAATGTCTTATATACAGTACAAAACAAGGAACAAGAGGTCTGGCTTGGGTGCCTTTTAAATCATGTTCCACGAAATGTTTGGAGCAGAACTGTTGTCCTTGACTTAGTGAGTTGATTGACCAAGTCTTCGTCTTCCTTACCCACCCTCGAAATAGCTCAAATTTTTTCATCAGCAATCTCCTCCTCTCTCCTTCACTGTGATCATTCCCAAACTCTCTCCATAGTTCCAGTTCACATCACACACACACACACAAAAATAATGTTTCCTTATCTACTCTCAATTGCACTCCCTCTCTACTTCTTCCTCCATCAAAGTACTTTAACACTAGCCATCAACTCCCCTGGCCTTTATTCCCAACAGCTTGATCACATTAACGTCAACTGCGGCTCCTCCGGCGACTCAACTGCAGAAGATACCCGGAAATGGACCGGAGATATCGGTACCAATTACATCACTTCATTACATGGTTCAAAGGGCAAATTGATCAGCTCAAAAGCCACTGACCAACCCCTTCCCTACGATCCAATCCCTTACAGGACCGCCCGGCTCTCCCGTTGGCCATTCACCTATACATTCCGTGTCACTCCAGGTCAGAAACTTATACGTCTTCATTTCTATCCGGCTTTGTACCTGGGTGGTTTCAAAAGGTCCAAGGCCTTTTTTACTGTGAAGGCTGGTCGTTATACCCTTCTTAGCAACTTTAGTGCTGCCCTTACTGTTGATGCATTAGGCTTAACCTCTCTTGTTAAAGAGTATTATTTGGACGTGGATGAAGATCAACCGTTAATCATAACGTTCTCCCCGTCACGAATTGGCCATTCTGATGAGGTATATGCTTTTGTCAATGGGATTGAAATAATCTCAATGCCAGCTGCACTTTATCATACTCGAGAGGGTAATCCAGTGGCACAGATTGTTGGGAAGAGCGACTGGTTTACCCTAGATAAAAGCATTGCTCTGGAGAAGGTACACCGGTTAAACATTGGCGGAAGCTCCATTTCGCCTATAGAAGATAGGGGCATGTTTAGGGATTGGAATGAGGACTCAAATTATCTGTTAGAAAAATCATGTGTCAAGCCAGTTACTACCACAATTCGAATCAAATACATGAGCATACCACCATACACTGCTCCTCAGAAAGTGTATCAAACATCTTGGTCACTGGTTCCAGGCAAGCATGCGAACAAGACCGAATCAAATTTCACATGGAGATTACCTATGGATTTGGGATTTCGGTACCTGCTTAGGTTGCATTTCTGTGAGCTTGAATATGATATAAAAGAGAGTGGAAGGATGGAGTTTAGTATCTTTGTTAATGAACAGGTTGTTGAGGCCAAAGGTGACCTTATCCATTGGAGCGGCGGAAATGGGGTGGCTGTGTTTAAGGACTATGTGGTGATTATGGATGGAGAAAGGATGGAGGGCAAGCGTGACTTGCTCATAGTGCTGCGCCCTCACAATCATGAATGGACGGAACCAATTGATGCAACTATAAAGGGGATAGAAGTATTCAAGTTGAGCAACCCCGACAAAAATCTTGCTGGGGTGAACCCAGTGTCGCTTGAACATGCTTCGACATCTCCAAAGCCCAAGAAGCTAGTCTTTGCTTCTGGAGGAAATGCCATTGCAACAGGTGTAGTAATTGTACTCACTGTGTTGAATGTCATTGTTTACCAATTGCGTAGCATAGGTGAAAATAGTGCGGAGAGAAATCTCTCATCGTCGACATCGGAGGGGTTGTGTCGCCGTTTCTCACTTGCTGAGCTCATGTTAGTGACCAATAACTTTGATGATGAATTTGTCATTGGACGTGGTGGATTTGGTAAGGTCTACAGAGCGCTTATTGATGATGACGCAACAACAGTTGCCTTAAAGCGGTGTAATTTGAAGTCTCAAGGGGCAAAAGAGTTTTGGACAGAAATCGAGATGCTTTCCAAGCTTCGACACATGCATCTCGTAAGTCTTTTAGGCTATTGCAATGAACGCAATGAGATGATCCTTGTTTATGAGTTTATGGAGCATGGTACAATTGCTGATCATCTCTACAATACAAAAACCAAGGGTAATGGAATGGTTGGCTATATGTCATGGGAGCAAAGGCTCAACATTTGTGTAGGTGCTGCTCGTGGATTGGATTACCTCCATACAGGTATTCAGAACGGTATAATACATCGAGATGTGAAGACCAGAAATATTCTATTGGACAAGGACTGGATAGCTAAGATTTCAGATTTTGGGTTGTGTAAAGTGGGCTCCACAAACCATTCTCACTCGTACGTTAGCACAGATGTGAAAGGCACATGGGGGTATTTTGATCCCGAGTATCACATGACCCGTAGGCTAACTAAGAAATCAGATGTGTATGCCTTTGGTGTCGTGATGTTGGAAATGCTTTGTGGGAGACCAGCAGTTGATATGCGGGTTGATGAGGAGCAACGTAGTCTTGTCCTATGGGCTAAACAGTGCATCAAAGAGAACAGACTTGATCAACTTACTGACCCCAGTTTGAGGGACCAAATCTCGGCACATTGCCTGAAGGTGTTTGCTGAAGTTGCTAATAATTGCACAGATAGTCGTCCAAAGGGACGGCCTACAATGGCAGATGTGGTGGTGAGACTTGAGTACGCATTGGCTTCAGAGAGGGCTGTGAACGAGCAGTTTGGTGAGAACACCAAAGGCCGGAATAGGTCAAAGGGAAACGTAAGTTACGTAAGCAAGGTGTTTCAGAGGGCTATTGAATTTCTAGCTAAAGGTGCTGACATCAAGTGGAAAAAAAGAAAGGAAGATGATTTCACGAGAAAGAAAAATGGTCCTGCGATCTTCAGTCCGATAATCAAAAAATCAGAGAACTTGGATTTCTTGAAGAAAGAAGACGGACTGGCGTCACTCGAACTCATCAGAAGGGGAAGTTGCGGAGAACTATACAAGGCGGAGCTACCAGGAAGCAACGGGAAAATGATAGCCATAAAGAAGATAATTCAACCGCCCAAGGATGCGGCAGAGTTGATGGAAGAAGAGAGTAAGCTTCTAAACAAGAAGATGCGCCAAATCCGGTCAGAGATTCAGACCGTGGGCCAGATTCGGCACCGGAACCTTCTTTCTCTCTTGGCCCACGTGCCACGCCCCGACTGCCACTACCTCGTGTACGAGTTCATGAAGAACGGAAGTTTACAAGATATTCTAAATCAGGTTTCACAAGGGACCAGAGAGTTGGATTGGTTGGCACGGCACAAGATCGCGCTGGGAGTGGCAGCTGGGCTCGAGTACCTCCACATGAACCATAGTCCGCGCATAATCCACAGAGGTCTCAACGCGGCGAATGTCCTTCTCGACGATGACATGGAAGCTCGGATTGCTGATTTCGGGATCGCAAAGGCGGTCCCGGATCAAGATACGCATGTGACGACTTCCAATGTTGTGGGAACTTTGGGGTACCTTGCTCCGGAGTACCACCAGACAATGAAGTTCACAGACAAGTGTGATATATACAGCTTTGGGGTGTTGCTGGGTGTTTTGGTGATCGGAAGGCTACCATCTGATAACTTCTTTTACAACACAAACGAAAGGAATTTGGTGAAGTGGATGAGAAATGTCATGACTTCTGAGGATCCGAACAGAGCAATTCATCCGAAGCTGATGGGAAATGGACATGAGGAAAAGATGCTACTAATGCTAAAGATTGCTTGCTATTGCACTCATGACGATCCAAAACACAGGCCTAATAGCAAGGATGTGAGGTGCATGTTAGCTCAGATCAAGCACTAAGCGTGCCGCCAACATATCACATTTGAATGTATTAAAGAATAAGGGCAAATTTTCGAAGTCGTCCCTCTAGTTTTACGGTTGTCTCAATTTTGTTCCACTAGTTTCAATTGTCTCAATTTCGTCCCTGTAGTGTGTTTTACGTTTCAAATCGGTAAAATCGTCAACACCGTTAATGAAACTAACGGAAAAATATGATTAAAAAGTTAAATGCTCCAATTTTCAATCCGGTTGAATAGGTGCATCTTAATTTTTTACACCATTTATATATTAAAAAATATAGTTAAAAAGTTAGGTGTTCCAATTTTCAATCCATTTGCACCGGTGTGAAGATCTTATTTTTCTGATCATTTTATCTTAGATGGTTATAATGGATTTTTAGCTCTAAGCCCTTTCAATGAGCACTCTAAGAGAGCCCTGAAACTAAATAAGTAGTCTTTGGGTACTCATTGAAAGGTCTTAGAGCCAAAAATTCATTACGACCATCTAGGATAAAATGATCAAAAAAATAAAATTTTCGCACCGGTTCAACCAGATTGAAAATTGAAGTATTTAATTTTTTAATCATATTTTTCCGTTAGTTTCATTAATGGTGTTAATAATTTTACCAATTTGAAACGTAAAACAAACTACGCGGACAAAATTGATCTAAAACAACAATTCATGATCGATAACCAAAAAGATTAGCACTAGCTTCCAGTGGTAATAAGTATGTCTTTGATTTTCTACTATACTAAGTCCAAGTGAGGAAAATTACCACACTTTCCACTATCACAATGTCTATCGCGAAACCAAGATTCTAGATGAGAAATACGAAGGTTTTCAGGTTGGCCTGGTGAATAGATTAACTGCCACCTCAACAGTAGGAGATAATTTGCTTTAGGAAAATTTATAGAATTAGTCCTCCTAGTTTTATCCGAGTCCTATTTTAGTCCTTCAAATATCAATTGCAACTCTTTTAACCTTCAAGTTTGGTTTTCGTACAAAATTGGTCCAATTGATAACGTCAGTCAACCAAACTAGATGGAAAAAATCAAATTGAGAGCAAACGTTATCAATTGGACTAACTTGATACGAACTGCAACGACCAAATTGCCATCAATTTGATTTTTTCTATTCAGTTTGGCTAAGTTATCAATTTGACCAATTTGGTATGAAAATAAAACTTGAAGGTCAAAAAAGTGTAATTGATACTTGGAGGACGAAAATGAGACTCAGGTGAAACTAGGAGGACCATTTGTATAAATTCCCCTTTGGAGGCATCATTCATGACAAATCACGATGTATGCTAGCAGCCAAATACAGCTACGGGAGGTTTAGTGGTCTATATGAAATATTGAAGCCTAGCACAGAGTTTGTCGAGATTGCAAGAGAACAAATCAACAGCCCATAGGGCCATAATTGTGGAATAACAATGAGAAACCAAGTGTCTAAAATTTTCATGGTTTAAGTTTTTTTTTTTGATCCGCTCATGGTTAAGTTGTCTCTTTGATTTCCACAACACATTATGCTGCCTTCCCATTTGAAAACACAGTAAGTCGGTAGCTAGTAGCTACATGAAAAGGAAGGTCCAAACATAAATCATTATTTAAGAGCAAGAAAAAGGAAGCTTCAAACATGAATCATCATTTAAGACCCAAAAGAAGGAAGACGAGTAAGAGATTACAGAGCATAGGAGCTGAAGGATTTTTAAATGGGCAGGCATGAGAAAATTGATCCCAATGTATCCTATAACTGGAAGAATTCATTTCTGCTCCAGCAGAACAAAGCATATGGGGAATGAATCAGACTTATAACCAGTAAGCATCCTCGCAAGACAAACACAGGACAAACCAGAGCTCTCTTTCTAAACAGGGAGTGCAACATACATGGAGAATTTGCAAGTAATCAGGGCTCTTAATCTTTTAAGTAACTACAATATAGCTTTCTTTCTATCACCTTTTCTATTCTTCACACAAACAAATGAATACACTTGCTCGTAACATACCAACTAAGACAACAACAGGAAGCAGACATGGTTCAATCAAGGATGCGAAAGAACGAAGAAATCCTTTCCAGAGTTAGAACAGTGCATTAAACACAATGACAAAAAAGAAGTTAATTTGAGCAAGAATCATTCATTTAGCTAAGCTGATAACCTGATGGTTAAGAGAGCTCTACATTAGAGAAAAGGGAGAAGTAACAGATACAAAGGGCTGGAACAAGCTCCAGGGTCTAGGCTGTCGTTCCATCAAGCATACTGAGAAACAATCCGAAGATCTTTTCTAAATTATCATTTGCTCTTCTATAGATTTATGGACTACTCAAAGGTGCCAGAGGGAACTTTCAGTTTTGAAGTGACGAAACTTAGAGGCTCCATTTCGCCCCATGCAAAGCCTGTGTCAAGCTCGTAAGTATCACAAGGAGATGATTAGAGTCATTAGACATCGCCACTCTATAAGCAGAAGTCAAATGTAGGTATAGAGCCATTGGAAGTCTAAAAGCTTATAACAGCTTGTCAGAGGTAATTTAGTAACCACTAACCAGTACTACTGCTGGCAAAACAAATACACAAGTGAGAAGCATGAGATACAGAGATAGAACCAAAAGGAATCTAGATCATATGAGGACAAAAGAGATTCCCAATAACATAAATACAAGCACAGAGAAAAACAACCGGTAGATATATTGGGACTATACATTTCATACTGATAGAAGATATCAAAATTTTTGGAAGAGTCCAAACTAATGGTCTGAAAGCAGTTCACAATTCAAACAATCATTTATCTCATACCACAGTACGCCAGTTACTGGTAGAAAAGCCCAAGGTTAAAGAAAGCATCCTATTCATTTGGTTCTAAACAAATGTAGACCCATATTTACCAAGTTGAAGCACACATGTATTACTAGGAGTACCTTAAAAATCTAAAAGTAACTGTGGAAGAACCCTTTCCAGATGAGTTGCTTCTATTGTGCTAGCACCCTCCGCTTCCACAATCGTAGCAGCACGTTCAACAGCCTCTAAATCAATGAAAATTGAGACATAAGCATGCAAAGGAAAAGGAACATGATTTTTAAGAAGCATGGAAACTGCATTTAAGGCAGGTGGACACCTGTGACAAAGACTCTAAGAAGTTCAGAGCTCAGTTTCAAAGCATTTGCATTAGCTGCGCCAGTAGATAAAACATATCAGTCAAATGTATTTCAGATATTGTTGTAGCTCCTTACTCCCAACAAAAAGGGATAACAATCCACAACACCAAATGCAGAATGTGTGTATTTGTGATTAGCCTAAGGATAAGCGAAAGAATATAATTGTGTCAGTTATATGCAAAGGAACCACCTAAAACATAGCAATTCCTTCCTTTCCCCAAACATAATGGTTTCACTAAACCTTACAACTTTAGACGTTAAGGAATTGCATTCCAAGACTCCTGTTGCATCAAATAGTAATTTACACATCTAACATAACACCAGAATGTCCAAACATTGAAGTAATTTATCTTATTCACAGTCACCTCAAATGAATTTATGGAGCTTGAATATCTTTAGAAAAAATAAACTCATAAAACTAACATCTTTCAAGAAATTCAGGGTTCCATACCAAAGGTAGGACGAATTTTCTTGGACGTCCCAGCTCCTGGCTGCAAATAATAGAATTGTGAACTGTCAAGCACAACTAAATCTGCAAATAAAGGACAAGTTGAAAATTTTGCCCCTTGATATGCGGCATTCCATGTTAAAAGCATTTGACGCCTCTACCAGACTTGAACCATCCACAAAATTCATACTATGCTCTATGACGAATGGTAAGTACTAGTAATGGCTGGGAATTTATTTTCACAACTTTTGGTCACCTTTTAAGTTTCAACCAATCGAAGCCTTACAAAAATCAAAAGCCATATTACCAAATAGTTTAACCAATGACGGGAAATAACACGGGTAATAAACAGCTTTGACAACAGAAAAAGCATTAGTTATTTGATGCAACTCATGCAAGAAAACAGCGGTGTTTTCGTCCTTCTTTGGCATTTAACAGCATAAAAGATGCATCTGCCATGTACTTAATAAGCAATTAATCTTCATCATTCACTACTTGACAAAGGTGATAACGAATATGTAGTTGCCTATCAAGAAACAACATATGAGTCAGATAAGTGTAGCTGAAATGAGAACGTTGAGACGGATGGGTGGTACGACTTTGCGAGACAGAATAAAGGTAAGGTGACAAAAAAATAGATTAAGGCGGTTTGGACATGCAATTGTAGATTGACTGATAAGGTAGCTAGGAAAAGTGATATGATTACGGCTAAAGATAGCACTAAGGGAAGGGGTAGACAAATTTGAAATTAGAGGCATAGTTTGTGGCAGTAGTGTGAAAGAATCAAGGGATTTTTTGAAAATCATGGAACACGATGCCCTTGACAGAGCACAATGGAAAAAATGAATTCATGAGGTCGACCCCAATCGATAGGGACTCAAGGCTCTGTTTGGTTAGGTTTTGTATAGTAGCCCATCAAAATTGTCATGTTGTAATCAACGGAATGGCTCCTAATAAACTCAAATTACATGAAAAGAGTTCTAGAAAACTATTAAGTACTCTACGACAAAAAAAGAAGAAGATGGAAATGAAAAATCGGTGAATGGCCAGCTATACAAAATGATAAGCTTTCTAACTTCATAGATATTTGATAAGAGTCAGCGGTCTGAAAAACAAAGTCTGTGTAACCTAGTGTTCTTATGCCAGTGCTGCATGTAAATGATTCCTTAATCCTTACATGTGAGTTTTAAAGATCACTTTTGTTCACACACCAACTCATACCCCATCACAAAGTTTCCAAGTCTCCGCAGACCTCACCACTAAATTGTGACGTCCTTCCCTTCCTGTTCTTCATCAATATACTAATCCTCAGTAGCAAATAGAAAAACAATGCAAACCTAACTCCAAACCTAGGTATAGCGGTCAAGGCCCCGGTACTACAGACTCGGTCTCTTCTAGGTCACAAATTTGAAACCTCCTAGGTGCCATCATCCTACACGACAAATTCATACAAGGCTTTGTCCTGGCTTTAATTGAGCCTCCCACTACGGAAAGGTGCGATTGCACCCCCCAAGTGCTAGTTAGGTGCGTATAAACTGCCCCGGACACCATCAAACATCTAACATAATATATCACTGTAAACCTGTGTCCTACTGCAATATACCACCAGTGCACCACACATTATTCAAGTAACAAAACGCATTGACAAATCTCTGTTCCCCGCTCGTACATTCAAAACAAAACACCACTTAAGAACTGAAAAAGCAAAGAGAAACACATCAGAATTCGAGAAAATACGCGGAGACATCTTTACCTCTCCTTCCAAAGCCTCCGCGCCTTCGTTTTTCTCGCGCTCTGCGAGAAAAAAAATCAACATCCAGAAATCAAAACATCAAAGACACATTCAATCGGAAATTGATACAAAAAAATAATAATAAGTAGTAGAAAGCGGTGGATGAGGAAGAGAACTCAACGGAGAGCTCTGCGGTTCCAGACGAGCTTGAAAATGGCGTGAATCAGATCCTGCAATTTACATTGTCAGATACGTGAAGCAGAGATCAGAGATGAAGGAAGGGAAGCGGAGAATCGAGATTTGATTTTACAGGATCGAAAGTGTTGGCGTCCATTGGAGACGAAGAACGAGCGAGGGAAGGAAGGAATCGAGGAGCCGGTCGAGATCGAGAGTTTGGTTTTTGGATTTTGTATTTGGAATTATGGTTTTAATGAATAATTTATTAATTAATTATGGGGAAAGGTTGTCGCGATGAGCCCCTATAGCTCAGTGGTAGAGCGCCAGTCTTGTAAACTGGAGGTCTGTAGTTCGATCCTGCATGGGGGCAGCTTTTTATCAGTCTGTTTTGTGGGGGAAATTTTCACTTTCTATTTTTTTTTATTCCCTCCGTTGCGTAAAGTTAATCACCTAGTTGAAATTACGTGTAATTTTTAAGCTTAAAAATGATATACTTACGGAAATATGTTTTTGCTCAATATGGATATTGTTAGTAATTTTTATTGAGATCTTTTGAAAGGTGCAAAAAAATTAGTAAAAAATTATTTTAGTAAATACATTACTTTAATTTTAAAAATTGCATGTTGTTTTGTAAGGGACCACTTTATAGGACAAAGTGAGTATTTTTTTGGCGGAGGAGCGAGAACTTCATTACGTAAAACTAAATAAATTACAACGACGCAAAAGGGGAAAACTAAAATCCGCCAATAGATTAATAATGTGGTGGTTTATTTACTTTGTATCTAGCATTTTTTTTTTTTTTTTGAAAACGTTAATATTGTTGTGTCTTTTCGCACCCACTAAAGTCACAAAACCGTAGACTAATCATTTTTTTAAAATGACAAACCAATTTGGTTAAACAAATAAGTAGATATGCTTTTATCTTTTCTCACAAATAATTAAGGCAGCTGATTTTGTTATTCTTTTTTTTGTTAACGCCTCCCCCTGCAAGTGTATTTTTGTACAAAAATACTCTTGCAGAGGAGTGATGTTAACAAAAAAAAAAGGTAGCAAAATCATTTCCCATAATCAATCGGACCAATGCTTGGTTGATTTTAGGATATCGTAATTTTTTTACTTATTCGGTTTTTTTTTTATCTAACTATATGTCTTACTTCTGTTGTCTTTAGTTTTTCTTAGCTTTAACTTAATTTCGTGTTACATTTTACTTCTAATGCTTTTGACAACTAATTCTTTGTCGATTCATGCTTGACAAAAATTAAATCGGAAAACCATAAAAAATAGACTACATTAAGGCCTCATTCCACTAAGATTCTTGTTTTTTAAATACTTATTTTTCATTTCACGAGATAGATCATTCTCTCACAATACATCACATTTAATTCAAATTCTAAAGTATTTGGCAAACTCGATACCAATATTTTCCCACGTTTTTATCACGTCCCATTGGATTTGGGGCACCAATAGATGATCTTTTAGTTGACTTCAACCATCAGTTCGTTCAACTTCAATTTTAGCAAACACTACATAGGTTTAAGAACAAGTCTTACTTGTGCGGCTGTGCCTTGAAATTTATTTAAGACCAAAAACAAATGATAATGTTGTGCAGCCAACGGAGGAAAAAAGAGAGTAGAAGTTTGACGTAGTGACCAAGTTATGGGACTTCCCGTTCTACTTTCTCAAATAAGTATTTAAAAGACGAGGACATATTTTTTAGCTTAAAAATAATGGACTTATAAAAATAATTTTTAACAGTAATTTTTTTTATGGGTCAAACAATATCCATATTGTATATATATTTTTATTTCAATAAGCTTATTATTTTTAAGCTTGAAAATTACAAATAAGTATTTATTTTTTAAGGGAATAAACTGGGGCTATCTCTATCAACTCCTTTGGAGCAGTTTATTGAGATTTCCGTAAAGGGACAATGAGATTGGTCCATCGAGATTAGTTAAAGTGCGTGTAAGTTTGCTCAGATACTTGAGTTATAAAAAAAATGTAGTAGCTTCAGACACTCTATAAACACAAATACACACACACAAACAAGTCACGAGTTATTTGGGGGCCAAGTTGTAGCTCGGGGTGTAAACGAGCCAAGCCAAGCTCTGAGTATTCGAGCTTGACTCAATGGAGTATTAAACAGGGGCGGAGCCCTGGCCCTGGCTCCCTAAGCGTCCGAGTTTTAAAATTTTTATTTTGTATATGCCTGATTTTAAATATTATTGATACTTATTCATATACAGCTACTTATAATCTTAATAATTTTGGTTTGATTTGATAAAATCGGTTATTTAGATTCTCATTTCTCAATTTATTTCATAAATAAAAAACAAGCACATGACAATTGAAATAACCTCAAGAGAAAAAAAACAAAATGACTGATATACTTTAACTGCATTAGGCTATTAAAAACACAAATATACCTATGAAAACATATACGTCTATTAAGCCGGGCTCTTGGCGTGAAAATCCTTACTCTGCCGTTAGTATTAAACTAGTCGAGCCGAGTTGAGTCTTAACGAAGCAAGTCTTGAGCTGCTGGAGAGCACCTCCGGTTGTTGCAAAGTTGGAAGGAGTAGCAGCTACGGGCAATTGTTTGTAATATGAAGGGTGATTAGCTGTTTCTACCCAGAAAGAAGAAAAAAGGTTTGAACAAGAATTTATTAATCAAATTCCCAAATCAATTAGCAGTATGTATCACTATCACCCTCGAATGAAAACCTTCCTTGTAATGATTTTTCCATTTCCATAATTCAAACTCCATAACTTCCTTCTCACTCTAAAACGTCGACGGGCTCTCTCTCCAGAAACCCTAAATGAACGATTGCTCCGGCCCACTCCGATTTGATCACCATGTAAGCATTATATTTCCGTCAATGGCTTCAATTTGTTCTATTATGTGCTTGTATACTCATGGATATATATTGTGTTGATGACGCGAATTTTGATTTTGAATTTTTTTTTTTTTTTCAGGTCAGAAGACGAAATAGCGATGGATGCAATAAAGCACGCTCTGAAGGCTCTTCGGAAGCGGCATGTGCTCGAAGAGGGCGCTCATTCCCCTGCTTTCGTCGCTCTTTCTAGGCCTCTTGTTGCTCAGGTGCACCTTACCTATATTTATACATCCATATATGTACGTTTGTATGCAGTAGTTGCACATGAGTATCCTTCTTAGTTATGTAATCTGTGTGCGTGAGTGCGAGCAAGAGCGGGTATCGCAGCGCGAAAGCGACTTTCGAAAACCTTCCAAACTGCTAAAATTTGGAAGACCAAGGATTGAGAACAGGAGCGAAGGGTAAGGATTATATGACTTAGGTATTATGGTATATCCGTTATGGTAAAGTAGGTATGAATTGTATTGTTTGATGTATGTAATTGTTTTACGTGATGAACTAGGGTTTTTTGTGGCATTCTAGGGCTAACAAAAAGTTTCTCGTGCATGAGTTACCAAGACAGCAAGACTGCATTACTATTTGTAATAGCGATGTGGATCTAAATTGTAGTAATATGGAATTTTTGTTCGCATGAGTGATGCACTTTGATGGAATGATGAGCTGGGCGGTTCTCCGTGCATCAAATCCAACACCTGGTCCCCCCCCCCCCCCTGATACAATCTTCTTGTATGTCAATTGAGCAAACCAATGCCTTAAGCCACTCAGCCATACCTCCAAGTTGTTGATCGGAATGAAATTTGATGTGCCGGGTTTGGTTGGTTGCCCTAAGGGCTATGGATTGGAGACTTGTTATTGGGTAGTAGTTGGATAAATTATGAACAACTTCCACTTGCTACCGATTTTAAACTGTATGCAACACTTGTGATTGGTTGAATTCTATGTTTTAACCATTGGCCCCCTGGAGGACGCACAAAAGGTTGAGGTCGCATTCTTCCAATAAAGAGGGTCAAGTTCGATGCGTTTTCGAAAATGATGAAGAGATTAAAGTTCGTTTTGTTTTTGAAAATGATAAAGAGACTAAAGTTCGAGTCTTCTAATTTGTGTATGCTAAAATATCTTTTCCTCCCATTGAGTTTTTTTAGGCTGACATCCTCTTTTCATACAATCGATGCTTGCACTCTAGGCCTTCATCTTTTCCCTTTGAGGCTTTAACTCATAATTTTTATCTGTTACTTTTGTTGTTTTTTTCTCCCTTGATTAGTGGTGTCGTAGCCTCTCACTAAAGCATTCATTCACATTTCATTCTCTCTAGTCATCCCATTCAGATATCTTAACCTCTGGCCTCTGGATGCTTTCATGTGGGTTGGTTGGATATGAAGCATGTCTTCTTTTTTCAACAACCCAGATTTATCATGCAGTGGGGCTGGACTTTTTGACATGTTCTATTTTTGTGGTTTCCTGGATGTTAATTTTCATTTGATGGATTATGCATCAAAAGGATGGAAGCATTAAACATTGTGCAGGGCATTGTTTTGTAGCTAGTGAATTTTCTTCTCTCTGGGCGTTGATCAGTACATCGCTCAATCACATGCCTACTCTATCATGTCTCATCTTCAGTCGTCTAGGCCCACTTTAAAGTGTGTATCTACTTGTCATTGGAATGCCCCAACTCAGTAATACTGTTGGATGTTTCTTTCGGATGTTTTCTAGGATCTGTTATCTTGCTTCATCAGTTCTGTTTTTTGGAGTCTATCACAATCCCACGAATCCCAGGCTCGAGAAAGGTTTAACAGTTAAGAAGGAAATTTAGCTATCTGATTCTCTTGTGCTTGAATTTTATAGAAGTACTAAATGTCTTCCCTTAGTTCAGAAACAAGGATTGTTTTTTAAAATGTTCCATCCTCTTTCCAAAATGTGATATTGAAATTCTCATTTGAGTAGTTGATCTTTTTTCTCATTGTGTGCTTCTTCCTCTAGTTACTTACCAACCTACATATTTATTGGTTTTAGTTGGACTGCTTGAACTATTTGACCTTTTTTCCCATCACAATAACTTGTTTCTTTAAGACCTACCTTTCGCCATGATTTTGTCAACTATCTCTATTATAAAACAGAAGAGTGTGGGAACAAGTTGTTGGAACGGCTTAAATTCATTTGATCCAAAGGATGTAGTGCATCTACTCACTTCTAGGCTAAGTGCCCATGGTTTTTACCTAAATCACACAACTGCCATCCCCTTCCAACATGGATGCGTAGTGCCGTAGGCACGGGCTAGCGCTAGTTTGTCTATATGACTTCTCTATTTAGAGATTGTGTTTGATATTGTAATTTTTTGTATTGAAGGGCTCAGAATGGAAAGAGAAGGCAGAAAATCTGGAACTGGAACTTCAGCAATGTTACAAAGCTCAGTCTCGATTATCTGAGCAGCTTGTGGTGGAAGTGGCAGAGTCCAGAGCTTCAAAAGCATTAGCTCAAGAGAAAGAAGCCTTAATCTCGGAGTTGCAAAATGAGCTTACAGAAACAAGGTTGCTTTTCCCCTGTTTCTCACCATAGATTTTATGCACTGAGTTCATAATAACATTGATATTCTAAGGTGTTGAGTGGACTGTTGATATAAGTGTGCATGATGCAGGGATAAATGCACTCATCTAACCGCGCTTTTAGAAGAAAAGACTAAAGCTTTAGAACTGGTCATGAGTGAGCATGGGGCAATAAAAGCGGAACTTGAGGAGATAACCTTGAGAGCTAAAAATGCTGCGTCTGAAAATAGGAGTTTAATTGACCGTTGGATGCTACAGAAGATGCAGGATGCTGAACGCCTGAACGAAGTACTTAATTTCTTATGTGGGTCTGTTCGGTATTTTTGACTAGTCTACTATTCACTGTTCAGTAATGAGTAGAAAGAAGTATGGTAAGAAAGGAAAGCTGATGGTGTATCTCGATGTTATCAATATTGGTGGAGTCTCAGCCATCTGTTTTTACTGTGCAGTTTGACACAATGAATATTGGAACCTATGGTTACCATTTTGTTGCTGAAAGCCAGCTGGAGAAAACTTTTATTTTCTGTTTTTTGTTTCATGTGCATGGTCCAGAGATTTGCTATCGTAGCACTTGTATTGCAGAAGAGTTTAATTATACTGAATGCTGACCTTATGAAAACTGTACAGTTGGTTCTTGTTCTACCCTGGATGTTGTATGATAATCACAATTTACCTATATGGAATGTTGAAGCACAAGATCTCTATTCTTGATTCTAAGAAAATAAAAGTTGCGGTGAAGTGTTAGAGCCGAAATTCGACTATGCACTTAACTATGTGATTTGTCACATATTAGGTTCTCACTATTGTTTTGCTTGTGTTATTAGGCTAATGCACTATATGAAGACATGCTCGATCGGCTCAAGGCGAGTGGTCTAGAACAACTAGCAAGGCAGCAAGTTGATGGCGTGGTCCGCCGAAGCCAAGGTGCTGAGTTCTACGTGGAGTCCACTTTTCCTACTGTGTCCAAACACAAGATACCTGCGCATGAAGGCGGGTGTGCTGCCATAATCTTCGACTACAGCTCTGGAAAATTAGTTAGTGGAGGACAAGACAGGACTATCAAAATGTGGGATACAAACACTGGCTCACTCAGTCGTAGTCTTTTTGGTTGCCTTGGCTCAGTTCTTGATATCACGATTACCCACGATAACAAATCCATAATCGCCGCAAGCAGTTCAAATAATCTCTACGTATGGGATGTGAACTCAGGACGGATGAATCATACCCTGACGGGCCACACGGATAAAGTATGTGCTGTAGATGTGAGCAAAGTCTCAAGTCGACTGGTAGTAAGTGCTGCTTACGACCGTACTATAAAAATTTGGGATCTTTTTAAAGGGTACTGCACCAACACTTTAATTTTCCATAGCAATTGCAATGCCCTTTGCTTCAGCATGGATGGACAGACCATCTGTTCAGGTCATGTGGATGGGAATCTGCGGTTATGGGATATCCAGACGGGAAAGCTCCTTAGTGAAGTTGCTGCACATTCTATGGCTGTTACTTCGATCTCTCCTTCTAGAAACGGAAACATGATATTAACAAGTGGGAGAGACAATTTGCACAATTTGTTTGATATTCGGTCTCTTGAAGTTTGTGGAACCCTAAAAGCGAGCGGAAACAGAGTGGCATCGAATTGGAGCCGATCGTGCCTTAGTCCGGACGACGGTTATGTTGCTGCTGGATCTGCTGATGGGTCTGTCTACATTTGGTCGGTATCAAAATCTAGTATAGTGAGCACTCTGAAGGAGCACAATACTTCTGTCCTATGTTGTTCTTGGAGTGGTCTTGGGAAGCCTTTAGCCTCCTCTGACAAGAGTGGGATTATTTGTACCTGGACGTGATTGATCACACTTGGCGCATATCAGAATTTGTTTACTGCAACTTTGTTGTTCTTTTCCTGTAAATACAATGGTATATCTGTATGATTCACTTTGTTTTTTAAGATGTGCAGAGTTTATGGTCAGTTTAATGCTTTGACTGGTTAGACATCCAATGTAGCCCTAAACAGGTCAATGTAGTTTCTGGAAAATTAGCGGTTGATCCCTTTCTCCATCACGCCATGATTTAGGATATAAGACTGAGTGTATAGATCCTACATGATTGAGTGGTGAAAAAGGAGGTTGGGCCGCCATATGGCATTGCCCCTAGTAGCACACCTTTTGCGCTATTGTCGTCCTCTAGATCGTCATGTTCTTTGCCAGCCACCACACGCTTAAACCCATAGGCCTTTAAAACAGATCTGGACGGAGAAGGGCAATGGCTCAACTCTGGACGAAGAGCAGCGAAGAAAGAAAACAGCTGTGGCTGCTGAAAATGTTAGTGATCCGGTCAGCTTTGATTTTGATTCCTTTTGCGGATATTGGCAATTTTATTTCTCTACCAGTCTTGTCGTTCGAATCCCCATTTTCCAATTGGGTTCGGAACATTCTCTAGTTGGCTTTTCCCCATTGATCTCATTCTGGTGGTCCAAGGACTCTATCCTCCCGTGACCCAGGCTCTGTTTGGAACTTGTGGAAAGAAAGAGAAGAGGAGAGAAAATAATTAAGAAGGAAAATGAGAGAAAATGAGGGAGGAAATTTTACTATTCCTAGAACTCTATTTGCCATTTTCTCTCCCCTTCCTCTCCAACCAAACAGGGGAAGAGAAAATCTAAACTTTCGTTCTCTTTCCCTTCCTTTCCACATTTTCCAAACAAATTAGCCTAACCATCCCATTATCAGACAATAGGCACCGCCTTCTCTCTCTCTCTCTCTCTCTCTCTCTCTCTCTCTCTCTCTCTCTCTCTCTCTCTCTGACTATTAGGAATGAGTTTGCTGCAATAGTAAGAATGTGAAATTAATATGTAATCCGTGGATGAAACCGAAACCACGGATTGGCTCGTTTGGGAACAAGACCGTAGGGCTTTTGGTCCTGTTACAGATTGCATTTTCTTAGAATCGTGACTTGTAGTTCGATCCTCGAGTTCTTAAGAATCCGAACCAATCCAAACTGTACGCAACCCCATCCCGCACCATGTCCAAGTTAAGACCGTCACACCGTATACTACTTGTGTGTTTATCTTCTGGGAATGTGCAGTATCCTTTGTAAGTAGTAATTGTTTCAAACTCTAATAATTCAGAGAACCATCCTGACTTTAATTAACTCCTCTAAATTCAATTGTCTCTATCGTTTAAAAAGAACGATAAAGCAACAAACATTTACATTTAATTGCATCATCAGATTCTTGAGCAAAGATTTCAGAAAAGAGAGCAAAATGGAAAATTCAAGACAAAGAAGGCACGCATCCATTTATTTGTGAGGAGATTAGGAATGCGTTCCTAATTGCCGGATTTTTGGAATCCTTCCTTAACGGAGACATGATTCTCTATACCTCTGTGTCAAGAAATTTTCTGGCCGTTAGAATTCAAAACATAAATACATATATATCACATAATCAGTAGTCAGCACAGGATTTTTCGGAACAAAGGAGACTGGACCCCTCTTAACGGCTACTCTTTGGGGGCGTGAGCCAAATGAGTAGAGTCCACGTTCAAGTTTAAGCTTTCAAAAATTGTTCAAATTTGGTTAATCTTCAATGAGCTTTCAGTGAGCAAGCACAAACTTTAACTTCAATAACTTCGTTTGTTTATCAGCCAAAGCTACACTATTGGGGGATGGTGCTGTGCTCAGCACCGTGCATCCGACAGCTCGGATCTCATCTCGACAATAAACGATTCTCAATCGTTGGTTGTCAAGATGAGATCTGAGTTGTCAGATTCACAATCCGACGGCTCGGAGTTACGCAGCACACAAACAGCACCAACCCGAAGTCCGGTGTAGAGCCCATCCATACTTAACAAAAAATAAGTTGTTACAATTGATGATTACTTTGATCCAATGGTTTAGGCTCATTCTCGTCATTTTAGTAAAGTGTTCACACCTTTTGCACATATTACACAATTGCCGTATGAGAATGCTATGGTGTCCCCGGTCATTTTGGGGACACCGTAATTTTTGGCATAACAAAACCCTTACAAGCATAACAAAAATCATTAGAAGTATAATAGAACCATAACATGGCATAACCAAGGCATAACCAAAAACCAATCAAGGTATAACCAAAAATCAACCAAGGCATAACCAACCAAGTTATGCCTTGTTATGGTTTTGGTTATACTTATAATGGTTTTGGTTATGCTTGTAATGAATTTGGTTATGCTTATAATGGTTTTATTATGCCAAAAGTTACGGTGTCCCCAAAATGACCGGGGACACCGAAGTCATTCCCCTCCTAAAAATTGTACATTAATGTCTCTGTGATTCAAAAAAAAAAAAGAAGAGAGAGAAGAATTCGGATGATGCTATGGTGTCCCCGGTCATTTTGGGGACACCGTAATTTTTGGCATAACAAAACCCTTACAAGCATAACAAAAATCATTAGAAGTATAATAGAATCATAACATGACATAACCAAGGCATAACTAAAAACCAATCAAGGCATAACCAAAAATCAACTAAGGCATAACCAACCAAGTTATGCCTTGTTATGGTTTTGGTTATGCTTATAATGGTTTTGGTTATACTTGTAATGAATTTGGTTATACTTATAATGGTTTTGTTATGCCAAAAGTTACGGTGTCCCCAAAATGACCGGGTACACCGAAGTCATTCCCTATTCTTCCCTATTAGTACCAAAACTTTCCAAATTATGTGTTGGTTTGAAGAATATATATATAGGAGAGCGTTCCAGAGGCACAAAAAAGACACTTTATCTCAACCATTGAAGCCAATGGTTGAGATTAGAAGTTCACAAAGAATTACCATCAGCCACAAAGAATTACTCCTGGCCACGATGAATTGCTCTTGGCAGCAAAGAATCACATTTGGCCGCAAAAAATTACTCGTGGCCAAGAATTACTTTTGGCCGCATCAAATTACACTTGGACGCATCGAATTGCACTTGGCTGCGTCGAATAACTCTTGGTCGCTACGAATTACACTTGACCGCATCAAATTACACTTGGCACTTAGCCGCATCGAATTACATTTGGCCGCATCGAATTACTCTTGGACGCTACGAATTGCACTTGGCCGCATCGAATTACACTTGGCACTTGGACGCATCGAATTACACTTGGCCGCGTTGAATTACTCTTGGCCGCTACTAATTGCAGTTGGCCGCATTGAATTGCAATTGGCTGCACAGAATTGTGCGGCCAAGTGCAATTCGATGCGGCCAAGTGAAATTCATAGCGGCCAAGAGTAATTCGTAGCGGCTAAGAGTAATTTTTAGCAGTCAAGTGCAATTCAATGCGGACAAGTGCAATTCGAAGCGGTTAAGTGCAATTCAATGCGGCCAATTCGATGCAACCAAAAGTAATTCTTGGCCACGAGTAAATTTTTTATTTTTTTTGATCCAAATCACATTTCGTAAAAGCCAAAAATGGCAAATTACAGCGAATTCATCCAAAAACAGAGAAAGGGCAAACGTGAAACAAGCCATCACAAAAGAAAAGCTATGAAAATTAGGTGACAGAGGGATACCGGCAAAGCCAAGTAAACTAGAGGATAGGCCTTAGCACGTTTCACTGCCTCAAAGGGTCGGGTCACGAGGGGCCCTCAGCGTATCCCCCCAGCCTGAGGCATGCACCCAATCAGAGACAAACTAAATCGAACAGATGTAAACAGGAACAAACAACAAACAAAGAAAAAAACATAGCCACCATGGAGAAATACCACTGATGCACGCCGGCCAAATCCCGGCCAAGGAAAAACCACCCGCCGCCGTAGATGGAGGCACCGACTGGATCCCGAGCCGGAGCAGTGGAGAGACATCTCCGGCCAATTCTTTTTAGTCTCGATCGTTGGTTGTTGAAATGAGATTCGAGATGTCAGATGCACGATTCGACGGCTTGGAGGTGCCCAGCACGATGTTGTGCACCTCACTGTACAGCACCTAAGCCGAAATCCACCCTTGGGGGCAAAACAAACATAAAAAAAAAGTATCAAGTATTCACACAATTCACTCAAACCTTAAGGCGATTCTCGTTGATTTTGTACTTCAAACATGCAAAAAGATTTTTGTTGATTCCTTATTTAAGGTACTTTGTTATTCTTCTCCTTCCAATCTCTGTCAAACCATGGTGGTTTCAACTTTCAAGCAACAAGAAAAAAAAAAAAGTTTCAGAATGCGGGCAGATGTCCAAGTTTTGGGAGAATTCTTCAAGGTCTGGGGTTCAATTCCCTATCGGGTGAGCACCTTGAAGTATGTGGGGGCCGTGACTAGCGTGATCGCACTGGCTCTCTCGGAGATTTGGGTTACACAGTCAAGTCTATTTAGTGATCTGACTATAGAATTATTTCTTCATCACCCAAAAAAACGTTTGATAAAAAAACTACTCGTAAAAAGTAAGTAACAGAAAAAAGCAGTTCTAAAGACTTAAATTAATTTGTTTCTCCCTTGCTATAAATCGTGGCTCAAGTCTCCAACTGAGAACAACCAGTGCTTCTCCCACCAAAAGTAACGTGTTGGGCATGCACATACCTCACCCAATACTGCACCCAACAGACCTCCACAAGCTTTCCCCCTTATAACTGATCTCATTTTCTGTGACTTTTCCCCTTTCTTTTTGTTTGTTAATACTACTTTTTCATGTGTTACACAAACCCACCTATAAAAAAAAATCCTTGCTTGTATAAGTATCTATCCATATGCATATGGAGCCCCATTTTGTTATCGGATATGCGTAACAGATTGGGCTATATATCTTAAGTGACCATATACCCGGTGTTTGATCAATTTCTTTTCCTGGTTCGAATTAAACATTCATTGGATAAATAATCACCCCCCACCAAAAAAAAAAAAAAAAACAATAGCATGAGAGGTGTAGTACTATTACTCTGATAGGTATATGTTGTAAGAGATTAATAACCCTCAACCATTAGTCGTCAAACAAACAGGCTCATATGGTCTATTTATTTAATTACATGTAAGCATCGAATTGAACCATATATCTAGAGTGAGTGCACAGGCTACATTAATTGCACATCGGCCGTATAATCCCACAAAGTTTTGGATTATATGATGTAATGGGAGGTGTGGTATTATTAATCTGGTCCGATTAATCTCATTGGACTACACATCTCATGGGATTATACATCCCTTCATTGTTAATCGCGTGAAACAAACAGACCCCTATAGCTTTACCAACGGCATTTTCATTACCAATCTCTTAAGCTTTTCATTCACTCTTCTTGTCTTCTATATAAAGCAGCCTCAATAGTCCCCAAAACTCCCATCTTGCGGCAATGGACACAGCTAAGTATTTCCTAGTAGTTCTGGTCTGCTTGGCTTTTGTTCCTAGACACGGTGAGAGTTTCGATTTCCACGAAAAGGAACTGGAAACAGAAGAGAGGTTGTGGGATTTATACGAGCGGTGGAGGAGCCACCACACGGTGTCCAAAAGCCTCGACGAGAAGCACAGGCGGTTCAACGTGTTCAAGCACAATGTTCAACATGTTCACAACTTCAACAAGGAGGATAAGCCTTACAAGTTGAAGCTAAACAAGTTTGCAGACATGACTAGCCATGAGTTCCAAAGCGCTTACGCGAGCTCAAAGATCAAGCACCACCAGATGCTTCGAGGGAGCCCTCTTGGTAATGGGAGTTTCATGTACGAAAAGGTCGATAAAGTTCCTCCATCCGTGGATTGGAGGAAGAAAGGCGCAGTCACCGCTGTCAAGAACCAAGGACATTGTGGTAAATCACACCATACCTTATTTACAGCACCTTATGTCACCCAGATCTTGGTTTCAGTAACTTCATACAATAGTAGATGCAGAAAAACAAAATACGTATTTCAACATATATGGTTCTAAATGTAGCTGACTTTGAACATTTTGCATATGGTTTTGGTTGGTTGATTAGGATCGTTGTTCACGTGACAGGTAGTTGCTGGGCATTTTCGACGGTCGTGGGTGTTGAAGGAATAAACCAAATCAGAACAAAGAAATTAGTTTCTCTGTCTGAGCAGGAACTGGTAGATTGTGACAACTTAGAAAATAAAGGTTGTAATGGAGGACTAATGGAGGCAGCTTTGGAGTTCATCAAGCAAAAGGGAGGAGTAACGAGTGAAGAGAACTACCCT